>LR991029.1:4445000-5695000 GCA_905163495.3 Cosmia trapezina | reverse complement strand
CTTTCATGCGCAAATTTTGAAGGATAATGTTTACAATTTTCCAACTCATTTTGAATGAAGTAATAAGATAGATCTTCGAGATTATTCCCAAGTACTTTGTTCGTTAATTTACATGTAACTTTAATAGTAATTCTCAAAAATGTGAAATTTTCGTAACTGTCGTGGCACAACTTTCGTGGTTATTTGTCCACGAAAGTCAGCTAGCGCACCATGAAAGTTTTATATCACCATTAAATAATGACTTCAGATGTTTTGTGACGCCGCTGATGCATTTACTCGATTGTCGCGAATCTCAAAATAAAGGTGTTATGTATTTGTATAAGTATTTATGCGTGTACGAGTATGTGCTTCAATTTTTTTCTTGTAACGACTCGTAGTATGTGTTTCTGTTTGTATGTTTTCTCGTAGCCAAATTAACAGCTTACTTCACCTCAACCTGTGTGGCTTAGCCAATGGGCTAATTGACAGTAAGAAAATACCTTATGAATTTTATTATGTAGAGTGCTTGTCAGACAAAAGTATAAAAAAACCCGTTCTTAAGGCCCGCCAGAAGCTGTTTGATTCCGTCATACTCGAGGGCAAAACGCCGCAGGCATGGTACAGAGCTGTGGTGGTATTATTCTTTAAGGAGGGCGATAATGTTCTTCTTAAGAATTACAGACCCGTCGCACTTCTGAACAATGTCTAAAAGCTGCTTTCAAGAGTCATCACGATCTGTTTCGCACGCAGGTTTGATGACTTCCAGTCTCCCGAACAAGCCGGATTCCGTAAAGGCTATAGCACCATAGACTACATACGTATACGCTGCGACATGTTATACAGAAGACTGAAGCCTCCGATTCGATTAAAGCATGGGCTGTACTGCAGTCTCGACTATCGGTATATTGAGGTGCTGAAGTGCCTGTACGAAAACGCCACTATGTCAGTCCGACTCCAGGAACGGACCTCGAAACCTATCCTTCTGGCGAGGGGGAGACAGAGAGAGGTTATCTCTCCGAAACTGTTCACCGCTGCACTGGAGGATGTCTTCAAGGTTCTGGACTGGAAAGGGCTAGGGATCAATGGCGAGTACATCACTCACCTTCGGTTTGCAGACGATATAGTAGTCATGGCTGAGACTATGGAGTCTCAGCTCAGTAAGTAAAGTAAGCTCAGTAGAGCTTCCGAAAGAGTCGGTCTTAAAATGAAAATGGATAAGACAAATGGCATCTCAAATGCCCATGTAGCACCCACTCTCATGAAGATCGGAGACACTACTAGACTCGGTTGTGGACGAGTATCTAGGACAAACTGTCCAGTTAGGTAGGTCCAACTTGAAGAATGAGGTCAATCGTTGAATCCGACTCGGCTGGGCAGCATTCAGGAAGCTTCGCAATATCTTCTCGTCTTACATACCATAGTATCTCAAGACGAAAGTCTTCGATCAGTACGTGTTGCCAGTAAAGACCTACGGCACTGAAACGTAGTTGCTCACAATGGGCCTTATGAGAAGGCTGAAAGTCACCCAAAGGGCAATGGCGAGGGCTATGCTTGGAATTTTCCTATGTGATCAAATCAGAAATGAAGAGAGCCGCAGTAGAACGAAGGTAACCGACATAGCCCGAAGAATTGCTTAACTTAAGTGGCAGTAGGCAGGGCACATTGCTCGAAGAACAGATGGCCGATGGGGCCAAAATGTTCTGGAGTGGCGGCCGCGTACTGGAAGACGTAACGTTGGAAGGCTTCCCACAAGTTGGACAGATGACCTTGTAAAGGCCGCAGGAATCTGCTGGATTCGGGAAGCACAGAACCGGTCGAAATGGCGGTGCTTAGGGGAGGCCTATGTCCAGCAGTGGACGTCTTTCGGCTGAAATGATGATGATGATAATGATGTAAATTTTACAGTTTAATTACTGGACCAAAGCTAAATTAGCAACCAAAGTTACTAATAAGTAATAATAAGCTGATCTCAAAACACTATGTTGATCTCAAATACAAGTTGATTCATAAATAATAAGTATTTCATTTTTTAAACTTCAATCCACAGGAAATTTATGAAAAAATAAGGATTTAAAACTGTATTTTGCTTACAGAAAATACGTTTGTAACTTTTGTGGCGTCTTTCGTGGGAACCGAAATTTCAAAATAGAATATCTCTGTACTTTATGCACCGATTTACATACAAGCAAAATTGCACTTATTATTTTTAGAGCATCTTAAATGTGTGTCCATTTATTTGAAGATTACTCTAAAAAAAAAATTCGCCACGAAAGCTACGCGGAGAATACTTTTTAAAGAACTACTCTTATTTCTTTTTGTTAATTCTTACCCACCTACTTATTACACAAGAATTGTATCTTTGAAACTGTCTAAATTATTATTCCAATGAGGTTATACTTAACTTTAACTGATGATTTCTGTACTTCAATCTTAGCTGGTTTCAATTCATATTTTGCTCTATACATAATTATAAGAACTTATCGGATACCTAATTTCTAGAATACCAAGGCCGCAAATTCGGAGCAGTGTTTCTTGTAGCGTGCAGTGGAGCGTTTATGGGTATACATCGATAAAATTTGTGTTTTTAAAATTCCTATAAAACCAAATGAATATGGAAATCAATTTATTTCAGGCGACACAGGCCCATAGATAAATACCTTAACCTAAACATACATATTTGTATATAAACAAAACTTGAACTTGCTTACTTGACTTTCACTATAGAAAAAACACAAATTTTATCGATGTATAGATTCTGCTCCGAATTTGCGGCTTTAGTTTCGGATTCAACCGGAGCTAAGCTACAAAGCAATCGCGATGGCGCGAATTAGACAGAACGTGTAAGTTATCTTTAAATATTCTACAAAGTTTCTACTTTACAAAAACCGTAAAACCTAGACGTACAGAAAACAAGAAGTCCTAAGACGATATCGTTCCTACACCATTTACATAATAGTAGAGTTTTACTACGCCATCCACTAGCATACACATAAACGAGGCACATAAATGTAGCAACATGAATCTACTCTCCGCGCGGACTGTTTACTTTACCAAATGAAAGGGTGAAAACCCTGAATAAAATATGAGATGTTTTCTCTGAAATACATACTGATCCATTTAGGTAGGTAAGCAGAAATAATGTATTAGAATTACATATTGGCAGTAAAAAAAAATATTACCTACAAGAACATGGAAAAAAACAGGTTTCGTTTCGCATTAGGTATCAAGGTACTTAATGAAACTAATATCTCAAAATCATGTTGAGAATATTAAGTAGCCATGATCTTGATATAAAAATTAATTACACGATACGAGAGTATCATCTCTTAATCTACGTAAGACGTAAGTATTAGAATATATGTCACGTACCTAGAGAAACGTATCTAGGTACTGCTACATACAATGTGTAAAAAAACCCTGTTTGATCCGGTAAGAGTTCATTGTACTCATCATTATGAACAACTTTTACTACGGGACCAAACTAGTTAAATCGCGAAAAAAAAATCAGCTGTTCCCTACATTTTGACGAGTTATGCGAACATAAATGTAGTATTTTTTTTCGATCGAACAGGGTTTTTGTTACACATTGTATAGCAAAAACAGAAGTAGGTACCTACCTACATACTCAAATAAAATAATTATAGATGGATGTTTGATAAAAAACAAGAGGCAACGCAAAAAAAGAAGCTATACGATGTTGTGAACTCCGTGGTCAGAATTCCACAAGCCATGTAAAACTCTTTTTATTTTATATTAGGTCCAATCGTTAATGCTACGGAAGAGTCTGCCATGCCTGCTGCCAGCAGTACCAGCCTCCTTGCTACTGCAGCTCTTCCCCTTTGGAGTGCTGCTCGACAGGAGAATGAAGATCCTGAAGGCTGGAGAAAGAGTAAGCTTTATAAGATATCATCATCTCATTCGTCGAAAAGATACAAGTACCTATATGCAGGTAGCGTTCTGAAGTTTCTGCTCATCCTCTTGGGAAAAAGCGTGAGTTTACGTAGATTGTGTATAATAAAGATACACATAGTGTGTATCTTTTTTATCTTTCTAAAAAAAGAGACATTATAAACTACCTGATTAGTAAAAACAATATTTCTCCTTAGTCGAGCAACACTAAACCAGGGCAATTTTCTATTTTCAAAATACCAGTACGACAAAAATAATCTGATTAAGCCGACGTTCGCACCGACGTGAAAATATCGCGGCGATTTTTTTTCACGCACTGGATTTTCAAGGCTCGGCTCAATACCAAGAGTTGAAAATCCAGTGCGCGATAAAATCCCACCGCGACATTTTTACGTCCGCGCGAACGTCGGCTAAGTATAACGTATATACTACGAATGACAAAGCAGAGTGATTTTACTATATTGTCGTGTCTGTGCCTACTTGCAGTTGGTAGCTGCATGGGGTGGACCTCTCAACCGCATAGAAAAATCTGCTATCGCCGAAATATTACGCCTGAGGAAACCTAAAGTAGCTTTTACATGGGACAAGGTAAGTTTTGACTGAATATCATACCAAAATTTTTATTGATTGAAATCAGCCGTTTACTAAATCATCAAAATCAAAAGGGTTTTGTTTGTTAGATCAGCTTAAAATTACCAAAACATGACCGAAAAACAGCAATTTGCAGTTATCTTCTCTAACGTCGTCGTTAGTTGTGCCCCCAGCGCGAGCGCCCGGCACAGTAAATTGAAAAATATTTTTGTTAAAATACAGCGTAATGAAATAAAAAAGCAGATTTTAGAAGATGTGATAGTTGGTCGTAAATATACGACCATTTGTGTCCATTTCGCCAGGGTGCACCCTGGCGAAATGGACATGAAAATATTTGTCGGATTAATCCGACTTAGTAGGGACCGTTTTCTGATCTTATCCTTTTGCCATCGAATGGTAGCAGGTAACTTATTGTAGTTCTTACCTTCCCCTGTATTTACCTGTATGTATATTTCCTCGTCCAGGTCGTGTGCATGCAGACCATGATCTTTGATCTAGAACTGCTGCGGTACCGCGGCGCTCGATGTGCTGCTGAGGTCAGGAGAGGCTCACAAGGCGCTCGCTCCATCCTGCTGCGAGGACCCATCTATCTGCTGGAGGAGATAGATGCGCTTATATTTCTTTGCAGTCCAATGTAAGTGATATCTTTACTTTTTCCATGTTTTCTTCTTTTTTTACACAAAACACAATAATAGAGAAAAATACAAAGGTACTGCTTATTTTAACATACTTTCTACTTCTTATTCGTCTATTTTCCATTAATACGTGAGGATGGCCATCCGGCTAGTCCGGGGATACCGCACGGTCTCCCGGGAGGCGGCGAGCCTACTTGCCGGATTGCCGCCGTGGGATCTGGAGGCAAAGGTCCTCGCGCACGTGTGGGAGTGGCGCGAGGAGGCGAAGCGCCGGGGCGTAACTCCGCTGCCGCGAGAAATCACGGTACAGCGGACAGAGCTCCGGCGGGATCTCATGGCGGCATGGAGAGTGCGACTGTCGCAACCCAGCGCTGGGCACGCCACAATTGCGGCGATAAGTCCCCTCTTTGAGGAGTGGTTAGAGAGGCGCCACGGCGTCCTCACCTTCCGCCTGACGCAGGTCCTCACCGGACACGGTTGTTTCGGGAGGTTCCTGTTTCGCATAAGGCGGGAGGAAACGCCCGGGTGTTACCATTGTGTGGATCGCCCGGAGGACACGGTGGAGCATACAGTGGAAGTCTGCCCGGCTTGGGCAGAGCACCGCCGTGTTCTCACGGAGGCGATCGGCGGCGGCGATCTCTCGCGTCCGAGCCTGGTCCAGGCCATGGTGCGGAGCGAGAGTGCATGGGAGGCCGTCACCTCCTTCTGCGAAGCAGTGATGCTCGCGAAGGAGGAGGCGGAACGCGTGAGGGAGAGGCAGCCTCACGCCCTCAGTCGCCGCAGGAGACGCCCTGGGCGGCGGGAATCGCATGGCGATTTCCGGCCACCGTAGGCGCGGGCCTGCGGACGGTGAGCAGCGGGTAGCTCGCCGTCCGGTAAGGACCAGGCCCGAGTCGACGGCGCGTTGTGTTCCACGCGCGCCTCAAAGAGATGTCAGCAAGTGACGGGGTCCAATAGGGCCGACGCCGCTGGGGTCGCGGATTGTCCGAAGGGGTTACCGCGGCCCTGGCATAGGCAACTGAAGGAACACGGGTGGGTTTTAGTCAGTAAAAGTCTGACACGCCCTTCCGCTCCACCCAGAGCGGGAGAAGTTATTTGATGATTTCCCACCCTCAAAAAAAAAAAAAAAAAAAAAAAAGGTAATTTTGACGATTTTTCGACCCTGGTGAGATGTCGTCAGATTTGGCTCGACCACCCACCCTAATCTCACGTTAGGCCTCATTTACGGAGACGAGGGGCGTCGCGCGTCGCGTTGTGTGGCGCGGCCCGCACTATTCAAACATAGGGCGTTCTATGAGAGCGTTTTCGGAGATGCGATGAAGATTTCATACACTTGACGCCTGACGGCCCGCAGCCCGCCCCGCGCACCGCGCCGCTCGACGCCCAGCGTCTCCGTAAATGAGGCCTGAGATTTTTCAAAATGCGTATTTGGGCATAATATATAAGTACCGTAATCTGTGCTTGATTGCGTTGGATTTATTTAAATAAATGATTTGATCAATTATTTTTTATAATAAGTACCCGGTTCTATCGCAATTTTACACCGTTTCTTGCAAAAAATAATAATGAAGTGATATTTGCCGAGACCCCACGTGAGATTGGGTGATATTCGGCTCGACCACCTCCCCCACCAATCCCCTCATGTAAATAATGAACGCCCTCTTACTTCTTAAAAATTGTGTTTTTTTACGTAACGATAAGTAGGTACGTAAATAGCCTACGTACTGTCACCTGCCTCGGTATAGACGTACAAATTATGAGTTTTTTCGATTCTATCATTACAAACTGCTCAAAGTAAGTATGATATTTAATTTCCTTTATTTCAGTTTCAACGACTTGGATGAACTCCATCAAGCCGGGCTTTCCCTGGCTGACATGAACTGCCATGGCCTCTCCAAAGAAATGCTCCTGCAAGGCTGGCAACACCTCTCCCGGTTAGAACTGCTCTTCGAAAAGGCCGAGAGCAGGAGTCTTTCGTTAGAAAAGTCTTGCAGACTTCTGGATCAGTGGAAGAAGAGAGGAGATCAGCTGCTGTACTCTATGATACCGAAAGGAATTGCTGATCATTTGAGGGCGGGGAAGGATCCTATGGCTGCTTGTCAGGTAAAGACTAAGAAACATTAAATCAAATAAGTACTTAGAATTCTAAACATCGTAGAATAAAATCGTGGTGTTAGCCGACGTTCGCACGGACGTAAAAAAATCGCGGTGGGATTTTATCGCGCACTGGATTTTCAACTCTCGGTGTTGAGCCGAGCTTCTAGAATCCAACCTAACAAAAACAGAGTGAATCCCAGCGCGACGAAAAACACACTGTTGGATTTTCAACTCCCGGCGCTAAGCAGAGCGTTGAAAATGCAGTGCGCGAAAAAAAATCGCCGCGATTTTTTTACGCCTGTGCGAAAGTCGGCTTACTGTCTATTGTAAAAACACTACGACACGTTATAGTTTTTAAACTGTCATGGGCACTAACATTATTATTAACACAAACGGGATATTTACCATGTTTACTGTTATTGTATTTGAGTTCCCGATATTTCGGCACTGTTGCAAGCACCATGATCACGGATAAACTGAAGTTATTGCGGGTGGGTGTTTTATGAGCTTCAGTTTATCCGTGATCATGGTGCTTGCAACAGTGCCGAAATATCGGTAACTCAAATACAATAACAGTAAACATGGTAAATATCCCGTTTGTGTTAATAATAATGCTACGACACGTTACGAAATCGCTACGAACTCGCTACGACACGCTACGACCGCTACGAACTCGCTACGAAAACGCTACGCACGATCGAACGCTCGTGAATGCAACAGAATACATTGAATGTCTACAATACTATCTCGACACGACACGCAATTTGTAGGGAGGTTGCTTTCACATAAACTAATGCCTGATTTGGTTTTTTTCAGGCATGTAAGTAGCACTCATATAAATAATGCTGTATACTTAAAATTCTAAACACGGTGGAATAAAATCGTGATGTTATAATTGACTATTGTACAAACGCTAAGACACGTTACGAACTCGCTACGACACGATACAAACTTGCTACGACACGCTCTGAACTCGCTACGAATTCGATACGACCCGCTACGAACTCGCTACGAAAACGCTACGCACGAATCGAGCGCTCGTGAATGCAGGACAATACCATACATTGAACGGATACAATACAAACTCGACACGGCACACAATTTGTTGCTTTTACATAAACTAACGCCTGAATTGTTTTTTTTTTCATTCATGCAGCACTCATATAAATTAATAATGTTGTTGTACTATGTCTTAGTAAGATTTGTCCTAACATATTTTTGACGAAGTAGTCAAAATACTTATTGATTTTTACAAAGTTTAAGTTAATTATGGATTTAGAAACAGGACCGCACTATCGCATTAGGTACAACACACCTGTACAGCTGATTTTAATAAATAAATAAACTTTAGTTCGTCAAAAACATGTATGATATAGCAGCTAATGGAAAACTTTACTAATATACTGTTTCATTTGTTAGTTCGAGTAACGCCATTCAACTTGTAAATTTTTCAGGCGTTTGAAAACGTAACAATAATATTCTGCGCCGTTCAACTGGCGGAGGCAGGCACGCGAGCTGACGTCATGCAGGTGGTCGCCTATATGAACGATGTGTACTCCAGGATCGACAGACTCCTTGATACTCATCGTGTTTACAAGGTAAACTCTTCTTCTTATTTTGCCAAATACCTACCTTCCTCTCTCAGCAATATAAAAGAATGTCTACGAACAAACCAAGTTTTAAAGTTTAAGGTATGGTTGGCTCAGTAGTTGAGCGACAGGCTGCCATGCTACGTGTAGCACATTCGATTCCCACTCGGAACCATTTTATACGGCACAAAGTAGTTACGTTGTTCAGGGTGGAATTTTGCGTTTGAAAACCCATGAGGCCAGACTACGCTAGAGAATTTGAAGTAAAGTTTGTTTCTATTGTCAGAATCACAGTAGTAACAATATCTGTGAACAGATTATGCTTACTGACCTACTGATGTTCTAACATCTTCAACAGGTGGAGACAGTGGGCACGGTGTACATGCTGGTGTCGGGAGCGCCTGAGCGCAGACGTACGCACGCGGGCTCTGCGGCCAGTGCTGCTCTCGCCATCTCGCGGGCCATTCCTGCACTCACTATAGGTGAAGAATTGGAATAAAATCATCCGTTCATTTCATACTGGACCAATCGAGAGACACCTTAACACGACTAGGACAATAAACTGTCAAAATTCCTTCAGTAGTTCTTTGCTCGCTGCTGTATCCAATGCTAAGGCAATTAGCGGTCAGTTTGTCGAACGAAAATTAATGTGACAAACTGTTAAGGTTGAATGATTTATCAACAGCCTTCAAGAATTAGCCATGTCTGCAAGAGTTGTTTCGGCTAGATGCCTAAAATGTTCCCACCTATTTCATTTTTAGGGTTCCGTACCTCAAATTGATATGAAATTAATATCAAATATACATAGGGGGAAGAGGACCGCGCTCCTAGTGTAGCTGGGTACAAATTTAGGCACATACCACGACCTTTGACTACAAGAGGTGGGCGTGGCGGAGGGGTTGCTTTTTATATAAAGAATGGCATTAACGCGCGTGTAAGAGCTCATCCTGAACACCCTAGTGTGGAGCAGCTCTGGCTGGGCCTGACCATAAACAAAAAAAAGCTTCTTATTGGGACCGCGTACCGTCCGCCTTGGCAGGACTTGGAGCTTTTCCTTGATGCCATAACTGCCAGTATTAGTGCTTTAGCCCCATATGATAATCTGGTGCTGCTGGGTGACCTAAATGTTGATCTGTTGGATGCAAATAGCTGTAAATCAAAACAGCTTAAGGTTTTTTTTAGTTACTTGAACCTTGTTCAATTGGTAAAAACTGCGACGCACTTCGTGGGTGGCAGTAGTTCGCTCATCGACATCGTATGCACTGATGCTGCAATGCGTAATGTTGAGGTGAACTGTATCAGTGAGCTCGGCCATCACTGTTTCATTACATGTGAAGCAGTTTTTAGGAAGCCCAAGGCTAAACCTAGAATGGTTGAGTTTCGCCCCTTGTCAGACATTTTGCCGGATCTCTTCCATAATGACCTGAACATGATACCATGGTCTACTATAGGAGATATGAATGACGTTGATAGCATGGTACATACTTTCAACACATATATGATCCAGCTTTTTGATCTTCATGCTCCTATAAAGAAAAAGACCTTTTATAAGCGGCCCACACCTTGGATTACTGACAATATGCGTCTGTTGTTCAGGTTGCGGGATGAGGCTAGGGTCAGGTATCGCAAGACAAGGGAGCCGCATCATAAGCGATACTGTCTGGATCTTAAACATGAGGCTGCTGCCGCATTGGGGAGGGAAAAGACAGCATATTTCACAAAAAACATCAACGATCAAAGTAAGGATCCTAAATTATTGTGGCGTAATTTGAAATCTGATGTACTTCCAGACCATAAAGAAAGGCTACTCCCAAGTCATTTTGACAATCCAGACAGTATCAATGCGGCTTTTTTGAACGTTCCGGGGAATAGTAATGACAACATCTCACAAATGTCCTACTTCAATTCTCACAGGCACAGTTCAGCCGAGTTTTCACTCACTACAACCAACCAGGAGACAGTTCTGAGGATAATCAGGAGTCTAGGCTCAAACGCTCAGGGTGTTGATGGTATCAGTTTGGACATGTTAAAACTCACATTGCCAAATACCTTGCAAGCCATCACTGATATCATCAACAGATCAATAGAATCACGCACATTTCCTGGCCTTTGGCGACGTGCAATTGTTCGCCCCATCCCAAAAATTGGTGATCCAGCCAATTTGAGGTATCTCAGGCCAATTAGTATTCTGCCTTGTCTGTCAAAGATTCTGGAGCGTGTAGTGTATCTACAGGTAATTGAATACTTGGAGGCAAATAACATTCTCCCTGACCTTCAGTCGGGCTTCCGTAAAGGTAGAGGCACTGCAACGGCTCTGATAGATGTTGTGGGCAATATCCTGGAGGCACGTGATCGGGGGGAGGGGTCAATCTTGGTCCTACTGGATTTTTCACGGGCTTTTGACGCAATTAACACCAATTTACTGTTGTCCAAGCTAGCATACTATGGTTTTGACTGTGACGCTGTGGATTGGTTTAATAGTTATTTAACTGATAGGTCCCAGTATGTGCAGATACACAAGGAAGATGGATCAACTGTGTCATCCCCTCCACTCCCTGTGTCTAGGGGAGTCCCACAAGGATCGATTTTGGGCCCTTTGCTGTACATCCTCTACAGTGCTGATGTTATTGGTTCCTTCATTAACTGCACATATCACATGTATGCTGATGACATCCAGATGTACACCTCTTTCCATGGGGATGATACGGCATTGGCAGTGCAAAGGGTTAATGAGGACCTGGATCGAGTGGTGACCTGGTCTGAAGAGAACTCATTGGTTCTGAACCCTTTGAAGTCCAAGTTCATGGTGCTGGGTACTAGAAAACAAGTTGCTGCAATATTGTCTGCCAAACCGGAGATTGTGATAAAGGGGGAGAAAATTGAACGTGTAGAGCAGGCATGTAGTCTGGGTCTAATTCTAGATCCAGAGCTGCGATTTGAGGCTCACATAAAAAACGTGCTTAGAAATTGTTTTTATAGGCTGAAGGTATTATATGGTATACGTAAATTTCTTAGCGTACCTCTCAGAAAACAACTGGTAGACAGTCTGATCCTATCTAGGCTAAACTACTGTGACACTGTCTATGGGCCGTGCTTGCTAGCTAGGACAGATAGGTTAATTCAGCGAGTTCAGAATGCCTGTGTTCGTTTTTGTGTCCATGTCCCTCGTAGGCATCATGTGACGCCATACATAAACCAACTCAAGGTACTGAAAATGGCTGCCAGGCGAAAGCATCATCTAGCGAGTTTAATGTTTGGCATTGTAACAACCCATAAGCCGCACTATTTATATGAAAAACTCACTTGGCGACAATCTTATTATAAGTATGGTCTTCGTTCTTCAGTTGGCCCACTAAGGGCTCCGCGACACAGAACCGCAGCTTTCAGGGGCAGTTTCAGGTTTGCGGCCACACACTGCTGGAATGATCTTCCACCACCAATACGAGGCCTGAAAACAATACAGTCATTTAAGTATAAATATAAGAAGTTTCTATTGGATACACAACTTTCTTTACAACAATAGTTGTAGTACAACATGGTATCCTTGTTGTTTACATACCTCACGGGTCATGGCCTGCAGTCCTTGATTTTGGATCTTCAGCAGTGCTGTGGCATAGCTTTTCTGCCTCCTGTCTGCTGGGTTAGCTTGTAGCGATTCCTTATCCCTGTTTTATGTTGTGGTCCTATAAAATGGAAAGTACAATTTTAATATGTTCGGTATTTTATATTACCTACTCTATTTATACAATGCAATTTATTTTACAATTTATTACCAATGCATTATTATTATTTCATTTTGAGTACAATATCGTACGTATAGTGATGTTTATCTTTAATAACTTACCATATTTGTTTCAAATAAGCGTCAAGCAGATTGCACATGGCGGGTCACCCTCCAACTCTTTAGGTTTGTCTCATAATATTGCACATTTCACTCATAAACACTAATAAACTTTGTCACAATCATTGCTGTAGCTTATTACACCCATTACATCATAGTGACATCATGTTTCTGTAATTCTTTACGCCATTTTGTTTGATTACGTAATTTCCAATTTTCTGTGGTTGGTTGAGTAAGCAGGAGCACTTGTCAAAATTGACGCATACGCATATCGCGAACTCTCTGGTTTTTTGATTTTTGTTTTTGGGCTCGGAACGCGTTGAAATGTTGCCACATAATTTAATTTATTATTTTGTCTTTTGGTTGATCTTGGATTATTACTATGCGTATGAAATGTTCAATTTTTTGTTTAGTAACTTTTGTTTTTATAAAAGATTAGCTCTTATTTTAATAGTATTGAAATTGCTCATTTGTGCGCGCCGATACAGCGTCGTTTTGTGCCTAAAGCCACCTCAGAACTTGTAAGAGTATTTTTGTTCTGGCCTCGGTCATAGATACTACTTTGTTCAATCCTAATCTTTGCGGGTTCTGAGATGGCGACACGCCGCCGGTTTACGCTGAAAACCAGCGCCTTGACTCGTGCCTTCGTGCACGGGTCACGGCATTACGCTGAGCGTTAGCCGTTTCGCGTGTTAGTGACGCATAATTAAGTATTTTGTTGTTTTTCTTTTTATGTTTAAATTTAGCTACCCAATTGTTTTTATTTTTTAGGTTTGTGTAAAAAACAAATGTATGTGCGTCATTTTTCGCGGGAATAAATAGTTTTTCTTTCTTTCTTTCTTTCTTTTCACATAGGGCTATGGCTCCTTGGACCTCTAAAAAAATACCTTGGACCTCGAAAACTCGTAAGAATACTCGATAAATATTCGACATTTAATTTCTGGTACGGATACGTCAACAATGTCTCTTTTTTCAAATGGCATGGAAACCATTTTCCAAAAAAAACAATAGACAACACGAAGTCACACCCTGACTGATGTCTATAGAAGTAAGAATGATAGATGAATTGCAATAATTATGATAAATCAGCTGTAGGGAATAATAATATTCCGGACTAGCAAATAAAAAATTTAAAAAATAATAATAAAAAGAGACAGTTCTGAAGGGTTTGCATCCGGACCAGGGGGCCTACTCCTTAAGTCCGTCCGTTCATCCGTCCGTCCGTTTATCCGTACGTCTGACTTAACGATCCATCAAAACAAGTGTAAAAGTTAAATTTTTCGGACGGGCAAAAACACATCGGGAGTAGGAACAACTGTCGTATCGTGTTGCCATTCATACTTCATACGTCCGTATGTGATACGGAGTAGGAAACGACCGTAACGAAGGCCGAAACTACGGACTTTGTGCTTAGGGAGTAAACCCCCAGAACTGGTTAATCTGAAGTGCTTGTAGCCGGACCAGAAGTTGTTAACCTGGAGGGTTTGTAGCCGGACCAGAAGTTGTTAACCTGGAGGGTTTGTAGCCGGACCAGAAGTTGTTAACCTGGAGGGTTTGTAGCCGGACCAGAAGTTGTTAACCTGGAGGGTTTGTAGCCGGACCAGAAGTTGTTAACCTGGAGGGTTTGTAGCCGGACCAGAAGTTGTTAACCTGGAGGGTTTGTAGCCGGACCAGAAGTTGTTAACCTGGAGGGTTTGTAGCCGGACCAGAAGTTGTTAACCTGGAGGGTTTGTAGCCGGACCAGAAGTTGTTAACCTGGAGGGTTTGTAGCCGGACCAGAAGTTGTTAACCTGGAGGGTTTGTAGCCGGACCAGAAGTTGTTAACCTGGAGGGTTTGTAGCCGGACCAGAAGTTGTTAACCTGGAGGGTTTGTAGCCGGACCAGAAGTTGTTAACCTGGAGGGTTTGTAGCCGGACCAGAAGTTGTTAACCTGGAGGGTTTGTAGCCGGACCAGAAGTTGTTAACCTGGAGGGTTTGTAGCCGGACCAGAAGTTGTTAACCTGGAGGGTTTGTAGCCGGACCAGAAGTTGTTAACCTGGAGGGTTTGTAGCCGGACCAGAAGTTGTTAACCTGGAGGGTTTGTAGCCGGACCAGAAGTTGTTAACCTGGAGGGTTTGTAGCCGGACCAGAAGTTATTAATCTGAAGGGTCAATAGAGATCGGACCAGAACGTATTAGTTTCATGATTCAGTTGACCTAGAATCATGAAATTTGCCAAGAAGCAAGGTCTCAGAGCACAAGTAAAGGAATAAGTCTGAAAATCGTTAATTTTTAATTTTATCACATTTTATTTTTTTGTGGTTACAAACTTAGATTTGTAGGTAGTTGGAGAATTAACCGTGACGTTTCAATGTGACTTTTTATTTGGTCTGAGATGGGGAGAACATGTTTTTCAACTAAAATGTTAAGTTTGTTTTTGGGATAAATTCTTTTCGGAACCCTTCATTATGCCCAAAATACGTGGTCCGACACGCACTTGGTCGGTTTTTTAAGTAGGTAGGTACTTAGGTAGGTACGCTGAAATGTAGCAATCGTTTCTTATTGAATTCCGACAGGCATTCACACTGGGCCGGTCGTGGCTGGCGTGCTCGGCTTACGGTTGCCTCGGTACTGCCTCGTGGGAGATACCGTCAACACTGCGAGCAGGATGCAGACATCTTCTGAGGTAAGAGTTACCTACTTTCTTGTATCTGGGTGAACTCATCCAATTTCGATACTTTAGTAAAATCTTCTTTTTTATTTCATTAGGAACATAAAGCAGTCTTTCTTTTACAATAAGTAATTAGGATAGTAAACTTACCTATGACTAATATTGTAAGACATAAGTATAGCTAATAATCGAAACCTTTGTTAAAACTTAACGAAACGGACTATCACGAAATAAGGACTACCTATCACTTATTTGCGTGAGTTTACTCTACTAGCAATGGTGTAAGAGGTACAGTGCCAGATGACCCTTCAGGACACAAACTTCACGCCTGTATTCTATGAAGGGTTAGGCAGAGGGGGGGGGTGTTAGGGGGGGTTCTATGTAGGGTTACATGGGACTTAATTGGCGAAAATTAATTAAGTCCCATGTAATAATAGTTCATTATGATTTAAGTGCGGTAAGTTGAAAATTACAGCCTCTGCTTTCTTGTAGCCCGAGCCGTAGGCGAGGGCTACAAGAAAGCAGAGGCTGTGATGATCAAAGCGCACGTATGTCATACGACGTTTTATAACATAATTTGCGAGGAAATAAATAAAACTCGGACTTTCAAATAAATATTTAAAAACACACTTTCTGAAAATGAATTTGCATCTTTGCTTGTTAGGGTTCCGTACCTCAAAAGGAAAAAACGGAACCCTTATAGGATCACTCGTGTGTCTGTCTGTCTGTCCGTCTGTCACAGCCAATTTGCTCCGAATCTAATGGACCGATTAAGTTAAAATTTGGTACACATATGGATTTCTGTAACCCAAACACGTACAGCTAAAGTAAATATATGAATTTTGAATAAGAGAGTCACTTTTAGGGGGAAAATAAGAAAATTTTAAAAAAAAGTTTTGTATACTGTACCGTGTGACATATCAAATGAAAGGGCTTACTACGAGGGTTTCAAATATATTTTTTTTATAATTTTAAAATATATTGTTTTAAAGTTATTTAATAAAATAGACGAAAATTCACCATTCCCCCCCCCCTTATCTCCGAAACTACTGACCCTACAATTTTGAAAAAATTATAGAAAATAGTTCTATACCTGTAGATTACAGGAAAACCTATAAGAAGTCTGTGGTCTTAAAATAACATGGTAAATCTATATACTATATATAAAAATCAAAGTCCTGTCTGAGTCACTGACTAATATATCAACGCACAGCCCAAACCAATGGACCTAGAGACTTGAAATTTTGCACATAGATACCTTATATAGTGTAAACATCCACTAAGGAAGGATTTTTGGAAATTCCATCCCTAAGGGGGTAAAATAGGGCATGAAAGTTTGTATGAAAAATCCTATCCCTTGAGTTAATAGACTCAAAACTTAGCACGAATATTCATGTAAGTAAATTATGAAAAAAATGAAAAAATGAAAAAATGTTTATTAGTTTTAATTATAAAGTTTATCATTTTTAGTTTTCCTAAACTACCCCCTAAGGAGAGATTGGGGGTGTCAAAGTTTGTATGGAGAAACTTTAACACGCGGTTGATTAACTCAAAACTCAGTTTTTATACTTGGGACCAAAAATTAAGACTAACGTGTATCAGGGTTTTCCAAAAATCTACCCCTAAGGGGTGAAAAGTTAATTTTATAGCGGAGGATTTTATTGGGGGCTTGATTAACTCTAAAATTGGTGTAAATAATGTTTGAGTCAAGTTATGGAAACATACCAGACGATTTTTGAAATTCTTTATCTGTGTTCGTGAAAATAGAGATACAGTTTATATGAAAAATCTTATTAATTTGGTTAATGAACTTGAAACTTAGCACAAATACTTGCATAAGTAAGTAATAATGTTTGTCATTATTAGTTTTTCAAAACTACGCCTCAAATGAGGTTTAAGGATGTTTAAGTTTGTATAGAAGAATTTTAAAGCGCAGTCCGATTAAAAAATGGTACTTTGAGCCAAGTTAGGAAACTTGCCAAACGAATTTTCACCGATTTTGACGGCATATAGCTGATGTTTTAGGGCCCTCGCCCACGGCGACTTTTTTAGCGATGCTGTCGCGCGTTTACGAAATGCGCGACTGCATCGCTACTAACGCGCGTTAGTCGCGCGTTTTTTTTTTATCTTTAAAATGAAGAAATAGGGGACCGCAAAAGTTGTAAATTTTAGACCATTTTTGTACGAGCTCTCTAGCGCAACAATTCAACAAATTAGGAATATGAAACTTCTTATACCATGTAGGTACCATGAATACTGTATTTAATCAACAATACTGAAAACGGCGATTCAAGTTATTTTGTTTAAACATGGGTGATTTTCTGCAACTGCAAAAATAACCTTGTAATTCACAGTATCATTAAAAAATAAGTAAAAAGTTATCTTTGCGATTGTTAAACATATAATATGGTACGGAACCCTTCGTGCGCGAGTCCGACTCGCACTTGACCGGTTTTTTTCATCTATCGGTCGATTTTTAGGGCAAGAGGCTTAGAGTAGCCTTTTCCGCTGCCTCTGAGACTTCTGGCGGTGTCGAATTAATGAATTCCTCAATACTTGACGACATTTTCAAATAAAAACAATACAGCGAAAAGAAAAAGCGCGCGGAATAATTTTTACTTGTTCACAAATTAGCGATGCGCGCTCATCGGCGCTTTTTTTTAAGGCAAAGGCACAAATACAGCCAGTATTATTATGTAAATTAATATTTTTTGTTTTTGTTACAGATAAATTGTAATTTATTATCAAAATTAATGAAATTAAAGAATTAAATATCTGTTTTTATATTTTATCTCCCAAAGTTAATTTTATTCATAAAATGTTGACCACTTTTCTGACATATAAACTCTTTGCTAAGATTTAAAAAAGTACAGATCGTTTTAAACGGAGCATCTTGATAAACCGTCCGTTTTACCTATTAAAAAGAAACCCGTGCCTTTTACATTACATTAACGCACAAGTACGTAATGACATACATTACGATATTGAAATTGGTGAAATAAGAGACCCCTTTACGAGCAAATGTGTTATAATAGTACATTATGATATAAGTGCGGTAAGTTGAAAATCACAGCCGAGGCGATATTGCTAGCCCGAGCCGTAGGCGAGGGCTACAAGAAAGCAGAGGCTGTAATTATCAAAGCGCACGTATGTCATACGACGTTTTATAACATATTTGCGAGGAAATAAATAAAACTCGGACTTTCTTAAGCGAATAAATCTTTAAAAACACACTTTCTGAAAATGAATTTGCATCTTTGCTTGTTTTCATCTATCGGTCGATTTTTCGGGCAAGAGGCTTAGAGTAGCCTTTCCGCTGCCTCTGAGACTTCTGGTGGTGTCGAATTAATAAATTCATCAATACTTGACGACATTTTCAAATAAAAACAATACAGCGAAAAGAAAAAGCGCGCGGAATAATTTTTACTTGTTCACAAATCAGCGCTTTTTTTTCACAAAAACAGCCAGTAGATATTACTAATAAAGTAAATTAATATTTTTTTTTGTTTTTGTTACAGATAAATTGTAATTTATTGTCGAAATTAATTAAATTAAAGAATTAAATGTCTAGTTTTTATATTTTATCTCCCAAAGTTAATTTTATTCATAAAATGTTGACCACTTTTCTGACATAAAAACTCTTTGCTAAGATTTAAAAAAGTACCGGTCGTTTTAGACGGAGCATCTTGAAACTCGTGCCTCTTACATTACAATAACGCACAAGTACGTAATGACATATATTACGATATTGAAATTGGTGAAATAAGAGACCCTTTACAAGCAAATGTGTTATAAAGATAATTACGCATTTCCACACTCCCGTCAACAAAGTTGGAAAGAATACCATGGCCCATAGGGTTTTGGTCTATGCTGAAGACAAAAACTACGTTTTTTTTTTTCTCTTTCTTAAAAGACATTTAGGCGTAAGATTATCATCATTACCTACTTATAATTTAATACCTGCTTGCTTCATATTCTTTCAGCCTGGCCGTGTGCAAATATCGGCAGTCGCGGCAGCACAGTTGCCAGCAGGGAGGTTCCGGCTCAGGTCCAGAGGACTCATCAAAGTCAAGGTTAGATCTTACGCATAGCGCTGAAATATACTGGCTTTAGTATTTTAGGTACCTGGGCGACCGACCTCTGATCGGGTGAAGACAGAAAACGAATTTTCTCAGAAGTGAGACCTAGCTAGATCGATTTTTCGCCCCTACAAATTCCTATATTGCAACTTTCATCGAAATCGTCAGAGCCGTTTTCGAAAACGTAATTACAAATATAATAATTAATACAGGGTGTTTCTTTTAGGGTGTCAAGCCAGGTGCGAGCTGATAGCAGAGTACCATACCTAGGTATCGATTTAACCCCCATGTATATGTTCGACGATTTTTTGTAGTTTTCGAGTTATTTTGGATCCGTCATTTCATATCAACGGTAGTGGTTAAGGATAGTAGGTAGTAGTAGGAATAGTAAATATCAGGATTGACAAAAAAAAACAAAGATAAATAAAAAAAATAAAAAAATGAAAATGATAAAGATAAATGATAAAATATGAAAATCACAAGATTTCAGATACACCACTTTCAACGACCGATTTCAGCAAATAATGCCCAATTTAGTACATTCTTGTTCAAAGTTGACCCAAAAATAAGAAATATTTTTTTAAAGCCATCAAATCTCTTTGAATCAGGAAAAATATCGAAAAAAAATTATAACTCAAAAACTACAAAAAATCAAAGAACATAAATAACATGGGGGTTAAATCGATAGGTCAGTGCGAGCTGATAGCAGTGTACCATACACTGCTGTCAGCTCGCACTGACTTGACACCTTAAAAGAAACACCCTGTATAGGTATTGATAATGGTTTATCTCTACCTCCATACGACCGACCCTAACATACCTACCCATTTCTTTGCTGCTGCGTTCTGATTTCAAGAGTAAACAGGTATGTCTGTCGCCTTGTCGCCCTTGTCGGTGTAACATATTCAGTTCTGTTCCATTTTCGCAGGGCAAAGGCACCATGGAAACGTTCTGGTTGGAGGGTGAAGTGGAGGAAGAAGAGCAAAATGAAGCATTACAACTGTTCTCCGCATTGTGCGGTGATAATTGAACATTACATATAGGACAGCGGAATGTTTTACCTTTTTCTTTCCTGGGCCAGTCGTCCATGGATACATACTCTCCGTCTGGGGGAGAACGGAGGGTTACGTAAAACTCCACTGTTCCTTCTACTACCATAAGTCGGGGGCCTGGGAGATACTTGTGCAATGCGTTTCAACTAAGAATAGGAACGCCAATGACCTCGAACTGTCAACTGGAACTTGAAATATACGCCTTGCAAAGTTTTGTAGTGTTATCTGGTGTTATCCTTATCCATTTTAGTTATGAATTTGTTTTTGTTAAAATATGTCACTGACTTTGCAAATGTGTAAACGAGGTGCTGTTTTGCTAAATCTACACAATATGGCGCAAGGTCAAGGTCAATTGTTAGTTGAAACGCATTGTAAGTACATTCGCCGCACACCCGACAGGTATCAGCCCGCCGTGCCTAGCGGGCCCCATCACCCAGTGCGGCCGATCCCACGACCACACGTGCTCCCATAATGGCGCGGATGCAATAATATTTTAGAATAAAGAGGTAGATATGGCACTAGTAGCGCGCGCGAATTTTTGCAGCCAAATGTAGACAATTGTAGTCATTTCATTCAGTCGGCTAATAGCAGCGAGCGAAACAACAGCGTGTCCGTGGCGTGACATTATATCTAAAATGCCGAGCTATCTCTTTCTGTATCATACGTTCCGTAGTATCTATCGCAGTCGTAGTTGAAAGTTACTATACACCTATAATAAGTAGGGTCAGATGTCCAACAATGAAACAGTGGTACACAGTAAAACTTAGTGCTATTTCTAAAATGCTGCATTGCCAGATCGTGCATTATATCGCTTAAGGACACTCTCGAGAACCCCCCGCCCTACCCCAGTTTGCAGCGGCGCCGCGTAGGAGAAGACTGTCTGCGGAACATTTTTAATTTTTTCGACAAAAATGTAAGTATTTTCAGCAATCTTTATAGATTTTTCATTCAATAATGTTAGAAAATTTCATATTTTTCATGATTACCTAGAATTACACGTATTTCGTAGATTAACGTGGAATATATCTTATGTCAAAATGTTACAATTTAGTGGATTTTTCTTTGAGGTTATTAAATTAAACCTTAGGTAGTCAACAGTGAAACAGTTACACAATGGACACAATGAAACACTTTCGTTGTGTACTATATTTCATGATTCATGTATTTTCCATGGAAATTGATAACTTTTGTGACTAGAAGTTTTTTTTTAGGATGGCGCATACGGAAAATATGCTTTGAGCTACTCAAATGCACTGACAAGGAAAGAGCTCGAGGAGAGAAGCTGCACAAGAGTGCAATGTCCTACATTATACTACGCTACTTAAGATTTAGAATAAAATATTTTTGAATGAACTCAGCATTTTTGTCATATATATACAACTTATACTTACTATATATTACACAAAATATGAAACAGACACTATTAATTATTATGTTTCATTGTTGAATTTGTGGTGTTTCATTGTGTACACCACTGTGGACACAGTGAAACATTTCCCATTTTTTAGTTTTTAATTTTTTGCTAATCAATTACACATTAATTTAAAAAACTATAAATGCAATCCAATACCCAATAAAATTACCTGTGGCGTAAAGAGGGAAGATTCGAATCAAACTTACCGGTCGCTGCCGTCCCGCCGCTTCGCACACCGATGGGCTTATAAGGCGCGTTCGATAGTTCTGAATCCTGCATCAACTCCACTACACATATTTTTCCACAGGCGCTGGTTCAGGGTATCTCTGGTATCTTGCGGGGATTGTAGCACGTTTTCACCGAAGGACCTTATTTTTGTAGAAAAGTATATATCGCGCGTGGCGTGTATGCGCGGACAACCGTATGGTACGTAGTACAGTGAAAAAACACACGCAGGAGCGCGGCGCTAGTGTGCTCATCCGCAACCAATCAGAAGGCTCCACGAATGGGCGATGAGCAAACACCGGAAGCTTATTCAAATCAACACCCTCGGCAATTACACAAAAAAGCCTGATTACCAGCTGTGGGGTGAAGAAAACACTATTCTAAAATCTCTAAGAATTAATTCAGTAGGTACGTAATACCAACTGCAAAGAGAACGGTACGTAACATGCCGCTCGCCTTAAAAGAATGAATTTCTTTTAACTTTAAATTAAAAGACAAAAAAAGAATGTAACATTCGAAAAAAAAAGAATGAAAAATGCTACGAAAGCATGAAGCCTTAAATTTTTTAAACTAAAGTTATTCTAACTTAAGGTTGATGCGCCAAGGTAGCCCGCGAAATTCAAAATTTCTTAAGTTTTTTGCAATTTGTAGGTCAGTGTGAGCTTGTATGTTGATTAAAATATGATTCGCGGGCGTAGCTAATATGGCTTTACAGAATTATAATCATTAGAATCAGCAATACAACTCCATACGTTAGCATTTATCTCAAATCTAGCGATTTCATGAAATCATGAGGTTTGAGATAAATGCTAACTTATGGAGTGGTATTGCTGATTCTAATGATTATAATTCTGTAAAGCCATATTAGCTACGGCCGCGAATCATATTTTAATCAACATACAAGCTCACACTGACCTACAAATTGCAAAAAACTTAAGAAATTTTGAATTTCGCGGGCTACCCTGGAGCTTTCGCCTTAAGATTACTTAACTAAGATTCGCAACAATATTAACTAAACTTACAGAATGATTATTCTAAGGGCAAAGGACATATTTTGACTACTCAGCGTTTCACGAAAGTTTTGCCCATCTGTAAAGTTACGACACGAGTAATATTATCGGAACCTGGGTGGAGAGTATGGACACGAGCCAGTCTCCATTGTAATGGTGGCAAATTATCATCTCGTACAATGACAATAATACCTTCACGGAGTTGTGAGCCGCGATCTCGAAACCACTTGTTACGTTGTTGAATTTCGTGTAAATATTCACGACTCCAACGTTTCCAAAAGTGTTGCACACATTGTTGTATTCTACGCCATCTAGTGAGTCGATTTGAAATATTATCGGTTAATGAAATGTCTGGTAAGGACGTCAACGGACCTCCTATTAAAAAATGAGCTGGTGTCAAAGGTAACGGATCTAATGGGTCAGCACTTAATACACAAAGTGGACGTGAATTAAGTACCGCTTCAATTTGACAAAGAAGGGTATGCATCTCATCATAAGTTTGAGTTTGCGTACCGAGGACTCGATGTAAATGATGTTTAAAACTTTTAACACCGGATTCAAAAAGGCCACCAAAATGAGAGGCGTAAGGAGGCTGAAAATGCCAAGTAATGCCTTGTTCTAAAATTTTACTATTAAGAGTGGCTTGAACAGAATCATTACGTAAAAAATTATACAAATCTTGTAGATAATTATTACAACCAACAAAGTTCCTTCCACAATCAGAGTAAATGTCGGTGCTTAAACCTCTACGGGACGTGAAGCGTCGCAATGTTGCCAAAAATGCATCAGTTGACAACTCGGATACGAGTTCGAGGTGTATGGCCTTGACAGACATACACACAAAAACAGATACATAACATTTAATAATTTTCGCATTTCGAACTTTATTTGCTCGAACGTAAAACGGACCCGCGAAATCAACAGATGTTTTAAGAAATGGCCGCTCGGGGCGCACTCTGACGGCCGGTAACGGACCCATGCATGGCTGCGGATTCACGGGGCGCGCACGAAAACAACGAACACAGCGATGTATGCGTGTACGTATAGCGTCACGACTAGACATTATCCAATATTTTTGGAATAAAATGTATTGCACGGATTGCGGACCAGCATGTAGATGCGTGATATGTGCATGGTCAATGATTATATCTGTAAGATGATGTTTCTTAGGCAAAATCAATTGATGTTTGGAAACAAACGGTAAAAGTGATTTATGAATTCGCCCACCTACCCGAAGATTATTTTTGTTATCCATGAACGGGTTGAGTCGACGTAATTTAATTGATGGATACTTTCCATGTGAAATATTATTAATGTCTTCGGAAAAACAAGAATGTTGAACTAAATGGATAAGTCGATTTAAACAAAAATTAAACTCGGATACAGTTATGTATTTTGGATAGGAATTTTGAACTTTCTTACATTTATTATAGAATCGAAATAACAGTGCTGTTATCCTAACAAGTTTACCTAGAGTAGAAAATCTAGTAATATACTCGACCACATCAGGTAGTGCTGAGGTGGAAGAGTTTGACACCATAGACATAGGTAGATTGCGTTTGTCTTCAGTGACTTCTAGTATTTTCTTGGGACTTGGCCAAGAACTAGAATCACGCGCGAGCCACCAGGGCCCATGGAGCCACATCTCATTTTGGACAAAACTTGTAGGAAGCATTCCTCGAGAAGGTGCGTCAGCTGGATTGTCAGCTGACGGGACATGTCTCCAAGTTTTGGCCGGAAGCCTGGATAAGATTTCACTAGTGCGATTAGAAACGAATGTTTTCCACTCGTGTGGTGGAGAACGAAGCCACGCTAACACGATGGATGAATCAGTCCACGCACAAACATGTTCACAGTTTAAGTGGTTATCATACACACTTCTCACTTTATCAATCAACTTTGATAACAAAACAGCAGCGCACAACTCTAGGCGCGGAATAGTAAGAACCGGTTTTATAGGTGCTACACGCGTTTTAGCGAGAAGAAGAAATGTTTTAACGTTATCATTATTATCGGATATACGGGCGTAAACACACGCGGCATAAGCCCGCTCGGAAGCGTCGGAAAACCCGTGAATTTGAATTGCATTCACGTTTGCAAAAACGAAACGTGGAATTTGAAAATTTGATAATAATGGTAACTCGTTAAGAAAACTAGACCAAGCGTTTATAATATCTAAAGGAGGTGACTCATCCCAGTCGACCGCTGAAATCCATAACAACTGAATGAGATGTTTCGCATAAATAGTTACAGGAGATAACCATCCCATAGGGTCATAAATTTTCGCTATTTGTGATAGTATGGATCGCTTTGTAATTTTATCATTAGTTGACTGAACGCTAAAAATGAAAGTATCAGATTCAGGATTCCACTGAAGTCCTAAAACCTTTATTTGTTTGTCATTCTCCATCAGAGCGAAAGAAACGTTATCAGACCGCTCGCCCTGAACGACTGACGTTTGTAAAGCAGCGAGTAACGCTGGCGAATTGCTCTGCCACTTACGTAGCTCGAAACCAGCTGACGAACAAATACCTACTAACTCACGTTGTAAAACCAGGGCCTGCTTTACGTCGCCTGCTCCGGTGACGATGTCATCAACAAAAACCTGGTTCTGGAGAACCTTAGAACCTAACGAGAAGTTAGCAGCTTCATCATGAGCCAACTGTTGAATAGTACGAAGGGCTAAGTATGGTGATGAGCTGACACCAAAGGTGACGGTGCGCAATCGATAATCACGCAACGGTTCAGTGGGTGATTTACGCCACACAATGCGTTGAAAATCCCAATCGGATTGTTGTAATTTTATGTTTCTGTACATCTGCTTTATGTCGGCAGTGACAGCAATAGCATGGATACGAAAACCCAATAAAACGTCTACTATATCCTGGTGCAGCTTCGGACCAGTCAGTAGAACATCATTAAGTGATATTCCATTCGAAGTTTTACAACCCGCGTCAAAGACGACACGAGTACGAGTGGTCTCACTGGACTCTTTGACCACGCAGTGGTGCGGAATGTAATAGCTGTTAGCTAACGAAACAGGTAAATCAACGGGCTCCATGTGACCGAGTTCCAAGTACTCCTGGAGGCACGCATGATAGTCTACCTTAAGTTGAGGATTGTGTTCCAACCTATACTCTAATTTCTTAAACCTGGAGACCGCCGTATCTCGTGATGCGCCGAGGGTGGGTGCATCAGGTTTGAAAGGGAGTGGAACAACATATCGCCCAGTTTCATCACGAGTATGTGAATTTACGAATATAGATTCACACAACGCTTCGTCGGGACTTAGAATTCTTTTTTCCGGAAGAGATTCCAATTCCCAGAACCGTCTCAGGTTGATGTCGTCATCGTAGGATGAGCTTAAACTACTGAGACAAACTTGAAGTGAAGTAGATGTATTTTGGTTGTATGAAACATCACCCATCAATAAATAACCAAAGATACTGTTCATAGCCATCGGTGAACCGGGTGGACCCGTGATCACGTGACCTAATAAAACTTGGGATAGTATATCCGCACCTAAAAGCATTTCCACTGATTGTGGAAGATAAAACTTAGGATCAGCTAAAGTTAAGTTTTGTATGTGTGGCCATCCCTTAAAAGGCAATGTCACACATGGCATACGTGAAATAAGATTAGATAAAATTAATGCGTTAACTGAAATTGAAGGTTGATCCCCGTGTGTAGGAGTGATATGACAAGATACTACACCCTTTGGGTAAACAGCTCCAACCTCGGTCCCTCCGACACCGAACACCGGAACGTTCGCTTGGCTGCGATGTAACCCTAACCGCTGAACACAAGACTCGGTAATAAAAGTCGCCTGACTGCCTGTATCAATAATACATCGAACTGTGTGTTTTTGTGGGCCAACATGCACATTGATGAGTGCCGTACATAGGAGCACCGTACTCGCGCTAACCGACGGAGCAATAGAACGCGAATCGTTCTTGCGATCGTTCACCGCCGCAGTCATCGCAGCGTGCGAGGTACTGGGAACCGCTGTCTCTGTCGTTTCGTTCACAGAAAGTGAGACCGCATTATCACTACTACCACTAATAACTGATAAACTGTTAGACTTTTCGAAATGAATTAATGAATGATGTCGTTTATGGCATGAGCGACAAACAAAGTTAGATTTGCATTGTTTTAAATCATGACCGACATGTAAACAATTGAAACAAACGTTCTTGTTTTGAATAAAAGAATACCTATCACGGGGAGATAAATTAAGGAATTTCGAACATTTTGTCAACGTATGTTGAGCATCACAACATAAACAATTATTTTTTAAATTATTTTGTTTGGTAGATTGTAAGTCTGTTGTATTCGAACTCGATGAAGCGACATTGGCTGCGAGCGCGCGTCGCGAGCCTTCGTTACCGCGCGATGTGCGGGGAGTACCTACCTTTTCAAGATTATTTTTATTTTGTGGGTGAGAAGAGAATTCGCTTGCAGCTAACTCGCGTTCTAAGAAAGTTATCAATGTACTTATGTCAGGTATATCCGATGGCCTCGATAGTGATAATTCGAAACGTTTTCGAACACTAGACGGAATCTTACGTAGTAAAATCGTCACTATTATGAAACTCCACTGATCTATCGGAAATTGCATGGCCTGCAATGCCTTGATGTTTTCTTGATAAACATTGAGTAAGTTTCTTAGACTTTGAGTCATTTTCTCGGTACTAGGTTCAATGTCTAATATTTTTTCGAGATGTTTCGTGGCGATAGCCCGTTTATTATCATACCGAGAAACTAAAATATCCCACGCAACACTATAGTTTTCGTCTGTAATTGGTATCGATTTAATAAGATTATAGGGTTCATCTTTTAATGACAGTAACAGGTAACGAAACTTCTCTGTCTCCGTGTAGGTATTTTTGCCATGTACTAATGAACTAAACAAATCGTGAAATGGGGGCCAATCCGTGGTTTCCCCTGAGAAGGTAGGCATTGGAAGAATAGGTAATCTACTTGCACAACTATTACTCGTATGAGTAGATGGAACATGTACCACTGAGTTATTATTAAATGACGTACTAGAGGACATTCTTCGTTTACGCTCATTATCCTCTTCCTTAAGTTTATCTAAGTGAACACTAATTGCGAAATAACAATCATTAAAATTGTTACGAATCTTTAGTTGTTCGTCTTTGTCGAAAGTATTGGATTTTATTAAGAATTTTTCTATTTTTGCCTGAAGTTTGAAGAACTTTCTTTGTTGCAAAGTTAATTCTTTTGAGCGTGACCTAAACTGTTGTTCGTCTGAATCTATGAACTCTAAAATACGCTTGAGATCATCGATAATGATCTCACGTTCAAAAATGTCTTGTTGAATAAGTTCCGCCATTTTGGACGCGTAACGCCGCAAATGGACTTTGAACTAAGAACACTAGGAAACTAGGAAAATAACCCCACAACAAGTACCTAGATATAAATCCGGCTCGAAGGACCAAACAATTATGTGGCGTAAAGAGGGAAGATTCGAATCAAACTTACCGGTCGCTGCCGTCCCGCCGCTTCGCACACCGATGGGCTTATAAGGCGCGTTCGATAGTTCTGAATCCTGCATCAACTCCACTACACATATTTTTCCACAGGCGCTGGTTCAGGGTATCTCTGGTATCTTGCGGGGATTGTAGCACGTTTTCACCGAAGGACCTTATTTTTGTAGAAAAGTATATATCGCGCGTGGCGTGTATGCGCGGACAACCGTATGGTACGTAGTACAGTGAAAAAACACACGCAGGAGCGCGGCGCTAGTGTGCTCATCCGCAACCAATCAGAAGGCTCCACGAATGGGCGATGAGCAAACACCGGAAGCTTATTCAAATCAACACCCTCGGCAATTACACAAAAAAGCCTGATTACCAGCTGTGGGGTGAAGAAAACACTATTCTAAAATCTCTAAGAATTAATTCAGTAGGTACGTAATACCAACTGCAAAGAGAACGGTACGTAACATTACCTATATGCCTGTAAAAAATTCGACTTCTATCTGTAAAAACAAAAGGTGTATGAGGCTTTGAATTTTTAGTGTTTCATTGGTGAACACATGACCCTACATTTGTAATAACAACGCAACAATATCCGAACGCCGCTCAGTATGAACGTAGCACATCTTTCCTTTATAATATCATTGCGCGGATGGAACACTGCGTGCCACCTCTTTGTAGTCCACTAGTTCAGACTAATTTATTGTTAAACAACATAAATCATAGCTGTACTTACTTAACTAAATCCATATCCATAGATTTAGTATACCTTCAGTGGGGTCACTATCAGGATGACCTATTCGCTGAAAGACAATTCACGTTGGATGACATGAAAGCAAGGTACCTAGATAGCCGAAAGACAATTCAGCTACATGACATAAAAGTAGAGTACCCCGTCAGCAGAGAGTCAACTCAGCTGGACGACATATAAGCAGAATGATGTAACTGATGTAATGTTGTAACTGATGGGGTCAATTCAGTATATCATACTATGATGACCGGTACCTACATTAAATTATTTCAGGACACTTATGGGAATCCAATAATCTGATTTGTTTTATTAAATACCTCACACGCAATGTATCGTTACCGTGGAAAAACTCACATAGCGAACGGCAGCGCAGATGTCGTTCGTTAGACTTTATAGTATTTTAACAACAATTGCTGATTTTTTTATTTTAGCTGGCTTCTGTTTTTTTTTACATATGTACCTAAATGGAGTGCTGCCTACAGAGAATGTAATTTTACAGTAACCAGCCGTAACTATTGCACATGGGACTTACGTACGTTAAATACGTAACTACATATATACGATGTATATGTATGTATGTGTGTATAGTATATATGTATGTAGTACTATTGTAGTACGTTATTTACGTACTTTTACGTATACCTACTTGTTTCATGTTCTTTTACGGCCGGCAACTGTAAAAATCCATGTGCAATATTTATGGCCGGTAACTGTACATTGAAATTTATAGGAATAGTAACTGAAAAAACGATTACAAAAATGAAAATTTTCCGGTCAGTTTGCGGAAGGCTGTCCCTTACACCCTGTATTTAAACTACTAAGGGTATATAGTATCGGGTGGAATTACATCTCGCTTAATTTTACAAAATTGACCAGCAGTTGATTTACTTCAGGGTAATTGCGTCTATCCTCTGGTATACCACCTCTGGTACCAGAGGATAGACGCAATTACCCTACAATCTACAATCATAAAGGTTAGATTTGATCTAAAATGTCATGATTAAGGAAATCATGACTTTTAGTTAAACATGCAGATTCTCGTCTCACACTTTGGGACTTACCTACATATTATGTCCGAAACAAAGTAGGTACCTACCTTTGTCATGTCAACGTACCTTAATCTGAATGAATTAGAATAATTAATGTATGTATGTGTATTATCGTAAACACATAGTCTTATCTATAACTCTTTATCTTTAAGGCAGCTTCGAAAGCAATTGATTGTCAATACTGATTACATTTTAATTTTATCAGTTAGCTACAGAATTGATTGCGTGATGCGTATGTGATTAAATGACGTAAAAACTTAATAGGTTTTTGTTCGTGATTATTTCTCAAGGCTTGTGTGTAAGTAGGTACTTATGTACTTCTCATGAAAAAGCTAGGTAAATATTTTTCAATCTATGTACTTATCTATAACTTCGTAGTTCTAGATATTTATGAAAGCAGTAGGTATATTTAGTATTATGTATTATGTATTGAATAGTTTTAGTAAAAGTAAACTTGTGTAAATGGATTCATAAACAAAAAAAAATGCTAATATAGTAATAATTTAATATCAACAGACGAATTAAATTCGTATTATTTTTTGTTGCTTTTTTATAATTTGTTTCAATTAAGTAGGTACAATATTGCGTCTTATTACTAGGCTACAAAATATCAACTATCGGTTGAGACAACAATGAGATGCAACGTTTTGGAAGAGTGGCTTGGAGCGTTTGATTGGTCGATAATACAGAACGACAATTCAATAGCTCAATTCCAATAGATCCCATCTTTTTTTGTATCTTGACCCGATAGATAAACTTACCTACTAATACTTAGTTTAAATATTTAAAATTCAATCATTATAATAATCACAATAAAAGTGTAGAAAATCAAATAAGTATTTACATGTTCAGAAAAATATTGTTTATCATTATTCATTATTTTTGTTGTGCTTGATTGTATGTACAGAGTACAGAAAAAAGGTACAGACGCCAGCACATCAAGCTACTACAATCAGTCAAATTTCTTTAATAGATTTTCATATTTATCGCTAAAGCATTAGGTTCAAGGTTGATTGGGAAAATTTTACAGTTTCGGGTGGCTTAACCTGCTGGCGTCGGTACTAAAAATAGAAAAACAAACGTAAAAAAAACGGCATGTTTACCATATTGAAATATGGAATAAAAGAAACATTGTCGACTTTACCCAAACTTTTATGTAGATTATGTATACTTGTAAGATAGTTTTGCTAAAGCTTACCTAAATCAATAATTAAATAGTAACGGCAAAGCTAGAAATTAAATTCAACTTTTTAAAGAATAAAGCATTGACACATCTTTGTTATAGTTTGACCGATACCGCTGTACCGCGGGGGCGCGGAATGCCGCGAGCGCTGACGAACCAGCGGCCTGCACTGCCACCGTCCCGCCGCGCAAATACCTAAGGCGCGGTACAGCGGTATCGGTCATATTATAATTACAAGTAGCTGCACAAGTAACAACGTTAAAAATCATTTAGATTTTTTTGCTGACTTCTCAAGATTGGATTGTGATTGATGAAAAAATGTACATCTTAAAACATTATAAAATCATGATTTGGAATTAAGACTGGTTGTTTTCTTTCATTTACTTGATCAACTACAAAATGGAACCACTCAAAAATGTCACAATCCCACTGTCAAACACAAAAACAAGGTTTATGCCACATTTCACCATTGTCTTTTCTGATTCTTAACCAACTCTGTGGTTTTTAAATGGTTCTATTCTACAGAAATTATGAACATTATTTGCTAATACACAAACTTACTACACTATAAACATAAAACATGTGTAAAAAGGTAAATAATAGAAATGGCAATTGGCAACCCCACTATCGTTCCCGTGTTTCTCTCGCTCGCACATTATGCTCAAAGAACAAGAGACAAATGGTATAGTTGCCATTTTAGAACTCCTTTCGTTACAAAATGATATAGACACGAATATACACATAGGAAGTTAAAATACTGTCAAGATTGAGCTGTGTTTTTCCTAATACATATGTATTTTCCAATTATTTTAAGGGGTGTCAATTTTACATTCTTACTAATTAAGAATACGAGTTTCTAGTACAAACACATAATTGGCACTAAGGTACATTGGGACGGTTAGATCTTTTTCGATTCCCACGACTACAGTTTAAAACTTTACGTAAATTTTACTAATTTAAACAAACAAGTAGGGTAAACGCACCAATTAGTAACAAAACATTAAGTAGTTTGTAGTTCAACAAAATTGTTCTAGCAATTGTTCTAGTTATTTTTTTAATACATTCTATATTTTTTTATGAATGAGTTAACGAATGAATTTATTGGTTTTAAAGTTTACTTTACAATAGTTCTATCAAACACTTTTAAATTTAGAAAAAAAGTGCATTTTCATACGTTATCAACTATTGAGGTATCGTATGTTTAGCCTTAACTAATTTATATATCTACGGGTAGAATTTTAAACTTTCTAACGTTAATTGTCCCATTTACTTATGTTGGTCCATGATATAATATGGATCTGGGAGGACTGGACTTTTTAGCATTGTATCGAAAAATCGTCCAATAGCGGGTACTTATATTTTTTTATCTGATTTCCTAATCGCCTGTGAAGCGGCGTTTACCTATGCAATAGAAAATGTAAATATTTAGATTGTATACATTTCACTAACACGTTATTATAATATAATAATATCATATATGAAAAAAATAATATGCTTTACTGAGAATATGATTTGACGAACATTTAATACGAGTAGTACCTATACGTAATAGCCTGTATTAGCATAATTGTGACACAAATTAAGCGGCAGCGCGGTAAGTTTGAGTTTTTCTTCCAGTTCAGCCCTAATGATGGAATATAGAGCTTTAGGGAGTAAAAACATAGTTTCGAACCCTAGCGCGAGAATAGTTTTGAGCTCTCTTGTTTCTTGTAACTCTACCCTACTCCGGCGCTGCCGCAAACTTTGTAACTTTTTGCTACCTACTTTGATTGACCTCTTTTAAACGAATAGAGGACTGTACACGGAAGATTAGGCATTTGAAACTTCTCAACTCTCCCCATTTCACTGTAGAACAAAAGATAAGGCACTAGAATAGACAATAGAAAAAATATAAGAAAGCAACAAAAATACTTATTAAAAAAAAATAAAGTGTCAGTGATCTAAATTCACTGTCACCAGCACCTAACAAAAGTAATCATAAACAATATCTTAATTAATAACAATAAAAAAATACATAAAATAAACTTTTGGTCCTCAAACCTTTGGAAATATAACAATAATATCAAAACAATGTGTAACGCATTCATCAATAAATTAATAATAAAATGTTCTTGACAATTATCGTATAACACGGCTCTTTTGCGTAAAATAGCTACTTAAGTGAAACTTTATGAACCTATAAATTACCGAGTACTATACTTTACTACAATGTATAATAATATCATGATTTCTAAATAGTGATTCTTAATATTTAAGAAATATTGGAATTAATGCGTAGTCGTCTCCTAAAATATTTATACAGTATTAATTTTATTGTTAAATAAGTACTTTATTTAAAGGTATATCAAGTATGAAGAATCTTTAAACGACTCCATTTAATATAAGTGTGGTGTTCAGTCTTTCCATTTTTATACAAATCTGGTTGAAAGGACATAGTTAACACTCGCTCATTCTATATTATTCTAGTAAATCGAATTTCATACAGTTCTATCACAATAATGCTGTGTAAACGTATTGCAGTGATGCAATCAATATTCTAAAGTCTAAGGAATGTCGCTAAGTCTAGTCCTGATTACTTTTTAAAGAGAGCTGTGACCTCCTCAATCGTCCTATTCTTTGTCTCTGGCAGCTTGAGATAAGTGAAGATGAAGAATAAGATGAGGAGGACAGTGTAAGGCAAGAATACGAAATTGCCGAATGCCTCAGACATGGGAATGAAAGTTAGGCCCACGATGAAGTTGGCGAACCAGTTGACGAGCGCGCCAACGCTGACCGCGGCACTGCGGGCGCCCTGCCCGAAAAGCTCAGACAATAACATCCACGGAATCGAGCTTGGACCCACGCCGAAGAACGCCACGTACATGAACGTGAAGATCACGGCGAATATGCTCATAGTCGTGTTGTTCTCATACGTGAAGAAGGCGACGGTCATGAGCACAGAAAACACCGCCATACCGGCGAGACCACCCAGTTGCAGCGTACGCCTACCCAGACGATCCATCAGAGGAATTGACACCAGAGCCATTATGAACAACATACTACCGACACCGATTGATGATAACCTCGCATTCTCCTGCGTCAGACCAGCACTTTCGAATATCGTCGTGGAGTAATACAGAACCGCGTTAATACCTCCCAGCTGCTGAGACAGATGCATCACGATACCAATAATGAGAGGCATTCGGAGAGCCCTGATCACAAACAGGTCCCGAATTGTGAACTTCTCTTCCTGTCTGGCTGCGCGGTCCTCCTCGTGCATGTCATTGATCTCGTTGTCAATATCGCTCGTGCCGCGGATTTTAGCGAGCTCTGCCCTTGCTCTCTCCTCATCGCGAGCGACCAGCAGCAAATAACGAGGACTTTCAGGCGTAAAAATAACCATCACGAACTGAAGGGCTGACGGTATAATCGCAAGTCCTAGCAGCCACGGCCAGCCTTCGTTACTTCCCAGTATCATATCGATACCCAAAATCTGTGCACCAACCAGTCCGAATGCAACCGCCAGCTGGTTTACTGTTCCAAACGCACCTCGAAACCTCACGGGTGCTACTTCGGATACGTATGTGGGCGATGCAGTCGTCGCAAAACCGCAGTTTATGCCTATTATGAATCTACCAATAATGATCATTTCGACGGAGTCACCCAGTTTGCTGAAGCCCATAAACACGGCGCCGAGAACACCGATCATCGAATTGACGAGAAGGGCATTTTTGCGGCCATATTTTTCTAACATCCAGCTGGCGAAAGGGCATCCGATCATACCTCCGACGGCGAAGATACTGACGATGACGCTGAATATGAGGCTGGGGCTGGCGTCATACTGGTCCCTGATGAAGTTCTCGATGAAGGGGCGCGGCGCGTTGATGACCCCGGTGTTGAAGCCGAACTGCAGCATGCCGAGAACGGCCGCGCTCACCGCGTACAGCAGCGCGCCCGTCACGCCAGCCTCCGCCATCTTCGGCTTCGAAGATTCTGAAATCACATCAACAAATACCATGAATAACTGTTACCCATACAAATACATAGTAGAGACAGTCATTATCTTATCAGATTTAGGGTGTTAAGTGATCAGTAGCAAGAGGATGTGTTACATTTTGATAAAAGATAAAACTGCATCCAATCTGTCAATCAATTCACATTATTATGTAACGGTGGTAACGGTTCTATCTATCTAGGTTTTTCGGAGAAAACCTGTTTCATCACAAAGTATACTCTGCATTATGCTCATAATAGTAGTACTATTGTAGTCTCGCTTGTTGTTGTTTTTTCTTAGTGGAGTTGAAGAAACCTGTATTCCAACTCGAGATCTAACAAAACATGACCTTCACATGTTTGACAATTTAAAAATATACCTGCGTCGATTCACACGTAGGTAAAGTTAACAACACAACAACATACAAGCATGTATTAACATTCAAACAAAAATGAGAATAGTATTCAGGATTAACCACGCTGATATCTCCGAAGCGAAACGAAACACTTGCATATTTAATGTAATTTGAAAAGTTCCATTAGAAATAGAATGAAATTTGTAAACATTTGAAACATTACAGACGAACTGCGAAACAGATTTTTATAGCATTGTCAAAATCGAACATTCTCTAAAATCTCAAATCAAAAGACAATTTGTAGCAACAAGTCTAAGTTATTTTGTAAACTTACGAAAAACTGACACACTTTACACTTTGACCAAAATCAGAAGCATCTTAATAATTCTGCTACATTGTATTTTTTTCGTCCAACATTCAACGTCCAACAAAAGAAATAATACACGCAATTTACTCCTGTGTAATTGTTATCAACTCTATGATATTGCTCTTTACTTTGAATATTATACAAAAGAAATCGATGCTTCCACCAAGAAAATTGAATTTAGCTCACCGGAAGATTTCATTTCAGGAAACGTTGAGTCGTATCGAGTCGAGATACTGAATAGTTATAGTTTTGTCACCGAAATATTGACTTTATCAGACAATATAAAATAGAGATAAGAAATCTGATCAACGTTTGAGATAAAGTATAAGATAAAAAACAAATAAATTATGTCTACCATTCCAAATAATAATATTTAAGCTTCCTATCTTGATTTCAAGATAACCGTGTTACTAGGGATTGGGAATACCAACCGATACACGTATTTCTTAGGGAATGTATCCATAAGAATATCCCTAAGAAATCTATACGTTTCGGTTGTTTGACATTGTTTACAGATAATTATATAGAATGGTACTCCAAAATCTAATCGCATAACTAGAAAAAAATAACAATGTAGTAAGAAAAATAACGAAAGCAGAGTCACATACTACATTGCTATCAAAAGAAAGAATTGTAAAGTAACTGAATCTGCTCTATAACCAACTTGCAACATCAGAATGGGAAGCACACTTTCTTCAAGCTGACTAAAGCCGCTCCCTCACCGAGAGCATTCGCCTGTAGGCTGTAATGTAACAATCCAAGATTCCACTGTAACGGCTAGGGCTTTGCAAGTCACCAGTTGCTAGGTGGTGGAGAGAGATAATTGAATCCGGCAGGATAGGTTAACACATATAAACTTGTAGAAGTAACACGTCTAGGCTGCAGGGAAAGGCTACATTACAGGCTTGGGTGACTTCTCCCGGTGTCGGAGCGCTCTTGCTACATGAATCAAATGGCAACCGCTATGCTTATATAAACAATAAATTGATGATTTAATTCTATTGACGCGCCTCACTACCGCATTTAGCATAGTGTAAGTACGTATACAAAATTAAGTAGTGGGGCGCGTCATTCAGAGTGGACAAGCTATAGCTACCAACGAAGTGCTTCCACCATTTCTTGATTAAAATGGACCTATAGGTATACCTAATGGCTTAACACTTTTGTATATTATTTTACCGGAAAACTTATTTAGACCAATTACTTAGATAATGTAATTGTATGTTTAGAACAAATGGAATATTTTTTGTGTTTACGTTGGGTTCGGCCATTGGATACTATCAGATCATACATTGGCTGTTCTCGACAGTCCTTTTAAATACGCAAACAATGTTAGAATAAATCATAATACTGTTCCGCTTGAGTTAATTATGTCCCAATGAATAATTTATCTAATACACCACACGAAACAATAGGACAATAATAATATTAAGTATTTTACTCATTTCATCATCCTCCTGCCCTTATCCCAATTCATTTGGGATCGGTGCAAAATGTCCCTTTTTAGGGTTCCGTACCTCAAAAGGAAAAAACGGAACCCTTATAGGATCACTCGTGTGTCTGTCTGTCTGTCTGTCTGTCCGTCTGTCCGTCTGTCACAGCCAATTTGCTCCGAATCTAATGAACCGATTAAGTTGAAACTTGGTACACATATGTATTATGGTAACCCAAACACGAACATGTAACGTAAATAAATGAATTTTGAATATGGGGGTGGGATTTTAAGTACAATAAAAAAAAGTTTTGCAAACTGTACCGTGTGACATATCAAATGAAAGGTCTTACTGTGAGGGTCTCAAATATATTTTTTTTTATAATTTTAATATAAATAGTTTTGAAGTTATTTAAGAAAATAGACGAAAATTGACCATTCCCCCCCCCCCCTTATCTCCGAAACTAATGAGCCTAAAATTTTGAAAAAAATACAGAAAATAGTTCTTTACCTATAGATCACAGGAAAACCTATCAGAAGTTTGTGGTCTTGTAAATCTATATATAAAACATTCAAAGTCCTGACTGACTCATTGACTGATTATAATCAACGCACAGTCCAAACCACTGGACCTAGAGACATGAAATTTTGCACCTCATATAGTGTAAACATCCATTAAGGAAGAATTTTTGAAAATTCCATCCCTAAGGGAATAAAATAGGGGATGATAGTTTGTATGAAAAATCTTATTTCTTGAGTTATTAGACTTGAAACTTAGCACGAATATTCATCTAAGTTAATTATAAAATTAATCATTTTTAGTTTTCCTAAACTACCCCCTTTTTTTTGTGGAAGGGAAATCATCAAATGACTTCTCCCGCTCTGGGTGGAGCGGAAGGGCGTGTCATACTTTTACTGAATAAAACCCACCCGTGTTTCTTCAGTTGCCTATGGCAGGGCCACGGTATCTCTTTCGAACAACCCGCGACCCCAGAAGACGGGATTGGTGGATGTCAAAGTTTGTATGGAGGAATTTTAACACACGGTCCGATTTACTCAAAACTCAGTTTTTGTACTTGAGACCAAAAATAGAGACTAACTAACGAGTATCAGGGTTTTCCAAAAATCTACCCCTAAGGGGTGAAAAGGGGTAGCAAATTTTACAGCGGAGGATTTTATTGGGGATTGATTAACTCGAAAATTGGTGTAAATAATGTTTGACCCAAGTTATGGAAACATCCCAGACCATTTTTGAAATTCTACGGAGTAAAAACGGGGATACAGTTTATATGAAAAATCTTATTGTTTTGGTTAATGAACTTGAAACTTAGCACAAATACTTGCTTATGTAAGTAATAAAGTTTGTCATTATTAGTTTTTCAAAACTACCCCTCAAAGGGTGTTTAGGGATGTTAAAGTTTGTATGGAAGATTTTTAAAACGCAGTCCGAATAACTTGAAACTCAGTATTCAGTATTTTATACTTTTGATGAAAAGTAAGCAATAATAAGAAAATTAAAACCCATGAAATCAGACATCCTCGCCGGGCAAAGCCACGGGCAGTCTAGCTAGTATCTCAATATTGTGCGTACAAACTTACTAAGCCTCTGCTGCCCGTCCGTCCATCCGTCTGTCACAGGGCTGTATCTCATGAACCTTAATAGTTAGAGAGTTGAAATTTTCACAGATTGTGTATTTCTATTACGACTATAACAACAAATAATAAAAATAAAGTAAAGTTAAAATTGAAGGGGCTGCCCACTTCAATTTTAACTTTACTTTTTTTTTCCCCATACAGAAAAGTTTTCATTTTGAAAAAAAAAAATAATCTGTGTGTGGGGATGTTATTGTGTAGAACTCGTCGAGTAGAGTACAAAGATATTTTTTTTTTTTTATCTTCTAAAATGAAGAAATAGGGGGCCGTAAAAGTTGTTAATTTTATACCATTTTTGTACGAGCTCTATTATGTAATGTACCTTATACTGTACTTAATCAAGAAATACTAAAAACGGTGATTCGTAAGGTATTTTGTTTAAATATGGACGATTTTCTGCAACTGCAAAAAATAACGTTGTAATTCACAGTATCATTACGAAATACAAAGTTATCTTTGCGATTGTTAAACGATACGTTACTTTACGTTACGTTACGTTGTTGATTGTTAATATGGTACGGAACCCTTTGTGTGCGAGTCCGTCTCGCACTTGGCCGGTTTTTTCCTTACTTCTCTATTAGTCGTCATTTCAGTAGTCACCCCGTTTCTAGCCATATCATCTTTCACACAGTCCATCCATCGTTTCTTTGGTGTTCCCGTACTTATATAGAGCCGTCGACATTTTCACGACATTTTCCTACCACTGGAAAACCCACCAGTATTTTACTACCTACCAATAGAAAACCCACGGTAAGGAAGATGTGATTGTTTAAATAAGGCACATAAATAATAAAGCACACATAACTTTACACATACAGACACATACATCTATACTAATATTATAAAGAGGTAAAATTTGTATGTAAGTTTGTAAGTTTGTATGTTTGTAAGTTTGTAAGTTTGTATGTAGGGGGTAATCTCCGGAACTAATGATCCAATTCTAAAAATTTTTTCACTGGTAGAAAGCTACATTATTCCTGAGTGCTATAGGCTATAAATTATATTTATATCATGCATATTAGCCGAGCTATCACAATTTTTGTCTAACAAGTCGGAAAGAAATACCTCTTTAAACAGACTTTTTTGCATGCGCTGCCTAAACGGTTGTTTAAAATTGAGAACAATGTATGGCAGTCTGGTCTGTCTTAAATAATTCTACAAAAAAGTCCGCGACACCATATTTCTATCTTTTATATTTTATCTTTTATACATCTTTTATTGCTTTAAAAAAGTATTTTTTAGACATACTTACGTTTGGATGATTATTTATACAACAAAACATTAATCCTTATCAAAATGAGATATTTTATGATCACAAGGACATCATGGAGACAAGATTTGGCCTTTACAGTATGTCAATTGGTCATACAGTTTCGGAGATAATATAAAATTACTAAAACGCAAAATAACTTTAAATCATACCGGTCGCTCTTGAGCAAACATGTTTAGTGCGGACGTTTTATCAATTTACCCATAGATGGCGTTGTACAAATAAGTAATTTTTCTGAATTGCGAGATTTTCCGCGGATTGACGACCCTCTCGATTTATTATTTCAATAATGTCAGTGGAATACAGCGAAAGAGTTTGTTTTTTTGTTAGTTTGTTTGAACGCGCTATCTCTGAAAGTACCCCAGTCGGATTTGAAAAAATCTTTTTGCAGTTTATAACCCAGTTCTTGAGGAGGGCTATTATAGGCTATTTAACATCACGCTAGGGCCCTTAGGAGCTGAGCGCGAAGTAATAGCGCGGGCAGGCGATGCGGAAGGATATAGGCTATTTAACATCTTGCTAGGGCCCTTAGGAGCCGAGCGCGAAGTAATAGCGCGGGCAGGCGATGCGGAAGGATATAGGCTATTTAATACATCACGCTAGGGACCTTCGGAGCCGAGCGCGAAGTAATAGCGCGGGCAGGCGATGCGGAAGGATATAGGCTATTTAATATCACGCTAGGGCCCTTAGGAGCCGAGCGCGAAGTAATAGCGCGGGCAGGCGATGCGGAAGGATATAAGCTATTTAATACATCACGCTAGGGACCTTCGGAGCCGAGCGCGAAGTAATAGTGCGGGCAGGCGATGCGGAAGGATATAGGCTATTTAATATCACGCTAGGGCCCTTAGGAGCCGAGCGCGAAGTAATAGCGCGGGCAGTTGACGCGGAAGGATATAGGCTATTTAACATCACGCTAGGGACCTTATGAGCCGAGCAAAAAGAAAAAATGTCAGAAAGGATGCTATTAAGCGCAAACGAAGTAATAGCGCAGGCAGGCGTTGCGTTGCGATGCGTCGGGGTTGGTGGGTGGGGGGGACAAGAAATTTCACGCGGACGAAGTCGCGGGCAGAAGCTAGTAACACATATACCTATACCTATACCCAAACACAAAACAACACAGACTTCCAATCTGTAATTTAATTAATATAGCATTACTAGTATTTATTTAATCTATTAAAAAAACTATGTTACCTGTAACTAGAACTTGTGGGAATCTGTTGTCTTTAGGGTTGAGGAAGACTATCCGCTCGTGATACAGTTTAATACTAGTACGAGGGGATAGGGCGAATCAGTCTAAAGACAACCAAACAGTAAGACCGCTTCACACTCTTCAACTGTAGATCTGCACGAATATCAAAATAGCTATTTCTCTTTATTTTTGTTTATTATTAAGTTACTGTATGGTTGTCGCATTAATGCAATAAAGATTATTATGATTATTATGATTATGATTCGCAGATTCGATTGATTAAGAGATTAAGACACAGATATATGCCAACAGTCTTGTCTGGTTAGCTTGCGTGTTCTGTGCTGAGCTCACGCAACGCGTCGTACGTCCAGCCCGTAATAGGACTCGCCCAACAAGGAACGCTGCCCCTAACGCATCATTAATTTATTATACATAAAACAAAAGGTATTAAGGCGGGGTGAAAGCAAGCGCCGTAGGTATTAAATGCTTACCGCAGCCCCCGCAAGGAGTAGCGAGCGATACGTAATAAATTACGATGCGCGGGAAACGCGCGCCAAGCGCACCGCTCATGAGTTCATGAACTCGAGTAGGTATTATGTTGCGTCACAGAATAGAGCAATGCAGTAGATAAACTTGAACTGATTAGTATACAAGTTTATTTTGTTTTATTTTTCTAGTAAGTATTTTTTTAAGTTTTAGACAGATTAGGTATGCATTGTAAACTTGAACAGTTAAAATAAATAAAAATAACTACTTATACATATTTATTTTCGTGAATAAGGTGGATTTAAAATCTGACTGACACGAACCTTTACCCGTACGATTCAAAACTACGCGCCGCGCACCATTTTACTTTACGAAGGTGTCGCATGGCGTGGGGAATAGTAGTTTCTGTCATTCCCCACGATACCACACCAGTGGTATCGTTTTCAGTGGTGTCGCTGTCGTGGGGAATGACAGAAACTACTTTTCCCCACGCCATGCGACACCACCGACTGTATTGTGCTGTTAGTGATGTCCAGCTACATAACAATGATGTGTTACATAACAATTTAGACCTTATTGACATTCATGTTTTTTTGTTAAATTTAGCTTCCAGACCATTTACCAAGTATCTTGGACCAAAAAAACAAATGGTTTGTAAAATGTCTATAAGGTCGAAATTAGCTTGACACCCTAGAAATGATGTGCATAATAATCTAGACACTTTCTGAGGTGTCAAGCGAATTTAGACCTTATTGACATTCATGTTTTTTTGTTAAATTCAGCTTCCAGATCATTTACCAAGTATCTTGGGCCAAAAAAACAAAGGGTTTGTAAAATATCAATAAGGTCGAAATTAGCTTGACACCCTAAAAATGATGTGCATAATAATCTAGACACTTTCTGAGGTGTCAAGCGAATTTAGACCTTATTGACATTCATGTTTTTTTGTTAAATTCAGCTTCCAGATCATTTACCGAGTATTCTGGACCAAAAAAACAAAGGGTTTGTAAAATGTCAATAAGGTCGAAATTAGCTTGAGACCTTTATCGTTTTCAGCGAACTTAAATACCACGAAATGACCGTTCATTCCCCACGACACCACTGGTGGTGTCGTCGGGAATGACAGAAACTAGTATTCCCCACGACACCAATGACTGCATTGTGAGTGATGTCCAGCTAATTTTTAAACGTAACAATGATGTGTTATTTTTAAACGACTTCAAAAACGGAGGAGAATATCAATTCAGTTGTATTTTTTTTTTTTTATGTTTGTTACTGCAGTACTCCGTCATTTAGAAGCCGATTTGGAAAGTTCTTTTTTTATTTTATTCGTTATGTCAACACAAAAAAAAAAACGGAGGGGCATAACTTCTTACGCTCTAGTTTTTTTTTTCTTGAGAGGATGTGATTACGGTCAAAATGAAAATCCAAGATGGCGGCTGCAAAAATTTTCGAATTTTTCGACATGGGCGTCAATTTCGTGATATTTGAGGTCGCTGAAAACGATAATGGGGTAAAAATGAAAATCCAAGATGGCGGCTGCGAAAATTTTCTAATTTTTCGTCATGGGTGTCATTTTCGTGATATTTGAGGTCGCTGAAAACGATAGTGGGGTCAAAATGAAAATCCAAGATGGCGGCTGCGAAAATTTTCAAATTTTTCGACATGGGTGTAATTTTCGTGATATTTGAGGTCGCTGCAAACGATAGTGGGGTCAAAATGAATGACTATCGTTTTCAGCGATCTAAAATATCACGAAAATGACACCCATGATGAAAAGTTAGGAAATTTTCGTAGCCGCTATCTTGGATTTTCATTTTGACCCCGCTATCGTTTTCAGCGACCTAAAATATCACGAAAATGACACCCATGACGAACAGTTAGGGAATTTTCGCAGCCGCCATCTTGGATTTTCATTTTGACCCCACTATCGTTTTCAGCGACCTAAAATATCACGAAAATGACACCCATGACGAAAAATTAGGAAATTTTCGCAGCCGCCATCTTGGATTTTCATTTTGACCCCACAATCGTTTTCTGCGACCTAAAATATCACGAAAATGACACCAATGACGAAAAATTTGGAAATTTTCACAGCCGCCATCTTGGATTTTCATTTTGACCCCGCTATCGTTTTCAGCGACCTAAAATATAACGAAAATGACACCCATGACGAAAAATTTGGAAATTTTCACAGCCGCCATCTTGGATTTTCATTTTGACCCCACTATCGTTTTCAGCGACCTAAAATATCACGAAAATGACACCCATGACGAAAAATTAGGAAATTTTCGCAGCCGCCATCTTGGATTTTCATTTTGACCCCACTATCGGTTTCAGCGACCTCAAATATCACGAAAATGACACCCATGTCGAAAAATTTGAAAATTTTCGCAGCCGCCATCTTGGATTTTCATTTTGACCCCACTATCGTTTTCAGCGACCTAAAATATCACGAAAATGACACCCATGACGAAAAATTAGGAAATTTTCGCAGCCGCCATCTTGGATTTTCATTTTGACCCCACTATCGTTTTCAGCGACCTAAAATATCACGAAAATGACATCCATGACCGAAAATTAGGAAATTTTGGCAGCCGCCATCTTGGATTTTCATTTTGACCCCACTATCGTTTTCAGCGACCTAAAATATCACGAAAATGACACCCATGACGAAAAGTTAGGAAATTTTCGCAGCCGCCATCTTGGATTTTCAGTTTGACCCCACTATCGTTTTCAGCGACCTAAAATAACACGAAAATGACACCCATGACGAAAAGTTAGGAAATTTTCGCAGCCGCCATCTTGGATTTTCATTTTGACCCCGCTATCGTTTTCAGCGACCTTAAATATCACGAAAATGACACCCATGACGAAAAATTTGGAAATTTTCACAGCCGCCATCTTGGATTTTCATTTTGACCCCACTATCGGTTTCAGCGACCTCAAATATCACGAAAATGACACCTGTGTCGAAAAATTTGATAATTTTCGCAGCCGCCATCTTGGATTTTCATTTTGACCCCACTATCGTTTTCAGCGACCTAAAATAACACGAAAATGACACCCATGACGAAAAGTTAGGAAATTTTCGCAGCCGCCATCTTGGATTTTCATTTTGACCCCGCTATCGTTTTCAGCGACCTTAAATATCACGAAAATGACACCCATGACGAAAAATTTGGAAATTTTCACAGCCGCCATCTTGGATTTTCATTTTGACCCCGCTATCGTTTTCAGCGACCTAAAATATCACGAAAATGACACCCATGACGAAAAATTAGGAAATTTTCACAGCCGCCATCTTGGATTTTCATTTTGACCCCACTATCGGTTTCAGCGACCTCAAATATCACGAAAATGACACCCATGTCGAAAAATTTGAAAATTTTCGCAGCCGCCATCTTGGATTTTCATTTTGACCCCACTATCGTTTTCAGCGACCTAAAATATCACGAAAATGACACCCATGACGAAAAATTTGGAAATTTTCGCAGCCGCCATCTTGGATTTTCATTTTGACCCCACTACCGTTTTCAGCGACCTAAAATATCACGAAAACGACACCCATGACGAAAAATTAGGAAATTTTTGCAGCGCCATCTTGGATTTTGATTTTGACCCCACTATCGTTTTCAGCGACCTAAAATATCACGAAAATGACACCCATGACGAAAAATTAGGAAATTTTCGCAGCCGCCATCTTGGATTTTCAGTTTGACCCCACTATCGTTTTCAGCGACCTCAAATATCACGAAAATGACATCCATGACCGAAAATTAGGAAATTTTCGCAGCCGCCATCTTGGATTTTCATTTTGACCCCACTATCGTTTTCAGCGACCTAAAATATCACGAAAATTACACCCATGACGAAAAATTAGGATATTCGCAGCCGCCATCTTGGATTTTCATTTTGACCCCACTATCGTTTCCAGCGACCTAAAATATCACGAAAATAACACCCATGACGAAAAATTAGGAAATTTTCGCAGCCGCCATCTTGGATTTTCATTTTGACCCCACTATCATTTTCAGCGACCTAAAATATCACGAAAACGACACCCATGACGAAAAATTGGAAATTTTTGCAGCCGCCATCTTGGATTTTCATTTTGACCTTGAAATACAAAAAAAAATAAGAAGATACCTAATTAGAAAAAAAACTTAATTTTAAAAAAAAATCTTATTTATGTAGGTATACAGAAAAATACATTTGAGGGCCTACTTATTTTCTGAACATCCCTGCCCAACCCTTTGAAAGAATTCAGGCGTGATGTTATGAAGAAATCTCATTTCCTATCCGATATTCATTATAAAACCACCCGTACTAACTTTATTCTGTGGCACCTACCTATTTGAGATTTGAAAATAGTGAACCAAAAATTTGCGCGTCAGGCGGCTTTATAAGCTCCAGTGTAGGGTTCAAATTCAACTGTTTTACACACTTGATGCGATTGGTAAACATAGGCCGTGATAAAAATAAATACCAATAAAGCTTTTGCGCGCGTGACGTCTTTATTTACATAGGCATAGCGTTCAAATTCAACTGTTTTCAACACATGTTAATTTGTGCCGGTCGCAGCCGGTGACAGAAGTTAGCGGGGGTGGCGGGTTCGAAAAATTGGCACACGTCCGACCTCCATCACGTTCCGCTCGGGACTAAACGACACGGAGCGAGCGCAAAACACTTGACATTGGAATTAGTGATATAAATATTTTGATATTTCAAATTATGATAGCCGTTATAAATTACATTTTTTACGACCTTTATTATGGCATAAGTTTTATTGTTCAAAGCCTAATATAAATCAAATGAAATAAGATATAGATCATAATTTAGACTTGTCTTTGCGATTTAATTGGATGCAGTAAAGTGCAAGTAATCGTGTATCGGACGGCCGAAATTTGTAGATGGAAGTCTGAACTAAGTAATATATTTTTTTCAAAATTTAAATCCGTGTTATCTACGAATAAAACACTAAACAAAACGACGTTTTTACGGCTCTCACCGCCTTAATAGACTTATTAAGCCTACAACGTTCTCACATTCACAAAATATAAAAAATAAATAAAATAATTAAAATAAAAACCTATTTAAGCCAAATGACATGATTGCCATTACCTACAAACTGTAACAAATCTGAATTAACATTCTGTCCCGAAAAGCCACTAATAAATAGTTGAAATTAGAATTGGAGGTGGGTCAGGCCTATAATATTGTCAAATAATGAAAAGATTATATCAAGGAAGTATTTAAAAAAAATATATAAAATAAAAAAAAGTTAGAAGTTAAGTTACCTAACTTGGAAATTAAGTAAAATTTAGTGCAGTGCCATCGACACGATAGAGAGCCAACGCCAGTTTGAGAAACAGAATTCTAGCAGTTGGTGACATTGTACCTATGAATTAGGCAGAATTTTCTGGCAGTCTATCAGCTTAGCTCTTTGTCCACAACTTGGTAAAATAATTTCTTAAGTACTAACGACAAAACAGACGCATCTGCACCTTAGTTGCTTTTTGTATATGTCATAGTCAAAGGTCGAGATGCAGTCTCTTCCCGGAATGACTGGTTTATGCTAGGTTTGACCAATTCTTCGGGCAAACACCGAAATAAATTCCAATTTCGGCCTTTGACTAAAGTATTTTTAGTTAAACCTAGAAGTTCCTAAATTTTCAGTCAAACGTCGAAAATAAAATAATCTGTTTGACTAGTCGATCCTAGAAGTGACTGGCAGACTCGGTCAAACGTCGACGTCAGGGGCACCCCGAGGTTCGGTTTGGTTGGGTTCCTTTAAAACCTGCAGACAGAAATAGGGGTCCATCGACCTGCTGACGAAAACCGTAATCCAAGCCTAACCTAGGCGTTCTAAGGTTAGTTTGTTTGACTGGTCAAACCCCGATTTCATTAAATTGAGTTTCGAAGTTTGCCTGACCAAATTAGTTTCTCCTAGGTTTGAAAAAAAAATCTTTAGTTACAGATCGAAAAACTTCGTTTCTTTGGGCTTCGACTAAGACTTCAAGTCAGACCTGAGGATTTACTAGTCTAACCTAGGAGCGCCGGAGCTTCGAGGTTTGACTATATCATATACACTGATTCATTGAAAAAACCATACCTCTATGGATCTTTGTTTTACGTTGTCATGAGTATGCAGCTTGTAAGCAAAATTGTTTCAAAATTGGAAAGGCCTAGCTTTTGTAGATGGTACCTATAAGCCTTAAGTATAGGGCCTCAAGAGAAGTATGAAAGTTTCTACCTACTACTTTAAAAGTTTATTGCCCTAATAAAGTTTCATATACTACATAAACATCTATCGGGCAGGTGTAATTGTCAAGTTATGTTTTTTTCTTTTTCAGTTTATTTGTGACTTGGCTCCAGTGAAGCGGATCATTTGTCGGTCATTGTTGCTCGGGATTCGATTTCTGTGCCACGCTGCTGGCCTAGTATAGATGGAACGAAACGTACTGTGTAAAAGTTAGTTAAATGAAAATAATATGACAGGGAAAGTAAGAGGTTAGAAAAGTCTAAAAGTAATTTTCCGCAAAAGGAGAAATCCGCAGTTTTGAGAGAAGTGAAGTTTATCTACGGGAGATCTCATTAAAGACCGTCATCTCAAAACTTAGTCATAAAATGTATTTGTTATGGACATATTGGTAACTATATGGTCGGACTTTTTTTAGCTGCAGTAAAATGACACTTCTTAACTGTTATTTCGTTAAAAATGTTCCCAATTGATAGCGAAATGACAGTAAAAGTGACAGTAGAAGTGTCATTTTACTGCAGCTAATTAAAAGTCCGACCACTGCGCCCTGCAGTTTCACCCGCACAAGTCTCGATAGTAGTAGTAACCCGTGGGAATATCGAGATAAAAATTATCCTATATCCTAACTAGATCATGGTCTACCTATGTGCCGAATTTCATCCAAATCCGTTCAGCCGTTTTATCGTGAAAGGGTAACAAACAAACAAATAAGCAAACAAACTCACTTTCGCATTTATAATATAAGTTAAGTTTAAAGGATCAGATTCTTATAAGATTTCATTTTTCTTAGCGAAAATAATTGTAGACTGCTTTATACTACTTAATTCGTATTTTATCTCTCTATCAAAGAGTAGTTCTTTTTTGCCAATTAGTTCACATTTTATGTGGCCTTTCCACACACCACCGCAGTGAAGCTCCTTGACACTAAATGAACAGCAATGAAAGCAACTTAGTCGTTCATGTCTATTTTTACAGTAGTAAGTACTAGTTACATCGTCACACAAGCCTTGCAAACTTGCTAATACTTTCTTTTATAGAATAAAATTACTTCACGATCTATCTGATCCCGTAATAACCATAATGGGCGCTAAAAGGGAGTGAAAAGACTTCAACGGAAACGCATCAAATCATTTTTCAACGATAAAAAGGATATAAAATATTAAGTTAAAATTAGCAGCAATTTGCATGTTGTTTTCAATATAAACGGGATACTTAATATTTTGTTTAGGGAGTGAGGTGTAATTCGGTGAGCGCATGCGCGGTGCTGTCGCCCGGGGCGCCCATCCGTTCTCCAGCGGTATAATGCTCTGCTTAAGGCGGGGTGAAAGCAAGCGCCGTAGGTATTAAATGCTTACCGCAGCCCCCGCAAGGAGTAGCGATACGTAATAAATTACGATGCGCGGGAAACGCGCGCCAAGCGCACCGCTCATGAGTTCATGAACTCGAGTAGGTACTATGTTGCGTCACAGAATAGAGCAATGCAGTAGATAAACTTGAACTGATTAGTATACAAGTTTATTTTGTTTTATTTTTTTTGTAAGTATTTTTTAAAGTTTTAGACAGATTAGGTATGCATTGTAAACTTGAACAGTTAAAATAAATAAAAATAACTACTTATACATATTTATTTTCGTGAATAAGATGGATTTAAAATCTGACTGACACGAAGACCTTTACCCGTACGATTCAAAACTACGCGCCGCGCACCATTTTACTTTACGAAGGTGTCGCATGGCGTGGGGAATAGTAGTTTCTGTCATTCCCCACGATACCACACCAGTGGTATCGTTTTCAGTGGTGTCGCTGTCGTGGGGAATGACAGAAACTACTATTCCCCACGCCATGCGACACCACCGACTGTATTGTGCTGTTAGTGATGTCCAGCTACATAACAATGATGTGTTACATAACAATTTAGACCTTATTGACATTCATGTTTTTTTGTTAAATTTAGCTTCCAGACCATTTACCAAGTATCTTGGACCAAAAAAACAAATGGTTTGTAAAATGTCTATAAGGTCGAAATTAGCTTGACACCCTAGAAATGATGTGCATAATAATCTAGACACTTTCTGAGGTGTCAAGCGAATTTAGACCTTATTGACATTCATGTTTTTTTGTTAAATTCAGCTTCCAGATCATTTACCAAGTATCTTGGGCCAAAAAAAACAAAGGGTTTGTAAAATATCAATAAGGTCGAAATTAGCTTGACACCCTAAAAATGATGTGCATAATAATCTAGACACTTTCTGAGGTGTCAAGCGAATTTAGACCTTATTGAAATTCATGTTTTTTTGTTAAATTCAGCTTCCAGATCATTTACCGAGTATTCTGGACCAAAAAAACAAAGGGTTTGTAAAATGTCAATAAGGTCGAAATTAGCTTGAGACCTTTATCGTTTTCAGCGAACTTAAATACCACGAAATGACCGTTCATTCCCCACGACACCACTGGTGGTGTCGTCGGGAATGACAGAAACTAGTATTCCCCACGACACCAATGACTGCATTGTGAGTGATGTCCAGCTAATTTTTAAACGTAACAATGATGTGTTATTTTTAAACGACTTCAAAAACGGAGGAGAATATCAATTCAGTTGTATTTTTTTTTTTTTTATGTTTGTTACTGCAGTACTCCGTCATTTAGAAGCCGATTTGGAAAGTTCTTTTTTTATTTTATTCGTTATGTCAACACAAAAAAAAAAAACGGAGGGGCATAACTTCTTACGCTCTAGTTTTTTTTTTCTTGAGAGGATGTGATTACGGTCAAAATGAAAATCCAAGATGGCGGCTGCAAAAATTTTCGAATTTTTCGACATGGGCGTCAATTTCGTGATATTTGAGGTCGCTGAAAACGATAATGGGGTCAAAATGAAAATCCAAGATGGCGGCTGCGAAAATTTTCTAATTTTTCGTCATGGGTGTCATTTTCGTGATATTTGAGGTCGCTGAAAACGATAGTGGGGTCAAAATGAAAATCCAAGATGGCGGCTGCGAAAATTTTTAAATTTTTTAACATGGGTGTCATTTTCGTGATATTTGAGGTCGCTGAAAACGATAGTGGGGCCAATATGAAAATCCAAGATGGCGGCTGCGAAAATTTCCTAATTTTCGGTCATGGGTATCATTTTCGTGATATTTGAGGTCGCTGAAAACGATAGTGGGGTCAAAATGAGAATCCAAGATGGCGGCTGCGAAAATTTCCTAATTTTTCGTCATGGGTGTCATTTTCGTGATATTTTAGGTCACTGAAAGCGATAGTGGGGTCAAAATGAAAATCCAAGATGGCGGCTGCGAAAATTTCCTAATTTTTCGTCATGGGTGTCATTTTCGTGATATTTGAGGTCGCTGAAAACGATAGTGGGGTCAAAATGAAAATCCAAGATGGCGGCTGCGAAAATTTTCAAATTTTTCGACATGGGTGTCATTTTCGTGATATTTGAGGTCGCTGCAAACGATAGTGGGGTCAAAATGAATGACTATCGTTTTCAGCGATCTAAAATATCACGAAAATGACACCCATGATGAAAAGTTAGGAAATTTTCGCAGCCGCCATCTTGGATTTTCATTTTGACCCCACTATCGGTTTCAGCGACCTCAAATATCACGAAAATGACACCTGTGTCGAAAAATTTGATAATTTTCGCAGCCGCCATCTTGGATTTTCATTTTGACCCCACTATCGTTTTCAGCGACCTAAAATATCACGAAAATGACACCCATGACGAAAAATTAGGATATTCGCAGCCGCCATCTTGGATTTTTATTTTGACCTCACTATCGTTTTCAGCGACCTAAAATATCACGAAAATGACATCCATGACCGAAAATTAGGAAATTTTCGCAGCCGCCATCTTGGATTTTCATTTTGACCCCACTATCGTTTTCAGCGACCTAAAATATCACGAAAATGACACCCATGACGAAAAATTAGGAAATTTTCGCAGCCGCCATCTTGGATTTTCATTTTGACCCCACTATCGTTTTCAGCGACCTAAAATATCACGAAAATGACACCCATGACGAAAAGTTAGGAAATTTTCGCAGCCGCCATCTTGGATTTTCAGTTTGACCCCACTATCGTTTTCAGCGACCTAAAATAACACGAAAATGACACCCATGACGAAAAGTTAGGAAATTTTCGCAGCCGCCATCTTGGATTTTCATTTTGAGCCCACTATCGTTTTCAGCGACCTAAAATATCACGAAAATGACACCCATGACGAAAAATTAGGAAATTTTCGCAGCTGCCATCTTGGATTTTCATTTTGACCTCACTATCGTTTTCAGCGACCTAAAATATCACGAAAATGACACCCATGACGAAAAATTAGGAAATTTTCGCAGCCGCCATCTTGGATTTTCATTTTGACCCCACTATCGGTTTCAGCGACCTCAAATATCACGAAAATGACACCTGTGTCGAAACATTTGATAATTTTCGCAGCCGCCATCTTGGATTTTCATTTTGACCCCACTATCGTTTTCAGCGACCTAAAATATCACGAAAATGACACCCATGACGAAAAATTAGGATATTCGCAGCCGCCATCTTGGATTTTCATTTTGACCTCACTATCGTTCTCAGCGACCTAAAATATCACGAAAATGACATCCATGACCGAAAATTAGGAAATTTTCGCAGCCGCCATCTTGGATTTTCATTTTGACCCCACTATCGTTTTCAGCGACCTAAAATATCACGAAAATGACATCCATGACCGAAAATTAGGAAATTTTGGCAGCCGCCATCTTGGATTTTCATTTTGACCCCACTATCGTTTTCAGCGACCTAAAATATCACGAAAACGACACCCATGACGAAAAATTAGGAAATTTTTGCAGCCGCCATCTTGGATTTTCATTTTGTCCCCACTATCGTTTTCAGCGACCTAAAATATCACGAAAATGACACCCATGACGAAAAATTAGGAAATTTTCGCAGCCGCCATCTTGGATTTTCATTTTGACCCCACTATCGTTTTCAGCGACCTAAAATATCACGAAAATGACACCCATGACGAAAAGTTGGGAAATTTTCGCAGCCGCCATCTTGGATTTTCAGTTTGACCCCACTATCGTTTTCAGCGACCTAAAATAACACCAAAATGACACCCATGACGAAAAGTTAGGAAATTTTCGCAGCCGCCATCTTGGATTTTCATTTTGACCCCGCTATCGTTTTCAGCGACCTTAAATATCACGAAAATGACACCCATGACGAAAAATTTGGAAATTTTCACAGCCGCCATCTTGGATTTTCATTTTGACCCCGCTATCGTTTTCAGCGACCTAAAATATCACGAAAATGACACCCATGACGAAAAATTAGGAAATTTTCGCAGCCGCCATCTTGGATTTTCATTTTGACCCCACTATCGTTTTCAGCGACCTAAAATATCACGAAAACGACACCCATGACGAAAAATTAGGAAATTTTTGCAGCCGCCATCTTGGATTTTGATTTTGACCCCACTATCGTTTTCAGCGACCTAAAATATCACGAAAATGACAACCATGACGAAAAATTTGGAAATTTTCGCAGCCGCCATCTTGGATTTTCATTTTGACCCCACTATCGTTTTCAGCGACCTCAAATATCACGAAAATGACACCCATGACCGAAAATTAGGAAATTTTCGCAGCCGCCATCTTGGATTTTCATTTTGACCCCACTATCGTTTTCAGCGACCTAAAATATCACGAAAACGACACCCATGACGAAAAATTAGGAAATTTTCGCAGCCGCCATCTTGGATTTTCAGTTTGACCCCACTATCGTTTTCAGCGACCTAAAATATCACGAAAATGACACCCATGACGAAAAGTTAGGAAATTTTCGCAGCCGCCATCTTGGATTTTCATTTTGACCCCACTATCGTTTTCAGCGACCTCAAATATCACGAATATGACACCCATGTCGAAAAATTTGAAAATTTTCGCAGCCGCCATCTTGGATTTTCATTTTGACCCCACTATCGTTTTCAGCGACCTAAAATATCACGAAAATAACACCCATGACGAAAAATTTGGAAATTTTCGCAGCCGCCATCTTGGATTTTCATTTTGACCCCACTATCGTTTTCAGCGACCTAAAATATCACGAAAACGACACCCATGACGAAAAATTGGAAATTTTTGCAGCCGCCATCTTGGATTTTCATTTTGACCTTGAAATACAAAAAAAAAATAAGAAGATACCTAATTAGAAAAAAAACTTAATTTAAAAAAAAAATCTTATTTATGTAGGTATACAGAAAAATACATTTGAGGGCCTACTTATTTTCTGAACATCCCTGCCCAACCCTTTGAAAGAATTCAGGCGTGATGTTATGAAGAAATCTCATTTCCTATCCGATATTCATTATAAAACCACCCGTACTAACTTTATTCTGTGGCACCTACCTATTTGAGATTTGAAAATAGTGAACCAAAAATTTGCGCGTTCAAATTCAACTGTTTTACACACTTGATGCGATTGGTAAACATAGGCCGTGATAAAAATAAATACCAATAAAGCTTTTGCGCGCGTGACGTCTTTATTTACATAGACATAGCGTTCAAATTCAACTGTTTTCAACACATGTTAATTTGTGCCGGTCGCAGCCGGTGACAGAAGTTAGCGGGGGTGGCGGGTTCGAAAAATTGGCACACGTCCGACCTCCATCACGTTCCGCTCGGGACTAAACGACACGGAGCGAGCGCAAAACACTTGACATTGGAATTAGTGATATAAATATTTTGATATTTCAAATTATGATAGCCGTTATAAATTACATTTTTTACGACCTTTATTATGGCATAAGTTTTATTGTTCAAAGCCTAATATAAATCAAATGAAATAAGATATAGATCATAATTTAGACTTGTCTTTGCGATTTAATTGGATGCAGTAAAGTGCAAGTAATCGTGTATCGGACGGCCGAAATTTGTAGATGGAAGTCTGAACTAATTAATATATTTTTTTCAAAATTTAAATCCGTGTTATCTACGAATAAAACACTAAACAAAACGACGTTTTTACGGCTCTCACCGCCTTAAGTATAGTATATTATATAATTATGGTAATGGTGTGGTGGTGGTGGTGGCGATTTTATATGGTATTATATAATATTATTATATATTAAAAACACGTATACTAATAGATAAATAATTAAATTATCTTTAAAATGGTGAAGGTTTCATAAAAATAAGCTTGATAGTTTTTGCGTAATTCTCAGTTTTTTATCCGCGTTAGACATAACTTAACAAATTAATTACAATACGTAATATAAACATAATCTACATTAACATAAATTTTTTTCAAAATCATTAACACTACTGGTTTAGACCTGATATTCAGTTTAAAATCATTAAAAGTCGTTTATTGTCGCCTCAAAGAAAAGTCCGTCAATAACGTTAGTGGTAAAAATGAGTACGACAAAGCCTACCTAACTATGTCATAAAATAAAATGTCGAGATAGACAAAAGAATACCAATTTTGTTGAAACTGGCTGCCGTTACAATTACAATCTGTAACATGTATGATACGAGAAGTATCTATCTATCTATCTATATGTATAAATAAAAAGCGAAATCCTGACTGACTGACTGATTTATTTATTTATTCATAAAACAATTTACATTGTGTTCGAATTTTAAAAGATAATACAAATAACATAATTACATTTCAAATCACAAAAGCAATAATCAAATATAAAAAAAATAATAAAATATATATAGCCGCTGGCAAAAGCTAGTCGTTAATAAATATACAAGTAGTATTCCTCATAACATAAACATAGCTGCAAATAAAATATCCTCGTTTGCCTTGATGGACCAGCATAAGGCATAATGAAGACTGAGTCAGAGAAGTCTCACAGAAGTTCTGTAAAAAAAAATCAACCACTGGTGCAACCCCAAAATATTTATAACTAGCTTTTGCTCGCGGCTTCGCCCGCGTGGATGTCGGAAAATATCCCACGGGAATGTCCTACCGGGAAATCCTTCATTATTCCTTGTCTACATTATAAAGGGAACCTCTGTGCAAAATTTCAGCTTTGTAGGTTCAAGGGTTTGGGCTGGGCGTTGATGAGTCAGTCAGTCAGTCAGTCAGTCAGGACTTCTCTTTTTATTTTTAAAAGATATAGATTACGTACTATGAATATCGTGTTAATTAGCACACAAAGGTTAATGATCGTTGTGATTATTAGATGCTTCTTACACCACCGTTTGAAACTCAATTTGGTAAAACCGGTATTACTTAGGAACCAAAACTAGCTTAAATTTTGTATCGGTAAAAAAGTTCATAATTATGTCCATATTAACAAATACCTAACGATGTTCATAGAATCGTGGAATGTTTAATTCTCGAGCATCTAAGAAATTCGTATTGCCAAAGTCAGTTAAACTAACAAACTATAAAGATTTTTATCGCTTTTTACTACAATCACGAAAACAAATTGCAACATAGATTTTACGGTAAAGAAACTACTTTTTACTAGACAGGAGTTGCATTTTTACTATCGGCAAACAATAGAATTGAAGCAATCGACGATATTCAAGATAGAGTTTGCAGAGTTGTTGAAACACTTAAATCTAACAAACAAGTAACTGGCAATGCTAAACAAAACAAGGCATCAGTTCCGCTTCACGAAGTGGATAATAATGGGATGTGGAATAAAAGAACGAGTATTAAAAGATACGAGTAGGTACCAAAGTCTAAGCTTAAGTAATGAAAATAGGCTTTCTTAAAAGATCATGTTATATCCCGGCCGATTCTCCGGGATTGATGCCTAACCATGAAAAGATAAATGGCAACGTCGGAACTTGGAAGTACGAAACACATGCGATCTTGTGTTCCACAAATGTTTCCCAAAATGGACCTGGCATAACAAAAACAGCCCGAAGCTATGATAAATAAAAATTATGCGATGGAAATGATAATATAAACACGCAAAATTCTCGAAAACTATTTGAAGAATGACGAATTCTTAACTGAATAGGAAACATTACGTTTTGTATCAGTTTGTGTAAACATTTCATGGCATGAACAAATATTTTGCACTTGGACGAAACCAAATGAAGCACATACTGATAAAATGTATGAAAAGGCGAAACGACAGACGCGAACCGTAAAATAACTTACTTTTCTATAAGTACATATAAAATATTATATTGAATCATGTTCTACAATATTATCGCCTACGAACTACGAACCGATAACTTAACTGGATATTAAAGTTACAAGTTTTATTCTGGGCTCACAAAAACTATCACACTATAAAATTCCGACAAGGTTGGTCAAAGATACAAGGACTTTTAAAGTAGGTGACAAGACACTTTCTGTTCGAAAATAACTTATTCAGGTAGCTAACATTTTATAAGGAAAAGAACAACTCACCAAAACAAATAGAATTCCAAATGGGCACGTTATCAAAAACAGTATTATTATACACTATGAATAATATATAGCAAGACGTTAACACGCCCGTGATGGTGAAAACAGTGTAGTGAAGGCGACGGAGCAAAACGCACTGGCTGCAGTAAAGGTCGTACACAACGGTGGGACAGCTGTCGTAAAGCTTAGAACATATTGAACATAACGACCGACTTGCATTGAGATGTTCAAATCATACTTAACGCTCCGCGTGGTAGATTTGCTTAGATAAATATCTGGATATAGTAACAACTCTACGTGTCAATGTAGATTGAATAAACATGGTTAATGAATGCGCAGGTTGACACGCTTGTTTTTTTTTTTGAAAGACTAGCACCTGAGCTGAGAGATGACTTTAGATGAGTATAGTGCTGCATAGAAGTTTAACAAATACATATGCTATTTAAAAACGGCGCATAGGGTTTTATCATAGTTTTTTTTTGCGAAACTAATGTGTTTAACGATATCCTTAAATGTAATTCTAGTTTTTATTAGCCGTAGAAACCAAACGGCACAATTACTTAATAATAATTAGGAAACAACCCAAATGGCGTTAGCCAATTCATTCTTGATCGATTAATTCCACGAAATACGTGTTTGTCTATTGTTGTAGAAATATTTGAATATTGTTCATTTGATACGAAGAATACTGGACGCAAATGTGTCATTGTTCATAACTTCGCGTTTCTAAAGTACATTAACTACGATTACTAGGAGCAGTAGGTACTAGTATTTAATTTACATTAGATCTCACGAACCACCTGCGGCATTGTTACGGATGGCAAGGTCACAGAACATCAACAAGTTGACAATGTGGTGATAAACCTCATAACTTTATTGAAGTATTCTTTGGTAGAACATAAACAGTGGATGGTATTATCAAACTTATTGATAATACTACCCACTGTTTATCTTTTACCTTACAGTAAATAGGGTAAAACTAATTGTCTATATTCAGAATTAAAACTCTTTTTAATTTCAGAACACTAGCTGAGTAGCAGCTGACTATGGTAGATCATATTCAAGTTCGACCAATATTATAATTATGGATACAATATGGACAAGGACATGACTTACATCGACAAGGAAATTAATTTTTAGATGGATACGGCTGAAGAACGAGATAAGATCAAGAAGACTGCTATCGAGATTTACAAGAAACCTGAAATAGTAGCGAGATCTCATAGGAAGACTTTGGAACACTGACGGCAAGTCATTCATAATCAGCCTATAATGTTACCACTACTGGGACACAGGTCTCCTCTCGGTGAGAGGGAGTGGCCCAGTAATGCTGGTTTCCTCACGATGTTTTCCTTCACCGATTTGGTGAAATAACTTACACAAAGTAAAGCGTCTGTCTGGGTTCGAACCCACGACCTACAACTCATAAGTGGCATTGTTACCACTGAGCATTGCTCTCATGAGCCTCATTAAAAGGCTGAAAGTCACTCGGAAGGCCTCCCACAAGGTGGATCGATAACCTTGTGAAGGCCGCAGGAAGCCGCTGGATGCGAGAAGCACAGATCCGGTCGAATTGGCGGTGCTTGGGGAACACCCATGTCCAGCAGTGAACGTCTTTGGGCTGAAACGATGATGATGATGAACAAAAATAAAAGAGAAGATCTCTGGATGAGATAGTCAATGCGCGGCATGTCCCATGTGTGTTGCTGCCGCACACCTTCCACGTTCTATTTGGACACACCTTTACACAAGTCTTTCAACAGTTAATACTTGACAACACTATGGTTCCTTTAATCTTATCACTTTCATTAACCGACTTTTATTGGTAAATCGTATGCATCGTTCTGGTAATTTAAAACAGTAGCTATTACAAAATTATTAAAACTTTCATCACATTGCCCATATAGGGATAATAAATAAGTATCGGAATCGAAAATTCCGACAAAAGTTGTATATAATTAAGGCTAGCCTTGACCTTCTAGTAATTAAATGCAGCTTAAAATACACTCACAAAAATAGATAAATAATCGCTTCGAGATTCCACTTCCAAATAACTGGACGATCAATATAAATTGATACCTGTAGCCGTAAAATTATTACATAACAATACAAAAACCGATGCAATACACACCATGCAATTACTTCATAAGAAAACAGGTTTTCTAACCAAAATATGGCTATTATTTGTACTTTGTAATCACAGAGACGTTTGCATTAAAGTAATCATAGACCTGGGTAATAAGAAAAGTCACCACGACAAAATAATGATAGACTAGAAGTATGTTAACAAGACTATCTTACCTAGTCACTTGTAATCATCTATTCAGAATGACATGAAGGAAAACGTTATTCAAACATAATTACATTTCTGGTTTTCTTACATGACAGTTTTTGCAAATCGTCGAGGTAGTCATGTTGCTATAGGCAAACAAGATGCTCAAGCATGAATCTTGTTTTGATGCTGTCGAGATTTTATAGGTGCTAATTTTTTACTCAAATGAAGTTTTGAACACATCCATCCTGGATTTGGCTGACTGAGCGATTTATGGTCTGTGTTGATCTGAAGTAGGTACTCGTACCTACACATAGACCCTACACTAAAATACTCCCGTGTCTCTGTTATGTTATACTTAGTAGAAAAAGATGGTTAGACTGTTTGCAAATAACAAAAAATAAGAGCATTATACCAGTTTTTTTTCACATGGGAAACAGGGAGGAGACCCAGAAACTGTTTAAGTTTTAAACTATGGCTTTAAAAAAAAACACAAAGCAAAAAATATGACGCATATATACAGAACAGAACTTAAGTACCATTAATTTTAAGTAATTTTTCGTACGCTGAGTAAAGTTGTATGAATAGGCTTAATCATAGTAATCACATCCATTCAACCTTCATTACGATGTTTTATTTGCGAAAATAAGCACTTATCTCTGTTCTATTTTCTGTCTGTCTCTATTTTTGTGGGTCGGAAGAAAAATTATACTATTTGTAATATTAGGTATATTATTGGGGGAAATGGCCCGAAATAAGAGGACATTGAAATAATTTTCTTTTTGATTAACTTCGTTGCCAAGTCTGAGAAACCCAGGTTAATACGACTTTTTCGGTTAGGAGTGTGTGAAAGGCTCTTACCAGACTCCACTACAAAATTATTATGATTACAATGACGATGACGACGACGATAAGGATGACGATGATGATTATACAACATCAGTTTTTGTTTATACTAAACCCGAAAAGGGGTCATTGTACTCATCATTTTGAGCAACTTTTACTATGGGACCAACCTTGAAATCGCGAAAAAAAAATCAGCTGTTCAGTAACTACATTTTGACGAGTTTGATGTAGATAAATGTAGGGGAGAAAGAGGTAAGACGGGGTAGCGGGTAAGACGGGGTACCGAGCGAAATTCACTGTTTAAACTGACTAATCACGCTCGTTCATGCATCTTACGATGCCTGCCATGACATTTGTCAGTCGCCTGGCCATTAATTGTTCGCAAGTGCACGCGTGTCGAAAAAATCTTAAAAAACTGTTTTACTGCAAATTGCTTATCATATTTTCTTCTGGTTTGACACGTGACTGTGGTTTGTTAAATGATGCTAGCTGGAGAGGTGTGGCTGTGATTGACGCTTAAACTAACTTAGAATAAGGTAGACATTGTGTTTCCTTGAGATTGCCAACTGTTTTTTTTTTCTTTGATTATTGGTAGAAAATGGCTCGGCAGGCAAGATGGGGTAATGATTACTCCAGTATATTCCGCTTCCATTGAAGGGTGGATATCATGCTCACATTGTGGAAGATGGTCACATAATAGCTACAGGAATGTAGGATGATGATGACGAAGCCATCCACGTCTGCGTGTTCTGCCAGTTCAAATAATCATCTTTCTCTCTGATATTTACCCCATCTTACCAGCACCAGGGGGAAAAACGGGGCAAAACACCTTTTTTTTATTTTGATTTTTTTTTTCTAAAATGGATAACTAAAACTTCCTAATGTCACCAAATATTAGAAGAGTATTACGAGTAACTAGTTGTTAATTAAAAAATAAATATGATTGTCTCACTATGTCATTTTTTCTTTTATTGATCTTTAAACCTTAAGTACCCCATCTTGCCACCCTCTTCCCTACTGAACAGCTGATTTTTGTTTCGTGATTTCAGGTTTGGTCCCATAGTAAAAGTTGTTCAAAATGATGAGTACAATGACCCCTTTTCGGGTTTAGTATAAACAAAAACTAATGTTGTATAATTAATTAGAACTAGCTGTTGTCTGCGGCTTCGCCCGCGTGGATGTCAATACTTCACTATTTGATTTGGACTCTGTTCACAATCTCATGGGTTTAAATTTTTTTACGTGGAGCCTAATTCTTTTTCTAAAATAAAAGTAGCTGAAGTTTTTTATAACATCAGCTATCTGCCAGTGAAAGTCCCGTCAAAATCAGTCAAGCCATTTCGCATTAGCCGGAACCAACAGACAGACGGACAAAAAAATTAAAAATTGTTTTTTTGTAATGTAGGTACCGTATAGTAAAAAGCTTTTATTTTGACATGACAAATAGACACTTCAATTTTATTTATTTTCTATACATAATACCTAAATAGCGTGTGTCACCTTATAAGTCGGTGACGTAAAACTTCTCCAAAATCTTAGAATATAGGAGTCTGGAAATGCCAAGAAAAAGTTTGTAATCATTATACAGCAAAAGAATTTTAATATGTAATCTTAAATGTAAACAAAGATCTTGTTTATGTAAATAGAGACGTCGGACGCAAGATAATACCTATCATTACATTACAATTTATATAACAATGTATATTATTAACCGTTCTGCTTCCTTGCTTACTTAGTATTTGGAATGATTCATCATACGAAGCTAAGCTAGCTAGATCCAAAGTTCAGGATGTTACGCCGATTGAAAAGACTGACTTACTACTGGTAGATACTTTGATAAGTTCGGCTTGTATAATTATACATTATAACACTTTACGGGTATCCCTAATGAACTGCGTTTCGTGATTTCGTCAAACTAAGCCGACGTTCGCACGGACGTGAAAATATCGCGGCGATTTTTTTTCGCGCACTGGTTTTTCAACGCACTGCTTAGCGCCGAGAGTTGAAAATCCAACAATGTGTTTTTTCGACGCGCTAGAATGCACTCTGCTGTTGTTAGGTAATTTATTGCAAAATATGAAGCAATTATTATCTATATCTAATTACAAAAAATCTATTGATAGGAGTAAAAAAGTAATGACATGAAATCATTTCCTAATATTTTGTAGAGAACTGGATTTATGAACACTTATAATGAAAATTGTAGGAGTACCTAATAATGGCAAAAACTATAAACAATAGACCTGGATTTCGTTTCTTTTTTCTTTAGTTCTATAAACTGAAATAGATTTCAGAACAAATTAATTACTTCCTACCTATGTATTGTAGATTACAGTGTATTTTTTCCTACCAAAAAGATGCTATACTTAGTTACTAAAAGATTGACACAAAACTTAGTTTCGCCGTATCTTACGGAGGACAAGCTTTGAAAAGGTAAAGAGACATCACCTTTCGTCGACTCAATAGATAGATAATTAATCAATAATTTCAAAGTAATTTCGTCGTCATAGGTCGTACCTACTACGCACTTTGGCACTTTGAATACTAGCTGCACTTTCTATAGGTAAGTAGCAAAAGATCAATAATTAATATGTAATTTGTATGTTAGTACATAGGTACCTACCGTCAAGGCAAAGGCGTCATTCCCCATGGTTTTCCCCACCATTCGTAACCCCACAACGCGCGTGCTAAACCGCAATTCTCACCGCAATATATTGTTTGAATAAGGTAACTTATCAGGTAACTTTTATTTAATTTGCCGTTCAGCAGTTTTGGGTTTGTTTATTAACAAGTCGGCTCTATGTAGGTAAATATTATTGATTGGCTCGATCTAATTTTCAATGAAAATTAAATTTTAAATTTTAAAAACCCCCAACGCAAAAAAGAAAAGCGAACATTGCGTTGAGCCATCAAATTCGAAAACTTATAAATGTTTTCTATGCGCTTCATTGCAAAAACTGAACAGCCGTCACACAAGGGACGAATGACGCTCTCGCGATATAAAGGTATCTTCGGTGTGTGTGACGCCCTTAATACACGAACGCATAATTTTAACCTGCAGAAAAATTGTGTATTTCGAATGGCTATTAATGTACAGACGCCAGCACATCAAGCTACTACAATCTGTCAAATTTCTTTAATAGATTTTCATCTTTATTGCTAAAGCATTAAGTTCAAGGTTGATTGGAAAAAAAATTTACAGTTTCGGGTGACTTGACCTGCTGGCGTCTGTACCATCGAACTTGAAAGCATTTCTCAACATTGGTACTGAGTATGACCCAAAAGCAATCCGATACACATTCCAATACCCACGATCTAAGGAAAAGTGTTCCTAAACATTAGAGAAAGTCTAGTCGGCGCCAGCGGCGGCGTCAGTCACTGGACTCACTATCACTTTTACGTCATTGATGTAATCGTCACATACCGGGACGAGACGTGCTTAGAATAGGACTAATATATGGTGAGACTAACATAGGGTTGCCAACCCTACTATTAATATAGTATCCTACTATATTAGGGGCCTAACTAATAAGAAAAAATATAGTAAGTATGCGAAACTACTATATTTTAGATGAAGAATTAAATAACAGTCAATCTGCCTAGCCTTTTCCCAACTACGTTGGGGTCGGCTTCCAGTCTAACCGGATGCAGCTGAATACCAGTATTTTACATGGAGCGACTGCCTATCTGACCTCCACAACCCAGTTACTGGGTAATTCGATACCCCTTGGTAAGACTGGTTGTCAGACTTTCGGGTTTCTGACGACCCGTAACGACTGTCAAAGATTCACGAATAACAGCCGGGACCAAGGGCTTAACGTGCTTTCCGAGGCACGGAGGAATCTCGTTATGTAAAGATGGTCACCCATCCACTGACCAACCCCGGCAAGCGTAGCTTAACCTGACGGATCGACCCGTGCGGCTGTTATTACTTAGCCACGAGCTCCTCCTTAGCCACGAGCTCCTCAAGAATTAAATAACAGTATTGTCTTAAAATAAATGTAAAGTGAAACGCAGCAGTTATCTGTTTTTCTTTTATTTAACCAGCAACTTTTACTGAGCGCATATTTTCAGTGATGAATACAAAATGGCGAGATGAGCGCATTAAGGGCAGTATTAATCTCATAAAGATGTTTTTACTGTGGTTGTGGTCCGCTTGATGGTAGCCGCTTTTTGCCAACATCGACAGCATTTAGAACTAAGCTTCCAATATGGAACCATTTTCTTGCAGTCCTGGGAACTGGATGAAGTGAATTCTTCAGCATGGTTAGTTGAATTGTAGTCAAGTCATTTGTCGTTTGTCAGAGCCCCGTCTGTCAGCTGTACGGCTTCTACGAGTATCTCTCTAGCGTTGATGACTTTTTGATAAAGAGAACTGCTTATAGTTGGATTGGTTGGTTGGTTGGTTGTCCTATAGTTGGATTGGATTCCTTGGACATAGACGACATGGTGATGATGAAAAATTTTTTTTACGTGATAAAACTATACTACTGTCACAGTAAAAAAACATACAGTAGGACGACGCCCTTGATCTAGTGGTAAATGCCGACAACGTCTAGACATTGTCGCAACTTAAAGGGTTGCGCCAAGTAAACGATATTAATTAATTAATTTGTTTATTTGAGATCAACATCGTCATCAACAGTATTATTATTATAAATGACATTTGAGTGCCTGCTTATTTCTTAAGTTTTTTTTTCTAAATAACTAATAACGACAATCAATCTGCCTAGCCTTTTCCCAACTATTTTGGGGTCGGCTTCCAGTCTAACCGGATGCAGCTGAATACCAGTATTTTACATGGAGCGACTGCCTATCTGACCTCCACAACCCAGTTACTGGCTAATACGATACCCCTTGGGAAGACTGGTTGTCAGACTTTCGGGCTTCTGACGACCCGTAACGACTGTCAAAGATTCACGAATAACAGCCGGGACCAACGGCTTAACGTGCTTTCCGAGGCACGGAGGAATCTCTATATAAATAACTAATAACGACAACGGGGTTAAAATCAAAATTCAAGATGGCGGCTGTAAAAATTTTCAAATTTTTCGTCATGGCCGTCGGTTCTATTGCTTTTGAAGACGCTAAGCCGATAATGAGGTCGAAAAATTTGATGCCGATGATGAAAAATTTTCGCAAATGTTACTGTGTCATATCTCTGTATTTTCCTGTGTAAGTAGGTACATAAATTAAATAATAATAATACCTACACACATCAAAAAAAGTTTGTGATCACTAGCAAAAGCTGATATATATTTAAAATTTAACTTTATCAAGAAAAAGTGTTTACATTAGGTACCTACTTATATACAATAAAATACACTGTGTATTTCTATTTAAAAAAAGATATAACGTAAACACTTTTCTTGATAAAGTTAAATTTTTAAAATATATCAGTTTTTGCCTACGGATAAGTTATTACTTATTCGTAGGCTTTTGGTAGTGATCACAAACTTTTTTTGATGTGTGTAAATTATAACAATAATAAAATCAACACGATAGCCCTGAAAGTTGTGTCCCGAGCTACTAACACGGTGGAAGTATGCAGCTCGGGCTCGCGCCTCCCGAGTCTCGCCCCTCACGCCCCGCACGATTGCCCTGTCTAGACGGCTTCGTCGGACGACTGTATGTGTATAGACTGTGCTACTGTGTTTCCTTTACTTGTGCTGTAAGACCTTGTTTCTTACGAAATTTCATGATTCTAGGACAACGGGAAGTAAGTACCAAGGTTTTGATTTTCTTGCGAGTATCAAAATATGTCACAGTTTTATAAGTGTTACTAACAACTATATGAATCATGTGTTCGATTAAATAAATAATAATACTGCAACACAAAGTCAAAATGTAATATCATTACGCCATAATATATTATCATCAAATACGAGGGCTGCTATTTATGTATCCGGAACTGGCCAGTTACAGAACAATGTTAAAAAAGTAATTATAACATTTAAAAATAGAACTCTTATAGTATCTATTTATTACACTACATCACTTACTACATTACTACACTTACACTTTTCATCCATTTTTATTATCCATACTAATATTATAAATTCGAAAGTAACTCTGTCTGTCTGTCTGTCTGTCTGTCTGTCTGTCTGTCTGTCTGTCTGTCTGTCTGTCTGTCTGTTACCTTTTCACGCCTAAACCACTGAACGGATTTCGATAAAATTTGGCAAGGCTATAGATGGTATCCTGGGGACGGACATAGGCTACTTTTTTTTTCAAAAATAATCCCACAGGGGGGTGATATAGGGGATGAAAGTTTGTATTGGAAACTCGGTATTTCTTAAGTTAGGGATGTGAAAATTAAAATGTATGCTTTTGATAGGAAATAAAGAAATATGCGGTTCAGCGTTTTTGAAAAATCATCCCCTAAGGGGGTAAAATAGGGTTTGATTTTAAAATTTACAAAACTGCATGGATTTCGACATTATTTGGCAAGGCTTTATATAGCATCCTGGGGAAGGCCATAGGATACTATTTTTTTCAAAAATAATACTACAGGGGGTGATATAGGGGATGAAAGTTTGTAAGGGAAACCCAGTATTTCTTAAGTTAGGGATAACAAATTTATGCTATTGGTAGGAAATTAAGAAATATGCGGTTCAGCATTTTTGAAAAATCATCCCCTAAGGGGGTAAAATAGGGGTTGATTTTAAAATTTACAAAACTGCACGGATTTCGATAAAATTTGGCAAGGCTTTATATAGCATCCTGGGGAAGGACACAGGCTACTTTTGGTCTTAAAAAATAATCCTTCAGGGGGTGATATAGGGGATAAAAGTTTGTATGGGAAACTCAGTATTTCTTAAGTTAGGGATGTGAAAATTAAAATGTATGCTTTTGATAGGAAATAAAGAAATATGCGGTTCAACGTTTTTGAAAAATCATCCCCTAAGGGGGTAAAATAGGGGTTGATTTTAAAATTTACAAAACTGCACGGATTTCGACAAAATTTGGCAAGGCTTTATATAGCATCCTGAGAAAGAACATAGGATACTTTCAAAAACAATACTACAGGGGGTGATATAGGGGATGAAAGTTTGTAAGGGAAACCCAGTATTTCTTAAGTTAGGGATAACAAATTTATGCTATTGGTAGGAAATTAAGAAATATGCGGTTCAGCATTTTTGAAAAATCATCGCCAAAGGGGGTAAAATAGGGGTTGATTTTAAAATTTACAAAACTGTACGGATTTCGATCAAATTTGGCAAGGCTTTATATAGCATCCTGGGGAAGGACACAGGCTACTTTTGGTCTTAAAAAATAATCCTTCAGGGGGTGATATAGTGGATAAAAGTTTGTATGGGAAACTCAGTATTTCTTAAGTTAGGGATGTGAAAATTAAAATGTATGCTTTTGATAGGAAATATATAAATATGTTGTTCAGCGTTTTTGAAAAATCATCCCCTAAGGGGGTAAAATAGGGGTTGATTTTAAAATTTACAAAACTGCACGACAAAATTTGGCAAGGCTTTATATTTATATAGCATCCTGGGAAAGGACATAGGATACTTTCAAAAACAATACTACAGAGTGTGATATAGGGGATGAAAGTTTGTAAGGGAAACCCAGCATTTCTTAAGTTAGGGATATGATATGTTTTCCACATGAACGTTCCCATGGGATATTTTCCGACATCCACGCGGGCGAAGCCGCGGGCAAAAGCTAGTCTTTTATAAAGATTTACATTGTAATTTGAGAATTGGTCTAAAACAATTCGTTTTCTTTAAAATCTGAAATAAAAACACCTATAGGTATTTTTCATTGTTATGACACTTACGTCAGGCTGTCTTTACTTTTTCTTCTAACTATCTTTCATAGAGTTTCATAATGGCATAGACTATGAACGTTTCTTTTGATTTATGTAATCTAAATTCTTTTTATCAATATGTTAGGTCAAATATTGTATTTTATGGATAATTTTGATTTATTATTGAATAGCTGTATCTTAAATTACTTTTATAAAATTAATCCACACACACTCGAAATTCATCGAAGAGGTTAGAGGTTTTTCAACGTATATTACTGGCAGATTCAAGCATTGACTGTGGGTTTGGCATTCTGATGACGGAAGGCTTCAAATGTGGAAAGGATCTGAAATTGGAAGATGTTTTTGAAAAACGCTGCCTGATGAACCGATGGATGAAAGACTCGGAGACTGTTCAGTTCTGCTCCGGAAGCTATAAACGAAACATCTCCTAAAAGTATTCTTCGACCGGGAAAACTGATTCAGTGACTAAAACTTACCCGACTGCGGTCGATCCCTAAAGGAGGGTTATAGAAAATAACTATTAATTTATCGGAGCGATTCAATTCAAAATCTTCCTCTTCCAAACTATCCGTGCGTGTTTGCCTAACCTGGACTTACTCAAATTACTATTTCAAGCTAACCTCTACCTTCCTATATAACTGTGTGTGTTAGGTAGGATGTGTTTTTTTAAAAACCGGTCTGTATTTTTTATCTTTTAATATTTAATATATATTGTTTCAAGTCTTACTTTAGCCCCCTTTTATTTCTGTAGGCTAGTAGATTTGTTACACTCTTTGGCTGAAGAATACAATTTGTTTCATGTAGCTGTCATTTGTTTTTACTTTGTGGCGTCATTTTGAAAATTGCGTGTCTTTATCACCATGGATTTAACTCGTGAAAATTTTCGTGCTATAATTTATTACGATTTTCGCCGAGGGTTAACTCAAAAAAAAGTGCATCGATCAACTCACTTCGACTTTTGGGGACGAAGCACCATCGAAAACTACTGTGTATCACTGGTTTAGTGAGTTTAATCGTGGGCGGTCTGTGCTCACGGACGAATTTAAAGAAGGTCGCCCTAAATCGGTTGTTGTGCCTCAAAATATTGATGCTGTGCGGAAACTAGTAATGCAAGATCGTCATGTTATATATCGCGAGATAGAGGCATCTCTGGGCATAAATATAACAAATATATATAACATATTACACCAACATAGTTGTAAAAAAATGTTGCAAAAGTACAATCAGGGTGCGTCAAATGCTGTCTAGTTCTGGAAATACCTCAATCCGAATGGAAAAAGTGCTACGAAAATTGGTTCCAACGTTTGCAAAAGTGCATCGATCATCATGGCGAATATTTTGAAAAGCAATAAAACCATAATAAATGATAAATGTTTGTCTCACTTTGTTATTCCGGATACATAAATAGCAGCCCTCGTATCACTTAGTTTAGCACTCTCAGGGGTAGCACTTGGCTTTGGCCCGTGTTATCCTATAAAACGATCGACGAGATCAGCCGAGATACAAAAATGTATACAAACAAATAATAATAATAATAAATGGCCGTATTTTTTTATTACGTTGACTTAGAAGCTTGATTTTTTTAGAACTCCAAGGCACCATAGACCTACTTATTTGATATTAATTTCAACTTGATACCTCCACGTGTTCCTGAGAAAAAGGGTCTTGACAGACTGACAGACAGACAGACGGACAACGAAGTGATCCTATAAGGGTTCCGTTTTTTTTTTTTTTGTTTGAGGTACAGAACCCTAAAAACTAATTTTATTCGGTGTGTGAATAAGGTTTTGTTGGTGTACCGGTTCCTGGGCATTTTTAAGGTAAGAAAAACTTTTGATGCCTCCAAGTAAACCCGTAGTATAAAAGTAACCCCGTTTTACCGTATCAAAGCAAAACGTACGAGCAGGTTGTGAAACGGACCAAAACGTACAAATATTTTTATATTTTTTATCACTTACTTGAAGTGCATGAAACTTTACGAAATAAGTCACGAACTGCTCGATATAACGGACGGTGAGACGAGGAATTCCAATAAATTCCTGCAATACCTACTGTGACCTAATTCTTTGTGGGGGAGGACAATAAAATGCCTACCTGAGTAATGCTGAACGATTGACCTACAACATTAGCCTACTGACATTTATTTATGGATTTGTATCCGACAGACGGCATTAGGCTCGCCTTAGAAAATGACGATAGGTACTCCACATCAGTAATATGCGAATGTTTGAATTTGAACCTAATAATAACAATGGTGATGTTCCGCAAACGATGGGACACCTTTCTTGCGGTCCTGCGTCTTCTGAAACCTCCACGTCACCGGTAGTCCGGTACTAATGGACGCTACTGATAACGTTAAATTCGTAGCTTAGTTCTGAGCGAGTCGGCCTATTTTAGATTGCCATCGACCGGGATATGGCATGGAGGCGCGGCATATGTCGCCTCCACGCGGTCACAACAACTGACCATAATATACCTACGAGCGATGGCGGTAAGCAAAGGGGCGGGCACTTTCTAATTCCCGCCCCTTTTGAGCATGCGTGCAATAAGTGTGCGTCGAAAAACTCATCATGTGTGCCGTATCTATTTTTGTTTTGTTTTTGTGTGAGTTGGCGACACTTGAAGTTGAAGAAATATAGAGTGAAGGCATATCTAGGCATATATCCGGATGTCTATGCCACTGACGATTAATGGCATTAGTTTCACTTTCTATTAGAAGAAAAAAGGATGCAATACAAACGAGTCATAAAGGAAATGGTTTGAGTTATAGCCAGGGAGGGGAGTCCTGTCTAAAGTCCAGGAGTGGACTTCTACGGGCTGTTAACTTTAATGACGGCTGACGAATGACTGAGTAGCCGCAACAACAATAGGGTCATTTGTAGAAGCGAGCGACGGTCTGTGCAGGACAATGTCTGAATATAAAAGACAATTATTTACGGGCTCGTGTAACGAAGTCGATCTGTTTTAAGAGGTGAATGGAGCATTTCCTAAGCAGCTTCGATTTATAATTTTCAGAACTATGTTTTTTTTTTTTTATGTATGTTCCCCGATTGCTCGAAAATGGCTAGACCGATTTGGATTTTTCTTTTTTTGTTCGAAAGGGTATACGTCCCAAGTGGTCCCATGATCATCAAGTCAGGATCTGATGATGGGATCCCATGGAAATCGAGGGAAACCCTCAAATTTTATGGGCACACCTATATCGATTTCGGTATTTTTTATAGTAACTCGTGCATTTGCTCTCGGAAAGTACCATTCGGTGAGCTGGAACTGATGATGAAGACCACAGAGGGCCATCGGAAATACTCAATTATATCTAAGTATATAACAGGTTGCGATTCGATTACTTTAATATGGTTTATGCTCGTCAAAATAATGGTAATGGTGACTTCACCATGAGCTCCATTTCTCCTGGTTCTTACTAGGAGAACTCCTCAAAAATTAACGGCCCTGCATCGGGAAAAGCAACATTTTGTAAAACGTGATGAGCAGCTGACATTTGGTTATTGTAACTTAGATACATTACAAACTGAACCACTAAAAAGTGAAAAAAAAAAAACTTTTTTACAAAAACAAAAACCGACTTCCAAAAAAAACACTACAAAGTGAAAAATAACTTTAATTTCGGAAGTCGGTGGCAAAAAACTAAAATAAATACAGATCCAAAGACACCGACTTCCGAAATTAAAGTTATTTTTCACTTTGTAGTGTTTTTTTGGAAGTCGGTTTTTGTTTTTGTAAAAAAAATTTTTTATGTCTTCTTTTTATTGTTTATGCTTAAGACTTATAAACTTTATAAACACGAGACTTTCGAGCCCGTAGCCACGAACACCTACACATTGTCGTGACGTCTTGGAAGACAACACGAATTACGAGGTAACAATGCAAGCGTTTACTTATTTGATAATATTTGAGTCATTTACCACTAATAAACAAATCACATCGTGTCCTGTGGTTTGGTACACTTAAATGCTTTTCTTTCCTCGTCTTCAGTGTCTGCAGTGCGTCATACTCTCATACTCCTGTATGCAGTATGTCTCATGTAAAGAAACCAAGTATCAATAAGTCACTTTAAACAACAATTAGGGTGGGTGGGTAACACCCACCGGTGTATGACGCAGGTTTCAAAGGAATGACGCGGACGCCTCAGCAATGAATAATTTGTAGCTTTTAACACGCTATCTCAGTCTGTTTTGAATTTTGATCAACAAGTAAACTGTAAAAACCACGGTTTACTTGATTTGGTTCTCTTGTTCTGTATCCGGAAGTTTTGCAAAGAACAGCTGACTCGGTAGGTCTAAGTATCAGGAGGCTAGTGAGCAAGCTAACCGAGCAACAGGAGGTGGCACGTTTTTACCTCCCGAAGGAACCCAAACCATGAGCCCAGGAGGTCGCAGTTAAAGAAATGCTTACGCAGGAAAGATATATAATATATATATCATAAATTACTCTTAATCTTACTTAATGAAAAGATGCTTACGCAGGATTTCTGCCTATTGATGTTGCGGTAGATATCTATTCACTCCGCGTGAAACGAAAACTTATCTTATGTCTTTAGAACAAGCCGAATGGCTTAATCCCAACATTTAGAAGACTTTTAGACCATCAAGTACTGATAAACAGACGGTTTAAGTTATTCATTGTGTCGTCGCTCGGTTAGAGCACTGATAGAGGATAGGCAGTATCGGGAAAATGCGAATTTGGATGAACAAATCAGGAAAACAAAACACTGATGCTTTAAATACCGCAGCGATTTTTACGGTGTCAGGTGATAATAGCAAAGTACAATTTTATTAGCGTAATAAAACGATTACCGAATTGTACATTTTCACAGAAGCGTCTAACTGCATATTTTTTCATTACATAACCGAGTAACGATCATTAATTAGGTAGGTATAGTTGTTTTATCTCACAAAAGCGGGTGAGCCATACTTGTAGATGTAATGCGTTTAGACACGCGCTCTTGTGTGCGTACCTGCAGGTAGCGCGCTCCCGAGCTTACGCAAACAAAGACAATGTGCATGTAACATTTACACATACAAGTATGGCTCGCCCGCTTTCGTGAGATAAAACAAAGGTACTCCTAATCTAATAAAAAGGACGATGACATGCATAGCGCGACGAGTCGTAGAGTTATCGTGAATGCTAAGATAGTGAAAATAAAAACATTGTTATTTTTAATTTTATTGGTAGGTTGGTGTTAGTTTGTAGCATATTTCAGGTAAGTACTTCTTGCAAGTGTGTAATGAAACGCCTTTTTATGAATATAATAATTGATTGTAACTGTAAGTATTAATTATGATAGAATATAAGCAACCTTCTCACTACTCAACCTTCTATAAATTTGTTTTATTAAATTAATAATACTGTAGTAATTTGATCAGTGTTAAGGCCCTACATCGAAGCGTGGTTTAGCTCGGTGTGTAAGTGAAATAGCGTTATGGCTATCTAGTTTGACGCGCGAGATAGAAGACTCATGCGCACCAGAATTTAAACGCGCTTTGTTTAAATGTAGATTTATGACAAAATGATATACTTAAATCAATTTTTAGCTTAGTAAGTTCTTAACATATTTAAATACCTTCGATTTAAAGCAAATTTTACTGCACAGTAAGGCAATGTTTACATACAATCATATAAAACAGAAAAAAGATGGTGCTACTTTGGATTTTTTTGCTATAGAAAAAATTTAATGTAAGTACCTAATCATGTTTCGGTTTTAGTACAAAAGTAGACAACATATTCAAAATTATCGACGTATCCCCTTAACCTAAACAAATTGTACTTTTTAGCAAGTAGAAAATTTTACCCATGGTGAAACTTAACTTTGTTTGGCACAGTTTATTTCTTTGTAGTTAGGAAAGCTACTAGAAATACATTAATATTTAATTGTCACATTAATATTAATTTTAAATTAAAGGACATGATACTCTTTAAACTTTGCCAAAGATAATTATTACTTAACAAATGAATAACTCTTATTCTGTCTTCTTTTGAATACTCTGGGTAAGTAAAACACATTTAATTATTTATCCTGCTGACAATAATGTGTTGACAAAATTAATCAAAAATACCCTAATAAATAAAAAAACACAATCATTTACAAAATTGTTTAACTACCTAGATAGTAAATACGGTCTGTGTTTATTAGATACTCAGGTAATTTGAACATGATTACACATTACCTACATTATAATATGTACAGAGGCAACACATTACAATGCTAGCATAAACAATTTGTACACTAACATTTTTTGCAAAAGGCAAACGGCAGAGCTCGTACAGGGTACTTTTTTTGTTGTTGTGTTATAGAATTTGTACCACATAATAAGACAACCAAGCCATTTATTTTCATGTAAGTGTATTATTTTTAGAAGTGCGGATTAATTAATAATGACAATAAAAAGATTTGAATAAATAAACGTAATAAAATCGTAAACTAAACGCAGTTATGTTTTTAGAAGTTGCCATATTTAAAATAACACAAATATCGAAATGATAATTAATTATTTATAAATAGAAATAACATTAAATATAATTAAACACTTAGATATTATACCTAAGAATGCATAATTGTACCATTAAACCATAATAGTTAACGATATAATGATGTGAATGATTTTCGTCGTCAATATTTTTTTTGTTCATATGGCAATTATTTATTGACAGGTAAAGAAAATCTTGTCTGTCAGTTCGATTCTTTGCTGTTGTTTTGGATTGTGGTTTGTGACTGCATCTGAGCATTTTAGCGAATTATCTGGCCGTTTTTACGTTGAGTTGAGCATCTGCTCCTCCGTACTCTATCTCTTGATAGTAGTTTCGCGAAAGGACGCTATATTAACTGTGCTGTGCGTGTGTACGTGCTATATTTAAAATGACGAGCTTGCAATGTGTTAATTGCCACGTTCGCCTGTCCCGAATAAGAAGGCACGCTTTATCCGATGAGAGTGAAGATCTGGTCAATACTATTCGACTGTGGACATATCCTAGAGATGTAAGTAATTTACGAATAACATTCTGCATAGGAGTGGGCCAGTGATGAATTCTGTGATAAGTTTTACGTGTTGAAAAGTAGTCCTTGCCATAAACCACACCATACCACACTTAAATATGTATGTCTGCTAAAACTAATCTCAATATCTACTATTAGAAAAACTAACAAACACGGTTATGTGTATTTATAACATACAAATAGGCACCTAATAACAATCTATTTATTTTTATATTATTCACATAAATGTACATGAAAATAATTAATTATACAGTATAAATGAAATACAAGTATGTACAGTCAACGGCCAGAAGTCCACTTACACCGCAATGACCATTATCGCCTGCGCTATACGGGCTGCGGCGCTTATACCTATACGGGCTGCGGCGCCGAAGAAGGTCATAAGTAAACTAATATTGCTATGCCATTGTTTTGTGAGATTGCTAGTCGACTTCTGGCTGTTACTGTACATAGATCAAATAGAAAATATAAATATTTTTGAGTTTAGAACAGAAAAAATAATTATAACAACACCTCAAATAACCCGCCCTGAACTGTTCCTGGCGCAAAGGTGCCCATAACACTTGTAGCATTGCCACGTTGGATGGCAATAGCTAACCTCTGCACCAAGAACGAGCCGTAGCGGGAGTCACCTGTTTTTTCATGGAGTTTGTGCCCTATCTCAAACACACAAATTGTTATTTACATGTCTTACTTGGTTTGTCTAAGAGTGTTAGAATAGGTATTACTATGCTATTATGACCGCTAAAAGGAGAGGAAAGTGTATGAAATAATGTTGAACGGTACTCCAAATCACTTCATTATTTCCAGATAACACCTGCTGACCATGTTTGTCATGCATGCTGGCAGCTAGCTGCTCATTCACATTCATCTGATAGTATGCCGAGAAGACGAGTTGGCCATCACAGTGTTTGTGTTGTATGCGGACGCTCCATACTAAGAATTAGTCGACGCAGGATTTTGGTTGAAGGGGCAAATGCAGAAGAACACAGAGTGGCTAATACAGTTTCTACTTGGATCCAACCACGAGAGGTATAAAAACATGTACCTACTATAACTATTATTAATTATCTTTATTTGATTTAAACTAAGAAATAAAATAATGGTACTTTTTATTTCAGCTTCGTTCTGAAGATGAAGCTTGTGTGCCATGTTGGCTAAGAGCTAGAAGATCTAGGATTGCTCTACCGGTTGAAGATATTCAACCCCCTTCACCTGATCATGTGGATGGTGATCATACTCTTTTAATGTGTGCTGTATGTGGTCAGAGTCTGTCCACCACAACATCAGATGAAGCGTGGAATCCCAACAATATTGCCCGTTTGTTGGAACACCAGCAGGTATATATGAGATAATATATTTATAGTAACTAGGTTATAAACACTTGCCTTGCAAAGGGCATTACACTTATGCCGGGCACAGATTGGTGAAATGTAACATAAAATGTATCACACGTTGAAACAAATTCGCCGAGATGTTGTGTTACATTTCATGTTGCATTACACAAATTGGGACGGCTAATTTGTGTTTGTTTGTATTTGTGTTGTTTGTGTACATGTTACGTTTCACCAATCTGTACCTGGCATTATATGTTGCTAACTCTGGGACACTCATGATGTTGGCTCTACTAACAGCAAAAGGATATACTGGTCCTTCTATTGTCAAATGAGCCCGTCTACTCTACTCCAATGAGCAATAAATTCACTCATAGTAACAACATAGCTATTTAGCAAGGGTTTTCTGTAAGGTGAAGGAAACCAATTATTGTATCTCAAGAACTGTTCTCCAGCTTGGGTTGCTCAAATTCAATCAGGAATCTCGCTGTGTCCTACCTATTTTTTGTTTGTTTTTCATTTAGGCTTGAACATGTTAGGCACAACTTATGTCTATCGAACTTAGTACTTAATTTGTATTTCATCAATACTATTTTGATAACTATGGCCATCTCATGAAATGAATTATTTACAGATGTCATCCATGAATGAAGTTTGTGGAGTTTGCTGGGACCAAGCTCGAGATTTGAGCTTACAAGTTCCAGAAAGACCAGAAGAAATATCCCAACATATTGTGTTGCCCAACATAAGAAGAGCGGCTGAAACACCAGGGCATTGCATTTTCCAAGAATGCATGGAAACAGAGCGAAATGTTGTGCCCGAAGAAACCAGGCGAGAAGTGTTGATTAGGTATCAATATTTTATACCAAGAGGTGCTCGTATTTGTTCTCTGCATAGACAGGAGGCAAATTATGAAAATCTCTATACTGCTGAGTATAGCCTTAATAACTTTACTTCCATACACATAGAAGAGATTATTTTTATATTAATGGAAGGACTTCATAACATCTCATATGAGAATATTCAAAACTACCCTGATAACCAAGTAAAGTACTTTATAGGCATAAGTAAACAAGAACATGAACAAATATTAGAAGCAACACCCAGGCTTAGGAACACGCATCGGGGTAGTTTTGCATTAACGGCCTTATTGTGTAAGTTAAGGACTGGAGATTCTGGAGACAGATTGTCGTGCTTATTTCAAGTACCCAGAAGGACTCTAGAAACATTAATGTCTGTAGCAAGAAATATCTTGTTAACAGACTATGTTCCACAATTTCTTGGTTTTTCTCATTTAAGAAGGGAGCAGGTAGCAGCAAGAAATTCCTACATTGCCAATCACATTTTTGGTGAGCCTGATGCACCACCTGAACAAAAACCCGCAATTACAATAGCTGATGCAACATATATATATACACAAAAAAGCAGTAATTACTTGTTCCAAAAGGATACATATTCCCTACATAAATATAGGAATTTATTAAAGCCATTTATCCTCTGTGCCTCTGATGGGTATATCATAGATGTACGCGGACCATATAGTGCCACTACAAATGATGCGACCATAATGAATGATTTACTAAACGAAACGGCATTCAATGATTTTTATAGAGAAAATGATGTTTTTATTCTTGACAGAGGTTTTCGTGACTGCATGGATAGTCTGCATGAGAAAGGATACATAGGTCATATGCCTGAAACTAAAGAAGACGGCCAATCACAGCTATCCACTCTTGCAGCCAACAGATCTCGGTGTGTCACTATAAACAGGTGGATGATAGAAGCTGTGAATGGCCGTTTTAAGAGAGATTTTAAAATATTCCGCCATGAATATTTTAACCGTGGTTGTCGCAATCTAATGGCAGATTTTAAAATAGCAGCTGCTCTGCTGAATGCGTTTACTCCGCCATTCACAGACAATATACATGCAGAGCAGTTTGTTTCAATTATATATGAGCGCCTGTTTTTAACCAATTCTATAGCTGAGTTAGTTATGGAACATAATTTAAACAGGCGCGGTTCCTGGTTTGCACCCATAGATGCGACAACCCTATCTTTTCCGCGGCTATCCATGGAGGAATTGATATTGTTTGCATGTGGTATATACCAAATTCGCCAGGCCCGTTCATATGTGGGTGAGCATTTCCGCTTTCATGGAATATACACATTAGAGGTATCCCGAGAGAGCATAAATGGTTTAGAGGGAATAAACCCAATGTTGCTTCGTGCTAAAATAAAGTCCCGCCATTCTTCTGCTAAAACTTATTTTGTATTTATAGTTGCAGAAACAAACATGAATGGCCGGGACGCAATCATAAGTTATTGCTGTAACTGCATTGTAGGTTTAAGAACAGTGGGATGCTGCTCACATGTAATGAGCATTATTTGGTACCTAAGCTATGCTCGCCATGAGGGTCTTACCCGACCTGCACCCTTCTTAGATGAAGTAATATTAAGAATAAATTAATTATGAGTACTTACAATAAAATAAACTGTACTTACAAAAACAAAGTATTGTTTTATTTACCTACACTTAAAACCCCATCAGAGGGCTTAGGCTCGTATTTATAATCAAGTAATTACTTGCTAATAGTAATTTCTTAATGATGTCATTACTTGAGGGTAGAATTCTTAAGTAATGAAAATGGTGACTATTACTTGGCTAAGAATTACAAGCTTTGACAGTTCTAACTTCAAGCAATTACTAAAATATAGAATGAAAATCACTACTTGAGCAATTACTTTTACTGAAGTAATTGCTTTTACTTGACTATAAATACGAGTGTTAGTGCGAGTTTTTATTATACTTACTCGATCACGTTAACGTAAACGTCAGTTTGTACTGAAAATGAATAAGCGCCGCCTGGTGACTATAATGGGAAACACAATTATTCCATACGAATTGACATAAGGTAACGATAACGTAAACGCGATCGAGTAAGTATAAAAACTCGCACTAAGGGTCAGCTTACACCGAGACGCGACGTTGCGCGCACTTTTATACAAATTACAACTTTACCCATTACACCACAGAGTACTTCTTATAAACACTGCGCCGCGCTACGCAGCGAGGCGCCGCGAGCCGCGAGCGGCATTTCAACATGTATCTTTTTGTGTAGTAAATAAAGTTATATTTTGTATAAAAGTGCACGAAGCGTCGCGTCTCGGTGTGAGCTGACCCTCGTTTCCACGAGCGTAATAAAATCGCGGCGGGATTTTATCGCGCACTGGATTTTCAACTCGTTGTTGAGCCGAGCGTTGAGAATCCAACCTAACAAAACCAGAGTGCATCCCAGCGCGACGAAAAACACACTGTTGGATTTTCAACTCTTGGCGCTAAGCAGAGAGTTGAAAATCCAGTGCGCGATTTTATTACGCTCGTGGAAACGCCGACTAAGCCCACAGAACTTCACCGTTATCAAACTGTTGCAGTCCGCTACTGGACATAGATATCTCCTACTGCACCCCACTGAGTAGGTAGGTACGATCCTCATCCCAATCTACCTGGTAGTAAAACACTACACAAAACACACATACCTAATGGTAAGTAAAACATTTACCTACTTTATCACCAAAACAATGTTTATGTACCTATATTTAACAAACTACATTGGTACGCACGGCTACAGATCAAGCTATAATATTTCCAGTAAAAGCTGATCTCGCATTTTATAGGATTTCCTTGCAATTAGATGTCAGTGTAAACTGGAAATGTAGGTATAGCTTGATGTGTAGCCGTGTGTAACCTTAAAAAATAAAACCGGTCATAACTTTTACGTCCGAAGTTCTAAAAATCTAAGAATTTAAAAAGGGCTTGTTTATCATAATAACTATCAATTAAAACAAAAAAAATCCCAAAACACGAAACTTTATTAGCTGTACGAAATTCCCATACAAGCCTGCCGTTCGCCTTTGATTCACTATGAATTGCATAAATTACAGCAGGTTACTTGCAAACAAAAGACATGAGATATTTTAGATTTGAACATTGAAATATTAATGATGAGAATTAATTATTCTGTTCACCAATTTTAAATTATTACTCATGGATAGTATGTTAAATTAAGACAAAAGAGGTCTCATTTGTCATCTAGGTAGGAACAGAAACTTTTTATTATTTTTTAACTTTACAGAAGAGGGAAACTTTTTCTTAATTAATGGCAACCTTTTTGATGGTGTCTTTTTTGTTGTACCTTGTACTTATTATTTAGTGAAGAATGCATAATATTCTACAAGTTAGGGAAATATTTTTTAAGTAAATAAGTAAAATTAATTTCTAACCATTGCCCCACAGTAGTGCTCCATAATTATCACTTTGCATTGTATGAACCAGTCAACAGTTTTAACACAACTGGAATTTAACGTGCGGATATGAAACCGGTTTTTAAACATCCACCGTCCAAACCTTCACACAGCTAAAAATACCACAAATCTAAATATTTATTCCAGTTGACATAGCAAACAAACCTTGAAATCAATTTGAGAAATAAATGATATTATCAAATAAATGAAATAGCGTGTAGCGATGCGAATTGATGCATTAAACTGTAAACGAATCCGTCGTCGCATGGGTGTACCTCCGCACGGTAACGTAATACATAAATACTAACAAATAACCAGTTTCCCTTTTTTATTGATTACTACATCCAAGATAAATAAATTAAACAACGATTTCCCAGATAAAGTAGACGACTTCTATACTAAAAAGTTGAATAAAATAATAATTTATAACATACCTCTAAAATAAACGAAGCGAACTTCTCTACACGAGTGTTAGTGTCATGTTCCAATTGTAATTAGGTATGGGCGTTATTTCACGTCACTAGTTACAATAACTGGCTACGGGGCATGTAACCGAATAACTAGTTTCGAGTGAAACGATAAACACGTGATTTTTGTAACTAGTTACCTTACAATGCAGTGACCGAATGAATGAGCCGAAATCCCGAGCGGTGACACGAATTAATCCGAACTAGTTATGGGCGTGTAACCGAATAGCTAGTTTCGAGTGCAACTATAAACACGTGATTTTGTAAGTAGTTACATTACAATGCAGTGACCGAGGAAGGAAAGATATCATTGATGGTTTATTTACCTACGTTTAGTTCAAATTAGTTCGCTCATGGTCGAGAATTATTAATTGCCTCATGCATGTTTTTGCAATACTTTGTTAAAACTCGTTAATTTTGTTATTTATGTAATTACATAGCCACAAAAACTAAACTTGTGATAAGTAGGTAACGTAAGTAATTAGTAATTACATTAGGTAGGTACAATGTTTTCGTTTCGTAAATAACTGTAATACTTCGATAGAATAACCATGTTGAATCACTGAACAGAATTTGAAAAATAACTAGTTACTAAAATCACGTGTTTTCAAAACTGGTGACGCCTTCGAAGTCACTAGTTACGTTACGTTTCGCGAAAATCACGTAACGACCCACACCTAATTGTAATTGAAAAATAATTCGTGCGCTGCATATGAACTGCCGGATATACGTATCGTCTTTCTGAATTATTAAATTGGAGAAATAAATAACTTAAACAATCATCTACCACACCGCCAACTACTATTACTATTTGCCAATGCCAACTATAACAGCGCTCTGTTCCACCATTGTTTACAAATCAGATAAATCGATGTCACAAATGACAGCAGGATAGGGAGTCGTCACGATGATAGGAGAGAAAGAGACCGAATGGGCCAATTTAGTTAATATAAATCGTGTAACAGAGCACTTTGATTTTTAGATTTCTTCCTATTGATTGTATAACATTAATTAATGATTATTATGTTCTATTGTAGCCCCATGTAAAATACTGGTATTTAGCTGCATCCGGTTAGATTGGAAGCCGACCCCAACGTAGTTGGGGAAAAGGCTAGGCAGATTGATTTTTAAGTTCTATTACTTACCTTAACTATTTCAATAAATTATAACGAATTTTGCCTAACAATTTTTTTTATATTTATTTATCCAAAATCTTATTCCTCTGCTGCATAATATTGTGTATTTTTGTGTCTAACTAGGTATATAAGTACTTATAGCTAGCAAATTGTGAAATAATCGAGAACTAAACTAAAAAAAAACCGATAAATCTTCGGGGATCATAAAAAAATTACAAGATTTTTTATTTAAAGTACTTTAAAGGACTCATTCTCACTCTTGGATCTTTTTTAAGCTTCACACAGAGCACGGAAGAATCACCACCTTCAGTGAGGCCACAGACTACATAGAGAATTGTGATACTACGTATATCGAGGCGTTTCCGTGCTCTGTGGACTTTTTCGGCTTTTTGATATTTTTTTGCGTTCGGAAACTGTTTGATTGATTTGAGTAGGTAGGTAGTTGAAGTGTTCGGTGTTCCACTTCTTGCCGATGCCGTTGTATTTTTATTGTATAATTACGTAAATACCAGAAAACCATTTTAAATAATGTTAAATTATCTTTCATTTCTAGTACTTTCTACAAACGGATGGAAATGGAAATCAGAAAACAGAAACTGACATGACATCTGACATTACTGACAAAAACAAATTACATTTGTTTAGCATTGCTTTTTCCACGCTTTTTCCAAATCGCTTCCACTTAGCTTAGCGTTCGACGAAAACAACAGAGATGACCGATGTACTGCTATGCTACCATTAGGCAACTATCTCGGACTGGATTGAACTAAGAAAACAGACAGATGTCAGCTGTCGCATAATTTTTGTTTGTTGCGCAATAAAATAATCAACATTTACAAGCAAAAACAACTTAAACAACCGGATTAGCAGCTAACATCACCGGAAAATCACCAAGTTCAACTCATCATGGAAAAAAATTATTTCATGGATAAATTACGTATATTTTTTGGCTTCAGACAGAATCCGCCTCAAAATGATTTTAGAAATCCGATTTGGAGTTCCGACGATGAAGATGACGGTGATGAACTTTACACTAGACACGAAATGGAAGATTTTAATGAAGCTATTAACATGCAAGAAGAATTCTCCAGACAGATGTTCGATATGCTCCGATCTTTCGGTTCTATGTTTGGAGACGTCAAATCGTTCATTAACGACAGCCCCTTCGATTCCCTCACGACCATCCACCCACTTCCTCCAGAACACGGTGACCAGGAACACTTCAACGGAGATAATATAAGAGACTATTACCTGAAACCAGGCTATCAAAAACGTCCACAGGAATATCTAAAAGAAGACAAAGATTTGGATGGAAAAATAACATCTAATGATATATCAGGACTGTTTAAAAAGAACAAAGACACTCCTCCTTTGACACCCTTTAATGGAGCGCTGGTGCCTGGCCAATCATTCTGTCAAACCATTATCACAACCAGTGTAACAAAGCCCGATGGATCAGTGGAAACAAGGCGGATAGTGAAAAATGGCAATGAGGTGATTGAAGAGACCGTCACGTCTATGTCCACAGGAACTGATACCCGGATGCTGCCAAATACACCAGGTTTGGATCAATTATCAAGTCCTGGCAATATTTACCACAATGTCCTGTCTGAACTTTCCTCTTTATTTAGACATTTTCACTTGACTCGTTAATATTCACTCCCATTTCTGTAGTTGTGAATTTTGTAGAACATAATGTGAAAACATTAATATAAGGCAACAATTATAATATTTTCTCTTTCTTGCAGAGGAAGTAAATTGAAATCGATAGCTATTTACAGTAGGTATTTGCATGTGATATTGCAGAAATATATGTGTTTAATTATAACTAAAAGTTTATTCTAGATTCTCGATGAACAGTCAACTACAAAAGTTTAGATGTAGTCCTTTACTTGTAGGATTGATTACATTGAACCTGAATACTATTAAAAAGGTTTCTTCCATAATCTGTAGATTCTGGGTAGGATTGTCTTATCTAACTGTTAATAATATTGATCAAATAAATGTCAACTTACTTTTGAATTATAATATTATACATAATAGAACCAGTGTTTTTTTCTTAAATGTGTAGTTAGCCGCCACCATAAGCATACATTGACCATTACTCTTACACATTAGAAGACTTAATTCAATCAATCAATCATAAATCTTTATTTATCTCAACATCATATTTCAGGCACTAGTTAATAAAATGCACAATCATAAATAGAGAAAGGTGTCTGAGGTAGGAGGGTCCTGAGTTACAGATCACCCGGCTCTTTTAGATACATGTTACAATTCTAGATCAAGATAAATAAAATAAACATTTGTAGGTTTCTAGGTAAAAATAATGGGAAACAAAAAACCAAAATCAAACCCACATAATTTATTAAATAAATAAGTATTAAGTATACTTTTATTAACATAAACTTCATTACATTAAGTATACAAAAGTCAAGTGACAAAGTTACAAAAATATTACAATCATAACTATTCTGAATTTTGTAAATCTTGTACATCGTAAAACCCTAAGCCACCATGTACACTATCCTGTCCCTCTCTCTCTATTTCGAAAACATACATGTATAACAAATTGGCATTGATCAGTAATTTAGAATGTTTTTAAAAAAACATAAGTAACTTATTTTTGATAGTCTGCTTAAATCAGATTTCAGTGTCACATGAAATTCGTTAATGGTCTACATAAGCAAACCGTTAAAAATGAAAATAAGTACCTATTGTATCATCTATACATAATTCCGTCGACAATCTGTTATTTATTTCCTAATTACATAGCACAACAATTTTGGTCATAACTTTGTTGCATCACTTTTGCATGTGATTGTACATTCGCGTTCAGTCGCAGTAGCAAGCGTCGGCCGTGTTGCTCTTGATCCACGTCAGGTATCGGTTGACCCTCGAGTACACTCCGTACTTGTCAGGCCTCGCACAACCCTCGCCCCAGGACACCACACCTGAAAGACGTGATTTATTGCCGTATTGTATAACGTGACGTGACACGACGTCATGTTGGAAAAAATGTTAATGCTAGCAAATTTTATAGCATGAACGACAGTTGGGACGTGAACAGTCGAAAGTTAAGAATAAATTTATGGAAATGAACCAGGTTACCTGCTACTGGTAGGTACCTAACTAATATTGTAAAGAGCAGTTTGATCGGTCCTTACGTTGGGGCCACACCAACATCAACGTCAATGCCCAGCATCGCCATAAACATCGCGGTAATTATTCCGATAACTATCCCGATAAATTGAGTGGCCTCGTCAATCGGCAATGTGAATGCCGCTGTAAAATTAGGTATAGCGATAAGTGGTGGCTACACCTGTAGGTGTACCTACACCTACGGCCTACGGCCATCATCGCGATAATCAACGGCATATCCCGTTGGTGTGGCCCCGACAAAAGACAGATGACAGTGATGACATAATGACATTCAAGATCTCTCCCTCTCAGACTTCACTTATTTACAAAGGGAATTATTTTCACTTACTCTACAATCAATCTTGGGCCTTGGCATAATAAATACTTAGCGGTATTAGAGCGAGCGCGCACTGCGGTGCGTTTCCGGTAGTTCTGCCGCACTGGGCGGGGCCTACGGTAACAAAACGCATGACCGCGGTGCGCGCACTTCAAAGACATTCCATACTTCACAGATTTTGCGGTAGAAAAACGCACCCCAATGCGCGCTCGCCCTTATGCAATGAACTAATAAGTATAAGTATTATCTATCAATTATCTTGTTGGCCTATGTCAGCAAAATAACCACGTGATCGAAAGGAATCACGTCTAAACTTAGCCAACTTACTACCTACTAAGTACGTACCAAAGCGAACTTTTTATGTGACAAATTGGCACACATGGAGTGTCTGACGGCCCACCTCCGATCAGACAGTAATAATGATGGTGATAGGTAGTCTTAGTACTTTTTCAAACAAGCTTTGTGACAAGGAGTTCCGTAGGCATATACAGGATAGGTACTTTTATCTACTTACCAACTTCCTGGTACTTCTCGGTGGTCTCGTCGAACACATGCAGGGGTCCGCCGGAATCGCCCTGGCACGCGTCCCGACCGCCATCAGGCTCACCAGCACACATCATGTTGTCTGTGATTCGCCTGCCATACGACCGGTCCTTACACTCCGAGTTTGATACTATTGGCACTTTCACCTGAAAAGAAATAAATGGGGATTTTTACACAGCTCATAGTAGTAATGTCAGTAAATTACTGACGAGGTATCTAATCTGATCACAACTGCAACTCAGTCGTCACTGGTGGCATCACAGACTTGAGGGCTTTCCAATATTGGTTACGCCGCTGTAAGAGATGGAGTGCTCTAAGTAGGTAGGTAGTTATAAAAGTAGGTGTACCAATTGAGCAGGCCAGCAGTCAACAATTTGTCTTTATAAAGATATCCAGGTAATGGATAATACCGGGTGCTCGGTAATTAATGGATAACCTTCAAATGGCCGTTAAAAAAACTACGCTGTAGGTATATGGATGGCCCCAAGAAGAAATTGCTGGAAATATTTTGATAAATAACGAATAAGTTTCAATGTAGGTATGCTTACTTATTATATGTTTATCTCTCTAAATCTCTACGTGCAGTATTTATCTATCATAAATTCATAATTAAGGTTATCTAGAAAAAATCACTCCAACATTCATGAAATCTCCAGTGCAATTTCATCAGCTTATTTAAGTAAAGATCATGAACAATTTCATACCTCCTGCAACGTATTGGAGACGGATCCTCCTTCATCAGTAACACCCCAGCCAATCACAACGCCGCACCCGCGGGTATAAGACAGTCCAGCGGTAGGCAAGCAGACTGGTCGCACCCTATGGTCATCGTCAGCGGGCTCTGTGGGCGTGGTGGCGGTTTCTTCAGTGGTACTGCTACTGGGACTGGGACTGGTCGTGGTACCCACATCTTCATCATCCCTACGTATACGCTTTACTGCGCTGCTTAGGTCCAGCTGAGGAACAAAAAATTAACATTCATTTGAATGTTGAAAGAGATACCTATTGCGGTCGGCCTTCAACATTAATTGAAGACCCCTCAACTAAGCGAAGTTGACACTTGGCTTACCGCGTCCGCAGTCCCCAAAGCGACCCTTGGAGACTGCGCTGCGCAAATGAATAATTTATTTTAATTTCACGCATTTTCTCAAAGCCTGTTTGGTGGAGCTATCTATGGCATTAAAGTTTTAGGTAGGTACCAACTTGAATTATAAACTTCATTAGCATTTCTAGTTCTGAGAAGCCCATGAAGCCAGAACAGACCTTTTGATCAACAAATAAATAGTAAAATAAAAAGAAGATGGTCTAAGGCAACCGAAAGAGTAAAGTAAAAGAAATTCGTTAGCGATGAGGAATTTCAACGCTGCATAGACAATTAATAATAATCATCCATGAACGCTGGAAAGTGTGGATTTATCTTCATTGTCACGCAATTCGGCTTCAAAACAAACTGTTCGCCAATTATTTTGTTCGAACGAGTCGACTTGATATAGACCTAAACTTTGTTTTGACACGTCTACATGAATTGTCTTCTACTAAATCAACAGCTTATAATTGCTTTAAATTCTCATTTTGATTCCGACTTCTGTTTTTTTAAGACAATTATTTTCTTAATTTGGTATCTTAGTGAAAATCCTGATGGATAGTTTCACGCGGGGAAAGCGGTGGTCCCACCGACTTACCACGAAGCCACCTGTCCTCTGCAACACTGCAGGTAAATCACTACAATGCCGAGGACAGCAGTCATCGGTCACATTCCTGTCTACCCGTAACTGCCTCTGTTTTTAAACCTATCACGGTTTCTTTCTATCACTTGTAGTTTCTACCTATTGTTATTATTTATTCACTTTTGGACTGTTCTATTTTAATTACTTATGTTAATAAAATTAAAAAACAGATTACCCTTGTATCGAGCTTCATCAACGCGATGTCGTTGTCATAGGTGCCAGGGTTGTATCGCTGATGACGTATCACTGCCGACACCTTTCTGTCAATGGTCTTCGTCTCATTTGGGTTTTTGGTGTCGTGTTCCAGTAACCGAATTGTAATACGCTCCTTGCGGTACCTGTAAAATGTCAATGGTAATTTAGTCAGATCAACATCTAAGTCACCATAAAAATATTTCTGATAAACAGACGGTGACTTATTGATTAATAGGTAGAAGATTAGCGGAGAGTAGGTACTTAGTTAGCTATTTTTATCGAAGTTGCGTGGATAATTATAAATATGTAGTTCAATTAGGTAGAGGTTCCCCAAAACCGCCATTTCTTACACCTCATCTCATTGCATAGCGTCATTAGTAGTGCTGTAGGTACTTTTCATAAGAACTCCAGTGTAGTCTACAACACTGTAGTCTATACGAAAAGTTACCGAGTGCAAAAAATTACCTAGTGCTCGTTTTCCAAATGTTCCATAAATTGTCCCAGTTTACAACCTGGTGACAACGGAAGTTTTATGACCAAATCATCGTGAATATATGCACCTACTGTCCGCCGGCAGAATGCAAGTGGCATGGGGCCAATTGCACGATCATCATCCTTTTCAGCTAGACTTATATAGAGGTAGGTAGGTAGGCAGGTAGGTACAAATTGGCACTAGTCACTCAATGGTGTTATTGATCTTTAGGTGCCGTTGTCGCTGGCAGCTGTTAGTAAACAAGATGCTTTGTTGAGAGAGTCATCGGAATTAGATTATTTTTTGCTTTTGAAGGTTAATGAACTATTCATAATGTTCAGAATCAGACACCTTATCATTTACAATGGTGATGAGAAAGTACCTAATTAGAGGTTGTATCCCAAGCAAATGAAATTGAAATTAAGCCGACGCGACGCGACGTTCGTAAAAATATCGCGGCGGTATTTTATCGCGCATTGGATTTTCAACTCTCGGTGCCGAGCTTCGAGAATCCAACCTAACAACAACAGAGTGCATCCCACCGCGTCGAAAAAACACATTGTTGGATTTTCAACTCTCGACTAGCGCCGAGAGTTGAAAATCAGAAATTGAAAAGCAGAGCGTTAAAGATACAGTGCGCGAAAAAAAATCGCCGCGTCCGTGAGAACACCGGCTTAGGGTAGTTCATAGTGCACCTATTGTGCATCATAGTTGTGTTGAGCATAAGATCTTTCTACCGTAGGCGGATGGTGCCCAAAGAGCATACCTACCACACAATTTCTGATTTTTTTTGCTTGTTTATAACTAAACTAATTTCAGCACTAGATACATACCCAGTACAATGCGCAGCGGTGAGGACATACAGGTCATTGATCAGTGATCCACCGCAGAAGAACCTTCCGTTGTACATCAGCATCGCCATCCAAGGGTACTCGCGCTCTTTGGTCTCGTACCCACCCACTATGCGTCGCTTCGTTCGGGCCACGCCGCATTCTGTAAATTGACAGGTTTGTGTCAGGAACAAAGAATTATCTCTATTAGTCCAAGAACTCAGAACCACCAGACCTTACTCATTTTCTAATTAACATGGGATAGAGTACCTAGTGTTAGTATGTACTTTGAACGTCCGCATAGCTTGGCCCGACGCCCAATTTTGTATTATACTTGTACATATTATGTTTTTTAAGTCTGTTAGATTTTAAATTATGTACTTAAATAAAAAATATATTTGCCACCATGTTCTAAATTAATTACAATAATATTAATTATTTTTATAAAGTAGGTACTACATAAACCATGCACTGACCGCATATATATGCAGTAAGTACCTACCGTGGAGCTTAAAGGATTGTTTATTCCTATGTCCGATTCCCTGATGAAGTCAAACTTTGTTGTCGAGCAGTACGAACCAGCCCTCTATGATTACTCCGAATACTCCGATAGAAGTCGAAACGAAAATATTGTTTGCACAGTAAGCCGCACGAACGTAAAAATATCTCGGCGATTTTTTTTCGCGCACTGGATTTTCAACACTGCTTAGAGTTGCGCCCAGAGTTGAAAATCCGTGTGTTTTTTCGACGTGCTGGACCTGGAATGCACTCTGTTGTTGTTAGGTTAGATTCTCAATGTTCGGCTCAACACCGAGAGTTGAAAATCCAGTGCGCGACAAAATCCCGCCGCGATATTTTTACATCTGTCGAAAGTCGGCTAACAGCTGATACTTACGACAAGCAGGGCAACTGGGCGGAGGATCATGTACTACCACGGGGCTGGGTGTGGTAGTGGTGCCTCCAATCAAATTGTTGACCCATTCGATGAATCCCTTCTCTTTCTCTTGAGGCTCGATGCTTGCAGCCCGACAGCTCGTCACGCCGACGAGGCATACCAGCAGGAGCGTCCAATTCATCGTAGTCAATATCTAGAAACACATAAAAGATGGTATTAAAACCGGAAAAAGATGTCCAGAGCTGAACATATACCTACAAGCAACGCCCCAAAGATAGATCCAGCTCTGTCCGCATACCATGAAGTGTACGTACATTTTATCGGATGGCTATCATCTGCCTAGCCTTTTCGCAACTATGTTGGGGTCGGCTTCCAATCTAACCGGATGCAGCTGAATACACCTATCTGACCTCCACAACCCAGTAACTGGGTAAGACTGGTCGTCAGACGTTCGGACTTGTGACGACCCGTAACAACTGTGAAAGATCCATGAATGACAGCGGGACCAACGGCTTAACGTGCTTTCCAGGGCACGGAGGAGTCTCGATATGTAAAGAAGTCTATAGCAATTTAAATATGTCTCTAAAAATGTAGCCGACTTTCGAACAACCTCAAGTTGTAACTGCTGTGAATGCTGTTACTTCTTAATCCAGGAAACCGTAATAAGTACTATTCCACAACTCACATTAAATGTAATCACAATTAAGCAAGCGCCTTCTTTACAGTTAATTTCAACTTATTCGAGTATAATAATCAAGTTTCCAACGAGATTGCATTGCTGATAACGTTAACGGAGGAATCAAGGACACGACGACGACGTGACCGGGTCAAAAAACCCGCTGCGGGTTGCCGATGTACCGCTAACTTAAGATCACTCATCAAATCTGCATCCATTAGCATTTATTTTGTTTTTATTTAATTCGATCGAGGACTCAAGTCGCGCCGTGCGCCGTTGCGGGACACCCAAGGGACTCTATGGGGCCCTAATATAAATTGCAACTTTGATCACCAAAACAAAAGATGTATCACCGTATTCCGTGGACCTTCATATCTCGGTTGAGGTCATAAGATTTTATTCCGATGTCAAGAAAGTTTTCTCTTCCAATTTGAATACCTACGTTTTGTTTATGGTTGAAAGTGTTGCGAGAGTTTTGGGTTCTACGAACTGCCGGAACAATTTAGCATAGGTCCCGAGTTCCCGACCTCTGACCTTGACGATTATTTACGACATTATAAAAATAAGAACTACTTGAATCCTTAGGTAAGTAAATGTGCCATGAATATCATGTTAATGTCAAGTTTTGGTTCTATAGGAAAATTATTTAAAAAATTGTCGACAATCCTATAAGGGTGATTCGCTAGAAATCGACTTACAACATAATCGAAACGTCTATAAATAATCAGTTGAATCGTAAGTGATAGAATAAAATTGAACTTTTCCCGATTGGTATGCGCACAGCGTGCGACTCCGCGGTTCCCGGGCCTCTCTAGCGAGTAGAGAGCCGTCGGTTTTCCTGCTCCCCGGCTATTTCACGGAAATGAAAGTGTTTCGTCATGTATTAATGTTATTATGGCCTTTGTTGGTTCCAGATGACTAGTTATACAAGGGTTACAGTTTTGTTAAGGGCCTGTGAGAGCTGTGCCGCCGATTAGATTATCGATTTATGATATGGATGATGGCGTTGAGGTCTTGCCATGGTTTGCCGTAACAGTATTCGAATTACAGAGAACTTTTTCTATCCTTTTGTAAACACGGAAACTTAGTCTTAGCTGTGATTAATAATAATAACTAAAAGAATGACACGCAATTTGAAATAACTGTCCTTCCGTAGACGTTAATTTAAAATGCAGAACATGCATTTTGTTTGAAACGAAACAGTTGTAGGTAGATATACAATTTCGATAGAATAGATCACACATGAATATTTGAAAATGGCGACCTATGTATAGATGTATAGGTATTTAAAAATCATTGCTTCTTTTTAACAGTTGACTTTAAATTACACAAATGCGGGTCCACTCTACATACCAGTTAATTAATAGATTTGTCTATCCTACAAAGATTTCGAGGAAATTAAATGACTAACCGTATGATTGTAAACACAACACTGCACAACACGACCACGAATAAAAAATCAAGGTTAAAAATGAAATCGGAACTCACGAGGAGGCAACAGTTAGCAGTGCGTAAGGAGGAGGACGAATGGCGGCTGACGTTGCGCCCGCGCCGGACACACTACAGATCGCAGACAGCAGAGCCCAGGCTGCCAACACTTTCTCCACTACGTTCCACTTAGTCCTGCCCACCGTGTGATGGTCCTACACCCGCACAACCACTTATAAACAACCCAGTAACGTTGTCACAAATTCCATAAGCAATTGTTATGGAATTATTATCTGTAATGGTGTAATTAGAAGCATTAGCGAATCATGAGGGATCATAATAGATGCCTACATGCGATAGTAAGTGATCTGCTTGTTATGTTTGTTGTATGACTGTGTTTAGATGCAACGGTTATGTGCTGCTAATCACACGGTTTAAATATGACTTTTTAATCAGTGCGTTACATAATGTTACATTTTAGATTCAATCTAGGTACTTAATTAACTATTGTGGAAATTAACTATTGCATATCAGCAGATAAACAGAGTTTGCTGTATCTGCAGAAAGAAAGAAAGAAAGAAAGAAAAACTATTTATTCCCGCGAAACACACACATACTTAATCATTAAGTATCCTGCATGTTTTGTATGAAACAATAAGTTGGAATCGAGGATTTGGCTTCATAGCTATCAAATATATTCATATTTATCTCTTCTTGTTCTCACACACATTGTCTACATTTGTTTTTCATTCCTACTTTCGCAGGTCTGCTGGAAGAAATTTCTTAGGTAATTTATGCAGTACCTACGTTTGTACCTACTCAAAATTATAATTGTGCCGTATATCTGTATGTATTTTATGTTACGGTATGTACAGACGGCTACATATCAAGCTATACGTTTCCAGTATAAGCTGACCTCTCAATGTACGAAAATCCTATACAATGCGAAATCAGTTTATACTGGAAATTATACCTTGATATGTAGCCGTGTGTACAGTGGGCTGCATCAATTGGGTAGCCCAGTTGTATGACAATTTTAATACAACTGGGGTTCCCAATTGATGCAGCCCACTGTGCATAAATAATAAAATAAATATAATTATACCTAGTAATCAATCTGCCTAGCCTTTTCCCAACTATTTTGGGGTCGGCTTCCAGTCTAACCGGATGCAGCTGTTTACCAGTATTTTACATGGAGCGATTGCCTATCTGACCTTCACAACCCAGTTACTGGGTAATATGATACCCCTTGGTAAGACTGGTTGTCAGACTTTCGGGCTTCTGACTGACGACCCGTAACGGCTGTCAAAGATCCACGAATAACAGCCGGGACTAACGGCTTAACGTGCTTTCCGAGGCACGGAGGAATCTCGTTATGTAAAGATGGTCACCCATCCACTGACCAACCCCGGCAAGCGTAACTTAACCTGACGGATCGACCCGTGCGGCTGTTATTACTTAGCCACGAGCTCCTCTACTCTCATAATTATAATTATCTACTCATAATTATCTCTAGTAATGTTTGATTAAATAGACAGACTTATTTGAGGTCTCAAATAATATAAAAATCAACGTAAGCATCATCTAACGATTAGGTACCTTATGTAGGTACAAAAGTGATGTTTCTGGGGAATTAAGACTGAAGAAACTACCTGAAAACTGATAAAAATAGTGGCCCAGTGGTTAAGGCCTCGCCTCTCATGCACGAGGTTGCGGGTTCAAATCCGGGCAAGTACCACTGTGACTTTTTCAATTCATATGTTACCTACTTTCTGAGTTTATCTTGGACATCACTAGCACCGGTGAAGAAAACATCGTGAAACCTCAGACTAAATAAAAAATCAAGACATAGCGCTGTCAACAGAGACGTGAAGCCTCACGATTCAGGTTTCGTTAACATGTGTGCAAGTAATGAGGTGTAGTTTAATTTTATTGTAGTTTGGTGTACGGTCAGCATATAAATACTGGTACTCAGCAGCATCCGGTTAGACTGGACGCCGACCGCAACATAGTTGGGAAAAGGCTAGGCAGATTGATTGGTGTACGGTCAGCAACTGAAGTCGGTTAACACTGCTACTTTTTGACATAATCTAAATTAACACAAAATGATAGGTTATACGATAACCTGATTTTTTACCATTTCATTTATTAGTTATGATGGTGTTATTATATTATTATTATAATAAGGGTTCGGTATAAATGGGAATAGGTTTAAAAAGGACCTAATGGAAACTTTGTTTCCATTTTAGTATATTTTCATACAAGACAGTGCCGTGGAATTTTGTAACGCAATCAATCGCTGTGAATTCTCTTGCTTTGAAAAAAATGCCAGGCATTCAACTCAAGCCTGAAAAGAAGTAAAGTATTTTCCTACACTAAACGTTTACATATTATTAAGCAGTTAACCTGAAGCCTGAATTTTTGTCATAAGGGATGGACCTGTCAATTTCAATACAATGGAATATTACACACAACACCACCATAAGAAACTTAAGAAAATTGAACCTTGAACCAAGTGCAACAAGCACTTTAATACTTCATAGAGTCTATGAAGCGCCATCATCAGTTTCGCATTTTGATTTTTGATCTAAGTACTTAGATGAATATTGAGTGTTCCTTCAGGGGCCTCATCAGAGAGGTCTATTGTGTGATTAAACGCATTAAAGGTTCCTAATCCCATGGTTCTACTTCATATATATTTACCTACCTATCCTCTACTAGAGGAGGTCTAAGCAAAGTCGATGCATTGACAAAACCCTGTCAACCAAAACAATTAGAAGTTCACCTGAATCTTTAAAACATAACATTTTTACGCGGCCTCATTAACAAATTAAAAATTTTGAGTGCAATATAAAATGAGTATTATTTTGCACTGGCAACGGCAGCTGCGCAAAAATAAAGATTGCTCCAAAATATAACCAGGATTTATCTGTCACTTGTTTCTACTTATGTACTTATCATTTCCAACTACCAGTCTTACCGTAATGGCATTGGTAGAACCATGGTTTATCATTCTTTAAGATTTTATCAAAGAAATATTAAATTGCAGGCCACTTTGCTCACAGGAGAACAAGCTTACTTACTCATGTTTTTTACTGAAATTATTCGTTATCTCCATATTTTGGGACCAGTTAAGAGGCTTTTACCTTTCTACCCGCTGAGCAGGCGCCACACCGCACATTGTAACTAGGCCAAACAGACAGTATCGAGCCGAGACAACAATAAATTCAATACTTAGGTACTCCAACAAGATTCCGTTGTTTTAAAGTTATCTTTTCCTGTGGAATGTATGTACCTACTTTGCAACGGGAATCATGTTCGCTGATGCCGTCTCTGTCGTAGCCAACCTTTTAACCAAACGGCGCCGCGCCGTTCAACTAGCGGCCTGTTATTGGAACCATAGATAAAAGAAAGAAGGAGATGTGCCCAGTATGTTAAAATGTATCGGAGCCCTGTGTCTCCACTTTTTCCCTTTGTCACTTTCATGATTTAAAGACAATCAATCTGCCTAGCCTTTTCCCAACTATGTTGGGGTCGGCTCCCAGTCTAACCGGATGCAGCTGAATACCAGTATTTTATATGGAGCGACTGCCTGTCTGACCTCCACAACCCAGTAACTGGGTAATAGGATACCCCTTGGTAAGACTGGTTGTCAGACTTTCGGGCTTCTGACGACCCGTAACGACTGTCAAAGATCCACGAATGACAGCCGGGACCAACGACTTAACGTGCTTTCCGAGGCATGGAGGAGTCTCGGTATGTAAAGATGGTCACCCATCCACTGACCAACCCCGGCAAGCGTAGCTTAACCTCATGGATCGACCCGTGCGGCTGTTATTACTTAGCCACGAGCTCCTGATTTGAAAGACAAATACGGTAAAATACTTGTACTTACATATGGAAAGTGATTCCATGATTTACATGGCTTCGGTTTTTACAAGAAACCACTTAACAATATGGCATTCTTCTAAATTGTCACGGCCACAGTCGAAAGCGCACTAGTTCGCGGAGACGGAATTTGTACTATTCAATTCAATTCAATTCAATCTCTTTAATGATGTGGAGGACTAATGTGTCCATATAGTGTTAGTAAATACATGTAAAAGAACTTAAAAATAAATGTTAGTAAATAATTACACAAGAGGAACTATCTAACGTGGATGTGTATCCACTGCCTCCATAGAGGACCTTCTACCCTCTCAGCAATGACCCTCAGGTAGCTGTTGGAACTGTCCCTCACCCTGCACATCAGCGATGCCGCTCGCTTACGGATTATGGCATGGAAGCCATCCAATTGTGCGTCAGCAAACAGCGCTGATGCGCTGCAATATCTAGGCAGTCCCATCAGCAACCTGAAAGCATTGTTGTACTGGACCCGCAGGGCGCTGACGACTCGCTGTGTGTAACTGACCCACAGGCTACAGGTATAGTAGGATTGGCAGTAGGCCCTAAATGACGTCTTTTTTACCTCCCCACTACACCTATAAAACCTGCGGGCCAGCATGTTACACCGAACCGCCCGCGCCAGCCCCCTTTTTTTTTTTTTTTTTTTTTTTTTTTTTTTTTTTTTTTTTTTTTTTTTTTTTTTTTTTTGACGCTGGGAAATCATCAAATAACTTCTCCCGCTCTGGGTGGAGCGGAAGGGCGTGTCAGACTTTTACTGACTAAAACCCACCCGTGTTCCTTCAGTTGCCTATGCCAGGGCCGCGGTAACCCCTTCGGACAATCCGCGACCCCAGCGGCACCGCCAGCCCCCTGCGTTCCCGTTCTACATCCGGACCGTCGCGTCGGCCAGATCCTCATTTACCACATGGCCAAGATACACAAACGTGCTGACCCTATTTAACGCCACCCCTCCCAGCGTCACGGGCGGTAAAAAACGATCGACCACTACTAACCTGCTGTCTTTTGTCGACTTTACTACATCCTGTATGGACGGTGGCGGTCAAGTTTAGTAGACTGTATTTTTAACCGACTTCCAAAAGGAGGAGGTTCTCAATTCGTCGGAACCTTTTTTTTTTATTTTTTTTTTATGTATGTTCCCGATTACTCGAAAATGGCTAGACCGATTTGGATTTTTCTTTTTTTGTTCGGAAGGGTATACGTCCCAAGTGGTCCCATGATCATCAAGTCAGGATCTGATGATGGGATGCCATGGAAATCGAGGGAAACCCTCAAATTTTATGGGCACACCTATATCGATTTCGGTATTTTTTATAGTAACTCGTGCATTTAATCTCGGAAAGTACCATTCGGTGAGCTGGAACTGATGATGAAGACCACAGAGGGCCATCGGAAATACTCAATTATATCTAAGTAGCGGTAATAACAGGTTGCGATTCGATTACTTTAATATGGTTTATGCTCGTCAAAATAATGGTAATGGTGACTTCACCATGAGCTCCATTTCTCCTGGTTCTTACTAGGAGAACTCCTCAACAATTAACGGCCCTGCATCGGGAAAAGCAACATTTTGTAAAACGTGATGAGCAGCTGACATTGGGTTATTGTAACTTAGATAAATTACAAACTGAACCACTAAAAAGTGAAAAATAAAAACTTTTTTACAAAAAAAAAAAACCGACTTCCAAAAAAAACACTACAAAGTGAAAAATAACTTTAATTTCGGAAGTCGGTGGCAAAAAACTAAAATACAGATCCAAAGACACCGACTTCCGAAATTAAAGTTATTTTTCACTTTGTAGTGTTTTTTTTGGAAGTCGGTTTTTGTTTTTGTAAAAAAGTTTTTATTACAGAAAATGTTTCGACCGTATTGACCATAATATACTTTTACAAAAGATTTTTTATGCAGGTATTCATGGTAACTTATACCGGTGGATAACTTCTTACATAAAGAATCGTTCCCAGGCTGTCGTATTCTACGGTGTTGAGTCGAAACGGTATGTAGTCCCTTCGGGAGTTCCCCAGGGATCGCTTCTTGGGCCCTTATTATTTATAAATGACATTCACACATGCTTCCAAAATTCATTATTTTTACTATATGCAGACGACATGAAAATCTTCAAACATATAAATAATATCGATGATTGTGTCTCGTTGCAACAATATCTCGAAAGACTAGAAGACTATTGTCAGCTGAATAATCTTGAACTCAATGTATCTAAATGTTACACAATTACGTTCACGTTCACTCGTAGGGCCGATAGCATATTCCACACATACACTTTAAAGAATGACCATCTAAAACGAGTAGATTTCATACGAGATTTAGGTGTGATACACGACTCCAAACTTACCTACGAGAAGCACGTAGACCACATAGTTAACAAAGCTAATAAAGCCATGGGGTTCTTAAAAAGATCTTGCTCCCAGTTCACGGATGTCAAAATAATTAAAATATTGTACTGTTCCTTCGGCTTCGTCCGTAGCTCACTTGAATATTGTTCGCAAGTTTGGAATCCCATGTATGCTGTTTATATCACAAGATTGGAATCTGTCCAGCGAAACTTTACAAGATACCTGCAGTATAAGTGTAACACCCGCGATCACAATTACGAGTTGAGGTGCAAAAGGTACCATCTACTTCCACTTAGGGAGAGAAGGAGTATATCACATATCTCCTTCCTCGTTAAATTAGCGCAATCTCTCATCGACGACCCGCAACATCTCTCTAAGGTTAATTTACGCGCCCCTATAAGATCTGCTAGAATACCCTTTCTTTTTCTTAACGTCCCCCGCTGCTGCACAAATTACAGACAGACAGAATTCGTTCTTTATAAGATGCGCTAAGTCCTACAATAAATTAGTTGACTTTTCTGAATTTGACTTGTTCACCACTAAGCCGCATGTATTTATTCGATTACTTACTAAACATTGGTTCGAATTGGTTCAATAACTGTTTTATTTCACTTCATGACGAGGTATTATTATGATTGTGTGTCATTGTTTAAAGCACATATCTTTCTTTTTCTTTTTCTTTGTAACAAGTTTGCTCTTCATAGTAAATTATATGCGAAAACATGTAATTGGTTACTAGTTAATTAATTTGATGTTAAAATTTGTTAGTTGTTAATACTGTTTGTTTTCCGATTTAAATACAATAAATAAATAAAATAAAATAAATGTCGCGTGGACACATTTTCGACCGCTTGCCACTTCTCGTTGGAACGGTGACCAACCACGCGCGAGCCGAGTAATTAGTTAGTGCGACGAATTCGGCTCGTGGCTTAGGCCAGGGCACGCCGACCAAATGGGTTAGGTTAAGTTGGAACTGTGGTCCGGGGCAGTGGAAGTCGCATTCGCATCACCTGCAGCCCCCAACGAGGTGTACGAGGGAACACCGGGGTGGTATTTTAGTCGGTAAGAGTCAGACAGAGCCTTCTACCCACCCCAGGGCGGAGGACATCCATGAGAATTTCCACCCCGATAGCAAAAAAAAAGGTTAGAACTGATCAATCGCGTGCGAGCCGAGCGGTGCCGCGGCAGCTGGCAGCGAGTACTGCTACCAAAGGCTGGACTGTTAGCTAAACAGCCGTTTAGTTAACAGCCTAGCCTAATTAGGTAAGCTAGTTGTCTGCGACATCTCTATACCTACAAATTGCGTGACGGTATGGCAATATTCCATGAAGTATTAATCTTGTCTTCGTTCGTTAATCGTTACTTGAAGTTACTTATGAGTTCAGAAAAAACTGTTTTCTTAGTTTTATCGTGTTTACATATCGATACCCATCGATCACGTCTGTAAAGTTTATAAAAAAGAAACCGGCCAAGTGCGTGTTGGACCACGTACAATGAAGGGTCCCGTAGTTGGGATGAATTTTTCCCAAAAACAAACCTAACTTTGTAGTTGGAAAACATGTTCCCCATACATCGATGTCACGGTAAATTCTCCAACTGTAAATGTAAGTTTGTAATCGTATTTTTTTTTATGTGATCATTATTAAACTACAAATTAATGATTTTCGAACTTTTTCCTTTACTTGTGCTATGAAACCTTACTTCCTGCCTTTAATGATTCTAGGTCAACGAGAATCCCTGTAGGTTTTCATTTCTTTGTGAGTCTCAAAATATGTCGCTTATCGTGTATTTTAGTCGGTAGTTTTTTTTTTTGTAAAAAAGTTTTTATTTTTCACTTTTCAGTGGGTCGGTTTCTAATTTATCTAAGTAACAATAGCCCAATGTCAACTGCTCATCACCTTTTACCAATTATTGGTGTTCCCGATGCAGGGACGTTAATTGTTGAGGAGTTCTCCTAGTAAGAACCGGAAGAACTGGAGCTCCATGGTGAAGTCATAATCACCATTATGCATTTTGACGAGCATAAATTACTTAGTTAGCAACCATAGTAATCCAATCGCAGCCCGTGAAATACTTAGATATAATTGAGTAGTTCCAATGGCCATCTGTGGTCTTCATCATCAGTTTCACTTCACCAAATTGTGCTTTCCGAGAGCAAATGCACGAGTTACTATAGAAAATACCAAATAAAATTTGAGGGTTTCCCTGGATTTCCATGGGATCCCTTCATCAAATTCTGACTTGGTGACAATGGGACCATCTCGAGAGAATACCCTTTCAAACAAAAAAAATAATTTTGCATATTCGTTTATATATGACGAAGTTATGCCCGAACATACCTACAAAAAAAAATAATAGAAACATCCGAATTGATAACCTCCTCCTTTTTTCAGAAGTCAGTTAAAACGTGTTGCGCCGACCCCAAGTAACGGGCAGGAAGATGATGATGATATAGATCTGTTCATAGTAATGGTCCCAGAATAGATCCCTGAAGGACATCCCATTGAATCTGTGAAAGCTGAAGTCGATTCCGCTTGTTTATCTTGCAATAATCGAATTTCGTAGTATTTCATTCATTAGCCAATAGAAAAACTACACGAGATGTTTTCCTTATACCTTGTATGATAGAGAAACACCACTGCCCTCTTGTAAAATCCCTTATAGTTTTCAAGCAACGATGATGAGTGAAATTGGACAAGGTTCAAGGGTTTGGGCTGGGCGTTGATGAGTCTGTCAATCAGTCAGTCAGTCAGGACTTCTCTTTTTATTTATATAGATTTATTTATGTTAAACGACATCCGAAGGCTGTCTGGACACTGGATAGGTACCCACTAAGCCCGCCATCATTAAACTAGGGAAAATCCACAGGGACGAGTAGGTACCTAACAGAAATCTGACCATCCCGATTGGTTCGTTCATTGTATGTTTTCATAATGCATGGAACGATAAGAAAAATATACGACCATAAATGTAGGGAACAGCTGTTTTTTTTTCGCGATTGTAGGTTTGGTCCCTGGGTCTCATAGTGAAAGTTGTTCATAATGATGAGTGCACTGACCATAAAAGCGTGTCCATCAATTCTATTTCATCCTATAAAGTGCTTCTACTAAGGCACCCTCAATCTTTTCCCTTCTCTTAGTTCTCTCTTCTTCTTCCTGAATAAATTTTACTTAACAGAACACAACATTAAATTTACCAATACCATTTTTTTTTTGGGTCGGGCAGCGTTTGGTAAACTTCGTGAAGTCTTTTCGTCACCCATCCCGCAATGTTTGAAAACCAAGGTTTTCAACCAGTGCGTCCTGCCCGTTATGACATACGGTGCTGAAACGTGGACACTTACAGTCGTGCTGGTCCACAAATTCAAGGTCGCTCATCGCGCTATGGAGCGGGCTATGCTCGGAGTTTCTTTGAAGGATAAAATCAGGAATGAAGTTATCCGGAAAAGAACCGGAGTAACCGACATAGCTAGCAGAATAAGCAAACTGAAGTGGCAGTGGGCTGGCCATGTTTGTCGAAGGACCGATGGCCGGTGGAGCAGACGGGTCCTGGAGTGCAGACCGCGTATCGGTAAGCGTAGTGTGGGACGCCCCCCAGCTAGATGGACCGACGACCTGAAGAAAGTGGCTGGGACAGACTGGATGCGGAAGGCGGAGGACAGGGTGTTGTGGCGCAGACTGGGAGAGGCCTATGTCCAGCAGTGGACTGCGATAGGCTGAGTTGATTGATTGATTTTTTTTAGATGGAGTTGTTTAGTAGGTAAGTAATCACACCCTTTCAATTGTTTTCTTTCCGAAGTCATTTTTTAGCCTTATAAATTAGACTTTGTTTTACCATATCAAACCTTGCAAATTAAGTACTACTTACCATATCGTAATATAAAAAAAAACCAGAAATATCGACATCATTTAAGAAAACAGAGCAAACAGCCCTACACGTAGAGGTATATTTCTTTCTCCATACACAAAGCGATAAATTCCGTGATCGCCCTTAAAACTGTTGCAATTCAGAGAGGTTACAATGAAATCAAAAAGTAGAACATTACATGGTCAGAGAGTATGCAGGCCGATACCGGGCTTTAGCAGGCCAATGCTGAGCCAAGTGTGTCAGTACATAGGGTTTATTTTATTTCACAGATTATGGAGGCATCAATAAATATGATAAAGTTTTTATTACCAATGGTTTTGATCAAACTGTTACATGAGAATTTTCGTTCGAGTTTTTTCTTGTGCCATTTTCAAGTGCTCGATTTTTTTAAATCATCATTTTTCGCCTTTTTTCTAACTATGATAAGGTTGACTTCCAGTCTAACTGAATGCAGCTCAATACCAGTGCTCCATTTTAAATAAAGTTACTGCGGCTATTGCTGGTTAGTTACTGGCTGTACCTTTTTTTTTTTTTTTTTTTTGAGGATGGGAAATCATCAAATAACTTCTCCCGCTCTGGGTGGAGCGGAAGGGCGTGTCAGACTTTTACTGACTAAAACCCACCCGTGTTCCTTCAGTTGCCTATGCCAGGGCCACGGTATCTTCTTAAAACTACCCGCGACCCCAGCGGCGTCGGCCCTATTGGACCCCATCTTTTGCTGACATCTCTTTGAGGCGCGCGTGGAACACAACGCGCCGTCGACTCGGGCCTGGGGGCCTACTCCCTTAGCACGAAGCCCGTAGTTTCGGACTTCGTTACGGGCGTTTCTTACTCCGTGTCACCTACGGATGGATGATTGGTTCGGAGCCCGAACGAAGTATGAATGACAACATGATTTGCCAGTTGTCCCTCCTCCTGATGTGGTTTTGCCCGTCCGAAAAATTTAGCTTTTACACTTGTTTTGATGGATCGTAATGTCAGACGGACGGATAAACGGACGGACGGAAAGATGGATGGACTTAGGGAGTAGACCCCGTGGTCCTTACCGGACGGCGAGCTATCCGCTACTCACCGGCCGCAAGCCCGCGCCTACGGTGCCCGGAAATCGCCTCGCGATTCCCGCCGCCCAGGGCGTCTCCTGCGGCGACTGAGGGCGTGAGGCTGCCTCTCCCTCACGCGTTTCTCCTCCTCCTTCGCGAGCATTACTGCTTCGCAGAAGGAGGTGACGGCCTCCCATGCACTCTCGCTCCGCACCATGGCCTGGACCAGGCTCGGCCGCGAGAGATCGCCGCCGCCGATCGCCTCCGTGAGAACACGGCGGTGCTCTGCCCCAGGCCGGGCAGACCTCCACTGTATGCTCCACCGTGTCCTCCGGGCGATCCACACAATGATAACACCCGGGTGTTTCCTCCCGCCTTATGCGAAACAGGAACCTCCCGAAACAATCGTGTCCGGTGAGGACCTGCGTTAGGCGGAAGGTGAGGACGCCGTGGCGCCTCTCTAACCACTCCTCAAAGAGGGGACTTATCGCCGCAATTGTGGCGTGCCCAGCGCTGGGTTGCGACAGTCGCGCTCTCCATGTCGCCATGAGATCCCGCCGGAGCTCTGTCCGCTGTACCGTGATTTCTCGCGGCAGCGCAGTTACGCGTCGGCGTTTCGCCTCCTCGCGCCACTCCCACACGTGCGCGAGGACTTTTGCCTCCAGATCCCACGGCGGCATTCCGGCAAGGAGGCTCGCCGCCTCACGGGAGACCGTGCGGTATCCCCGGACTAGCCGGATGGCCATGACCCTCTGGGACGCGTTCAACGGTTGGGCTGGCCGCAGCCTTAGGAAACGCGCCCACACCGGTGCCCCGTAAAGGGCCATGGACCGCACGACCCCCGCGTAGAGTCTCCGGCAGGAGGCGTTTGGACCCCCCAGATTGAGCAGGAGCCGCTTCAAAGCAGCCCCAGCCCGCTCCAGTCTGGGAGCCAAACGTCGGAAATGCTCCACCAAGTTCCACCGGCTGTCGAGGACGAGCCCAGGTACTTCATTGTCGACCCGATTCCGATGTGAACCCCTCCTACCGTTATTTGGGAACCCGACGGTGGCGCATTCCGAGGACCATGAAGACACATGGCCTCGGACTTGTGCAGGTCCACCTCGAGTCCCAACTGCCGGATCCTCTCCACGACTATCGCAACCCCGCGTGGCACTAATTCAGCCGCCGCCTGGTGCGACCTACTCCCCTGGACCAGCGTGTCGTCAGCGTAACATACCACGCTGATGCCGCTAGGGAGGTCGGCGCGCAGCACCCAGTCGTAACCGATGTCCCACAAATGCGGCCCCAGGACCGATCCCTGTGGGACACCGCACGACATCTCTCGCCGGTTCCACTCCCCCTGATGACCGGGGTAGATGACGGCCCTATCCATCAGATAGGCCTCGACCACCCGACAGAGGTAGGTAGGCATCCGGTGATACCGTAGTGCCTCCCTGATGTTTATCGCGAATCGCGATTGGTGAAAAGAGCAAAATAAAAATTGATTCCTCGGACACAAAAGATAATGGAGATTTCACTTAAAAAGCTATGTAAGAGAAAGTGTATAAATAGGTTAACTAATACGGAAAAAAGATAAACATAACTGCATGACGGCATTACACCGAAAATAGACAAGAAAGTGATTGAAATTTTTTTTTTTTGTATATTTTTGGACTATAGAAAGTTTCAATCACTTTCTTGAGTCCAAAAATATACAAAAAAAAATACATCACGTAATTCGTTTATTTCTCTTAAATTAATATTCCAGTCAAACCAATCGATCATAATTTGAATATAAAAGCAAAAGACAGTTAATTTACTTTAATGGACTACTAGAACTGCGCATTTGACATAGGACTTGGGATTTATTGATCAAAAGCAATCGTTGAACCCCAGCTGAGAGAACTCCACAATAATTTGCATTCGATTTTAGGAACAATATGAAAGTGAACTTTTACCTTCCGAAATAGGAAACATCACAGACTTAAAATTAAATTGCCGTTCCTTAAAAGTGTTATCTTTTAAATTAACGAAGCTCTCGCAATGAAGTGTAAGAATTTCAATAAAAGCGAGAGCTTCTTTAATTTAAAAGATAACACTTTTAACACAAAAGATAGCACTAACGGAAATATGTATCAAAAATGAAACTCGAATTGGAAATGAATTGTATAACAATAGTAACTCGATTGAATACAGTGAGTAGGCGTGCATCGTTATCTGCGACATACGGGTGGCCCGTCGCCTTGGCACCGTTGCACATATCTTCAGCACCACGCGGCTCTTTCCATGAAATTAACCTTCAAAAACAGTCACAAGGTCACCCAATGTTTGTCTAGACAAGCGGTGGGTAACCCTTTGGTAAACATTTCGTAAAGCAGAGAAATAACCCAGATAGCGCCGAGATTTGAGGTTCAAGTCTCAATGTTAAGTCAATTTTGGATTTTTTAGAAGGAAGGACAATTCTTCTATTGTTTTGTACGTGGTTTTGTTTATCTTTTACAAACAACATGGTTACCTACTTAAATCTTTTTAGTGCGTCCGCTACGCTCAGTGTTACCGCGACAATAAATATTACACGGTATTTACACATGCTGGCATTACGCACAGGATAAATCATAATATCAGTTACAGTATTATTCCATGGCACTCGACGTAAACAAGAAAGTAGAATGTCGCCGCGATGTTATTCTGACGGCCGCGGCCGCTGCGAAGCCACCGCACTGCCCTTGCATTAATGTTTGTTCCGAAATATCAAAAATTGCAAAACGTTCAAAATACACCGCTTTAATCCCAACATTACGTAAAAAGTTGAGTAAGATTGTCCAAATATAAAAGAATTAAATTGAACCACTCGAGCCATCCGGCACTGGGTGAAATTAAATGCATGTTGCGTAACATTCAAGCTCGACTTTCTGCAAGGATATATGCGCACTACACGCGGCCCACTCACGGGCGACTCCGCGACATCCTTTCTATACACACAATACTCAAATACCAGGTTATTTTAAGACGCACTTCTTAAAAATATGCTAATCTAGCCACGCAAGCATAACAAAGTTCACACGCATACATATTTATGACGATTAATCCAAAGACTGATAAAACTTGAAAAAAAACAACAAAGTTCCACTCCATGGTTTCTTTTTCGGTGAACAAAAAAATCTCCAAGACTGCAAAAGAAATGTGTAGTCAAGCGCTACTAACTCAATTTCACCAAAACGCGTCGCTGCATCGTGATAACCCCGACATTAAAAAAATCGAAGCGATCAATTAAACTAATTGAACGTGAAAGCGATCCCATTCATTATTATATCTGCACTCTTTTAAGGAATGCAACGGGACCCGTGTTCATTTAAGGGTGCCCCTATTCATTAGTGACAAAATACTGCTTTAACGAGTAATAATGTGACATAACTAATTACGGAACTTGATTTTCCGCTACCGGTCGCACGTGAATGGCAAGCCTTGTGTTGTATTTATGCATCTTTAAGAAGGAGGCTTGCCTCTCTTGGCCGTGCAAGCCTGTAAGAGGCGATCGGATGATGAATACCAAGTCGAGCGACCACATTCATTTGCAGTAAATATTCGTTAATTCAACCGATCGATTGAACCAGATACCCAACACGTGAAACTGTTATATTTACATTGCTACTGATTAAATCTGAATAAGTTATTTAAATTAACAATCTGCCATAATAATTTACTTTTGTTTAAATCTAAAAATTACAAATTTTTCATAGATCATGTTCAAAACGCATTGCAACATTTAGACTAATTTAGAGCTTGACTAAGTAACGCAACCTATGCTTATCTTCTTGATAAGCAAGTATGCTTATCTTCAAAAGTAGAACGGATTAGAAGAATCAATGATACCACTGCAACGGGTTGCTCAATCAGCTCCATCACGTCAAGGTCATTATCTAATCCGCTGGTCCTTCCACACTCCCCGAGCGAGCTCGGCGCGAGTGGGGTGACGCGGCCGCCGTCACTCGCTCAGTCGTCGCGTTGCCGTGAACTTGGCCTGATCTGGTCTGTCACACTGGCCCCGAGGCCTTATCTGAGGCGCCGCCCACGGCCTATAATAGCTGGGCCGGCGTCTCCCCCAGACTATAGAGTGGGCTGTGACTCCGACAGACATGTTTCGCGTCCTCTGCTTCCTCGCTGCTGTTGCCGCAGCCGCTGCCTGCAGGCCCTGCAGTGAGTGACCCAACTATTATTTTCAACTGCAGGATTTGTTTCAGCTTTCATTACTGTGTTTTAGTGAAGTGCTTTACAGTTTCAAAATTTAGGAGATTGAATTTTTTTTTGCTGAAATATTTTCTCGCTTACGTATGATGATTATGTTTATTAGTGTATTTTTTCAAATTAAGTAATTAAAATGAATTACAATTTGAATAGTTTCGGTAAGTATAATTAATTATATTCCCAAACTGACCCCTTCGGTCAATGCAGTGATTTCATAACTAGCGTTTCCATTGAGAAGTATTTGTTGTGACAAGTGGATATTCTTACACAAATTTTAATTTCTAATCTCTTATTCAATAGGCATTACTTCAGTTTTGGTTATGTCACAAAATAAGTGCTAATAGTTTGAAGTGCTTCTAGAGAGTGCTCACTTACTGGCGATGCTTTATTGTCATATAAGCCTGTTGAGATAAAACCGCTGAGATATTTTCACAAGTATGTTAAGTGCCCCGGATGTGTAAAGAACGTCTTCGAAATGTTGAATTTATTGTCTGTTACCGATTAACAATTACTTACATCCGCGACTTTAATGTTAAAAGCCTTTGGATACTCGAGCATACCGTTGAAATTGGTGCGAAGAAAAAAGGCTTATCTTTATCGTATTTTTGATCGCAATTCGCGTCCCAGTTTGCGATGTACTACATTAAGTTTGTAGTTACGAAAAATGCACGTGTAGTAAAATGCAACATGCATGTTAATGAATTCTAGTCCAACTCTATCGAGATCATTTTGCCGCGAATGTTTGTTTACTAACATTGCGTTCTCTAATATGCAAATGAAAGTTTGTACGTCGTATTCTAATGAATAAAATTACATTTAATTATAATTAATAAATTCAAAGTAAAATTGCTTTTAGGTTGGATTCCTGAGTTATTGCATCAGATTTCGATGGTTCACAAAATACCAAACTCATAAAATAATGTAAAATTTGATATTCAAAATTGATAGAAAAACCTCTCTACTCTTGCGGGAAACAGGTGTGATATTATAATGTTACGGAAAGTAAAACGCTGATGGACATCTGAAATAAGAGAAAAGTATAACATTAACAACAGACTTCATAAACAAAACACAATCCCAAAAAAAATACACACAAAACAAAAAGTGTCACTTTCGAAAACAAAATGCAGATAATGTCATGAGGTCAATATCAATTGGTGACACTTGTGGTCTTCGTGGTCTTGTGTTCATAGCAATTGCTTAGTTGTTATTCAATCATCGCTTGACATGTCGTCAAGTAAACAGGACTTGACCTGCTTCTTTCTCAAATGAAAAATACTAGCCAGGAAAAAATTTAGAGCCAAATCTATCTGTAACTGATTTATGTAATGCGTCAAAAAACCCTGATATATCTCTGTAACAAGCGTAAATTCCAAAGATATGATACATAAGAGATGATAATTCAGAGACTAGCTAAATATTATAGACATAGATAGATATACGATGCATTTCGGAAGTTCGGAACGCAGTAAGGCAATATCCCCAAAAACCAACTAATCAAGGCTCCTAAGCCTAATCACCATTATTATCCTGCTACTCTACTGTCATCCACTTAGGATCTGCTCAGCTTCTCTTCATTCATTCATGTCTTCTTTTAACCAATCCGTATTATTCCTAATCAGAGATTAACTATCTTAACTATCTTAGAGCATTATTATACTTTTCTTTCATGGATGCACTCCAGCCTCGTCATCTTTGAAGCTTAATATTCATATCTCCTCTTCCAGCTTGTGGGGTGGCTCGGGGTGCTCGAGTGGTTGGTGGAGAAGCTGTGAATCCAGGAGAGTTCCCGTGGCTGGCGGCTCTGAAAAGAGATGGCAAGGTCATCTGCGGAGCCACCGTGGTTGCCAGAGACCATCTCATCACCGCTACGCATTGTATACACGGGTAAGTTACTTAAAAGCTCAGAAAAATCGTGCTGATACTTTTGCTGAAGTTCCAGAAATAGTTTTCATTCTTTTTTCCCTCTTCTTAAAATTTTTGGATAGAGATTTCTCTAGACCGAAAAAACAAGGTCCATAATGAACTGTTGGAAAATACTCGTAATTGTCGGTGTCATACTATTAATATGTGGTCATACTTCGTAAATAAAGACAAAAAGACAAAAATTTAAATCCCGAGCCCTTCAAATATGCTCATCTACAAAAACGTGGATAAAATTGGTAGATTAGTATCAAGATTTAAAATTTCAGATGTTTATTTCCGAAACAACTTTGTCACAAAAATAACAAACTCTTCATTTTGTTTATCATTAATAATTTCCTTATTAAATACACGTAAGTAGCTCTCAAATAAATCCGATACTTCACCATAATACCTAATGTTTTCGCAAATCATAGGTACTCCTCACGTAAAGATCCCATAACCTTGATCGATAACAGTGACTTTGACCTCGTAACAAAATGTGCGTAACACCCAGCTTATCATTCAAAACAAAGCTAGTTCGGGGTCAACCTTTAAGGTTGAAATGAACTCTATGAAACTACCAAATGGCGAATTATTTTAATCAGGAGGAAAAACAGGGAGAGTTAAAAGTCGAAATAAAAGAGATCATGGGGATCATAGTTACTAAGTAGTTGCTATAATGTAGGGCTTTTGAAACATCCATATAAATACTACAAAAACAACAGTAAAAATTCCAGTAATATCAGCTGTGACGTTATCCAACTCTTTACACCCTAAAGCTGCAGCCTTATAGTTATTAACATCTCAAATTGCGACAGGAACGATGAAATTTCTCAACACCTTTTAAAGATCAATATGTAGATATTAAATATCGTATTACTAAAACCAGAAGCTTAATCTGATATCAATCTCGACCTCTCGCAACGCCAAATCCGTACAAGGTGTTACAATAACACTGTATTTGTAAATTTTACACTCTCTAATTTTTTATTTAAAGATTTGATGCGATACCGTTGTGTTAACACCATGTTGGTGTGAGAAAGCCATCGAAAAGTGGAAATCGAAAGTAGAAAACATTACCTGAGAAAGGAATATTGCAGTCATCTGTATTTTGTGTATTTTTAAAACAATACTACAATGTCTGTTGCCTGTTGTGATTCTCGTAGCTTTGAATTGAGTTCATCTCAGAGAGTTTATTATTTTATAATACTTTTCCTTTTTATTTTTTCTAATTAGGATATCTCGTTTGACTTCCTCTAATGAGCTCGCTCATCTAATGAAGTGGTTTTGTGCTATTTCTCCGACATCAAAAAGAAGGTTAAGTTAATTCGGTAACCCAACGATCTAGCGTTTAACCTACACCAATCTGCCTCGGGAGACTCGATGATGGCCCACTAAATGATTTATTTACCATACCTTTCTATAATATCAATTTACATGTGCAAATCAAACTATTAGTCATACAATTGACATGAATCAAAAGATAATAATGGTTTTATGGTTCCGTTGCCTTGGACAATCTGCAAACAATAGTCTATGTAGGTGAGTTCTAATTGGTGAAAGTGGATTATTGACTTTAATAGAGGCTTCAGCAAGTCATGTCATCAAAGAATTTGTGGTCAAAGACGTGTGAACACCTGTCGGAAGTCGTTGTGGACCACGCTTAACAGCTCCATTCAATTCATTATGAGGTCAAGCTTAATCATTGTATGTTGGGATTTGATATGTCTTGTCATCATATGCATAAATATATGATTTTCGTCTAATGTTGTATTGTACAGTCGTCGGGAACTTAAAAGCTTTTCTCTAATCTAACTGTTAACGTGACTAATCCACAAGAAACAGTCACTTTCATTGACCGAAAAAACGAATTTAATTGGTGCCATCTTGATATGAATCATGAATGAAAGTACTATATTTTTTAATGTTGAACTCTCACCTCGCCTAATTCCCAGTGATAGATGTCAAAAGCGTATCTTATATGTATGTAAGGCTTTAAAGTAATGGTGTAGTATTGAGTCTCAATCCTTATAAGTTTGCCGATATTTTCGAACAGGAGCCAGTGATTACATATGTTGATTGCATTGCCAGCTATAGCAAGGGGTAAAGCAAATTCTACTGTTAACCACGAACGATTTTGTTGGAAACCGGTACATGAGCGACGGAATGTCCCGTAAGGGTTCCGCAAGGAACATAATTAGGACCGAACTTGTTTCTTCCTGGATGTGCAAAATTATGTAAAGTACCGTTTGCATATGGCGTAATTTGGGCTTATTAACGTTATTGCAAATAAAATCTAATTGCTTGTGCAAGCGTGAAACATAAGGAAGATGTTTCCGTTACTCAAATAAATAAGTGGTTACTTATAAATTCGTTTTAGGCCCAGAACCTTTCGTCACGTTTTATGACGAGCTCTGAGTAAGGGTTAGAATAACTGGAAGGTCTGCGGATATTGTAGTGATTATTGGTCACAAGTCGCAGGTGATTTTCAATAATATTGTTGGCTCTGCCTTTATTTTAATATGTTCTCTAAACAGCAAAAGATTAATTTAGCCAATGTTGACTAAATTATACTATTTAGCTGTTTAATCAGCTGTCTCAGCTTCGGAGAGATGACCTATAATAGGTACGAGAAAAGCGCTTCACGATGACGAGAGCATGATAAATTGTCAGATCTGGAAAAGTGGATCGCCTCGACGGCGGTAGCGTAGGTAGGTAGCGGTAGGGTGCAGAAACCTGTCTCGCCATTCCGTCACCAGGACACCTATCCTAACCTAACCGAAAAGCTTTTTGATATTACAAAAAAATCCCATCGATTTTGCAATTGAAAAATACACTGTCTTTTTCTGTATTCTCATAAACATATTGACATTATGTCCCATGCATAGATATCTGCTATTGGAGGGTGGGGACGAGGTCCATAGAAAATCCCCAATGGTCCTTTTTATCTCTTTTTTATTATTTTATTGGTTTTTTTATTCGGTATTCGGAGTATTTCAGAGGCACTGAATCATTCTTTCGATTTTATCTATCCACAAATACTTCTTTTATATATCAACAATGCCATTATTTATACCTACTCTGACTTAGATCACCAAAAATGATGACAAGACCAAGATCATACGGAACCCTAACCCTTTTTGAAACCGGAGAAACAGTTACGATTTTACAGAATGCATTGCAATTAGATTAAAACTTTTCACGGACTTTGGTTTTAGTGATGTTTTAATTAATTCCACGCAATCCAGATAACTGTTAAAATCTGATAACAGGATGCGTGTGCATGTTCGTGTATGTTCCATGCATGTGTGTGTGGTAATGAGCATTGCCTCCTTGTGGGATATGTTTTATGGCTTCGCATTTGACCCTCAATCCATTCCTGCTTTCCTTACATTAAGAGGGGGCAATAAAATACTGTTGCAGCCGCACAAACATTTTTATTTATGTAAATTTGTTACTTACGCATTTTATTGCTGGTGCCACTTCTTACTTTCTTATTCGATTTTCGTCAATCGTAAAATTACTGAAATCGCAATCATATTGTCTTGTGGGTGTTAACTGTAAACATTGTTTGTACCTACAGAAGACAAAAAACATTATTTGTTCAATGTGCAACTGATATAAATTGCAGCCAGTGAGTGAGTCCATTCACACACTACAGACCGAGGTCCTGTATTCTACATACCTACTCCAATTAAAAAATCCATTAATACTAGCCATCAGCCGTACGGGTATCTTCAAGGTTAAGCAACAATGGCCGAGGTCAGTCCGTAGATGGGTGACCATCCATAACTACCGAGACCCCTCCGTGCCTCGGAAATCACGTCCCAGCTGTCATACGTAACTTTGACAGTCGTTACGGGTATTCATAGAAGTCTGTCTTTCTTCTGAAAGTCTGCAGAAAACCAGTCTTACAAAGGGATATCGTGATACCCAGTAACTGGGTTGTGGAGGTCAGATTAGGCAGTCGCTCCATGTAAAATACTGTTATTCAGCTGCGTCCGCTTAGACAGCTGGGAAGCCAACCCTAACATAGTTGGGAAAAGGCTAGGCAGATGATGATGACCTAGAATATTACCTTCTCACGTTTATACTTTGCCGCAAGCGCAATGTTCAATATTAATTTACATAACAAGTACAAACATTGCCCTTAAGGTCTCAGAACAATACATGTGACCTTTAATGTTACCGACACACTTTCTTCGTGGTTATGTAAAGACCCTTTTATCAGCAAACTTACAAAATATTTGTATTGTAAACACATCCTGAGTTGACCCTGATTGGTGTTTAAAAGAAAAAACATGCTAATTGTTTGAAAGGCGGTTTTCTTTAAAGAAACTTATGAAATTGCAATTTGCTATAACAAGTACAAAACCGCAAGACTTTTTCTTCATATCCTGAACAAGTTATAGAGGTATGGGGAGCAGGGTGTAAAGTTCACTTATCCTCCATAGAAAAGGGAGGATCCTCCGACGAGACAGCTAGGTGTTGTGGCTGGACAGGATGTGTCTGGACTGTGGATTGATGTCGGGATGTTGTAGGTATATACGTACGCCAGTCGAGCGGTAAACTCTGCTTGCGCGATGCAGGATTTGTGTGACGTCAGGTCTTTGATGCGTAGTTCGCATGTGGCGTTGTAGATGCCGGCCACATCGTCACGGACATTGCAATGACGGCTGCTATTTACGGGAATGATGGAAATGGGTTTAAAGCCGCTTGAATCATAGGACTATCAGTATGCTTAGCATATGGATGGTAATTATAATAAGTGTGTTATGAACAACTTTTAATATGGGACCAAACCTTCAATCGGGAAAAAAATCAGCTGTTCCCTACATTTTGACGAGTTATGCAAACATAAATATGTAGGGAGAAGCTGATTTTTTTTCACGATTATAAGTTTGGTCCCCTAGCAAAAGTTGCATAATGATGAGTACAATGACCTTACAAGGATGCCCATGAATTCAATTCAATTTCATCGTGTTTTGTAGTTAAAAATACAAACATACAACAACCCTGGATTTCCGTTTATGAAATTCTTATCATCGAAATCCTAGTACTTAACACTAAATAAATCTATAGATTCTTGATGAGAAAGTTCCGTCTACAAATCACAAGTGGATAACGTTACAATAAATTAATGAATTTAGTGTATTTAGTCCCAGGTGAAATGTCCCAAAGAAGATATTTTGACGCATTTGGACTGCACGAAAAATCAATTTTTGTCCTCAAAGACTGCGCCATTCTTTTGCATGATTATACAAACTGAAGGTTTAACAGAAGTGGTAATAGTTTGAGGGTCTAATCCTACTGCATATTAGGTATTGAGGGATATCCCACATCAAGAGTCAACCCTTCTCATTGAGTGTGTGTCATCATGAATCATGTGCATCCGTTCTTATACAAATCGAAGTATATATACATACCTAAGTAATTAGTGTACCTAGTGTACCTACCTACCTATGTTGAAGTAATTTATTGCCGACCACGACCTGAAATATTTATTTTGTTTGAGAATATAGAGGCCAATGTTAGATGATGCTGAGGTTACCTTGACGTTGCGTGCCCTACGTATAGGCCTGTAGCATTATTGATTTATGAGTAGGTATGACTAACATTTTACCCGCGACTTCGTCCGCTCAGACAACGGATTTTTTTTATACCTACTACAAACTTCAAAAACCGCGTTCAACGTGTGAGACGGGGTTTTTACTTCTCAGGTACTCCGGTGAAATGGTAATTAGGTAAGTAAAGGACATTATATGTATTTAAGGATGTCTTAAGCTGGTCTTATTATTTTCTTCACCGGGCAACGGTGAATTTTTATTAGTATTTTTTTCTAAATTAGTTTAATGACTTTTGGGTTCACATTTATTCTCGTTTCTTAAATTAAAAAAAAATCAATTTTTTTAATCTTGATTTCTTGATATAATAAAGATCATTTCATAGCTCGCATAAAATATAATATTAGGTACAGTAGACGCCAGCAGGTCAAGCCACCCGAAACTGTCAAATTTTCCCAATCAACCTTGAACCTAATGCTTTAGCGATAAAGATGAAAACCTACTAATAGAAATTTGAAAGATTTTTGTAGCTCGATGTGCTGGCGTCTGTATCAAGGTACCAATTACTTCTCGAGGCCCTAAGAGACATTTGATTTTTTTAGTTAAGCTACGTTTGCCGCGGGTGGTCCGTGGATGGGTGGCCATCTTTAGACCCCTCTGTGCCTCGGAAAGCACGTTAAGTCGATTGTCCCGGCTGTCATTCGTTGATCTTTGACAGTCGTTAAAAGACGTCAGAAGACCGAAAGTCTTACCAGTCTAAGGGGTAATGATTACCCAGAAACTGGGTTTTGAAGGTCAGATAGGCAATTGCTCCATGTAAAATACTGGTATTCAGATGCATCGGATTAGACTGGAAGCAGGTGATGATGATTAAATTTTATTATTAAGTCAATCTGCCTAGCCTTTTCCCAACTATGTTGGGGTCGGCTTCCAGTCTAACCGGATGCAGCTGAATACCACTATTTTACATGGAGCAACTGCCTATCTGACCACCACAACCCAGTGACTGGGAAACACGATACCCCTTGGTAAGACTGGTTGTCAGACTTTCGGAGCAGTAGTGCTATTCTGTAAATATCTCACCGTGAAAACTTAGGTGAAGTGATCTTAAAGCGAGCTGTCAATGTGTCAATCCCTAGCATTGGGTGGAATGACAGCTCACTTCACGCTCACTTCACTTAAGTTATCACGGTGAGATGTTTACAGAATAGCATTGCTGTAGTGCTATTCTGTAAATATCTCACCGTGAAAACATAAGTGAAGTGATCTCAAAGTGAGCTGTCAATAATGTCAACCCCTAGAGCGTCAGGTGGAATGACGGCTCACTTCACGCTCACTTCACCTAAGTTATCACGGTGAGATGTTTACAGAATAGCACGGTTCTGACGACCCGTAACGACTGTCAAAGATCCACGAATGAATGACGCAGCCAGGACCAAAGGCTTAGCGTGTTTTCCGAGGCACGGAGTAATTAATTATTAATTTAATTTCTTATTTTAAATTATTACGTATTTTCTTTCTTTCTATGATGATTTGTATTTTTTTTTAGTTTTATTACATTATTTTATCGTTTTCGCATGTGAGCAACGGAATATAAGTATGAGATATGCAGCCGTAAAGTTACATCACTCCAATGAGGTTAAGGCCGAGTTGGATGCGCTCGCGATCCTATTGTCCTCTCCAATAGCCACGTAGTGTCGCGAATCGATTGTTTCGCATCACTTTACGATGTGTGCTGAATTTTAATCGATATTTTAACGAGAGATCACATAAATGAAAATATTTTAAATTAAGCGTGAAGTTGTTATACAAATACAGAGATAATTTCGAACGTTTATTAGTCATAAATGTCGAATTAAGTACTCCTTGATTTTGGTAAAATAAATATTTCCTTTATTATAATAACTGTATTTTGAGCTTGTAGGTACAGTTAGCAACAAAACGTTTATTGGATTTGAATACAGTTGGTTTAATACGCTGTTGGGTCGTAATTTTATTTTGATGTCCGTCCCATAAATTTTGCTGCCCACCTTCGGATCTAAATCAATGCCCTTCAATTTAAGTATTTAACCGTAAAGAGCTGGGAGCGAAACTTCATAATTTAAATGGCTTGATATCCAGATTTTACAGAATAAATATATTTATAAAATCAAGAGCGAGTCGGACTCGCGCACCGAGGGTTCCGTTCCGATTTCTGAAAAAGTGTATTATTTAGAGACATCGTTTTATATTTCCTGTAATCTTTACATAAACTTCTACCACATACAATAATTTCAGATTTTTCGCTTTGCAAACTTCGGAGATAAGGGGAGGGGAACGGTATTTTTTTACATTTTTCATCAAAAGTCGAAAACTGTGCGGCCTAAAAAAAAATGGTTGAGAATCTGCAAATAGCGCTCTTTCTTAGGATACCCCACATGCCCTAGTAGCCCCACTTTGAATTTTTAAGACCCCCTTTCAGTCCCCGTTGCAAAAAAATACATAAATTTTTATTTCTTTCTTATTTGCAAAATAGTTGGGTAAACGTCATCTAAAACTGTTCCAAATTTCAAGTTGATAGCATTAGTAGTTCTTGAGATATCCAGCTGTGACAGACAGACAGACTGAGTCACACCATAAGGGTTCCTTTTTTACCATTTTGGTACGGAACCCTAATACGGCCATTTATGCGACTTTGATACTTGTAAAACAAAACTTGTAGCCAAAAAAGCCCAATCAAGTTCAAAGTGCCCTTCGGAAGTCATTTTCTACCGAACTCTTACTAAAATCCTCCACAAAACTGCAACTAAAAATTTATTCATGTTTGTTTATTTTTGATTTTCAGAATCGAAGCATCTCGTCTCTCAGTCCTCGTGGGTGAATACGATGTGAACAACTCGAGGTCCGACGGATTCGAAGTGATCCACGTGGTGCAGCATCCAGACTTCAACAGATACACCTATGACTATGACATCGCTGTACTGAGACTAGCTGATCCGTTACCAGATAATCTGTTTAGGCCTGCCTGCCTACCCGGTAAGTTAAAAACCAAACCTATAAACCAAACCTTTTTAGCTAAACCTTTTTAATAATGTACCTAAAGACAGTAAAAATATATAGACTGGCCGAAATATCCAAAAAAAATCGAAAAAAATAATTGGCCATTAAATTTTAAAAAAAAAAGTTAATTTTTGTTCTCTGTTTTAATGTCATCTATATTTTTTTTCAACTAAAATAGCCAGTACCAATGTTTTAATAACCTTCATATTAAAAACTTTTTATGGATATTTTCCGCAAAACAAACAAGCTTTTACAAAAATATTCTTAAAAAAACTTTGATAAACTTAACTATCATTTCAACGAACAAAAGACATCAACGACAAAACTAAGAACATGATTTTTATTTAAACTTTTAAAAAAACTTCTAGATGCTGAAGACCTGGATGGTCTTGAAGGAGAAGAAGCATTAGTTACTGGTTGGGGCAGCACTGTCGAAAAGGGGCCCGCTTCCAACATACCGATGAAAGTAAGGAAGTGAGCGCGCGATCAGAATATGCCACGATCACCCGGCCATCATAACCAGCATTACAATGTAACTGAACTTATGACAAGAATTTCATTATTTAATCATTTCCTGATTTTAAATGGATCCTGTCTCATTCTGATCGCGTGCGTAGGTTTTGTAAGTTATTTTTTGATGAATTAATTTATAATTGTGTCATCTCATCATCATTTTCCCAACTATCTTGGGGTCGGCTTCCAGTCTAACCAGATGCAGCTGAATAATAATGCAGCGACTGCATAGCTGACCTCCACAACCCAGTAACTGACTAACTGGGTAATACGATACCCCTTGGTAATACTGGTTCTCAGACTCGGGCTTCTGACGACCCATAACGACTGTCAAAGATCCACGAATGACAGCGGGGATCAACGGCTCAGCGTGCTTTCTGAGGCACAGAGGAGTCTTGAGTATGTAAAGATGGTCCACCACTCCACGGACCAACCGCGGCAAGCGTAGCTTAACCTGACCGATCAACCCGTGTGACTGTTATTACATAGCCCCTTCATTACACATTAATTTCTCTAAAGATATTGTGACAAACCCCAATAACGTTAGGCATGAAAAAAAAAACCGGCCAAGTGCATGACCACGCACAATGAAGGATTAACGTACTAGTTGGGATGCAAACTTAACATTGTAACCTTAAATTCGTTTTCTTTATTTTCACCCGAGCAGAGCTTGGTCGCCCAGGTACTTTGATATTAATTTGACTTGACACCTCCGCGCGTTCCTGAGAAAAAGGGTCTTGTCAGACGACAGACAGACAGGCAGACGTCGGACGGACAGAGGGACGGACAACGAAGTGATCCTTTAAGGGTTCCGTTTTAACCCTAAAAAATATTCTCAGAACTGTATGATTTATAAGCGTCCAGCGGGAATACGCTGACAATACCCGATGTGTGAGGTGATGTTAGAGTTATTGTCGAGTGTTCAGAGGAGGTGGAAATCAGAGGACATTGAGATTGCAACTAATGTTTAATTCTTGTAACGAACTAATGCTGTACTTAAATATTTTTCAGTCCGCAGTGCGAATCTGGGCACAAGAAGAGTGCTCAGGCGCCGGCTACGGTCGCAGGAAGGTGACTCCGCGCATGCTGTGCGCCAACGGACCTGACAGAGATGCCTGCACCGGGGACTCTGGTGGCCCTCTGCTTGTGTCGCAACCTTACTTTACGCTTGTTGGTGAGTATCCTACCTTCCGCTGTATTTTGCTGTTAGTGCCTATACCAAATAGTTAAAATGACGCTGACGCTCTGAGGAAACCAGTAATCTAAATGTGCCAGGTGGAGCATTATAGTTCTGGCTCTGGCCGTAAGATTGTAACGGATTTGACGTATTTGGAGTACCAAGTCAAATGATTATTAGGGTTCCGTACCAAAATGGAAAAAAAGGAACCCTTATGGTGTGACTCAGTCTGTCTGTCTGTCTGTCTGTCTGTCTGTCACAGCTGGATATCTCAAGAACTACTAATGCTATCAACTTGAAATTTCGAACAGTTTTAGATGGCGTTTACCCAACTATTTTGGAAATAAGAAAGTAATAAAAATATTTATAGTTTTTTTGCAACAGGGACTGAAAGGGGGTCTTAAAAATTCAAAGTGGGGCTACTAGGGCATGTGGGGTATCATATGAATGAGCGCTGCACATTCTTAAATTTTTTTTTTCTTTTTTTAGGCCGCATAGTTTTTGAGTTTTGAGGAAAAATGTAAAAAAAAAATACCGTTCCCCCCCCCCTTATCTCCGAAGTTTGCACAGAGAAAAATCTGAAATTATTCTATGTGATAGAAGTTTATGTAAAGATTACAGGAAAAATAAAACGATGTCTCTAAATAGCACACTTTTTCAGATATCGGAACGGAACCCTCGGTGCGCGAGTCCGACTCGCTCTTGACCGGTTTTTTTATTTATTAGATGCCCGTTCATCGTAAAAAGCTGAATGATTTTTGCTCCTTTGATTATATAATACTTAGTCTGTACATGCAGGTACAGTTTGCTAACTCTCAACGTAAGAATAGGTAGAATTTACCTATAAACTCCGCAAACGCATATGGTATCGATATCTAAACACGATAAAGTAAAGAATAATTAGATCTGATGTTATTTTTGGGAGGTCAACGACCGCTGTTAGTGTTGTTACTTGATGTATGAGTTGAGAAAAATTATTTTCTTGTGTTTTATCGTGTTTAGCTATCGATACCCATCGCATCTGTGCGGAGTTTAGCTAGCTAGCATATTAAAATAACCCTGTATAACACAAGCCGTGCACCTGATAGGATGTCCCGACGGCAAAAATTACGAACTAGTTACGATACAACGAGGAAACAATGATTCTATACGAGGATTTTTGAAAATTTGATAAAAGTCGATAGGTACAGACAGACGCCAGCAGGTCAAGCCACCCGAAACTGTCACATTTTCCCAATCAACCTTGAACCTAATGCTTTAGCGATAAAGATAAAAAACTATTAAAGAAATTTGACAGATTGCAGTAGCTTGATGTGCTGTGTGTCTGTACAAACTTTCGAGTTTTCAAAAATCCTTCCTGTGCTCAACTTCGTTATACTCGGAGGAGCTCGTGGCTAAGTAATAACAGCCGCACGGGTCGATCCATCAGGTTAAGCTACGCTTGCTGGGGTTAGTCCGTGGATGGGTGACCATCTTTACATACCGAGACTCCTCCGTGCCTCGGAAAGCACGTTAAGCCGTTGGTCCCGGCTGTCATTCGTGGATCTTCGACAGTCGTTACGGGTCGTCAGAAGCCCGAAAGTCTGACAGCCAGCCTTACCAAGGGGTATCGTATTACCCAGTTACTGGGTTGTGGAGGTCAGATAGGCAGTAGCTCCATGTAAAATACTGGTATTCAGCTGCATCCGGTAAGACTGGAAGCCGACCCCAACATAGTTGGGAAAAGGCTAGCCAGATTGATTGCTCAACTTCGTTATACATAGAAATTCTTGTGCCAATTTTAATGACCCTGCGGCTTAGGCTGTGCTTGTCTGTAAATATTTTTACAAGCTTTTATTTAGTTTCACCTGTCCCGGTGTCTGTCTGTCTGTTAAATCTAATCTTGAAAGTTAAAGACCCACTTTCCGGTTTCCGATTGAGCTGAAATTTTACATGCATATGTAAATCGGATGACAGTGCAATATTATTATGACATGGAGATGATCGGATGATGAAGCCGGCCATGGGAACTCGTCAACTCGGTAAAAAAACCGACCCAACCCTATCGAGTTTGGGGCCTCGTTTAATTCGTCTTGACAGGACTCTGCTCCTAGATAATAAAAGCTTGTTTTAACACTTTTTATGTAGATTTTAACTGCCCCTTTTATGTTTACAGGTATAGTATCATGGGGACGAGGATGTGCCAGGCCGGGCTACCCTGGCGTGTACGCCCGTGTAGGCCGCTTCCTGCCTTGGCTCCGTTTAGCACTCCGTCATGCCTGCACCTGCCAGCCGCCTGCCTATGGTTGATACTCAAGACAAACTGATCAACGTTACTGTGACCTGTAAATAGTAATTTGTTAACAAGGCCAGTTTATTATGACCGCGGGTACAAATGTGCTGGAATTGAGGGCTGCTGAAAGATTGGATTATGGAATAAATGGAGATCTTATGCGTTTTTCTTTTACAGCAGAGGTACAACCCGCAAGAGTTAACATGAAACTTTGCTCGGAAGAAGTAAGCGCGCGGTACTGCTTGCAAAAAAGAATTATTTGTCGAAATTTTAACTAAATAATTTTTAAGTATTTGTTTTTTCTAACGGTACTGACGCGTCGATGGCGAGAGTGGTAAGAAGACGGGGGTCGGGAGGGGAGCGCTCATTCCGCTCAGTCTCAAGTTAACTCTTGCGGGTTGTTACACATGGACTCTCGCAGTTAGTAAGAGGTAAAGGCCTAAAAAACTCATCGAATTTGGTGGGTCAGTTTTTAGATATCGCGTTAATCAATATTTGAGCACTCCATTTTATTACCTACTTACTCCTTTGTCTGATAAGAACCATTATCGGGCCGCATTTGTAAGTAGGTACGGTACGATACGTATGTATTGTATTTAACTTAGGCCGCCTAATTATAGTTATAATATTTAGTTTTTAGTTTTCGTTTTATATTTATAATTAGACATAGTATCAGCATAAGCATGAACGTTGTTCATCAATCTAATAAAGTAGTCTTTTAAACTGCTGTTACATTACTTACGATGATTTAGTGCACACGGCTACAGATCAAGTACATTTCTAGTATAAGCTGATCTCGCATTGTATATGATTTCCTTACAATGAGAGGTCAGTGTAAACTGGAAATGCTTGATGTTTAGCCGTGTGTACCTAATCAGACTTATGCAATCATCAGTATTACAATATGATAATTTAGTAGATATTAATAAATGTAGGAATATAATTTTAAGATAACTTAACCATAATTATGGCTGTGATTACTCTAAGATATTGAATTTAACTGTACTTAATTGTGAAATATTTTGTCGTACAAATATTTAGCACAACAAGTGGTAAGAGACATGATAAAAATTTAATAAAATCCCTTTTATTTTATTTTGTTTGATTATTTACCTCACACCCTACAGAATTTAGATTAAGTAGCATGAGTTTATTACTGGTAACACCCTATACCACGAGTAAGGCGATTAACACACGGCACGGTGTGTTAATGCCGCGCTCGACCGCGCGGTCGGGCGGTGTATAATGCGTTTCAACTAAGAATAGGAATGACCTTGCGCCATACTGTGAATATTTAGCAAAACAGCACCTCGTTTACACATTTGCAAAGTCAGCGCCATATTTTAACAAAAACAAATAATGCGTTTCAACTAAGAATAGGAATGACCTTGCGCCATATTGTGAATATTTAGCAAAACAGCACCTCGTTTACACATTTGCAAAGTCAGCGACATATTTTAACAAAAACAAATTCCAAAAATAGAACTAAAATGGATAAGAATAACACTACAAAACTTTGCAAGCCTTAGATTTCTAGCTTCAGTTGACAGTTAGAGGTCATTGACGTTCCTATTCTTAGTTGAATTGCATTGTACGTGTGTTAGGCATCCACGGATCATCCGGCTAGTCCGGGGATACCGCACGGTCTCCCGGGAGGCGGCGAGCCTCCTTGCCGGATTACCGCCGTGGGATCTGGAGGCAAAGGTCCTCGCGCACGTGTGGGAGTGGCGCGAGGAGGCGAAACGCCGGGGTGTAACTCCGCTGCCGCGAGAAATCACGGTACAGCGGACAGAGCTCCGGCGGGATCTCATGGCGACATGGAGAGCGCGACTGTCGCAACCCAGTGCTGGGCACGCCACAATTGCGGCAATAAGTCCCCCCTTTGAGGAGTGGTTAGAGCGGCGCCACGGCGTCCTCACCTTCCGCCTGACGCAGGTCCTCACTGGACACGGCTGTTTCGGGAGGTTCCTGTTTCGCATAAGGCGGGAGGAAACGCCCGGGTGTCACCATTGTGTGGATCGCCCGGAGGATACGGTGGAGCATACAGTGGAGGTCTGCCCGGCTTGGGCAGAGCACCGCCGTGTTCTCACGGAGGCGATCGGTGGCGGCGATCTCTCGCGTCCGAGCCTGGTTCAGGACATGGTGCGGAGCGAGAGTGCATGGAAGGCCGTCACCTCCTTCTGCGAAGCAGTGATGCGCGAAGGAGGAGGCGGAACGCGTGAGGGAGAGCCAGCCTCACGCCCTCAGTCGCCGCAGGAGACGCCCGGGGCGGCGGGAATCGCGAGGCGATTTCCGGCCACCGTAGGCGCGGGCCTGCGGACGGTGAGTAGCGGGTAGCTCGCCGTCCGGTAAGGACCAGGCCCGAGTCGACGGCGCGTTGTGTTCCACGCGCCTCAAAGAGATGTCAGCAAATGATGGGGTCCAATAGGGCCGACGCCGCTGGGGTCGCGGGTAGTTTTAAGAAGATACCGCGGCCCTGGCATAGGCAACTGTAGGAACACGGGTGGGTTTTAGTCAGTAAAAGTCTGACACGCCCTTCCGCTCCACCCAGAGCGGGAGAAGTTATTTGATTTTTTCCCACCCTCAAAAAAAAAAAAAAAGGCATCCACGGATTTATTGGACGCCAATGCGACATGAGATCCGCTTCACCGCCTACCGCGGCGGTGCGCGGTGCCGTGTGTTAATCGAATAAGATGAATGAATAAAATAAAATGTAACTAAATAAAATGGAAGTTTTGTGATTTCGTATTCGCCAAAATCTTGATTATTGAAAGTTTTTCGACTAAATTCTTATTTGATGAAATTAGAGTGAACGCAACAATAGTACTACTGTACTCTGTGAACGTGAACGCACCCCACTCTATAAGCGATGGCTCGGCTCCCGCGAAAATTTGACATTTGACGTTTTAGACGCTATTGTCAGCTGATAAACGATCTCTAAAAGAATAAATTAAGAAATAATCTCAATATTTGTATGAAATCATTATAAATAAACTATAGGACGTTACACTAACGAAAGATAGTTACTAGAATGAACTTTTCTGACAATGAGGCTGTGAGTATGAACTTCTTTTCATGTTTTAAAATGACTCGAACAATGTGACTTGTAATTAAACAAAGTTTCCATTGTTTCTGTGTGTTATATGTGCTTTATATAGTGTTGAATATCTAAATGACTTTGTGTTGGAGGGCACTCACTTACTGTAGTTGGAAATCCCGTAGGATGACACTTCGAGCGTTGAAAGTACTTCGAACACCGATAATACTTCACGTAGTGAAACTCCAACAAACTCGCGTGTGAAGAAACGTAGACGAGGCAAGAAAAAGACTACGAAACAAGTGAAACCACCGTACAAATTCAAGTAAGTAAACTGAGTAAAAACCATTTCAAACAATAATACTTAAATACAACTCATTCTGTATTCATGTACTTACTTACTAAACAAATTTAATGAATCCACAGCTGCAGTGCGAAAGAAGATCATGGCCAGCCACTCTTTGGTTGTCAGTTTAACCACCATTTAGGTGAGGGACAGCCACAGGTGTTTGCGGTGGTTGGTAGCAACAGGGTGTCCATATATGAGTGTCCTGACTCCGGCGGCTTCAAGTTTCTCCAGTGCTATGCTGATCCTGATGTAAGTGTAAAACTAACTTTCTTTGTCTTTGAAATTCCTACTCTCTGAAACAAATATTTACAAATTCTGAAAACATGTTGGAGGTATGTAATGGCTATAGAACGAACATACTAAAACCTTATGGAAACATGTTTTAGAAAAAAGCCAAAAGAATTGACCCATGTAAAAGGCACATAAGTTTGAGCTTTCCAGGTGTCCATAGGTGGTTACTATCAAGTGGGCTACCCACATGTTTGCCACCCACCCAATAATATGAATAAGTACATTAACATAATATTTTCCTTAACTTCATCTTCTTAATATATACAGGGTGTCCGGTAAAGAATGGATAACCTTGGATTAGCATATTACAGACATGATGGCCGTTCTTAAAAAAATACAAAAAAAAAAATATTTAAAATGATTATTAGATGAAATTTTGTGTGTATATTTCAAAAGGTTCCTGGATGGTTTGAAAACACAATTGGACCCGGTAGGTGGTGCTGCAGTTGGGTTCTAGTTCTAGGATCATTCAGACAGGAATATGTCTGTCGGGACCGCTAGTTACTTATGAATACTTACTTCTAAGTGATTTGAGAAATTCTCCTATTCATAAAAAAATATTACTTACATCTACAATTCCATACAGGTTGAAGAAACATACTACACATGTGCCTGGTCATATGAAGAAGAGACCAACCTCCCTCTCCTAGCGGTGGCAGGGTCCCGCGGCGTCGTGCGCGTCTTCCAACCCTCGACGCAAACTTGCATCAAGCACTACATAGGCCATGGACACGCCATCAACGAGGTCAAGTTCCACCCAAGAGACCCGAACCTACTGTTGTCGGCAAGCAAAGACCACGCCTTACGATTATGGAACATTATGACAGATGTTTGCATAGCCATCTTCGGAGGCGTGGAAGGTCACAGGGATGAAGTACTCAGTGCGGATTTCGATCTCAAAGGCGAGAGGATCATGTCCTGTGGTATGGACCACTCGCTCAAGCTATGGCGTCTAGACAAGCCATCCATGCATGAAGCTATAAAGCAGAGCTACAGTTTCAATCCACACAGAGCGTTGAGGCCTTTCAATTCGTTGAAGGAACACTTTCCAGACTTTTCTACTAGAGATATTCATAGGAATTATGTGGATTGTGTCAGATGGATGGGTGATCTCATTTTATCCAAAGTGAGTATTCATGACATTTTATTACTTACTACTTCTTTATCTTGGAACCATTTATTTGATGCAAATTTTATTTCTAGTCGTGCGAGAACGCCATCATCTGCTGGAAGCCAGGTCGTTTAGAAGATCCGGAGCTACGTCCGGGTGACAACTCTGTCACAATTGTGCACAGGTTTGATTACAAAGAGTGCGAGATATGGTTCATTCGGTTTGCTGTGGACTACAGCCAAAGGGTGAGAACCATTTACTACAAATACAGATACAATTTTTCTTCTATGTTTGTTAAGTTGATTATGTTGCATGCTAAATAGGCAGTTGGATGTAGTGTTGCAGACACCAGCCCTTTATACAATAAGTTGATTATGTAATTTTAAAGTTCTATCACAAAACTGCTTGACACCACCATTACATTGTATTCTCATATACCTATTTATTATTTTCATCACAAAATGATTTATTTCGCTTGCAGGTAATAGCGCTAGGCAATCAATGTGGCAAGACAATGGTATGGGAGCTTGGTAACGTGGCGGGCGGATCTCGTGTGTCGCAGCTGGTGCATCCAAGATGCGTAGCAGCCGTCAGACAGGTATCAATATTTTTATTTTGTATCAACTTCATCATAAAGGCCTTTTAATACATCAAAAGACGCATTTTAGGCCTATAAATCAGTTCACCAGTTATAACAACGTTGGCAATGCTCCTAAACGAATTTTTCTAATGCCGGTTTTCACTAACAATAGGCGATACCTAAATGAATGCCTACTTATAAGCGTGCTGTTGGATTTGCAACTTTCGGCGCTGAGCCGAGCGTTGAAACTCGCAACAGCTCGCTTAGGCACTAGCTTCTGGCCGCGGCTTCGTCCGCGTGAAATTTCTTGCTCCCCGACCTACCCCGTCACATCACATCGCCTGCAAACGCTATTACCAACTTGGTTTTTGCTTAGTGTTTTTTCTGTCTTTTTTTCTTTTTGCTCGGCTCCTAACGGTCATAGCGTGATGTTAAATAGCCTATAGCCTTCCTCAAGAATTGGGCTATCAAATAATGCAAACAGAATTTTTCAAATCCAACAAAAAACAAACTCTTCAGTAGTGTTATTAGTGTAAAGTTTAAATTCATTTAGGTGTCGCCTAGTGATAGTGAAAACGAGCATAAATACTGTTTGTGTAGATGGTAGATGTCAATATTGAGCAACTAAAAGGTTACAAGCTGATCATAATAATTTTGCTCAGGTGACGCTGTCCCGCAATGGCAAGATCCTGCTGACTTGTTGTGATGATGGCACCATCTGGCGGTGGGACCGAGTCAGCAGTAGTAATATTTGATGAAACATACGTAATCAAGCAGTAACGTCTATGATTACGGAATCTTAATTATGTACATGTGAAATTGGACAATCTAGGATAATATGAATTGTAACAGATTTTTTTTTTGTATTATGAAATCTTTTCAATACATTTTGTACAATGTGATAATCACAATAAAACAAGACTGGCATTAGTCAATGTAAGCTGTGCATCATTTCAGTATGGATCCTGAGGAGTATGGAATGAGAAGGCGATATTTTATGACAAATTTTATTTCATGACCAACAAATTACTTCTACTTTATTTAACTAAATGAATCACAGGGGCCAAGGTGTTATCTCGTGTTCACTACTCGCAGTTAATCTTGGACACAAACAGGGTTGCACTATGTAACCACATAAGTCCTAAATACAAGTTATCAGTTATCACCTAAATCTAAACACCGATATACACGACCCTACGTATTCTACGTACCGAATTATCATCAGTAAGTAATTCCTATAAACTAACACTAGACTAACATCCATGACTGCATAATTGAATTTAGTCAACTTCCATTTAATTCAGTCTTTAAAATTTTACAATTTAAAACGAGCAATAAAGACTGTAGAAACAATAACCAATGTACAAAAATTTTAACATCATTAACCATTTTGAGATCATCAAATTACAAAAGTTTTGAGTTTAGATTTTTTATTTATTTAATTTTTATGTATGTATTTAGATAATTGGAATACAAATCACGGAACTACAATTATCTAAAACAAATGAGACTATACAAAAATAACATAGGTATCTACAGTAAGCGTGGTACAAAACATCAGTCACAACGGAGACATTGAGCTAAGACGATACGAAGTACAGTCACACACGCCAGTCATAAGGACAACGAACATAGTACCGAAACTACCGACCGCATACTTTAACGATGAAGGTATACAACAACACATAAAAATAGTTAGCAAAGGGATAGTCATGGGATATAGTTTGACCGCTACCGCTATACCGCGCCTTAGGTACGTGCGCGGCGAGACGGGGGTGTCAGTGCAGGCGACTCATTTGTTGACGCTCACGGGGCCTCCCGCCGCTCAATCGTCTACGTTCACGGCGTCTCGCCGCCGCGGTACAGCGGTAGCGGTCAAACTATAATAGTACGAATTAGGAATACACTACATGAGTATCATAAAACTTATATCGAAGTAGGATTAATTAGAACACAATGCTAATAATCAATAAAATACTACCAACGATTGAGATAACTTTGTTCGAACAATAATATATAACATAAAGACTAACAAATACCAACAACTAACAAAGGTACGTACATACCCTTCAACTTCGTAAAGGCACGTAACTACATATAAACAAACCATTCAAAACAATGGTTAACATGTGTGTTACATTATTGTTTTAACTTTTAATGTATTAATGTAATTTAATTTGAATAACCCTTTTGACTTTCTGTGATTGTACAAAGTTAGTAATGGGTATCGTTTACATGTTACATACATACAAATACAATAATTCAACATTGCGAAGTCTGAAACTATGCTTGCTCTTATATTTGCCGATGTATCCGAGTCAAGCAACCTAAAAGGCCATTTCGCGTTAACAATCTTAAAATTTCAGGCTATAAAGGTGTACTGACACAGATAAGTTAACAAATGGAGTGATAATGACCTGCTCAAGAGATCACAGAGAAGCTCGGCTACGTTTGAGCTCACTAACCAAGATAGTCGTGGTTGCCTCGCCGCGTGTGTACTAAGCACTAGGAAGTGGTGAAGGGCGGGCGTTTTGTGGGGACTGTCTTACTGTAATTTTGACGTTCAAAAAGTGCTGATTCTCAGCCTAATTTGAATAAAGGACTTTTGATTTGATTGATTGTGTCTGAATCTGGGGGTCTACTCCCTAAGTCCGTCCGTCCATCCGTCTGACATAACGATCCATCAAAACAAGTGTAAAAGTTAAATTTTTCGGACGGGCAAAACACATCGGGAGTAGGGACAACTGTCAAATCGTGTTGTCATTCTTACTTCGTTCTTCGTGCCCCGAACATCAGTCCGTAGGTGATACGGATTAGGAAACGCCCGTAACGAAGGCTGAAACTACGGACTTCGTGCTTAGGGAGTAGACGCCCTGATAGATAAGTGATAACAGAACAGGTGCATTGCATGACTTCAAGAGTGTCCTCTAGTCTAGACAATGCTTATGAAGTGTCGTTGACGAAAGTCATTGACAGCTGCCCACCTAACATTCCAGCGAACGCGATTAACATTTCCCACTTGAACTTATAAATACTCAATTTACTTAAATCTCCGTGACTTTTAACACCTAATTCTATTAGTGTTAACGTGAAATAATCTCAAGGTATAATATGATCTAGGTACGTTATGCGATCGTCACTTGCTCCGTCATTAGGTCGGGGGGACTAAAACGGCCACTTTGGCAGAATCATAATAGAATAATATAGGTATTATGAATCATATTTGAAATCGTAAAACGGTCACAAACTAACAATTCATAATTTATCTGCGTACAATAAAATTCATAGCACGCAATTCATCTGTTTGACAGTTTTCTATGGAGATTCGTAAAATGGTCCACAAATTATGAATTGCTATAATGAAGTTTAATGTCAAATAGCACAGTCATATTAAATTGCTGGGAATTCAGGAAATCAATCGCTTTTAGAGGAATTGCTTAATGTGGCCGTTTTAGGCCCCCAGGAATGCTAACTTGCGCAACCCATAACAAATCGGCATCGCTTTATCGTTATTAAGTAACATGTGAACGACACCAAACAATCGATATCATAGACGTAATACAACAGTCTGCGTCAATCGTGAGTACATGGAAGAAATAAAACGACAAACTCTTTTGTATTGGACTGTAATCGATTTTATTACTCGTTAGAATCGATTACAGTCCAATACAAAAGCCTTGCTATTTTAAGTATCGTCGTATTCTCGAGTAACTAGGTGAAGTAGCCTCAGAAACTATCTATCACGAAACATTTCTTATATGTATGTACCCACTATGACAATAACAACAGATTATCAGCTGTTCCTTCCATCGACAACTAAAGCTACAAGTCTGAGATGGGCTGCAGATATTGCAAACTGCAAGCGACACTACTGGTTTCTATTAATCGATACAGATATACAGGGTGTTTCTTTTAAGGTGTCAAGCCAGTGCAAGCTGATAGCAGAGTATACCTATCGATTTAACACCCATGTATGTTCTACGATTTTTGTAGTTTTCGAGTTATAATTTTTTTTCGATATTTTTCCTGATTCAAGAGAGATGAGATGATGGCTTTAAAAAATTATGTCTTTTTTTGGGTCAACTTTGAACAAGAATGTACCTACTAAATAGGCATTATTTGCTGAAATCGGTCGTTGACAGTGGTGTATCTGAAATCTTGGTATTTTCATATTTTATAGTTTATTATTATCTTTGCTTATTTTTGTCAATCCTCATATTCCTCTATGTTTAAGCAGAGCTCAGTTGATAATAAAAACAAATTTTATACCTACTACTATCCTTAACCACTACCATTGATGTGAAATGAGGGATCTAAAATAACTCGAAAACTACAAAAAATCGTAGAACATACATGGGGGTTAAATCGATAGGTATGGTACTCTGCTATCAGCTCGCACTGGCTTGACACCTTAAAATAAACACCCTGTATATGCAGGGTTATTGGTAAAACACCAGCAACCTCTTCAGTGGGCATTGTACTTATCATTATGAACAACTTTTACTATGGGACCAAACATGAAATCGCGAACAAAAAATCAGCTGTTCTGTACATTTATCTACATCAAACTCATCAAAATGTAGGTAGCACCTGATTTTTTTTTTGCGATTTCAGATTTGGTCCCGAAGTTGTTCATAATGATGAGTACAATGACCCCTTAAGAGGTTGCTGATATTTTACCAATAACCCTGTAAATTGTCGATTATATGTCGATCAAATTTAGGGTTGCAGTCTGCAGCCCATCTCGGCAAGGTACCTTAAACAACAATCTTGAATCTATATAAAACGTCGTACCGCATCTATAAAACATCCGAAAACGGATAATGTGATACTACTACTACTCTACGACTTTTACATCCATTACATAATGTTAGGATAGTCAATAAAGTGCTACAATATAATATGAATTAACACTACATTGGGGCGGTTGTAATACTTACATGTTATAGGGAAACGTGAAATTTAAACTAGTGTTTGATAAAGACAAATAGATTTTTTAAATAACGAAGTTGATTGAGATTTTCTTCGCTCTATTTACTGAACAGCCTAATAGTAATTGAGTGTACACACGGCTACATATCAAGCTATACCTACATTCCCAGTCTAAGCTGATCTCGCATTGTATAGTATTTCCGTACAATGAGAGTTCAGCTTATACTATATCTCACTAATAAAGGCGAAACTTTGTGAGTGTGTGTGTGTTTGTTTGTTTGTATGTTTGTTACTTCTTCACGCTCAAACGGCTGGACCAATTTGGATAAAAAGCAGCTATGTGTTAATATAGCTACTTTTTATCGCGGTCTACGCGGGTGAAACGTCCTTGGGGCGCAGCTAGTAATAAAATATTTTTAAAAGATGATAATATTAGCTACACTGATATAAAAATGCATTTGAATGAGCAATATCCACTACTTAGTCTGTCCAGTAAATAATTACCAAACATAATTTATGCATATTCCAAATCTGTGCTTGAAAACTTCCTCTTTACGCTTCCCCATACTTTTCCTACTGTTGCATATAGCATGCGAAATACCCTTTTAATAAGCGATTTAGCATCGACCGGCTACATATCGACGTGATCGCCTTCATAGTAATATAAAATTATTGTTATTTCTAAGTATATAATTTACCCTGACTATAATATTTGACTAGATTCTTTGAGATCGAGTAATAAGTTATAAATTCGGAAGCCATTCCCGAGGACCTTTAAAGGTGTGAAAGAAAGTCTATTTCGCCAATACATGGGTACCAACTTTAAATAAGTAATTATTATTATCAGTTTCTGTATTATTATTGTCATCGAAAAATGAAGCTAGTAATATAGAAGTCTTAATTTGAGTTGCATTTAGAAACTATTGATATATTTTTTTCTCTATATTAATTTTTGTCCTTTTTTCACACCTTTAAATGGTCCTTTACCTACACTAAATCTACGGGTGGATCACAACACCGAGATAAGTATGCAAGTACCACTAGATAAGAATATTTAGTTACCGAGTGCGAAGTTATTCTGGGTCCACCAGAAAGGTGTTAAAAGGGTGTGGTACAGACCATTAAACTGAACAATTTTCTCCATGGGACCAATAAATATCGTAATCGAGAAAAAATATCAGTCGTCCCATACATTTGGGTCGAGTAGGTATTTAGGAAGCTTTGTATGGGACAGCTGATATTTTTTTAATAATAACTGAATAACTTTCTCCATGGGACCAATAAATATCGTAATCGAGAAAAAAATATCAGTCGTCCCACATATTTAGGGTCGAGTAGGTATTGAAGCTTTGTATGGGACAGCTGATAATTTTTTCTCGATTACAACGTTGGTCTCATGGAGAAAGTTGTTCAGTTTGGTCTGTACCACACCTTTCTAATACACCCTGTTTAGTTACAACCAAAACTTGCTAGGAAACTAGTTACGATAGTCACATAGAGGTGTAGGAATGTTCTATATAAACATAGGTATATTTTAGTTTTATAGATATTGAATTGTAGGTAATATTGATAATGGACATTTTGGACAGTAGCTGGTCCTAGTATCGGACAGGAAATGATAAGCTGGAATGTGTTTTAATGAGTATTATAGAAGTTTGCGCTGTAGTATTCAATATCATAAATTCATATTTGTTAAAAGTTACGAAAACCTGCTTACATTTTTATTTTACTAGGTACTAGATTTTATTTGTCATAAAAAAAGGTATTGGCCCTAGCCGGGCGGAGCGTTGTCGTCACGACTGTCGCACTTAGAAATGCCGAATCGATACCGCGATTTTACGACAGATGCATAGCTCCGCAATACCTAGAGCTGTCCAGCTATCACATAATACACGGCGAAATAGAATTCCAGGGCATCCTTTTAAGGGGTATGTACTCATCATTATGAACAACTTTTACTATGGGACCAAACATGAAATCGCGAAAAAAATCAGTTGTTCCAAATTTTGACGAGTTAAGCGCCGTTTACACGGGGCAAGTTTCTGGAACGTTCAAGAGCAATAATTGCATGCCATAAAGCACGTTCAAGTTTTTTGACATTCAAGAACTGCATGAAGTGTTTACACGCGTGCGATTCCATAAAATGGCATGTACAATAATTGAATGCAAGTTTTGCCATTCAATAAAATCGCATGCGACTTACACCAGGCAATAAAATTGACAGGCGATTATTGCATGCAAGTTTTGCATAGACATGATATTTCATTAAATTTTATTGAACGCTTCTCAAGATATATCTCAAGTTGTTCTTGATTTGATTTCTTGCCTCAAAATAGCAACAACGATTACCACACCCTCACTCACCGCACTCATATTTCAATGACAGCACAAATGTCAGATCATGCCAGAATTGAATGCGATTTTATTGTACGAGCAATTATTGTATGTACTGTGTGATTTTCTTTTACATGCTTATACCAGTTTTCAAAGTTGCCCGTATCGTCCAACAATATTGTACGTGTAGTTTAGCCGGTGCCAGATATTTGCCTTTCAGTTTTATGGTATGCCACAGGCAATAAAATGGCGCCGTGTAAATGGAGCTTTATGCGAACATAAATGTAGAGAACAGCTGATTTTTTTCGCGATTTCAGGTTTGGTGTCCCATAGTAAAAGTTGTTCATAATTATGAGGGCAATGATCCCTTAAAAGGATGCCCATGAATTCAATTTCATCCTGTATAATGAACACGTCGATCATAAAACAACTAAGTAAACTCAACATGAATAATAAATTCGCGCAAACTTCGAATATCAATCGATTTTCTACGTCTACTAGACGCGCACGTCACTACGTAACCACTAGTCTAAGCGAAAACGTTTTAGATAATATCGATTGATGTATCTTGGGACCTAATCTGAGCTCTACTTGCCAGTTAAAATTAAGTCAGTAATCCGAAAAACGACGAAGATTTATATCGTTAGATTCGCCACCGCATCCGCGTCAAAAGATAGTCACGTTTCTGTTTCGTTGACAATGACATTTGAATAGTATTGTCTCGCTCACTCATACTGGAAATCGTATCTATCGCTACGTGCGGGATGTTTGAGCTCACTATTTTCAGTATGGACACTTTTTGGACCTAAGTACGGTGTGGGCAAATTTAACGATTTAAATCTTTCAAAGACGACTGATGACGCGGCTTTACCGAGAGCCGAGTGCGAAAAAAGACGTCTATTTCCGAAATATACAAGTGAAGCCGTACACAATTACATTCACAAAACAACAACACAATTACACACATAATACTAGCCTGTAATTGTCCCACTGCAATCTCTTCTCATACACAGAAGGAAGAGCATTTATCACAGCGCTTACTCACACCACTTAGTTCACATTTCCACACGATGTTGTCCTTCACTTTTTTTCCTTGCGATATAGTTACTGACCTAGCCCATATAAATAAATCACTTTCACTTGAGAGGTCCTGTCGTTTAATTATGATTTTTATATGCTGTCAAATATTTAGCGCAGTGATTGATTGGCTTCTGCGCTTCAGGTAGCGGATTGTCACTCGGAACAACCATCAGATAGTTGTGGTTTCTAAACGCAACCACGATACAGGTGTTTACGCGATTTATTTTTCAGCTTAACTTTGACAGTTCTTCAATGAGGGTGATTTACCCATAAAAGCCAAACGGGCAAAAAGAGTTCACACTAAGCCTGTCTAGACAGATTTCCTGACAGCATGCTCGTAGTACCCTGGCGCGCAGGACACCACGAGTAGCGGCTGCTAGGTGGTCGGGCTGGGCTCGGGCGGTCACCTGACGCGGCCCGAGGGCGAGCGCAGGTGCGAGCGTATGTACCCGGTGCGGTAGTCCATAGCGTCGCGGTTGCGGCCCGTGCCGTTGGTACCCCGCTTGCGACTGCGGCTCCATCTGGTGGGAGGATTGTGATGCTTAGTTTTGGATGTGTGGAGGAACATGATCCTGAAACCAGTGGGGTGAACTTTGCTTGAGTAATTTAGGATTGATTGCGTGAATTGGAAAGGTCTTGACGAAAAACCGGACATTTGCAAAAACGTCCCGAGGTTTCACTTTTTTATCTTTCTTTTACAATTCCTACTCATTAATTTTTTTCTATACTTTATAAAACAATCCTCATAATTCGAGACCAATAAGTCCAAACCAATGATAAAGACGGACAAATTCGGATGAGGGGTCCGGGACAAATCCGGCGAATGGTGAGCCGTATAGGTTTCTACAGGTATCATTTATTTATTTCAGCATGGAAGACTTAGACCTAAAAAAAACTTAACAACAAAAAGGGAAACAATAGTCAACAAAGTCAATTACAAGATTTCTTCCAAATCATTATTTTAATCCAACAATGATTTGGGTCCTAGACAAATCTAAGAAAAGTAAATGCCTAAAACTAGGAAATTAGTTAACTATTCTAACTCGTCTCAATTGAATGGCTTATAGATTTCTAATCTGTAATGTGATGATTCAAGTTCGTAGCATCAAATTGATGATTCATACACAAGTTTGTAGTCGACCTAGTGATATCATTAATTGCCGTCATCAATAATCTTAGTAAGCATAATATCTACAGGTCAAAATAAAATAAATTTAACTTTTAAATAAGTTCTTACCTCAAAAGCCTCATGATATAATCGGGCCAGTTGTCCGGAAACATGACCAAGAAGAAGCCGACCCCGATCAGTATCAGCCCAGCTAAGTTCATGCCTTCAAACTGTACTCCGTACAGGACAACGTCCAATGCTACGATAAATACAAAAAAATAAAATTTTATCAAGAATGCAACACATACCTATATTCAATCAAGTAAAGCCTCGTTTACACAAGGAGAGTAAAGATTAAACACAAGAGTGCGATATCGCCTTACGATTCTCGCCTCGAGCATGGACATTCTCGTTTCTCGTCGAGAAACTCTCCTCGTACAAACGAGATTTAACTAGACGAATCAATGAAATTAAAATTGTTTGTAATATTGGAAGTAGCTTCGTCAATTTACCTGCTGAGACAGGAACCGCGGTGATAAGAGAGAGTGAAACAAATATGTTGTACGTTATGATGTTGCCGAACTGAAATACCAGGTGGAAAACTGAAAATGAGACACACTGTTAATTTCCAATATTTGTGTTAAAAAAATATAATTATAATGAAGTATTTTGACTGTGAAGCTAGAAGTCCAAGAAAGTCCAAGCCTGAAGCACATTTACGTGCATCCTGCTGTGTTTGCAACACACACCAAGCGCCTGGCAAGTTCAAAATATTCAGAGGTGTGTCAAGAAATTTATTTTTAGAACACACCAATCTTCCGAAAGAAGTGAATTTCCTTGTCCACGCTAGAAAAGACTTTGTACTTACTGAGCAACGCAATGCTAGCAACGAGCAGGTATATCCAGGGCATGCGTTGTGAAGGCAGCATCTCGGAGCCAGTGAGGTACAGCGCCAGGCACAGTGGCCACAGAAGTGACGCGTTCACTATGCCCAGGATCGAGAAGAACAGGGCGCGCTGACCAGAGTTCACGTCACCCATCACTTTTCTGAACAACACCTGGACCAAAATTGAAGAGTGTTCAAATAAGTTTGTAGAATGTAAGATGCTTGGGCGTATTATTGTTTAAAACTTTTTCAGACCCTCCGACTCGGTTTGATTGCCGATAAGTACAGTAGGTACTTACTTACATATTATTGTATCGATTTACAATGATTGCCCTACATGACACCTGCAATTTTATTGATAGGAAGGGACACAGCGTGGGCGGCCTATTTTGTTTGGCTACCAATTTCGTGAGTGTCCGTATAATCTTTCAAAGGTAATGTTTTTATGCTTTTTCCAGTATCAGCGACGAAACGGGTACCTAAGTCGGGTAAACGTTTACATGTCTTCTAAAGGGTATTTTTTTCTATTTTGATCGTCTATTGTTCGATCGATAGGAGGTCGTTTGCGCGTCCAGTCATCCACTGAGAAAAACGTCGCTGTGTGACGTCAAATGCGATTAAGGGATTATTTCATGTGGCGGCAAGATCCATTTATACACTTTATGACAATTACATTGCACCTTATCTTCATGCTGTAGTTGTTTTCTTTAACGATCTCACCTGTTAATACAATTGAGAGGGGAATAGAAAAGTCGTGTCAGGAATAGCCTAGGCAAACAAAAACTTACCCTAAATATGGCGAATCCAGCGGCCGCGCAAGCAGCTAGCACCACGCCTCCAAGAGTTGAGCTGCCCGTGATGCCGTCCATATACGCCAGGAGAGCAATACCCGTGTCGCATAGTATTGCTGCTACGATCTAAAACATTATTATGACACGTTTATACGGTATATAACAAAGGCTTGTGTTTAAACGCCTACCAGAAAAGTACCTATTTTACTACCAAAAGATTCGGAATACCTGCCAGAATGTATGCTCACCAAAATTAAAAGCATTTTATTGTGAAACTATAACTTTAGAAAACTGACAGCAGGTCGACGGAGCCCCGCCGGGGCTCCTATTTCTGTCTGCATGGTTTAAAGGGAACCTAACCAACCAATACTCGGGGTGTCCCTGACGTCGACCGTCTAGGGTTAGGGTTTTCGTCAGCAGGTCGACGCAGATTTGGTGAGCATTTATCCATTTTGGTGAGCATTTAATTTTTTTGGTAGTCATTATATTTAATCCCTATAATTTGAACTCTATTTATTTTAGCATTAGTTGTGGCCCACCAGGGCACACGTTTTTTTTCTGCTAATCTTGATTTATTAGCTCTTAAGATTCTTCGTAGCATTATAATGTGTTGAATCCCTACTGGCAGGAACCACGATTTTTTTTTAATTCGCTTTCAGATGTTATAAAATGGCTCATATTTGTCTAATGTTATAGTATATAGAGCGCAGTTAACTGTGTTAAAATCTTCATGCTGTATTAAGGAATAGTAAACGACTTCAAAATTCCGTGCTAATTGACTTTAATTAAACCTTAACTCTCAAATCAGGCGACACGATCCCGAGAGCCTATTCGTGAATACGATTCAAGATTGTAAAAAACGGTAAATAAAATACGAGTTTAGAACAAAGAGTTTTTCCGGCCGTGGCGAGCGATAGTGAAATCGAACTCACGCAACCACGCCGACCGTGGCCCTTAGGGCATCTATACGCCACGAAAGCCAAAGTGGCCTCTTGAGAAGACGAAGCGTAATATCAAACTTTTACTGCCTAACTAAATCAAATGAAGTGATCAACTTCCGAGGGAACTTCCGAGGGTACGAGGTTCCCTCGAACGTTTGCCACTTCCCCGCAAAGCTATAATTTATCAAACCACTGTTCTAAATTTATTCTCGGGTGGTCGATTTTAGATAGTAAAGGCCCGAGCTAGTCTTCTATGAAAGGAAAAGAGAAAATCTACGTAATCGGCATTGAATAGTCCTTGCCCAATTCTAGTCGTAAGTTCATACGCTGCGTTTTTATATGAGTAACATGATGTCAGCAGGCGTGCGGGGCGGCTCTATCGCCAATATAACACCGTTCACATTTTTCCATAAAACGCCACATCACATGTAACTTTAAACTTTATGCTGCCGTAAAATACAGCATAAAAAACTTTCCAAAAAATTTACAACCAAACTTCCAAAAAAAACACTATAAAGGGAAAAAGTACTTTTATTTCGGAAGTCGGTGCCTTTGGTTTTGTATTTTCGTTTCTTGCCACTGACTTCAGAAGTTAAAGTTGTTTTTCACTTTGTAGTGTTTTTTATGGAAGTTGGTTGTTTTTTCTTTGTAAAAGTTTTTATTTTCACTTTTTAATTTGTGGTACTCACCCCACACAAATTCGAATACCTGCATAAGAAATCATCCACATTGCCTAAGTGGGAATAATAGTATTATTGAAGCTAACTCAAAAACTGCCCAAGCAAAGTTAATAAATTTTACATGGGACCACCTTCCGAGGTAGGTATACCCTTCAGAATAAAACAAGAATCTTTCAAATTGTACTAGGTACTCTGTGAAAAGATTTCGGTTTTAGTACAGCAGTAGATAACATAGTCAAATAACACATAAATCAATCTGCCTAGCCGTTTCCCAAAGTTATGTTGGGGTCGGCTTTCAGTCTAACCTGATGCACCTGAATACCAGTATTTTACATGGAGCAACTGCCTATATCACCTCCACAACCGAGTAACTGGGTATTACGATACCCCTTGGTAAGACTGGTTGTCAGACTTTCGGGCTTCTGACGACCCGTAACGATTGTCAAAGATCCACGAATGACAGCCGGACCAACGGCTTAACGTGCTTTCCGAGGACGGAGGAGTCTCGGTATGTAAAGACCCATCCACTGACCAACCCCGGCAAGCGTAGCTTAACCTGATGGATCGACCCATGCGGCTGTTATTACTTAGCCACGAGCTCCTCATAATAATTATGGAAAATCGAAATTATTTGACCATTTATACATTTGGTTTTATAGGAATTTTAAAAACACAAAATTATCGATGTGCGCACAATACAGCGCTACGGGCCACAGCTCAACGCATTTTCATAAATAAAGTGCGATGCGGCCCGCTTGTAGTGTATGCGTTGTTTCATAGAAAATGTACGAAAGTGATGAAGGAGGATTTTTGCAATGCGTTACGTTGCGGTGCGGTGCGGCTCGTCCGAATCTGCTTTAGACTATCCTACAGTTTTAGGGCGTATAAGATACGCGTAGTTTCGCTTCTATGTGAATGATTACTCCTTTTAAGGATGTCTTCATCACTCACCCTGACTCCAACAAACTGCTCGTGTAGGATGACCCATGACAGGAGGTAGATGCATGACACGTTGGTGGCGAACAGTGCCATCACATCGGTGGAGAGCAAGATCTTCAGTGCATATGTGTACATGTAGATTGTGACTGTCCACAGCAGGCAGAAAAGCCCGCATCGGCTTATGAAGCGTGCTGTTTGAAAGAATATGGTTTTTACTAATGCATGCTCTATATTTTAAGTGGTCAGCCTGGCCAAGATGTACTTGACTAGGAAATGGAAAAGGTTACATAGAGATGAGTTGCCGTCCTGACCAGAGACAAACACCATCAAACTAAGGCACCTGTCCCACCGCCCGGCGATTAAATAGAAGCGAGGAGAGCTAGGAACTAAAAACAAGTTGGCGAGCAACAAGCGATTACTCACTGGACATCCTATCAAACTCAAACTCAAGGCATTTATTTCAAATAAACCAATTACAGGCACTTTTGAATTGTCAAAAGGGGTGGGTCAGTCAGAAAGATGAAGCTAGTCGCCCATTCCAAAGCGTAGTAGTTACCTGTGGAGAAGAACGGGCAAGAAACTCCACGGACACTCTTTTATATCAAAATATCCACTAAAATATGCACTCATCACTTACTTTAAAATTAGTCCCGCTTAACTTCTGTCCAGTTTCAATCATTTGTGTTACAGTGATGCCAATGAATCACTGTTTTCTAAACAAATCGAGGTCAAGGTACGCAACAGGCTTATCTTCCTTGAGAATCCTTGGTACGTGTTTGTACCAAGCGTGAGTCTCTCAGCGAGTGTTCTGCCCGGGAACACCCAAATACTCCGAAATATTTTATTCCGAATTTCGATATTCCGATTTTCAAAAGTCCGAATTTCATAATACCTAAGAATTATAATGTCTAATAATAAAAATCACGAAATTTATTTTACCGAAAGTCGTAAATGCGATTTGTTAGTCTTCCGATTTTCATATGTCCGAAGAATCAAATACTCGATGAGTTCTCGGTCCGAAAAACGACATTCCGATTTTCAATACTTCGAATAAACTACAAAAATTAGGATTTGACAAGATGTGCTACAAAATTTATTGACAGAAACGAATTGCTGCAAAACCGACTTCACGCAGTCTTGTCTGACCTATACTAGAGTGTAATTTAAAAACGCGTAGGCGCGGAGGGGTGGGGCGGCCCGCGAGCTGAGGAGCAGGTGGTTTGAAGGCCCACCGGCGCGGCTGAGGCTGGCCGGCGAAGCCGGCCAGCAAGCCGAAGCTGCGGCATTGAGCGTTAAAACCATCTGCGACGATAAGCTCGCGTGGGGCCGCCCAAACCCCGCAGCGCCGGAGCCGTGACAGAAACAATGCATGTTGCATGCCTGCTTGCATGCTGCATGCATGCTGCATTCCTGGTTGCATGTTGCATGCCTCCTTGCATGTTGCATGCCTGCTTGCACGCTGCATGCATGCTGCATTCCTGCTTGCATGCTGCATGCCTGCTTGCATGTTGCATGCTTGCTTGCATGCTGCATGTTGCATGCCTGCTTGCATGCTGCATGCTTACTTGCATCTCGCATCTTGTCTCTGACGAGCAATTGTGTTTACTTGTCTTGCTATTTAGTTTTACTAGGCGTTTTTATTTCGGAATTTTAATAATCGGAATTCGTAGTTTTGATGTTTCGAATTATCATTAAGTCGGACTTTTTGTTATTCGATCTATTGAAACTCGGTATTTTGAGAATAGTAATTATAAACGTTAGGAATATTGAAATTTAGGAATTATAAAAATAGGAGTAATGATAAGTCGGAGTTGTTATATTCGGAATTTTGAACCATTCGGAATTATGAAAATCGGTATTTTGAAATTCGTACTTGTGACTGTCGGAATAAAGTTTTTCGTATTTATGTAGTGTGCCCATTCTGCCCGCCAAGCGAGCGTCGCTGATTGAGTACTCTCTTTGATAGCTCTTGTCGAGTACGCAAAATAAGCGGATTGACGTACAGTTGCGGATACCAGCCCGTATTACCTATTACGTAGCTCTTGTCGCTGCGACAAACGAGAACTCGACGGCGGTCTGAACAGTCAGCGATCAACTATTAATATACAGGGTGTAAGGGACAGCCCTCCACAAATTAACAGGGTGCATTCAGCTCCTTATTGTGAATCATATTCCACCGGAAATTTTCTCAGGAAAAGTTTCATTTTTTTTAACGTTTTTTCGGCTAATATTCCTTTATTTCAATGTAAAATTACATTCTCTGTTTGCAGCACTCCATTTATGTAAATAAAACAGCTAAAATCCAAAAAACAGCAATGTATGTCGAAATACTCTAACGTACTACGCGCGAAATCAGCTGTTCACTTTCTGCCTAGCTTCAGAGTTCATCAAACTCACCGCATACTACTTGCATACAATACAATAGAGACAAGCGAGACGCTCCGATTTACCGAGTCGCAACAGTATTGCCAACTTAATAAACCTCAATTTGTGAACGAAAATGTTAGATCAAACTTGGTTCACATAAGAACTCCTCTAATGTTAAATGCAAATCTTTTCGTGCACTTAATTTCTAAAGGAAAAACGCACATAATGTGAAAGAAAGAAAAAGTATTTATTGGGACTCGCACAGAACTAAAACTAAAACACAAAATAAAAGTTGAAAACAAACAAATTAAATATAAAAAAAAAAAAAAAAATTAAAATAAGTAAATAAAAACAAAAAAAAAAAACAAAAAAAGTCCTGTACGAGGCCAAAAGGTCCCTATCTCAGCATGATGCTGCGGCACTTAACATGAGTGTCGCAGCGCTGGTATTCTGATAGGGCCCGCTGTGATGTCACGGGCAGATATACTAAAATACATAAATAATTATAAATAGATACAAATAGATAAAATGTAAAACGTTACAAACACAAATAATAAATGTTTAAAAAAAAAAAAACAACTCAATTCAGTCCGCGTGTGAGCGCCCCGCGTTACCACATTACTTGTCTACCCACAAAGTATCTGTGCCCTTGAGTATTCGTGGTACGTAGCTACCGAATTACTTAATTAATTCTACTTTTCAAGCGATCACAGGATCCAGTTTCCAAGCCAACCAAGAGTCTTTTACATGGCTTTACGACAGCTACCGACTGATTGTTGAGTCGGGAATCGAACGTAAGCCCTCTGCAATGGAAGCCCAGTCTTCTATCACACTGGGCTTTCACTACTCTTAATTTGCTTAACTTAAAATTTTAATTAAATTGACAAATTAATCGTTTCATTTCTCCACAAAAAATAACAGCCAACTTTTAATCCATTTAGTCAAGCTTAAAATAGTGGTATTTTTTTGTACAAAATTTTTGCAAACATGGAAATTTTTTCGACTTAGTTGACAACACCGTGTTTTTGTGTGTGATTTTTCGTTCGTGTACTATATACAATTCAGTTGTTTTGTGACTGCCGCACGCGCATCATGTCGGTGTGTCGCTCGCGTTGTGAAGTTTACGTACCCATTTGGATTGTTTTTTTGTTGTGTTGTCTGTGAGAAATGGCTACATTTAGTGGTCGTGAGTATGGCGAAATGATAATATGCTACGAGGAAGCTCGGGGAAATGCTAGGGAAGCGTTCAGAAATTACATTGATAGGTATCCTGACCGTCGGCATCCATCAGACTCCCGGATAATTACCAATGCCTATCAACGAGTGCTAGATAACCAGCCCATAGTTCCCAATGAGGAAGGCGCCGGAAGACCACTTCGCGGTGCAACTGAAGAAAGAGTTTTAGACCTGGTCCCTCAAAATCCACGCCAAGGCACACGCACTGCAGCTCGATTAGACCCTGTGCCGTGCCAATGTGTGTGAACGTCTCGGTGGAGGTCACAGGTGATTCTAAGGTACGATTATTTTTTGTGCACGACGCACTATCAATTACAGCCTAATTGATACCTATTGACTGATTGATTTCTATTAATTTTGTATGTAATAATAATTGTACTTAAGGTACACATAACCCTCCGTAAAAAAGGGAAATCTACTTCGACGTTAGTTTTAGCTATTGTTTCGCACAAAATTAACTGTATTCTTTATTATTTTGTTATCTTTACTCGTTTTACCAAAGTGGAATTCCCGCTGTGTAAACGCTGTGTGTGTGTGTGTGTGTGTGTGTGTGTGTGTGTGTGTGTGTGTGTGTGTGTGTGTGTGTGTGTGTGTGTGTGTGTGTGGGAATGGCTAATGAGGTACCTGAATGCATGTTTGCCTTGCCAGTAGTTTTTTTTATTTTTATTACCTAACTGTTTGTTTCATTGCGGAAACTAACGTTATTTTTCATTGAACTCTACCCGTACTTGACAAACTGACCAATAAGTAGGTGGCCATACACCACTTAAAACATTCAAACAACTTTCAGTAATAAAAAGAATTAAATGGAGCCTAAATTATTGTCGCCTTTGCTGTACCTGCGCGTAAGTACCTACTCAACTAAGTTGCGATCCGCCACTACGCTCTTGCTCGTTTAAACCACGTGGCGCGAGAATTGACCCCGCGGCGGGTAGGTGCTGCGCTGCCGTTCGCTACGTGCGTTTTGCCACGGTAGCGATACATTGCGTGTGATGTAATAAAACAAATCAGGTTTATTGGATTCCCATAACATTCCTGAAATAATTTAATGTACCGGTCATCTTAGTATGATGTACTGCATTCACCCTATCAGTCTGCGGAGGGCTGTCCCTTACACCCTGTATATTATTATCGGTGCCCATGGTCCGCTAATAAGAACCATTACAATATGCTCAACCAAAAACTTAATTCAAATCTGGACATTAGTCACATAATTTATGTTATAGTAGAATTATGTAACTGAATAATTATAATGTGCTAAGTTCATGCACTACATTAATTGTACTCTGTTGTATTTCATTTATTTTATTGAAGTTAAATTTTAGTTTAAAGTAGCTTCTGTCCAATGTCTTTTTGTTTTCTTTATAAGGTGGAGCACACCAGATGCGTGTCGTTACGCGTGCACGCACCAGTTGTAATGTATGAAACTTTAAATAAAAAAAGGTGGCAGACCAGGATGCGTGACGTATGCACGCGCCTTTCATACATTACAACTGTGCGTGCGCACGTCACGTCACGCCACGCGTCTGGTCTGCTCCGGCCTTAAATGTAATGTACACCTATAATTTGTATATACATTAGCAGTAACACCTTTCCTAAATACTATTGTGAACCAAATAAATAAATAAATATATATATATCTCTCTTTTACTTACAATCTTTTGTATTTTTTGAGCGAGAAAATTGCTGATAGTCATTTTCTCGTTGGCTGTGGGAGGACAATGGGACAGATGCCTTACGATCATAATTCTTATCTCAAAATTATATGAATCTTATATGTTTTTTTAAATCATTTGTATCCTATGATAATAATACTTACCGAAAGTGAACCCCTTCTCTTTGAAGTCACTGAAGGCATCAAACACAATGGCGTTGGCAGACTTACACTTGTTATGTATGAGCATTACTATCAGGTAGAGGGGGTAAAAGAATATCAACCAGTTGGTGCAGAACCATGCTGTAAAGAATGGCGCATTGTAGAGTTGCTGAAACAAAGAATTTTAGAAAATAGTGCTGAATAAAGGCTTTTCCTCCATAGAGAGAAGACTATTTTTATAATATTTTCTTTTGCTACAAAAAAAAATCGAACAAACTGTTTATGCTACACAGTGTGCCAAAGAAATAGAGACATACAAGCTCGAAAAACATTACCCTCCTTATTTCAGGGACAACAGTTAATAAAATTGACAAGCATTTTAATATAGTGATCAAGAGTGTCTGATTAGTTTATTTATTTATTTAGCTTTTGTCTGGTGCACTCCTTCAATTACAACAAGAGGTCATAGCATGTCTGACAGATGAAATAGTGGTTCTCATGATCTGGTACAGACATGAGACATGCCCCATTTTTGTTTTACTGGCTGATGGTAAGTCTGACCAGCCCCAAGATCACAACCTGAGATGAAATCTGAAATTACTAATGTAATGGAAACAATCCTAAAATAATAGAAACATCATTCTTACATTTGTATGTTGCCTAGTAAAGTTATTGACCATAGGAGAAGACTCTGTGCTGTAAACCATGCCATGACTGGAGGGTGGGTATTCTTCAAGGTACATGTGCTTTATACAGTGTGTAGATGTCACCCAGCTAGCTGTTAATGTTAACATTACACAAATACCATAGTATATCTGAAACAAATAGGTATAGTTATTTTATTACACCACGTATTGTTACTCCTAACTTGAATGGTGGCAGTCTTTAAGGTACTGTAGTCAGACATGACAGAAGACTATACCGCGATGCACCATAACTCAGACCTGTACCATCAGCTGTCCATAAGCTCAGTAAAATAAAATAATCAATAAAGGTGCTAAATTTTATTATTTATCATCAAAAACCTAGGCTGATCTGAGACATGGGCTTGTTGAATATGATCTTGTCCTGGGGTATTTGCCCTAATCAATTCCTTCCTTAAGTCATTGACTGCCACTGCCGACACACGGTGACCGCAAACAATAGATTTTCTATTGTGTCTGTTGCCTGGCAGTCAATGTGTACCAATACAAATATTTAAATTTTTTAACATAGTATCAAATTTGAAAAATACCTTTTTGGCGAATTTTGAGCAACAAGATCGAGGGCATTTCTTGTCACGCAGCTGACGCTCTTCATCCTGACTGCTGGTGGCCGACTCACTGTAGGCTTGCTGCAGCGAAGGCTGTGTGGTCAGCGGAGGTGCTGAGCACACTGATGCCTGTGGAGTAAGCGGAGCCCGGGGACTCAGAGGTGTCGGTGGACCATTCGGACGGTCCCTGTCTGCATCACCACCACCCCTTTCACTCTCCACCACCTCTTCGCTAGTTATTATCACAGAAGGAGCACGTACTCGCTTGGGGTTGAAAATAGTGGGCAAGTCACCGTCTCGCGCCATCCTGCTTAGTTTATTTCCAAGTAAACATAATGCAAATCCACCACAACCATTTTTAATTCAAAAAATTCGTCACTGAAATTCTTACATTAATAAAATTTGGCTAACGTATCATTTTCCAATTAAAAGTCACGAATCTATAAAAAAAAACACTACATGCGTTCACATGAAATAATAGCTGCTCAATCATAACATTGGGACCGGCAAAATAAAGAAATTGTAAATTCTTTGAGACAATTATTTTTCACACCAGAATTTTCATTCATTTTTCTTGTTTTTAAAGATTTTCATAGATTTGTTTTCTTGGCAACATTTTATCCATTCAATGTTGCAAATGAATTAAAAGTTCACAGACAATAAATAACTTAGTTACGGAACACGCGGAAAGTCTCAGAACAATAACAAAGCATAGAAGGAAGGCTAAAAACAGAATTCTGTAACTACCTTTATTCCCGTTCTATTATTAGGTACGATAAAGGATGTGGGAAAGAGATGAATGTTTTACTCTTTGTTTTACTTTCTTGGCATGGTCACAAGATCAATTGTCATTTGGTTAAAAAAGTTATAGTATGACGCGGCCAAATTTGATAGTACTTTGTTTCAATGTCTGACAGTTCGTTCATTGAACTACCTGACTTATTCGCGTGTTCATTGTTTACGTGTTTGTCGTAATCTTCCATGGTTTTGCGATGTTTTAATAATATTTCTACTGTTAGATTGCATGAATTCTTTGTTTAACTACAAACAGTGAGTGTGTGGACGCTGTGGAGCAATTTCTTGTGTGGTTGGGGGCTGCCAGTCCCATTCATAGCGAAAATAAAATGAACAATAAATATTGACCTTCAATCCGTAAGTTTTTGCTCAATTTCTTGTTGCATATGATCTGATAAACGAATATAAATACATAACAAATATTGCTGTGTCACTATATAGCTGAAACCAGTCGTAATATTTATTCCAATAGAAGTTATTAGCGAATATTCGGAAATTGTTTTGGGGTTATCTTGATCAGCCATAGTGACGTAAATAATGTTGTCGATACTTTTCTTTTACAGATTTCCTAGACGATGTGAAAAAAAAATGGATAAATTGTATTGGTAGACGAAATTGGACTCAGCCACATAATATGCTCCAAGCATTTTACTTTGTATTCATTTGGTAATGAACCTATGAAATGGATGTAGCATGTTCTTTAAGTCGTCACTTAGAGAACATGCTGTTCCTACATTATTTGTTATGGATAGAACAGATGAAATAGTCTGATATACAGGATGAATTTTTTATCATGCACCAAATTGAAATGGGAGATTTTACTCATCATTATGAACAACTTTTACTATGGGACCAAACCTGAAATCGCGAAAAAAAAAATCAGCTGTTCAGTACATTTATCTACATCAAACTCGTCAAAATGTACTGAATTTTGACGAGTTTGATGTAGATAAATGTACTGAACAGCTGATTTTTTTTTCGCGATTTCAGGTTTGTTCCCATAGTAAAAGTTGTTCATAATGATGAGTACAATCTCCCATTTCGATTTGGTGCATGATAAAAAAATCATCCAGTATTATGATATAATTAAGGTATTTTATTGGCAATAAATAGTATCCCGTTCAAATTAAAACTTGATTTATTACATTACAGGAAATACTTATGGAAGTCTGCGAAGAAGGACATAGCGCAGTACTGCAAATTAAAAGAACCGCTCACCATCAACAGCACATGAAGATCTAACATGAAGACAGGTATAACATTTCAGAAATATCTTCACTTGATATATGCGATACAATGATATTATATTAAAAATATCATTGATGCGATATTATTCTTCTAATTATCCCAGTCGGAAATATAATCGTGTCCAAATTTATTTATTTATTTTTAATAAAAAATACGTAATTGTAGGATCCCGTAGCAATGGAAGTTGAAACAGGACCTAGTACATCGATACAGATTAATGAATCGCCACTGATATTGACATATCGTGAAATCATCTCACATCAGTCAGGTAAGTATGTCTTACCTGACTGATGTGAATAAATAAAACTATTTACCTAAATAAAAATGATGATAAAAAATCTTACATAAATTTTATTGAGAACTGTTCGTTTTAGGAATCCTTGACACAGATGACAATAACAAATTCAGAAATAATTGGATTCCATCCCGATTCAAGAAGACTGCGCTTTTGGCGAGTTCCTGGTCGCCAGAGCCGACTCCAGAATCCTCAGGAAGTTCATCCGTATTATGGTGTGGGCTGGAATTCGCGTAACAGATTATTAAAGTTGCTAGGCATTTTATTTTTTTATTTAAAATATTATCTGGTCGTTATTTATTTTTTTATGTACGAAAAGTTTTTGTCGCTTTGGTACCATTTTGAATTTTCATAATAAATTTTATTTTTTCACTAACAACCATTTTATTTAATCAAATAATTCAAATCTCTATTAAATTACGCTTCTACTCATTTAAAATAATGTGTTACATAAAAAGTATTAAAATAAAAATTTATAGGTACTTTGAATACCCTTGTTCCCTAGACTTTGTTGAGTAGACTATGATGTAATCTAAAATTCAAATAAATATGAGAAAGTAAGTTGCTAAAAACATTTGCAAAACCGAATGTCTCCCACTTCTTTTCAATAAACTCATCAGTTATTATGGCAATTAAATACATTCGGGTTTAGCCGGGTCAGATTTAATACATGAAGAGCTGTCGGGAACCAAGGAAGACTTTGGTGATGATGATGACGAACTATTTAGTTCATACTTAAAGTATTGTTTCATTTTGAACGAATATATTAAGTATTGGGATCATAAGTATGCTTAGTTACTTCAAAATTTTTGGTACACACGGCTACAGATCAAGCTATACATTTCCAGTATAAGCTGATCTCGCATTGTATAGGATTTCCTTACAATGAGCGGTCAGTGTAAACTGGAAATGTATAGCTTGATGTGTAGCCGTGTGTACCTATGGTTATTATTCTTGGCAGTATAAGAAAGAATGTTATTGTAAATTCTATCGACGTTGAAATTTAGTGGGTACATCACTAGTCGAAATAAAATGAATGACAACCTACAAAATTTCGAAACGTCTTCTGTATACGTGTCCTTCTTTAACATCATAGCGGCTCCATAAGTCAAAATGAAACAAATATATTGAGTTCAGTTGCTATTTAACCACTACTTCTATGCTTTGTTATTGTTCTGAGCGGAAAGTACTGTTTTGTTTTTTGCTCGACATGGTAACATTTAATTACTGTCAAAATGTCAGTCACATTTAATTGGCCGAATAGAAAAATCAACTCAAACCCAGCTCAACGTTGATTGGTCGAACCGATAGAAGTTGCCATAATCCAGACAGAACTGCTCAAGTAAAATATTTACACGATTTGTACTCAAGACTCAAATTAAAACGAAAAAAGCACATAAAAATACAGCTAAATATCATCATGTTATTAATTGTTTACTTTTTTTTTTCAAAGAAGAAGTATATTTTGCTCTGAAAAGGCCTTCCAAGATTATTCCAAAAATTGTCTATGGAGCTGAAAACAATGCAGTTTGGTGGAAAAAATAATTTAATTTAATCAAAAACAAACAGATTTACTTGCATCACATAAAACATTACAAAAATTACTTGAAAATCCTTGAATACCACACAAACATTACAACAAACTTATTTTAACTGGCAGTTTACATTCTTGCGAAGTACAAAAAGAAAGAACAAAAATTGTTTATGAGTAGAATTTCGCATTTTTGGTGGTAGATGGCATCATGAAAAGTTCAAAACTGCTACACCAGAGGGAGATAATTGGTTAGCCTACTTGAAGCATCCGGGAACCTCGCCATAGTAGTAGACATGGCGGGTATCAACCTGGCTAAATGACGAAATAAATTTTGTTTGGTAATATAAGATCGTGTTAATTTCGTAGAAAAAGTGTTGATACTAAAAGACTAATTAAGTTATATTGGATTAGGACAAAGATGCAGAATGTTGGACAGTCTGAAAACCGAAATATCGATAAGGTGAATGTGCAACTTGATGTGGTAAAATCGTCCACTCCTCAAAGTTCGGCTTCGAGTCCGGCCAAATCTGAAACCGAAACGTATTCAGGAGCGCCTGCCAAATACATGACGGACTCTTCGGAAAGCGAGGATGACTCTGTGTCCGAGGTAAAACGTGTTTTGTTTTCAACAGAGGCGGTGGCAGTGAGGGAATGTGATTATCTGTACCGCTCTAAATACTGCAAGGGACATCTTGTACATGTCTGCTCTAACCATACAGTTTCTTCTATTACCGAAACTACTCTTCTAGCAGCAATATTTGCTTGAAATCGTGCGTAGCACGCTGAAACGGACTAATCTATTTTACATTCTGAATAGAGTACGTCGCTTGCCAAATATTCCGTAAAACGTCAGAAAGTCATAAGTACATACGTACTACTGAGTAATGCATGAAATTATTTATGCCAGCCGCTCCTAGACAGTATTCAATTGATTCTTTGTAATTCTACGATGTATAAGGGCTAATCCGCCGTAAGAGAGTTTTCATTGTCTATTTGTGTTTTGGATAGGGATTGATGTGCGGTGGCCATGTTTCTCGGATCACATGCATTCAGTCGATGTAAATCTCTGAATAATGGATTTTTATGACGTTATTTTACTATGAATGTGCGAATTATATAATTTTCTATTGGATCCGTCATAAAAATCGTCAATCATGGAATGTTTTGTGTCGTCACGAATGACCAAGTCATCCAAAACGCCTAGTGATATTCGCGCAAAAACTACGGTTACTGGTGAATTGCAAGGACCATTGACAGTAATGATTAGCTGTAAACTCGTCCTTACGCACCACATTGTCAGTACATCTCACATGTTTCTCGTTGGTGTTATAGATCTTGCTGGCTTGTTTGTGCCTTAGCAGGCCAGACCTGTTGGTAAGTCGAAGACAACATTACTGAGTGCCAGTGCCCAGTGCTACAGCTTCACCAACAACAATAGCTGTTGCAGTTTGAGTGACTCTTACCGTTAACCTGCATAATGTGTGTGCTATGGACAAATTACCACATATATTTGTTTTCTTTATGTTGAATGGTCCTTGTGATTCTAACATACTATTTATTTGAATCTCAATATTTCCAATCTATGTTAACATTACTAATCTGAAACCTAAACATGTCTTGAAATGATTCAATACTGTGCTAAACATTGAAGTTGAATGATCTAAAACACTACAACTAACCTATAATGCTTTTGGTGTTGTGAAACTTGGAATGTATCAAAATAACTGCTTTATTGAATTAACCTTTGAATCATATGATTATTATTGAATTTAAATTAGTTATTTTTCAACAACAGGGATTTTCCTACTTAACTTTAAGTTATTTACTTAAAATCTAGTTTACATTTCAAAGAATTACTATCTCCTGCACACAAGATAAAAGTTCAAATTCCCTTCTCAAAATACTTACGAGTTGTTTTTATTAAAAGTCATTCATGGATGTTTGTAAATCAGGCGGAGATGGAAGAAGAAGGTGGTGGTGCAGAGCCATCCAAGTTCCTGCTGTCCCATGATGACCCGGAGCGGGCCGTTGACCCAGAGATGCAGGCACGCCTTGAAGCTTTGCTTGAGGCAGCTGGTATGTTACCAATTTACTACTAAACTACAAAACTTATGCAATGGGAAAACAACATGTGCTATTCACGCAGGTACATCGGCTCTTGTTTGTTATTCTAAGATCACATGCCTTATTAATAGTTATGTACATTATTCAGTTGACATTATAAACAATAGAAGTAGGTAAGCACTTTTTTTTTATTATAACCTTGTAGTTCAGAGATTTTACAACTACCTTAAAAGGAATGGCATCAAACCATAGTTTTCAATATTGTTAGTTCCTTCAATCATTTTACTTACTATGAAATCAATGCTTTTAATTATCATGAATTACTGTGCGTGTGTGCTGTGTATGTGTGTACTGTGTTTTATGGTGTGCATAATAAAGAGTATTCTATCTATCTATTTATCTATCTGTAAGTCTAATGACCCTAACCTTTGTTTATTTTAATTTGCATATTTATTTGCTGTCCTGATAAAAACTTTGTCTAATTTTTAAAGGTAATATTATGCTAAAGCATAGTTATTATTGTTTATTTCATTGGTTAACTTCGAACTATTTAAAGCCAGAAGCATGTGTTTCCCGTTCAATGTCCTTTAGTCACATTTATTTAGGTTTAAACTTTATTCTCAATAAAGACATTGTTCTCAAGAAACTGGCATAATTATTATGTGAGTTTCTTGAGAACAATACTAAAACATACATTAATTACACAGTTGGTCATCATCAGTTACAAACATACCCATCCAATCAATACCTTCATTTCTCCACAAATGATTGATCCACAATTATATATTAAACTAGCACTACCCGCGCGGCTTCGCCCGCGTGGATGTCGGAAAATATCCGGCGGGAACGTGCTACCGGGAAGTCCTTCCTTATTCCTTGTCTACATTATAAAGGGAACCTCTGTGCAAAATTTCAGCTTTCTAGGTTCAAGGGTTAGGGCTGGGCGTTGATGAGTCAGTGAATCAGTCGGTCAGGACTTCTCTTTTTATATATAAAAATAAAGGGTATTCTATTATAAAGTTGTGCTCTTTCAAAAGTAAGCATTTTTTTGCCATAATTAGTTCTAGTTGGGTAAAACTAGCATTTGACTGCAATATCAAAGATTTTGCACCAAAATAAACTGAATTATATTGTTTACAAAATAAACTTTCTTCTAAAAAAATATGAAACATTAACAATTTGATATTATTGACAGAAAAAAAAAAAAAAAAAAAAAAAAATATTATTGTATGAAGCAGATACAAAACATTAATTACTATGTATAAACAAGACTAAGATAATGACTGGGATTGAACGTTTTAAGGTAAACAACAAAATTAAGTTGAAAAGTCAATGTTCACACATCAGTTACATGATATTTTTGACCACTGTTACATACATGGACTCCGTAGATGGATGACCATATTTACATATCAAGACCCCTCCATGCCTCGGAAAGCACGTTAAGCCGTTACTCCTGGCTGTTACGAGTTGTCAGAACCCTGAAAGTCTGACAACCAGTCTTACCAAGCAGTATTGTATTACCCAGTAACTGGGTTGTGGAGGTCAGATTGGCAGTTGCTCCATGTAAAATACTGGTATTCAGCTGCATCCAGTTAGACTGCTGTGTTGGGAAAAGGCTAGGCAGATGACATATTATCTTCAGTAATTAAAAACATTTTGATTTCTTTTTTGGACAGCATTATATCCTACTACTTTTTATCAAAAATAGTTGTTCCAATCTAAGTTGAATGAACTTTGCATATTAGTTTAACAGTATGTAAACAAACAATAAGTTTATATTGAGGTATTGTGTTGATGTGCTCATTTTGCTTTATATGCATATATAACACTTATGTATTAAATACAAAATTTACGGTATTTACCCAATATTACCTTGTTTTAAAGTTAGCTGTTGTCAAGTGTGTGGTCAATGTTTATGTAATGGCAAATGAAAAGAGTGTAAGGAAAATACAGTCAGCAACAAATTAGGTGCTTATATCTTATAGATATTATGATAATATTGATCAACTAGGCTTATGTCAATATTTCAATTTATATAGCTTTTGCATAGCTATTTATATAATTTGCATACTTGATAGTGCACTTTTACAACATTGAGATCACTTTTAATTAACACAATAGTCATAAGACTAACAGATGATCAAGTTTCGCATCATTAGTCAAAAAACCCCCCGACTATTTATGTTAAAGGTTCACTTTATCACAAATGATTTAATGAACTTTAAGAAGTAGATTAGATTATTTTACCAAGAAAAGGAATTTTCCTCTTAGGAGCGCACTTCTTCGCGGTCATGGTATGCATATTCGAGTAGTCAGGAAGCTAGTGTTCGGTTGTTCGGCGATTTAGCTCTACCGGTTTAAAGTAAACGCGCGGTACTTATCTATGAGCAGCTGTTGGTATGTTGACACAGACGTGTGATGTCGCCGATCCACGTCTGTTTATAAGCGTCATATCTATCTATATATATACATAAAAATCAATTGCTGTTCGTTTGTCTGGCTAAAACTCGAGAATGGCTGGGCCGATTTAGCTGATTTTGGTTTTGAAGTGTTTGTCGTAGTCCAGGGAAGGTTTAAACGCTGAAAAAAATTGGAAAAGTTGCCGCAAAAATTGGAAAATTTTAAATTATTGAAATTGGGACGGGATGTCTGTCGGGTCACCTAGTTTTCATAAAACACTTGAGCATTTATTTATTTATTGCATAAAAGCTTTAAGGTTTTCAAAATCATGTTCACACCCTTTTATAATGAATACCAGATATTAATCTTGTTCATATTGCTTTCGCGCCTGCGTCTTCGCTCTTCACATAATTTTGCATGCCTTAAAAACGTTCTCATAGGAAACTTCTGTTCGCAATTTTGATGGATGACTGGTGTCATTGATCAAATTTTCTTGTCAAGAAATTGTGTTGAGCAAAAAAATAAAGACAAAGTAGTCTTTATTTTTTTGCTCAACACAATTTCTTAATACATAAATGTAGGTAGGCAAGTATACAGGGTGGCCGGAACATTGACGTCCAAAAATAAAATTTCGATCCCTCGTATCGTGGGGTATTCGAATCACCCCCATGTATGTTCCGCGACTTTTCATAGTTTTCGAGTTATGAATTTTTTTCTGAATGTTTGAAAATTTTCGACCTGACCAACCTAAAAAAAATCTAAAAAAAAAAGTAGAGGGTTTTATCGAGTTTCTTTTTTTGCAACTGAATTTTCATAAGTAGTACTTTTATGCATAAAATAATCAGCTTCGTAACTGTGATGAAAGTTATGAAAATGTTGATCTAAAGTGAAAAATTTACGTTCGGTAAATTATGACTCAAATTTTCAACTTTAAATTAAAAATCTTAACAGGTGACTTCATAATTCCTAAGTAGGCTTCAAGAATGCGCCAGACTCTCAGCTTTCATAATCATAAAAAAAATGAAGTACTTAATAGGGCTACTTTGTTTAAAATCGGCCTTCAAAGACAGCGAGGTGGAAAAATTCTTAAAATTACCCATCTGAGTAATTATTTTTTTTTGGCTATTTTCTCGTTCCTAAGGTTAATTAATGATAAGAATACTGAAAACTAACCACATTATATTCAATATTCATAATTACCACACGTGGGCGAATGAAAATCCACTCGAAGTGAGAGCTTCGACATTTCAACATCGCTTCAGCGTTAACTTGTGGTCTGGTATCCTCAATGGCGAACTAATTGGTCCGTTTGAACTGCCGTCCAGACTTGATGGAGAAACATACAAAAACTTTTTGGAAAATGAACTTCCATTGTTGCTGGCAGATGTGAATCTCGAACTCAGACGAACCATGGTGTTGCAAAATGACGGCGCCCCGTGTCACTATGCAACCCAGGTCCGAAATTACTTAGATGAAACATACCCCAACAGATGGATCGGACGCAGCTGACCAATTAGGTGGCCTCCACGCTCACCTGATCTCAACCCCATCGATTTCTTTATTTGGGGCTATTACAAGGAAATAGCATACGCCCGAGACTGTTCAAGTGAACAAGAGCTGAGGCAGTTGATTGCAGAAGCTGAACGTGTTGTGAGAGAGAACAGAGACGCTTTTAGACGATTGCCAGACAATTTCTTACGTAGGTGTAGAATGTGTATTGCTGCTGGTGGTGGCCACTTTGAAAACCTTTTGTAAATGTTAAAAATAAATTAAGTACTTTTTTCACATTATCATCTGTGTTTTATTCAAAACCACTTTTTACGTAAAACTTTTCTTACCCAACTCTGAAACTATTTGTTGGTTAGTTTTCAGTATTCTTATCATTAATTAACCTTAGGAACGAGAAAATAGCCAAAAAAAAATAATTACTCAGATGGGTAATTTTAAGAATTTTTCCACCTCGCTGTCTTTGAAGGCCGATTTTAAACAAAGTAGCCCTATTAAGTACTTTATTTTTTTTATGATTATGAAAGCTGAGAGTCTGGCGCATTCTTAAAGCCTACTTAGGAATTATGAAGTCACCTGTTAAGATTTTTAATTTAAAGTTGAAAATTTGAGTCATAATTTACCGAACGTAAATTTTTCACTTTAGATCAACATTTTCATAACTTTCATCACAGTTGCGAAGCTGATTATTTTATGCATAAAAGTACTACTTAAGAAAATTCAGTTGCAAAAAAAGAAACTCGATAAAACCCTCTACTTTTTTTTTTAGAATTTTTTTAGGTTGGTCAGGTCGAAAATTTTCAAACATTCAGAAAAAAATTCATAACTCGAAAACTATGAAAAGTCGCGGAACATACATGGGGGTGATTCGAATACCCCACGATACGAGGGACCGAAATTTTATTTTTGGACGTCAATGTTCCGGCCACCCTGTATATGTGAAAAAAATTTAATCTGCAGTTTCAATAAAGGCAATTGAAAAAAAAATAAGTGGAGTTAAGGAACATTTTGGAATTTCCTATGCTCACATTTTTAGTCAGATGAGGTAGAATTTTTTGGGTCTGGTTCATAATATCGACAGTCACTACATCGACGGTCGCTGTATCGAAAACGTCCCATCGACGGGCTAATGATACGACAGTACCCCAAATCGATGGTACGCTACATCGACAGTATATCTTAGGAAATTTCAAAATGTTCCATATCTCCAGACTTATGATTTTTCTCTCAATGGTGGCGCTAGTTGGCAGTACCTACTACCACAGAATCTGTGGTACTCGCCTTAAACTATGAATTTGCACATAATTATTTGCAAGAATTGATGGACACCATTAATTATGTTAATGTTTTAAGTTTTAATTCACAATACATAAATGCATTCTCATGCCTGCTTATACTAAATCACAAAGAGATATTTGCATGAATTGGACTCGAACACGATTTCCAACGCAACGCCTCGCTTCGTGCTGGTAGACTTGACATCCGAAATGTGCAACGTCACTTGTAAGAAGACGCGCCAATCTACGCACAGGAGGCTTGGCCCAATCTGATAGCTACAGCGACTTTGACAAAGGAAACATCCCTGGGTAAAAAAAAGTATTTCTACTGACGGACTAACCGTCAGTCAGTTAATAAAAAGAAATTAGATACTTACGTATTTTTGCTTTATCATATTAATTAAAAAAATACTTAGACAAAACGCATTAAAGTTGGGCAGTGGGGGCTCGCTACGTCACAAACACAACTATAACAAACTACGTATCTCGTGTCGTTTTATCCTACCTAAGAAAGAGCGGCGTCTTCTAACACAGGCATTATCTGCTTAAAAGGAGACGCCATTCACCAACAAAATGTTCACAACTAATGGTAATGAAATAAACATTTTTGTATTTTTACCTACGTATAAAATCTGGCAAGGAGTGACGTCATGCCACATTTTAAACTCAATATATCGCCGTAATCTTTTGATTACGTAAAAAAAAGAAATACGTGTCGAATATTTTTTACTATCCTACATGACGAACAAAAAAAATGTAGCCAACATCCTTAGTGTACATACTAGTTACGTTATGCTTCTGACAACAGACATAAAATATAGCTTTATTTTGCACCATTCATCTAATAACACAACAACTTTATAAAACGGTATTTTTAGAATCGAATTTGTTGCACCATAACATAATCATACAAAATTCTCCAAATCTAGTTAGATTAGAAAGATCATAGCCGAACGCGATTGATTTTATAATATCGCGCGATAAGCCTCGTCAACTATTAAAATATGTAGTAAATCGGTAGAGTATACGTCATCTCTATCGCTGGCTCCGCTTACTCACGCCACGGCCAGTGCCCCATAGCAATTGATAAGCTTGAAGCGCGCATTAGATTCTGTTCGGCGTACGCTACACTCATGCCTGGGACTCCGCGGCCAGATGTTAGCGTGATCCACGCATTATCTGTTTCGTAAACAATCAGTTTTTGATACGATGAATTTAAAATGTTATTGCTAGTAACAATATAGTTGAAAGTGATGTGCGAATGCCCAGTGCTTTATGTTGAATGCTCGACATTTTATGCGCTTGTTTTGTGAGGACGTAGTATTTGCATAATAGAACAATGTACGTACAGTACCTATCGTTTAATTATTTTTGGTTTTATATATTTAATTTATTGACTTCACATTTTAGGCGCTATGTTTTGTGAGGACGTAGTATTTGCATAATAGAACAATTGTACATTATTTTTGGTTTTATATATTTAATTTATTGACTTAATTTAGTGGGAAGGTTAAAACTCGATCCCACATGAATAGACGTTATGTAGTAGATATTTAACAACGAAAAATAATAATAGAAAAACTTAGTCGTATTGCTATTTATAATCAATGAATCAGTGGTTTATTTTCAGGTTTTTAGTACGTATTATGAAAGTATAGTCAGTCCAGTGTCGTTCAAAATGTTACTTGTAACTAAATATTAGCAAATAATGGGCGTCAGTGTGACTAGTAAAATAAAACACAACCCGCCTTGACCTCTTCGCACACATAGCTGCATTCACTGTCTGAGTAAGTATTTAATAAATCGATAACTTTCGTTGAGTCTGCTACGAAAACAAAGAGTAACAAAACTTTAACACTTATGAATTTAGTTGATTCCAACAATAGAAAATTACACATAGGATTAAGTACACCATCGGTTCGATCATCTTAGGTTATAATGCCGCATATAATACGGTATAAAATCTACTTGGATACGACCTTGTTGTGTAGGTACATACCTAGTTGCCAAGAATTTAAAAGTAAAATCTTGAGCACACCTATGTGATTAATCTACCCACACGTTGAGTTTCTACGCCTTGTCGTTTTCCGTAAAAGTGCATAAAATATTTGAATTGTTTAAAAATAAACTGTTTATATCGATAAATTGTATTATATTCTGCAAATAAACAGCGGTTTGTTGTTTCACCCTTGAGAAAATAGAATTTCTGAAATAGTTGGAATGTCCTTGTTGTCGATGTAATTTATAGTTGTACTACTCATAGGTGGCTTCTTAACCCATAGTATCGAGGTCGAGACCTCTTATTAACTAAGCTAAAATTAATTTAGAGACGAAGTAGAAATAGCGTTGTATTGTTCTGTTGCAAATACGGAGTCTTCTCATTTTGCATCTTATTACGGTATCGGTATGGCGGGCACTCGCCAGTCGCCACCCAAGTACCGCGGCTCGTGACGTAACTTATGCACGCACAGCCGCGGAAAAAGATCTCCCTAACGGCCGCAAATGGAAGCGCAACACGCGGACGTGGGCTATTTAAATGTGTCGTTTTGTAAGGGAATTGCTTCGCAGGAATTCAAGGCTCGTTTGATGGATCGATTTATTCGTAAGGCTTCCCTGTTCCCCTTTATAAATAGCTGCGGTATCGGTAGAAGCTTATTATATTAATGTCTGGCTGCCGCACAAAGATCTCTGGTGAAATTATCTTTATAAGTGGGATGGGTTTGGATTCACGTAGGTAATAACACGCCCACCGCCCTCGATTATTTCCACTAGAAAAATGGAGATATTGGATCTAAAAGTTGTAAACGATTTCTCCACCTCTCTAATTTTCCATCAAAAATCTGTTTCTTGTCACCTTGTCAATTTCAAAGAAAATTGATTTGATTCTAGATTTAATAAGTTCATGGAATATCCGCTATACAAAAATAACTTTGTGCTTATCAATAACATGAAATACAAAGTCTGTTTTTCGGTCTCTTAAATTCACATATTTAGTTCTGCTACAGAACCTTAAAATGCGCGTGGTCCGTTTACTATGTGATTGTCACATATTAATCTGTGCTAAAAGATTGTATTTAAAAAGCCGCGTTGAAAGTAGAATTATACTTGGACTTTATCGTGTTCAGTAACTTGACAGTTCGAAGCAAAGTAATTTTGGTTTTTAAATTACTGGTATAAACGAATAAAACGTGTTTCATTTAAAACTATAAGCACATCAAGGTAGTTTCGCTAATTCTTTTTTTCACCACATTTCCTTAACACTATTAAAGATGAAGATTGCACAGAATAGTCGATCTCTTAAATAAATTCATAGTGCTTATTAGCATATTTTTGTAGTAGAGAATCATTCAATGACAGCTAGTATTAATTGAAGTGTTCTTAGGTACAATACAATAACTGTTCCTAAAACTATTAAAACCCATAGAATATGTATGATGAATCTTTTGCTCTAGAAGCGCTCATATTCATTTAAAGTTATTCAGTCACACAGTAAAAAATCAGTTGGAAATCGCCGAGAAACTTGTGCGATACTTAGATGTTGAATGAAATGTGTAACATTCCTTTTGCTCCCATTGTGCCATCTTGTACAGTCAGCGTCAAAAATATCGAGACGAACAGACCCTTCAAAATGATCTCAACAAATAAGAAAATTAATCTTTATCTCAAATGGATAAAGTTCTTATCAGAATGACAGTTGTCGTGTACTGTCTTCATTCTGAAACATTCCTTGTATCATTGAGTTAAAATTTCATTTTCATATTTGTTTAGATCATTTTGAACAGTCTGTTCGTCCCGATGTTATTGACGCTGACTGTACCTACTACATTGAATTCCTTGAACACGAACAATTGCGAACTAAAAACAATATCTTGTGAACTTGTTAAAAGTGATAAAATTATGGTTTATTAATATGGAATTTGCCTAAACCGGCAACAGTTATGATTGCTTCCGTTTGTCAGTTTATTCAATATTCATTTGCAGACTGTTTGATTGTTTGACTTCTAAATTAGGTATCCCAATAACGTTCCGTGTGATAACGGTATGCACCTAAATGTTCCAATGCTTTGATGTCTGCGCACAGTGTTTTTTTTTGCCCCAAAAAAGTGACATCAGCTTTTTATTGGTCGCTGTGATTAATTCAAGACAATGTTTATGTTATGTTCTTTCTCCAGGATCAGCTTACATAATGACAGGTTACATGAGTTAAGTACTAAAATTGTTTATTTTATTTTATTTGACAAAAATATAATTTAATGTATTGTGTTGCGTAAATTATTTTGCATAGGTACTATTGTATAGAATCTAGTTCTTCTAACTGAACAGACAGCTGTGCTGCTGGGGAGTTTGTTCCGCTACTTCTTCTTCCCAGCTAAAGCACTAGGAAGTGGTGAAGGGCGGGCGTTTTGTGGGGACTGTCTTACTGTAATTTTGACGTTCAAAAAGTGCTGATTCTCAGCCTAATTTGAATAAAGGAACTTTTGATTTTTTTGATTTTTGACTTTTGATTGAATATTTCTACTCAATAGTTTACTAAAAATGCACGAATAGAACTCCCGTGTGCCAATTTTGTATACTCTATTTAAAAAAAAAATTAAAATTTTCGTTACTTTGAAGGTGAAAATACTGAAAATAATTCGTACAAAAAAAACTGTATATAATTGAGTGTTGTTTGTATTGGATATTTATGAAGCAATTCTAGGCGCATATTTTCCCATTTATATTTAATCAAAAATGACAATAGAACCCACAAAAAAAAATGTTGAACCGAAATCAGTATTTATTTATTTTTATTTTTTCTAGGTCGAAGTAGAACCTCTGTCTGGTACAAATGGATTCCTTATATTAAGGTTTATCACCCACAAAAATATTACTTTCAACTTGGGCCTAGTTTTTGAGAAAATGATGTTCACAAATATGTGCTAGTGTTGACACTATTTTGACGTTTATAATTAATAAATTTTAGTAGTAGTAAATAATTAATTTTAATTAATCATAAAACAGCCAATTGACCTTTTTATGAAACCCTAAACTCGGAATTTTGACCTTGGTACATAAAAATCATTTTCTCGAAAACTAGGCCCAAGTTGAAAATAATATTTTTGCAGGTGATAAACCTTAGCATAAGGAATCTAATTGTACCAGACAGAGGTTCTACTTCGACCTGGAAAAAATAAAAAAATTAAAACTGTTTTCGGAAAAACATTTTTTTTTTGTTATATTATGATTTCTGATTAAATAAAAACAAGAAAATATGCGCCTAACATTGCTTCATAAATATGTAATTCAAATAAAACTCAGTCATACACAGTTTTTTTTTGTACGAATTATTTTCAGTATTTTGACCTTCAAAGTATCGAAAACTTTAAGATTTTTAAAAAAATAGAGTATACAATATTGGCACACGGGAGTTCTATTCGTGCATTTTTAGTAAACTATTGAGTAGAAATATCCAATAAAAAGCTGATGTCACTTTTTTGGGGCAATAAAAACACTGTGCTGCGGAACAACGTGCATATGAAAGAAATGACTTATTTGATCACAATCTTGCTTAAGTTTCGCAATACATCATTATTTATTTATACAATCTTAATTTTTTTTAAAATATATCACTACATATTATAAAACAAAGTCGCTTCCGCTGTCTGTCTGTCCCTATGTATGCTTAGATCTTTAAAACTACTTAACGGATTTTAATGCGGTTTTTTTTAATAGATAGAGTGATTCAAGAGGAAGGTTTATATGTATAATAAACGCGGGCAAAGCCGCGGGCAAAAGCTAGTAAATAAAATATTATAAATCTTAATCATTAGTTCACGTCCACGATAGTTTAATTAAGTTCCTTTATGTTTCACTAGCTTCTGTCCCCGTGAAATTTCTTATTCCCCCGACCCACCCCGTCGCATCGCATTGCCTGCCCGTGCTATTACTTCGTTTTCACTTAGCGTTCTTTCTGACTTTTTTTTCTTTTGTTTGTCTCCTAAGGGTCCTAGCGTGATGTTAAATAGCCTATAGACTTCCACAAGAATTGGGCTATCAAATGAAAACAGATTTTTTCAAATCCGGCTGGTACCTAGTTCCAGAGATTAGCGCGTTCAAGCATACAATCAAAACAAACAAAAAACTCTTCAGCTTTATTATTAGTATATATTTAAATACGTAGAAATAATTCCATATAAAATATGCTATGTTTTTAATCTATCCTCGACTTTAGGACTCAACAACAACGTACGTATACGTATTATCAAGTTGTTTAATTAGAAATTACTTAACAAATACATGAAACTTATTCAGACATCATCCTCAGGGCTTTGTCTTCTTTATGTTAGTACGAGCGAGCAAGTTTACGTATCCATGTTGTTAAGAGTTGGATTAACACTACGTATCTGAAGAATCTTTGGAACTTGCACAATATACCCACATGCCATATAATTTAACTGAATAGGCTACACCCATTTTTGAAAAGTGTCTCAATTAGATTCTATAGTGATAATACGCCACTAAAAAAACCAGAAAACTTTTATTCAATCGATAAGTGCCATAAAAATGCATTTAAATTTTATATTTTCAAATTTCGCGCGAAAACGCTGGACGCCATTTTGCTTTGTGGTCATGACGTCAATTAGTCCGTAAACAAACACTTTATACGCTGATCAGTTGACATTGATACTTTTAAATTTATACTACCGTAATGACGTAATAACATGGCGGCTACTTTCATGGTGTTAGAAAATAAATTAAAAAAACTGAAACCTTTGAATTGAATTTTAAAATTTATATTGTTATTTTACGAACTAAAGCTAACATTTTCCGACTGCTTTTTGTCTAAACTACCTAAATTATATATTGTTTCTCCTATATAGTAAACACCGTATTGAACAGGGCATAGTGTTTATTCTCTTATGATGTACAGAAAAAATCCATAATTATGTTAATTTGATGGGTGGTAAAAAAACTATTCAAATACCACATCTGGTCTGCCTCATTTGAAGTTCAGCTATTTAGTAAATTGGTCTCATAATTCGCATTTAGGAGCTCGTGGCTAAGTAATAACAGCCTCACGGGTAGATCCGTCAGGTTAAGCTACGCTTGCCGGGGTTGGTCTGTGGATGGGTGACCATCTTTACATACCGAGACTCCTCCTTGCCTCGGAAAGCACGTTAAGCCGTTGGTCCCGGCTGTCATTCGTGGATCTTTGACAGTCGTTACGGGTCGTCAGAAGCCCAAAAGTCTAACAACCACTCTTACCAAGGGGTATCGTATTACCCGGGGTTGTGGAGGTCAGATAGGCAGTCGCTCCATCTATATAAATAAAAAGAGGAGTCCTGACTGACTGACTGACTGACTGACTGACTGATTGACTGACTCATCAAAGCCCAGCCCAAACCCTTGGACCTAGAAAGCTGAAATTTTGCACAGAGGTTTCCTTTATAATGTAGACAAGGAATAAGTAAGGAATTCGCGGTAGCAGGTTCCCTTGGGATATTTCCGACATCCACGCGAGCGAAGCCGCGGGTATAAGCTACTGTAAAATACTGGTATTCAGCTGCATCCGGTTAGACTGGAAGCCGACCCCAACATAATTGGGAAAAGGCTAGGCAGATTGATATTGGTCTCAATTCACATTTCAGTTGTTGAGAAAGTTCGCCTACAAACTTTCAGACATTAATGTTTTGCTTGCTGTTCAATAAAATTAGGCTAAGGATAATAATGTAATAACGTTAGTCAATCAAAGCTCCCACGATCTATAATACTTAATTGATATATATTTTACAATCTGACGCCTTATTAGCTTAAGTAGATACTTGAGGAGCGTGAGATAACAGATCCAGCTGCGATAGATGTTTTGTTTATGCGTTGATTGATCGGAGAAAAGTACCAAGTGACGTCATTTATGTGTATCCTAATTAGGAGAAATGGAATGTTGTTTTGTTTAGGAAGCGACACATTTTATATTCATGTGAAGTGCAATTCAAATCAACGGGGGGCTTTTCCCAAGAACAAAATAGTTTTACTGTTATGTCGGGGATATGCCGTTGATTATCGCGATGGTGGACGTAGGCCGTAGGTGGAGCCACAACTTATCGCGGTAATTTGACAACGGCATTCACATTGCCGATTGACGTGGCGATAACTCGGGTGGCAGTGTTCAAGTGTGGCCACGCAATTTATCGCGATAATTATCGGAATAATTACCGCGATGTTTATGGTGATGATGGGCATTCACGTTGACGTTGGTGTGGCCCCGACATTATTGCCATCATAACAATCCAAGTCATGGTTCAATGAAACACTTTAATTCAACTTATATCTCACGAGCGTCTTCTAAGAACATCAACATAAGTGGCCTCGCTTTCTGTGCGGACATTTGACTCCTGTTAGCTACAGTTACAAGCTGACGATTATCCATCTAAATAATCGATGCATCTTACAATCTGTGTACATATTGGCGTCGGAATCACTTAGAACATCTTAGCTTAATAATTTGCGAGCCTTTGTGAACCGTAACACATTAACTACTGAATAGCGCATTTGTACAATTTAATTAATAAACATTTTATCAGAGTTAAAACGTGCCGCATTTCCTAACATGCTATTTATATCATACTGACAGTGTTTGCCGTTGTCCAATCATTTGACTGATTTAGAGTTATGATAATAATTGGTAAAGAAACTAGGCACTTTTAAGGTCGCATACAATTAGCTACTCTTTTGATTATTTCCCTCTATGCTCCCTCCCTCTCTCTCTCTCGCACACAGGAGGCCTGTGTCCCAACAGCCCACAGGCCTCCATATAATTGGGCTGATTATGCTATTATGCTTAGCTCTAAGACCTTTCTGTTGTAAATTCATTGTTCATTATTTTATAACATAACATCACGCCTTGTTTCCCCGAAGGGTTAGGCAGAGGTGTACCTATAGTACACCCACATTTTGCCAGTTATGTTTGTCCCAAGTAATAGGGGGCGAGCCTATTGACATCATCCGGGCACAAATACAGACTCCGTGTTGTTACTGAGAAATTCCTTGTAACTGCCCGAACTTTCTTATTTCATTATTTTTATTTTATTTCTTTTTAGGGTTCCGTACCAAAATGGTAGAAAAGGAACCCTAAACCCCCGTTTCCACGAGCGTAATAAAATCGCGGCGGGATTTTATCGCGCACTGGATTTTCAACTCTCTGCTTAGCGCCGGGAGTTGAAAATCCATCGGTGTGTTTTTCGTCGCGCTGGGATGCACTCTGTTTTTGTTAGGTTGGATTCTCAACGCTCGGCTCAACAGCGAGAGTTAAAAATCCAGTGCCCGATAAAATCCCGACCCGATTTTATTACGCTCGTGAGAACGCCGACTTATGGTGTGACTCAGTCTGTCTGTCTGTCACAGCTGGATATCTCAAGAACTACTAATGCTATCAACTTGAAACTTGGAACAGTTTTAGATGATGTTTACCCAACTATTTTGCAAATAAGAAAGAAATAAAAATATTTGTATTTTTTTTTGCAACAAACACTGGAAGTGCGTCTTAAAAATTAAAAGTAGGGCTACTAGGGCATGTGGGGTATTATATGAAAGAGCGTTGTTTGCACATTCTCAAACATTTTTAATTTTTTTTTTGACCGCATAGTTTTCGACTTTTGATGAAAAATGTAAAAAAAATACCGTTCTCCCCCAATCTCCGAAGTTTGCATTGAGAAAAATCTGAAATTATTCTATGTGATAGAAGTTTATGTAAATATTACAGGAAAAATAAAACGATGTCTATATATGTATAAAGCACACTTTCAGAAATCGGAACGGAACCTTCGGTGCGCGAGTCCGACACGCACTTGGCCGGTTTTTTTTTTTCTTTCTTTCATTATTATATACTTTTTGTTAGCTTGTAATGGATCTAATTCCAGCTTTACCTGAGAAACATCTGCAGTGGTTGGTCGTAGCCATTGATTGCAACGCAATCTGCGGCCTAATCATGTAATTTTAATGGTAATCACAGGCACTTAGGGTTTCTCTTTGGTTGGATTATAGCTTCTATTATCATTGATAGTGTCATGACTTTAATACTCTTATTCAGTCGTTTGAGGTTTTACACAATCTGTGAAGTAATCGTGTTTCAAAAGTTATGTTAAAAAAAAACTGAAAAAAAAATTAAAAAAATAGTAGATATGTGCGGGGGGGGGGGGGCAATGCAGGCCGCTTACTCGTCAACGCTCACGGCGTCCCGTCCCCCGCAGCAGCAATAATCAGCTTTGAGCTTTGTAGAGGCGTCGTCCATGACTTTCGCACGGGTATGTCTGACATAGACTATGTCAGGCATACCTCTGCAGGAAGTCTTTTCCTAAATCTCAATGTGTCATGTTAACGCCCTGGTACCAGTGGTACCTTGCTAGATAATCGAAAAAAAAAAACACTAACCCCCTTATTCATAAACAACTAAAACGCTTTAGAAATCTATTTTAGTTATAGAAGTGTATTGTCAATTTCTTTGGAATTATGATTTGAGTTTGAAAGAAGAAGACAAAACACTTCTATAACTAAAATAGGTTTAGCGTTTTAGCTTTTTATGAATAAGGGGGTTAGTATTTAACAAGTTTTTTTTTTTCATATACTAAGATTTTATTATTAAGCATTTATTTCAGAAAAATCCATAAATTGTTAATAATGACTTAAAACTATGTTAGCAAAACTTACTTATGGAAAATTAAAAACTGTTGGCTTGGAACCCGTGTGCACACTGTTCCAGTACCGCACAAGAGGGCAATCTGCCCTTTCTACTACTAAGATACACTATATACCTATGGTTTTATACTGGGTGATTTTTTAATGACCAGCCAAATTTTCACAGGGTGTTCTACCCATGAATATGAACAACTTTCACTATGGGACCAACTTTGAAATCACGAAAAAAAAAACCAGCGGTTTCCTACAAAAGTTCAATACCTACTCGATCAAAATGTATGAAACAGCTGATATTTTTTTTGCGATTTCAAAGTTGGTCCCATAGTGAAAGTTGTTCATATTCATGGGTAGAACACCCTGTGAAAATTTGGCTGGTCATTAAAAAATCACCATGTATACTAAGATTTTGCAATTGCCATAATAAACTTTAACGTTCCATTATTATGTCGTCCACCACAAACAACATCACGCCTGTATTTCCCGAAGGGTTAGGCAGCGGTGTACTACAGACACTACAGTACATTCACGTTTCGCCAGTTATGTTTATGTCCCAAGTAATAGGGGGCGATCCTATTGCCATCAACCTTACACAAATCCTGACTCCGGGCTACTACTGAGAAATCCTCCACAAAGTACCTAGTAACTCACCCTACCCCTTTCACAGGTATCGGCAAGCTATCCGGCGAGGGCAAGCACCTCGCCGACCCGGAGGTGCTGCGGCGCCTGACGTCGTCGGTGTCGTGTGCGCTGGACGAGGCCGCCGCCGCACTCACGCGCATGCGCAGCGACCAGCCACCGCCGCACCACCGACACCACCATCAGGACAAAAAGTATGACTGGCATTACTAATTAATTACTAGTTTAATTTAGTCGAGGTCGGAAATTATCCCATGGGAACGTACTACCGGGATAAAAAGTATTCTATGTCCTAATCCAGCTCATGGTCTACCCATATGCCAAATTTCATCCAAACCCGTTCAGCCGTTTTAGCGTGAAAGCGTAACAAACAAACAAGCTCACTATCGCATTTATAATTATTAATTAGGATTTACTTATTTGACATAAAACGGCTCTATGGCTAATTACATTAGTTATAGACAAATAAACCTGGCTTAGTTTTCTTCTTATGGTTGTCTCTGTTTCCAATCCCATATTCCAATTTACTCATGTCCATTATTATATTCTCTTGAAAATTATTTAAAAAGTTTCATTGATAGATGATAATTTATTTTTGTAAAGTTATTTAAAAAAAAATTACACTTCAAAAATAAGTAATGTTTTAAAACGTGTTTCCAATCAGAATTGAATAAAATGTAGCAATTTAAAGAGGCGAACCTAATGCGGGTTGAAATTAAATTATTATCATACTGTAATGCGGTGCTCAAGGTCCTAAATTAAGTCTAGATTTACAGAAGCAATTTTGCTCAGACTTCATTTAATTTATTTCTTTTACACTTATTTTGCGTTCAGTCAACGCGGTGTTTTATTAAGAGGATACCGAGCGCGCAGTGGCGCCCTCATCGTTTGGTTATTTCTTTTATTTTAGAATTAAAATGCAGACAATAAGCATGTTACGTTGTGCTCCACGAGACTACGTTGTTATTATTACAAACAGTAGTCTATGTATATAAACATCAATTGCTGTTCGTTTGTCTGGCTAAAACTCGAGAACGGCTGGGCCGATTTAGATGATTTTGGTTTTGAAATGTTCGTCGTAGTCCAGAGAAGGTTTGAACGGTGAGAAAATATGGAAAAGTTGCCGGGAAATTGGAAAATTCGGGAAATCTGAAAGTGGATTTTCTATGGGAATTTTGAATTATTGAAATTGGGACAAGACAACGTCTGTGGGGTCAGCTAGTTTTATTATAAATCCTTAAAACGGAAAATAATAGCCTCTATTTTCCGTTTTAAGGATTATAATAAGTTACCAATGTAAAACTACTGTTTGTAATAATAATAACGTATAGTCTTGTGGAACACAACATATTGCTTGCTTTCTGCATTTTCATTCTAAAATAAAAGAAATAACCAAACAAACGAAGAGGGCGCCATTGCGCGCTCGGTATCTTTTTAAGTAAAATACGCCATAATAATAAGTAGTGCAAACCTTTCTTGTTCAGAAGACATAACACTTTTAATAATATTAGACCCTTCAATGCTATTCCGCTCCGATTGTTTTCATTTAACATGTTGACTGGCGAAGTTCACGGTAGATGATTCATCCGGAGAGCACGAACGTCTAATCACATGTGTTACATAAATCCTTGTCTAGACCATCCTTGTATCTAGATTATACACAACGATTCAAACACTAAATGAATGAATGTAGCTTTAATTCGGACATACAATATCCATATAGTGTTAGTAACATAGAAAAAATAACTTATTGCCTAGTGTTAGTAAAAATCAACCTTCGCCCAAACTGCTGTACACACGGCTACACATCAAGCTATACATTTCCAGTTTACACTGACCTCTCATTGTAAGAAAATCCTATACAATGCGAGATCAGCTTATACTGGAAATGTGTAGCTTGATCTGTAGCCGTGGGTACAATCGGAGAGCCGAGGCTCTCGGCTATAGTTTTCAGGATGCTGTTTTGACTGCCGCTCACTCTCCTCAGTGCTTATAATTACATAGAAATCCCGTCAAACAATCGTATGTGCCTTGATCAAGTATATTGATCTAACCTTTTTGGAGGTTGGTAACAAATCAGGAGAAGAAGAGAACAGTAAAAGGCTGGCTGTTACAGTCCCTATGTATCCTAAAAAGTAGCCTATGTCTATTCCAGAGTATTTTAAATGATAAATGATTTTATTTCTGTAAGTAGATAGTCTTTATAAATAAAAATGAATCTCTATTTCCCTTGGTCATCGCATCACGCGTGAACGGATGGAACAATTTCGCTAATTCTTTTTTTGTTGTGTTTATTATTGTCAGGAGAAGGTTCTTAGGAAAGAAAAAGTTAAGAAAATCTCGCAAAAAAAAAATGGAAAATTTCAGGAAAAGTTTTTACTATTTTAACTTCACGCGTTTACATTAGAATATTCATAGCTAAGACAGGACAACGTCTGTCGGGTCAGCTAGTTTTTAATAAAAACTAGATGAGGTCGGTGTTTCCTATCTGACTTCTCTGAGAAGAAAGGCCGAAACAAACTCGGAGGTCACAGTCTCTTTTAAAGTCCAGACATAATCTTGGTCGGATCATGTGACGACCATGTAGATTAATGTCTGAAATGGTCTTTTGAGGAAAAAACCACACAGATTGAGTGGAGCTGTCCAGTCAGTGCACGCATTTGTCAGTAATCGTGCAGCTCAATTCAGAAAATAATCTATCTCTGTGCCAAACATCCAGATCCATTCAGCCGTTCTGGCGTGATTGAGTAACAAACATCCATCCATCCAAAATTTCGCATTATAAAGGATGAAGAAAGGAAGGATTAGTAGGACAAATCGATGTGTGTATGTATATTTCCTATGGACTCCAACACGGCTAGAGCTATTTTAATGAAATTTTCAGGCAATCGTCAGATTAGCCCAGTGGGGGTGAGCCTGTGAAGTTTACGTAAATAACGCAATAAATGTTGTTGAGCTGTCTAAATGAAACCGATTCCGATTGATAGTATTTTACACAATTAGAGTACGGGTTATTTCGCGATGTTTTCTTTCTCTAAGTATATATTAATTGAAAAAGTCACATCAGAAGGTTGCTTAGTAATTTAAAACTATAGCAGCTATTCTTAGACGTCTAGGTCCCTAGACGTCTGTGATGCCAGTCTGGAAAACACATTCAACAATTCTTTTAGACGACCTGCCCCAATTTTGGCTCAGTAGTAGATATTATACATATAACCTAGTTGCTTTTAAAAGGTGGTGTTGAACTAAGGAAAGTAGGACACCATGTTAGAAATAACATTGTCAGTTTTAGCAATATTATTACTACATAAGTCATAAAGGGTGTAACAGAATAGTGGAATAATATAACAAATAAACAAAAATAAATAGAATACTACTTTATAGGAGGAGCTCGTGGCTAAGTAATAACAGCTGCACGGGTCGATCCGTCAGGTTAAGCTACGCTTGCCGGGGTTGGTCAGTGGATGGGTGACCATCTTTACATACCGAGATTCCTCCGTGCCTCGGAAAGCACGTTAAGCCGTTGGTCCCGGCTGTCATTCGTGGATCTTTGACAGTCGTTACGGGTCGTCAGAAGCCCGAAAGTCTGACAACCAGTCTTACCTAGGGGTATCGTATTACCCCGTAACTGGGTTGTGGAGGTCAGATAGGCAGTCGCTCCATATAAAATACTGGTATTCAGCTGCATCCGGTTAGACTGGAAGCCGACCCCAACATAGTTGGGAAAAGGCTAGGCAGATTGATTGCTGTATTTCTTATAATTGTAAGGTCCTGTTTCACCACCTACAATTCAATTTAAGTTTCTACTAACTTACTTGGCAGATAATTTCATACAAATTCTGTTCCATTTTTGAATTTATTCAGTAAGTAGTGGCTATTCGGACATCGTGAAATAGGCCCTTAACGATTTACATTTTATTGTTATTCAAGATTCTTTTTTTTAAACACACACAAAATCTAAAATGAACACAAACTAAATCAGTTTCCATACTCATTAATCTCTCTCTTTTAAGATAATGTTTTACTAACAAAATTATGGACAGTTATTAGTCTGAAATAAACTTTTTTTTTTTTTTTTTTTTATTAATCAAATAGGCGTTGATGATGATACAGAACAACCTTTTTTGGTTCTAAAGTTAGTCCATATTCGCGTCTAAAAGTATAATTCCAATTTAAACCACCTTGCTTTGTGTTAAACAGTGAAGTGAAGTGATGGTCACTTGAGTTCGGTCGAAGGCCGCTAAAAGCGCATTAACCTCGTAAGGCCCAGGTCGATTGACGACCCAATAATTAATAAATTAATTGGAGGGAATTATTTAACCAAAAAATACGTTTAAATATCATGTCATAATTTTAGGTCGCTGGGCCGTAATTGTTTTCATGGGTCGCACCGTGTCGCGCGCATTACCGTGTCAACAGTTCAAGAATGCTCAAATTTTACATTTATTGTTGCTGGATGTTGCTTTATGTGACAATACATCTTTTAGCATCTAGAACTTTTTGTTACTTGACATTTTGGCAGTACTTGGTCTAGATATTTTACAGTTCCACAAATTGTTTAAGTGTCTACAGATTTGCTCGGTTTTTGAAGATCGACACGTGTGGTAAAAACTAACGATCGTCAAAACACAGCATATTCGAATGCTCATCACATTTACTCGATTTTGTTTGATGGCACTTGTCGATCGTTAAAAATCGAGCAAATCTGTAAACATCTTTCTAAAGATAAAACTGTAAACACTGCGAAGAACTCTAGTTCTTTAGTTCTTCGTAGTGTTTACAGTTTTATTTATCTGCGTGTTTCGGGATTACCCAATCGCGAGCTAATCACACGAGTCATTCGCAACTAGTCGGGCAATCCCAAAACGTTCATGTGAGTAAGTTCTTACAAAAATAAACATGAATACTGTGTCTCAACGAAAGCTGTAATAAAAAAAATCTCAGTGATTATTTCAATGTATTTATTACACGAATATTAGAGACACGATTCTGAATTAAATTATCGGATCAAATCTGTTCATTAGTCATCATTTTATATAGGTTTATCATCATTGTGATTACCCCTCATAGGCTCCTAATTTGGTCAGCATTTGATCTTAAACGAAGCGTTACGTCGCGATTTTGCCTTTCACCATAACGTTTTCACTTCATTCATAGAAACTCAGTTTCCCTGTTTAACATATTCGTTTTTCCTATTACGTCACAGTTCACAGTATTTATTTACTGTTATATATAAATTATCATAATGTTATCACTGTTTTGATGTGCACATTGGCTGTTGTAAAAAACAGGCCATAAACCCCTACCGGTTTTTTTTAATGAATGAATAACATAATGATAGCTTGCTAACTTGTTCCAGTTCCACTAAAGCCAATTATTTATCGATTGAATGTTATAATGCATCGTCATCAATTATTTACCGTATACGTAAACAGAGAACAACGCGGTTGCAAAACACGTGTTATGTTATTTTCTATCTTCAAAAATCCATTATTATAACTGCCCTGAGTGTTTTGAAGTTATTAGGGTAACACTAATTTTCAATGATGATATTCCGAGAATTGAGTAACCTTTGTGTGCGAGCGGGAAGCCTCTCGAGTTGACGTTTTCCATATGTCAGTGACTATTCTGCGTCAACTCGATGAGACCGTTTCGTAACAGTGATTTTTTAAGCTTTGATCTTATCTGATTGATTTTGCCATCGCAAATCAGTCTTATAGCCTCTGCCATTCTAGAGTTGATATTCTGTGACGGTGATGGTTCTAGTCAACAATGCGGGTCGAGTGCCACTGGGAGCACGCCGACGGTGGCGTCGTCGGTGGGCGCGGACGGGGCGCCGTCGCTGGCGGAGGCGTGCTCGGACGGCGACGTGGGCACCGTGCGCAAGCTGCTCACGGAGGGCCGCTCCGTGCACGAGACCACAGAGGAGGGCGAGTCGCTGCTCTCGCTCGCATGCTCCGCGGGATACTACGAGCTCGCTCAGGTGCTGCTAGCCATGCACGCGAGTGTAGAGGACCGCGGCATCAAGGTAAACATTACGCAATTATCCTTAAACAATTTTTTAATATTAAGTCTCTAATTCTCAATATTATGAATCATGTATTCAAATTAGACTCTGAAGTGACACTTTTTGATCATCAAAAAAACCCAACTGCAACTAAAAAGTTTAATAAAACAAGACTATTTTGCAAACAGTCAGGGGTGAAAAGATCATGGATCCATCATGGTTCCGTTGTAAAAAAGGATGGTGCTATAGGTCGTATATAGCTCGTCATAGTACAGCTCCAGATGTAGTTGCAGTTGTAGGTGGCAGTTATTTATATAGCATACATCGTGAAAAACATAAGCCGACGTTCGCACGGACGTAAAAAAATCGCGGCGGGATTTTATCGCGCACTGGATTTTCAACTCTCGGTGTTGCGCCGAGCTTCGAGAATCCAACCTAACAAAAACAGAGTGCATCTCAGCGCGACGAAAAACACACTGTTGGATTTTCAACTCCCGGCGCTAAGCAGAGCGTTGAAAATGCAGTGCGCGAAAAAAAATCGCCGCGATTTTTTTAATAGTAGTATTTCGGCTAGAAAGAAGTTTCTCGACAAATCTCTGAATTCTTTTTTTTTAGGGCGACTGCACACCTTTGATGGAGGCGGCGAGCGCGGGTCACGTGGACATCGTCCGGCTGCTGATCGCGCACCACGCTGACGTGAACGCCGTGTCGGGCTCCGGCAACACGCCGCTCATGTACGCATGCGCGGGCGGTCACGAGGAGTGCGTGCGCGCACTGCTCGAGAGCGGCGCCAATGTTGAAGACCACAACGAAAATGGACATACGCCGCTTATGGAGGTAAAGAATTCATCATCTGCCTGGCCTAATTCCCAGCTATGTTGTCCAGCTTCCAGTCTAACCGGATGCTGCTGAAAACTAGTATTTTACATGGAGTAACTCGCTACCTACTGGGTAACACATACCCCTTGGCAAGACTGCTTGTCAGGCTTTCGGGCTTCTGACTTCCACCCGTAACGACTGTCAAACCTATTACTTCTCAGGTGTATTTCTTTACCCGAAGGACTATTTTAGCTACATGGCACTGAATTATATAGAGCATCGTCGATGGCTGTCAGTAGGCAGGCAGTACGTATTTATGCAGTCCTTTTAGTGTACTTGCGTCACCTTCGGCGAACCGCCTAAGTTATGTATCGGAGCTGATGGTCCCAACTGCCGCAATACGAACTGGAATGTAACTTCTATCAGGATCTATTCTCTTATTGGTCACGACTGTAAGCGAGCAGACTGATTGACTGCTGTGACTCTCTCTTCATAAGGCGGATACCTGTTTTCTCTCAATTTTGAAACGGCAAGTCTTAAACCTTTGTCTATGGTGTTTGGATAAACTGGATGTAATACACTTTCGCCCACATACAGCACGCACTACTCGACACTAATCTGAACAATACAATGTATTGACATAGATAACCGTTGCCTATTTACATTCAGCATTTAAGGACACTGTTACAAATGGGTAGTCAAATCATTACTTTTTTTACATAAAAGTGTGTTTATTAAATAAAATGTTTTGCATTCTTAAAATGTTTTGTGGCCAAATTATTGATAAATGTGCATGATACGATTCTGTACTATAAACGTAATTTTAGATATGTACAGCTTCTCAATAACGGTACCGAAGTAAAAAAATTAACTTCGGTACCATTATTGTGAAACTGTACCTATCTAAAATTATATTTATGGTTCAGAATCGTACCATGCACATTTATCAACAATTTAGTCAAAAAACATTTTAAGAATGCAAAGCATTTTATTTAATAAACACACTTTTGTGTAAAAAAGTAATGATTTGACTACTCATTTGTAACAGCGTCCTTAACGCGAATTCAGCTGCAATGAATCATAAATTACATGTTTTGTTTTCACACAGCTATTTTGTAGATTACACATAATTTGTATGTGATTACTGTGATTAGTGAGATAAAGTGAAATGTTACATTTATACTGCATTCTATTTTAAACCGAGAGAATATTATTATAGTCAAGAAAAGGTTAGTCCCAGTTTGATTGAAATTAAAACTTTCTCCAGTGTTCATAGGTTTAAAAGCCACAATATTGTTTTCTTTAATCATTGTAATTTGTTATTTTTCGGCTTAATACATTTTATATCTATTAACTTATCAGATAAAAAGTGCATTAATTTATTTGTAAACAAACTGCGATTTTGCATCCGTAGACAACAAGTTTATAAGGAGTACTTAAAATATTCCAAGTGTTATTTTCAGTGCCATCAAAATTACAACTTTATCACAACAGTAACACAATTCTTTTTCCTCAAACCAGGCGGCATCAGCCGGCCACGTGGGCGTTGCCAAGATCTTATTAGAACACGGTGCCGGCATCAATACGCACTCGAACGAGTTTAAGGAGTCTGCCCTCACCCTCGCCTGCTATAAGGGCCACCTGGACATGGTGCGCTTCCTATTAGCGGCAGGTGCTGATCGGGAGCATAAGACCGATGAGATGCACACCGCGCTCATGGAGGCAAGCATGGATGGGCATGTGGAGGTGGCGAGGTTGCTGCTTGATTCTGGGGCGCAGGTTAGTGTGAGCAAGACTTTATTCATCTAATTAACATAAAAATAAATAATAATAATATAATATTTTTAACTCACGAAGCGACACGTGCTTTTCATGTGGTTACCAAGAGTACAAACACGCTGTGAATGTTTGTTTAAACGCAGGAGCTCTCGGTACCGTCCGAGACAATGGTGAAGTTGGAACTGTGTGTGTGTTATTTGCTGACGCTACTTGTCTTCACGCACATTCAGCGTGTTTGTAAACTTGGTTAACTCAAGTAAAGCGCGTGTCGCTTCGTGAGATAAAAACACTATATAGTTAAACTATTTCACTTTAAACCTTTAAATATTGCAATTTAAACCTTAGAATTAAGGACATATAGGCTTCAAGACACGACTTGGTGAGATAGTTTAACTATACAAGTATATTGACATACACTGCACAGCAAAAGCCTCTTCTCATATAGAGAAGCAATGATGACCACACTTGCTCAAAAGGTGTTGGACATTTCAGACTCATTCCTTCACCAATGTCAGTTATGTCCAAGATAAACTCAGAAAGAACATAAAAATAGCATTATTATTGTCATCTCTTATTGAATTGACAGTTTTTCAAGACTGATTTTTATGGGTATTGTAGTATTCCGCCACTGACTTCTTCTATCTTGTAGACACATTTTGGGCAAACAAAATTACATATGTACAAAAATTTAATACAAAGAGCATTCGCAGCATCTGAGGCTGGTTAAATCGTGACGCACGGAGGTCCTTGAAATCGTCGTTTTCACACTCCACTTTAGTGATTGGCTATTTCAATTTAAGGATCCTTCAACTCGTCACAAAATCAGTTGCATCCGGAACTGTATCTGTATAAATAAATAAATAAATAATTCTTTATTGCCATAAATGTACAAGTAACAAGCCTCATTTCATTTGGATCTGAATGTGTTTTTTTTTGGCAGATTTTTCTACAAAATCTCGGACCGGATCTTTAGCATAACATTTAATTTTTTTTTTTTTCAGTATCATTTTCTAGATCAAATGTATTGTTACTTAATGAAAACCTTATTTGTATAGGTGAACATGCCAACGGACAGTTTCGAATCACCGCTGACGTTAGCGGCGTGCGGTGGCCATGTTGAATTAGCGATGTTGCTGCTGGAACGAGGGGCCAACATCGAAGAGGTTAACGATGAAGGTTATACGCCGCTTATGGAGGCCGCTAGAGAAGGTATGAACACAAGTGTGCTGTATTTTATTTAGTGTGTTAGTGAGAGAAATGCTTCAAAAAGCCATACTTTGTCACAAATTTTTGTAATGTGACTAATTTTATTATGGGCGGCGATTCGCGTTTGTTACATTACTTTCGTTTATTCCCAGTTTTACAAAGCCTAACTACATCTTTTTGCATAAAACCTGCTAAAATATCATGGCTGTTGTGATTAGTTACCTGAAATCGTATAAGTTGGCATAAGATTTGAGAGCAAGTAAAGCTTCCAACTTTTCTTTTCTTGAAACTGGCAGACAGCTGGCGAAGAAAGATCAGTTGATCTGTATTCAAAAAAAGAGTTGCCATGTCACTCATCATTGGCATTCTATCTCTCCCCTACCCTTGATAGACTGGTAGAGAATGCTTAAGGCGTTAAGTCCACGTCCTATACTATAGGTCCTTAGGTAGGTTGAGTCGTATCCTATCGTATAGGTCCTTTTTAAATTACACAAAGTTTAAAAAATAAACAAATTCTTCCTTCAAAGGTCACGAGGAGATGGTGGCACTCCTGCTTGGTCAGGGCGCCTCGATCAACGCGCAAACGGAGGAGACCCAAGAGACGGCGCTCACTCTCGCGTGCTGCGGCGGCTTCCTCGAAGTCGCCGACTTCCTTATCAAGGCGGGGGCTGATGCAGAGCTCGGGGCCTCCACGCCACTCATGGAAGCCTCGCAAGAGGGACATCTTGAACTTGTGCGGTAAGTACTACAACGGTTTACTTGATTAGGTTGTGCAGTCGGTTAGTGTCGGTAAATAGGATCGAAATTAATGGGGATTTGTTGCGTGTCTCTACTTTCGAATCGATGGTACTTTCTTAAATTACGTGGGCCCATTAGGTGACGTAAACATTAATCGCAGTATCAGTGGTATTCATTGTTCATCACCAGTGCTTGGGGACACGCTAGCAAGGAGGTCATAGTCTAGTCAGAAGTTAAGAAAACCTAAACTAAATAGAAAAAAAATCACAAGAGCCTTTGCTTTGCTTCAGCTTTAATTATGATAAATATATTCATCCAATGGTTGTCTGTAAAAGATAGGTTCTTTCTCGTACGAACTCGTGTTAAAAGTAGGTTAATTTTTTTTCTAAAACGCACTTTTTCTTACAGCTACCTACTAAACGCCGGGGCAGATGTGAACGCCCAGACTCAAACGGGCGACACAGCTCTAACCTACGCGTGTGAGAACGGTCACACGGACGTGGCAGACTTGCTGCTGCGTGCGGGCGCGGAGTTAGAGCACGAGAGCGAGGGCGGCCGGACTCCGCTCATGAAGGCCTGTCGAGCTGGCCATGTGTGCACCGTGCAGTTCCTGGTTGGCAAGGTAAATATGACGAACCTAGCTAATAAACGCGGGCGCAGACGTGCACACGGATATTCAAATTATGTGTGAGATTCAGCACTCTTTGACCGTCAAAAGTTCTAACCTCAAAACTCTTACAATTTTCTAGTGTTTTAGTTGAAAGGAAAAAGTGGTTGAATATGGGAAGTTTATAGGTTAAGTTTGTGATGGTCAATTATTTTGGCGTAATGTCCTTCTTTCAGACTCTGAGGGACCAACAGACTTAAGATTACTAAGAAACTATGAACTTTATTTCAATTGGATAAGATTCTTATCAGAATGGCAATAGTTGTGTACCGTGTTCGTTTTGTAACACCCTTGTGTCACTGAGATATAGTTCAATTTTCCTGGTTGTTTATGTCATTTTTAACATTCTATTAATTCCGATATTTTTGACGCACCCAAACGTTTACTGGATAGTAAACCGGATGGCCGGAGAAGTCGAGGGCCGCCCAAGCTCAAATGGATGGCGTAGACCAAGATTTAAGAACTGTTGGAGTGAGAAATTGGAGAGAAAAAGCGGGGAATAGGTCACTTTGAGAAAGATACTTGACCAGGCTAACCCTTTGCTGTAAAGCGTGACCTATGGAATAATACCTATACCTTTTGTAGACTGAATAACACAAAACTTTATTTCATTCACACAGGGCGCAGACGTAAACCGCATGACCGCCCTAGGCGACCACACCCCCTTATCGCTCGCCTGCGCGGGCGGCCATGTTGACGTGGTGAAGTTCCTGCTGGCTTGCGACGCGGACCCGTTCCGCAAACTGAAGGACAACTCCACCATGCTCATTGAGGCGGCTAAGGGAGGCCACACGGCCGTCGTGCAGCTGTTGTTGGACTACCCGCACTCTGTTATGCTGCCTAGAGGTATGTTATCATAGACATCCGGAAATATGCCTTCACTCTATATTTGTTCAAGTTCAAGTGTCGCCACCTCACACAAAAGCAAAAGAAAAATAGATACAGCACACATTATGAGTTTTTCGACACACACTTATTGCACACATGCTCAGAAGGCTTACCACCATCGCGCGTATATCATGGTCAGTTGTGACCGCGTGGAGGCGACATGTGCCACGGCTCCATGCCATATCCCTCGATATCCGTGTATGTTATAGATATTTAGGCTCACTAGCACTATAAATCACTAAACTTATTTAAAACATCTTTCTGTTTCTGTCAATCTTTTAAAGATGACAGAGACAGAGTGAGGTTTTAAACAGGGTGTAATTGTAAACACCATTATACTTTTAAGGGGTCATTGTACTCATCATTTTACACAAATTTTACTATGGGACCAAACCTGCAATCGCGAAAAAAAACCAGCTGTTCCATTGTGACGAGTTATGCGAACATAAATGTACGGAACAGCAGATTTTTTTTCGCGATTTCAGGTTTGGTCTTATAGTAAAAGTTTGTTCATAACGATGAGTACAATGACCCCTTTAAAGGATAAAGGTGTTTATACTTACACCCTGAATATGGTTAGTGGCCTTAGAGTTGAGAATGTGATGAATGAGTTGTGTAGTATATTGTTGATACTTATCTTTGGATTCGTTGCTGTAATAGAGCATACTGGACTTACAGATATTTGACATCATTCTTTTGCAAATGACTCTGGTACGATGTGTTCAGGCAGGTTAGTCGTTAAATGAAAAAAATTGCGAGACGAATGTGACGGTTTAAGGATGATGCGCAGTGGTAGCCCGCGAAATTCAATTCTTTTCGAGTTTTTTGCAATTTGCAGGTCCGTGTCAGGTTGTATCTTGGTCAAAGCATGATACGCGGCAATAAAACATATGTATTTATATAATTTCAACAATAAAAATCATCAATACATCTCTCTAAGTTAGATTTCGTGCAGAGTCGTTAGATTTCGTTCGTTTGACGAATCTGCACGAAAACTAACGTAGAGAGATATATTCATGATTTTTATGGTTAAAATTATGTAAATACATATTTTTTATTGTCGCGTATCATACTTTGATCAAGATACAACCTGACACGGACCTGCAAATTGCAAAAAACCCAAAAAAAAAATGAATTTCGCGGGCTACACAGCGCAATCACCTTAAGTCCGGATATTTGTGTTTGAGAACGAATCAACAAATCTTGTCTGTACTCTCTTTTGGGACAGTCCACATAATATAATTTATACCAGAGCAAGTTTTAAAGCCATATTTGTACTCAGGTAATGCTGCAGCAGAGGAGACGAGTGGGCTCAGCGCGGCGCAGGCGGCGGCGCTGGGCCTGTCGCACGCGGCGGCGCCGGCGGGCGCGGCAGGCGCGCGCGCGCTACTCCCCGCGCATGCGCACCCGCACCCCGCGCTGCACCACCCTCCGCACCACCACCCACCCCAGGACCTGCCCACGAAGTTCTCCAAGGTCTACCTCGACGGTATGTACACTCTACATAAATGTTATGCTAAATATTCGTCATGTTCGGCTACTACGAGAAGATATCCTTAATTGATCCATGTTGTAACTGTATTGTTCCCTTAATTTATTCATAACTAGCGGACCCGACAGATATTGTTCTGTCTGAACGATTCTAGAACCCGGCTGTAGCGCCACCTACCGGGTGCAATTGTGTTTTCAAACCATCCAGAAACCCATTCAAATATACACACAAAATTTAATCTAAATCGGTCCAGCCGTTGTTATACCACGTTGTATCCATTTTTTAAAAGTCCTGGTTCTAAGCTACCTCCCCACCAATTTTCAGACAAATCGGTTCAGCCGTTCTTGAGTTATAAATAGTGTAACTAACACGATTTTCTTTTATATATATATAGATTTCCTTTATAATGTATATTATACAGGGTGGAATGTTTCAACGGGGCAGTAAGGGTAAGTACCTTATCCGTTGCAGCTACGCGAAAATGGTCTTATGAGACTATCCATAATTTTCTATGGAATTTTGATCCCCATTCACAGATTTTCAAAAAAAAAATACAGTTAGCAAGAAAATAGCCATTTTACACAAAAACATTTTTTGATGCCAATCGATCCTGTTTCTAATACTGATCAAAAACTTTTATAGGACCAACCATCGTTGGAGTACTCAAAAAGTCAAAAATTGCAAAAAACTTTTCCCTTACATTTTGTAAAGACTTGTGTAAGTAACTGAAATATAAAAAAATAAATAAAAGACAAATGATCACGTAGAATTTTACACATATCAAAAAGAAGGCGTATTAATTTTCTATTTTTATTATTAACTAACATAACTTGATGATGTTATTCTTATTTAAAATGTTGCTGTTTCTTGTCCTACGATATCAAGTGCTCGAAGTGACCGCCATTTTGACGAATACATAAATTGATTCGTTTCTGTACCGACCTAGTGGCTGCTGACAATTTATTTGCATGAATTCCATAGAAAATTGTGGTTAGTGAGTCTTTAAGTTCTTTAACACTATCGTATTGCTTTTTGTAAACCTGTTTTCACGTACAGCCCCACAAAAAACAAAAGATCTCAACCGTCACTAAAAAAGCTTTTGCGTAAAATTTTCATACAAAATGTACGGGAAAAGTTTTTTGCAATTTGTGACTGAGTAATCCAACGATGGTTCGTCCCAAAGAAGTTTTTGATCAGTATTAGAAACAGGATCGATTGGCATCAAAAAATGTTTTTGTGTAAAATGGCTATTTTCTTGCTAACTGTATTTTTTTTTGAAAATCTGTGAATGGGGATCAAAATTCCATAAAAAATTATGGATAGTCTCCTAATACCATTTTCGCGTAGCGGCAACGGATAAGGTACTTCCCCTTACTGCCCCGCTGAAAGATTCCACCCTGTATACATTTTTAAATATAAAAAAAAATACATAAATTCGTTGGGGTCAGCGCACACCAAGAGCAGAGCAGAGCATTTTCTGAGACTATTGAAAAATTTATCTTATTACAATTCCTTACATTGCAAAATTCAATCGTCCAAACTTGATGCTCGACTACGCTCGAGCATGCTCGAGCATGCTTGGCGTGTATTTAATTTTGCAATGTATGGAATTGTCATACGATTTATTTTTCAATAGTCTCAGAAAATGCTCTGCTCTGCTCTGCTCTTGGTGTGCGCTGACCCTTATTCGTTTAATTAAATATTTAATTTCGTTATTATCAATACGTTTCTTTATTTATAAAAAGTTTACAGCAGTCTGATACTACAAAATAAAGTTAATTGTATGTATGTAGTACGTAATGCTATATTGTAACACTGGTTTCCCCTACAGAGCGCGGCGTGGCGGGCCGCAAGAAGGCGGGTGGCGCGGTGGCGGCGGGCCCGGCGTGCGCGCCGGACGCCAACAAGCACAAGTGCACGCGCAAGCAGCGCGTCGCGCCGCCGCACTCCGACCACCACCTGCCCCCGCCGCCCGACATACTCGACGACAACGTGAGTACCACGACTACCACGTGCCAAACACAACTATAACACTCCCAACTTACAAATGCTTACTAGCGGCCCGGGTTTCAGCAAAACGGGGGATGTCTTGAACAAGTTAACGTCAACTCCATTTAATCTAGGGCCAGTTTCTCGGACGAAACGAAAGTTATCGCAATAGATAGTTTTCATTCGAAGAACTGGCCGTTGTAATTGTTTTTATACGCTCGTAAACTACTGCGTTTGCCATACGACGCGCAGGTCATAAAACGCTATACTCGCTGACCCACCGGTTTAAGCCTAAACGCCTATATGTTCATACTCCCCCTAGCTACAACACAATAACCTATTAAAATTGTTTTACGAGACTTCTCCCTTTAACTTCGCTAAAAACCGCGCCCTAAACACGGCAGACTGCAATGCGACACCAACACAATGAACTAACACTTTCTCTATTATCCAACGGTTGTCACACTGCAACCTGTCGGAAAAATTTAAAGACATAATTCACGCTGAGCGACATTGAAGAATGATTAAAAAGAACGTTAAAGTTCGCAGGAAAATGTGCGATACCACATTGCAACTTTGCTGACTCTGTACATCGCGCACGTATGCCGTTTTCCCACAGGCAATTACCAAGAATGACGTCCAAGATTGATTTGTATGAAATTATACGACGTAAGCTTCAGTATAGTTGCTACAATTGCATACAAATTGATATTGGTTTTCTTACGTAGCGGTTCATCGTGAATTATGGCTAGGAGCTTACATTACAAATAATTATCAAATATACTCGAATGATGTTATTGTATAGCTCGTAAACTTGAGTTTCAATCACAGATTAATACAGATGGGACACTCCACAGTTTAGGTATGAAGCTACAAGTACACGGCGGGCCCCGTCCGCGGGGCTAATTCAGTAGGTCAGAAGGTATAAGAGTTACACGATAGAAAGAGACGCAACTTGTAGTTGAATATAACTGTAGGTAATAAGCGTTGTGCGACCTGAATTGCACTTAATTGTGTCGTAGCAAGAGTCGCTTTTTTGTGGAGTTGTCCCATTTGTATTAATCTGTGGTACAATTACTAAATAACATAGCATTTCCCGACGTTTTAATCACTTTATAATGGATACAAGAAGTCATCATACACATAAACTTACGCCTTTTTCCCAGGGGGTAGGCAGAAACTACAGAAAAAAATATCTGAAGCAATATAGTACGTGTTCCAAATACTTGATCTACATTGTAAACAGGCTGTGCCATTACTATGAAAGTATAAATATTATAAAGAGCTTAAAACGTCCAAACATAACTTACTTTGATAACAAATTAGGGACTATTGGCAAATAGCTTCAACCCCCCACAGTTTATTCAGAATCTAACAATGTTAGGAACGTGTTCAGAAGTTTATTGCGATTGTTTCATGTAACTATCAAAGTACTAAAATATATTGTTAATATTCCTAAACATACAAAAATCAATTTGGGTTATGATTTGAGCATATTTTAGAATGAGATACCCAAATCAAGCATTATGATCGCAAATAAGGCTTATTTTATATTCACTTTAATTCTATCTAAGTACCTATCGTTCTAGAATACGTGTCTATTTGCTTTATAAAACACTGTTAGATCTTAATAATTGCCAACGTCACGGTAAACTTCTGAATGCTTGGTGACAGGTCTTTACAAAACTACGCTAGTTGCATAAGTAAAGTTTATTTTGATCTTTTTTTTAAACATATATTCAATTAATAGCTTTCAGAGAAAAAAAAACTTTCATTCAAGATGCAAAAACGAACTTTGTTTATTAGTCTATTGTTTAGTACCGCTTGCTTTTCTAAATTCTATCCCGGGATACCGGCTTAATCTCGCAATTTGTTTTTTCTTCGTAAACTAATTTCGGGAACACCGCGGCAACCCCGCCGGAGCTATGCAGCTAGTGTATTTGATGTTACTCCTTTATTCATAAACAAAAAGTAAAAACGTTTTATAAAGAAAACATTATGATTTTGTAACAATTATTTATGTGCAGTGTTTATGAATAAAGGACGTAATCCATTGTACATTTGTGTGGGTTATTAACCTGGCATCGTAAAGCCACAGAGTAATAACGCTACAGTGGTTTATCTGGGCAGTGACCTTGAATTAATTACCTACTGCTGCTCGGTAGATAAATACGTGTCTCTCAAACTCTTGCGTAACCGAGACCGACTGAGATTTCGTTTCGGCCGTTTTCTATGAAGATAAACTACTGTATCATTGTCATACTGTGGTAAAGCTTAGCTCCTATGTGCCTCTCATTTGTATTAAATTTTCCAAATTAACCATTGCGCCTCCCACCTAATGTATAATATTGATACCTATGTATATTGTTGGCTTAATATCACGATTCTATCATTTCATTTCTATTTGCTTGCTTCCCACGGTGTAGATTTGCCACCACGCCATGGCTAAGGTATCACTCCCGCCGGGGTTTACGTGGAAGGATGTTAACAAGAAAGTTAAAATTAAATGCCAGATTAAAAATAAATGCAACGTGAGTCACACTATAATTACATTCACTAACCTATCTCAAGTAAATTGTGTATAGCGGCGTCGCACACGTAGACCCGACTAACGTTATGAGCGTAAGAGTACGAATTCACTGCGCGGTTCTTCGACATCCCCAACTAAATATAAATATGACGGTAGTTGTGAACCGAATTATCAGTTTCGTTGTACACTTGGTGGCTAGAATCGCTGGGTGAGTTCACTCTTTCGGTGGCGTTAGTAGCGGCCAGACGTAGCACGTAGTGCGGCGCCACGCGACCACCGCTGACGTTACTTTGTTACAGCGGGACCCGCGCGACTGCCTCCCCGAAGCCGACCGAAGCCTGCTCGATTTGCCCGACCCCGCAGGTATGTACCACACTTTATTTATAATTTCCAGTATGCAACGGAGCTGGGACGCTGTTACAGGGACTTTTGACATACTATTGCAAATTAATATTTTCTGATGTTTCTGATGATGAACAAAATAAATCTTAGGATTTAAAGACTCAAAACCTAGATTTAGATAAACATTTATTGATTTATTACGTTTGTCTAACCTGAACAGCAATTCCGCAATGTTGCATACTGTTGTAAGAGCTGGTTTAAATAAAACGGATGAAAAACTGATGTTTAAATTAGTTGATTTGAGGTTTTAACGAGTGTTAAGTATAAGTAATCATGAAGTAAAACGGTGACGTTGTATGTGAAGGTCCGCCGACGCTCGCCACGTCGGCGCTGCACGCCTTGGACCTACAGTTCTGCGCTCAAGGCAAGTCCGAACGTCACACGTCACCCTTACTGCATTCTATTTATGTTTGGCTTCACGCATCCCGTTCCGCATCGTTAGGGCAAAAGCAGACACGGCGGCTAAGGGTGACATGAAGTTGACACACAGAGCAGCATTTTCCTGTTTCTCTATCCTTTTCAGAAGTGCAATCCTTGCGAATGCTACCTCCAAGTGACAGAAGGAGATAGAGAAACAGAAAATTACTGATCCAAGTGTGTAGGTATGATTTCACCCTAAACATCCTCGTTGCTCGCATACTCAAAACTCTTGAGTACATACTGCATATACAGGGTGTAAGTATAAAATTTTAAGGGGTTATTGAACTCATGACTATGAACAACTTTTACTATGGACCAAACCTGAAATCGCGAAAAAAAAATCAGCTGTTCAGTACATTTATGTTCGCATAATTCGTCAAAATGTAGGGAACAGTTGTTTTTTTTTTCGCGTTTTCAGGTTTGGTCCAATAGTTAAAGTTGTACATAATGATGGGTACAATGACCCCTTAAAATATTGCCACTGTTTACACTCACACCCTGTGTTATCTAAGCTTTTGCGTATGCGAGTGCTGCGACCCTCATATTAATCCAGCAATTATAAGCCATTCAATAATCCCATCCTTTCTCCTGTGTATGTAAATACGTGTTTTCTGCGTTGCTAATCATGTCAATATTTGTTTTTGTTGAAGTCGCTTTTTATATCCGTTCTATCATGGATCCTATTTGAGTTTATCACGAGTTTTAGACATTGCCTAATTCACATAATATAGTTTGACCGAAACCGCTGTACCGCGCCTTAGGAATGGGCGGGGCGACGCCGTGAGCGTTGACAAATTAGCGGCCTGCACTACCACCTGTCTCGCCGTGTACATACCTAAGGTGCAGTACAGCGGTATCAGTCAAACAATAATAGAAGTGTTAACATTCACCAAATTGCTAATCATAGCTAACCTAAACGACTATAGTCTAAAGGCTTAGGCTGCGGCTCTACACAGTTGCCCTATTATTGGTAAACCAAGAATATTATTCTACTTATTCTTAACGAGACCACATAGATTATATTCTTGAAGGGCAGATTCTCCAATCGTCAGATAACTCTCTGAAGCATAAACATGGCGGTTTAACAGCTTTTGAATAGAAAATATGCCAAACTGTCGTACTTATAGTTCAAATAAAAGTTTACTGACAATGGAAAAATCAAACCTAAACGAAACATTGAGCAGGTAAGTGGTCCTAATTTATTTGTGCAATATGTCCAGTAGGTAATATTCCTGTACAGTGTAGTAACGGTGGTTTTTACGATGTAGGTGTGACGACCATCCACCCGCCGACTACACCACCGTATCCGCCTCCGCAGCAACTGTTCCCAGTGCAGCAGCTAGCTACAAACCTCAACCAGGTATGTACACTGGCTTTGTAATGTGTATTGGGAATGGGATATAGATAGATAAGCGTCATTCTAAAACTAGTGTAGGTAACTGATATAAAATGTTCGTAACTTTGTGACTGCGTAAAATGTTCCTTGTAGGTACTAAACCTGAACAGCCGTTATGCCGAGGCCGAGCTGGAGTATAAAAGGTCCACGAAATAGCATAGAGACGACCAGTTGAATACCTAAATTGATTTTTTTAGCTCTTGTGAATCTTATTTCGTGTTATTATTGAAGTCTACTTTTTCCGTTTAGTACAAGTGGACGAATGTAACTAACTCCATAAGTATAGTTGTTTTATCTCACGAAAAGCGGGCGAGCCATACTTGTATGTGTAAATGTTACATGCACATTGTCTTTGTGTGCGTAAGCTCGTGAGCGCGCTACCTGCAGATACGCACACAAGAGCGCGTGTCTATACGCATTACATCTACAAGTATGGCTCACCCTCTTTCGTGAGTTAAGGACGCTGTTACAAATGGGTAGTCAAATCATTACTTTTTTACACAAAAGTGTGTTTATTAAATAAAATGCTTTGCTTTCTTAAAATGTTTTTTGGTTAAATTGATGATAAATGTGCACGGTACGATTCTGAACCATAAATATAATTTTAGATAGGTACAGTTTCACAATAATGGTACCGAAGTGTTTTTTTTTACTTCGGTACCGTTATTGAGAAGCTGTACATAATTATCTAAAATTACGTTTATAGTACAGAATCGTATCATGCACACTTGTCAACAATTTAACCAAAAAAAACATTTTTAAGAAAGCAAAGCATTTTATTTAATAAACACACTTTTATGTAAAAAAGTAATGATTTGACTACCCATTTGTAACAGCGTCCTTAAATAACTGTACTAACCGCGTTAAACATTATAGAACACTCCGATACAAGAGCGTCCGCGCGCGAAGGTTTCACGTAAATGCTCCAAGTTCGGTTGCAAGTTCCTCCTGCTCGACGCGTTGCAACGGCTCGGCCAGCACATTAGTGAAGTGGGTGCCGTCGCGGTAATCTTCGCGAGTTGTTCATAACATTAGAGAATCCTTGATTATTGTACGATGTAACTCTTCATAGTGACTCTTTATTGTAGCACTTCTAGCTCTATTTACAACGTAAATCAGTGTATTGTTGAGTCGTTATTAGGATGGGAAAGCCAAGTATGTTGTTACCATGTACATAAAATAGTACGTATAGTCATCATCGTAATAATTTGTTGTATAAAAAGTATGTTCATAGAACCCATCATCCTGTCTCTACACAAACTTATTTTCTGCATATTTTACAGCACCAACTGCAGGAATTGCAGCAACAGCAATTCCAGCAGCTAGCGGCTCAGCAGCAGCAACAACAGCAACAGCAGCAGCAACAACAAAAGAAACAGCAGCAACAACAACAACAGCTGTATGTGCAAGAGTTGCAGCAGAGGCCTGAAGCGTTTGCGGCACAGGTGAGATATAATTATTATTTCATCTTCCCGGAACCGTAAACCTCTAGGTTAGGCTTGCATGATATATAACTTGACATTACCGAGCAGGCGCTGTGTAGCATTTTTGGTGGCGGCAACGACAGTGTGTTGTAACGAATCATGTTGTTCGCTTGACAGTTGGTGGACGCGCAGGCGGGCGATGACGTGGGCGGCGCGGGCGCGGGCGGTGGCGTGGAAGCGCGCGAGCTGGGCGCCGTGCTGGCCTACCTGCAGAGAGAGGTGCCCTCGCTCGTCGCGCTGCCGCCCAACGAGCTGCGCTCGCTTGTGCTGCAGGTAAAGTAGCGTAACACTCAGATCACTAACATTACAGACTTATTTATGTACAGACGCCAGCAGATCAAGCTACTACAATATCAAATTTCTTTAATAGATTTTCATCTTTATCGTTTAAGGTTGATGCGTCAGGGTAGCCCGCGAAATTCAAAATTTCTTACGTTTTTTGCAATTTTTAGGTCAGTCTGAGCTTGTATGTTGATTAAAATATGATTCGCGGCCGTAGCTAATATGACTTTACAGAATTATAATCATTAGAATCAGCAATACAACTCCATAAGTTAGCATTTACCTCAAATCTAGCGATTTCATGAAATCATGAGGTTTGAGATAAATGCGTATTAGGTTCAAGGTTGATTCGGAAAATTTGACAGTTTCGGGTGTGACCTGCTGGCGTCTGTATTTCAATAATAATTCAAACAGTTAAAAACCAATTAGTATAATTAAATACACATACACTTATAAGAGACAATTATAAAGTTGTGGTTAAAACATAAAAAGTTAAAGTACACATGAATCTTTCTCACAGTACTTCTGACATGCCAGTAAAATCTTCGTGCATTCATCTGCAAACAGATCGTTTGTTGGATTAGAATCCAAGAGATGATTAAGTGCGGCCAGAGTACGAGGTACTGGATACGCAAAGTTCGACATGGAGGCACAGCAAACAGCCTGTGCTTTCTACCGTGGCCGTAATTGTGTATATCTATAGATCGGATATTCGAATGCATATTTTACCTAAAGTTGAGGTGTTGGTTATTATGGAATGCACTTTTGTATCGAAAAAATCCCGGGATTCCGGGATCGACAAATTTACAGTGCTGATTATAGAATCGAAAGTATATTTGCTTATCAATCGTAAAAATCTCGCGATTCCGGAAATTATAAATTTAGTACTTTTTGACTATAGGATCGAATGCTAGCTAAAGTTGTAAAGTATATTGCCAAACTGGCTTAGCAAACTTCAGGATAAGTAATGATAATAATGAATTTCAAGTAAACAAGCTTACAATGTGATCCTGGAGGCCCGGTATTTTTTAAATAAATAATACCACATTTATTTAAGAAGTTGTTGCCATACCATGTATCCGATGAGTCGTGCATTCCCGGATTTTGTGGAATCCCGGGATTTACATTAAGAAGAAAAAAAAAATAGAAACCGCCTCCATAGTTTCTGAGCCAAAAATTAACTTTAGGTATATACTAGCTTTTGCCCGCGGCTTCACCCGCGTGGATGTCGGAAAATATCCCATGGGAACGTATATGTGGAAAACATAGGGCCGTCCGATATAACTGTACAAACTCAAATCGCTACGATATATCGTTACCGTGTATAGTAGGCATAAAGCTACCAGTCGGCATGATTTTTTCCGACATCTTCAACAGTCGTCGTCATATTTCAGCCAATTTACACAAAACCATAATGAATTACACTGAATAAAAAAAAATAAAAAAATTATTTATTTCCTCCCACAAATATAAATAAAAAAAAAAACAGTATGATTCAAAAAGTTTGAAGATGGGAGACAGGAGCCCATACTAAGTAAAACCTGTGCTACGGGTCTCCTGGTCTCCTTCCCGAATACATCAATGAGAGCCTAACTAAGGACATAAATAACAGCAGCAGGGAGCGCTTACAGATTACACTGAATCACTCCGTTCATTGGAGAAAACCGTATGAAAATCCGTTCGGTACTTTTTGACATTATCGCATTCAAACAGACACACTTAAGCGGCGGGGGGACTTTGTTATAAAATTTATTATGCCAGTCACGCCCTAATAACAAATAACTTTTGTCCAAGTGTCCACTCGTTCAAATAATTTCCTCGTAAAAACTTCGAATGAAATAAAGACTAAATGTTACCTCAAGATTCGAACTATGACTACATTTCCAATCCCTTAAATCTCTTAAAAAGAGGTAATTACACAAACATTTGTCAACCCCTATTGTACCCCCTCAAAAACGCGGTACCACATATTTCTTTATTTCCTACCAAAAGCATAAATTTGAATGTTCATATCCCTAACTTAAGAAATGCTGGGTTTCCCATCTTTCATCCCTTATATCACTCCTTGTAGTATTATTTTTGAAAGTATCCTGTGTCCTTTCCCAAGATGCTATATAAAGCCTTGCCAAATTTTGTCGAAATCCGTGCAGTTTTGTAAATTTTAAAATCAACCCCTATTTTACCTCCTTAGGGGATGATTTTTCAAAAACACTGAACCGCATATTTCTTTGTTTCCTACCAAAAGCATACATTTTAATTTTCACATCCCTAACTTAAGAAATACTGAGTTTCCATACAAACTTTCATCCCCTATACCACCCCCTGTAGGATTATTTTTAAGACAAAAAGTAGTCTATGTCCTTCCCCAGGATGCTATATAAAGCCTTGCCAAATTTTATCGACATCCGTGCAGTTTTGTAAATTTTAAAAACAACCCCTATTTTACCCCCTTATGGGATAATTTTTCAAAAACGCTGAACTGCATATTTCTTTATTTCCTATCAAAAGCATACATTTTCATTTTCACATCCCTAACTTAAGACATACTGAGTTTCCCATACAAACTTTCATCCCCTATATCACCCCATGTAGGATTCTTTTTTAAGACAAAAAGTAGCCTATGTCCTTCCCCAAGATGCTATATTCAGCCTTGCCAAATTTTGTCGAAATCCGTGCAGTTTTGTAAATTTTAAAATCAACCCCTATTTTACTATATTTTACCCCCTTAGGGGATGATTTTTCAAAAACGCTGAACCGCATATTTCTTAATTTCCTATCAAAAGCATACATTTTAATTTTCACATCCCTAACTTAAGAAATACTGAGTTTCCCATACAAACTTTCATCCCCTATATCACCCCCTGTAGGATTATTTTTGAAAAAAAAAGTAGCCTATGTCCGTCCCCAGGATACCATCTATAGCCTTGCCAAATTTTATCGAAATCCGTTTAGTGGTTTAGGCGTGAAAAGGTAACAGACAGACAGACAGAGTTACTTTCGAATTTATAATATTAGTATGGATGCATCCGATTATCCAATCTCTGGTTATACCACAGTCCATTTTAGACACCAGAAATAAATAAATGCTTTATTAGTCTCTAACGGTGAATAGATTCGCAAGTGTCATGCGATTTATTCTCTGAATGATGCGGGCACGGCGCAGGTGATGCAGCAGAAGTCGCACGAGATCCTGTCGTCCAAGTGCGCGGAGGAGGGCGGCGAGAGCACGGAGGGCGAGGGCCACGAGCGCCACGCGCGCCGCCTGCTGGAGGAGGCGCTCACGGCCGACTGGCCGCGCCAAGACCACCACCACCACCACCACCATCATCACCACCACGTGGATGTCACGGTAGGAATACAAACACTTTGTTTAATTGTATCTCGTTCATGCGAGACTAATATCTTGAATGGTTCTCTCTAAAGTACTGTCATAATAGAAAGCGATTATCGTGCGTATATAAGGTGAACTTTTTTTAACTACAAATATTTAAACAGTACATCTAACTATACGCTAGAAATACGGCGCTAGCATTTTTTTTCAAATATTCAGGCTAGTTTTTTTTTTCAATTTTTCTAACAAAAAATAACAATATTTTTAAAAGCATCCTGTATACTGACTCAGTCATTGTCCTGCGCGAGGCAAAAAAATCTACCGTATTACGTCATCGCTCGGACTCTCCGCTCCCCGCTTGCTGCACGTGTTGCAAACCGTTATTTATGACTCTTTCTTAGTACCTACCTATTCGTCTAGGATCTTGTCTCCACCTCGAGCAACGCTATTAATATTCCGCTGCAATAAACGAAAGTAACATTTGCGCTAATCTTTGGTAGAGATATTTCCAATAAATCGAAGCGGATCAGTGTGGAGCTATTTTATTTAATATGTAATACCTACTTTTTATGTAATGTAATATTCAACACAATTTTAATTGTTAAGAATAAATGAAATGAAATGAAATATTGTTTTTTTATGATAGATATTAACAATTTTACTAACATTCATTTAAAATGTTTCTACTCACTGGTGTAAGACTGCCTTTGTAATGCAGGAATCAAATAATAACGTTCAGTACGTTCAGTGGAAATTAATCCTAAGTAATAATACAAATAAATAAAACAAAATAACAAATAAAACTCACCATTTATTATTATTTTTTTTAACTGGGCGTGTTTAAAAGTCAAAATTCACTATCAGATTTACACTTATTTACACAATTTACTAGTTATTTACACATATCACATCAATTGTTTGACGTGACGCCCTTGTAGACGCACACACTGTCTAGCGCGATCGAGACAATGCCTCAGCACTTCAGTAAGCACTTGCTGTTCACTGGACATCACGTCAAATGCACTCACAATTCGCGCACGTAATTCATCTAATGTACGGATCGTTCCCATACACTAAGTCTTTGGCCCGACCCCACACGTGGAAGTCCAGGTGAGCGTGGCGGCCAGCGGATAACGCTACCGCGCCCAATCCATTGCCCTTGGAACTCATCCAAGTAGGTGCGTACCCGCACACTGAAGTGCGCCGGCGCGCCGTCGTCGTGCTGGTAGTACATGTACCTGCGGTACAACACAGGTATATCCAGCAGTAGCTCTGGTAGGTCTCGCTGGAGGAACTGCAGATACGTGTCCGCAGTCAGTCGATCCAGAAAAACGGGTCCTAATAATTGGCCGTTCAACAGTCCTGCCCACACATTCGCACTGAAACGGTGTTGGAAGTGGTCCGGCCGAATCACTCGTGGATTGTAATCGCACCAGTACTGCGCATTATGCACATTACATAGTCCCTCGCGCGTAAATGTGCACTCATCCGTCCATAGCACGTTATCAGTGAAATGATTTTAGCGAACTAGACGCCGCTCCCGCGTCGAATGCTGGCTGGCCGCGCAACGGGGTGCGGCAGGGGCGAAGCGGGGTATGCTTTTAGGTAAACAACGTGACTCCTTTGTTATCTGCCATAAAGTACGTTAGCTGGAATTCCCCGTTATACACGGGGTGTTGAATTTTACTTTTTAAACAAAATGGTTTTTAGTATTTTTCTTGGAAACTAGCGTATAGAAATTTATGATTTTTTCAAGAAATGTTTATTTTAAGTTAATGAATCTATCCTCAAAATTTTTGTATTTACTTTTAGATTACCTTATATACGATCGTCGCGGTTATTTGTTCGGCGAACCCTCTATTCGATGGCTCGAGGCGCTCAACTCTTGAAATCACAGTCATGTACAGGCTTGATTGTACACGGATAGCAGTAGTATGTTTATAACAGTCTAATTGTACTAATCTAGCTATTGGGGCGTTCCGTATATCGTGAAGTTTTCTTTCTTACCACAATGACATTTTACTGAAAGCTCTATTTTATATTCAGTCCAGCAATGGATGTCAGTTCCGGGTTCGTCCATCTTCGCCTTCCGGGAACCTGGAGAGTGGTATCATCCTGACGCGCGCCGACAACGACATCCTGACGCTGCCGCAGTCGTCTTCTCAGCCGCCGCCGCAGCAGCAACCCCAGCCTGATCTCCAGCCACACTTCGCACTGCCACCACCCACGCTGCCCTATGAAGATTATAGGTAAGCTTATTAATTTTATAACAAAAAAAAAAGATTGAGATTGCTTTTGAAGTGTCATGTAAAATAAATGCTCATTGTATATTTCTAAAAATTCTATTCATTTTTTTTTTCTTTTTTAAGGCCGCATAGTTTTCTAGTTTTGAACTTTTGATGAAAGATTTTTAAAAAAAATACCGTTGCCATCCCTTATTTCCGAAGTTAGCATAGAGAAAAATCGGAAATGATTCTATGTGATAGAAGTTTATTTATTTATTTATTTTGATTTACACGGCTTACGAAACCAATTACATAAATCAACGTATAGAAGTATAAACATAAAACATAAACAAATAACAAAAAAACAAAAATTAAATACAATTCTGCTCACAATAATTTAGGCACATAACCATTAAATTGGTGAATTCATTAGCAAACAGATCGCAGTCCGGGTTGGCTTCCACGAGTTTATTTAGTGCGGTCAGCACGCGCGGCACGGGAGACGCAGCACGGGCTGCAGTCCGACACGAAGGCACGCTTAGCAGTCGATGTTTTCTGCTACGAAGATAATTATTCGGTGTGTGGAGTCGAATCAGCTCATTATGGATGTCAGGAGCATCCGTCATACCTTTCCATACTTTGAGCATAACGCCTACCTGGTCACATGCCCTTCTGGTCTCCAGCGTATGATATCCCAGACATCCTAAAAGGAACTTGGTAGGATAGAGGTAGGGATAGTAACCGAGAGCTCTTCTGTAAAGAAAACGCAGGAATACTTTTTGCACTTTTTCTAGAAGAAGTGCATACTTTGCTTCGTGCGGATTCCATACAGAAGAACTAGCTTCTAGCTTGGTTCGGACAAGTGTGCTGTATAGGAGCCTTATTACATGTTCATTGCGAAAATCACGGGCATTCCGGAGAACAAACCCTAGCCTTTTAAAAGATTCTTTGGCAACTGTAGAAATGTGATCGTGAAAAGTAAGCTTCTGGTCAAATGTGACACCCAAGTCCTTCATGTTGGTTGATCTAGTTATTCTAGTACCATTTATTTTGTATTCGAAATTAATTGGGTGTCGCATTCGACCAAAGGTCATTACATAGCATTTGGAAGAATTGAACTCCATTTTATTTTGAAGACCCCATTCATATATGGCATTTATATAATTTTGCATAGCCTCGCAATCCGATACGGTGTTGACAGCACTATAAAGTTTGAGGTCATCTGCGTAAAGGAGACACTCTGCAAATTTTGCAACAGATGGTAAATCATTTATCATGAGTAGAAATAGTAGAGGCCCGAGTATTGAGCCTTGACTTACACCAGAGCGTGTATGGTAGGGACGAGATACGTAGATACCCAGCCTTACAAATTAGAGATAGTCAGCTAAAAGTCGAAGTAAGTTTGGACAGAAACCAATGGCACTGAGTTTTCGAAGCAAGATATCGTTATTAACTCTGTCGAAAGCTTTACAAAAATCAAAATAAAGCACATCTACCTGTCGCTTCTTATCAAGATGTTTTGATATGTACTCTGTAATTGTTTGCAGGTTGGTATTGACAGACCTCTTGCATCTAAAACCGTGCTGGCTGTTACTCAAATATTTTTGAACTTGGGAGTATATAAGTTTGTGAAGAACATGTTCGAATATCTTGGCTGGAGATGACAATATAGCGATAGGTCGATAACCTTCAACAGCTGATTTATTGGCAGTCTTAGGTATGGGCGTCACACGTGAGATTTTCCAGTGACATGGATATATGCCTGCCTTTAATGACAAATTAAAAATGTGACATAGAGGAGCGGTAAATAGTTCTTTGAAATGTTTCAAAATAAAAGGCGGAATACAGTCAGGTCCAATGGAACTTCTGGGTTTTAATTTATCGATACCGTACTGGACATCATCAAGAGTAAATTGGAAAATATTTATGTAATTACTGTTGGAATTAGTTTCATGATTATTAGCACATGCTGGATTTAATTGCGGTACTTCAGGCAGAAACACGCTTGCAAAAAAATTGGCAAAAGCTTCAGCAGCTGCTGCTCCTGAGAAACATTCGCCACTATAGCTAACGCTAGGCTCAAAACCTCCTTTAGATCGTAAACTGTTAACATGTCGCCAAAATTCAAGTGGGTTGCTTTTAATATTATTTTCTATGCGCCCTATATACAAATTGTAGGCTTCTGCAGTACGATGCTTTAACGAGTCTCTGAGGTCCGCGAAACTTTTGTAATCATCTAGATTACAAGAAAAATAAAACGATGTCTCTAAATAGCACAGTTTTTCAGAAATCATCATCAAAAATTACATATACGGAATCCTTGGTGCGCGAGTCCGACTCGCTCTTGACCGGTTTTTATTTTTTACCCAGGCATCACTCCTGGTCTTGGTTGTTCCAAGTAAAATAATGATACCGTGTACGTTTGCAGGTCGGCGACGTTCGCGCCCCCTCACACGGGCGCGCCGCCCACCACGCAGCTGCAGCACGTGCCGCAGCACGCGCCGCAGCCACAGCCGCAGCCGCAGCCGCACTCCAAGCGCGACCAGCCGCACCATCACAACAATGCCTCCGTCGCCGCTAAGAAGAAGGTAACTATTAGGGTGCTTCCATTGACGCGGAGCTGGGCTTAGCGGAGAAGAGTAATGAAAAGTAGCAAGTGTTTCCACAGAAGCGGAGCGGAGTGGAGATTTCGAGCTCTGTGATTGGTCGGACCGCCCTGCTCGACTCCGTTCTGTCCACAGAACAGAACTTCATATATTTTATTTGAAAGTGAGCTCAGCTCCGCTCCGCTCCACACTGTTTCCACCAACGTGGAATGGAGATTTTGAGCTCTGTGATGGGTATCGATATCTAAACATGTTCAAAAAAATATATATATTTGATTCGTTTTTTTTTGGGGTCATCAACCGCAGGTAGTGTAGTCACAGACGTGATGGGTATCGATGTCTAAACATGATAAAACAAAACAAAAAAAAAAAGATTTTCTCAACTCTTACTAAAAGACAAGTAACAACACCACCAGCAGTTGTTGACTCCAAAAAACATATATTAAGTTCACTAAAGCTTAACAAAATAAATATATCTTTATCTTCAAATGAACAATATGTCTGAATGAATCATATTATTATCCAAAAACATGTCATGAAGAAGCTCAAATCAATCAATTATAGCTATTAACATGTAATACTGTGCATAGGGTCGCTTCGCGGGTACGGGTCGCGGCTGCCGCTCGGGCGAGGCGTACGGCACGGCCACGCCGCCTGCGCCCGCGCCCGCCGCCTACTGCGCCATGGACGTGGACGGAGAGACCGACTCTAACCACGACACGGCGCTGACGCTGGCCTGTGCTGGCGGCCACGAAGACCTGGTCGAGTTGTTGTTGAGTCGCGGCGCCGATATCGAGCATCGTGATAAGAAGGTAAGCTAACTTACAATGATTTAATGATACTTTTCTAATGCTTTTGTATAAACTTTGACACGTATTTTTTTATAGTTCTCTGATAATTCAATCAATCAATCTGCCTAGCCTTTTCCCAACTATGTTGGGGTTGGCTTCCAGTCTAACCGGATGCAGCTGAATACCAGTATTTTACATGGAGCGACTGCCTATCTGACCTCCACAACCCAGTAACTGGGTAATACTCCTTGGTAAGGCTGGTTGTCAGACTTTTGGGCTTCAGACGAGTTTTAACGACGACTGTCAAAGATCAACGAATGACAGCCGGTCCAACGGCTTAACGTGCTTTCCGAGGCACGGAGGAGTCTCGGTATGTAAAGGTGGTTACCAGCCCCGGCAAGCGTAGCTTAACCTGATAGATCGACCCGTGCGGCTGTTATTACTTAGCCACGAGCTCCTCTCTGAATTTGAAAAATGAAATGAAAATAAACTCGCCGTATATGTATATATATAATCTTCCTATTCACTTTTGGAAGTCGGTTAAAATATAGTAAGAAATAAAGCTCTAATATACTTTTCTAACTATATTTGTTAACCGTCTTATCAGTAAGAGGCAGAACAACGACAGGCAGATATTTTTGCTTTTCTTCTCACAAAAACTAACCGTCACCTGCTCCACAGGGCTTCACCCCGCTAATCCTAGCGGCAACAGCCGGCCACGAGAAGATCGTCGAAATCCTCCTCAACCACGGCGCGGACATCGAGGCGCAGTCGGAGCGCACGAAGGACACGCCCTTGTCTCTCGCCTGCAGCGGCGGCCGCTACGAGGTCGTCGAGCTCATCCTGAGTCGCGGCGCGAACAAGGAACACCGCAATGTCTCCGACTATACCCCTCTCTCGTTAGCCGCCAGTGGTGGCTACGTTAATATCATCAGATTGCTGCTCACGCATCAGGTATGTTGTGTATGATGACCAGAGTATATTTACCTAAACTTCGAGGGAGTAAGTAACAGAGTGGATAATACCACCTCTAAAATCCCGGGATTTAAAAATTACTTAATCGCCAAATTTTTAATCGCCAGATAACTTTTGGAATAAATATGGCGGTATGACAGCTTTTGTATGCAAAATATGTCAAACTGTCATATTTATTCTTCAGATTAAAATTATCTGTCTGTTGAAAAATTAACCCTTAAACAAATAAGCACATAAACCAGCCTACTTAATTGTATTTCACCTACCATTTGAATTTAACACAATTTTAGTGCGGAACCCTAAAAAATGTAATAAGATTCTTCAAATCAGTCGAACTCCAATAAATAAATTTAATTTTTAAATCCCGGGATTAAAATGTCATTATCATAATCCGATCTATATTACTTATACCTCGAAGTTTAGGTAAATATGCTCTACCTATTCCAATCTCTGATGATAAACCTAGGTTTTATCATTAATTAAAGCTGTATGCACAAGTAAAAAAAAATTACAAAGACGGACTTAATGCCTGTGACAAAAATTGTTTTTTTTTTTTTTTTTTGTTATAAGTATAAACTTTCTAACATTTAGTAAAAAGCTGTTATCACTTCAATTTTATTTATTTCTAAAGATTTGCTAACATTGTCGTTTCCCGCAGGCTGAAATCAACTCCCGCACCGGTTCAAAGCTAGGCATCTCCCCCCTCATGCTAGCGGCTATGAACGGGCACACGGCGGCTGTGCGCTTGTTGCTAGACTGTGGCTCTGACATCAACGCGCAGATCGAGACCAACCGCAATACTGCGCTCACCCTCGCCTGCTTCCAAGGTAAGATAGAGATAAAGTCATCTGCAACAGGAACACAGAATTTGCAAACGACTCATAACAAAAGTCCCTTGATAGATAAAACTTATCTTTTACTCAGACTAAATAAAAAACCAAGACATAGCGCTCCAAATAATATAATGAAGCATGCGCTAAACTACACCTCACTAAGTGCACACGTACATGTTATGTCTATGTCTTGGTTTTTTATTTGGTCTGAGATCGTCGACCTCAAAATCGGACCACTTGCATTCAAAGGAACAATATACATTGGTTATATTTTCATGCATTCCTTCATCATTTTTGAATCATGGTATTGATGCTAAAAGAAGATGAAGAGTTCATTTGGATATAATATATCTTATCCGTCCAGCACCAGCACCCTTCTTGCGTAACACGCTTTCATTCGCTATCTGAATGATTTTAAAGGATATTGCTAATCCATTGCTTCATTCTGTTCTAAAAGTTAGTCTGCTCAACAACATAAATAATGCAATGAATGTTGTTGTACTGTCAAAATGAAAGCCATTGCTACTATAAGTGTGTTACGCATAGACATCCCTATGCCTGGGTAAAAAAAAAAAGAAATTCTAGTTAGTCCGTCAGGCAGCATAATAAAAAAAAACCGGTCAAGAGCGAGTCGGACTCGCGCACCGAGGGTTCCGTTCCGATTTCTGAAAAAGTGTGCTATTTAGAGACATCGTTTTATTTTCCCGTAATCTTTACATAAACTTCTATCACATAGAATAATTTCAGATTTTTCCCTTTGCAAACTTCGGAGATAAGGGGGGGGGGGGGGGGGTATTTTTTTTACATTTTTCATTAAAAGTCGAAAACTATGCGGCCTAAAAAAATTTTAAAAAATGTTTAAGAATGTGCAAATAGCGCTCTTTCGTATGATACCCCACATGCCCTAGTAGCCCCACTTTGAATTTTTAAGACCCCCTTTCAGTACCTGTTACAAAAAAAATATAAATATTTTTATTTCTTTCTTATTTGCAAAATAGTTGGGTAAACGTCATATAAAACTGTTCCAAATTTCAAGTTGATAGCATTAGTAGTTCTTGAGATATCCAGCTGTGACAGACAGACTTAGTCACACCATAAGGGATCCTTTTTTACCATTTTGGTACGGAACCCTAAAAAGCTATTAGACACGTATTTTTTGGTTTAACATATTAAATTAATTAAAAAACGCATTAAAGTTGGGGAGTCGGGGCTCACTACCTCACAAAGTCACAACTATAACAAACTACGTATAAAATCTAGCAAGAATCGATGCCAAATTTTAACTCAATGTATCTCCGTAATCTTTTGATTACGTAAAAAAAGAAAAAATACATGTATAATATGTTTTAATAATCTACATGACAAAAAAAAAATTTGTCATCGTCCCTATTACCCGGCTGTGGTCCTTCATCACCATCTCTAGAACATCGTACTAACATAACACCCCTCAACAGGTCGACACGAAGTAGTAAGCTTGCTACTAGACCGCAAAGCGAACGTAGAACACCGCGCGAAGACCGGCCTCACCCCGCTGATGGAGGCGGCGAGCGGCGGCTACGTGGAGGTGGGCCGCGTGCTGCTGGACAAGGGCGCCGACGTGAACGCGCCGCCCGTGCCCTCCTCGCGGGACACGGCGCTCACCATAGCCGCCGATAAAGGACATACTAAGTTCGTCGAGCTGCTGCTGCAAAGGTCAGTATTAACTTACTATCAGCTGTGAAGTTCAATCTGCCTAGCCTTTTCCCAACTATGTTGGGGTCGGCTTCCAGTCTAACCGGATGCAGCTGAATACCAGTATTTTACATGGAGCGACTGCCTATCTGACCTCCACAACCCAGTAACTGGGTAATACGATACCCCTTGGTAAGACTGGTTGTCAGACTTTCGGGCTTCTGACGACCCGTAACGACTGTCAAAGATCCACGAATAACAGCCGGGACCAACGGCTTAACGTGCTTTCCGAGGCACGGAGGAATCTCGATATGTAAAGATGGTCACCCATCCACTGACCAACCCCGGCAAGCGTAGCTTAACCTGACGGATCGACCCGTGCGGCTGTTATTACTTAGCCACGAGCTCCTCTGTGAAGTTACCTTATAATAAACTAGCTGCGCCCCGCGGTTTATAAAAAGTAGCCTATGTGTTAATCCAGGGTATAAGCTATCTACATACCAAATTTCATCCAAATCGGTCCAGCCGTTTGAGCGTGAAGAAGTAACAAACTTGAACACACACACACACACTCCTATATAATATTAGTGTGATAAATAAACTTCAGAAGCGTAAGCATGATCAGCCTATAATGTTCCCACTGCTGGGACACAGGCCTCCTCTCTTCGAGAGGGCGTGGGCTGTAATCTATCACGCGGGCCCAGCGTGGGTTGGTAGATGGCACATGTCTTCGAATTTTTGGTTCTAGGACATGTCGGTTTCCTCACGATGTTTTTGTTCACCGTTTTGAGAGCAGTGCTGATGAAATTATTTACACTAAGTTGAAAGCACCTGTATGGCTACTAACTTACGACCTACAACTCATGGCGGGGCCGTTACCACTGGGCCACCACTACTATCACTTCAGAAGGCTAGTGTCTATTAATGTGATTTTTTCGTATTTTGTTTGTTTTTATCAACGAACATGGAGGATTTTCTCAAATCGACCAATATTTTTTTGTCTTATTTGGAGTAAAGGGCGTCCGTAAGTTCCGTAATATTGGTATGGCCGTGTTGTAGTAGTTAAGCTCACGCAGGAATTGACTTACCGGACTCTCATTTATAAAAACTTTTTTACAAAAACAAAAACCGACTTCCAAAAAAAAACACTACAAAGTGAAAAATAACTTTAATTTCGGAAGTCGGTGTCTTTGGATCTGTATTTTAGTTTCTTGCCACCGACTTCCGAAATTAAAGTTATTTTTCACTTTGTAGTGTTTTTTTTTGGAAGTCGGTTTTTGTTTTTGTAAAAAAGTTTTTATTTTTCACTTTTTAGTGGTTCAGTTTGTAATTTATCTAAGTTACAATAACCCAATGTCAACTGCTCATCACGTTTTACAAAATGTTGCTTTTCCCGATGCAGGGACGTTAATTGTTGAGGAGTTCTCCTAGTAAGAACCAGGAGAAATGGAGCTCATGGTGAAGTCACCATTACCATTATTTTGACGAGCATAAACCATATTAAAGTAATCAAATCGCAACCTGTTATATACTTAGATATAATTGAGTATTTCCGATGGCCCTCTGTGGTCTTCATCATCAGTTCCAGTTCACCGAATGGTACTTTCCGAGAGTAAATGCACGAGTTACTATAAAAAATACCGAAATCGATATAGGTGTGCCCATAAAATTTGAGGGTTTCCCTCGATTTCCATGGGATCCCATCATCAGATCCTGATTTGATGATCATGGGACCACTTGGGAAGTATACCCTTTCGAACAAAAAAAGAAAAATCCAAATCGGTCTAGCCATTTTCGAGTAATCGGGGAACATACATAAAAAAAAAAAAAAAATATTCCGACGAATTGAGAACCTCCTCCTTTTGGAAGTCGGTTAAAAATAGAAACGTCATGCTGTCTCCCGAGTCCTCCAAAGGTTCTCTGGCATCTTCATAAATTATTTTCGTATTTGCAGGCGAGCGGCAGTGGAAGTAAAAAACAAAAAAGGCAACTCTCCCCTCTGGCTGGCGGCAAACGGAGGACACCTCGCAGTAGTCGAGATGTTGTACGCGGCCGGCGCCGACATCGACTCACAGGACAATAGAAAAGTACGTACAAATACATTATCTTACTATAACAGTAGAGCGCGGCCGGGACCCTGCTAAACGAAGACCACGTGCTAAGTAACAAAAATGTTTTAATTTTAGGTATCATGCCTAATGGCTGCCTTCCGTAAGGGCCACACTAAAGTGGTCAAATGGATGGTCGGCGTAGTTACGCAGTTCCCTTCAGACCAGGAGATGACAAGGTAAGCACTTGAACAGAACATGTGCCAATGATTTTATTCATTTATTCCACCTATCACCCTATTGGGTGCAAACAGACCGCGGTTGACCGACGACAACGTGAAAAAAGAAAAAATACATGTTTTTCGAGGCGACGACGGTCGACGTTGATCGACCGCGGTCTGGTTGTACCTTTAGATTTCTGCATGAAGGATTTTCTAAACCTAACATGAACATATTTGCAGGTACATTTGTACAATCTCGGACAAGGACCTACTCGAAAAATGTCAGGAGTGCGTGCGTGTGATTCGCGCGGCTAAAGAGACGCAGGCGGCGCGCGCCAATCAGAACGCGACCATACTGCTGGAGGAGCTGGACGCGGAGAGGTGTCGCGAGGAGTCGCGCCGCCAGGCCGCTGCGAGAAGGCGCGAAAGGAAGAAGAAGAAGAAATTGGAGAAGAAGGTAATACAATAGACAGATTTACTAACATTCATTCATTTTCATTCTGCTGAAGTGGTCTAATTGGAATTGGTTTGAATATTGGAACATGAAAATATTTGTCCCAAAATACCATGCGAAGTCATAGCCTCCCTGTCCATATCCTAATTTATTGGGGGTTTGTCGCAGGTTTTCTTAATTCATTAGCCATTATCTCAATCTCAGTAGTCACCTTTTTTTTGTGGATGGGAAATCATCAAATGACTTCTCCAGTCTGGGTGGAGTGGAAGGTTGTGTCAGACTTTTACTGACTAAAACACACCCGTGTTCCTTCAGTTGCCTGTGCCAGGGACACGGTATCTATTTCGAACAACCGCGACCCCGGATCTCAGTAGTCACCTATACTCTGATTTTTAATTTACTAGAAGCTATACTAAAATGACCTTACAAAAATGTCAAAATGACAAAAAAAAAGGTCTATTGCAGCTGTCATTTTGGTCTAGCAAATTAAAAATCAGAGTTTAGCCATTATTATCTTTCGACACGTTCCTCATTCCTCCACATCACATGCTCGTACCAAGTCCAGTACTCCAATGAAAGGGCAGCATTACACAATCCGTTAGTCATGCCTGCAGGAGGAGCGGCGCAAGCTGCAGGCCGAGAACGACAAGAACTCGATTTACTGCGACAAGGCGCTCGGGGAGTGCTCGGAGGGCGGTGAGCCTGATGACGAGCCCGTGCCCAAGGAGGAGGGCGACTCCGGGATCGATGCTAACTCGCAGGTATGCCATAAAGTAAATGATTACTCATTATTATTATAAAATAATCGTCATTTTAGTCTATCTACTACTGGTGAATAAACTATCACTTTATATGATACTGTTCTCTGTATTCCTGTACCGTATTTATTTATTTAACCGGGCGTAAGACATGCACCCTGTAAGGGTACTTACTTCAAAAAAAAAAAATATTGATTCTAATTATTACATTATTATATGTTTCCCATCTAGTCGCATTATTTCCTCGGACTAAATATACTTTTCCTAAACATTAGCTTGAGTAACTAAGCAGCTTACCCTCGAAAAAACCCGTGAATACTTTTTTATCCTGATCAGTTAAGTTTTTGACGTCAATAATAACATTACAAATGTAACAGTATCAAAAATTCGTGCATCTTGCACAATTCGTATAACATAGTCAATTTCCTCATAATTAAGTTTCAGACGCCTTGCACAAACTTATTACCCTTACAATGCTAGTTGTTCTGCTTATCACAAACAATGAATTCCTACACAGGGTTCGTGTTCATCATCTGACGTGAAAGCTCCCCCGGTGCAAACCAGCAAGTCTAAAAAGAAGAAGAAAGAAGAGAAGGTTGCAGTACCACCTCCCCCCGCGCCGCCCGCCAAGAAACAACCTGATAAAGTAAGTGAACGAAAAAAAAAACGAGCAAGTCATCTGCGTGTTCATTGAATGTCTTGATAGTTGAAAGAAGTAAGTGAACTTATCATTCATGCTTCATCTTGTCTAGAAAACATAGCAAAGATGTCGTAAGTTCTCTGAACAACACTTAAATGCTAAGCAATTGTGCTGTGAAACACTATCGAAACGGGTCTTATCGCGATATTCTTTTTAACGAGGTAAACAGGTACCTACTTGTTTCCCGACGTTTCGACCGCCTTGCAGCGATCGTGGTCACGGGAGGACTGATGACAGCTCAGCGACGTCTTCGTAAAGTGCGGGTATGTGCATCTACCCTCACTTGGTCTTCACAATTTTTATAAATGTCACTGTCGGTACTTCTACACACAACACTAAGGACGTCTACACACTGGCGGACCTCGTCGGACGACCGGCGTTGCTTGCACTTGCTAAGGACTGGATTCCAAGTTGTAGGCAGTCGGTATCCATCCTCTCTGTTGAAATTTTTATATTTCCTGATTTCAACCGCTTCACGTACTATTCTGGAGTAATAGTAACGATCAGAGGAAAGAACCTGTGGCTTGTGTAGTTGAATCCAGTGGTTTGGACCAGCCTCCAGCAAATGCTCAGCTATCGCGGACTTGTTGGTTTGACGGTTTTTTACAGCTGCAATATGTTCTTTGATCCTTTCGGCGATTGTTCGTTTTGTCTGCCCTATATATGAACTACCACAGCTGCAATCCACCTTACGAATAGATAGATACGTTACGTTACGTTTCGATAGTGTTTTATAATGTGTACAAATCGCGAAAGTTTAAAAAGTTTAATTGTGCTGTGCTTTGATTTGGGGGGTATGGGAGCCGGTGTAATTACAGATAGTTAACCTTTATCCCTTTTGACATCTGCATTATATATGGGTTGGCAACACATTATATGATGCATCATCATCATCTACAGCCCGACTTCACCCACTGCTGGGCATAGGCGCTCTTTACTGGTGCCAATCCCCACGCTCCTGTGCCAACCTCATCCAGGTTTTGCCTGCTAGGCAACAACGACTGACGTATCGTCTCACTAGCCTGATCTCTGTGCAATTCTCAGCCTATACACAGCCTCCTGCGTGTGCGTCCACGGCTCAGTATTGTACGTCATGGTGGGCAGATCACACTGGTTATAGAGGCGGGTGGGACTTTGTTGAATTATAGCTGATCTCAGCATGTCGTTCAGTTTTCTAAATGTGGCCCACCCAAAAATATGTGATGCAGATGTCTATACTCAAATATGCTGAATGGCGGTGCCTACTTATCATCAGGTCCCCAATTCCAATAACGTTTCAGTGGTATCTAGATTTTGACACATTTTGTATGACAAATCAGGCAAAAACACAATCCATAGACCACTGAATTGTTTGTAAATTGTTAGAATCAGGGCACAGGTGGGCGGGGAGCCCTTGTTTAGCTTTGCATAATTATTATATCATCGGATATTATATTTTTTTATCATTTCAGCATTTTGACATCAGCCGGTCGATTCTGTAAAAATCTCACCGTGAAAACTTAGGTGAAGTGAGTTTGTTTTTGCTAGGAATTGACACTATTGACAGCTCACTCCACGCTCACTTCACCTAAGTTTTCACGGTGAGATGGTTACAGAATCGCACTGCTGAAGTTTGAATTATAGTAACTTTTTCGAATCATGTACTTAACATTGTTGGACGAGGCAGACCACTAACCAATTAAATCAACAGCCTCTTCCACAGATCAAACCTAAAATAGAGACAAAACCTGAGAAGGAAAGTACTCCGAAGCCTGACAAGAAACAGGAGAAAGAGAATGTCGCGCCGAGTTCTCCGCCGGCCACACCGGCCAAGCCCGCGCCACCACCCGAAAGACGACCTGCCGAAAAGAAAGACAAGTTAGTACTAACATTAGTTGCCCTAGCGCTAATTTGTACCTACTGCAGTACCCGGCCGTTAACACTTTGAAGGATACTAAACGCACATAGGCGTGATAACAATAAAACTTCTATTTTGTCTCGTTCAGTGTCCTTCAACTTCAACCTGTTAATATAACTAACACCTCGAGCTTTTGAAATTGCCACATACTCAAACTGAGTTCATGGAATCAGAAGTTCTTATAAATTAACAGACTGACTAGCTGAGAGCTATATTGCGCAACTTTTGTGTATCAGCTAAAAAGTGTGGAACTCGCTACCAGCGTCTGTGGATTCCACATTATAACCCGTTTGCCTTCAAAGCAAGAGTGAAAAGGCATCTTCTGAGCACGCTCATTGCATCATAGACCTCATCCATCGCTTTCAATCAGGTGTGAATGAGGTCAAGAGCAGGCCCAGTCAGCAATAACAAAATAAATTTAAAAAAAAACTGCTAAAACATAACATAGCCTAATTTAAATAAAAGAATTAGGATTAGATAGAAAACTTACTCTACAAAAAACTCTAAACTTCTTCTAACGCTTGATGTGCTATATGAACGGCCGCGTACTATACTTAGTTGAGTTTGTACAGTTGCTGACGCTGAATGAGTTTGATTTGGCACGTCTCACTTGAGACCATTTAGCTGTAATGTGATGTTTGTTGAAAGATAGATGTCTGGTAATTAGTCAAACAGCTGCTACCGTGGTCGTTGTCCCCTAGAAAAAATTCGTCCTTCTCAAGTTCTTCATTCAGCTCAGCTGTCTATACACTTGGTGCATGCTTTTTACTGCTTGATTGAGTGAATAATAATGCTTGATAACTTTTGAATTATTTACTAGCAACTACAGTATAAATAATGTGACCGAGATAGCAATTTAGATAATGAATTGTTAATAACCAAAAGGTTATAGGGGGTTAAAGTAGTAAATATTGTTCTTACAGAAAACCCGAAGAGGATAACCCTAAGAGCATTACAGTACAGAATGTTAACAGATATGGGAATAACTCTAGAAAGAGTCAAGTATTCGAGTCCACTAGGCACAATGTGGATAAAGACGATGTTGACACTAGCGACAAAAATAAAAAGACGCACAACACGCATCAGTAAGTTCTATCATCACGTGGCACCATTATAAAGATACACGAAAAATCAGTGTCAAAGTTGTTTTATCCCCAGTGTAACCCGCGGTATTTGCATGCCCCAGTGGTATTCGGTTTGTTTCCTGTACTTGGCTTCACAATGACATTGATTTTTGGATACTTTTTCATTTTATTGCTTAATTATGTTTGGGGTTGTTGCATTACGAATGGTAACACAGTAACACTTTAAAATATTAATTTGTGGCTTGGTTGAAATCTATACAGGATTGCTAATTATTGATTAGAGCTATGCGTGCGAATTGTTCACTATGTTCATTGATAAAGTAGAATTTGATTGGGTGTAAATTCACTCCACATCAAACAGACTAATTTAAACCCAAAAAGTAAGATTATCTTTTTGATTTGTCAAATAGTTTTGCTACTTTTTAGAATGTTGGTTAATTATGGCTCATAGATTTCAGACTTATAGATGCGTTGATATACAATAAAAAACAAACATCTCAAGCAAAAACCAAGACTATAATACTGAAGCCCGTAACATATATTTATTTTCTATTTCCCAACAAATTATTCATGAAGACAATCGTGTTTCCAATATAGAATCATCTTTAATTCACTTGAACCCATAAGAGAACCTACTAAACTTGAATTCAGAATCTTAGATAATTAACAACTATAATCATTCAAAAACCAACTTACGAGTCTACTACTTACTACTCTGATAACTCTACTCTTGAATACTTATGATTCTGAATTCAAGTTAATTCATAGTCATTGTAAAACCTTTGAGAATATTATCGTTAACATGGTGTTTAACATAACAGATGGGAGACGGAAGGCAAGAGCACGTCTCCTAAGGGCGGCTGTGTCGGCGGGCGCCGCGAGGAGGGATGGAAGGAGGTCGTGCGCAAGTCTCAGACGCAGGCGCTCTCTACCGTGGAACCTGGGTCAGTTACACTAGCTCAAATAACGTTAAAAGCTTTCCTACAACAGACTGAAGTAAGGTAAAGTGGCATTCTCAAAGTAACCTAACTCGTAAACTAAATATTACCGTGATATAGTATGATTGAAAATAATATTGTAGTCTATGCTCGAGTAATCTCTCAAATCTCTATCAATTTATTAAAACAACTATCTAAAAAAAAATGTAAAACACGACTGCCCAAAAATACTATATGATTAAAAAGTAAAATGTTTGATGGAAATAAGACACCGCAGAAATCATTTAAAGTGTATAGGTATGTATCTGATTTTTTTGCAGTCAGGGAATAGTTTTGTTTGGCAATTTTTTTTTATTTTCAGAATGATCTAGCATGTCATTATGTGCTTTCTTTTCCATACAACTTATCTTCATAAGTTGCACTGTGAAAATGCTGGGTTACTCATATCCTCATATTATTTCAGCTGCAAGAGGGTGTCGGTGGCATCGCATGCGATCTCTCGAGTGATTGGTCGCGCGGGCAGCAACATCAACGCGATCAGATCAGCCACTGGTGCACACATTGAAGTTGACAAGCAGAGCAAGGGACAGGGCGAACGTATCATCACTATCAAGTGAGTGTTGATAGAAAATTATAAAGTTTCAGAAATATTTGTGAAAATAATACAGGTGTAAAAGTAGATTACAGGAAGAAAATATTTGTGAAGTAGTTTTGAGTGATTCTTATTATTCCGCAATTTATTTCTGTCATGCCTACAGGCCACGGGGGAAAGATAGATGTTACATGAAAAAAAAAGAAAGAAAGAAAGAAAAGAAAGAAAAACTATTTATTCCCGCGAAAAACTTTAAATTTTTACATAATCCTAAAAAATAAAAAACAATTGGGTAGCTAAAATTCAAACTTAAAAGGAAAAACAACAAATACTTAATTAAGCGTCAGTAACGCGCGAAACGGCTAACGCTCAGCATAATGCCGTGACCCGTGCACGAAGGCACGAGTCAAGGCGCTGGTTTTCAGCGTAAACCGGCGGGCGGCTAAAAGGTTTTATGATTGTTCATTAAAATGCTCTGATGATGGTGCTCTGAATATAATGTTTATTATTTATTTACTGATTTGAGAGTTCGGAAGTTATGTCTGGTGAACTATGTGTAAGCTACTTTTCATCAATACTACTGAAAGGAAGGAGAAGTTTCTTTACAATTTAAATACAGGGTGTAATTTATCACCGTTATCCTCTTAAGGGGTCATTGTACTCATCATTATAAACAACTTTTACCATGGGACAAAACCTAAAATCGCGAAAAAAATCAGCTGTTCCCTACATTTTATGTTCGTATAATTCGTCAAAATGTAGGAAACAGCTGAAGTTTTTTTTCGCGATTTCAGGTTTTGGTATCATAGTAAAAGTTGTTCGTAATTATGAGTACAATGACCCCTTAATGAGGTTGTGCGTTATTTAACTTATACCTTGTAAATGAAAAATCGATGATGTACCTTGTGATGATGTATGTGAAATTGATCACACACGTGTGTTTCTGTCAATACAACAATAATGTAATGTGTTTGATGCACAGGGGCTCAGCGGAAGCTACAAAGCAAGCGGGCATGCTGATCGCGGCCATGATCCGCGACCCCGAGGCCGACATCGTGCAGCTGCTGCCGCGCGCCCCAGCCAAGCCGCCGCCGCTGCCGCTGCCGCTGCAGCCCAAAGCGCCCAAGCAGCCGCCGCCTAAGGTACATACACTAACAGCTTATACTTCACACGAAAACTTCTCCAAACTATTTCGAAACTACTTTGGACAGAACTTAGTTATTGTTTTTACACGACTGAGCTGGTTTTAATTGAGTATCGATCGATATTCAATGACGCAACTTGCAAGCCAGATATATCTTTATAAATAAAAAGAGAAATCCTGACTGACTGATTGACTGACTCATCAACGCCCAGCCCAAACCCTTGAACCTAGAAAGCTGAAATTTTGCACAGAGGTTCCAGGTTCCTTTTATTATGTAGACAAGAAATAAGGAAGGAATTCCCGGTACAACCGTGGGATATTTTGCGACACCTACGCGGGCGAAGCTGCGGGCAAAAACTAGTTATTTATATTCGTTATTTGCACCAGTGCCTCAATTCTAGAGAACTGTAAATTTCTCGCTTCTGTGACATAGGCTTTGGAGGCGACATATCAGTTAATTTAATGCTCCTGGCATTCCGGTCTTCACCTATATCTGACGTTATGTTTTCTTTCTAATGTTATTATAAAATATTCTTTCCATTACCCCTGTAGCAGCAAGGTGCGAGCAGCAGCAGCAGTAGCTCAGCCAGCAGTCGCACCACGCCAACTGCGCGCGCGCCCGCCAAGCAGCACGTGCGGCCCGCGCCGCCGCGCCTGCAGACACACAGTGAGTACCACAAAAAGTACCAACGTTATCATTATATCGAACAAAAGACTCCCTCGATGGACATAGAGAAGTATCGATGAAACAACCTGCCGTGCGTCACTACAACTCCATATTTGGTAAAAGTTGCCGCGAACTATAATACAGTTTTCATTATTGAAAAAAAAATTGAATGCGTAAATGTTCCTCGCATTATTATAATCCCAGCCAAATAACACAGGTTCGGGACCAGTGTTATGCAAATAAATGAATTTGAGGATAAAATGGTTCAATGAACTTGAACGTTCTATTGCAAAATTTTATAATGCATTTTAACCTGTAGTGGTTTATTGGCAGAAACTCTGTCTTGACTGCTGATAACAAGAGCTATTAATTTACAACGCCGTGTTGAAGCTCATCTGGACCAAAGGAATCCGACTGTGGGGCTCTGCCTCTCGGTTCATCCAAATACCCTGGCCAATAACCTCTTAAAACTATTCCTAACGGTGAAAAGGCTGAAATGGAAGGATGTGTTCTAAAAAGGCTGTTAAGACACTGCTTTCATCGCCTAAACGCCATATTCATTTAACCTATCTGCTTTAAAGTCTTGCCCGATTGAACAGGAAAAAAAAGCGGAACTTATCAAAGGGAAACATGCTACATGTTATAAATCATTTGTTCCTTCTAGCCTCCACAGCAGAAAAGCGAGTACCGACATCAAGCACATCGAGCATCAGTGTCGTCAGCGCGAGCAGTTCGAGCACGAAGACCTCGGGCGCGCTGTCTTACACGGGCGCCATCGTCGGCGCACGACATCACACCTTCGCGGCCAAGCTTACCGCTTCAGCTGCGCCACCTACGCCTGTGCCCACGCCTGCGCCCGTCGCTGAAGTGAAACCTAGGCCTCCGCAACCGGTATGATCACAGGAATTTTATATGAAAATAGAGAACATTTGAAATAAGATTAGACACCTTTTTTACTGTTCGTTCAACCGAGTTCTACTTTTATTTCGTTGGTGGCATGACAAAATCGCATTCACCAAAAGCCTATCTACAATATCCGTAAGACTGAAAACATAAAAGGCTTAATACAAAGGTTATATTTAAATACTCTGACTTCTAAATGAGATGTAAATTCCAGTGACTTAGCAGTCAATGATAAATGGTGGAAAAGAAAACGGAATTATAATTTAAATAAAGGAAAAAAATAAGAATAATTATGTGAAGTGTGTGTGTAGTGTGTAAGTGTGGGTGTTTATTTATAGATGGATTAATAATGTAATTGTGTGTCGGTTTACAAGCCAGATATTTAAGTTATAAAATAATTTTAGCAGTCGGCTCCGAGCAGCAGCCCGGGCTCCACATCGGCTCCAGCCACCGCGTCTCCGCTAAAGGCGGCGCGTGATGCCTCTCCCCCGCCTGCGCCCACGCCGGCGTCGCAACACAAGCAGGAAGAGACTGACAAGCAACACCGCCTGCCTGATCGCACCGTGCAGGTAACTTACTAACTACCCTATAAAAATCACAAGTTTCTTATGACATCCTATAATAGGTAATAGGGGTGTCCGCAACTCATGTCAAAGTCGCGTATTTTACATACGGGTAGGCCAGGCTCGGCGCGGTACACGGCGGTCTCGACTTGTCGACCCAATTCACATAATTTGTAACCACTTATGTAACAAAAGAAAATTAAAGAATTCAGTGTCGGATGCCGGGACCGGCCGGCTCGCACGTTAGTATGATACTCGCTCACGAGCCGCGTCGTAAACAAGACAACCCTAACGAGGTGGAAGGTATAAGAGCTACGCGATAGAGAAGCAACTTCTGGGTGAATATAACTGTAGGTAATTAACGCTGTTCGACCCGAATTGCACTTTATTGTGTCGTAGGAGTCGCTATTTATTTAAATGATTTTGCGGAGTGAATCTTCTGTACTTGTACTATTATGTATTGTGTGGTACGGGTGGGAAAATCGATTATTCCATCCACCCCTCCTCAATAAAATCGGACCCAAAACTTGCGTGGCCTGCTTATGGCGGCGTGATCAGCGCGTCATCGGCAAGCTGAGGCGCGGTGCGGCGGTGACAGGGCTCGGCCCGACGACCGCTCGCTTCTACACACTCCACCGCGACGGACGATACTCTTTCTAATTTAATTAATAACTGTTTGTCTGGGAAGTTATATTTTGTACGATCAGACGGCAATATACCAAGCCTTATTTTATACAGTCCACTCTTTTATAGCTCCCCGCGCTAACATTGATTCGGGGCTTCATGATGGCTGCATCATGAAGCCATCCTTCTCTAACCTGATATCGCGAAAAAAAATCCGCTATACCCTACATTTTGACCATAAATATAGGGAACAGCTGTTTTTTTTTTCGCGATTTCAGGTTAGTTCCCATACTTAAAGTTGTTCATAATGATGAGTACAATGACCCTTTTAAGAGATTGTTCGTTATTTAAGTTACTCCTTGTATAATTAAACTGTATTATTAACATGAGCCAATATTGTTCACAGCTAAGCCCTGATAATTCAAGCTCCTGGAGTGCAAACGAAGAAAATACGCCGAACACTTCCTCAGCGCTACATATTAACACCACGCCACAGGTACCTTTTAATGCCTTTTTACGCACTTAACTTTGAACTGCCTCGGGTTCGATTTGTTTGTCAATCACCTTCAACATTACAACTAAAATCATCTTGAAATCATAAACAATTAGGTTAGGGTTTTGATGGAATAAATAATATAATTAGACATTTATGTTGTTGCTAGCACAAGAATAATCACTATAATTCATTGGCATGGAACATTACCTATTATAGCATCACTGAGTCAAGGATTTTCGTCATACTTCTTGACGGTGTATTAAATGTAAACTGTTTTCGCAGGCTCACACGAGCTCGGGCGGCGGGCAGGAGTACTCGCTGTTCAAGGACCTGTCGGCGGGCGCGGGCGCGGCCGTGTGGGGTGCGGCTGGAGACGCGCACCACAATAACGACCCGCCGCCGCCGCAGGTCACGCACTTCAATGTGGTAAACACTCAAAATATACAAAATATAACTATACTAACGTGCAAAATAGTCGTCCCACCCTGTGCTCTACGATTTGAACCAAGAACGTCGTCAAACATCAGAGAAAGAACAAATCACTAGCTTTTGGGAAAATCGCGAGCTTACAAACTTATGGGTCGAGTAAAGAACTTCCTTTATTCGCTTTGAGTCTGAAATCACCAACCCGTGTTGAGCAAGCGTGGTTGGTGATCAATGCTCGTGCCTTCTCTGTATGATAAGAGGCCTCTATCCTGCAGTGGGACAATAATAGACGTAGATTTTGTGATTTTTGTTGCATCAGATCCGGCTTTAGTTAGTCTTTAAATCGCCTTTATCATCATTAATTATTCTCATGCCCTTGTCCCAATTTATTTGGGGTCGGCGCTACGTCTTTCTTCCAAACTTCTCTATTAGTGGTCATCTCGGTAGTCACTCCCTTTCTAGCCAAAAATCGCTTTCCATTAAAGGTTTTTTAATCAATAGAAGGCGATTTCAAATTTGAAACATGGATGGTCTGTGTGAAAGATGATATGGCTAGAAAGAAGTGACTACAGAGATGATGACTAATAGAAAAGTTTGGAAGAACAAATTTAAGAAATGGAGAGGCGTAGACAAGGAAGTAGAGAATAAAATGGTATGCCCCCCACAGGTGGACGCGAGCAAGGCGCCGGGCTACCGTGGTGGTGGCGGTGGCGGCGGAGGATGCTCGCCGTGCTCGCGCACGTCGTCGCACGGCAGCACGCCGCCTCCCGCCTACGCGCCCGCCATCCACCAGCAGCCCAACTACCACCAGCCCATGCCCATCGGTAACATACCTTCTTTCTTACTCCGTAACCGTATGACATTTGACTATCATTCTCACTGTACTGAGACATTTTTATCGATAATTTACATATCATAGTAACCTCAACGTCTAACAATACAATTGCTTAAAAACTTAGAAACTAATATTACTAATAATTTTTGGAACAAAGTTCTATAACTCGGCTTGTGGTAGAAGTAGGAGTAAACTAGCAGAAAATGTGATGTAACGAAAAAGAGTTATTGAGTCCCATATTTTTTAATACAAAAACAAAAACTTTTGACACTTGAAACTTGAGATCATAAATTCATAATAATATACAGCGAAATACATATTAATATACAGCGAAAGGGACTTCGCCCCAATCGGGTATCCTACGACACCTGCCGACTTTATTTTTTTTATTTTACGTTGCATTTTTAATTACTTCCATTATATCTTACGCTTCAGGTAACAATGTTAACACGATGGACATGAGCGGGCTCTCCCGGAATGGACCCATCTACCAAGACAACTCTCGAAATGGACACAACATGATGGTAAGATAACATAATACTTAGATCAAACTATTTTCGAAAACAGTTGCCCTCCGTTGTACTCGCATTGTATAGAAACACATCCCGGGATTTAACGGATAAAAATAACGGCTTAATGATAACAGCCGCACGGGTTGATAGAAGGTTAAGCTACGCTTACCGCAGTCGGTTCGTGGATGGGTGACCATCCATTACATATTGAGACCCCGCCGTGCCTCGGAAATCACGTTAAATTGTTGGTCCTGGCTGTTATACGTAGGTCTATATCAGTCGTTATGGGTAGTCAGAAGCCCAAAAGTCTGACAACCAGTCTTACCAAGGGGTGTTGTGTTACCTAGTAACGGGGTTGCGGAGGTCAGATAGGCAGTCAGTCTTTTCCCAACTATTTTGGGATGCGGGATGCAGGTGAATACCAGTGTTTTACATGGAGCGACTGCCTATCACAACCCAATTACTTGGAAATATTTTAGCCCATGGTAAGACTGGTTGTCACTCTTTCGGGATTCTGACTGCCCAGATAGACGGGATCAACGGCTTAACGTACTTTCCGAGGCACGGAGGGTTCTTGGTATGTAAAGATAGTCGCCTATCCACGGACCAATCGCGGCAAGCATAGCTTAGCCTGACCGATTGACCAGTGCGACTGTTATTACTTAGCCACAAGCCCCTCCCCATGGTGCCTTCTTGACCTCAATGTGTATAAGTGTTTTTTCTTAAGTGTTTTAACTTTAGAATTAAAATAAAACGTGAATAATTTAGATTTTTAAATTATCTATCCATCAGTGTAATCCGCAAATGATTAGAACGTCACCTTTAGCAAAAGATGCATGCAATCAATAGTTTTAGACGCTTTTTACAAGGAGATTTTAATAGTTATTTATGCAACTGACTTATAATAAGGGGTATTAAAACACGAATGTGGGTTAATAGTATCACATGAGTGTTTTAATACCTAATTATGTACAGTTGCATACAAGACTTTATCTACATCCATGTTATCAATCCTCTATAAAAGGTTCTGAAACAGTTTTTTGCAATACTAATACTCGTATCGAACATGGCGGCCGGCGTCATAGTATACGACGTGAATTCGAATAAGTTCTTTTTAGGGTTCCGTACCAAAATGGTAAAAAAGGAATCCTTATGGTGTGACTCAGTCTGTCTGTCTGTCACAGCTGGATATCTCAAGAACTACTAACTTGAAATTTGGAACAGTATTAGATGACGTTTACGCAACTATTTTGCAAATAAGAAAGAAGTAAAAATATTTGTATTTTTTTTGTAATAGGGACTGAAAGGGGTATTGAAAATTCAAAGTGAGGCTACTAGGGCATGATGTGGGGTATCTTATGAAAGAGCGCTGCTTGCACATTCTTAAACTATTTTTTATTTTTTTTAGGCGGCATAGTTTTCGACTTTGGATGAAAAATGACAAAAAAAATACCGTCCCCCCCCCCCCCCCTTATCTCCGAAGTTTGCAAAGATAGAAATCTGAAATTATTCTATGTGATAGAAGTTTATGTAAAGATTACAGGAAAAAAAAAACGATGTCTCTAAATAGCACACTTTTTCAGAAATCGGAACGGAACCCTCGGTGCGCGAGTCCGACTCGCTCTTGACCGGTTTTTTAAAATTACGACGCTGTTGTAGTGAAACGCGCGTGCATTACAATGTTCTTTTTTTGAAAACGAGTTGCATTATGAAATTCAGTACAACATTAAAACACCCGTTTGGATGCTATTATGGTTACCATGCTTACTATGACACTGGCTGTTTTAATGTTGGCAATAAGCTAACTGTTTCAGAAACTTTTATAGAGGATTTATAGCATGGGTGTAGATAAATGTATTTATTTCACATAAAAACAAAAGTGAATGTAACGTGCAAAGTGATGATAGAATATCGAACGTTAATAATGTGCTCTCAGATGTAATTTATTACTCTTGATTAATGAATTAATAGCCTCTGAATAACGCCCTATCACAAGGTTTTGGTCGGGGGATCGCCTTAACGATTCCTTTCTTGTGTTCAGCAACAGGTATCGATCTCGAGCGGTGTGAACATGAGCGGCGCGGCGCTGGGGCTCGGCTATGTCGGCGTGGAGACCGTGTCGCGCCTCAACCCGCGCGCGCCCGACTTCGCGCAGAGACACCCACTCATGCAGCAGAAGCACAACGCACAGGTAAATTCCAGTCTAATATTGTCCATTGCAGGGCAAAAGCCTATTTAATTAAATACTTTCTGACTTGGAAACCGGTGACTGAAAAGTTGTGCGGAAATCGGTTGTCATGGTATGGGCATGTGATGCGGAGGAATGAGGAAAATGTCGTGAGGAAAGTTTTGAGTATGAATGTCGATGGCTATAAGAGTAGGGGAAGACCAAAGAAACGATGGATGTATTGTGTGTGAACATGGCTAGAAAGGGAGTGACTACCGAGATAACGACTAATAGAGAAGTATGGAAAAAAAAGGACATGTTGCGCCGACACCAAATAGATTGGGATAAGGGCAAGAGAATGATGTCTGACTTGGAAAGCTGTAAAAACAAAAAAAAAATAGTTGCTAAAGCTGCTTTTGTTTATAATTTAAGTAAAAAGAAGAAGAATGATGCTAGACTTTCAGTCTAAAAATGCACGCCCCTCCACTGCTTGTTGCATACACTTTTCAAATATTTGTATAGTAATTTTAGTGTATAGTATTTTTAGCGTGTAGTTGTATACTGAAGGAACTCATCAAAATCATTCTTCTTAGCGTATTGGTGACAAAAAGTTCAAAGGCATGGAGAGATAAATATGTTTGACCCAAAATTCAGCTCATATTGTACTTGACCCAAAGATTGACAGCACCAGGAGAAGTCAATAACTGTATCCCCGGTCTACTTTTATGTGCCTGTTTGTTTTCTCTGTTGAATTTGACTAATTGTATGAAAACTTTTTTGTTGCAGTTGTTCGCGGGCGCCAGCAACGCGGGCAACCTGAGCGCGCTGTTGATGTCGTATCAGCAGCAGCCTATGAACCAGTCACCCAAACCTATGCAGCACACGCCGCAGCAACACCATGCTTACCAGGTAACACTCAAATAATAATTACATTAAAGCCTACAGCAGTCCATTGCTGTATACAGGCTGTTTCTTTTAAAGTGTCAAGCCAGTGCGAGCTGATAGCAGCTGATGTTCTACGATTTTTTTTAGTTTTGTATGCTTTTTGGGGTTCCGTATTCGAAGGGTGCCAAATTGAACCCTAAGCTATTACTAAGCATTCGCTGTCCGTCTGTATGTCTGCGGGTTGTATCTCATGAACCATAATAATAGGTAGGATTGCAGACGGTTGAAATTTTCACAGTTTGTGTATTTCTATATCTATTGCCGTTATAACAACCAATAATAAAAATAAAGTTTAAAATTAAAGGGGTGGGTCCATACAAGAAACGTGTTTTTTTTTATATTGAAGTATGTAGTGTGTTTTAAAATATGTAGTGTTGATAAATATTGCACACAACTGCTCAAAAAGGAGTGTAATGTATTCAGGGTTGATGTACGTTTGTACGTGGCTGGGTTTCTTTATTCTACCATAACTTTTAAATGCCCGAACAGATTTGGATGTATCGTTAGAATCATTACATCATCCCAAGTGACATTGGCTATACAACGTGTAACGTTAAATGCGCAAAACCTCTTAAGGGGACATTGTACTCATCATTATGAACAACTTTTACTATGGGATCAAAATGAAATCGCGAAAAAAAAATCAGCTGTTCATTACATTTTGACGAAATATGCGAACATATGTACTGAACAGCTGATATTTTTTACGCGATTTCAGGTTTGATCCCATAGTAAAAGTTGTTCATAATGATGAGTACAATAACCCCTTAAGAGGTTTTGCGCATTTAACGTTACACGTTGTATATATATATTTTATTCAATTTAGCGGCAGTATGGCTCCATTTTGAAATGTAAAAAAAAAATTTTTTCGTTCGTTTTTTGGCAGGTCAGTCGTGTTTTTTAAATTATTCATTTATTACATTAAGTATTTATGCACTTTCTAGCCTGAATTTTAAATTGTTATTTATTATAAATGTGCTCCTTATAAAAATTAACAATGATTATTACATTCTATCCATAAAGTAAATGGTCTTATCGTATTTATAACAATTCCAGTCCCTCCTGGAGCGCGGCGTGGGCGTGAACGTGAGCTCGGGCGGCGGCGGCGGCTGGGGCGAGGAGGAGGAGCGCAAGCCGCGCCCCATCGGCACCGAGCGCGCCTGGAAGCTCACGGCCGCCGACGACTGGCCGCACGCGCACATGCACCACCAGCACATGCCCGACCACGACAGATACCAGGTGAGCCTCACAGTTCACACATACGCCTTTTTCCCATGGGGAGGCAGAAACAGTTCAGGGACAAAATGTCTAGCGGCAAATATATATATTTACCTTTACGAAGTTCTTTCAGTATTTTGTATTTATTATAAAACAATATCGAGAACGGGTCTTATCGCGATATTCCTTTTTTACGAGGTAAACAGGTACCTACTTGTACTTGTTGTTGTGGCTTTGTATTTATTGTTTGTCATTCACATAAGTCTTAAAAAAGCGCTTTGATGAGTTATTGAACACATTTACCACATTCTCAAATATTGGACATTTTGTGATTTCGACCTTTTGACACTGCTGGACATTTTGAGAATTGAACATTTTTACCCTGAATGGCAGAAACTACAGAATGCCATCTGCTACGATTCTTACATTACTTTTGCTTCGTTTACTTTCATAAATCTATTGCCTCAGAGGCTCAGATACCTTCAGACCTCACTAGTGATACATAGGGCTATAGAAAGGTACTGTTGTACAGTATGAGTGACTTAGATGACACTCTACAAATCAGAACGTTTTTGTCTATACTACTAATAATAAAGCTGCAGTTTATTTGTTTGTATGTTTGAACGCGCTAATCTCTGGAATTACCAGTCGGCTTTGAAAATTTATTTTTGTATTTGATAGCACAGTTCTTGAGGAAGGCTATGGCTATTTAACATTCCGCTAGGAACCTTAGGAGCCGAAAAAAAAGTAAAAAAGAACGCTAAGTAAAAATTAAGCAATAGCGCGGATAAACGATGCGATGCGACGCGGTGGGTTGGGGTACAAAAAAATTCATTGGGACGAATTAATAAATAAATAAATAAATTCTGTATAGGCATAAAAGAGGTGCACAAGTAAATTAAAGCCCCGACTCCTGCGCTAGGTAATAACACCTGTGCTACAGGAGCCAGTGTCTTCTCACAATCAGTTGGTTATGGATTTTATTCCATAATAAATTCGCGGGCAGAAGCTAGTATATATTTATAAAACTCGGATGTGCAGTATTTTTTACCACTATTTATTGAAATTATTGTCTAGAAGCATGCTGAGAGACCTGATTGTTCTTTTTTAATTTGAAAGGTAGTAACTCTATGTTGGTCTCAAAATTGGTGAAGATCTCATGAAAAAAAAAACATGGTAAATCTAAATATCCCGTTTTAAATAACTTTAGTGGTATTAATTGTTGCAAAGAAGTTTGTGCTAGCGAGGTCTACTGTTCGCAGAACTCTAGTCATAAGGAAGATAACGAAGCTGATCATGCAGTATGGACTGTCCAAGCAGTTAGCTAATGTAGTTGATATTGTTCAGGGAGTAAGCGGCATGGGCGGAGTCGGCGTGAGCGGTCATGTAGGCGTGGGGCACGGCATGGAGGGCACGTACGGCAACGTGGGGGCCGGCGGCGCCACAGCGGCCGCGCTGTCGCTCATGCACGCGCTGCCGCTGCACTACCTGCCGCCCGCCGCCGCGCCCGCGCCCGAGCCGCACGCGCACTGGGACCAGGCGCCGCAGCACGCTGACAAGCAGGTACACACGCGACCTACTGCTACCCTACATCTACAATAGGCTTTTAACGGAACTTCGCCTCCGCAAGTGCGGGACTTCCGTCTGAAATTGTACCTCCTCAAGTTTTTAACGGAGGTCTAATAAAGATATTTGGCTCCTAAACAAAACGAAGACCATAAGTGTGGATATCTTAATATATATAATTCTTCTGTACGTGTTTGTCACCTAACTCCTCCTAAACGGCTGGACCGATTTGTATGAAATTTTGTGTGTAAATTTCAATGGGTTCTTAGATGGTTTGAAAACATAATTGAACCCGGTAGGTGGCGCTGCAGTCGGGTTCTAGGATCTTTTAGACAGGACGTCTGTCGGGTCCGCTAGTATAATATGTAACTCGAAGTTTCAAGTTTTTGCTCCCACGTCACTGCCGCCGCCAGGTTCAGTTCTAAGTGTTCAGGCATAATTTATGAACCACTAAGAAATCGCATACAAGGTGACAAAGCTGTAAAACTGCTTTTTTTGTGAAATATAGTTTGCCCCCCCCCCCCCTCAAAATTTAAATTACCAATAGATCTCTGTCGTTAATTATTTCTTTATTTTTCCACCTCCGCCTCCGATCCCTAATGTACTGTACTTGTACACCTCGCTGACTACGAACTATCACTTGTCGCAGGCTTGGAGCAAGTGGACTCACTAGAGCCGGCCGGACGGACCCGAGGCCGCGCCCCGCCCCGCCCGCCCCGGCCCCACAGGATTATATATAATTGTAACCCTTGGAAACGGTGTAGATATTAGTGAGAAAGAATTATATTATACAGATTATCTATATACATAATAGAGAAGATGTCCTATCGAGAAGAGAACTACTTATACTGTACGATCGACTGAAGTGAGCATTAAACGATTCATTATAATGAAACTCGTGAGGGGAGTCGGATGTAGTTTTATTTGTTACTGCCGCTCGCCGGTCGCGACGTTACGTTTAGACGAATTATAGTTATGTTATAGTCGGCGTCGCCGTTTTCATCTGATGTAGATATACGCGTAAAAGAATGTAATAGTAGGTAGCTTGGAATGTGATTCCGAAGTGCCGCTGAGTGTTTTGAGTTGCCTTGCGGTCGGTCGCCGCCCGCCGTCTATTATACATATTTACACTATAGTATGGCATAATGCGATATTAGTTTCGATGATTGGTACGCTCGTTAACCGAGGCGGAATATTAAACATGTATTAATAAATTTGCTTGTACATGAAGATTAAATATCGATATATTGATGCACTGTATCCACTGGTGTTTTTAATAATACCACCTGTTTTTCAATAATATCTTTTTTTAATAGGTTTATTTGGGGAATGTGTATATTTATAAGTAAATTATTATTGAGGACTTACTTTGTCTCGAATATGATTAAAAGCAGGATATGCGGTAAGTTCTAATAAACCGTTGTCAAAGTAACTTGCGTGTGTTCTTGAATAGCGTAACTATTGAAATAAGTATCAAATATTCCTTCATAGCTTTTCATGAATTCAAAAGAAACAATAGTTTTGTTTGCAGGAGATTAAACTCATTTTATTAGAAACAATCACTGAGATTCAGCGTTCTTATTTACATTTTACACTTAACACTAAAAAAATATTCTACACACAACATTCAATAATGTAAACTTGATTTTATATCATTATTATGTAACAAACATTATTACACCAATTATTACGCTAACCAGCTACTCAAAAAAATAGAATCACAATTTGTTCTAAATGCATTACATTCAAAGGAATAGAATTTTTTTTTATCAGCTTTGGCAAGTTTTGAGCAGTTAAAGCTCAATGTGACGTTCCATTATTTTGCTCTCGAGGTCAGCATGAAGCTTCGCGACTTTCCTGGAGTGTTTCTTGATCATCTGTTCCTGTTCTTCAAAGTGGTTCATCTTTTCTCCGGCGCCAGCCACCTGAGTATCACGAAAAAGTATATAATTAACATTTCCACATAAGGAAGAGGTCAATATTTGATGAACCTGAGCAGTCCATTTCTACAGCTTCCTTATGAGTTATTATAAGTTGACACTCGAAACTGAATGTTAAAAAGTGCGTACAAAATGAAAAAAAAAAGACAAGTCCCACAACAAGAAACGGATCCATTGAAATAAAAGGGTAAGTAATAAATTTGTATTATGAAACAAAAAAAAAAGAAAAGAACAAAAATAAAATAAAAAATAATTAACCTTGCTCTTGTGTTTCTCGCGAATGCTTACGTTATTTGCTTGCAAATGACGCAGCTTCAGCAGTCGCGACTCGTAATGCTGCAGTTCCACCTGGGAAAGGACAGAATATACGCGGTTATTATGGCACATTTATGGTAAACAAATGTTAAGCAACAGTTTAATGTTACTGAAACAATGTTTACCTACATCAATATCAGCACCCTAATTTACGACACACTATCGATCGGAATCGGTTTCATTTTGACAGTTCAACAACATTCATTGTGTTATTTACATTTTTCGAACATAAGAAGCAATGGATAATGGAGCAAATTGCTAATTTGCTTCAAAATGATTCTGGTTCCGATCGCTGGTGCACACAGCCAGTCTGCGTAAAAGCCCGCTGACCGGCAAGTAGTCATCATGCGGAACAGTGCAACATGTTGCTCAACAATTGTTAAACATCGACTTGTTCTTATAGTCAAGACGAGACAAACTAAAGCCGGGTATTCATTACGTAACATTTGTTTATAAACATAATCATCGTGTTTACAAACAAGATTACCGTAAACGCCGTTTCTGAAACTTGGCCATTCAAACTTTGCCAGTTGTTGCTAGGATGTCGCCTGAGCAGGTAGTGTTGCTCTGTGCTGCTGGCCACTTCCATGTTCATATACTCCCGCAGCATACGTCCACACCTGTCAACTTTTGTTAAGAAACTAGCCCCCTTTATTTATAAAAAACTAAAACGCTGTATAAACCTATTTTCGCTAAAGAAGTGTTTTGCGAATTATGATTTCAGTTTGAAAGAAGACAAAACAATGATTTCAGTTTGAAAGAAGAAGACAAAACACTTCTATAATTTAAATAGGTTTTAGTGTTTTAGATTTTTATGAATAAGGGGGTAGATGTTTCGCCTTGCTCTCCACTCAGAGTGGCGAGCACGGCAACATGTATCTGAAACAATGTTTCATCACTTTTGTTTATAAACTGTTTCGAAACTGTTTAAAGAGATGATGAAACACTGGTTATAAACAAATGTTTCCTAATGAATACCCGGCTTAAAATGGGAAGGTGAGAATACTGCGCATATTCCAACGAGAATCCAGAATCGTGGAACGCCTTGCGAAAGTTGACAGATTTTCTAATTAGCAGAAGTACCTTCAACGAAGCCAGTTCTTCCGTAGTGAAATTTGCACTAACTGCGATCTTCCATAGGCCTTGCACTTTAGGCTCAATAAACTCTTTGTTGTTTGGGGCTGGGGAGTAAAAATAATAAAAAATTAAACATGTTTAGAAAAATAGATTATGTTCTATTATTGCCCTATGATACTCCTAATATTATAAATGCGAAAGTGAGTTTTATTGTTACGCTTTCAAACGGCTGAACGGATTTGGATGGGCAAATAGATATCTTGACCCGGGGCACAGATAATATAATACTACGTACCTGGGGTACTTAGGATACTTTTTGTCTCTGTAGTATGTTCTCCGACATCAACGCGCGTAAAAGCTAGTGTAACAGTGCTTTTATTTTATTTTAATATGACCCCAATTACAACAATTTTAAACACAAGATACATGATGAAGTATATGTGTAGCATGAATTTCGACTAAGGTCCGTATTACAGAAGGAAGCTCAAGCGCTGATCTCTGTTTAAATCTAGTTTAAAATTAGTTTCAACCAATGAAATGGCTTGAATCTAGTTTTAAGTGATGCTTGAGTGTTGAGTGACATTCTGTAATACGGACCTAAAAGTAGTTAATTTGCCCCAGAATCATGAATCAAACACTTCAATGGAAAATATCTATAAATATTTTATGACCCTGCATCTTATGCTTGTAATGGGCGCGTTACAAATGGAACAGCCGTGAGCCGTAAGCTACGTAAAAAATCAATTTAAAAATGCTGTAGGTAGGTACAGTTCAATATCTACATAAATAGATCATTTTGTTGAACTGGCATTGGAACATGCATTGATGGTGACAACTCCTCTGCAATCAAGACTCTATAAAAAAAAAATGGTACCATTCGCGGACATTTGCGGTGAACCACTTTTCGACCTTGTTACTAAGGTAATAAGGTTGAAAAGTGGTTCACCACAAATTTCCCCGATAGTACTTATAATTAATAATCTCGCAAGGAAGCAATTGATATTTAACTAAATGTAAATAAAGTTGTTTACCTTTGGCAATGACTCTCTGCAGCCGGTCATAGCCGTCCCTCAAATCGTGGTGCTTTTCTCTGATTAAATTAGCCTTATCAATATAGTCTTTTGTCATTTCATTTGTGTGTTCACTGATTTCATTGAACTTGTCTAAGTCCTCTTCATTTATGACATCTGCAATGTGGAGATAATTAATATTAACCTATTGACCACCAAACAAAAATTCGTTTTTTGAAACTTAAAAATAACTGCCAAAATGTTGGTGTGTGCTATCTATGTTCTATGTATGGGGTTTGGTTTCCTTAGTCCTTCATGAGATCATGGCAGCTGTCAGTGAGTTATTCCAACCAGCCCACCTCCAGAAGTTAATTATGTCTCCTGGTCCGTTGAGAAAGTCTACAAAAGTTCTGGGTGACCCCGAGGTTCTTTTGTTCTAATCTAGGTGACCTGTACATCAAACAAGAAACGGTTTATTCAGTCTCGATGCACACTCTGCACAGAGGACTGTCCATTATTTAGCAAGCAAGCCTATTTAGTGGAAATGTTTATTTAGCAAGCAGTGTCCCATGATGTTCCCACCATCAGGCGCAAACTATTCCTGTGGCTTTAAGCTTTAAGCCTGTAAGCACTTAGTTAGCCTTCCATCCAAGGATGGCATGGCTTCCCTGAACTGCCTGGGGATTACAAGCGTGATGTTAATGTGTTATTTATTTCTTACTTTTAAACGCATCATCCTTGGGTGATTCATCATCAAACAAGTCATAGTACTGGTCTATCTTCTCCTGATGGTGGGTGAACTCCTCCCGCAAAGCCAGCAGTTCTTCCATAGTAAACCCTGAAGCCTCGGCCTTCGTCCACAAATAGTTAAGCTTTTTGTCTTTGAATATGCTCTTGTTTATGTAGTCATCCATAGCTGAGTTGTAAGCCTAGGAAAAATTATGAATATAGTCTTAAGGTGTTATACAAAGAGATTTGTCTAAACCTAGGTGGGTAATTAATTTTAGAACAATAAACCTTTGACCAGCAGTGGGACACAATGTAGGTTAACAAAAAAAAACCTCGTAGTCATAGCTAAGAATGTGTTCTAAACAGAAATGATAGAAGATAGGTTTTCATACATTCAGATGCAGCAGGACATAATTTTTTTGACAAAAATTTAAGAGGCGTTTATAAATAAGACAGGCTAAAGAACAGAAGAAATTGAATTAATCAATTAAATAAATTATTGTATGTCTGACTTTGATACCAGCATGATGACGTTTTGTCGATGGAAGAATAGACAACATTACACATTGCTATGCTCAGACGCGTAGAATGCATAGAAATATTTCTAGTCTGCCATTTTGTCTATTCTTCCGTCAACAAAATCTGTTTCTATCATGTTAAGCGTCTCTGTCATGCTAAGCATGCTGTACCCCTGTACTGTACAGAACTAGAGAAGAGGCATAGTAACCCTTTACTGTACACAAGGTTATCAATACACCATGTACTAATGACTTGTTGACGTTCTAAAGTTCTGACACATTTTTTTTTGTCTACAAAGCCAGTTATCTGTTTAAAACAACAGCTGTGTCAATGAACAGACTGTGAAAGCAATTATAATAAAATTATTATCTCAATGTTTTTATCAGACATTTTGTACTTCTATATTTTTTATCTCTTATAGCTTCTTCACCAACACTTAGGAAGCTTATTATTTTAATCTTAGGATGATGATCAATGTTAATATAAATATATTATGACTAGTAACTACAGATATCGTCCCCGTATTTGGAAAACTAAATAACTTCGTTTTTGGCGATTTTGTCTTTTCCCTATTTTTAAATAATCCAAAACATGACGCATGTTTGAGTCTTACAGGAATTCACTTATCTTATTCTGTCCCAAAATATAGCCATTTTTGTCGTTCAGATGGAATAATGCATAATTAAATCGCGTTTATCTCAAAACTAGAAAATTGGAGTTATTTAGTTTTCCAACTACGGGGACGATATATCTTGGGGCCCGTTTCACAATGCTTAGATAGGCAATATTTCCAGATGAATATAACATTGCAACAGAGCTTATACAGACTTATATGCCAGATAAGCAGTGGAGTTGGTAGAACAGGCATTACTTACAGGATGATCTTTCTCTTTAGCAGCATCAGGGTCAAAGTGATGCAGCAAACCATAAGCAGACATGATGCTGGTTAGTTTGCGCCTCAGCTCTGCCTCTTTTAACCCCTCCTTATCTCCTCCTTCACTTTTCACCCTCTTGTATATTAATTCTTCTTTGTCTTGGATCATCAAGTCACTGTACAAAGACTTCAGTTTTGGTTCTGTTAGGCGCTGCAACATGTCAAATTGTGTTTAGATTATTAAGTGGTAAGAAAGTAGTGGAGAGTACTGCTCATCAAGTGCCTTGAAATTCTTTACCGGAAAATCTTAACAGAGCAAAATGACGAAGGCAGGAGATTACAAAATATATAATTATGTATGAATAAACCAGTGTTGTTTACCTGTCGAGCTTTAGTCCACAATAAATTAAGTTTATTCATTCTGAAAGGTTTTTCCAAACTTCTAAAATCTACATCGCTCTTTTTCTTTTCATTAGCGTTACGTGAATATTTATTTTCACAAAAAGCACCGGTCACTACGATCAAGAGAAAGAACAGAGTTTGTGAATAAAAATTCATTTTGCTAATATAAATCAATAAAACAGTGCTGTTTTAATGCCGACGACGACGAAGGCAGACAAGACAAGACAAAGCACAGAAAGCGAAAATCGAAATTACGTCCGATATCATGACATGACAATGACAATGACAATTAATGTCATGGCTGACAACTGATAAGTTGACAAAAAAAAATTCTTGATTTTGATTGACACAAAAGATTTTCACAGATTTGACCAGCCTCAGCAGATTACTAACGATGGATTATTATGATTTAGGTTTTTTTTTTTCCTAATATAGAAAGGTTTGGGTCTTAGACAGATAATTCTTCGGTTTAGGTAGTAAAATAAAGGTAAGCAATCTTGATGTGACTTTTTACATTTACACAAACAGATATGAAACAAATAAACTAATGGTTCAGTTGATTTAGTAATCTTATTGTTGTATTTACATCTTTCTAGTATAGTATAGTTATTTTTGACGAAGTAGTATGAATAAAGTACAGACGCCAGCAGGTCAAGCCACCAGAAACTGTAAAATTTTCTCAATCAACCTTGAACCTAATGCTTAAGGTTGATGCGACAAGGTAGCCCGCGAAATTCAAAATTTCTTACGTTTTTTGCAATTTGTAGGTCAGTGTGAGCTTGTATGTTGATTAAAATATGATTCGCGGCCGTAGCTAATATGGCTTTACAGAATTATAATCATTAGAATCAGCAATACAACTCCATACGTTAGCATTTATCTCAAATCTAGCGATTTCATGAAATCATGAGGTTTGAGGTAAATGCTAACTTATGGAGTTGTATTGCTGATTCTAATGATTATAATTCTATAAAGCCATATTAGCTACGCCCGCGAATCATATTTTAATCAACATACAAGCTCACACTGACCTACAAATTGCAAAAAACGTAAGAAATTTTGAATTTCGCGGGCTACCCTGGCGCTTTCGCCTTAAGATTTAAAGATGAAAATCTATTAAAGTTTGACAGATTGTAGTAGCTTGATGTGCTGGCGTCTGTACTATTTATGATGACTATGATACTGTGTAGTGTAGAGCTCTGTCTACGGTGACGGTGTAGAGTGTGTAGATGTTTAGTATGAATAAAAATGACATGTTGCGCCGACCCCAAATGCAGGACAATGATGATGACAACCCAACAATTTTTTAACCCTTTACCGACAAATATTTTCGTGTCCATTTCGCCAAGGTCGTATATTTACGACCAAATACCACAGCTCCTGTAATCTTTTTTTTTAATTTCGATAAGCTGTATTCTATCAAAAAGATTTTTTAATTTTCTGTGCTTGGCGCTGGGGGCACGACAACTGATATGAAGTCTGGCGGTTAAAAGGTTAATGCGCTGTGCAATGTGGCTCTGGGGAACCTTATTGGACGCAGACTAGTCTGCCCTTCACAATCGGCGATGATTATGATAGTGTGATCGTCATCATACGGGCATCCACTTGTTCGTCGTTGATCGTCCGTAGTATCTCTAAGTAGTCTGTGGTCCATAGTCACTTGTTGAGCGGCAAGCATTCAAGATGGATAATAATCTATGTTTCGGATTCCATATTTTATTGTTCTGGTATACTTTTATGAACTTGAACCTTTAACGTATCGTTATTTGTCCACCCAGTAGCCATTATTATATCGCATTAAATTAAAACTAGATCGAGATGTCGCGTCGGGCACACGCAAAGACTACAGTGTATTATAGGGTAGGCACACGGACGTATTCACAGCTTCGAAGCTCCGTTAGGTCTATGTACACATACACAGACTAAATTGTTGGTCTATTTCTAGTACACACTACGCACGGCTACAGATCAAGCTATAATTTACAGTATAAGCTGATCTCGCATGGTATAGGACTTACTTACAATTAGAGGTCAGTGTATACTGGAAAAGCTTGATGTGTAGCCGTGTGCATTCCGGACCCAAGGCACCCCTGGAGGACACCCCTGGGGGTGCCACGGGAACTTGAATTCAGACCCGTGGCTCCCCTGGTCCTCAAACCCATACAAAGGTGTACCAGTGGTATCACGGGTACTATTTTCTAATTCCCATGAATCCACCAATCGAATAGTGATGGGACAGATGAACAACAGTGACAAAATAATTTCAATAGTCTAATTTTAATATATTTATTTAACGCAATTTCTCCAATGCGTGGCCTAATGTTATTTCTTTGTTCAAAACTTGCAATTGAATGTGCACTATTCAATCGTCATTATCATTATATCTGCTTGTTTCCGTTCTTAGGCACTGCATTCAAATTGTGAATATTCTGCAATACGTTTAGTAAACGCATCACGGAAACCGTATTTTTTTGATCAATTTATTTAATTTGGAGTGGTAACCTTCTAAAATATTATTCGTCCTATAACGCTCTCCAAAGACGCTAAAAATCTCAGGTGAATGTATGCTGAGCCAAAATCTTTCTATGTAATTGATGAATTTTCCATATCGACAGTACTTACCTATTTTTTAATTTTTCTATACAGGGTGGCCGGAACATTGACGTCCAAAAATAAAATTTCGGTCCCTCGTATCGTGGGGTATTCGAATCACCCCCATGTATGTTCCGCGACTTTTCATAGTTTTCGAGTTATGAATTTTTTTCTGAATGTTTGAAAATTTTCGACCTGACCAACCTAAAAAAATTCTAAAAAAAAAAGTAGAGGGTTTTATCGAGTTTCTTTTTTTGCAGCTGAATTTTCATAAGTAGTACTTTTATGCATAAAATAATCAGCTTCGTAACTGTGATGAAAGTTATGAAAATGTTGATCTAAAGTGAAAAAGGATCATGGTCATTTTGGACTAAGAAAAAACAGAATTCCGACCTAAGATGAGACTGTCACCAAAATGTAGTACATTGTTAATGTAATTATTAGGTATCATCAGTTTATTTTTAAAAGATAGGGAAGTATTTAAATAATCATATTTATAATTATAACTTTGCTTTATCAGAACGCAGTAAAAAATATTGATTTTGAACGCATTTATAGTTATTAACGTTACTAGAGAAGTCCATACTTTAACTTAGATCTAAATCGATTTTATTTTTGAATCGAAATGAAATCCCCGGCAGCATCAACTGTTTAAAAGTAGGTAATCATTTTAGGTATGTATTTAACGCGGCGACAAATGACCTATGTAGAGCAGCTTTCGAGAAACGTTGAAAAAGTTTTTTTGTGTCCATGTCTGATATGGTATACCTACTCATGAATGAAGATAACTCAACCGTAACAGATAATTATGTGGAGTGGAATCCAGATGAGTCTGCAGCTGCACACGACCGAGGGTGATGCTTGGTACTATAATATGCATATATGAACTAATATGCACCGTCAGTAGAAACCACGATTAGTGGCGATCTTGGACACGCACAGACTTATCTGGCTAGCATTCGACATAATTTTGTAACACAATGTAAAAAAAAAACTGATGAAAAACCTCTCAATTCCAAAAAGCCACAGATTAATAACCTCAAAAAACATATTTCTTAATTACTTGACTCTCCTGTCTTTTAAAAATATATTGAAGGCCGTACTTAGTTACATTTATAAAGGTAAATGAAACAACGTATGTTTCATCAAGGGTCGTTATGTTAGATTTTACTAGTCCAAACATGTTAGCCGCGTGGCCATGATTCTTTACGTTCGGTAAATTATGACTCAAATTTTCAACTTTAAATTAAAAATCTTAACAGGTGACTTCATAATTCCTAAGTAGGCTTCAAGAATGCGCCAGACTCTCAGCTTTCATAATCATAAAAAAAATGAAGTACTTAATAGGGCTACTTTGTTTAAAATCGGCCTTCAAAGACAGCGAGGTGGAAAAATTCTTAAAATTACCCATCTGAGTAATTATTTTTTTTGGCTATTTTCTCGTTCCTAAGGTTAATTAATGATAAGAATACTGAAAACTAACCAACAAATAGTTTCAGAGTTGGGTAAGAAAAGTTTTACGTAAAAAGTGGTTTTGAATAAAACACAGATGATAATGTGAAAAAAGTACTTAATTTATTTTTAACATTACAAAAGGTTTTCAAAGTGGCCACCACCAGCAGCAATACTCAAACTCAAACTCAAACTCAAACTCAAAGCATTTATTTCAATTAAACCAATTACAGGCACTTTTGAATTGTCAAAGAATCGGTCAGTAGGTAAGTCAGAAAGTTGAAGCTAGTTGCCCATTCCAAAACGTAGATCTATGGAGAAGAACGGGCAAGAAACTCCACGGACACTCTTTTAAATCAAAATATGGTTACAAAATATTGGTTACATCATACACATTCTACACCTACGTAAGAAATTGTCTGGCAATCGTCTAAAAGCGTCTCTGTTCTCTCTCTTCAACACGTTCAGCTTCTGCAATCAACTGCCTCAGCTCTTGTTCACTTGAACAGTCTCGGGCGTATGCTATTTCCTTGTAATAGCCCCAAATAAAGAAATCGATGGGGTTGAGATCAGGTGAGCGTGGAGGCCACCTAATTGGTCAGCTGCGTCCGATCCATCTGTTGGGGTATGTTTCATCTAAGTAATTTCGGACCTGGGTTGCATAGTGACACGGGGCGCCGTCATTTTGCAACACCATGGTTCGTCTGAGTTCGAGATTCACATCTGCCAGCAACAATGGAAGTTCATTTCCCAAAAAGTTTTTGTATGTTTCTCCATCAAGTCTGGACGGCAGTTCAAACGGACCAATTAGTTCGCCATTGAGGATACCAGACCACAAGTTAACGCTGAAGCGATGTTGAAATGTCGAAGCTCTCACTTCGAGTGGATTGTTATTGCAGGTAAAAGAGTTGCACCCTCGTTTACAACCCATAGTCCACGAGAACGGATCGCGCAAAATTCATTAAACTAACATTTAAAAAAATCTCCGTGTTTAAATCTTAGCTTTCCTTTTTTTTTTTTTTTTTTTTTTTTTTTTTTTTTTTTTTTTTTTTTTGAGGGTGGGAAATCATCAAATAACTTCTCCCGCTCTGGGTGGAGCGGAAGGGCGTGTCAGACTTTTACTGACTAAAACCCACCCGTGTTCCTTCAGTTGCCTATGCCAGGGCCGCGGTAACCCCTTCAGACAACCCGCGACCCCAGCGGCGTCGGCCCTATTGGACCCCGTCACTTGCTGACATCTCTTTGAGGCGCGCGTGGAACACGACGCGCCGTCGACTCGGGCCTGGTCCTTACCGGACGGCGAGCTACCCGCCCCAGCTCGTGGAGGACGTGGTGAGCGCTCTGTTCCCTTCGCGAGGGGAACATACTCCCCCGCCTATGGCTCCGCTTCATGCGGTGCCCGTTGCGGACCACAACACCGACGACGGCGACGATGCTCCGGAAGTGACCGAGGTAGAGTTGAGAGCGGCGGTACGTAGGCTAAGTGCCAAAAATACCGCCCCAGGACCCGACGGCTTACCTGGAAGAGCCTGGGTTCTGGCCTTTGGGGCTCTCGGGCCTCGACTAGGGGGGCTCCTAAGCGCATGCTTGGAGAGGGGCCAGTTCCCACTTCGTTGGAAGACGGGGAAACTGGTCCTCATTAAGAAGCCGGGGCGCCCTGCGGACTCTCCGTCCGCTTACCGACCCATCGTGCTGCTCGACGAGGTGGGCAAGCTCTTTGAAAGAGTTATTGCAGACCGCCTCGTCGGGTGGCTGGTGCAGGAGGGGCCGGATTTGGCGGAGAGCCAGTTTGGTTTCCGCAAGGGGCGCTCAACGGTGGACGCCATCATGCGCGTGCGAGCCCTCACGACGGGGGATGCGGTGGCCCGGGGTGGGGTCGTCTTGGCGGTGTCCCTAGACATCGCCAACGCCTTTAATACCCTGCCCTGGAGTTGCATCAGGGAGGCACTCCGGTATCACCGGATGCCGACCTACCTCTGTCGAGTGGTCGAGGCCTATCTGACGGACAGGGCCGTCATCTACCCCGGTCATCAAGGAGAGTGGAACCGGCGAGAGATGTCGTGCGGTGTCCCACAGGGATCGGTCCTGGGGCCGCATTTGTGGGACATCGGGTACGACTGGGTGCTGCGCGCCGACCTCCCTAGCGGCGTCAGCGTGGTATGTTACGCTGACGACACGCTGGTCCTGGCGCAGGGGAGGTCGCACCAGGCGGCGGCTGATTTAGCGACACGCGGGGTTGCGATAGTCGTGGAGAGGATCCGGCAGTTGGGACTCGAGGTGGCCCTGCACAAGTCCGAGGCCATGTGTTTTCATGGTCCTCGGAATGCGCCACCGTCGGGTTCCCAAATCTTAGCTTTCCTGCAGTCATTTTTGGTTAGCAAACTAAATAACCTTAGGAGCGAGTAGTGGTTAGCAAACTAAATAACCTTAGGAGCTTTCTTTGAAGGCCGATTAAGGCCAAAGTTAGCCCCATTAAGTCCTACGTTTTTTAATGATTATGAAAGCTGAGAGTCTGGCGCATTCTTGAAGCCTACTTGAGAACCATGAAGTCACCTGTTTAGATTTTTAATTTGAAGTTGAAAATTTAAGTCATAATTTACCGAACGTAAATTTTTCACTTTAGATCAACATTTTCATAACTTTCATCACAGTTACGAAGCTGATTATTTTATGCATAAAAGTACTACTTATGAAAATTCAGCTGCAAAAAAAGAAACTCGATAAAACCCTCTACTTTTTTTTTTAGAATTTTTTTAGGTTGGTCAGGTCGAAAATTTTCAAACATTCAGAAAAAAATTCATAACTCGAAAACTATGAAAAGTCGCGGAACATACATGGGGGTGATTCGAATACCCCACGATACGAGGGACCGAAATTTTATTTTTGGACGTCAATGTTCCGGCCAACCTGTATATACACCTACATTTAAAAGCGCTGCACTAATTGACCTGAGGGTGCCACGGGTACGAATCCAAGTTCCCGTGACACCTCCAGGGGTGTCTTCCAGGGGTGCCTTGGGTCCGGAATGGACGTGTGTACGTCGACCGAGCACTGATCGGGTGAAAATAGATAAATGATAAATGATTTATTTTCTGTAAGTAGGTTTGTACAAACACTTTTACACGTCAAACATATGAGTTCGACGTTTCCTATCTGACTACTCTGAGAAGAAACGCCGAAACAAACTCGGAGGTCACAGTCTCTTTTAAAGTCCAGACATAATCTTGGTCAGATCATGCGAAGACCACATGGTCTTCACATGAATCTACATAGATTGCAGTCTGAAATGGTCTTTTGAGGAAAGAACCACACAAATTGAGTGGACCTGTCAAGTCAGTGCACGCTTTTGTCAGTAATCGTGCAGCTCAACTCAAAACTTAAGGAGCTTAACGAGAGAGAAAGAGAAAAAGTAGATTGTTATACAAGGGTGGAAGGGAATCAATTCCTATACGAGGTATTTAGACGCCCGAGCGCAGCGAGGGCGGCTATAGTCCGAGTAGGAATTGGTGACTTTTACCCGTGTTAAACACTACTTTTCATTTCGAATATAAGGAAAGTAAAAAATAGCAGTTTTTCTAAAATATCTAATGATAAAAATACATGTGTGCCTATTTATTTGAACGAAGTAGGTACAGCTAGTTAGTATCCTGCCAAGTTATACTCTTTTTAGGGTTCCGTACCTCAAAAGGAAAAAACGGAACCCTTATAGGATCACTCGTGTGTCTGTCTGTCTGTCCGTCTGTCCGTCTGTCACAGCCAATTTACTCCGAATCTAATGGACCGATTAAGTTAAAATTTGGTACACATATGGATTTCTGTGACCCAAACACGTACAGCTAAAGTAAATATATAAATTTTGAATATGAGAGTCACTTTTAGGGGGAAAATAAGAAAATTAAAAAAAAAAGTTTTGTAAACTGTACCGTGTGACATATCAAATGAAAGGGCTTACTATGAGGGTCTTAAATATATTTTTTTATAATTTTAAAATATATTGTTTTAAAGTTATTTAAGAAAATTGACGAAAATTGACCATTCCCCCCCCTTATCTCCGAAACTACTGAGCCTAAAATTTTGAAAAAAATATAGAAAATAGATCTATACCTGTAGATTACAGGAAAACCTATAAGAAGTCTGTGGTCTTAAAATAACATGGTAAATCCATATATATAAAAAAATCAAAGTCCTGACTGAGTCACTGACTAATATATCAACGCACAGCCCAAACCAATGGACTTAGAGATTTGAAATTTTGCACATAGATACCTTATATAATGTAAACGTCCAATAAGGAAGGATTTTTGGAAATTCCATCCCTAAGGGGGGTAAATAGGGGATGAAAATTTGTATGAAAAATCCTATCCCTTGAGTTAATAGACTTGAAACTTAGCACGAATATTCATCTAAGTAAATTATAAAGTTTATCATTTTTAGTTTTCCTAAACTACCCCCTAAGGAGGGATTGGGGGTGTCAAAGTTTGTATGGAGGAACTTTAACTCGCGGTCCGATTAACTCAAAACTCAGTTTTTATACTTGAGACCAAAAATTAAGACTAACGTGTATCAGGGTTTTCCAAAAATCTACCCCTAAGGGGTGAAAAGTTAATTTTATAGCGCAGGATTTTATTGCGGGCTTGATTAACTCTAAAATTGGTGTAAATAATGTTTGAGTCAATTTATGGAAACATACCAGACGATTTTTGAACTTTTTTATCTATGTTCGTGAAAACAGAGATACAGTTTATATGAAAAATCTTATTAATTTGGTTAATGAACTTGAAACTTAGCACAAATACTTGCATAAGTAAGTAATAATGTTTGTCATTATTAGTTTTTCAAAACTACGCCTTAAATGAGGTTTAGGGATGTTAAAGTTTGTATAGAAGAATTTTAAAGCGCAGTCCGATTAAAAAAATGGTACTTTGAGTCAAGTTAGGAAAGTTGCCAAACGAATTTTCACCGATTTTGACGGCATATAGCTGATGTTTTAAGGAGTAACTATTTTTATTTTAGAAAAATAATTAGGGTTCCGCGCAAGAAAATTAAAATCCATGAAATCAGACAACCACGTACAGTCCAGTACAAACTTACTAAGCCTCCGCTGTCTATTACGGCTAATAACAACAAATAATAAAAATAAAGCAAAGTTAAAAATTTAAGGGGTCGGTCCCCATACAATAAACTTTTCATTTTGAAAAAAAAACATGAAAATTTTAATTTAGCATGTGGGGTGTCGTCGTCTAGAACTCATTGAGTACCTAGAGTACAAACATATTTTTTTTATCTTTTAAAATTAAGAAATAGGGGGCCGCAAAAGTTGTAAATTTTAGACCATTTTTGTACGAGCTCTAGCGCAACAATTCAACAAATTAGGAATTTGAAACTTCTTTATACCATGTAGGTACCATGAATACTATTAAATACTTAATCAACATATAATATGGTACGGAACCCTTCGTGCGCGAGTCCGACTCGCACTTGACCGGTTTTTTAAAACTAGATCGAGATGTCGCGTCGGGCACACGATGATGAAAGAAAAGATGGAACACACCGCGTCACCGCCGCAGGCCGTCCCGCTTACTAGTTATTTTTTTTATTCACACTGGCTGTTTGTACACTCACAAGACCACAGCCCGACTACCTAACCTTTAATTCTATTTTTAAAATTCATTCCCGCCCTAGAGAGGGAAGCAATTACTATGAGTCTTTTCCGACCAAGGGTGGGGAGCAGCGTCTTCGACCCGCTACTCGGATCAAACAAACACTACTTTTCCGAGTATGAGGGATGAAAACGAATTTTCCCAGATATGAGATTGTAACTAGATTGATTTTCCGCCCCCGCAAATCCCTAAATATTGCAAGTTTTATCGAAATCGTTAAAGCCGTTTTCGAGAACATGATTACAAATATATACAGGGTGGCCGGAACATTGACGTCCAAAAATAAAATTTAGGTACCTCGTATAGTGGGGTATCCGAATCAATTTTGTTTTGTTCCGCGACTTTTCATAGTTTTCGAGTTATGAATTTTTCAGATTTTTTTGAGAATTTTCGATCAACCAAATTAAAGAAAAATCAAAAAAAAAAGTAGAAGACTTATTTGAGATTTTTTTTTTGCAACTGAATCTTTATAAGTACCTAGTACTTTTATGCATAAAATAATCAGCCTCGTGACTTTGATGAAAGTTATGAAAATGTTGGTTTAAAGTGAAAAATTAACAGGTTTGGTAAATTAGGACTTAAATTTTCATCTAAACAGGTGACTTCATGGTTTCTAAGTAAGCCTCAACACTGCGCCAAAATCTCAGTTTTCATAATCATTAAAAAAGTAGGACGTAGTGGGGCTACTTTGGCTAAAATCGGCCTTCAAAGACAGCGAGGTGAAACAATTATTAAAATTAGCCATCTGATTAATACAATTTTTGCCCATTTTCACGTTCATATGGTTAATAATAAAAAGAGAAGTCCTGACTGACTCATCAACGGCCAGCCCAAACCCTTGGACCTAGAAAGCTGAAATTTTGCACAGAGGTTTCCTTTTTATTGTAGACAGGGAATAAGGAAGGATTTTTGGAAATTTCATCCCTAAGGGAGCAAATGGGGGATGAAAGTTTGTATGAAAAATCTTAATCCTTGAGCAAAAATAGACTTGAAACTTGGCACGAATACTTATCTAAGTAAATTATAAAGTTTGTCATTTTTAGTTTTTATAAACTACCCCCCTAAGAGGATTTGGGGGTATCAAAGTTTGTATGGAGGACTTTTAACGCGCGGTCCGATTAACACGAAACTTAGCATTTATACTTGAGACATTTTCTGACATCCACGCGGGCGAAGCCGCGGGCAAAAGCTAGTGGTTAATAATTAATGAAAAGTCGCGGAACATACATGGGGTGATTCGGATACCCTACGATACGAGGGACCTAAAAATTTTTGGACGTCAATGTTCCGGCCAACCTGTTTATAGATAGTTATTTATATACAAATATTGGTCGTTTAATAGTCTATGGAGTGTTCTGTGCTTCGCTGTCCTCCGGTGAATGAATGATCGGCACAGAACATTAATACTGGCTCAAGAGATGATCGGCGATCATGTGGGCCCGCCCGAAAAACCGACAACTCAAGGGTCGCTGCGATCATACGGCGAGCATAGACAATGATCGTCGACTACAGACTTAGAGCATAGGTTAAATGCTCTTAAAGTCAATGTCTTAAAGACTACAGACGAATCGAAACCGAAACGATCACCGATTTTCAGGATTTACGCTAGATACACACTCGGTGACTTTAGTCACCAGGGGCCGTACTATGACTTGAAAAAAGATCATGGATCCAGTATGGTTCCTGTGTGAGAGAGAGACGGAGCTATGTTTGACCTATAGCACCATCCTTTTTAGATTTCTGGACCAAAATAGTAAAAAGGAACCCTTATGGTGCGAATCAGTCTGTCTGTCTGTCTGTCACAGCTACACGTCTCAAAAACTACTACCTAATTGACTATCTCAAAATCAAAATGAAATTTGGAACAGTTTTAGATGACGTTTACCCAACTATTTTGCAAATAAGAAAGAAATAAAAATATTTATATTTTTTTCAGAAACGGACTGAAAAGGGTTCTTAAAAAACCAAATTGGGGCTACTAGGGCATGTGGAGTATCATATGAAAGAGTACTGTTTGCACATTCTCAAACATTTTTTATTTATTTTTTTTGTAGGCCGCATAGTTTTCGACTTTTGATGAAAAAAGTAAAAAAAAATACCCTTATCTCCGAAATTTGCAAAGAGAAAAATCTGAAATTATTCTATGTGATAGAAGTTTATGTAAAGATTACAGGAAAAATAAAACTATGGCTCTAAGTAGCACACTTTTTCATTAATCGGAAAACGGAACCCTCGGTGCGCGAATCCGACTCGCTCTTGACCGGTTTTTTTTTCTCAACGGAATCAGAATGGATCCATGATCTTTTACCTTAGAGCATTTAACTATGGAGATGGCAAGCAGCGAATCACCGAACAACATTTTCTGCCACTTTATGCGGGGGGCGAGGAAAACACATACAGCACACTACGAAAATTTGACAGTGCTAGTGATGTGACACAAACAATGAGTGATATTTCATTACATGAATGAATGAATAAAGGCTCTTACAGACAGAGGCGATATCGCGGTCGCGACGCGATATTTCGATATTATATCCGTAGAAAAATATCGCGTCGCGACGCGATATCGCCTCTGTCTGTAAGAGCCTTAAATGTTCATTCATTTTAATTTCTTGTATGTATACGCACGGCTACAGATCACGCTATACAGGGTTATTTGTAAAACACGAGCAACCTCTTTAGGGGTCATTGTACTCATCATTATGAACAACTTTTAATGAAGGACCAAACCTGAAATCGCGAAAAAAAAATCAGCTGCTCTCTACATTTTGACGAGTTTGATGTAGATAAAAATGTACTGAACAGCTGATTTTTTTTTTCGCGATTTCGTGTTTGGGCTCATAGTAAAAGTTGTTCATAATGATGAGTACAATGACCCTTTAAGAGGTTGCTGGTGTTTTACCAATAACCCTGTATATTTCCAGTATAAGCTGATCTCGCATTGTATAGGATTTCCTTATAATTAGAGATCAGTGTAAACTGGAAATGTATATAGCTTGATGTGTAGTCGTGTGTACCTACACAAAAATACGCAATATGATTAATGCCTGCGAAACTACGTAGGTAGCCAGTAATGACCAAAAAATGTATAGTGCTTTAGAAAAAGAACGATTGTATTTATTTATAGAGTCAAATATTTTTTCAACTAACATATTGCTGGACCAGCCGGTCGATTCAGTAAAAATCTCACCGTGAAAACTTAAGTGAAGTAAGTTTGTTTTTGCTAGGAATTGACACTATTGACAGCTCACTCGACGCTCACTTCACCTAAGTTTTCACGCTGAGATGGTTACAGAATCGCACTGCAGTGCCTTTCCCTATTATTCTGCATTTAGGGTCGGCAATTCGGGATACATACTGAGCCCCGTTTTATAATGCGGGCTTATTGTAGGTATACGTGTCAAAAAAGTAGGAAGTGTAGAATATAAATAATAAAACAACACAGCCAATTTTATTATTTCGTTAAAAATAACACTTTTATTTTTATTTATTTATTATTTATTAAAACTTTATGCACAAGTAAAAAAATACTATACAAAGGCGAACTTAATGCCTTAGGCATTTTCTACCAGTCAACCTTAGGGTGATGCAGAGACAAAACATGGTAGGTGCAACACAAGGGATAGATACTAATAAATACACGTCTTTTACCCGTTCGGTTTCTTTTTTTTACAACTATTTGAGTTCGGTGTTTACTAGCTAACTAATTAAATAAACTAAATGAGGTGTTTGATATTTTATTAGGAAAACATGCGAGTGTTTCATAGCCATAGTCTAGTTCATAGCGGCTTCATAGCCATGGGCTAGTTCATAGTGGCTTCATAGCCTTAGTCTATAGTTCAATTACATTAAACATCTAGACGTTGCCATGATTACAGTGTGAAGCGTGGAAGTGAGACACATATATACGAAATTTTATTATTATCTCCTCACCGCTGTCACTGTGGCGAAGTTGTCAACAGCCTCGGACACCACGCCCTGTCTTGCAGCCGAATTGCGGGTCGCTTAGCGCGGCACGCTAACATCAATGACATCATCCGACGAGCCCTTGTCACCGTCGGCGTTCCAGCTGTATTAGAACCCAATGGCTTGGCACGCGACGATAGCAAGAGACCGGACGGCATGTCATTATTTCCATGGAAGGTGGGTAGGCCTTTATTGTGGGACGCAACGTGTGTCGATACTCTTGCGCCATCCCACCTTCATGGCTCGGCGTGCTGTGCTGACACTGCTGCTGCGGCTGCGGAAAACCTCAAGCGGCGGAAGTATAATAACCTTATCGGTAATTATATTTTTGAGCGGTTTGGGGTTTGAAAGCGGTGGAATAATTATTAAATTATTCCACCGCGGATTAATTTTTTTTCAAATTGCATGAGCTGCAAAAACTCACATTCGAAACGAACTAACTGTTATTTTTTAATAGCCTAAGCCTACAAAAGAAAAGAATTTAAATCGACTCACAAAGAACTGAAATTAATATTTTATAAATAATATTTTTTTTAATTTCAACCTGACTTATCCAGATACATTCACAAAAAAAACTGAACTATGTTTACTGAACATACTGACTGAAAAAATCATTTATTGTATCAATCATTCATTCACGTTGTCCCTGCACTATGCAAATTCCTTTAATTCCTTCCTGTACTACGTTTGCGCTACCAACGTACCACTGTATTTTTCTATCGTAATGTCAACAACGATTATTTCGACATTGTACTTAAATAAAAGTATTTGAATGTATTATTTATACTAACATGTGGTAAGAAACACCATGGTTTCGCAAATTTGAAGTGGCAGATCGCTTTTCGCACGAGGAAACTGCACAATTCACCATTTTTTGGGAGCACTTTCTTGCGGCACAATACGATACACAATGACAGCTGTCGCCAAATGAATTAGTTTTATATAACGTGCATGGCCATATGGCCAGTCGACTTTGGCAGAGGGGTTCGCTCAGCTATGCCATCTCCATAGGTTAAATGCTCTAAGTCTTTTACACATAATAGTACGGCCCCAGTGACAAATAGGCTTTGACAGATCTCGGCGACTAGTGACAGTCCAGAAATGTGAAGCCCGCTTTAAATGCTCTAAGGTAGAAACTCGATGGGTCTCTTAAACACCTAAGATGACTTTCCGAGATAATTAAGATTGGATTTCTGCTTTATCCTGAGATAACCCTTCGATATTGATCGAGAATACACACAAGACTGGTTTTGTAAGTGGGCTGTCGACTGTCGGGTCATGTCAGCCGCATAGCTAGTTAGATATTATATGGCTCTGAAGGAAATATTCGTAGACTTACGGATTTTTCTAGACATTGCGTCTACGCACGCGTACGGATTTCCTCTGAAGTACTGACATTTCAGGATCGACCTATGGTGTTTTAAACTGGCTACACTGACTCTATTTGTCAATGTTTGTTTTATTCCATGGTTTGCTGTAAAGGTCGATTTAGGCCAAACTAGCGGATGCACATTCTATTCCCACTCTACCAAATTCTTCTCATTCTTTTTGTGTTTACAGGGACAGGACATTCCTTCGTTGGTTTCTCCCAACTGAAATGTCACAAGAATGTCGACAAAAGAATGTTGTTCTTGTTCTGGTTCCATGTTCGTTTAGTCTAAATCCACCTTTAGCCAATATTAGCCTATATTCTGTGGCACAAAGTTTAGTCTGTGGTGCTGCCCGTGATGCGTGCGAGAAAAGTGTGAGTTGAAAGAACGTGAGTTGCGTGACTCGTGAAGTCGTGAGTGAGTTGCAGACAGTTTTCGTCGAATACATGTAGTACCGATCTTCTTTGACAGATGCGAATGTATTGTAGTTTTCTACTCGTAGTCGTAGACACTCAATTTTGTTAATTTTAATCTTAGAGAATGGCATTGCTTGTTTAACCGCGCTTGGTTCCCGTGGTCCGTCCGTGATGATAACCATCAAAACAACTTGATGAATAGTTATTAACGGCATTATTTTTATCTTGTTTTGTTACCGTAAGTGACTCCAGTCAGCACAATGGGAACTCAATAACAGCGAGTGTTCCCCACCTGAGGCTGCATCTGTAGCGCGTCCGCGAGCACGTACGTTCGGCTGACTATCGGCACTTTCTCTCGCTGATGCGTTGCGAGTCGGTTACTCAATACGCGTTGTGCAAAGACTTGTCGGAGTCGATGTCGATATTTCATAACGGTAGTAGTTAATCTGTGAGGGTTGATGTCGGTCGTGCGAGGCTGAGAGTAGTTGGCCAGTGTTTAGTGTGTAATGTGTATAAGTTTGGTGTGATGGTGGAACGCGACGGCATGAGGCGCGGCAGCGGCGGCGGCTGCGGCTGGGGCGGCGGCGTGCTAGGTCGCTGGTCGCTGCGCCGGCTGCTGCTAGACAGCCCGCTCGTCGGCAGGCGGCTTGCACATACAGGTACTTATTCTGCACCCAGCATCCCTTAAGTGACACCCAGTCTTTGAAAATTTCATAAAACCGAAATCTATTCTATGCTTGTCATTTGAGTCAACAAGCTATTAAGTTTTTACTGTAAAAAGTTAACTTCCATTTTACTCAACAAAAAGTTACTCAGTAAAAAAGAAACAACAATGTAGGTGCAGTGCAAACAAATAGCAATTAAAAACAAGGTAAAAGTAAAGTCTTCCTACCTGTCTTCTAAGAACTTATTGATATCTTATCTATTATATAAAATACAGCTGCTTAGCAATAAAGTTAGATGCTTACATGTTTTAACATAAAATTATGAAATTAACATATATCTATTCATAAATAAATATCTATCCAAGTTTATTATAACAAGATCATCATGTCATCGTCATCTGCCTACCATTTTCCCAACTATGTTGGGGTGGCTTCCAGTCTAACCGGATGCAGCTGAATAGCAGTATTTTGCATGGAGTTACTTCCTATCTGACCCCCATAACCCGGTTACTGGATAAGATGATACCTCTTGGTAAGACTGGAAATCAGACTTTTAGGCTTTGAACTAACTACCCGTAACAACTGTCAAAGATCCACAAATGACAGCTGGGAGCAACGGCTTGCCATGCTTAACGAGGCACGAAGGGGTCTCGATGGACGGTTATCCATTCACAAACTGACCACGGCAAGCGTAGCTTAACCTTCGATCAACCAGTGTGGCTGTTATTTAGCCACATTTCCCTTGTACAATATACATATGACAAAATCATATTATTGTAAACCTATTTTGGTATGGTTGTGCAAAAACAAAATGAGCTACTTTCCATTTTTTTGTGTAACTCACATTTTTTTTTTTTTTTTTAATCTAATATTTAGAGGCTTCAGTACACTCTAGGTGACTATGCCAGCCTCATGGGATCATTCATATAGTAGCATAATGGGCATCCTGCATGCTGCGATAGCAGACTGCAAGCCACCCATTACTCTACTCTATCCGTCACTCACATCTTCAAATATAGTTCCTGACCTATATTCTCTGCCCCTCTCTATCCTTTCTCTCTTTCATACACCGTTTTAAGAACTTGTAAATACTCTGGGCTTCTTCAGTCATTGGCTGGTTCAGAATCAAATAGATTCCACCATTGTGGAGATCAATATTTGGCAATAGGTTCCTCCTCAGTTTGCGATACTGGTCACATTCCACCATTGTGGAGATCAATATTTGGCAACAGGTTCCTCCTCAGTTCGCGATACTGGTCACATTCCACCATCACATGAATTATATCTTCGGGCACCTGACACGTATCGCACAGTGGCGATGATTTAACCCACATGAAAAATAAATAAACAAGGCTTGCTTTTTCGAAATTTGTTCTTGGTGACATCATACCAAATTGACTTTGCATTCATGCAGATTTATCCTAATAAGTCACAATATAATTATGAACTTCGTTACAAACTCTTGTATTACTGAAAAAATTGTAAAATGTAACAAACCATTTAATTTTCGATAGTTTATTATATCTAATTATAATTATTTATCCATGGGAAACTGACAAATTGTAAAGTGGTATCAAACTTGCTTGCAACATAACGTACCTTGCGCTAATACTAAATTAAATAGCCCGCCTAGCTAGCTGCATGCAACTTGGAAGTAGGGCTCGCCGGCCGCTCCCGCGGCACCTCTCGCTTCGCTCGAACGGCCCGCGAGTGGTGTCAGTTCTTACATTACCTAACCCATTTCACCCAGATAACAATTTTTTGATAATAATGTAACGTAAATAATGCCGATAGATTATAAACTAACGGTTCTCACAATCTTATGGTGACACATACAAGGAAACTAAAAATATCATAAGTTAACAAACTTTCTTCATTCAAAATGATCTACACTTTTCCCCAAAAAATAAATCACTAACATTTTAAAATTAAAACACAATGGATGTAAACATTGTTTGACCACTCTTTAAGTAATTAATCATCCGCATCATTAAACTTTTATGAGTACAACCAATTGAATCATTGAATATTAAGGTCCCAATCAAATGGGTCAATGTCACAGTTCCAGTAGGCAGGAATGTGACATTCATTGCATAAGTTAAAACATTTATAAGATTTTTTTTTTACTTTTTAGTGTGACACTTAGATTATGAAATGTCCAGATTCCTAGTAGGCTACCGTAAATTGATTCCAAATTTTAGCAACCAATATTTTTTTTTTTTTTTTTTTTCCTTTTTGGCAACTGAGCCGATGTCGACTATTCTGCCAGCGTCAAGTGGTGACGGCTTAGGGTGACGGCGGCGACGCAGTGACTTGAGCCGTCGAACTTTGCACTTCGTGGTAGTTACCTATTTTTATGTTAGCAGCTGAAAGGACGAGACAATTTTTGTTAGTAAACAGATTTTTTTTTTTTTTTTTTTTTTTTTTCCTACATATACCTAAATCTAACACCACAAGTCTACAGTTATATCTACAAAGTTAATAATACTACACACCAAACTACATTTTGATTTCATTTACTTTTAAAAACTTTGATAGAACTTGGACAAGTTTAGGAGAAAAGTTAGTCAAGAGGGAATGGAAGTTAGTAGGAAGAGGGATTTTAATTTTGGAGAGCTTACGGTACAAGTCAAAGGATTGGGAATATAAAGGACATGAAAAAAAGATATGGTCCAGAGTACCATCGTCAAGACCGCATTCGCACAAGGAATTGTCACGAACATGGATCTTGTTCAGGAATACTGGACTGCAGCAGTGACCAAGTCTCAGTCTACACAAGGATGTAACAGTTCTCTTGGATAATTTGGGGCATTTAAAAAACCAAGGTTTCCGCTGGATGTCGGGTTGAATAGCGGCGTAGTACGCCCCCTTAAGTTTCGAACTTACCTGCCACATTGCTGACCACGAGTTGTACAACTTGTTTTTGGTGTCAGTTCGTAAGTCGTAACTTTGTATTATGTAGTGCTTCTGATCCACCGGGTTAGATGAAGCAAATTTAGCAAGTGAGTCGGCGCACTCGTTGCCACATATACCCGAGTGACTAGGAACCCAAGCTATTTCGATGTTTAAACCGTTGTTTGAACAAATGAACAGTAAATTCAGTATATCGAAAATTATTTTACTGTGAATTTTAGATTTAAGTTGGTTTTGAGCTAAAGCTTGAATGCTGCTGCGAGAATCTGAGAAAATGACCGAATTTTTAATATTATGGGTTAAAATAAAATTGATGGCTTCTAGGATACCGATGCATTCCCCTGTGAATACCGAGGCCTCTGGTGGACATTGGAATAAGAGAGCAATTTTTGAGTTTTGAAAATATGTTGAAACTCCTGTACATCCCGTTGAGGACAATTTGGATGCGTCCGTATAAAACAAATTCCAACCCACCCAGTACTTCTTGATGGCCCGATCGAAGTCACCTTTTACGTCCTGGGATGTTTTGGAGATACCAAGACCCAAAACGATCTTTGGCCTGAACTGGACCACCTCATAAGCGGAAGAAAAGACCGGAAGAGAAGGGTATTGACAAACAGGTGAGGAGAGGTGTTTAAGCTCTCCGTACCTATTCATCAATGGAATATTCTTATTATTCCAGTAGGAAGACATGTTAAGAGAGAGGTAGATTTGGTCCAAAATGGGGTGTAAAGGATGGGACGAAAGGGAGAAAACTTTTGACAAGAAACGATCTGCTAAGTATTGTCTCCGAAGGTTAAGGGGAGGTTCAGCACATTCAACCTGTAGAGCATTAATGGGGGAGGATTTCATGGCACCAATTACGATCCTCAAACATTTGGCCTGGACAGAATCTAGTCTATGCAGAGCTTCCTTATTACATGGCTCAATTAGGTAACTGCAATAATCTAACACGCTTCTGACCAGCGCATTGTATATAAGCTTTAAAGTGTATGGGTGAGCTCCCCACCAGACGCCTGCCAAAGCCTTGAGGACCGAAACCGAGCGCTCACATTTTTTGACTGTGTTATCAATGTGAGCCACTCCCGACAATTTGTAGTCCAGGGTAACCCCAAGAAACCTGGCCTTCTCCTTAATGGGGATGGATTGACCGTCAATACTAATGTCAACCTGCGGGATAAGGCGTCTACGAGTAAAGACAACTGCGGTGCTCTTTGGAGCACTTAAAGATAACCCGTGACCTAGGAGCCATTGGTTTAATGAGGACAAAGAGACATTAATGGATTGAGCGGCATCTTCAATAGAACTGCCACAGACCAATAGTGCAATATCGTCAGCATACTGAAGTACTTTACAGTTAAAATTTAGGCAAGAAGGAAGATCAGAGGTATAGATATTATATAAAAGGGGACTAAGTACGGATCCCTGAGGTAGACCTCTCCAAACCGACCTCGGTTCAGAGCTTTCCCCGGGGATCCTGAGTTGAACACTACGATCAGCGAAAATACTGCAAATGATTTGACGAATCCTAGCCGGAATTCTCAGCTCTTGCATTTTCTGCCTGAGAACTGGTAGGAGGACAGAATCATAGGCAGCAGAAATGTCTAAGAAAACGGCTACCACAGACTCATTCCTACTAAGGGCCAGCCGGATCTCTGATGTGAGGGTACCCACACTATCAGCTGTACCCATACCTTTCCTAAAGCCGAATTGAGTCGTTGGTAGCAGTTTCCTGTTTTCTACAAACCATTCTAGTCTGTTTTTAATCAAATGTTCTAAGAGTTTAATAAGTATGGACGATAGAGCAATTGGCCTGTAAGAACAATGATCACTAGGATCTTTACCAGGTTTTAATATAGGGATTACGATTTGAACCTTCCAATCAGGAGGAATATAGCCAGAAGTAAAACAATAATTGACTAAGTCCAGATAATATTTATGGGTCTTTTCACCAGCTTTAGTAATGAAGGAGTAAGGGAATCCATCCACTCCAGGAGCAGAATCTTTTACAAGGGCGAGAACCGATTTAAGTTCCTCTAAAGTAAATGGCCTATCCAGGGGGTCATCTGAAGTCAGCTGAGAGACCGAAGCGGCACACTCATCCACTCCAGGAACATAAACTGGAGCAAGCTTAGAAAAAAACTGGTTACCCAGTTCCGCAGACAGTATGTACCCGGCGGTCGGCCTCACACTACTTCTGAAAGATTTCAGTTTACGCCACACTGCTGACGCTGGAGTGGATGGACCCAGTGAGTCACAATACTTCCGCCAACCTTCTCTCTTCTTATTTTTGAGTAATTTCTTGGACTTAGCCAAAATATGTTGAAAAGTAATGATGTTATCCAGGTTCATGTCAGAGTTGAAATTCATTTCGGCCTCATTCCTGGCCCTGATCACGGCAGAGCAGTCCCTATCCCACCATGGCGGGGATGGAATTTTGCCCGTTGGTGGTTTTTTTGGAGGGAAGACATCATCTGCTGTAGAGGATATTGTGTTGGAAAATGAGGAAAAGCATTCCTGAGCAGACTCCGGATTAATGGATGGAAGGGAAGAGACACGTAAGTCTACTATTTTTGAGTAGAGGTCCCAATCAGCTGAGTTCAGCTGGTATTTTAACAAAGGAGGGGAATTTTTTTCAGGGATAATTTTAGAAGGGATTTCAACCATGATAGGATAGTGATCACTCCCATAAGTCATATTCAAGCGACTCCAATTAAAAAGGCTGGCTATACTAGATGAACAGAATGTTAAATCAACACAGCTGCTGTTCTGCCCTGGCGCAGACCTACGAGTGGGACTGCCATCATTAATTACACATAAGTTAAGTTCATCTAGTATATCCACTAGCCCTGTACCAAAGTTGTCACAGATTTCAGATCCCCATCTATAATGATGGCCATTAAAATCACCCATAATTAATAATGGACCTTGTACAATACTTAACAAACTTTTTATTGTATTAAGATCTTCAATTTGTGGGTGTGCAATATAAAAACTAAATATATTTATATCCTCAGCCTTAACAGCAACAACATTGATGTTGTCACCAACAAAGGGTAGAGGAATCGGGGAGAATGGTACTTTGTTACTAATGAACAAAGCACATCCCCCATATCCATCTGGTCTGTCTTGGCGAACACCACTGAAACATGAAATTCCGAAATTACTTTCAGAACGAAGCCATGTCTCAGCGATGCTGCAGATCGATGGTTTGAACTTATTAATTAGGAAGAGTAGGTCAGGTTTCCTGGGAGAAACACTCCTCACGTTCCATTGAAGGAATGTCAGTGGGTGGAGCATTGTGGATATAATTAACAATGGATGTCAGTTTGTCGGCAACGTGGTCAGGTAGGGATTGATTTGGGTTAGCTAAAACAGTCAATAGCATGCTGGATATAATATTCAGAATATTCTCCGAGTTGTTAGGTCTGGTTGCACCTTCCCTAGGGTAAGCGCAACCGTTTTGGGAAGGAGAGAAGGAGTAGTTTTGAGTGAGGGCATTATGAGCCTGCTTATCAAAGCTAGGAGAAAGTGGGGCGTGGGATTTTTGTTTAAGGAAGACCGTTTTACGGTAAGATTTTGGGTTTTGGGGAAGTGGACTGGGAGAATGAGATGGACTGGCTACAGGATTAGAATTTTGGGATATTCTCGAGACTTCAGCATATGATCTCGAAACTGGAGGAAAGACCTGGTTTGCCTCCGCATACGAGACCGACTTCTCTGCCATAAGAGCTTTTATGGCCTTCTGCCGGCCCAATTCAGGACAAACCTTATTATTGGCATAATGGTTACCAGAGCAGGAAACACAAAAGGCACAATCAAGGGGTACTTGGCAACCCTCTCCTGGGTGGTCTTGACCACATTTGAAGCACCGAGGTTTCGAGCGACATACTGAACGTGTGTGACCATACCGACAACAGTTAAAACATTGAACAGTTGGGTACATGTATGTCTCTACGGAAAGAGCAGAATAAAAACAAAAAACACGTTTAGGTAAAATTTGGCCGTCAAAGGTTAGAACAACTGTTTGGGTAGGCTTCCATTCGGTTACACCCAGAGAAACCACCTTACGGTTCATTCTCCTAGCTTTAATTACAGGGCCGCATCCAGTGGGAACCTTGATGTTCTCTATGACTTCTTCTTCAGTCCACTCAGTGGGGACGTCTCTAACAAGACCTAAGCGAGTGATGTTAAATTGGGGGATTGAGGCAACAAAATTGTTTTTATCTAAAATGGGACTGATTAAAAAACTGTTAGCATCCTGGTGAGACTTGAATTCTACTGAAACCCGGTTTCTACCTAAGCGTTTGACACTGCCCAGTAGTATGTTGTTGAAATTATTCTGTGTCAGGAACATACCAAATTTGACGGGGTGCAGAACAGTACCTGAGGTCTGACCATCTTTTAAAGACGCGTGAACTATATATGGGGGGTAATCTCTCACCGTATATATCTGTCTTCCAATTGTGTTTTTGGCTTGCTTAGGAGGGTTGATTAAAGTAGCAAGGGGGGTAGTTGCAAATCTTTTCCTGTTTGTAGAATCGGAGTCTATAATATTATCTGATTGCACATTGCCGTCAGGAAGAGTAACAGTTAGCACCGGAGTGAGATCAAAGACATCAGGAGGGTCAGGGGGTTTTTTGGAATTCATGTTGGATGCCGGGTAAAATTTTTAAAAATAAACGAAATCAATGTTAAAACAAACCTTACACTAAAACACAAACACAATGAATAATCTCGATTGAAGTTAACACTAATAAAAACCACTAAAATCGGAAAATTCGCTACACAAACAAAGCGCGTGTAATGCCTTCACCACTACCCACGAAAAAAGTCACTCAGCAACCAATATTAGTGACTAGTTCGATCCCCGCGCCAGACGTCAAGGAACGTTCGCCCCGCAAACGTCACGAGCCGGGTGTTTTAATTTTTAAAAAAATGTCAGTCTGTGCTGTGAAATCGTGCAAAAATTACACTACAAAAAAAGAAAAGCGCACTAATATCTCATTTCATACGTAACTATTCAATTTCACCGTGTATTTCATAGTTAATTTCGAAAACGAAAAAATAAGAATGTGACATTGAATTTGACACAATAACTGTTAAGTGTTGCCTAGGGCATGAAAAAATTTACCCAAATTTTCAACACGTCACGAAAAAAACGAGGGATGACTAAGGAGTTTCATTAACATGGACGATGATTTTTTTTGTGAGTGTTAGTTTGTTTCTTCAACCGTATAGTTCGGAGGCGCTCCCAATTGGACCCAAACACACGAACCTCCGTCAACTCATTAGTGGAGTCGACATACGACACCCTAAATTGATTATGTAAAATGTACCCATCAAATCTTTTTAACGTGGGTTAATTAAGAGAGTTGCTTAAAAACTCATTTCTTAACTGCATTGAATCTGTCTTTAGCACACAAGTTTATTAATTTACCTCTATAAAATCCAAGTCTGTAAATGCGATAATAGTGTGTTTTAACATTTTTACTTTTTACAAATATCACACACATAGGTACTCGAGTACTTAATAAGACAAATGTCAGAAATCGATACTTAGAAATTGAAATAAAATTGTTTTATCCTTTAAAATGTAATAAGCATTGTTTTTTTTAAATAGCAATTTACACTTTTCTATTGCAAGTTTAACCTTTTTAGGATATTATATTAAAACCAAGTCAACTGACAGGACCTATTGCCACTGGTACCTCATTTATTGAATTTCACGCTGACTTGTTTCTATAATTGAATTTAAATTTGGAATGCGCTCGCTCTTCAAAATTATTTTAATTTATTGGACAGTTATTTATTGTGGATTTTATTTTTGATAGGCACTTTCTGATAGTTTGCTACAGAATGCCCAGTATACATTTTTAGGTAGGCTTTTAGTGTTTGGGAATTGGATGAAATGGGAGTAAGTCGGACCAAAACGGAGTATCTGTTTTGTGATTTCGGGTCCTGTGCCCATGTCTCTTGCCGGAACGCCCTTACCGATCTGCTCCGCTTTTCGGTACCTCGGGTCGCTTGTCCAAGGGGATGGCGAAGTAGACCGAGACGTAACGCACCGGATCAACTCAGGATGGATGAAATGGCGACAGGTTACAGGAACAACTTGCGACCCACGGATGCCCCTCAAGTTAAAGGGAACAATTTACAAGTCCGTGATAAGGCCTGTCGCACGTTATGGATCGAAATGCTGGGCATTGAAGAAGACGGATGAAAAAAGATTGCATGCAGCGGAGATGAGAATGTTGAGATGGATGTGTGGAGTGACGAGCATGGATAAAGTAAGAAATGAGTAGGTATATAAGAGGAAGTTTGAAAGTGGCGCCAGTGACAGAAAAGTTAAAAGGAAATCGTTTGGGTTGGTATGGGCATGTGATGAGGAGAGACGAAACGCATGTGACTAAAAGAGTGATGAATATATATGTTGATGGATGGAGAGGCAGAGGAAGGCCAAATAAAAGATGGATGGATTGTGTGAGGAATGATATGAAAGAGAAGGAAGTGAATGATAGCGTGACGGTTGACCGGGGAGAATGGAAGAAGAAAACGTGTTGCGCCGACCCCAAGTAACATGGGATAAGGGCAGGAAGATGATGATGATTAGTGTTTGGGAATTAATGATGATTAGAGATCGGATAACCGGATGCATATATACCTTAAGTTAATATTTGGCTAACAAACTGTGGAAGCAGCTTCTTAGTATTTTTTTTCTTAATATAAATCCCGGGATTCCAGAAAATGCGGGAATGCACAATTAATCAGATACATGGTATGGAAACGACTTCTTATATTATGTGGTTTTATTAATTTTGATCCGTGGATGGTTGAACATCTTTACATACCGGGTCTTCTCCGTGCCTCGGACGTTAAGCCCCCGGACATGATTAAGTATATCGGTGGGGTTGTTTTCATGGGTTTCGAGGGTGTTAAAGCCGATAGTGACGTTAAAATGTTAATCCCAGATGGCGGCTGCAATCATTTTCAGATTTTTCGTTATCGTCGGCTTTCACACCCTAGAAAAGCATGAAAACGACACCCATGACGAAAAATTTGAAAATTTTCGAAGCCGCCATCTTGGATTTTAATTTTGACCAAATTCACACTTTTTTCTTTTATTTTTTAAGTTCCTTTTCAATGTTCCTTTTATATTTAAATTTTCCCACTATTTTAGGGTAATCTCTATGCGCTGGTATTACTCGCATGTTGCACACATACGCAAATGCGTTATGTAGTACACGGCGCTCACTCACACACGTATAAAAATTGGCTTCACGTTTTATGTTACGTTTTGTACTGAACACGGAATCTGGACATTTCATAATCTAAGGTGTGACATTTATTCTAAAACTGACCTATAAAAGATATAAAATTGATAAACAATGTTAATGTTATCTTTTTCCCCGTTATGTTTATTTGCTTAATGATTTTAAAATTGTGGTTAGTTCTTATCTTTATTATCACTATATCTACATACCTATGGTAAATTATGAATGTCAGGATTTCTGAATAAGCATACCTACTTTTGTGTAGAAAGATTATGCATCACTTGTTAATATTATTAAAAACTTGACTGATAATAAAATGTTGTATTTCCAATCTTTACATAAGATTTATCTGACCTCTGGTTAATTGGATTATGTGAACCTTATTTTCTTAATTTCATTGATCTTTGATACTCCATTATGTTTTATTATATTGCATGATTGAATACACTACCTTTACTTAATAATAAATACAAATAAACGTAACTACCTAAAACCAAACATTGAAATAGTATAATGTATGAAACACAATGCTAATTGATTATAGCAGGTAATAATTTGAAATGTGAGTACATATTGCTTCCATTTATACTTTTCTATAGAAGAAGGAAACAGGAAACAAATGTTATTAATCATAGTTTTAAGCATGTTGACACAAGTATGCATGTGCTGTATGTAATGAAAACATACAAAATGAAAGATGGTTGTATATAATGAAGAATTGCACTTTCAGACCACGTCAGAGTACTCACTGCATTATGCAACAATGAGGAACAAACACAAATACTTGACAAATGATGTAATTTTTCATGAGCTGTATGTAAGAGTAATACCTACACCTATAGCATAGTCATTGTTATGTCTACTGTGCCCAGTGTTTGGATGTCAACTGCATATTTTTTTCAGCCCATTTTCCCTAATGAGTTGGCAAGCCTGCCAAGGGCATGTGAGAATTTACAGTTTGCTTTTTATCCCACAGTCTCAGCACAGTAATAATGTTACAGTAGTTGTATCTTCGTAGAAAACTGCCGAAACGACGCGCTTCGACATCTCAGTACCTATATGGTGACTGGTAATTAGTGACCAATACTTAAACACATGATTATACTCATGATAAAAAACATCTTTTACTATGGGACCAAACCTGAAATCGTGAAAAAAAATCAGCTGTCCCATACATTCATGTTCGCATAACTCGTCAAAATGTAGGGAGCAGCTGATTTTTTTTCGCGATTTCAGGTTTGGTCCCCTAATAAAAGTTGTTTGTTACAAAAGTTTGTTATAAAAGTTGTTTGTTATATCATGAGCACAAGCATGTGTTTAAATATCGGTCACTAATTACCAGTCACCCTATGTACCAGTACGTAGTATCGAGTGCGCAGCAGTTACGCAGTCGCTTTTTTCAAAGCCAAAGTCTCCAGCCAGGGCATAAAACGCGACTGCACGCTAAGGGCACTCCTGTGGGGTACGAACCTCAGCTTAGGGCGTCGCTGGGTGAGGGAAGCAAGGATATAATAACTATCCAGCCTGCCCCAGGCTGGATAGTTATTATTATCAGGGGAATTTAAAGCTACAGGCTCAGCTACGCCACCAGCTGGCACTTCTTCACCGAGCAAGGGCCGGCGGGTTACGCAGTCGCACGGACGGACGCGTACTTATCTACCGAGCGGCGGTAAGGTAATTAATTCAAGGTCACTGCCCAGATAAACCTACTGTAGCTTTATTATTTTGTGGTCTCACCTTTGCCTTATGAACGGATCAGCTGTTATAATATTTAAAAAACTGGCGTCTGTCAGGGTTGCCAAAGTTGAATGGTAAAGCACAATGGTAAAGCACTGCCTATCCATTGACGTACCCTTAGCTGCTGATCCTGCAGAACTCCACGCCACGGACACCAGGGATTTTTAGAAAGAAGTAGTTTTGTCGTGAGTAGAATAAATATTTTTTCTACATTGATTACTCAGTTATTACCAAAACAGCAAAAAAAAAAATGCTATCCAAACAATACAAGATATATTAAGGTTGCGTTTCCACTAAAGCGGGCGACTAGTGGAGCGGAGACGCGCAGGAATCGACGATGACGCCTTCACAGACGAGGCGAGAGACGCGATGTGAATTTCAACCAATATGATAATTAGTCTATTCCTGCACGTCCCCGCTCGTCTTCAGTGGTAATGCAACCCTAATCTTCTGAGCTACCCAAACAAGATAGTCTTAAGACAGTTTCCCAGCAATATTTGGAGACACTGCAAATGATGCACTTATTTGAACCTTGTTCCCCAAGCAAACCGGTTTCCGCCTACGCGAACATGTGCTTAGAGTCTACAAAAATAACATTAGTAATTATTCCCCAAACAATATGTTATGCCATTTTCGGGAGAAAAAGGGAAAAGTAAAGCAGACTACAAGTAATATTACCGTAATCATAAATGGTGCATATTTATATAAGAGACAGACCGTGAATGTGATTGAACTAAAGTAACCGCAATATCCATCTAGTTGAAAAAGATTTTACACACCGAAATCTGCAAAATCCAAGTTCCTAATGCGTCTTCTGACCAGTTATCATAATCACATCATCATTCTCCTGCCCTTGGGTCGGCGCAACATGTCCCTTTTTAGGGTTCCGTATCCGAAGGGTCCAAACGGAGCCTTATTGCTGTCACTAACGTGTCCAAACGATTGGAGCTACAGTCTTCAAATTTTCACAGTATAAGCATCTTGTTGACCCAAAGCCATACAAACTGTCAGAAAATATTTTAAAATGTTTTTAAGAGGGGCTCAGCTTAAGGGCGGCGCGAAAAAAAAAATTGGACGTATAATGGGGTAGCATTGAGTAGGTTATATGTAATAGTTGTTTAGAGCTCGTTGAGTATACAGTGGGGCTAAAACGGTTATTTCTTTCTTATTTGCAAAATAGTTGGGTAAACGTCATCAAAAACTGTTCCAAATTTCAAGTTGATAGCATTAGTAGTCCTTGAGATATCCAGCTGTGACAGACAGACAGACAGACAGAGTCGCACCATAAGGGTTCCTTTTTACCATTTTGGTACGGAACCCTAAAAAGAATCGAGCAACTGTTGAACTGTCTACTTACCTAATTAGGGGAATTACCAAAAAAAGTAAAACAGAAATTACATGTCTTATCGCAGCTCACCTGATAATGATAACGTAATTAATATAAGGATATTACCCGATTACGCTTTATCTCCATAAAAAAAACAGTTCATTAATTTATTTGCCTTTCCCCCAGTGTATTAGCTATAAATACATGTAAGTACCTAGACCTCGACATAAAAACTGTCCGGCAAGAAATAGTCCAAAGCAGCCTGAAGTACCAGGAGAAGCTAACAGCCCACGTGAATGAACTTGCCCAGACTCTTGAGTGGAAAAGGTGGTCTTCAACATACCCGGCTAAAGAGACATGACATCCCTAATCTCACCAAAAGACTCCCACAATGAGACGAAAAGAGAGTTTGCTGGAAAGAAATTTTCCAACTGTTTGTGACTCTCATGGAATACATTTTAAAACAGATATTTGTCAGCCAAGGAAGTGGCTTATTGTTCTAAGAACAGATTAATTGCCCTGATGCAGAAAGAGCAAAAAAAAAAAAAATATTTGCTTGGATTAAAAATTACGTATGCATACTCAGACTTCACATTTCTTAAGGAAGGTGCGAAGAGTAGCTAGTAGCTGTCCAGAAGTTTCCATCACTGTCCGGTCACAATGATTACCAAATAGCTGAATGATACAGCGTGTCAGCGTGTCATGTTACTCGTTAGTGGTCGCTCTCTAAACAATCGTATTGTTTTACATATTAAATGGCTTAAGGTACACGCGAGCTAGCGGAATTGGTGAAATCTGATCAGCGAAGTCTTGCCATGAATGGCAATCTTGCTTCGATAGTTCCTATCTTGTTTTATTTGCGTTGTTGAAAGGAGACGGAGTAGCTTTTGAAGAGACCTGAGATGTAAGTTTGCCTTTCAAGGTAGTGAATCGTAGATTTGTGCTACTTGAGAGGTAAATCTATATTATTGACTCAGTTTATTAAACTGTTGAAGTATGAAACGCAAGCTGTTTTACAATGAACCTTGTTTAAAACACCCACTTAAATATTTGACTACTTTGTCGTTGATTCCGTCTAGACGAATTACTTAGTTTTTGTTTTTTCTAGCGGAAACCATAAATTTTATTGGAGGTGTCTTCTTAATATGGATTAACCGTCTAGGCGTAGTGTCTTCGCGTCTTCCTCATTGGTTACTTACAATCAAACCGTAATTATAGCTCTCTGAGCTACATTACATACGCTGACAATGAAGTGTTCGTCGTATGTACACGTAGCACACTGACTGCTAAGCGAGGTTATAATCTAGCCCAAGGGACTAATTAAAATGTTACCCCATATCAAACCACTATAGCATAATTGAATAAAAATATTGGATTCCGCGGCAGCCGGTCGAGATGTCTCGCAATATATTTATGGAAAATTAATTCGGAGGTGAAACGTGACAATCCAATTAAATACGAAATCATTGCAACAAATGATTTATAACTCCTCGTCTGATATGTTATAGCAGCTGTGGGTTAAATTCGCGTAAGTATTCCTAGTGCCGACATTTATGTAACTTCAACCCAATTACAATACTTTAAGGTATCGTGATTATTACAACGTTTAATTGCTCGCACAATGATTAATGCAACTACATATGGATTCCAACAGCACTGCTGCCTACACTGCAATAATTGAATGTTGAAATGTGTAGTACATTATGTAGTATCTAGCTACTTTGACTTCCTCTATTCTTTGCTAACTTAGTTTCTTAGTAAGTATTGGTAAAATCATTCGTTTATTTTCATTTATTACATTGTCGCCTTTTGAGAAACTTTAGCACATCCAGTCAAAATACAAACTCTTCTGTGCTGAGACTTGTAACTTTTCAATGTTAAGATATAATAAACGGCTCCCAAAAACCATCGATTTTTTAAATATTTCTATGGGGAAAACCAAGCGGACCCACAATTTCAAAGCATTGAGCTCTATTTCTAAGAACTATATGGGAGAGAATTGGTGGCACAGAATACATAATAGCACAAGTACAGAAGTTTCACTCCGCAAAATCATTTGAATAAATAGCGACTCTTGCTACGACAGCGACACAATAAATTGTAATTCAGGTCGCACGGCGTTAATTACCTACAGTCATATTCACCTAGAAGTTGCCTCTCTTTCTATCGCTTACCTTCCGACTCGTTAGGGTTGTCTTCTTTTACGACGCGGCGCGTGAATGAGTATCGAACTAACGTGCGAGCCGGCCGTGCGCGGCAGCCCACACTGAATTAGCCCGACAAGTCGAGCCCGCCGCGTACTTGTAGCTTCATACCTAAAATGCGGAGTGCGCTGGTCCTGGTGGTGTAGCCATAAAGTTTCACCGCAGAAGGGAACCAATATTATAAAAAAATCATTGCCAAAAAGGCTACATTGTTTGGCCAATAAAATCATAGGTAATATTTACTAAGTTACTGCGTCATAATAATCATAAACTTGAGCATATAATTTGTTTTGAAACTTTTGCGTCGCTTTGTTCGTTACTAAAATTGTCTAAATTAAAAAAAAATATGTTTACGAGAAAACATTGTTCCAGCCAAAAAATAACTCGCAGACCTCGATTATGTTGTAAAACATTTACATAATGTGATATTTTATTTACAAATAACTTATGCATATTTGACACATTAACGATGGTATTGTGCAAACTCAAAGACTGTTGAGGTCAAATGTCAGCGCTTTCGATATTGTACGGAATAGGTAATCTGTGTCATACAAAACTAACAACTAATATTATAGTCTGGCCTGCTGTGCAGACGTACTGCAAAAGCTTGCGTCTTCATTTGGTCAAACTAAGCGCAAGCATGTGTATTTCTGCAGTTTCTTCTTGATTTTGATTATTAACGGTGATGAAAAGGCTTGTGGCTATAAGTAATAACAACCGCACGGTATGATCGTTCAGGTTAAGCTACGCTTGCCGCGCTTGGTCCATGAATGGGTGACCACCTATACATACCAAGACCCCTCCGTGCCTAGGAAAGCACGCTAACGCTAAGCCGTTGGTCTCGGTCGTCATTCGTGGATCTTTGACAGTCGTTACGCGGTCGTCAGAAGCCCGAAAGTCTGACAACCAATCTTACCAAGGGGTATCGTATTACCTAGGTCAGATAGGCAGTCGCTCCATGTAAAAAACTGGTATTCAGCTGCATCTGGTTAGACTAGAAGCCGACCCCAACATAGTTGGGAAAAGGCTAGGTAGATGATGATCAAAAAAAAGAACAGGGTCTGGCAATACGAAGTTGGTACAAACAAACATAAACTGCTCATTGGCTTAAACAACAACAAAAAATATTGTGACCTCTATTCGCTTACGAAAATGAAGAAAAACCATACAAGTTAATAATGATCGACGGCGTCAATGTCTTTGAGTAAGTATGACCTACAAACAAACAGGTACGGTAAGTACTGCTTCGAAAATGTTAACTTTCAAGGATGTGCTCAAACAATTCGGAAACCTTCGCAGCACCTGCCGTTTTCCGTAACTAACCAAAGGAAGCGCGCAAGGCGATGAACGCACATCATTATACATCACATCCTATCTTAGTACCGGGAAGTGAAGCGAAAAGACTTGTTCTCGGATATCGCTTTATGTAATTCAAATGGCAAGTTAAAGGAAAATCGACCTCGGAGTCCGATTCTACCTGGAATAGAGAAAAACAAAATCTTGCGTTCCCATTTTGATGACAATGATTTAACGTTCCTATCAAAAAGCAAAGATTCATTATTTCAGATCAACATGTCAATCCAAGCATAAGGGAATTGCGCCTGTGGGTCAATTGAATCAGATATGGGCTTTCCCGCGAAACGAGCCATCCAATTATTTCGGCCTCGAAAATGTTATTGCACGCTGAATAATAGACAAAGTGTTTTGTTGCTGGCTATGCCGCATCATTTACCGTTTTGTTGCCGTTGTGCATCTCGGTTGTGTACATTATCGTTTCCTGGAATTGCCTTTTACAACTGCAATTCGAGTTCACGTATGTAATATTGTCAGACATTATCCATTCCGGGTGAGAGGTATGCTTGCAGCGAACTGCCATCGATTGCACCATACTGGAAGTTGTTAAACGACTTTAAAATGACTGCTTATAGTTTCACGTAATAATATTAAAATGACTAAGTCATAGTAAATTGGGATTTTGTGTCCAAATGTACAATTTTATCGCTAGCTTCAGAAACCTGTCCTCGCTTCATCAAGTTTTTTTAAATAAAGAATTTGATGAAAAATAGTATCCGCTCAGGCAGGTTCTGTATTGTTCTCCTTTTTTTTCTATTTCGACAAGGATCTTACGTCACCACGTTATTGGTGTTGATGGCTCAACAGCGCTGTTTCACATTTAATCACTACTGAGATGCTGGGTCGTTTGTGGGCTGCTGGTGAAAGTGATGTGAACCATTCAAAATTATATTTTATCCGTTGCCTCATAACTGGGTAACCTCAATTATTTCGAGTCATGACTTCATGAGTAATTTGTCATGGGTCGAATCTCTCGCTCTTAATCTATTGAGTGACTTAACAGGGCCGAGATACTATTTAATCATGTTCTAAGATTCTTAGCACTAATTGAGCACGTCTACCTCGATAAAGTTCATCTTCTCTAAGTCCTTCAAGTTGTAAAGAGCGAAGAATCCTTGAAAGTTTATTACTTATAGTCTTTAAGTTCTGCAAGCTCTTGATCTACTTAATAGTACTTGGTCTGAAATTGTAGAATACAGTTAGTTACTTAGCAAAATATTTCCACGTTGTCCGATAATACGCGAGCACTTCGTGTTTGCTTTCCAAATAAATGTAGGTCATTTGCTTCGAGTTTTGGCAATCCGCGCGTCTCGTTGCATACCGTACTGGTTTACAATGTTGTTCTCGTCTTTAAGAGCTTATTGTTACAGAAGTTAATTAACTATTTGTTTTAACGACACTTTCAAGCGCATTTCGTTTGCATTCCAAAAGCGTGTGTGGTCTACTGGTCTCAGGTGAAATGATTACCAAATTCGTTTCGGTGAGTCTTACAGCGTGGAAAAAATTGGAGTAATTTCTTTTGCATCTGTTGAGCTGGGAAGGCTTCTTTTAGAAGTGAGTACGACTATCTGTTCATAATTAGCAATTTTTCTATCACGGGTAATTTACCTTCATCAGTTTATTACACGTACGTAAATGTTATGTTTTTGTTGGTCGTTGTGAGTCAACGTTAGAGGACGCATGTTAGTTGTGAGTCAACGTTAGAGGACGCATGTTAGTAGATCTCGCTGATAAATCATAACTACCAACGTAAAGACGTTGCAACCTTGCATCAACTCTGCAGCACTAAAGTCGTGTTGACATTCAAAACTGATCTAATCAACTCTGAAGATCCTTGAGTTGCTAATACTTGAAAAGCAATTGTATTGTTTACAAGTTGTCCACTACATAGATACGGAACTCAGTCCAAGTGGCGTAATAAGTTTACAACATTCTGCAATCTCCTCCACAATCTAATGTGATGTGGATCAGTGATGAAGTGATGATAAATCGCTCGCTTTATCACTTGATAAGTGTAACACATATTTATATGACCCGCTATATAATTTACCTTATGAAGTTATGACACATATCCACGTCACAGAAAGCAGGAACCGTACAATGTTGACGACAGTGTGTGTAGGTTTATTGAGTGACCGAGTCCAAACATGTTTTCTTACGCAAAACAAATATTGGAAGAAATAAAGTGGGCTTCGAAGACGACGTCAGAAGGTGACCGGTTGTTATTCGCCTCGCTGCTGTCATATTCTACAGTGTAGCGTTAACGTTACAGTACAAAACGCAAAAGAAAACGAAATATTTATTCAGGAGACGGATAATAAAGTGTTAATATTTTTTTAGGCTGGTATCGTCACTTTCCTCTCTCCCTTGAGCAAATTCAACAATCAATTTGCCTAGCCTTTTCACAACTATGTTGGGGTCGGCTTCCAGTCTAACCGGATGCAGCTGAATACCAGTATTTTACATGGAGCGACTGCGTAATACGATACCCCTTGGTAAGACTGGTTGTCAGACTTTCGGGCTTCTGACGGCCCGTAACGACTGTCAAAGATCCACGAATAACAGCCGGGACCAACGGCTTGACGTGCTTTCCGAGGCACGGAAGAATCTCGGTATGTAAAGATGGTCACCCATCCACTGTCCAACCGGCAAGCGTAGCTTAAACTGATGGATCGACCTGTGCGGCTGTTATTACTCTTATTACTCGCTCGTGGCTACACTAGCTCGCATAAATTAATATGAGTTACCTAGTCTTAGTACCAGCTATAAGATGGTTGCCGACTTTTAATGATTTTAAACTGAAGATCACATCTAAACGAGTAGTTTAATGATTTTGAAAAAATGTATGTTAAATTATAGTATTTTCTTAATAACTTAATATGTGAATATTTTAAATTATGTTTATCTTACATAGTGTAATTAATTAAAAAAGGTATATCTAACGCGGATATGAAACTGCGAATCTCGCAAAAATTATCAAGCGTATTTTTATGAAACCTTCACCATTAAAAAGACAATTTAACAATTTATCTTTTCGTATACGTGTTTTAGTAAAAAACCTTATGTTTTATGTATAATAAATCAATAATGCGTCTAATTTGGTACAGCGCTCCTTGTTGGACGAGTCCTATTACTGGCTGGACGTACGACGCATTGCTTTAGCTCAGCACAGAACACGCAAGTTAACCACTCAAGGCCACTGGCATACAACGTGTAACGTTAAATGCGCAAATCCTCTTAAGGGGTCATTGTACTCATCATTATGAACAACTTTTATGGGAACAAACCTGAAATCGCGAAAAAAAAATCAGCTGTTCAGTACATTTATATTCGCATAATTCGTCAAAATGTACTGAACAGCTGATTTTTTTTTCGCGATTTCAGGATTGGTCCCATAGTAAAAGTTGTTCATAATGATGAGTACAATGACGCCTTAAGAGGTTTATCTGCGTCTTAAATATCTCGATTCACGACGTTAGTCACAGTTTACAAGCACACTGTCTACCACAATTTGATTTATGATTTATGAGTACATATCTTGAACTAGTTAGCTAAACAAACATAAAACAAAGTATGCCTTTCCTTAACTCCTAGATCAGTATGTAAACATCAAATAAATTGTGAGATAAAGATGTGTTCTCGCATGAATATCGAGTGCAAACCGTTTATATCGTGGATAACGATTCACACTGACCTGAATGTGCAACTGTCTGTTCCAATAGGCAAGCAACGGATAGTCGTCATGAGCATTGAGTTCGACACGGTGTGTTTTGTCACTGCGCCCATATTCTACTGTTCACCAGAAACTATACCAGCACGCTTAGCATGACGACGTTTGTCGACGGAAGAATAGACAGAACTACACATTGCCATGCTTAGACGCGTAGAATGTGTACAAATATTTCTACTATCTGCTATTTTGTCCCGTTTCTATGGCGGCCATGCTAAGCGTGCTGTTTTCATTCGGCCGTATTTCTATGATAACGATCCTGTTTGCTCTCACGAAATCCACATGATATCGCACAGTGCGAATGTTTGCCGTCGCCCGAACAGCTGTGCACATTGTTTTACGTTAGCTGCTGAATATGAATGTGAAAACTATGCAAGGGGCGCTGATGAAGTTCGCAAGGTCGCATATTTCGTACACGACACTCGCTTCCATATTGTTTTTTCCCAGAAGTATGTAATTTACCTGAGTATGAAGGATTTATTTCTATCGCAATGATTCAATGAATTTGATAAGATATAGGTAGGTATAACTTATTATAATTTTTTCGTATCAGTTTTTTTTTGCATCTAAGAGTAAGTAACAAAAATTTTAATAATCCATTATTATATTGACATTTAAAAAACCTCATGTGGAGGCCTTGCTAGGTACGCTTTGTGAACATTAAATTCCAATAAATTCACAGTATATTCTTCCATACGGAACCTAGGTCATGTCATGATGTTTCTAATTACATACTTAGTCCTACAATAAACGTCAGTGTATCTATTATGCTCATATAAAAAAAAAATAACAACTGCATCCACCAGTCTTGTCTTTTTACAAGGCCGAGTTGTAAATTTTGTGAAATCACGTACATACATTATGAATTATTTATGTATCATTAGCGATTCTTACATAAATACTGTAGACGCACTTCAGAACTTAGACGCAACTTTTTTATAAATCGGTGAGTGATGCATGAAGAATGTATCTTCTTGCCGTATAAACAATGGTAATTACGTCAGCATTTCAGTAGAAAAAGATGTGGATGTGGCCACAAGTCTCGAGTCTCGACTTCCAATTTTTAAAAAAATAACCCACATACCTACTTAAGTATTCATGAAAATTATTATTATCCAGCAAAATAATTTACTGATATTTAACTGGTTCTGATAAAACTTCAAGTGGACCCTCAGCCTTGGGAAAAGCTGCGATAAGTCGATATCTGTGAAGCTATTTAAAAGTATTTGCATGTACTTAAATACAGCTACTTGGATGACGAAATGTAATCGCAAGATATTTAGCATACTTTCTACCAGACACGAAAGTAATGAGCTATCAATCAGTTGGCAACACTGACCCGGTTGCGTCTCAGCTGCGCGTGCGCCTGCGGCTAATCCGACTATACTTCAAAATTAAACAATTAAGTATTTTATAAATTAAATTATAACCGCAAGCGGATATTTCCGTTGCCAAAAGACAAAATCTTGTCAAAATCTTGTGTTGTGTTTTTGTCTTTTACTAATGATTTATCTCCTGGATTCTGTTCAGTAATTCTATTGGGATCCCGGTCTCGTCTTCCCTTCAATATCGGTTCCCCTTAGGCTTCATCATAGAAATTTTGAAGTTTCCATGACTTATAATGACCACTAGAAATCATAATATACCATTATGATTTCTAGTGGTCATTATAAGTCGACCTCGACATGCTCGTGGAGTCGTGGCCCATCGTATTCCTCTATCCTCAAGTGTTTTTCTGTCAAGTTTTAACAAACTATCAATCGTAGTAAAAATCGTATTAAAACGTTTTATGAATTTGTCATAAAACGTTTTAATACGATTTTTCCCAACCCCGTATTATCCCGTTAATTTTTGTCGCGGATTAGGCAGAATTCCAAGTCGTAAAGCCCAGTGCATTGATATGCTGGTAACATCAATAATGTATGAAGTTTAATGATTACAACGTGTGTACCTACATAGTTGTTGCAGGTTAATAATTCCATGCCTGCTATATAAATTGTTACTGCGATAATGCGGGTCATAATAATAACACTGAATCAGTAGGTAGGTGTAGACGAGTATCATTGATCTTTGTATTCCAGTCTGTCAGTTTTCAGTCTGAGTTTGAATCTAGGCTTTACTCGGAACGACTGTCCGCCCTCTGACCTCTGCATGCAATAAGTATAAATAATATGAAAATCAGTGTGTTTTAATAAACACTTGGTTTGACTTTAAGTCTTGCTTGCTTTATCGACGATTTTACTTCTGCTTTATCGACTTTATTAAAAATTGTATGGCATCAGCAACTAGGTATGCTAATACATGCTCTCCCAAATCTTGAGTCATCTCCTACATGTTTGTAACAAAATATTTTAACAAGATTGCGGTCTGCGGTTATCCCGCCCTTTATCCTAAATAGCTAAGATCTCAGACTGCTTTATTTAAGCATGACGTCATTCATGAATTCCTTTGCAGGATTCTCAAGCATCCTAGCGATTTGAACTACCTGCTGGCCGGTGACTCCTAAAGGTCAGATGAGTAAAAGCAGTTTGTGAATCAAGTGTGTAACCTCACTAGTGTTATTATCTGAATTTTATTATCAGTAGCTGTAAAGTAACGCCATAGACAACAACAACAGTAGCTGGTTAGGAAAATATCATGGCTTGTGCACTAGTTTCAGTAACACGCTCATTGATGGTACGGTAGATGTAGACAATGGATCTCTTGCATATGAATAAAACAATGGTCGCGAAACTGAATCATAAAGGAATTGTGTGATGTTTAATAAAAACATTACTACTTTTATGTCCTTATGTGTCGCCGACTAGGAACACATGTTATGGGTTTTTGATAAGTTTAGTTTTATGTACTTATACTTAAACTTATCCTAAACCCATTACAAATTTTCGTGGTGCAGACCCTTAAACAGACTTAAATCTAGGTAGTGAAATTGCCTTACTACTTAATAACAGATACATTACAATAGCCTTTGATAATAAGTTATTATAACAGTACAAATTGCTTAGATAACAAATTGCAAATGGTAATAAACCTAAGAAAATAACCGTGAATATATTTATGTAGACACGATACATAGATACAATGATTATTAAGTCAGATAACACCTAGATGTTTGTATAATTATCTAGTCACGAAATCACTATACACGCGAAATAAAGTAAGACAGCCATTTTATAAATTACAAGATCGTTTATCAATTTTACATTATGTGTTCAACATTACAAAATAAGACAATTTAGATAAACTTCACGTTGTATCGTAAAGTTTCGCTGTTTGGATATTAATTTCTGAACTGTCAAAGTCATGCACGCTCGGTGACTTTATGATTAAACTTGGTAAGTTGCGCAATAATACCTTTTCTGACTAGGTAATATTTGTTTGGTATGCTTGGACAATCACAATATAGCTCAAAACTTCCGCAATCCAAGTAAAATCTTTATGAGGAAGAACTGGAAGAAAAACACGTTTCACCGGTGCTGTTAATCTTCGTAATGTAAAGAGCAGGTCAAATGGCAGGCAGGTATATAGGCTAAAAGAACTCGCCACACCACTTGCTAATGAGCACATGACCCATTCCTCTAATTAACGTTAAGCCCAGGAAATAGGCGCGAATGCACTAGAAAGTGCGGGCTTTTTACATATTGCTCTGCAAGAAACTGTAGATAAACAGGCTAATGCTCGTCGTATTAACAAGAGTCTCTATTCCCATAGAAACCTTGAGCTATTCAAGGCGAATCTATGAATTCTAATTAATAACTATATAGTACTAGCTGTTGCCCGCGGCTTCGCCCGCGTAGATTTCGGAAAATATCCCATGGGAACGTTTATGTGGAAAACATAGGGCATATCCCTAACTTAAGAAATGCTGGGTTTCCCATAAAACTTTCATCCCTTTTATCACCCCTTGTAGGATTATGTTTTAAGACAAAAAGTAGCCCATGTCCTTTCCCAGGATGCTATCTATAGCCTTGCCAAATTTCATCGAAATCCGTACAGTTTTGTAAATTTTAAAGTCAACCCCTATTATACGGCCTTAGGGGATGATTTTTAAAAAATGCTGAACCGCATATTTCTTAATTTCCTACCAATAAAATAAATTTGTTATCCATAACTTAAGAAATACTGGGTTTCCCTTACAAACTTTCATCCCCTATATCACCCCCTGTAGTATTGTTTTTGAAAGAATCCTATGTCCTTTCCCAGGATGCTATATAAAGTCTTGCCAAATTTTGTCGAAATCCGTGCAGTTTTGTAAATTTTAAAATCAACCCCGATTTTACCCCCTTAGAGGATGATTTTTCAAAAACGCTGAACCGCATATTTCTTTATTTCCTATCAAAAGCATACATTTTAATTTTCACATCCCTAACTTAGAAATACTGAGTTTCCCATACAAACTTTCATCCCCTATATCACCCCCTGTAGGATTATTTTTGAAAAAAAAAGTAGCCTATGTCCGTCCCTAGGACACCATCTATAGCCTTGCCAAATTTTATCGAAATCCATGCAGTTTTGTAAATTTTAAAATGAACCCCTATTTTACGCCCTTAGGGGATGATTTTTCAAAAACGCTGACCCACATATTTCTTAATTTCCTACCAATAGCATAAATTTGTTATCCCTAACTTAAGAAATACTGGGTTTCCCTTACAAACTTTCATCCCCTATATCACCCCCTGTAGGATTATTTTTGAAAAAAAAAGAAGCCTATGTCCGTCCCCAGGATACCATCTATAGCCTTGCCAAATTTTATCGAAATCCGTTCAGTGGTTTAGGCGTGAAAAGGTAACAGACAGACAGACAGACAGACAGACAGACAGACAGACAGACAGACAGACAGACAGACAGACAGACAGACAGACAGAGTTACTTTCGAATTTATAATATTAGTATGGATAGCTGTTGCCCGCGGCTTCGCCCGCGTAGATGTCGGAAAATATCTCATGGGAACGTTCATGTGGAAAACATAGGGCATATCCCTAACTTAAGAAATGCTGGGTTTCCCATAAAACTTTCATCCCTTTTATCACCCCTTGTAGGATTATGTTTTAAGACAAAAAGTAGCCCATGTCCTTTCCCAGGATGCTATATATAGCCTTGCCAAATTTCATCGAAATCCGTACAGTTTTGTAAATTTTAAAGTCAACCCCTATTATACGGCCTTAGGGGATGATTTTTCAAAAATGCTGAACCGCATATTTCTTAATTTCCTACCAATAAAATAAATTTGTTATCCATAACTTAAGAAATACTGGGTTTCCCTTACAAACTTTCATCCCCTATATCACCACCTGTAGTATTGTTTTTGAAAGAATCCTATGTCCTTTCCCAGGATGCTATATAAAGTCTTGCCAAATTTTGTCGAAATCCGTGCAGTTTTGTAAATTTTAAAATCAACCCCGATTTTACCACCTTAGAGGATGATTTTTCAAAAACGCTGAACCGCATATTTCTTTATTTCCTATCAAAAGCATACATTTTAATTTTCACATCCCTAACTTAGAAATACTGAGTTTCCCATACAAACTTTCATCCCCTATATCACCCCCTGTAGGATTATTTTTGAAAAAAAAAGTAGCCTATGTCCGTCCCTAGGACACCATCTATAGCCTTGCCAAATTTTATCGAAATCCGTGCAGTTTTGTAAATTTTAAAATCAACCCCTATTTTACGCCCTTAGGGGATGATTTTTCAAAAACGCTGACCCACATATTTCTTAATTTCCTACCAATAGCATAAATTTGTTATCCCTAACTTAAGAAATACTGGGTTTCCCTTACAAACTTTCATCCCCTATATCACCCCCTGTAGTATTATTTTTGAAAAAAATAGTATCCTATGGCCTTCCCCAGGATGCTATGTAAAGCCTTGCCAAATTTTGTCGAAATCCATGCAGTTTTGTAAATTTTAAAATCAACCCCTATTTTACCCCCTTAGGGGATGATTTTTCAAAAACGCTGAACCGCATATTTCTTTATTTCCTATCAAAAGATACATTTTAATTTTCACATCCCTAACTTAAGAAATACTGAGTTTCCCATACAAACTTTCATCCCCTATATCACCCCCTGTAGGATTATTTTTGAAAAAAAAAGTAACCTATGTCCGTCCCCAGGATACCATCTATAGCCTTGCCAAATTTTATCGAAATCCGTTCAGTGGTTTAGGCGTGAAAAGGTAACAGACAGACAGACAGACAGACAGACAGACAGACAGACAGACAGACAGACAGACAGAGTTACTTTCGAATTTATAATATTAGTATGGATTAAACAACTTATTATATTCAATGAATAAGTTATTGAACTTCGTTAGTCGTTATCAAGCTGTTCCGGATTGCAAAATCTTTACAGAGTCTGCTGCCGATAACACTTCGATATCGCTCTGCCAAGTATGTAATCGCAAATCGCAATACGCAAGGCTATACTTGAGTTATTAACTTACCTAAATTTTTATTCCATTATTGTTGGCATGTTACTGAAACATGTCTTAATATAAATAAAGAAAACGGTAATGTAAATGAAGGTAAGTATAGAGTTAATGACGAGATGAGACGAGACTAGTATAGACTAAACTAATATCGAGACTATTATGTATGTCGCAAGAATGCTTCATGTTTTAGATAAGAATGTCACATCACAAACGATTGTACGAGAATAGTAAAACAGGAAAATCTGGCTCATTAAGGACTTTTAATCTAACCTGCCTGTAGGTGTGACTGACTGATTTACATTTTGGCGTACAATCAAATTGGAATGAGCTAATATTTCCTCGGAAGTTTTACATAGATGATCACCGCACTCACGTAGAAGACAAGGAAATTCAATGCACAGAATATTAATGACAAATGTATTTATGGTGCTTTTAAATAAACCAACATACCTGTGTTCGGTCAGCGACAAGGCTAGACGGACCTCGGTGCAGCCATGCAAATTCTTTGAATATTGTTATCATTTGCTACCTTTAATACAATGCTCTGCAGTGAATACCGATCAGCATGCTTAGTATGACCGCCGTTGAAACGGGTTTTGTCGACGGAAGAATAGACAAAATGGCTGATAGTAGAAATATTTCTATATTCTACGCGTGTAAGCATGGCAATGTGTAATTTTGTCTATTCTTCCGTCGACAAAACGTCATGCTACGCGTGCAGTACACTCTACTGCTCGATTAAAACCATTAGGCGTATTGTATTAACAATTTATTGGTAATCAAACAATACCTAATTAAGTTTTAATAGACGATCATAACAATGTTTATGTTGATGTTTATAAAGTTATTGTTACTAGTCGCCTGACCCAACACGAGTTTGAGAGTTGGAGAGCACGTTACAAAATGCGAGAAAATGGTGTAGGCGTGGGAGTCCCTTTATGTTGTTGGTTGACAAACATCTGCCTACGCCCACTGTAATCATGTTACCCATTACCCAGCTATAGTTTGAAGTTTGTAACAGCAATCATAAGCACGTCGAAACAACTCCTTTCAAATTGTGATTGATGTTCAGTTTCAAAACTAGCTTCGTTCTGTTAATAGAAAATTAGAAACAAACAGGTATGTATGATGTCCTCTAAAAATATTGTTATACAACGTGTGTATGCCAATGTAATTGAAAATATCGGTCTAATCATAGGGGACATCAGGTAATTATTACCTAACTGCGCTAGTTTTATTGGTTTGTCGGACGTTGCTGACGACCCGCCCTCAAGGTGACTCAAGGCATATACCTAATATTTTGGTTCAAAATAACCCAGACATGCCAATGGACAGAGTTCACAACAAAGGGTAACGACCACTAAACATCTTATGATTCGTAGCCACCAATGCGGCTAATGGACATCGATCACTGACTGATGCTGCTAGAGTATCTTTGTAAATCCCATCATTGGAAGCCCCCTACGCTGCGCCCGTGCAAGTCTCTATTTTTTTAGTACGACATAATATGTAATATCAAATATCATAACTCGATACAATAATGAAATATCGTCCAAGCTATAGGCAATTATAATATTATTCACATCGATTGTGAATTGTTAGACGTAAGAACATGTAATATTATAATGAACTCGTTCTGAGTTAATCTTAAAATAATGATTAATTTTGACATCAGATTTGTAAATCTAATAGAACCGCACCACAATAAAGACAACGGAAGATACTTTTGCTGCTGCTTTTTCGTCTGCTGGAATCTGAAAGAATTTCTTTGGAAATTTATATATGCAAGACCTAGGTCCATCCGTTTGTCTTGGTCCTTTGTGATTGGCTTTTCCTTTGACTTTTACCGTTCTGTTCTTCCATCTTGTGTTTATTTTCTGTTAGGCTTTCAGTTAACAGCCTAACCTTTTAACTAAACGGTGGCGTTTAACTAGTGGTTTGAATGATATTCAATTATAGGTTAGGTTGGAACTGTGACCAACCACGCTCGAGCCGAATTGGTCGCAGTAACTAAGCCAGGGCACCCTGACCGGGTTAGGTTAGGTTAGAACTGTGCTGCCCTGCCAATCCAAAAGACTGTAAGTCGACTTACAGTGTTTTAGCTTAACAACGCCCAATCAGTTTTTTGAAGTCTGTTTAATACCCCTGACCAACTTTTTTTTTTCATTACAATGTATATTTGGCAAGTTGTGGCTACCAAAAAAACACTATATTACATTCAAGTTATGGTTTAAACATGCTAAAAAATCAATTATCTCACATGTGGTTTTCAAAAGTTACAGTACGCGTACGTTACGCGTGCGAGCCGAGCGAGCCTCTTCCAAAAGTTCCAAAGGCTAGGTTGTTTACTAAACAGCTAATTACGCTAATTGTCTGCGACATATACATGAATGTTCAAATAAATAAACAAAGGCCGTGCGTGTGTTATGTTATGTATTGGTATGATGCAAGTCAAATTGTAACGTTATGTTGACCCTACATCGGTAGAATCATTTACATTATACATTTGTGGCCTTCCAAAAGTAGGTATTAACGTAAATGCGTGTGTGTGGAATGTTCATGCAACGATTATGAATACGTTTGGAATATTGCGAAAACTTGAATAACATTAAAAACTATAACAATTAATACCGATTGAGGCTTTGATAAGCATGTTCCTAACATAATTGAATTTCAAATTAATATTGCTCTTACTTATGAACAAGGTGAAGTTGCGTATAAAGGGCTGGCTGGATGTTGTGGAGGAAACTTATTGAGTGATTAGATAGTTCTTGATGGATCCTAAAGAAATGATATTGCAGTAGAGGAGTCAAGTAATATAAAGATTGGGAAAGATGAAAATGACTCAGGACTCGATATTTCAAGGGCAATTAAATCTGAAACATTTCGAAATGACAAATACTGGACATTGCATCTTGGCCTCGAAAGTGTAGCATTTAACTGACCTATGCGTTACGCATTGTATAGTATGCTAATTGTGTGTCATGTGGCTGATTTAATTTCGATTGTGTTCTGATATATGTTTATCAAAGTATTGGTAACACAGTCTCAACCTCTCCTCTGTTTCCTTCAACCTTCGTGCATCCAAGGTTGAGCTTTTGTTGAAAACATTCCAAACAACCAACACAATTATGGGTTGCAATTACTTACTTGAAACCACAAATGTTCACGAGTCTCAAAGTACATAATTCCTTCCTCTCATTTCACTAAAACTTGGCTTCAAACTTTTTCCACAAATCATGGCGAGGATTATTTTCTTGAAGTAGCAAGCTATGTAGCTCGACGCGAAAGTTTTGGAAACTAACGTGTCGGTCGGAATAGTAGTCGTAAATTATACTAACACCATATTTAACTCGGTTGGAACTAAACAACATAAATTAGCAATGCAACAGGCATTCCCATTGTTTTCAAATGAACAAAAAGCAACCTCTGCATTCTTTCAAAGGAATTTTAATTAATAATCTAAGAAAGCGCAAATATATTTTTGAATTTGTCTTTGTTGTTTATCTGCGTGTCTGATATGAGAAATTTCTCGTGATGATGAAATAAATATCAAAACAATCCGAAGACCGAGTATGCAGATCTTCGGATTGTTTTGATATTTATTTTGTATGTGGCATGGCAATCTAACAACAACTTACTACGGTTTGACAGGATTTTCAGCAAAATAGATAGCTGACATAATGTAACTTAGACCTAGCAGTCGTCGATTTTTCTGGAGCTTTTTTGTCTCTTACACTGCTTTTAAAGATTCCTTTATTTTGCGTTGAAAAAGGTGGTTTGAAATACTCAGTATTCAATAATGTATTTATTTACTTTCCACAATGTGAACTTAGGTAGTAGGTTTTACAGAGACTTGGTCATTGTGGACCCTGTGGGGCACATCAAAGTAGGAGACAGGAAGAGAGCTTTAAGGAATATTTAATTTGTGACAGTAGTATTTTTTCAGCCATTATTTGTCTTCGGAATCATTATCTGCCTAGCCTTTTCCCAACTATGTTGGGGTTGGCTCCAGTCAAACCGGATGCAGCTGAATATCAGTGCGAGCGAATGAAGCGACTGCCTATCTGACTTCCATAAACCAGTTACTGGGTAATACGATACCCCTTGGTAAGGCTGGTTGTCAGACTTTCGGGCTTCTGACGACCTGTAACTACTATCAAAGATCCACGAATGACAGCCGGGACCAACGGCTTAATGTGCTTTTCAAGGCACGGAGGGGACTTGGTATGTAAAGAAGGCCACCTTTCCATAGACCAATCGCGGCAAGCGTAGCTTGACCTGATCGATCGACCCGAGCGGATGTTATTACTTAGCCCCAAGTCCTCATTTGTCTTCGAAATGAAGTATCAAAATATAAGACCACATTCTTGTCGCTAATAATGAGCGATCGCCAACGCAAATTACATTGTCCTAAAACGGACTATAACATCTACACGGTCAATAATGTCTTGCAACAATTTCGTGGTACCAAGTGGTGCACTTATTGTGGTGTGGGTGTGTCAGAGAACCGGTCGCTCCTACCAAACACTCCGGTATTCCTGACCGAGGACACACTCAATGAAGCAGGTATCTTTCAAATTTTAGTTATTGCCTGCGGTTTTCCTTTCACTGTAGAGTAGAGGAACTGCTTTAATACCTGGATAAAATGTATCCTATATGTTAATCCAGGTCATAGTTCAGGTCATGTGTACCAAATGTCATACAAATCTATCAGCCGTACCACTTTAGAGCCTCTTTCACGACGATTAAGTTTCTATTGACTTACTTGGCAGATAATTTCGTACAAATACTGTTCCATTTTTGTATATATATATTCGGTGAGTAGTGGCTATTCGCATCGGACATCGTGAAATAGGCCCTTACAATAGCTGGATTATTAAGTTTATAACCTACTATCGAAACTTCTCCATGTTCTTTCCCGATTGCCCTTGCAGTGGCACAGTCTGGGTGATGTAAACAATTCTTTTAAGTACTTACTTCTATGATTAATAAACTATTTTGTTTTGATTGACTGTTTGTAACGTTTGTTCAACTCGATAGTTCAATAAACATTACTGTTCAATGAATTGATGACTTAATTTTGTTTTCCTCTAATTTATTGTGTCAGACGATCAGGAAACGAAATTGATTGCTTTTGTATTAAGGCTCCTTCAAACGCGTAACATTCGCATCGCGTGACGCGTCTGTTTGTAGGCGCCTTTATTGTTTGTTTTGTATAATTTTTTCATAATCATAATCCATGTCTTGTACAGTTAATGTGTGGGATAGGGCGCGGGTCAAGATGACGATTATCCAGTGTAGCGTGTTAATTACTAATTATGCTTATTATGTGTTTTTATTTACATGAATTAGCTGATGTGACTTTTGTATTTCTGTGTCAGAACTTTTATGTACTTAATTCCCAAAATGTAATTTTATTTTTTCGAACAAAATTTAAATAATTTTAACAAACTCGTATACAAAAAATCTGTAAATAACCCGTTTAGTTCACGATTTTCTTATATCAATATAATACTTCCATAGATCGCGTAAAAAAATCATTTTTCGAAAAACGATAAGTTATAAAAAAGTTAAAGATCTGCATAAGCGCATACGAATAAAAATGCATTTTTATTAGATTATACATTTGCATGTAATTTGATAATCCTGTTTTATTTGAAACAGTGTCATTGCCAGAATTTAATTGAATAATTGGGTATTGAAACCTTGTCATTAGCAATCAGATGCTCTTCATTGCCCCTGAATTTTCGTAATTACTGAAAAAAGTTATCAAGTCTACACAGCTACGGTATTACATCTGATCTACAATATTTCGCAGACGAAGCATATAACATTGAACAAATAAAAGAACAAACTGCAAACTTTTTTAACTGACGAAAAAAAAGGATTAGGTTCTCAAGTCGACACGTATTTTTTTTATGTATGACCACGCATAACATAGAATTACTCTAAGACGCATAAGTTTTTACAGAGTAAGTAGTCTGATTTGAAAAAAAAAATGTTTTATTCGAGAGGGTACAAACTTGGTCCTTAAAAAAATTATTAACTTTGCTTCGGTAGTTTTTGGGTTAGCTTCAATAATACGTAATTTTCCCCACTTTTTATGTGGATGATGTTCTAATTGCTTTTTTTATGTAATAAAAACTTTTACAAAAAAATACAACCGACTTCCAAAAACAACACTACAAAGTGAAAAATAACTTTAATTTCGGAAATCGGTGACAAAAAACGAAATACATTTAACCAGACACCGACTTCCGAAATTAAAGTTATTTTTTTTTTTTTGTAAAAAGTTTTTTACCTTGGCAGACTACAAATAAGTAAAGCGGACAATACCAAATTGAAAGGAATTATAGGCTGTCTGGAAGATCCTTTTATTACTTAGCATTAGACTCATTGTCCCCTTCATTAGAGCTAATTCAAAACGACGCTACTGTGCAGTCAATGGTAAAGTATAAAGATTTGATTAGAGATAATCATGGGTACAGTACAATTTGCATACGTGTACCGTTGTTTGACATCACGCTATGCGATGTGAAGCACAAACACTCATGCGACTAGATGTGGCATGATGTCATAGAGAGCGTGTACCACCTGCGGCCACCACACGAGAACGAGCGGAGTTTATGCTTGGCCCAAGATAAAATCAGGTAGATCGCCTCTCACATTGTAATATATGACAACTATGTAGTACTGACATTAAGCTAATAGTACGTCGGCAGCAAAGTGGGTTTCGTTCGTTGTTCTGTCTTTATTAGTCTATGTCGTAGACGTACATTTGATTAGGGCCAACCGGGTCGCCGACTAGATTCGCAACCTTGTTCGGTTTCGTTTTCAGATCAACGTTTCAAAGGTTAGCGACATCGCTGATCGACGGGCGATACACTAATTTTGTTTCAAATTGAATATTTATTCCAGTAAGAAAACTTGACACCACAATCGATTTCACAGTCCAGTAGCTTTTGAGGGCTGATAATAGTACCTATAAATAGCGATTTCTCATGGTTATATTTTCATTCTTCATTACACTGACGGTTTTCAAATGGATTCATATTGGAGCATCATTGGCTCCCATTTGGCGGCGGGTGTTGCTAAAATGATTTTTTTATTTGTAGTAGGTATCCATCCTATTGCCGATTGTGTTGACGCGATTGCTTCTATTAGCAATTGACAGGCGTCTATTGCCGATTCATTTGCAGTTTAGTGAGAATAAATATGATATTTTGTTGGAACTGAGTAGAGTCGGTTGTTTGTTATCGATGGCATTACTGTAATGTATTCAATCACGTGTACGCAGTGTTGTAGACTACATCAGTGCAGTGTGGATATGTATGCATGTCCTCGTTCCCCTTCCAATATAGCAAAAGGTCGAAAGAAACCCGCCACCATTCTATTGCAGTACTTACATGTGAATTTACTTATTGTTCAATTGACGTATTGGTGGCAGTTGCATGCTTTACTGGTAATTGCATTTAAAAATATTTTAATCGAGATAAACAGGGGCTCGCTTTGCTGAGCATTATAAAATTAATAATATTGTTCCAAAAGGCATTAACATTATAACCTGATATCGAACTTACAAAATCCCCTTCACCTCATAATGACTTAAAATGTTCTTGTTATTTATATATTTTGGATATTTAGCAATTTCCTGAAAGACAAGTGAAATCGTTTAAATTATCTTCTCGTGCATTGTGCGTATAACACGCTTCCCCAGAACCGTGCCAAGACACGACACAGATCCTTATTTTAAACGATCATCTGAAGACTCCTTTAGGCTTATTCATCTTATCTACGTACGTGGATGCTCGGTGGCCGTTACGTCTGCGGTTCCGCCATTTAATTCGACAAAAAACCTTTGTAGGTCACTACAAGATGTTATCGAAGCGGATACGGTACCTCTGTAGAATCTTGCAATACTAATGATCATGTTCCAATTTTTCCTTGTTACTTTCAAAATTTTAGCTTTATCAATTGCACTCTCGAAACATTATTAAAAAAATGCTTCTTCAGAATGATTCTGTCATCCTTTTCTGCAAAATTATTCACTGTCGATTTATGTAGCAACGAAATGAAAAGTTGCACTGACAATTGACATTGACCAGTTTTTTTTACCTCAAAACGCTTCAGTCACATCATAATCCTTTTGTCAGATGTTTATTATAAAACATGTGATATTTTGGTCCGACCTTCATATAGTGAAGTGACCACTCGAAAATTTAATACGGATGGCGTAAAGTATAATGAGGCGTGGTGCACATGCGCTCGCGCTGTCAATGATAATGAGCGGACGTGTGTTTATCTACTGCTATGTTAATTGAAACCCTCTTATCACCATCCATACGACATTTCCATTATAATTTATATTGGCTATATGGAAAACATACTTCGCTTCCCAAAGAGTTGCCAAAATTTACGAATTTGGCATAGTTTGTGTAAAGGCGTAACCATATCCCGATTTTTTTCTCGTTTGCGTGACCCAGTATCCAGCAGGTGTCCTATTTATATTCTTAACATATTCTGGATAAGCCCGTGCTACAACATTTGTATTTCCTCAATCGGGTATTTCCAATCGATTTTCTATTGTAGCCACTTGGAGAGTTCAGTTTGTGTTCAAGGAATTCGACATCACGATTATTGTTTGCACTCATGGCTCGGATTTCCATCCGTTACGGGTCACGGATCAGCAGATTTAAAATCAGCTGGCAATTCAAAAAAGGTACTATCATTAGGTACTAGTTCATTTCTCGTTTAAACGATGACTGTTGATATTATGCAAGTACCTGTGGCTAAACTAGATTCACACAAAACTTTATTTGTTATGTATGTACTTAGCATATTTCATATCAAAATCTCTATCTATCAACTAACGTGTAATAATTCACAAACTGCACCGGATTTAGTTTGCAGTTCCAAACAAGGAAACTCCGACACAGCATAAAACTTATTAACTTATTAGGTAAAACTTATTAGGTACGAATAAATAAAACGAAAATAAGTATAGTAATGTTTAGGAATACTGGAATATCCACATTGGGGTTTCCATTCGGCGACTTTTCGCCAAAAATTCTACGCCAAAGCATTTGTCATTTTACGAATTCAAATAAATTCACCGAATATTCTATATGCTTCACTTGAATAAACCAGCTTATCGGAATATAGATAACCATAACAGCTGGTTAGTGTTGTAGCAAGCCGGGCGTGGGACGCATCACACGAACAGTCACCTTTATTAGTCATGGACATGGTGGACTTCCCTACTTATTGTTTACGATTTCAATGGCCGCTAATGATCTTTCAAAATGGTACTTCGAGATAGTTCCTTTGACAAAGTTTGATCTCTAGCTTTGTTCCTCACTCAGCTTTTTATCCAGTAGGAAACTGTTCCACCGAACGGCACTTTACTAAATTTTGTTTCAGTGCCCTTAGTGGAAGTGCTTAGGTGCCGTTCGAGGAAGTGCCGTTCAAATCAGCGCCTTAAGTGGAATACCTCGGAATTTTGTGTATTACAGAATGACAGAATTCTTTTTTGCCTCCATAGTCCATAACCAAATTTAAATGCTTTTGGTATAGTTATCTATCAACCAAAATGAGAAGCAAAACTCACGCCTTCTTTCTCTAGACAATTCCGTGGAGTAAAAATATATTACAGCACTTTATAATAACCAAGCCCTCAGGCTATTGACATCCGGGACTGGAGCGTGCTTCCTGCTGAGAGACGCAAGAAAATTACATTCTAAATTGATCGGAAAGTAATTTGTTTTCAACAAAACACTTGCATTTACTGCTATGCTTTCTAGCCACATTACGACAATTAGAATCCGAAGCAGCACATTCACTTATTTCGTTTTCAATATGCAAATCACTCGCTCTGATTAATCTCAGAACGGACCAACCACAAACTGACACGAATTGCATTGCGTGCTTGTCATACCGCATAGGCCCGCGCCGTGCTTACCAGCACATAAAATTTTATGTGCAAAAAAACAAATAAAACATTTTTTTGCGACAGACATAAATAACTGGATTTAAATAACTTCAGAATTGCCAGTCTGCCAGTTGAATTATAATATTTTAACTTGGTTTTCCTGTTCTATTTAGTGTGGGAACTTCGCTAGATCCATGTCTAAAACCATCGGATACATCTAGTCAGTTACGATACGATGAGGACGTGTTTACATACAGCGGCAGCGTAGGCATCAATGAACTTTACCTTAAACATTTTTTTCCATAATATTGTCCTCCTTATCTGAGGTCCCTGGAGCAGGATTTCCTCGCTTTGTACCTACCTTCTTCGCTTCGCTTTTTCTTCCCTTTGACAAAAATGCATGAATTCCGAGATTAAAGTTGAAAGAGACTCCGGACGAACGGTTAGATGGGAAGATAACCCGTCCTAATTTTACAGTCTTGTGCTTCGTTTGGTCCTTTTCAACGATAAAAAGGACCGATTATTATGTAATAATGTCTCTTTTGTTCCATTTCCCTATTGGATATGATAGCATTACCGTGATTAATATTGTTTATTTAATACTTATTGTTATATTAATTCAAGAGCATTGTTTTTATCTAATGCGAGCAAATACTGTCGATTACTTAAATAAATACTCGTAGCTTTGCGTGTTTGAAATCGTGGCACGTTTTTCCACTTACTAAGAATTCTTGTTTGATATGTTTGCCTTTGTATTTGGCATCACAGAGCACGTATGGCCGGTGTGATGATTAACGCATGTTTTCTTTTTACAATCACAATCAACATTAGCCCTAGGCTCAAACACGAACGCATCTGACTCACGTCGATCTGTTCTTGTACGTTTATTTAGCTGTGACACGCATGTTGTAATGAACTTGTAGTTCAGCTACTGTTTTATATTTAGCGTTAAGTCCAAAGCACAGTTAATATAATACCTACTACGTTCCAAAGGGAACATCTAAAAATCTATTGTACAGCTATAACGCGTTTCGACCAAAATATGTCTCCTTGCCAAAAGCATTCGAGCATATATTATCTCCAACGGGGAATACAGAACTTTCCAAGAAACTCGTGTAATATGTATATGACTCATAGGCGTTCTTTTGTTGCAGTATTGGATCAAGCAGACGGTCGGCCTGTGAAATTAAACAACGTGGAACAGCAAAGACAAACTACAGTAGAATTTATAGCCGAAGATGAAGAGGTAAGACTGACTTCTTTATTTTCTTTTGCAATATTCCCGGGTAACGGCTAGGCTATTGTATTCAACCAAGACAAAACATTTGGGAAGTACAAACTGGGAACACCCACAAATTCAAGGCTAGTTTTTGTAACACAACGGCTAATCTCTTGTTTCCGAATATCGGGTCTTTGCTGAACAAATGCACAATGTTGGCAAAATAAGAGAGTCTTGTGTAAATACGGCCAATGAAAAAGGTTAGTCAGTTGTCGTGCTCACTTGTCACGACAATGAAAACACGTAGCGAGAAAGTAATCGATATGTCTAGCGCGGTGCCGTAAGTTTTATTCTCACTTCAGTTCAATTGGCGATTACATAGTCTGCTGGGACCCGAGATGGGGCTGATAAAATTGCTGGCTCCAGTCGCCGACCGCTTAATTTGTTTTAACGACTGAAGGTTTAAATGCCCGATTGCTGAACCGCGGTGGATCGGCTTGGATAACAAACATTTTGTTAATCCGTAGCCTAGTGAGACCTTGATAGCGTTGCTAATGTCATAATGCTCGCCGAACAACAAAATAAAATTGTGCAAGCGGAGAGCGCAAGGCTAAAGCGAGCGAGGTGCCCGGGTCACGTCTGATGCCTTAATCCGTGCGTTGCATATACCTGAACTGAACTTAAACACTTTCTACTACAACTAGTGGACGCGTTCAACTCGTTTCAATTGCGACATAACCTGACATATTCAAAACTCGACCGAGATATATAAACACCTCTGTTTCTGAACGTGCAGAAACAAACCGCCTTTTAGTATTCAGCGACAGGTCTTAGTTCGAAAGCTCTGAGAATAAAGACGTAGGTAGGTACTTACATGCTCACGTTTAGAAACAATAGCGTCTGCCTAACTTAATTTGGAGATTACGTTTTGACTTATTTTATGAACTAATTTTCCTGGTCGACAACGAAAAAGTTGGTACAAAAGTTGGTCCTTTTGCAATAACTTGTTTCAATTATCTTGAAAAAAATTCCTGTATTAATTCAAGCGTGAAAGAAAAGACCTACCTAATGAAAATTATATATTTCACCGTAATCGTTGATCACAGTCATTTTCTTTTTATTGTGCGTACCTATGTTATTAAATTTAAATCGTGTGAAGCTATAAAATTTCTCTTAAGAGAGTCGTCCATGTCCCGTTACGAAGCACAAATTGAGCTGTATCACTGCGAGACGAGCGGGTCTAATGCTTCGAACATCTCGGCTAACCCATGGTGGTCTTATCATTTATCTTCATTAAGTTCTCTGAAATGAATGTTTCTCTTGACAGCACAAAGCCACAGTTACTTGGTTTATTTTGCAGTTACACAAATCTTATTAACGTGCGTACTTTTACTATTACTCTTGATTTTCACTTTCCTCAATAATTCTTGTTTGTGCTTGCAGTGAGGAAATGATAACGTTTCTCACTATCTGTTGGAGTAACCCGCAATCTTCATAGCATACATTCATCAATTCTGCATTAAAACACTGTCGGATAGTTCATAATCTTATGTTATCTTATCTATATTGCCTTTAACGACAGTAGGAGTTTGTATCATCAATAATGTGATTGAAACATAGTAGGTACGTTCATCCATACTATTCCATACTAATATTACAAATTCGAAAGTAACTCTGTCTGTCTGTCTGTTACCTTTTCACGCCTAAACCACTGAAAGGATTTGGATAAAATTTGGCAATTAAGGCTATAGATGGTATCCTGGGGTACTTTTTTTTCAAAAATAATCCTACAGGGGGTGATATAGGGGATGAAAGTTTGTATGGGAAACTCAGTATTTCTTAAGTTAGGGATGTGAAAATTAAAATGTATGCTTTTGATAGGAAATAAAGAAATATGCGGTTCAGCGTTTTTGAAAAATCATCCCCTAAGGGGGTAAAATAGGGGTTGATTTTAAAATTTACAAAACTGCACGGATTTCGACAAAATTTGGCAAGGCTTTATATAGCATCCTGGGAAAGGACATAGGATACTATTTTTTTCAAAAATAATACTACAGGGGGTGGTATAGGGGATGAAAGTTTGTAAGGGAAACCCAGTATTTCTTAAGTTAGGGATAACAAATTTATGCTATTGGTAAGAAGTTAAGAAATATGCGGGTCAGCGTTTTTTAAAAATCATCCCCTAAGTGGGTAAAATAGGGGTTGATTTTAAAATTTACAAAACTGCACGGATTTCTATAAAATTTGGCAAGGTTATAGATAGCATCCTGGGAAAGGATATGGGCTACTTTTTGTCTTAAAACTAATAAAATAAAATAAAACATAATCCTACAAGGGGTGATAAAAGGGATGAAAGTTTGTATGGGAAACCCAGCATTTCTTAAGTTAGGGATATGCTCTATGTTTTCCACATGAACGTTCCCATGGGATATTTTCCGACATCCACGCGGGCGAAGCCGCGGGCAAAAGCTAGTTCTCAATATTATGATACAGGAAGAAATAAAGTAATATGTAGTTAGAGCCATATACTTCGTAAATATTTACTATACTGGAGTAGTAGAGATCCGGCGATCTGCCAACTATTCGAGTATACCGACTTGTTTATTTATGAAAAAATAAAAATGTTTGTTCTCTTCTTTTCTTGTACCAGCTTTTTACATAAAGTTAACGCTAGGCATCGGATTTGTTTTTATCTCGGTTTTCTATCTTATGTTAGTTTATATCTCAGACCAAGATATGAAGCTATTTCTGGAAGAGGGGTTTATATTCTCGGGCATATACTCGTATTATATTTTTCTCCAGTACCCTCAGGGAGTATGCGTAAGATGCGACATTCCTGTGTCCGAGGCATGAGCATGACGCGTATTATTCAAATATGTGCACGATTTAAACATTATGAGGAAATCCACACGTTTAAACATTCTGAACATGTGTTGCGAGTCTAGAAAACGGCGGCGGTAGGAAAATCTTTTGTCGCGTTGGGCGATCTACCGCATCGTGAATATATCCAATTTGTGTTGATCCAGTCAATGCGTGTAAAGTGGCCGGAACGGGCAGAAAATCAACTAAAGGAAGAATACAATTAATATACCTGATTTTGGTCAAGAAAACCCCTCGACACAGACAAGCAAATTATAAAATAAGCTGGCTAATTTCATCAACTGCCTAATGTGTTGTTAATGCGAAATTGACGTCTTCGTTTTCAAGAACAGCTCTTACTACCACATGGCTTACAGATTGCCGTTCAATGTTATTTAGGTAATTACCTTATGATAATGTAACATCTCTACTTGTCCTACACAACAGCATGCTAATCTCATACAATGCTGCAAACCATATAAGGAGAAATGTATGGTGTAAACACACACGTACAAGCACTTTCTATATTATGAGTTTAGACACGTACGACTTACATAATATGGTATTGAAGCGTTATCCAGTATTACAATATGTTACTGGGTGATAATGTTATGTATTAATTAGCATATAGGCGTCTTGGAATAAGGTTTGAAAGAAAGTTTCAAGGATTTCACTATGTGGGAAATTGAACATGTTTTAAAGGTAATAGAATGTTCCATCGGCTTTTATGTCTTTGGTGGGAACTGGCAAATGTGTCTTATGCGTAGCAGTGGATTTCAACGAGCTTTGTTGATTGATTCATCATCGTCTTTCAAATGCTCTTTGATTTTTATAATATTTAGTGTTTACAGCTGTAATAATCATAATCTTCTCATCTTTGACTTGAGTTATCACTTATATCTACTTTGAAATATCTACATAGGGTACATCATTTTCATCATATCCTTTACTATTAAATTAGCAATATTTGTAGGTATATACAGGGTGTCCCGTAAATAATGGATAATCTCTTAAGGGGTCATTGTACTCATCATTATGAACAACTTTTACTATGGGACCAAACCTGAAATCGCGAAAAAAAATCAGCTGACCAGTACATTTATCTACATCAAACTCGTCAAAATGTAGGGAGCAGCTGATTTTTTTTTCGCGATTCCAGGTTTGGTCCCATAGTAAAAGTTGTTCATAATGATGAGTACGATGACCCCTTAAGAGATTATCCATTATTTACGGGACACCCTGTATATACCTATTTATATGCATGTTCTCGAAAACGGGTCCAATGTTTATTTTCGTTCATTGGGTTTCAACGATTTCGATGATATTTGCAATATAGGGGTGTTCGAGGGCGAAACATCGATCTAGCAGCTAGATCGATTTTTCGCCCCCGTAAACCCTGTAAACCCCGTAAGCTAGATTCTAGCTATAGGTCTCATTTTTGGGAAAATTCGTTTTCTCTATTTTTACATCACCCGAGCTCGCCCAGGTACCAGGTACTTATTTACACATTCATCGTTTTTAGTTTTATCTACGTTTTATTGTTGCGTGATGTGATGAATGAGGATTTCAATAATTATATTCTCATCTACGCTTCTTCAAATTACAGCTTTATTCATTTAAATTGCTTATACGCGTATGTAATTAATAAAATGTATGTAAGTACGCAATTTACTCGTAGGATAACTGGTAGTAAATAATGTGTAGACGGTGTAGACATATCGTGTGGCTGTAGACGCCGACGCCGACGACGTGTCAAACATTAAATTAAACTCGTAAATACGCGGTAGACGGCTCTAAATAAAAAGAGCAACCTAGGAGGTTTTATGTCTTCCTACTCTGCTGTTATTATTGTTCTGTGCTGCGTTTTCCTCGAAAAATTGCCTTTGGTCTCGTCGATTAGCTACACCGAGATTATTGTTGGAATACAGCGGTTAAAGGCTCCTACAAACAGGCGCGACACGCGGTAATAATCGTGCGCGACACAAAGACACCGCTCGTCCAGCGACACGCGGTGCCTTTGTGTCGCGTGCGATTATATCGCGTGTCGCGCCTGTTCGACGGAGCCTTAACTTGTGTTTACATCATCATCAGCATCATAATCAGAATTCTTCAATCGTTTACGTCAAAATATTATTATGTTATTGAATCTTTATCGCTAACTAACCTCTGTCCGCGACTTCGTCCGACCAACTGCAACCCCGTCGCATCGAAACGCTCGCCCCGTCCATAGACTTACAAAAACTCTCCGTGCCACGCATATCGAAAGTGAAGCACAGTAGAACCGTTTGTACAGACACGCCTCACGCACACATTTACATCAGAGTATGCCGACCGGCCGCCATTACGTGGCATGAGCGACGGCGTCTTTGCAGGTACTCAAATCACGCACGCATAGATCGGTACGGTGCTTCACTTTCGATATGCGTGGCGCGGAGTCCTTCTTTTTAGGGTTCCGTACCTCAAAAGGAAAAAACGGAACCCTTATAGGATCACTCGTGTGTCTGTCTGTCTGTCCGTCTGTCACAGCCAATTTGCTCCGAATGTAATGGACCGATTAAGGTAAAATTTGGTACACATATGGATTTCTGTGACCCAAACACTTACAGCTAAAGTAAATATATGAATTTTGAATATGAGAGTCACTTTTAGGGGGAAAATAAGAAAATTTAAAAAAAAAGTTTTGTAAACTGTACCGAGTGACATATCAAATGAAAGGGCTTACTATGAGGGTCTCAAATATATTTTTTTTATAATTTTAAAATTTATTGTTTTAAAGTTATTTAAGAAAATAGACGAAAATTGACCATTCCCCCCCCTTATCTCCGAAACTACTGAGCCTAAAATTTTGAAAAAAATATAGAAATTAGTTCTATACCTGTAGATTACAGGAAAACCTATAAGAAGTCTGTGGCCTTAAAATAACATGGTAAATCTATATATATAAAAATATCAAAGTCCTGACTGAGTCACTGACTAATATACCAACGCACAGCCCAAACCAATGGACCTAGAGACTTGAAATTTTGCACATAGATACCTTGTTTAGTGTAACCATCCACTAAGGAAGGATTTTTGGAAATTCTATCCCTAAGGGGGTAAAACAGGGGATGAAAGTTTGTATGAAAAATCCTATCCCTTGAGTTAATAGACTTGAAACTTAGCACGAATATTCATCTAAGTAAATTATATCATTTTTAGTTTTCCTAAACTACCCCCTAAGGAGGGATTGGGGGTGTCAAAGTTTGTATGGAGGAACTTTAACACGCGGTCCGATTAACTCAAAACTCAGTTTTTATACTTGAGACCAAAAATTAAGACTAACGTGTATCAGGGTTTTCCAAAAATCTAACCCTAAGCGGTGAAAAGTTAATTGTATAGCGGAGGATTTTATTGGGGGCTTGATTAACTCTAAAATTGGTGTAAATAATGTTTGAGTCAAGTTATGGAAACATACCAGACGATTTTTGAAATTCTTTAGGTATCTGTGTTCGTGAAAACAGAGATACAGTTTATATGAAAAATCTTATTAATTTGGTTAATGAACTTGAAACATAGCACAAATACTTGCATAAGTAAGTAATAATGTTTGTCATTATTAGTTTTTCAAAACTACGCCTCAAATGAGGTTTAGGGATGTTAAAGTTTGTATAGAAGAATTTTAAAGCGCAGTCCGATTAAAAAAATGTGTACTTTGAGTCAAGTTAGGAAACTTGCCAAACGAATTTTCACCGATTTTGACGGCATACAGCTGATGTTTTAAGGAGTAAGGCCATTTTTATTTTTGAAAAATAATTAGGGTTCCGCGCAAGAAAATTAAAATCCATGAAATCAGACAACCACGTACAGCCCAGTACAAACTTACTAAGCCTCCGCTGTCTATTACGGCTATAACAACAAATAATAAAAATAAAGCAAAGTTAAAAATTTAAGGGGTCGGTCCCCATACAATAAACTTTTCATTTTGAAAAAAAAAAAAAAAAATTTAATCTAGCATGTGGGGTGTCATGCCATTATTTCATCACCGCTGCTCTCAAAACGGCGAAGGAAAACATCGTGAGGAAACCGGCATGTCCTAGAACCAAAAATTCGAAGACATGTGACATCTACCAACCCGCACTGGGCCCGCGTGGTGGATTACGGCCCACTCCCTCTCACCGAGAGGAGGCCTGTGTACCAGCAGTGGGAACATTATTATAAAATAAGTAAAAAGTTATCTTTGCGATAGTTAAACATATAATATGGTACGGAACCCTTCGTGCGCGAGTCCGACTCGCACTTGACCGGTTTTTTTTATACGTCTATGCCCGCGCCACTATTATTTATTCTGTGCCCGCACTATTACTTCGTTTTCACTTTTCTTTCTGATTTTTTTTCGTTTGGCTTGGCTCCTAAGTGACAGCTTACTAACTACTTCTACAACTACTACCTACACAATGCATTTTTTTGATGATCTTAATATTCAGGTTTCTGTTGATCTTAGATCGGGGCTCTTTGTACTTTGGTAATCTTTCAAGTTATTCTCTGATTCACATGGTTTAAGCTATTTGTTCAATGTTAACTTAGTTTGCGGAAACGTAGCCTAATAAGTACTTACCTTATTTGGAATTCGTGTTTTGCGTCTATAAATAACGTTTAAAGTCGTCGTTGAATGTTTTTAGCATAATTTTAAAGCAATAGGTTCGTTAAAAGGATGCAATACTTTAGTCACCACTGAAGCTAGTATTTATTATGTATTCTCGAAACACATTTCGCTTAATTGTGTCGTTTAAAAGCAGACTTACGGCGAAAAACAATTAAGTTCAAAGTAAATTGACAAAATAAATCGAAGAGTGTAGTGTATAAACTTAATTTACCAACTGCAAATTGGCCATATCTATCTATCTATATACTATAAATAAAAAGAGAAGTCCTGACTGACTCATCAACGCCCAGCCCAAATCCTAGAAAACTGAAATTTTGCAAAAAGTATTGATAAATGATAAATGATAAATGATTTATTTTCTGTAAGTAGGTTTGTACAAACACTTTTACACGTCAAACATATTTTTTTTTAAACTAGATGAGTTCGACGTTTCCTATCTGACTACTCTGAGAAGAAACGCCGAAACAAACTCAGAGGTCACAGTCTCTTTTAAAGTCCAGACATAATCTTGGTCAGATCATGTGAAGACCATGTAGATTGCAGTCTGAAATGGTCTTTTGATGAAAGAACCACACAGATTGAGTGGACCTGTCCAGTCAGAGCACGCATTTGTCAGTAATCGTGCATTATGTATTATGTAGACAAGCAATAAGGAAAGATGTCCCGGTAGTACGGTTCCGATGAGATATTTTCCGACATCCACGCGGGCGAAGCCGCGGACAAAGGCTAGTTATATGATGTTATGGATATGTATAGTTAACAGCTCGTAAAAACATTATTTTAAATACTTATGCTGATTCAATTACAAAATCTTATCAATTCTGTAATATGGTTCGGTGATGCTACATAACGTTGTTGGGTCCGACTGGCTAGCCTTAGCCGCCATTATATTATCTGTGGCCGCCGTAAGATCTACAATCTAGACAAAACCACCTTTCTCTCGCGCGGCTGCCTGGCCTGCATTGCCTGTATTAGCCGATTTGTCGTCGACCTTATTATCTGTAATTTTTTTATACGTGCTAGCATTACAGTTTTGGTGTGAAAATAAAGCAATAAATAACTTAAATATTAGCAGTTTTTAGGGTTCCGTATCAAAATGGTAAAAAAGGAACCCTTATGGTGTGACTAAGTCTGTCTGTCTGTCTGTCTGTCACAGCTGGATATCTCGAGAACTACTAATGCTATCAACTTGAAATTCGGAACAGGTTTAGATGACGTTTACCCAACTATTTTGCAAATAAGAAAGAAATAAAAATATTTATATTTTTTTTTGCAACAAGGACTGAAAGGGGGGGGGGGCCTTAAAAATTCAAAGTGGAGCTACTAGGGCATTTGGGGTATCATATGAAAGAGCGCTGTTTGCACATTCTCAAACATTTTTTTTCTTTTTTTAGGCCCCATTCGACTTTTGATGAAAAATGTAAAAAAAATAGCCCCCCCCCCCCCTATTCTCCGAAGTTTGCAAAGAAAAAAATCTGAAATTATTCTGTGTGATATAAGTTTATGTAAAGATTACAGAAAAAATAAAACGATGTCTCTAAATAGCACGCTTTTTCAGAAATCGGAACGGAACCCTCGGTGTGCGAGTCCGACTCGCTCTTTTTATTATTACTTATACGTTACTAGCTTTAGAAATTGACAATCAATTCGGGTTGTACTCTGTAATATAATTCAATCACGATTCGAAAGACACGTGGCGCCATCTATTATCATAAGAACTTTATTGTTTTCCTCGGGAATAGTACTTTTCTTCTTTATGAAAGGTACCCTATGTCCGTTTCTGTACACCTTTTTTTTTGGGGATGGGAAATCATCAAATGACTTCTCCCGCTCTGAGTCGCTGCACTCAAGGGCGTATCAGACTTTTACTGACCCCGTGTTCCTTCAGTTGCCTATGCCACGGCCACGGTATCTCTTTCGTACAACCCGCGACCCCGGCGGCGTTTCTTTACACCTATAGACAACGTAAATGCAAAATTTCTGGATGATCGGTTCAATGGTTTAGGCGTGACGAGGTAACAAACAAACATACTTTCGCATTTATAATATTAGTTAGGATTTATTATTTTATTGTTGGTATTTCAATGTTTGGAGGTCCTTTGATTCGGTGATAAAAAAGCTGCTCAAAGTCAGGCAGAGGTGTCGACAAGATCATCAATCCGTTTGCCAAGGCTTGGCTGTACCTGTACATATACACTTTTTAGCATATATACGGTTTAATTAAATGGAACTTAACTTGCAAAGAAACCAACTTAAATGTCCAGGTCATACCTGGATATTTAAGTTCGTTTCTTTGCAAGTGTGATGACTGATGAGACTAGACCCGCTGCCACCAGCCCCTTTTCTACCCAAGTGTATAAATGTGACGAAGGGCTATGTCCTTCTTTTGTGAGTAACACACCTACCTGGGGACAGGGACAGGGGAACAACCTGTCAGTCTAACCTAAGCCCTTTGAACCCTAACACATTGTGTTAATGTCCCAAGAGTCTAAAAGTGTATCAACGTAAAACATTTAATTTAAGTAACATCACGATCGTGACGTAAATACGTGACGGCACAATCAATTGTTAGTTACGTAAATAACAGAAGATTTTCCTAGAAACGGTACTCTCTCTTATTAAAAGCACGCCAATAATGTTTTATGACTATGAAAAACGTCTGCCGAGAGAAACTGTTCGATAGATATGAATTGCGTGCTCTGTCAAATGTCAAATTGTATTGTGCTTGTCACGAACTCACGATTTGGTAAATACCCAGAGAAAACTGATTGATTGTAGATCTAAGTTGTAGATATAGTACGTATCAGCTTCTGTCGGCGACTTCATCTGAGTGAAATTTCTTATCCCGTGCCCGCGCTTTTATCGTTTGCGTCCTTCCTAACTTTTTTATTTTTGCTCGGCTCCTAAGGGTCCTAGCGTGATGTTAAATATCCCGTAGCCTTCCTCAAGAATTGGGCTATCAAATGCAAAATAATTTTTCAAATTCGACTGGTAGTTCCAGAGTTAAGCGCGTTCAAACATACAAACAAACAAAACCTTCAGCTTTATTATTAGTAGGTATAGATATTGGCAATGCAACTTAGCTCAAATGCCCAATCAATGAATAAATTATGTCATCGGTCGTCAGAGGGTCGACTCTTTTAGAACATGGCCATGACCTATTCATTTTGGCTAAGCTTTATAACAACTTATATGGCAAGTAAATTGTTTATTCCAACGAACGATTCTCCAAGCAATTTGTTGATGTCTGGAAATCTGTTAATTTACGTTGGCGAGTTATCTGTTTTGTCTAGCTAGACTCTAGACATCGTTCTGTAAGCTGCCCGCGCATTTCTTTAAAGAAATGTTGTCTTTTGTTCCCGTCCTCTGCGTTCATATAAACAAAGCATATCTTGATATTCCTCTAGGGAACATTTTCTTAGGATTTAGCTTGCTCGGATAGATCTTTTATCTTTTAAATGAAAGTCCAAACGTCCTTATCGTTTTAAACCTTTTTGCTGATTCAGCAATGTGAATCCGCATGTGCAATCTGTGTATTTTGACTGCAGATGTAAGTGCATTCATTTACGTCACCGTAATACAATTTATTGTGACCATGACATTTCAGTGTAGTTTTAATTATTGATGCCTAATAATAATCTTAATACTTTCAAAACCACTCGAGGAAGAGGAAGAGGAGCTCGTGGCTAAGGTAATAACTGCCACATGGGTCGATCCATTGCCGGGGGTGACCATCTTTACATACCGAGACTCCTCCGTGCCTCAGAAAGCACGTTAAGCCGTTGGTCCGCGGCAGTCATTCGTGGGTCTTTGATAATAGTTACGGGTTGTCAGAAGCCCGAAAGTCTGACAACCAGTTCTACCAAGGGGTATCGTATTACCCAGTAACTGAGTTTTGGAGGTCAGATAATCAGTCGCACCATGTAAAATAGTGGTATTCAGCTGCACCGGGTTAGATTGGAAGACGACCCCAAACATAGTTGGGAAAAGGCTAGGCAGATTGATTGACTTTGAAGACCACTAGCTAGACATACTCGGGCCTTCGAGCCGGATACTTATTCGTGATCGCTGTTCAGTATTTACTTGTTAAGAAAGGCGTAAAATCGTTTACTCTTTATTATTGATAGCTTCAATAACTCAAAACAAGATCCAGTCTAAAGTAAACACTAATTAATAATGCACTCGCAAACCCACGTCGAGGTAAATCACGTGCGGATTATTTTTAGGGTTCCGTACCTCAAAAGGAAAAAACTGTACCCTTATAGGATCACTCGTGTCCTGTGTCTGTCTGTCTATCAGTCCGTCTGTCACAGCCAATTTGTTCCGAATCGAATGGACCGATTAAGTTGAAAGGTACGCATATGAACTTCTGTGATTCAAACACCGACGGGTAAAGTAAATAAATAAATGAATTTTGAATATGGGGGGTCACTTTAGGGGGCAAATAAGAAAATTAAAAAAAAAGTTTTGCAAACTATACGGTGTGACATGATCAAATGAAAGGGCTTATTAATATGAGGGTCTCAAATTTTTTTTTTTTTACAATTTTAAAATAAATTGTTTTAAAGTTATTTAAGAAAATAGAACTCCGAAACTACAAAATTTAAGGTTTTTTACTGAACCTGAAATTAAAAAAAAAATACAGAAAATAGTTATTTACCTGTAGATTACAGCTAAACCTTTAAGAAGTCTGTGGTCATAAAATAACATGGTAAATCTCTCAATATTGTGAGTGCAACCTTACATTTACAGTTGGAATATATGGGAGAACATGTTTTTCAACTAAGTTAAGTTTGTTCGTGGGATAAATTCATCCCAACTACGGAACCCTTCATTGTGTGTGGTCCGACACGCACTTGGCCGGTTTCTGGTCCTACGACCCGCATCTGAACTGTGGCACGGGCGCGGTCGTGTGGCTTTTTGCAATTTTGATTAGGTCTGCTAACCTTACGTGGCCCTTTGACCCAACACTTTATATTATTCATCAAACAAATTACATCGCGTTCATATTCGGAGAGGCTTAGGTAGACTCCATTCTACGTAAGTCCGTACCAAGTATTATATTGTCGGTTTTCTTCAATAAAAATTAACTTTGCTGTTTCGAATTAATGCAAGCAATGCATTACTTAGGTACATAATAATGTGTAATTTTATTTAGCTACAAATATTCTTGTTTATAAAACTACGTCATAGAGTTGCATTGAAGGCAACAGACTCAATGTCAAGTTTTATTGATTTTTTGGTAAGTATGTCAAACGTCTACTGCATTAATCAATCTGCCTATCCTTTTCCCAACTATGTTGGGGTCGGCTTCCAGTCTAACCGGATGCAGCTGAATACCAGTATTTTACACGGAGCGACTGCCTGTCTGACCTCCACAACCCAGTAACTGGGTAATACGATTCCCCTTGGTAAGACTGGTTGTTAGACTTTCAGGCTTCTGACGACCCGTAACGACTGTCAAAGATCCACGAATAACAGCCTGGACCAACGGCTTAACGTGCTTTCTGAGGCATGGAGGAGTCTCGGTATCGACAGATGGTCACCCATCCACTGACCAACCCCGGCAAGCGTAGCTTAACCTGATGGATCGACCCGTGCGGCTGTTATTACTTAACCACGAGCTCCTCTAAACGTCTACTGCATGAGTACATGAAATTTTATGATAAACTGCTAAAATCTGCACTTCACGCCGAAAATTGCTTTTACTTAGAAGAATCAACTTTAGATACGTCTTAAAACAAAAATGGTCGGGTATCTTTATCCATTGTGGCGCGAACAAAGCCATGTATATCGGCATTGGCGCCCGTATCATTAATTAGGTGTAAGTTGAGTCTGTCACCGCCTCAGCTGGGTTGAGCCTTGTAGATGAATTGATGAGTGGCCTAGCATCACTGTTGCTAGGTTATTCTATCTTGTAGGTTGCCCCAAATAGTATTCTGTTTAGTTGGAATTGAGCTAGGAGTCTTAAATAACTACGGTGATTATACTAAGGTTTGATAAGAGTTGATGCATTTGGGATCTAAGAAAGTGGAACGGACTTGTGTAAAGTACAATGAACACTATTCTAAGTTTTAAAATAATTGTCACGTAAAGAATTAAAATTGCTTATTAGTCTTGTAAGCTAGATTGTATTTAATTATTAAGAACCTGGTTCTTTTTAGTAAAGGATAAAAAAAATTGGTGGCGTTCCTTGAACAAAATTATAATGCAATAAATATTTGCTCATCTGCTAAACGGTGCTCATAAGGCCTCATGTGCAGTGCAATATTATCATATTGTAGTGGTAAATTGATTCAATTTGACATTTCGTAGCCTTTACCTATACTTAAAGGTTCTACGACTTAGGTAAGACGGTTAGATACGGTTTTGTCTTTAAGGGTGAAGCCAGACGAGCGTAATTTTTTGAGTTGTGAGTCGCGTAATTTCTGCTACATTAGGTTTCACACAAAAATCTTGTTTCGTTCACACGGCGACGCAAAATGAGTTGTCTGCCGACTCACGCGCACAATCCCGCCTGAATTGAGCGGATTCGCGGCGGGAAGGGGGCGAGGGAATCGACAGTCAGCACATCAGTCTTTCACTGTTGAGTGGATTCACCCAGTATTTCCTTCTATCATCATCTTCTGTGTCTTCGCTATAAGCTTCGTAAATACACAACGTTTTTATTACATTCATTGCTCTACACAAACACCCAGTACAAACTTTGAAAAACAACTGAATAAATTACGCTCGTCTGGTAGCCCAACAGAATTTCTGCCCAGCAGAAATTACGCGACTCACAACTCAAAAATTTACGCTCGTCTGGCTTCACCCTAACTTCAACTTACTTTCTTCTTAGTAAAGCTCATTGCCTGTGTCGAAACTTTGTCGAAGTAATCTTATCCGAGACAAGTGGCTCTAGCTAGCGCCTCACTTAGTCCCACTGTTCACGTACAATCCAAATTAAGTTAGGGGCTCTCGAAAAACGGTGGGACTTGGGAGCAATTGGCTAATTTTCTTTATTGCCAAACTCGGCTTTCCGCAATGAGGGTACTGTCTCGGCCAACAGTTCACCCTGCAAAGGAAAAAGAGCATGAAAATACGTTATGCATCACTTGACGCTTCACTTTCATCACCGACTAGGAAGCAATAATGAACTCCAATATCGAAACCAAATAATTACCCTGTAATAGTTTTACTCAAGTCTGTTTGAAAAAATTCTCATTGGTTTTATATTAGAACATTAACGTAATATGCCAATGACAATTATGTTTTATAAACATCAGTGGCACAGATTTGTGACAGACTGACACACTTGGAATGGAATTCGAACGCATGAAGAAACGAAACACTTATTGTAAAGTTCACCGTTGCAGGGTCGGTTCAGGGGGTATATTCCCTAAGCACGAAGTCCGCAGTTTCGGCCTTCGTCACGGGCGTTTCCTACTCCGTATCACCTACGGACTGATGATTGGTTCGGGGCCCGAACGAAGTATGAATGACAACACGATTTGACAGTTGTCCCTACTTCTGATATGTTTTTGCCCGTCCGAAAAATTTTACTTTTACACTTGTTTTGATGGATCGATATATCAGACGGACGGATGGACTTAGGGGGTAGACCGTAAACCCCCTGAATCGGACTTATCCAATTAGAACAGTACTAAGTGCTACAGTTAATCAGCCTCAGCCATACCCTATGGAATACCAACCGCAATTAGTCAAGAAGGTTCTACTGCCACTCTTAAATGCGCTTGCATTTTAGTTAATTAAGTGCCTCGTGTACTCGGTGCCAAGCGTGTAAAATTTTATCCACTTCAGCCCGGCGAGCACGGCCTACTGTGACATGGCTTGAGTCACACATTTTATCATAGTTTGGGCGATAAAACTGTTTTGTCTTAAATGCTAGCACGGCGGCGTGAGATAATTTCTTGAATGTGACATAACTTCTTGACGTTTAGTTGGGACTCATTATGTCTTATTTGCTAATATGGGCGCACCAATTATATCACAAATGTCACATTTTGACGGTGACTAAGAAAAATTGTATCACGTTCGTTCGGAGGCGGTGATAAGATTTGAAAATTGAAAAAATAATGTTTTCCTGCTAATTACTCTGCACCAAATGGGAATAAATTATTTTCTTGCATTGTTTGGTGGTGGTTTATTTGTGTGAAAAATTGCGCGTGATAACCAAAAAAAATTGTAATAAGTAAATAAATAAAATACAATTTTTTATATTTTTAAACGTTTTTTTTTTAATTTTTAAAAATACATATTTAGACATGTAAATAATGCGCGTCGAAACCAACAAAAAAAAATCAAAATAAATAAATAATTTAAGTAAATACATAGGTACTTAAATACTACAATTTTTTTTTTGGTACCTACATGTAAAGAATAAGGGGTTTATGGGTTTTATAAAGGGGGGCCAAATTTTCATTATTTTTGCGATAGGTCACACCGTTTTCGAGTTATAAGCAATAGAAAAAAAAAAAGATTTTATTTGGCCGCATATTCAGATAGTCATAAACATTTTAATTTCTTTAATTTACTATGTCACACTATGAATAATTTAGCAACAAGAAAGGCATCTCGCGCCTCTAGATTATGTCACATGGTTGACCCGTGCTAGCATTTAAGACAAATTCTAAGACATGACATAATTTATCATGTCTTGTCACAAACGTCTTGGGTACGCCCGTGCTCGCCCCGCAGTATTTGAAAGTTTGTAACAAGATACTCAGATTACATCGCGACTTTCTTTCATTTTTGTTGTACTTCTTATGCAAGTCCAGTCTCCGACTTCAAAGGAAGCGCAAACTTCTGAGTTCTGACTGCATTGCGAATTTACATCATACATACAAATTGAGTCTCCATGCTTGCGTATAATTCTAAGTATGTACACGTACAGTTATAGGGAGAGGCGCGGCGTTCCATCTTTCACGTTAGCTTCGCGTCTCGACGCCCGGGTGACCGACCTCCATTGTTCCAACCGTTCCAACTCGAAGAGATGTCAACAGCCCGTAAATTACTAATTAGTCACGGAGCCTCGCCTCTCCGCTCCGCTAAACGTCTTCCACGGTTCCCGAGCCCAGTCCCACAACTCCGAAGTGGGCCTGTTTGACTCCATTACTCTCAATTTAGGCCGTAATTGCTACGCCCCGTGTTATTTGTCGCAAATTGACGCTGAAATTTCTACAATAGGTTTAAATAGAAACTGAAGGCGCTTTCCATTAATATTGTTTGAATAGATTTTTATGTCGTTTACAATTTGCGTGATTGCCAACTCATTGATAGATCGTGAAGGTGTTACTTCTACCGGCTGTAATCTACGATGCGAATAGCAATAAAACATGTATCTCCCTCTGTCCAGACTCAACCAGCAAAATACTGGTGCATTTCCATAAAATTTATATTAAATACCAGTTTCTCAAGCGTTTTCTGAGGGGAAACTTTCGGTGTAATCGGCTTGCGTGTGAAGTAGCCGTCTAGACGGTGCTATTTTAATATGCAATGCACACGATTCCACAGAAGACTATCTTGCTACCTGCACTACATGAATTGCCAAATTTTGTAGAAGAAAAAAATCTAAATGTAATCGATAAAAAGTGCATTTGGTCGTATCGACCGGGTAACGAACTTGCGTACTTGACGCGTTTCATTAATATTATTATTGTTATTACAACAGCGCGTTACGATTGATTCGATCCAATTCCTCGAGCTCCAAGCGTAGTGTAATTGTATTCGTAGAGCTAATGAGTGTGATATTAATCTAACAACACTCTACAAGTGTAGGTATTGTGTTGGTAGAAAATGTTTAGAAGACGATGTTGGCTTGCCGCTAATTCTTCAAGCAGTGAAAGGAAATTTCATTTTACACAAAGACCAAGACTACTTTTCTATGTCTCATTCGTAACTTGAAAAATTTGTTAAAACTTCTCGTCAATTCGTGAACCTTTAAGAATCGTCACATATTGTGTAGCATAGCATAGCATAATAATCAGCCAGTAATGTTTCCAACGCTGGGACACAGGCCTCCTCTCCGTGTGAGGGCGTATTTTAGATCCGTCATTATAATCCCGACTGCCTCGTTATGTTTCCTTCTATTCTTAACATAATTTTGATGTTTTCATCGAGGAAGACTAATAAAGATTTCTTCGAGTACGCACGGCTACAGATCAAGCGTATAGCTTGATCTGCAGCCGTGCGATTTCCAGTATAAGCTGATCTCGCATTGTGTAGGATTTCCTTACAATGAGAGGTCAGAGTAAACTGGAAATGTATAGCTGTAGCAGTGTGTACCTACCTAATATTTGCAAGGTGACAGATTTGGGGGTCCCAATGTCATGGTATGGGGAGGAATCTCTCTATCGGGTCGAACTGAACTCGCAATACTCAGCGGAGGCACGGTAACGGCTGTGCGATACATTGAGGAGATCATAAGACCTCATGTGGTGCCATTTGCACAAAGAATTGGTGCAAGATTCACACTAATGCACGACAATGCCCGCGCTCATACAGCTAGAGCCACTAGGGAAGCCCTAGACGACGCTGGTATACGTGTCTTGCCGTGGCCTGCCAACAGTCCGGACCTTAACCCCATTGAACACATGTGGGATTTGTTAAAAAGAAGTGTCCGGGACACAAATCAACCTGTACATAATGAACGACAGCTCATTAACGTGCTCAAGTCAAGCTGGGAACAAATTTCAGAAGAGACAGTGCGACATCTGGTGGAGAGTGTGCCATCCAGGCTTCAAGAATGTGTTCGAAAAAGAGGAGGACACACGGTACTAAAGAAGTGCAGAAAAGATAAAAATCTTTCAACATTTTTGTTTTAACCACTGTTTTCATAAAGTGTATTTTTTTGCTGAAATTGCATTTCTTACAAAAAAAACCAAATCAGATGTTCATTTATCCACCAATAAATTTAATTTAAAGTTTTTTGCATTAAAAATTAGCTAGCTAATTCAATTTAATTATTTATCTACCCTCAAACCCAATACATTTATTACAATACAGAAAATACATGGTGGCTCTTATTTTGTTTTCGACTAGTATATAAGTCAATGTTCACTAGTCACTCCTTTTCTCGCCATGTATCATCCTTCACACAGTGCATCCATCGTTTCTTTGGTCTTCCCCTATACTCGTATAGCCATCCACATTCATACTCAAAACTTTCTACACGACATTTTCCTCATTATTCCACATCACATATACAACCGATTTCCACAAAACTTCAGTCACCGGTGTGACAACTCGTACTAATTTCTTATTCTATCCATTCGCGTAACACCACACATACCTCTTAGCTCTTAGCATTCTCATCTCAGCTGCATGCAATTGCCTTTCATTCATTCCTTTTGTGGCCCAACATTCTGACCTATACAAGACCTAACCCTTGTTCTAGGTCTAACCCTTGTTTTATCAATCTTTCCCTCAAGAATAAGGGGAATGCGGGAGTCGCAGATTGTTTCCGTGACCTGCCGCCATTTCATCCATCCACCACACCATTACTACGACTTGCATCGTCATCAAATACAACCTCCATTAATCATAGTATTTAGGAGATGCATTCAGCAAGATTTCTGTTTCAAAAATGTAAGTGCTTTTCTGCCTTTCCTACGTGTCACTTTCACTCTCAATGACAGACATTTATAAGATTTTTGGCAATTGCCACAGCAGTTGAAAACGACTTTCAGAAAATTTGCAAACAAACGGTCAGAGGTGACCTAGAGAGTTCAAGGCGAATAGGTCAAGGAACAGAAAAAAACTTCTGCCAAATACTTTTACTTATTTATTAGCGTTCGCGCAATGAGTCGTTCCGGTAATTTTTATGAAAATTATTCTGTTTTTTTTTAAGTTTAGGTAAGTAAGTACTGAACAAATGTATGCATATTAATGTAACATTATGATGTATGTTTGTAGAATTGAGAACATGGATCAGCACCCTAATTGCGTACCTAACACACTCAATCAATCTGCCTAGCCTTTTCCCATATATATGTTGGGGTCGGCTTTCAGTTTAACTGGATGCAGATGAATATACCAGTATTTTACATGGAGCGACTGCCTATCTGACCTCCACAACCCAGTTACTGGGTAAATACGATACCCCTTGGTAAGACTGGTTGTCAGACTTTCGGGCTTCTATCCACGAATGACAGCCGGGACCAACGGCTTAACGTGCTTTCCGAGGCACGGACCGCACGGAGGAGTCTCGGTATGTAAATATTCTCATCTGAAATTAGAAAAAGACAGACGAATTAAAAATCCGGAGTCACACGTAATCTGTTCGATTTATGCCCATGGACCTAATATACTATATAAACAGGACTGAGCTCTCCAAAAATCGTATCATACAAAAATTAACCTTAATGACTGCAGTTTAGGTTTACTTTTGATAGGATATCTTAGCTGAGGCAAAACGAGCCGAGAGAGAGGCCCCGAGTTGTGGAGTGTGTCCCTTTTGCTCAATTGCCAACAGATAAAAATGATAAAGATGGTAGAAAATTTTACCAACTACAAGTAGGTAAAATAAGTTACGTATATTTTTTTTTAGCATTTAGATTAGTTTTAAATAATTTTATTTATAGGTTTACAATCTGTATATCATAGTCAATAATTTTATAAGTAAGCTCCATGAGTAAAATAATCAAAATAATATAATTTTGATTAATGTTTGGTAGCTATCATATAATTACTCTGGTAACACTGAAATCTGACATCAATGGTTTCATGGCGGTTTTTTTCAATTTATATAGCGAAAATGGTGAGAAAGTGTTGCATCAAGAAATGTAAAAGTGAATGTTATGCTGGTTGTGGCATTTAATTTCACAGGTAAGGAACTTGTAAGGAATAACAAAGATTTAAATAAATCTCGATAAAAGACTTAAAATTGTTAGGTACTAAATAATAACAATTTTGAGTATAAGTAGTGTAACCATGCTCTAGACGTTTTGTAGACAGAACTTAGCGTCTTCTGTCTACAAAAGCTATAAGTAGTGTATTTCTGATTAAAACTATTAATATTAGGCGTATAATAAATACAATTTGTACTTATGTATCGCATGATTGAAATAGCATTATTTTTAAGTAGTTTACAGCTTTCCATCCAAAGAAGAAATTCAACAAATATGGTTGGATGTAATTCCAGAATCATTTTAGTTCCCTTTGCTTCAATTACATACTTACCCCCAAACCAGCTCTGTAGAGTAAACGAAAAAAGAGCAAGAAAGTACCATGGTCCCAGAACGAGATTCTACATGCCTACTTCATCATAAGCCACGTATACCTACGTGATCAAATTTGATGATTCGCCACAAGACGAATCTCACCAATATTGTAGTCCTTCCTTCTTGCCTCAAAACATGGGTAGGTACACGATTCAACACCGACACAGAACACAATAATGTTCAGTTTCATAAAGGAGCTTTCGAAAAAGGTCTATTTCTTTATATTATTTAATTACAATATGTTTGTAATACAAACAATAATTTGAAATCACTTATGGTCAACCGGACGCAAATTATCTCTGTATAAACGAATTTTCCTGTTTGTCATAAAAATGTTTGGTCACCCTATTAGAAGGAGATAACTGCCTCATGTGACATATCTCTCTCTGCTCGTGTTTTTGGTATGAGAGCTCAGTCCAGTTTGTATATTAGGTCCATGTTTATGCCCTTAATGACGTGACTCCGGATTTTTAATTTTTCGGTCTTTATCTAATTTCAGATGAGAATATTTTCTTGTTTCATACTTTTTAGAGCGTGATTTTTCGGTAGTCGGGTTTTAGTTTTTAAACTTACTTTTTATTAATAAATGAGTTTATTTATGTAAGTAGCAGGTTTAATTACGAGTACTTAATCAGTTGAAAAATCCCTGGTTTTCCCTTGAATTAATTAGGATTAATTTAACTTATTATTATAAACTGACGTGTATTACGGAACGGTATATTTTTTATGGTATAGAATCTGTGCCATATAATTATTCTCTACGTTAGTTTGCGTTTTTTTAATAAACACGTTTAACAGTTATGAAGTTTTCTTGGTCTTGTCAGAAATCACGGTAGAACAAAATCGTGCGCACGCGCCGTAATGAGGAAAATTTTTGTTTTGGTTCTGCACTAACTGGGGAATACCAACAGCAACGACATTATGAAAACAACAAGGAAAAACGAATCCTTAAATACGAAAATAAAAAAAAACACATAATTAACTGACATTTACCCAAATCACGTTATCACAAAATTAAAACGATGAAATTCTATGGAGGATGATGATCTCGATCGGTTTAGATTTGGTTTAGCGGCGTATCAAACGTATCAAACACATTGTTTAACTGATCAGTTAGATCAGTGACGCATTTTCTATTCATCGTGTCAATATAAGTTATACATGTGATGTTAAGGGGATACAAGATAATTTGTGTTTTTAAAATTTCTATAAAACCAAATATGTTTATGGTTGAATCATTTGGATTTTCCATTATGTGTTATTTTACTATAATTATACACATTTACTGTTGTACTAAAACCGAAACTGATTACTAGAAATTTTTTCGCTAGAAAAAATATCCAAAATAGCACCGTCTATTTTCTGTTTTTATACGATTATACGTAAACAGTTCCTTATTGTACAGTCGAATTTGCTTTAAATCGAAGGTATTTAAATATGTTAAGGACTTACTAAGCTAAAAATTTAGTTTTATCATAAATCTACAATTAAACGAAGCGCGGTTAGTTCCGGTGCGCGTAAGAGTCTCTCGCGTCAAACTATACAGACATAACGCCATTTCACTTACACACCGAGCTAAACCACGCTTCTAATATTCTCTTAAACTGTACTAATGAATTATTGACACTGGATGACGTCACTCGCGTTAACGGGTAATGGCTTGTCAAACCGCTAATAGCTCTTGCTGTGATTAGAATAGTTCTAAGAAAAATACATGAATATTCTAAATTATTTATATGAAACTGGTTCAGAATCTCTAAACAGGAACTTCACTTGGCATGAATATGTAGATACAGTCAGCAAAATAAGTTGCTGAACAGTATTCAGGTCACATTCAATAAGTTGCTCACCAAGTAAACTAAGTTCCACCAGAAACTGTTGGGAAGCTGTAGAGTTAGTTTTTTATTGCCGACCATACAAGCTTCAAACTTTTAAAAACTTGCGTTGGGTGATTTTATGATTACGTTTCACAACAAGATGTTCTAGATTTTGTCATTGGATAAGAGAACAACCTAGTTAATTATGTAAATCATGTTAAGGGTCGGCACTAGGAAAACATGTTAAGTATGGAATTGTGATACTGATAAGTTTATATAGAAAACTTAAAGTAGTAGCCACGAAAAAATACGTCAGGCTAGCTCAAGAGTTACACCAGTCAGTGAAAAAATTAGATTGAGGACAAACTTTGTAGGTAATAGTTTAAAAAAATTGAATATCACTAATTGCAAAACGTGCAAAAAGCACTGCCGTATTTTGATAACTTTGTCCTAAATAAGAAGTAACCTAATAAGTATTATACTTACTTAAATAAAGACAACAAAAAACAGTGAACCCGTAGAATTTTTCTGTTTTTCATAACATTACTTCTGTTTTACGTAAAACTTTACGTAGTTTACGTAAAACTTTCTAAATTTTCGCCATAGTAATTTATTTGGAGATTTCGGGTGGGACAATTCAGAAATTATCCGAAATTTTCTTTATGGAAAACTGAAAAAAATCAATGAGTTCACTGTTCTGTACTGTCTTTATTTAAGTATAGGTAATATTAATTAGGTGACTTTTTATCAACGCCAAAGTTATCAAAATACGGCAATGCTTTTTGCATTGCACGTGTTTAGTGATATTCATTTTGTTTTAACAATCAGCTACAAGGTTTATACTCAATCCGATTTTTTCACTGACTGGTGAAACTTTTGAGCTAGCCAGACTTTTTTTTTTCGTGGCTACTGCTTTAAGTTTTCTGTATAAACTTATCCAAAACGAATAACACGATTTTCTATAACCGACCCTTAAGTCATCATCTGCCTAGCCTTTTCCCAACTATATTGGGATCGGCTTCCAGTCTAACCGGATGCAGCTGAATATCAGTATTTTACATGGAGCGGCTGCCTATCTGACCTCCACAATACAGTTACTGGGTAATACGATACCCCTTGGTTGGCTTCTGACGACCCGTAACGACTGTCAAAGATCCACGAATGACAGCTGGGACCAATCCCGGCAAGCGTAGCTTAACCTGATGCATCGACCCGTGCGGCTGTTATTACTTAGCCACGAACTCCTAATAGAGAAGTTTGGGAGAAATAAACGACATGTTGTGCCGACCCAAAAAAATTGGAAGGGCAGACTGACTGTAACAAATCTACTAGCATAAAGAAATAAAAGGGGCTAAGGTAAGATTTGAACAATATATTAAAAACTAAAAGATAAAAAATACAGACCGGTTTTTAAAAAACACATCCTACCTAAAACACACAGGAAGGAGGAGGATTTAGGAAGGTAGAGGTTAGCTTGAAGTAGTAATTTGAGTAAGTCCAGGTTAGCAAACACGCACGATTAGTATGGAAGATGAAGATTTGGAATTGAGTCGCTCCGTTAAATTAAATGGTATTATTAAATGATAATGTCTGTTTTCTATATACCCAGGTTCATGTGTGTGAAGATAATTAAATAAATACTCTCTTCATTAAACCAGATAGTTCTCATCAGCCATCGTTCCTTATGTTATGACGTCTTCCTTTTTATCTTTACACTGAAAAAACTGAACTTATGACCATTATTTGTCCGCCCAAAAAGAGGATATGAAGGAACCAATTGTTACGAAACAGAAACACGACAATTTATCAAAGCATCTGAAACTAAAGGTGCTGTTGTAATTTATGACGATAAACCGCGGTGATAGGTTGCGCCGACTTGCGCCATAAGTCACTGAGCATGAACTGGTGACGCAAAGTGGCAGCTGCATGCAGTGCCAACCATACATCATGGTCACTGACAGACTATTAAATACTGCTGCTAACGAATTAGCAGATGAGAAAGCTTTAATTATAACTACGGTGTTGGTTACTGAACAGAAAACTGACACAAAACTCCGGTTTCAGTCATCTGAACAATTTGACCTGTTTTTACATCTGTATAATTGACTAACTGTTGTTATTTCTGTCAGCCAAACACAATAGAGCAGTGGTGGCTCAGGTAACGACCGCGATTTACGAGTTGTAGCCTTGTAGGTCGTAGGTTCGAACCCTGACAGGCGCTTTACTTTGTGTAAATTATTTCATCACCACTACTCTCAAAACGGTGAAGGAAAACATCGTAAGGAAACCGGCATGTCCTAGAACCAAAAATTCGGAGTCGTGTGACATCTACCAACCCCTTACGGCACACTCTCTCTCATAGAGAGGAGGCCTGTGTCTCAGCCAACGAATTAAGAATGATATCTTAATTCGTTGGTCTCAGCAGTGGGAACATTATAGGCTGATTACGATATTCTTATGCTAAACACAACAGGCAACATAGATTTTACGGCAGATTCACTGATCAGAAACTTAATCAGCCTTGCATTTTTCTGCAAGGGATTAGTCTGGGTATTCAGGGATTTGTGATTACCCCAATGATAGTAGTACCGTGTAACATTACCATTTACATATACCGCTTATACTACGTATAGGATGCAAATGGTCTGCATGTAGGTGATAATTTGTAGCCTTACCATTAGATTTTAATATTAACCAGCTTCTTCTTCTTTTACAGGGCGACGTCCTGGAGTGTCCGCTATGCCTGTCGATGTTTCCATCACCGGCGATGGTGCGGCTCGCGTGGTGCTCGCACCGATGCTGCGAGCCCTGCTTAAGACAGTACCTTGCCATCGAGATCTTCGAGGCGAGGGTTCCCGTCAACTGCCCTGTCTGTCATGAGAGCATGCATCCCTCAGGTAAAACGTCATTATAATTATTACATGGTTTAATACTCGGAAGACGACATCTGTCGTTGACGATAACGGACATACAATGTCGACGAGACATCTATTTCAGGTTGCTTCAGGTCGTTGTTGATGACGGAATCACCAACGATCTGAATAAAGCTTATTAGATGTCTCCTCGACTCCCAAATGAAATGACACAGACCAAACCAGACAAATGAAACATACCCAAATGAAATGGGATATGGAGAGAGATAGAGGTTAACTGTGTTGGTTTTGAAATTGAAATGGTAGTCACTAAGATGTAGAGGAAAGAAAGCTTTGGTTTTAAGAATCAAATCTCGAATAAAAAAAAAATAAAGGAAAGAAAGCTTTGGATTTAACAATCGAATCTCTAATGTAGAGCATACCATTGAATATCTATAGGCCGACCGTTTAACTCGTGTATCGCCTGCGCGGTAAGAAGGGAGCGAGGGGAGATGTTAGCGGTTGGGTGAAAGGGGTGCGCGGAGCAGAGAGCTGCTCCGCGCACCCCTTTCACCCAACCTAAACGGTCGGCCTATAATCGTCATGACAGACGTGTCATGACTGTCATGCCTTAGATATTCAATGGTATGCTCTACATTAGAGATTCGATTGTTAAATCCAAAGCTTTCCTTCCTTTTGGCTTTAATTGGTGTTTATCAGGTTATATTATTTTGTTGTTGCAATGTATCTTTTGCAACGTAGCGTCTTCCGGCCGGGGAACTTTTTAGTGTTGTCTATCCGGAATTGCTTTACCAGTTCTTACGACCAAAGCATGTATTTAAAGAAGTCTCACCCCCGAAGGGTTGGGCTGAGGTGTAGCTATAGTACAACCACTCTTCGTCTTTTTTGTCTCATTCATTATGTCATTAATAAATTCTACACGTGTTTTAAATTATGTACTTTTCTAAACTATACAACAGGAAATGTGAGCTATATTAAGCTATTGCTTAATGAATTTATCACATTCCAGTTGAAAGCCGGTCTTTTCTATAAATATTGATATTCAATCGATTGAATTATGTACATAATAGATTCATCGGCTGGCATTAATTTCACTAGTTTGCATGTAGCTCCTACAAAATGCAAATTACTTTCATCATCTAAAGTAGATTAGCTACTTTTATATAAGCAGAGATTTTTCTGAATATCAATTTATTGTAATATGCAGTTCTCTAATACCTACTTAACGCATAAGTAAATATATAAAAAATGTTGTTTATCACGTCCAGGTACTGTAATACACACCCGGACTTCTAAAAATTATAAAGGCTTAAAACATCAAAATAATGATTAATGGAATTTTGCTGCCGAAATACTGGCTATAATTTTCGTGTCGACATTGTTCCGAATTTGAATTCACGACCGTTTAAAAAGTTATAGAGTTCTAGACAAAAAGTGCAGGGTGGCTCGGTTTAGGAGTCAGGGAGTTCAGTACCTGGCTGGACGTAATATAACAACATCTACCTATATATTTAAAAATCGAAGTGTGTATGTATATTCCCTATCTCCAGAACGGCTCTACAAAGCCAAACTCTAAAACCTAATATGCCATTATTTACTACTGTGCACTCCAAACATATAAGGCGACTAACCTCCCCCTTTATGACAGAAAGTTCCTCCTGACTTATGCTAGGAATTTATATTCGACATCTCGAGTCCTCCTAAGATTGTACGTATAAGAAAGGCACGTCGCAATGAATCCTGTAACATTGTTCCCCGTCTCGGTTTCCTCCAAATCACCGTAATATAAGTTGGTGCGCCACTAATTCGAATAGTTGACGAACTTCGACACCATTCCGCGCAAACTTTGGATATCAAACTCTACTTTGTAACACAACTTACTATGTAAACTATATACGTTTGATTTCCGCAGGTGTAAACTTTTGTGTAAAAGGTATTGAGCGTGCTACTTTAATAAAAGGAAAAATTAGGAAAATTTCGTCTACACTGTGGTACACAGTACGACAACGTTCATAGGTAGGTTCGTTTATCTTCGGAAAAACCGAAATATAGCGAATAAAAAACTTTTTTACCAAAAAAAAATAACCGACTTCCAAAAAATACTACAAAGTGAAAAATAACTTTAATTTCGGAAGTCGGTGTCTTTGGATCTGTATATTAGTTTTTTGGCACCGACTTCCGAAATTAAAGTTATTTTTCACTTTGTAGTATTTTTTGGAAGTCGGTTATTTTTTTTTGGTAAAAAAGTTTTTTATTTTTCACTTTTGGGTCACTTTGTAATTTATCTAAGTTACAATAGCCTAATGTCAACTGCTCATCATCTTTTTACAAAATATTGTTTTTCCCGATACGAGGACGTTAATTGTTGAGGAGTTCTCCTAGTAAGGAACCCAGGAGAACTGGAACTGATGGTGAAGTCACCATCAGCTTCACTTCACTATATGCATTGTGACGAGGATAAATTGCTTAGCAACCATATTAAAGTAATCGAATCGCAACCCAAGTGAAATACGTATTATTGAGTAGTTCCGATGGCCAGCTGTGGTCTTCCTCATCAGTTCCACTTCACCAAATGGTGCTTCGGTTCGGGAGCAAATTCGCAAGTATAAAAAATACCCAAATCACTATAAGTGTACCTATAAAATTTGAGGGTTTCCCTCGATTTCCATTGGATCCCCTCATCAGATTCTGACTTCGTGACAGTGGAACCACCTCAGAACTATCTACTTTAGAACAAAAAAAGAATTTTGAAAATCCGTCGACAATTGGCGGAGTATTCGATGAACAAACATACAAAAAAAAAAACACAATCATGCGAACATAGTACCTTCTTCTTTTTGTGAAGTCGGTAAAAATGTGACTATCGACCAATAGGAATTGATTTACATTCCCACCTATTAAATTAATATAGATTGACGCAGATTGACACACTAATCATCACTCCCTTATTGGACCAGTCATATTTAATTCGGCGAAGTTCGGTTTTTCTCAATAATTTCTTGTAAAAGCTTGTGAAATGTGAGCTGGTCACATAAACCCAACTGGTAGGTATGTTGCATATCTAGTATCTACGCCCAGGTGAACAGTTGAACACATTATCTATGTCGCCCTACGATTTCCCTTTACTGTGACGTCAGAGTTTAGTACTTGAGTATTCAACGGCGATGCGTTCATATATGCAGCGGAGAGACGTGTAAATTGAAATTCTAGACTGGAGGATCCTAGGTAGGATTAAGGCGAGTAGTAACGCCAACTAGCGTCACCATTGAGAAAAAAATCATAAGTCTGGAGATATGGAACATTTTGAAATTTCCTAGGCTTACTTTTTAGTCAGATGAGGTGGAATGTTTTGTGACCTCACCTGACCTACCTCATCTGACCAAAAACGTGAAACGTGAAAACGTGAGCATAGGAAATTTAAAAAAATCCACATTTCCTGACTTGTGATTATTTGGTGGCGCTAGTTGGCGGCACTACTCGCCTTAAGTTTTACAACAAGGTGCACTACTATTTACGTAACCGCATAACTTAAGTTGCGGTAATAGGTAAGTAGGTCTCTTACTAACTACGATAGTATTTGCTAATAAAGATTAATATAATAATATTAATCTTTTTAGCAAATACTATCCGACCGAGCGAGCGAAGCGTCTCTGCTTCAAGTCTGGCAAAATTTGCTTTCGTCTGTCAATTTGTTGCTAGTCGTATACAGGTCGTATTTTACAACCGATCTGGACGAAACTTGGGAAAAATCTATCTACCTATCTATCTTGGTATTTTTTTTTGTCGTCGGGGATTTTTGATTGGAGGGGTCCTTCCTCCTAAAAGGGGCAAAAAGGGAGCTACTGGATATCTCCACCTTATGTGATCCGATTTCGATGGTTCTTTTTTTATTTGAAAGGTAGTAACTTTAAGTTGGTATCATAAAAATTTGGTGAAGATCTGATGAGGATCTATGGCGTGATGAGCAGAATAGCTCCTCAAAATGCAGTAAATTGCTCACTTTTACATTTCTACCAGTGGAATCGGCCCTTTTAACTACTAGGTAGGGATTGATGGAGCACCTGGAACCACGGTCTCATCACAAAACTAGAGAATTATTAAATGTTAATTTTACAGTAAGGTAAATGGCGCTACGGTTTTTTTTTAAGTTGGTGTAAGTATATTAATTATAGGATTTTAAACTGACAGGTCAATTTTCACTAAGTTTTGTGTTTTGTAAAAGTTTGTGCTCGCTATGTCTACAGACTGTTCACAGAACTACTCTAGTAGGTAATTAAAAAGAAATATACAGGGTGTAAGGGACAGCGCTCCGCAAACTGATAGGGTGAATTCAGTATGTCATACTAAGATGACCGGTACATGAATTTTTTTCAGGAACGTTAAGGGAATCCAATAAACCTGATTTGTTTGTGTTTTTGTGCACAAATCGGAGCGTCTATTACTGGTTGGGAGGGGAAGGTAATAGGTATGCGGTGAGTTCGATGTACTCTGTAGCTAGACAGAAAGTGAACAGCTGATTTCACGCGTCGTTGGTTAGAGTATTTCAACATCCATTGCTGGTTTTTTCTTTTGCTGTTTTTTTTTGCAGTTTTTTTAACATAAATGGAGTGCTGCGAACACAGAATGCAATTTTACGTTGAAATAATGAAAATGTAACTGAAAAAAAATTAGAAAAAATGAAAATTTTCCTGAGAAAATTTCCGGTGGAATGTGATTCAAAATGAGGAGCTGAATGCACCCTGTTAGTTCGCGGAGGGCTGTCCCTTACACCCTGTATAGGTAATGATAAGTGAACGGATTTACTCCACTTCAATTTTTTTACCATTTTTACCTCAACCACAAAAGCCTAAACAGAAAAGATGACATACCAGCTTCCATTTATCATACAACTGCAATTACGTTGAACAACAGTTCTGAGAACGATAAAAAATGTAATTATAGGAACTGTAAGGGCAAAAGCTGACGAGTCATAAAAAGCATTTGTATGTCAAGTGAGTGTCGCAAGAGTTTATTGCAATAATTGCTCAACGTGTAGTGCTTGAACTTAACGCGCACACATTATCACACTGATCAACATTATAGCAGGATTTTCCTTATAAACCTATTGTAATTCTACCCTGCTCGATTTAAACGAAACAGGTTTTTGTTCTTCTCTAATAAATAACGTCTTGTAAGTCCACTTTAGAATTGTGGTGAGTTTTTGTAAATAACAAATCAGATTTTCTGTTGACAAAGCCAGATTTTTTAATTTAAAATAAAATTTAAAAGAAGGACTCGTGGCTAAGTAATAACAGCCGCACGGGTCGATCCGTCAGGTTAAGCTACGCTTGCCGGGGTTGGTCAGTGGATGGGTGACCATCTTTACATACCAAGATTCTTCCGTGCCTCGGAAAGCACGTTAAGTCGTTGGTTCCGGCTGCTATTTGTGGATCTTTGACAGTCGTTACGGGTTGTCAGAAGCCCGAAAATCTGACAACCAGTCTTACTAAGGGGTATCGTAGCACCCAGTTACTGGGTTGTGGAGGTCGGATAGGCAGACGCTCCATGTAAAATACTGGTATTCAGCTGCATCCGGTTAGACTGGAAGCCGACCCCAACATAGTTGGGAGAAGGCTAGGCAGATTGATTGATTGAAGTCCATTTTAGAATTTATTGTGGTGAGTTTTTGTAATCAAATCAGATTTTCTGTTGACAAAGCCAGATTTTTTAATTATTAGCAGTGGGTAGTAGAACACGATCCATGGCTCGTTGGCAGACCTTGAGGATGGTGTTCCAAACACAATACTGCGCTCCAAAACCAAGATAGCTGACGTGGCTCAAACCAACCCAACTTAAATAGGACTAGACAGGACATGTCTGCCGCATGCCGGTCAAACTGTGGGCCCAAATAGCACAGAAGCCCTGAGACAGTGAGGCGGGGTCGCGGCAGACCACGCAGGAGGAAATGGCGGGATGAGCTGCAAATGTTCCGTCAAAACTGGAGAGTAGACGCGCGGGCTCGCGAATGATGGAAGGAGTGAAGGAGGAGGAGGAGAAGGCCTTTGCCCAAGAGTGGGAAAGCGAAGACTAGTAAAAAAAAAAGTAGTAGAATACATCCAAAAAATTAATAAGAGTACTACGTGACTTGGTAAGTCACGAGTAGATTAGTGTAGATGTCAAACACGGCTTGCACGCAATAACGATTCTTCGTACAAGGGCATGTTTACAGCAACGCCCACGATTTTGCTTTTCTTGGAATTTTCCCAAAAATTTTGGTAACGATCACTCATTTTATCGCTTTCGAATTTAGCGGGATTCTTTTCAGTACAGCCTTCTACTGGAAATACTACTATTGGTATAAAGGTAAGCATTTATATTGACAGATCTTACTGTTAAACGCAGATATATGCCATTAGCCTTGAGTGGTTAGCTTGCGTGTTCTGTGCTGAGCTCACAGGTCCAGCCAGTAATAGGACTCGTCCATCAAGAAGCGTTGTCCCAAATTAGACGCATTATTAATTTATTATACATAAAACAAAAGGTATTAAGTATATTAAAACACGTTTACTAAAAGATAAATAATTAAATTATCTTTAAGGCGCAGATTTCCTGAAAACGATCAAAAAGGTGGTTTTTTAAAGCTGTGTATCTCATAAACCGTAAATAATTTTGACATGTAAAAAAAATATGATATTTTCAAGTCCTTTTTGCATACAGTGATGGAAGCCGAAACATAATTAAACATACTTTAATGCACCAAAAAAATCTTTAAACATACCTCCTAATAATCTTTAAAAGCTGTTTATCCCTTCATTAGCAATTATAATTATAATTAAAAATATACCATGAAATGTCAAATTCTAAACTGCATCCAGTGATGGATTACTTTTTTATTAAATAGTTCATTTCAAATTTAATACGATTTTATTTGCACTTTTTCGACATAATTCCGGTGCGCGTGAGAATCTTCTATCTCGTGCCTCAAACTAGACAGCCATAACGCCATTTCACTTACACACCGAGCTAAACCAAGCTTGGAACCAGGGCCTTAAAATTGTGAAATTTTCATAAAAATACTCTGGACAGTTTTTGCGTGATTCGCAGTTTTATCCGCGCATTAGACATAACTTTACAAATTAATTACACTATGCAATATAGACATAATCTAAAATATTTACTTATTAAGTTATTAAGAAAACGCTCTAATTTAGAGTATTTTCTTATATTTAACATATATTTTTTCCAATCATTAACACTACTCGTTTAGACGTGATCTTCAGTTTAAAATGATTAAAAGTCGGTTATCGTCGCCTTAACACAGTATTGCTGTAAGAAACTGATTTCAGAAGTAATTAGGTGCTTCGATTGGTTCGATTTAACGTTAAATGTATAAAAGGGGGTGCTTACTCATATCAAGTTAATTGGCCACTACCAACTACCAACTATACAGATAAAAATTTTGAAAGGCATCGAATTTAATAAATATGTTGTAAATCTCAAATAATAATTTTACTACTGCTACTACTAGCAGTACTACTAGCAGCAGTAGTAAATTATTGCTTGAAATGAGTATGTTGAATGCTTTTCAATCCTTAAAATAATTAGTTAGATAAAATTTTTGAAAGTTGTTAGACTTCAAACAGGAGACAGCATAAAAGTGAGGGGCACACTTTTTTTTTTATAACGCTCATCACATACATTCACAAATAAAATACTAATAAGTCGCGCCTTTTGTTTCAGACGTCCGTCGCATCGTAGACAACCCGGTGCTGTACGACAAGTACGAGGAGTTCTCAGTGAGGCGCGCGCTCGCAGCAGACCCTGATACCCGGTGGTGTCCCGCGCCCGACTGCAGGTGAACTAGCTCTTGAGTTTCAACTTAATGATGTAAGGTCTAGTATAGTTTTACCGCAGCACCTCGCCTTAGATATTATGTGCGCGGCGCGACAGCGACAGTCCAGGCCGCACTGCTCATTCTTCAAAGTTCATGGCGTCACGCGCCTGCGGTACAGCGGTAGCGGTCGAAATATAGTAGGCTTTCAGGATAGGTGGAGCGACGACCTTCGCAGTCGCAGGGTGGCTGGAAGCAGCTCTGCTGAATGAAGTAGCCGATGATAGAAGTAAATGACGTGGACGATGGGACAGGCCTATGTACGGCAGTGGAGTGCTGTAGGATGATGATGATGAATAGAATAGAATAGAATAGAATATTTATTCAGTATTAATAATTGGTAAAATATTAACATAAAATCTTAGAAATAATTTACAAAGGTAATATAATGTTAGGTGCCTGTACTAGGATAAACCTGTATCACAGGCGGCATGAGCTTATACTATATGGTAATTGTAGGACAGTTTCTTAACAATATTTAACATTAGAAGTCTTGAAAAGGACAACATTTAATTCATTCATAATTTTATACCTAGTTTACTTAATACTATTTACCTTACAATAAAAATAACAAAAAGTTATAGGTACTTATAAAATTTCTTATTTAATTTGGGACAAATAGTTTTGTTGTGAATGGCTGGTAAGAGTGCAAATATTGTAACAAGACAAAATATATGGACAAATTAATCTAAAGCGCTCTACTTCTCTTCGTCTTGAGTTATCTATCGCGTGTAGATATCGCTGTTATGTATATATACCGGATGACTTTTTTTACCGTCTCGAAAAAAATTGGACGTATTAGGTGAACAGAGTAGAAACCTATGGCATACCTAGTTTTTTTTTTAAATATCTTAGACAGAGAAAATTATCTAAGTACCAATAAATAGTACAAATTCGATGTAAACTTTTCATTTTTGTACCATAAAAACAGATGTGCGTGTGGATTGAGAGATCTTTTCGAAAACCTCTTCCAATCCCAAACAAATTATAAGAGGATTTAGGAAATAATTGTGAAAACTTCATGGTAAGGTATAAAATTTGTGAAACCTAAACAAAGAAAGTTAGAACTCATTAACTGGATCTCTCAATCTGGACAGCTGAAGAGAAAGCATCATAATTTGAATTGTACCGGTAATTATTCCGACCGGCGATATGGTCACCCTACTCAACGTTTTCCTTAAGGATTGTAAAAAATGATTTATCTTTAACTTTCTTTGTTTAAGTTTCACAAATTTTATACCTTACCATGTAGTTTTCACAATTATTTCCTAAATCCTCTTATAATTTTGTTGGGATTGGAAGAGTTTTTCGAAAAGATCTCTCAATCCACACGCACATTAAAAACAGAAATTTTGAAAAAAATAATAAATCGCTTAAAAATATCGAAATTTTGATTTTTTTTTTTTTTAAGAAACAAAAGTTAGGTATGCCATAGGCTTCTACTCCGTTCACCTAATATACCCAATTTTTTTCTAGACGGTAAAAAAAGTCATCCGGTATATGCTAGAATAATCTCAAAGTTACTATGCGTGCCAAATAAAAATAGGATCGCGCTTAGGCTTACCAGATAAAAAAAATAAAATTCCGGAGTAAATTCCGAACATTTCAAGAAAATTCCTGAATTTTTTTGTAAATAAGTACTTAGGTATAATAAGTTAACGTCAAGTTGTTTCATGCTGGTTTTCGTTATATTTATGTGAGAGTGAACTAAGCCATTCACGTTTTCGCGAATATTCTCGACCAGGGGCGAGTGGGAGAGACGTAAGTGCCCCTTCTCCGCCCACGCTCGCTGACAGTTAATATTGAATTAATATAATCTTTTATTTTATTTTTACACAAATAAAATTATAGAAATTCCGGACGGCTTAGTATTCCCCCACATGCCGGACATAGACTTATATTACCGGACATGTCCGGAAAATTCCGGACGTATGGCAACCCTAATCGCGCTTCACACGATAGCTGTCAAGTTAGTACTGCCGATAGCCGCAAATACACGATAGCTGTCAAATTAATACGCATTGGTAATGAAGTTCGCGAGTATTGCGGAACAAAATGGCGTCGTGACAGTACTATTCTTATTTGGCACGCATAGTAGCTTCGTTGTGGACCAGATGCTTTAAGGCTATTACAACGAAAGACAACAGAGGCGATATCGCTGTCTATTGAGCCTTTAAACTTGTAGAGAAAATGCTGAACTAACTTTTCAGTTTTTCTTTAATTTCTGCCGTCTCATTTCGTAAAAGCCCCCATTTCCATGAGTTCCAAGTCCCCAAGTTTTATTATTTTTTTTCTCGATTCCAGTTTCGCGGTAGTAGCGACGGGCTGCGCGTCGTGCCCCAAGCTGACGTGCCTGGCGCCGGGCTGCGGCGCGTCGTTCTGCTACCACTGCAAGGCGGCGTGGCACCCCACGCAGACGTGCGACGCGGCGCGCCGCAGCCGCGCGCCGCCGCCGCGCCAGCCGCAGCCCTCGCACGCTGACATCGACCATGGTGTGTACTCACTAAACATTCACATTTTGACTATTGCTGGCATCGCCCTAAACTTAACCTTTAGCTCAAGTTTAGTTTTTTCTTTCTTTCATTAAGTATTTTCATTCACAGCTGGTGATACTTTATTCACATTAAAATGTATCCTATAAATAAGCTAATAAACTACTAAGCAACTATAACCTCTAACTATAACTATTGAGGCCTATTTGACGATGTCCGAGTAGCCACTACTCACCAAATAAATTTAAAAATGGAACAGAATTTGAATGAAATTATCTGCAAAGTAAGTTAATAGGAACTTAATCGTAGGTGGTGAAACAGGCCCTTAGAGTCTAGAGATAGTTGTCATGTATTGGAACCTCAAACTCAAGTGTTGTCACATGGCAAAGTTCTATTTCCATTACAAACAAAAATTTTAAGTTACTTTTTTGTTATAAAGGGTCAGTCAAAAATCAACTTAGACTACATAGTAGTAAAGTAGATAGTTGCGTAAATTCTGAAAAGAGTGTTGATCATCACTTTATTTGTCTTTGTATTGCTCGGATATGTTGTCTTTCGTGTTCCTCAGTGGAGAAAATGATGAAAATCAATTTTAACGTGAGCAGACAATTTTTCGTTCCCAGGCGACGTGAAGCCGTGCCCGCGGTGCTCCGTGCTCATCGTGAAGGTGGAGGACGGCTCGTGCAACCACATGGTGTGCTGCGTCTGCGGCGCCGAGTTCTGCTGGCTGTGTATGAAGGAGGTGTCAGACTTACATTATTTGAGGTGAGCCGTGAAGCACCAACTTGTAATATTAGATGGGTAAACGCAATGATATTATAAGTAAAAAGACGTACTACCACAGTTTATGTCGGCGTTCGCACGAGCGTAATAAAATCGCGGCTGGATTTTATTGCGCACTGGATTTTCAACTCTCTGCTTAGCGCCGGGAGTTGAAAATCCAACAGTGTGTTTTTCGTCGCGCTGGGATGCACTCTGTTTTTGTTAGGTTGGATTCTCAACAACGAGAGTTGAAAATCCAGTGCGCGATAAAATCCCGCCGCGATTTTATTACGCTCGTGCGAACGCCGACTAATACAGATGGGACACTCCACAGAATCATTTAAATAAAAATCGACTCTTGCTAGAACACAATAAAGAGCAATTCAGGTCGCACTACGCTTATTACCTACAGTTATATTTAATTACGAGTTGCCTCTCTTTCTATCGCGTAACTCTTATACCTTCTGACCTACTGAATTGGCCCCGTGAGAGGGGCCCGCCGCGTACTTGTAGCTTCATACTAAACTGCGGAGTGGCCCATCTGTATTAATCTGTGGTACTACCACTACTACTACTATGTTGTAATTATCGGGGAGAAAAAGAGACAAGACGACGAAAATGTTGCTAATTAGCCAGATTTTGACGTGACACTTGCGAAGCGTGTTATAACCTATCTACCTCTTTTTACTTATCTTTAAACATATCTGCCTAACCCTTAGGAGCACAGTGGACTGACGTTATATTTTTCTATGGACTCTAACGTGTAACATCTATTTCCAGCCCTAGTGGATGCACATTCTGGGGCAAAAAACCCTGGTCTCGCAAGAAAAAACTCCTATGGCAGCTGGGCACTCTAGCGGGCGCTCCATTAGGCATCGCCGTGGTGGCGGGCGTGGCACTCCCAGCTTTACTAGTAGGGCTCCCCTTGTGGGCCGGGCGCCGCGCACACCGCCGCCTGCGCCGCGCCACGCCCGCACGACGCCGAGCCGCAGTAGCCGCTGCCGTGGCCGCAGCCCTCCTCGTTTCCCCGCTAGTGGCCGGGCTGGCCGTGGGCATCGGCGTGCCCATCCTGCTGTTCTACGTGTACGGCGTGGTGCCGGTGTCGCTGTGCCGCGCGGGCGGCTGCGCGGGCGGCGCCCCGCCCCCCTCGGCCGCGCACTTCGATGATGAACGCGATCATGCGCCCGATCAGGACGCCGCTTCCAGAAGACTTGAACCCAGTATTGGTGAGTTTTTTTGTTTTGTCTTTATCGAGTCGAGCTATTTCTCTGTTATCGTAGAATTTCTTTTACTAAATCTTTGTACGGTCGACCCACACTGTTTTCATTTATATTGAACTACTTACATAAATATGTATCACAATAAAAATAGAATTGAACATAGCATGCAGAAAAATATTCGCTGTAGCGTTGTTCACCTAGCTATTTGCTGTAGCGTTGTTCACCTAGCTATTTTCGAATCTATCTTTGGTGTGATTTAGTTCACTATCAATTTATCCATTAAAACTCCGACATTTTTATTTAGATCGGTCGACAAAATTAATTGTAAATACACCAACACCCACATACCTCGATCGGTTCTAACATTGTTTCTCTCGTATTTGCAGGTGACGCATCTCTATCGGCGGGCTCGCACCACGCGGAGGTGCGCGCGGCGTCGCTGGCGGCGCTGGCGGGCTCGCTGGGCGGCCACGAGACGCACTCACCGGCCGCGCTCCGGCTCGAGGTCACAGCCGACGTGGCCGCGTCCGACAACACCAGCGCCGCCTCCTGGCCCGACGAGCTGCCGTCCACCTCGTCCCGCTCCGCACGGCTCCGGAGCCTGTTCCTGTACGGGTCTGCCGTGCCGCCCGACCCCGAGGCCGGCACGGCGGCGGCGCCCGGCGCGGCCCCGGACACGGAGCTGAGCGCGACGTGCGAGACGCGCGCGCGCTCGCCGTCGCCCCCCGGGCCCGCCGGCGACGCCGCGTAACGAACGTGCGCCGTCCGGCCGCAGGACGATGTACTCTCTCGTTGTGATCGCCTCCCCGGCCGCCGGACGCCTGCGACCGAGCCGACGGCGAGGTGCCGGCTCGACCCACCGTTGCCATAAGTTGAGCTTACTCTTGAAACATATAACGTGCGTTAACGGACCCTAGTGTATCTTTTCGATTTGTTTATTCTACGACGATGTACGTCCGTATGTAAAGTGGCGCGCCATTGTTATGTAGGCGCACTCTCCGTCCGGCGTAAGTCCTCATCCCAACTTTGATTTAACGATTTGTGCCAATCGCGTGTGATTATCTAGTACTTTGAAGCGACTCTGTGATTTAATTATTTGATAAATGTAGCGAGTTTCGAAGTGAAATAATAACCGGAGTCCATGATAGCGATCCTGGGAGGGTGGCAGTCCTAGATATACGATAGATGCTTCGCGCTTTCAGAGCAGTGTTACTCTATCCAATATTTGTGATACTTTGAATAATAATTACTATTAATGATCTAAATTATTTAATTTTTCACGTTTGTAGGCGAAAAGTAATTTTAAGCGATAATAACTATGTATGTGAATCTATGAATTGTAAACTATAATTAAAATGTGATTTAAATTTATTTGTTGTTTATGTTGAACTTCCAAGAGACATGTTTCGTGTGTTCTAGCGAACGGTCTTGACCACCGGCAGGCGGTCATTCATAAAAACTGTTTTTGACAGTATTTATGAATGACCGCCTGCCGGCGGACTGTGTAATGTGTGGGGGCCCTTAAGACCCGACTAAATCTATGACTTGGCGAAAAGTTGCGACTAATTATCGACAAAATTTGGGAGAAAACAGATCTTCGCTAGGTGGCCTAGTTTTTGATATAAATGTGGCCAAGCTGGGGAGACGCTCTCCAGATCGGCCACCTATGAACCCTTATAACTTTTGAACCAGTGACCGACAAATTCTGATATTTGGCGGCCAACGACAAATTTTTTGTGTTATCAAAATTAAAATCCCTGATGGTGGCCGCATGCCGGTATCAGTCACACGAATTCATTCATTACTTGTTTATATTGAATGCATATTACTATACAGGGTGGAAGGGACATCGACGCGCAAACGGTTACCACGTATTCAGTACATAATTCTGAGCCCCCGTACATAGAAATATTTCATTGGTTATTGAAAAAAAAAATCTGATCTTCCATACATTTTGACTGTATAGGTTTTGCATTATTGTAGGAAACTGCAGATTTTTTTTTCAATAACCGATGAAAATTTTCTATATAGGGGTGCTCAGAATGATGTACCGAATAACCGTTTGCGCATCGATGTCTGATCCACCCTGTATACCCGCTGTTAGGATAATTGAATATATCGAACAGGTCAAAAAAAAAAACTAAGTCACTGATTTGCATAATATTGTATTATCTCATCAACTACTGTAACGTAATGTCTTGCCTACTGTCATTTGTAGGCACTCGCATTTTAACGAAAAACATTTAAACAAACCAGTACACATCCTTTTACAATTTCACTAATAATTAAACTCATTTCATTATTTAACAAGTTATAGAGAAAGTGGTGTGGCTGACACTGGCTTGGCCACCATCAGGGATTTTACTTTTGATAACACAAAGATTTAGTCGTTAATTAGTCGAAATTTGTCGCCAAATATCAGAATTTGTTGGTCACTGGTTCAAAAGTTATAAGGGGTCATTGGTGGCCGATCTGGAGAGTCTCCCCAGCTTGGCCACCTTTATATCTCAAAAACTAGGCCACCTAGCGAAGATCTGTTTTCTCCCAAATTTAGTCGCTAATTAGTCGCAAGTTTTCGCCAAGTCACTGATTTAGTCGGGTCTTAGTTTAGAAGACATAATGAGTTCAATTTTTAAGTATAGACCAAGAGCTAGATCAAAGATTTTATCGTAAACTCTTCAATCTAGCTCTTGAACTATACTTAAAAATTTAACTCATTATATCTTCTAAACTAAGACCCGACTAAATCTGTGACTTGGCGAAAACTTGCGACTAATTAGCGACTAAATTTGGGAGAAAACATCTTCGCTAGGTGGCCTAGTTTTTGAGATATAAAGGTGGCCAAGCTGGGGAGACTCTCCAGATCGGCCACCAATGACCCCTTATAACTTTTTCTGATATTTGGCGATAAATTTCGACTAAATCTTTGTGTTATCAAAAGTAAAATCCCTGATGGTGGCCAAGCCAGTGTCAGCCACACGAGAAAGTGCTCCAAAGAGCGGCATCAAAACATTTATTTTATTCTATTACAGTTACAATTACAAATGATTACATATTCTGTACATCACTTATTGAAGTAATACGATACACTGTGTAGTCCAAAGACAATTATTTTATTTTAGGCGTCCAGATAGAAAGAGGCCAAGCGTTCTGCGTTCCGTTGAATATCGGCATGCGTTCATTCTAAAGCTGGATCGCGAAGCGGAACGGAGAAAGCTTGAACGCAGTCGTGTGCGTTACCGCAGCCAGAAAATGTCGAAAATCGTCATTTGAATTTTATAGATAATTAGTGCCTCGGCTTCTGTAATTGTACCATCGATTTTTAAATTTGTACCTCTAATAGTTTTTTAGTTATTTGACAAAAACAGTTCTGGCTGGCGTAACGTTACCCTAGCCAGAAGTTTTGTTTATTAATGAGTATATTGAAATAAATTGTAGCCAAATATTTAGTGCCTCAGACGAGGTAAATGTACCAACTTAATTTGTATTTGTATCTGTTATGGTTGCGAAGATATTCAAGATCCTGCTGCGGTAACGTTTACATGTTTGCTGGATCTCTGAAACGGATAAGCCCCCTTTTATACTATTTTGCACACGACTTCTTATGAGTTAGCTTGAATTTGTTCCTCATTAATAAAACAAAAAAATTGCACCGTTAAGGAGTTATTTAGGTAAATAGAAATATGCTTTAATCGATCCTAGCACTTCGAATAGAAGCTCTAAAGACTTACTTGCAACGTTATGTTATAGCTTATAACTGCCTTCAATTGTACCTGAAGTTTAATTTATTATCCTGTAAGCAATTAATAAATTATGATGAAATTTAAATTTACTTCGGGACATGATGCGCAGCGGTTTTTTAAACCACCGTTTAACCGAGATTCTTTAGGATTTATGAAATGAAAGTTATATCAATAATCAGTGCTTTTATTCAATTTTATGCCTGTACATTTGCAACGTAATCCACTCAATAATTAACGAGATAATCGAAAAATACTCACTATGGTGTGTATGGCCGCGGTAACCCGACCAAGTTTCGATGGTTACAGAAAAGCGGCCGTTTAATACATTATGCTAACCTTCTGAAATTTATAGGATAGTGTGGTATGGTTTGGTACATACGCGTACACAAGTGTTAAATAAAAATATGTTTATTTGAGTATTTTTATTTATAAGTAAAATAATCATTTAAAAAAATGCGTAGGTTTGTTTAAGATAATAAGGTATATAGGTTCGCAGATCAACCTTTACTCAACATAATAAATTATCATTCAAGGTCAAAATATACAATTCTAAAAATGTCCAACGGTGTCAAAATGTCCAATTCCCAAAATGTCCAGTTCCCAAAATGTCCAACTCCCAAAATGTCCAATCTTTGAGAATGGTGTGACTGACACTGGCATGGCCACCATCAGGGATTTTAATTTTGACAACATGAAAAATTAGTCGCTAATTGTGTGACTGACACTGGCATGACCACCATCAGGGATTTTAATTTTGACAACATGAAAAACTTGTCGCTAATTGTGTGACTGACACTGGCATGGCCACCATCAGGGATTTTAATTTTGACAACATGAAAAACTTGTCGCTAATTGTGTGACTGACACTGGCATGGCCACCATCAGGGATTTTAATTTTGACAACATGAAAAACTTATCGCTAATTGTGTGACTGACACTGGCATGACCACCATCAGGTATTTTAATTTTGACAACATGAAAAACTTGTCGCTAATTGTGTGACTGACACTGGCATGGCCACTATCAGGTATTTTAATTTTGACAACATGAAAAATTAGTCGCTAATTGTGTGATCAGTGATGATCAGTGAGACATGATGCGCAGCGGTTTTTTAAACCACCGTTTAACCGAGATTCTTTAGGATTTATGAAGTGAAAGTTATATCAATAATTAGTGCTTTTATTCAATTTTATGCCTGTACATTTGCAACGTAATCCACTCAATAATTAACGAGATAATCGAAAAATAGTCACTATGATGTGTGTGACCACGGTAACCCGGCCAAGTTTAGATGGTTACAGAAAAGCGGACCTTTAATACATTACGCTAACCTTCTGAAAATTACAGTATAATAGTCTTATAATTTTGGTACAGACGCGTACATTATGTTTTGAGTGAAAAATATAACCTTCTAACCTAATAAATAATAATGAACTTTTAAATTCAATAGTTTTATTTACTTATGTAGGTACCTATATAAGCACGTAAGTACAGACTAGTCTTTATGAATCTATACTATAATATTATAAATTCGAAAGTAACTCTTATCTGTCTGTCTGTCTGTTACCTTTTCACGCCTAAACCACTGAACGGATCTTGAAAAAATTTGGCAAGGCTGACATGGCATCCTGGCGAAGGCTACTTTTTGCCTCAAAAATAATCCTACGGGGGGTGACATAGGGGATGAAAGTTTGTATGGGAAACCCAGCATTATTAGTGATACCTAAGTATGAAAATTGAAATTTATGCTTTTGGTAGAAATAAATTAGAAAAATAGGGGTTGATTTTAAAATACACAAAAATGCACGGATTTCGTTAGAAATTATTAATTTATTACCTACAAGAAATAACTTTTGAACAAGTGGATACTCGGTCTAAAGTTTTTTTTTTATTAGAACGTGACTGGCATAGTAAACATCTAAACAAAGTCCCCCCCACGCCGCGTCTGTCTGTCTGTTTGAATGAGATAAACTCAAAAACTATTAAACGTGTTTTTATACGATTTTCACGTTTTCAGCAATGGATAGAGTGATTCAGTGTATATTCATTAAGTTTTTGTCTAAATTGGCTGAAATATGACGATGATTGTTGAAGAGTCGTGAAAAATCATGCCGACTGGAAGCTTTAAGGCCACCATACACGGCAACGATATATCGTAAGGATTTGAGTTTGCACAGTTATATCGGACGGCTTTATGTTCTCCACATGTAAGTACGCTGAACGTATACATGTAGAGACGAGAGCATAGGGCCGTCCGAACGTACTACGTTCCCATGGAATACTTTCCATCATCCACGCGGGCGAAGCCGCGGGCAAAAGCTAGTACTTACAATAAGCCTCTTATCTTACCCGTAGTGAGGTACCTAGGTACATATAAACCCATTTTCAGACTACTGGCGTAAAATTACGTCGTGCAGGCAAAGAATATATGAACTGTCGCTGGTAAAAACCCGTATTAAGAGCGAGCGCGCACTGCGGTGCGTTTCCAGTAGTTCTACCGCACTGGGAGGGGCCTACGGTAACAAAACGCATAACCGCAGTGCGCGCACTTCAAATCAATTTCAAATTTTTCATACTTAGGTATCACTAATAATTAACCTAAAGTTAATATTTGGCTAACAAACTATGGAAGCGGCTTCTCAGCATTTTTTTTTCTTAATATAAATACCGGTATTCCAGAAAATGAGGGAATGCACAACTAAGCGGATACAGGGTATGGAAACGACTTCATAAATAATGTGATTTTATTTATTTGCAAGTATCGGAAAATCGGGATCACATAAATATTCCGTTCGTTTCACATGATCCCCGCGAGAAATACAAAGCTGCTGAATTAAAACGGTTGTCCCTGGAAGGTACCGTCACTATATTGGTGGGGTTGTTTTCATGGGTTTCGAGAATGTTAAAGCCGATAGCGGCGTTAAAATATAAATCCAAGATGGCGGCTGCGAACATTTATCAAATTTTTCGTTATGGGTGTCGTTTTCATGGTTTTTATGGGTTGTAAAACCGATAGTGGCGTTAAAATGTAAATCCAAGATGGCGGCTTCAAAATTTTCTAACTTTTCGTCATGGGTATCGTTTTCGTGGTTTTTGAGAGTTTTAAAGCCGATAGTGGCGTTAAAATGTAAATCCAAGATGGCGGCTGCGAAAATTTTCTAATTTTTCGTCATGGGTGTCGTTTTATTGGTTTTCGAGGGTGTTAAAGCCGATAGTGACACTAAAATGTAAATCCAAGATGGTGGATGCGAATATTTTTTCATTTTTCGTCATGGGTGTCGTTTTCATGGTTTTTGAGAGGTTTAAAGCCGATAATGGCGTTACAATGTAAATCCAAGATGGCGGCTGCGAAAATTTTCTAATTTTTCGTCATGGGTGTCGTTTTATTGGTTTTCGAGGGTGTTAAAGCCGATAGTGACACTAAAATGAAGATGGTGGATGCAAATGTTTTTTTATTTTTTGTCATGGGTGTCGTTTTCATGGTTTTCGGGGGTTTTAATAATAATAATATATCATTTATTTCGGGTAACTAAGACCCATAACATAAATACCTTACAGACTATCATACATATTTATAAAAAAAAACACAAAACTAAACTCCTTATTGCATACGAAGTGACGTGAAGTGACGTTTTAAAGCTGATAGTGACATTAAAATGTAAATCCAAGATGGCGACTGAAAAAATTTCAAACTTTTTGTCATGGGTGCCGTTTTCATGGTTTCCGAGGGTTTAAAGCCGATAGTGGCGTTAAAATGTAAATTCAAGATTTTTAAAAAATTTAAAAAAAAATGTGATGGGTATCGTTTTCATGGTTTTGGGGGGTATTAAAGCTGATAGTGACATTAGAATGTAAATCCAAGATGGCGGCTGCGAACATTTTTTAATTTTTCATCATGGGTGTCGTTTTCATGGTTTTCGAGAGTTTTAAAGCCAATAGTGGCGTTAAAATATAAATCCAAGATGGCGGCTGCAAAATTTTCTGATTTTTCGTCATGTGTGTCGTTTTCATGGTTTTTAATGGTGTATAAGCCGATAGTGACGTTAAAATGTAAACCCATAATGGCGGCTGCAAACATTTTCAAAATTTTTGTCATGGGTGTCGTTTTCATAGTTTCCGAGGGTTTTAAAGCCGATAGTGGCGTTAAAATGTAAATTCAAGATGGCGGCTGCGAAATTTTTATTTTTTTTTGTCATGGTTATCGTTTTAATGGTTTTAGAGTGTGCTGAAGCCCATAGTGGAGTCAAAATGCGTGACGCTTGGCAGATGCTTAGTTAACTAACGCGCGTATCGCGTTTTAACCTGAAAACACGTGTGATAGTAATCAAAAAACCATCAACAGCTCTAAAGAAGGCGCTATTTTGCATTAACATTTTAATGTTACTATCGGCTTTACAAACCTTGAAAACCATGAAAACGACACTCATGACAAAAATTCGAAAATGTTACCAGCCGCCATCTTGGATTTACATTTTAGTGTCACTATCGGCATTAAAACCCTCGAAAACCAATAAAACGACACCCATGATGAAAAATAAAAAAATATTTGCATCCGCCATGTTGGATTTACATTTTAGTGTCACTATCGGCATTAACACCCTCGAAAACCATGAAAACGACACCCATGACGAAAAATAAAAAAATATTTGCATCCGCCATCTCGGATTTACATGTTAGTGTCACTATCGGCCTTAACACCCTCGAAAACCAATAAAACGACACCCATGACGAAAAATTTAAAAATGTTCGCAGCCGCCATTTTGGATTTACATTTTAATGTCACTATCAGCTTTAACACCCCCGAAAACTATAAAAACGACACCCATGACGAAAAATTAAATAATATTCGCATCCGCTATCTTGGATTTACATTTTAGTGTCACTATCGGCTTTAACACCCTCGAAAACCAATAAAACGATACCCATGACGAAAATTAGAAAATGTTCGCAGTCGCCATCTTGGATTTACATTTTAATGTCACTTTCAGCTTTAACACCCTCGAAAACCAATAAAACGACACACATGACGAAACATTTAAAAATGTTCGCAGTCGCCATCTTGGATTTACATTTTAATGTCACTATCAGCTTTAACACCCTCGAAAACCAATAAAACGATACCCATGACGAAAATTAGAAAATGTTCGCAGTCGCCATCTTGGATTTACATTTTAATGTCACTATCAGCTTTAACACTCCCGAAAACCATGAAAACGACAACCATGACGAAAAATTAAATAATATTCGCATCCGCCATCTTGGATTTACATTTTAGTGTCACTATCGGCTTTAACACCCTCGAAAACCAATAAAACGACACCCATGACGAAAAATTAGAAAATGCTCGCAGCCGCCGTATTGGATTCACATTTTAATGTCACTATCAGCTTTAATACCCCCGAAAACCATGAAAACGACACCCATGACGAAAAATAAAAATTGACCAATAAAACGATACCCATGACGAAAATTAGAAAATGTTCGCAGTCGCCATCTTGGATTTACATTTTAATGTCACTATCAGCTTTAACACTCCCGAAAACCATGAAAACGACAACCATGACGAAAAATTAAATAATATTCGCATCCGCCATCTTGGATTTACATTTTAGTGTCACTATCGGCTTTAACACCCTCGAAAACCAATAAAACGACACCCATGACGAAAAATTAGAAAATGCTCGCAGCCGCCGTATTGGATTCACATTTTAATGTCACTATCAGCTTTAATACCCCCGAAAACCATGAAAACGACACCCATGACGAAAAATAAAAAAATATTTGCATCCGCCATCTTGGATTTACATTTTTAGCAGCTTTCACTAAGGGACCAACTCTGAAATCACAAAAAAATTACGATGTTTGATACAAAAGTTCAATACCTACTCGACCAAAATGTATGAAACAACTAACTTATATTTCGTGATTTATCTATATATTTGATATTTATCTATATAGTGAAAGTTGCTCATGAGTAGAACACCCTATGAAAATTTAGTGATAATAAAGTTACCCTTTCAAAAAATACGTAATTTATCAATTCCGGAATCGCGATATTTTGACGATCGATACAAAAGTGCATTCCATATTAGACAAAACCTAAACGTAAGTAAATATACATTCGATTCTATAATCAGAACTATAAATTTGTGAATCCCAGAATCCCGGGATTTTTTTTGATACAAAAGTACAATCCATATTAGCCAACACCTAAACGCAACTACCTAACTAAAACATTCGATTCCAAAATCAGAACTTAAAAATTTTCGTTCCGGAATCCCTGGATTTTTTTTTTTAAGTGCAATCCATATTAACTAACATGTGAACTTTAGTAAATTATACATTCGATTCTATAATCGCAAGTCAAAATTGGCCGATACCGGAATTCTGGGATTTTTCAATCCAAAAGCCCACTCCATACTTAGCCAACACCTCAACTTTAGGTTAATATGCATCCGATTATCCGATCTCTACTAATAATGCTAGGTTTCCCATACAAACTTTCATCCCCTATGTCACCGCCCGCAGGATTATTTTTGAGGCAAAAAGTAGCCTTCGCCAGGATGCCATGTCAGCCTTGCCAAATTTTTTCAAGATCCGTTCAGTGGTTTAGGCGTGAAAAGGTAACAGACAGACAGACAGATAAGAGTTACTTTCGAATTTATAATATTATAGTATAGATTCATAAAGACTAGTCTGTACTTACGTGCTTATATAGGTACCTACATAAGTAAATAAAACTATTGAATTTAAAAGTTCATTATTATTTATTAGGTACCTAGAAGGTTATATTTTTCACTCAAAACATAATGTACGCGTCTGTACCAAAATTATAAGACTATTATACTGTAATTTTCAGAAGGTTAGCGTAATGTATTAAAGGTCCGCTTTTCTGTAACCATCTAAACTTGGCCGGGTTACCGTGGTCACACACATCATAGTGACTATTTTTCGATTATCTCGTTAATTATTGAGTGGATTACGTTGCAAATGTACAGGCATAAAATTGAATAAAAGCACTGATTATTGATATAACTTTCATTTCATAAATCCTAAAGAATCTCGATTAAACGGTGGTTTAAAAAACCGCCGCGCATCATGTCCCGAAGTAAATTTAAATTTCATCATAATTTATTAATTGCTTACAGGATAATAAATTAAACTTCAGGTACAATTGAAGGCAGTTATAAGCTATAACATAACGTTGCAAGTAAGTCTTTAGAGCTTCTATTCGAAGTGCTAGGATCGATTAAAGCATATTTCTATTTACCTAAATAACTCCTTAACGGTGCATGAGGAACAATGAGGAACAAATTCAAGCTAACTCATAAGAAGTCGTGTGCAAAATACTATAAAAGGGGGCTTATCCGTTTCAGAGATCCAGCAAACATGTAAACGTTACCGCAGCAGGATCTTGAATATCTTCGCAACCATAACAGATACAAATACAAATTAAGTTGGTACATTTACCTCGTCTGAGGCACTAAATATTTGGCTACAATTTATTTCAATATACCCATTAATAAACAAAACTTCTGGCTAGGGTAACGTTACGCCAGCCAGAACTGTTTTTGTCAAATAACTAAAAAACTATTAGAGGTACAAATTTAAAAATCGATGGTACAATTACAGAAGCCGAGGCACTAATTATCTATAAAATTCAAATGACGATTTTCGACATTTTCTGGCTGCGGTAACGCACACAACGCAGTCTGCGAGCGCGATATTTTACACAGAGTAGGTAGGTAATAAATCTTAGGTTTATGGTAATTAGCCACCATTACTGCACCACGGCTAAGGAGCGGTTAACTTGTACTGACAATTTATACAATATTATATTCAAGATTTTTATAGATTCAACAGAACGCATCTACTATGATAATATTACAAAATACATTAGATACAATTTATTATTTAAGGGGATACATCGATAAATTTCATGTTTTCAAAATTTCTATAAATTTTCTGTGTTATTTGACTATATTGTCTACTGCTATACTAAAACCGAAACATGATTTCTCGAAATTAAAAAAAAAAACAAAGTAGCACCGTCTAAATTCTGTTTTGTACGATTATACGTAAACAGTTCCTTATTGTGCAGTAAAATTTGCTTTGTATTTAAATATGTTAAGAGCTTACTTAAACTAAAAGTTGATTTAAGTATAGCATTTTGTCATAAATCTACATTTAAACGGAGCGCGTTTAGTTCCGGTGCGGTCTTCTATCTCGCTCGTCAAACTAGACAGCCATAACGCCATTTCACTTACACACCGAGCTAAACCACGCTTCGATGTATCCTCTTAAAATAATGCTATAACAAGGTGTGGAATGTCAATACTTTGTTTTTCCAAAAGGTGAAATGATCTAGGACGCAATTAGCATGTGAATAGTTTTTTTTTTCTTTATATTTATTTACTGAAATATACCTAGAGTCGTGACGCTGAACATCTGTGTCACCATTTCTATTTAAAGTTAAGGGAACAATTGTTCGACTTTCAAGTGATTTTGAACTTGTATATAGTAAGCCCCACTTGCACCACATAATCATCATCATCTGCCTAGCCTTTTCCCAACTAAGTTGGGGTCGGCTTCCAGTCTCACCGGAATACCAGTGTTTAACATGGAGCGATTGCCTATCTGACATCCACAACCCAGTTACTGGATAGTACGATACCCCTTCCCCTTGGTAAGACTGGCTGTCGGACTTTCGGGCTTCTGACGACCCGTAACGACTGTCAAAAATACACGAATGACAGCCGGGACCAACGGCTTAATGTGCTTTCCGAGGCACGGAGGGGTCTTGGTATGTAACCATGGGACCATCTGTCCCATCCCATCCACGGACCAACCGCGACAAGCGTAGTTTAACCTGATACACCGACCCGTGCGGCTGTTATTATTTAGCCACGAGCCCCTCTAAATGCGTTAAGCGATATAGACGGAATGCGTCTCTATCATCTTCAAACGATTGACAGAAACAGAACGAGATGTTTTAAATTCATTTATCAGTATCACTGAACGTGTTCATTAATTTAAGGGTCAAAAATTAAAAAAAAAATTAAATTATCAAATCAATTATTAATTTATTTTTTAATACTACTAATTATTTTTTTCTAAAATATATGGTGGTAGTGTTTAAAAAATGGTTCTCAGGCCAAGTACCATTTTTTGAACTTTGTTTCCCTTAATTTCGTGAACTTACTAATTCAGTAGGTATACTGTTTTTATTTTTCGGGCAAAATCCGTTGGATAATCTAGGCTGACCTGCCTATAAATGGTTATTAACCGTATACCTATTAATTCGGATTCTCCGTAACTCTTTAAATGTCGATTGCACACCCAGGTGTTCAGATAACAATAGAAAATCTATTGTGTCTGCTAATTGGCGTGCGACGGGTTAAGGCTTTCAGCAAAGGCGAAATAGCTCTGGTAGTGATAACTTTGTATACAACCAATAGATATTATTAGTGGCGAAACAGAGAGCGAAACATTTACACCTAATTTTTACGTATTTTTTATACATTTTACAAATATTGTCAATTCACTTAAAATCGGAATTAGGTGAACCTTCCATTGTATTATCTCATGAAATAAAATATTTACCTAGCATTTGATTTTACGAGGATTATAAGTTAAAAGGTTTGTTGTATTATTTTAGTATTTTTGTCTTAAGAGGGCTGTTGCATTTTGTCACCTCTCGCTCACACGGGACCAAATTTTTAAGAATGTTAAATGAAAAGATGTTTTTTTTGAAAAATGTAATCAATTGGAGAACCAATAAATACTTATTGAGCTGAGTTTATTAGTTAACACAATAGAAATGTGTTTTTATTAATTACCTATTAAATTAATATTATTTACTAGCTGACCCGACAGACGTTGTCCTCTTCCAATTTCAATAATTCAAAATTCCCATAGAAAATCCACTTTTAGTTTTCCCGAATTTTCCAATTTTCCCGGCAACTTTTCCAATTTTTCTGACCGTTTAACCGTTCCCTGGACTACGACAAACACTTCAAACCAAAATCAGCTAAATTGGCCCAGCCGTTCTCGAGTTTTAGAGCATTAAAAAAAAGCATATTTTCATTTAACATTCTTAATAATTTGGTCCCGTGTGAGCGAGAGAGGGGACAAAATGCGACAGCCCTCTTAAGCAAAGAGTTTCCAAAATTCATTCATACTCACAATTTTGCGGCTGATCTAAATTATCACATTACACTTATTAATATAACTTAAAGTTACTTTATTTACAAAATGGAATAGTCATGTTGTAGTCATTTTTCGTATGCTACGCTATTTGGCTTATTTTATAATTATACATAAATTAAAAGCATTTCATATTGGTTAAAAGCTCGTTATTTTAGAGACAACAATCAAATTGAACATTTATATATTTTATTTATTAATATCTTCATGTTTTAACTCAACGAAGTTGAATATACTTCAATGTTTAGTGGACGACTGAACAGTATCAGTAACTAATAGGTGTTACATTAAATTTATGTATGCTTAACATTATGTAATGTCTTGTAAAAACATTAATTATACAGTTTAATATCATGATTTAATTAAAGTTTTAATATTTCTATTTACATTTTCTATAATACATAATTTATTAATAAAAATAAACAAATATAATTCGACGGCCGTGCTACTGAATACCATGTACTTACACTATGTACATAATCCCTCAATTTCAAGGGAGTGACAAGCAAGTCTAATTTTTAGGCCTGAATATTTTCTTATAAGTTAGTTAATGTCTGAAGGTCTATCTATTCATACACGAAATCTCTTAAGGGGTCATTTTACTCATAATTATGAACAACTTTTACTATGGGACCAACATGAAATCGCGAAAAAGAAACCGGCCAAGTGCGCGTCGGACCACGCACAATGTTGGGTTCCGTAGTTGAGATGAATTTATCCCAAGAACAAACTTAACATTGTAGTTGAATAACATATTCTCCCATTCATTCCCACTGTAAATGTAAGTTTGTACTCACAATTATTGAGAGATTTTTAAGACCACAGACTTCTTATAGGTTTTCATGTAAACTACAGGTAAAGAACTATTTTCTGTATTTTTTTTTTTAATTTTCAGCTCAGTAGTTTCGGAGATAAGGGGGGAATGGTAATTTTTCGCCTATTTTCTTAAATAACTTTAAAACGAATAATTTTAAAATTATTAAAAAAAATCTATTTAACACACAGTAAGCCCTTTCATTTGACATATCACACGATACAGTTTGCAAAACTTCTTTTTTAAATTTCTTATTTGCCCCCAAAAATGACACATATTCAAAATTCATTTATTTAAGTTACACGCTACCAAATTACAACTTAATCGATCCAATAGATTCGGAGCAAATTGGATGTGACAGACACACGAGTGATCCTATAAGTGTTCCATTTTTTCCTTTTGAGGTACGGAACCCTAAAAATCAGCTGTTCCCTGCATTTATGTTCGCATAACTCGTCAAAATGTAGGGAACAGAACAGCTGATTTCTTTTCGCGATTTCAGGTTTGATTCTATAGTAAAAGTTGTTCAAAATGATGAGTACAATGACCCCTTAAGAGATTTCGTGTATCAATGGATAGACGTTATATAAGGTTAATTTTGAATGCTACTTTTTGAAAAAGAATAATTGATCCTTAATAAAAATGAAACTAATCAAGAATCGCTTAGCTATTTACTAACTGTTCTGTGACAATAGGTAGTAAAAGCAGAAACGAAATCACTCCAATTGGTAACAATCCCTAAGTTAGCAAGGAATAGTACAGCAATTAGCATTAGGAATAAGATCTGTTATATCTTACGATTACTGTCACAGCACGCGTTACTCTCAACAGAGTCTTTTCCCTGACAAATATGCACAGTGTAACATCCATTCCACAGTGTAACATCCATTCCACAGTGTAACATCCATTCCACAGTGTAACATTCATTCCACAATGTAACATTCATTCCACAGTGTAACATTCATTCCACAATGTAACATTCATTCCACAGTGTAACATTCATTCCAGTGTTACATCCATTCCATACAGGTATAAATAACTAGCGTGTCTATGTTAGGGTTGTTACATACATGTTCGAGAAGTTTAGATCTGCCTCGTTTGACACGAAAGGAGAGCCCAAACTCGGCCCCAATATGTGTATAACGCCTAATTTTATACGCAGATGATCGACAATCGGCGGCCGATATTGTCGTCGGTAAAAAAATATGCTACTTGTCCCCCGAAGTAGGTACTACATAAGTCGGCCGAGCAAGGAAACATTTGTACAGGAAATCAAGATGATTACAATATAGTACCTACCCAACTGATATGGCTTACCGATGTACCTGCGCAGAAAATGAATTTTCAAAGCGCGGGAAATGCTATTGACAAATCGGCACGCTCCACGCACCGCGCTTCTTTTTCCTGTACCGCTATTGGTCGGCAGCTGCCGCCATGTTAGCGCGCGCCGCGTGGCATGTTAGTCAGCCGCCATACTTACGAGTGAGACGGAACTAACAGCTGCAGTGCATTGTATTATGAACCTTATAGTAGTGATGTTATATTAAGAATTCTTTCGTTAATCTTCGGGGCCATACTTTCTTTTCTGTCCGAACGAAGATTCACGACGCGCCTTATCAGTCGGGTACCACTGTACCGAACTTCAAACATCTCTTGCTGTTTTGCCAACATTCAAACAGAACCTTGCCTACCGTTTAATAGAGTTGAAAGTCGTACGTGGTGGATCCATCCCGCCAGGTGGGTTCGTCCGCGACCTTGGCTCGGCAGAGAGGGCAGGTGTGCTCGCGGTCGAGCCAAGCTGAGATACAAAGCTCGCAGAAGATGTGGCTGCACCCTAACCGTACCGGCGTCGTGTAGTCGTCGTGACAGATGGGGCAAGAGTCGCCCGCTGATAGCAGTTGCTCGCATGTTGGTTTTGTGCCAAGGTTCTGTGGGAAAGGGTTGTATTGTATTTACATTTTGGTGACGCTCTTTATCACTAGCAACATAGTACGCACGGACGTAAAAAATATCGCGGAGGGATTTTATCACGCACTGGATTTTCAACTCTCGGTGTAGAGCCGAGCTTCGAGAATCCTAACAACAACAGAGCGCATCCCAGCGCGTCGAAAAAACACACTGTTGGATTTTCAACTCTTGGCGCTAAGCAGAGCGTTGAAAATCCAGTGCGCGAAAAAAAAATCGCCGCGAAATTTTTACGTTCGTGCGAACGTCGGCTTAGAGAGTGACTTCTTTGACGTCGCGCGGAACGCTAATAATGCTGAAATAATACTAATTCTGAACGAACCACTTACCAAACTGCCATAATGCAGTTTGGTAAACGGCGATCAATGTAGGTAGGTACTTGTGAAGCTAGCTGATTTTTCATGACTATTTGTGTCACTAGCCTGTTTAAATACTAATACTATAGTGGTATGAACCACTTTATACATGGAACAAGGTGTAAAATTCACTTATCTTCCATAGACAAGTGAGGATCCTCCGACCAGACGGGTGTTGAGTCTGGTGGGCTACTGCCCGACGGTTCATATCGGGATGTTGTATACAGGGTTATTGGTAAAACACTAACAACCTCTTAAGAGGTCATTGTACTCATAATTATGAACAACTTTTATTATGGAACCAAACATAAAATCGCGAAAAAAAAACAGCAGTTCAGTACATTTATCTAGGTACGCACGGCTACAGATCAAGCTAGACATTTTCAGTATAAGCTGATCTCGCATTGTATACAGGGTGTAAGGGACAGCCCTCCGCAAACTAACAGGGTGCATTCAGCTCCTCATTCTGAATCATATTCCACCGGAAATTTTCTCAGGAAAATTTCCATTTTTTCAATTTTTTTTCAGTTACATTTTCATTATTTCAATGTAAAATTGCATTGTGTTCGCAGCACTCCATTTATGTAAAAAAAACAGCAAAAAAAAAACCAGCAATGGATGTTGAAATACTCTAACCAACGACGCGTGAAATCAGCTGTTCACTTTCTGTCTAGCTACAGAGTTCATCGAACTCACCGCATACCTATTACCTACCCCTCCCAACCAGTAATAGACGCTCCGATTTGTGCATAAAAACACAAACAAATCAGGTTTATTGGATTCCCTTAACGTTCCTGAAAAAAATTCATGTACCGGTCATCTTAGTATGACATACTGAATTCACCCTATCAGTTTGCGGAGGGCTGTCCCTTACACCCTGTATGATTTCCTTAAATGAGAGGTCAGTGTAAACTTTTTTTTGTCATATTCATATTCTTTATTTGCGTAACTGGAAATGTATAGCTTGATGTGTAGCCGTGTGTACATCACGTTACATCAGACTCGTCAAAATGTAGGAAGCAGCTGATTTTTTTTTTCGCGATTTCAGGTTTGGTCCCATAGTATGTTGAATGATGAGTACAATGACCCTTTAAGAGGTTGTTGGTGTTTTACCAATAACCCTGTATTTACCAGACGCGCGGTAAACACTGCTTGCGCGATGCAAGATTTGTGTGATGTCAGGTCTTTGATCGTTCGCATGTGGCTTTGTAGATGCCGCCACATTACTAACTCAAAAGCAAAAACTCCGGCTCAATTTCTAACTCTATTTTAGACCTTATTTCAATAAAATCACTCACCACACTCTGCAGTAGGGTCCAGGTGGCGTTCTTGAACAGCCTGAGCCGGACCAGCACCTCAATGACCTTCGCGATGACGTAGACCGACGTGAGGAACATGCCGACCATCTTCTCGGAGCCCTCATACGACTGCATGAGGAAGAAGATCCAGGGTTGGATCGTGAGCAGTGAACGGTACAGCTGGGATACCGCCTCCGTGAATAAGTATACTTTACCCTGCAAACATAAATAAAGGAAGGTTGCTGCAAGAAATGTCTAATGAAGTAAGCAGTACTTTTGTGCTTGTCTGTCTATCTTTACGTATTTTGCTCAATTAAGTTTTTTTTTTTATTGTTTATTAATTAAGAAACAAAATTTATACAGAAACATCACAAAAACCTCAATAGGTTTGTCCGGATGTTAAAACACTTTTAAGCAATCTTAATACATATTAACAAAAAAAAAAATCGCAGATTTTTATGTGACATCTACCAACCCGCAATGGGCCCTCTCCAGGACAGTGTCCCAGCAGTGGGAACATTGTAGGCTGATTATGGTGATTTGTTTGTCGCTTGTCGTGTCTGTCTGTGTGACCACGTTATTCTAAACTGCACAATGGTTTTTGATGCACGTACATTTACAGTTCCGTTCTAACAACCATAATAAGTACCGAAACATACAATTTTTTTGCTACGGTTTACACCATTATTTAGATAACTTATTCCGGAAGGTTTATGTGTATAAACATATCCTGACTAATATTATAAACGCGAAGGTAAGTTTGTTTGTTTGTTACCTTTCACGCCTAAACCACTGAACCGATCATCCTGAAATTTTGTATACACGTTGTCAGGTTTTGTAGACACATTCTTAGTAAAGACAATTTACTAGCCTATTTATAAGGCTAGATTGTAATAAGATTAGGGTCCATCCTATTGATGAGCCCTAAGGGAAAAAAAAAAAAAAAAAGTCAGGTGACATAGTAACTTTCATGCCGAAAAAAAGTAACGGATTTTAATGCAGTTTTCAGCAATAGATAGAGTCATTCAAGAGGAAGGTTTATATTGTACATGGGAAATAACGACACCCACACGGGCGAAGCCGCAGGCAATAACTAGTTATATATCACTAAATAGTATAAAACAAAGTCGCTTCCCGCTGTCTGTCTGTCCCTATGTATGCTTAGATCTTTAAAACTATGCAACGGATTTTGATGCGGTTTTTTTTAATAGATAGAGGAATTCAAGAGGAAGGTTTATATGTATAATACATGCGCGGGCAAAGCCGCGGGCAAAAGCTAGTAAACGTATAAAATACCATCATCCAATGGCTCGCGCGGGCTTACAGGAGCACACATTGATATGAACCTATAGGGTTCTTAAGTATTTAAATGACGTTTAAGACGTTTGACGGGACTAACTACTACTCTTTAAATTAAACTAAAGTTTTCAAACTTCTGCACTTCTTTTCTGTTAGAAAATATAAATGCCAAAATCCTCACCCTCTTCTGGAAAGGCAGTATAAAAGCAGGCATCATGGTGACCAATATCTTGATTTCCACTGTAATGATCTTGACGATCAGGTCTGTCAGCACGACGAGCCACAGTAACTCCCACACATCTAGCTCTGTGTACCCTGGGAACATGACCACGTTGGGCAGCAGCTTTCCATGCCCGAAGAAGTACTGCACTATGAGGATACAACTTGTTGTGAACATTAGTTCGCTGAATAACGCTAGTATGCTGCGGTTCATCTGCTTGCCATGTTCCCTGGAAAAACAGTAATTTACGTGAAATAAATTAAAATTCCCACTTAAGTGGATATTTATTGAAGCTCGCTGTGTAAGTGAAATGGCTTTATGGCTGTCTAGTTTGACGCGAGAGAGATAGAAGACTCTCACGCGCATCGGACCTAAACGCGCTTCGTTTAAATGTAGATTTAGGACAAAATGCTATACTTAAATAATTTTTTATCTTAGTAAGTTCTTAACTGAATTTTCCTGCACAATAAGGATCTGTTTACGTATAATCGTACAAAACAGAAAACAAACGGTGCTCCTCTGGAATTTTTTTCTATCGAAAAGTTTCAAGTAATCATGTGTCCGTTTTAGTATAGTCAAATAACACATGGAAAATCCAAGTAATTTAACCATATACACTTGGTTTTATAGCAATTTTAAAAACACAAAATTGTCGTTGTATCCCCTTAATGGAAAGTGGAAGTTCTCGTAAAAAAGCCTAGGTCCTTATTAGGAAGTATTAACGCCATCATGATTCAGTTGCGAAAAAGGGATGAAGCTATAGGTCATGTATAGCTCCGTCTCTCTCTCGGGCACTGGAAAAATGATGGCATTAATTGTTCATAATACGGCCCTTGGGAAGTGTTTATACCGTTATACACATTTCTGTAGGTAAATAGTATACAGACATGAGATATTTCTGTTTTAGTGCTGCCCATGTGGCGAATAGTGTTCGTCAGGCGGATAACCAGACTTTTCCGAGTCCCGAAACTATAGCGTCACATCCATCTCAACGCCCTGATCGATCGCTAACGTGCCTTGACTGGCCGCATATAATTTTCGAAATATCTAACTAAGTGGGTAAGGGTAAGAAAACTGCAAAATAGCAGTCTGGATAGATTTTTTGACATAATAAATGAGTCTGAGAACTGTCGACAGACTGCGCAAATCAAGTGTTTCCCGTCTGCATGGGCCCCAACCAACAGCTCCATAAAAGTAGTGGTTACCTACCACCACCTATGGACACAAGGAAAACTAAACAAGTGCCACTTACCGCCTCACGAGACTATTACTGTGCGTGAATGTGCAGAACAGTATGACGAACGTGAAGATGCCTTCCCGACTGTCGTACATTAATTTGATAAATAGTAGGAAGTAGAAGGGCGCGTATCGTATGAGGAGGTTTAGAGTAGCCCTCACATCCACGACCTGGAACAAACATTATAATATCGTGTTATTTGAAAGAAGAGAGAGAGAGCCAATAATACTTATATACCTGTGGTTTCACACGCATCATAAGGAAACTATCTACTTCATGAACGTGGCTAAAAAGTCTTTATCGTAATATTTATCTTAACCTATAGGTAGGTACTAACGTTAATTCAGGCCAAGACTTATCTCACTCACTGCCAAATTTCATCCAGATTACGTAAGTCAGCCCTAAATGCGCGATTAAATGACAAACAACTAACTACCTTCACTTAAAAAATATTATTGGAATAAGTTTTTTATTGTTAATTCACCATTTTATCTTCCACAATAGGGACTTTTATTGATTGTGCGGCATCGGCACATTGCCAGCATCTACAGCACTGCGTTTTATAAAGCCTCTGTGGATATCCCTCATTTTGCCAAATCTAGTCACTTGTGGCAGTCAGTACCTACTTCTTGAACTACTACTAGAGGAAATAACGATCAATCCTAATTGTTATAATAATTTAACAGATCACCAGACGCGTTACTGAACGGCGTCGCACATGTATTGAATACCGATATTGTTTAGATTCACCACGCTTGGGAAAATGAACAATGCACAATGCGGCGAAAGCTATTAGGGCCCTCGCTCACGGCGACTTTCGACGACGGCGACGGGAAAAGTCGCCGTGAGCGAGGCCCCTTAATAAAAATATACCTAAGTACAACAAAGAAAATAGTAACTCTACAGGAAATTAGGTACTCAAAGAAAGCTATAGAACAAAAGGAAAAGAAGGTACAACTACCGCAAAACTTTATGAGCTCTCTGAAGTTGCACGCGAGTGGCTGAAAAGTATATTAATAGCTAATTAATTTTGTGATGAACAAATCTATGCTGTAGGTAGGCATATAGTTACTTTAAAAAATGTTTCACATCTTACAATAATGATTGTGCACTCATTGTACACTCCGCGGTTTTGTACTCGGGCCTACGTTCAGCTCATAAAGTTTTGCGCGAAGTATACGTATAGTACCAGGCCAGGCGCACTCCCGCGTTTTAGGTATGAAGCTACAAGTAGGTACGCGGCGGGCTCGACTTGTCGAGCTAATTCAGTGTGGGCTGCCGCGCGCCGGTCTATACCGGTATATACTTACTCACGCGCCGCGTCGTAAAAGAAGACAACCTTAACGAGTCAGAAGGTTATAAGAGTTACGCGATAGAAAGAGAGAAAACTTCTATGTGAACATAACTGTGCGACCTGTCGTATTGTGTCGTAGCAAGAGTCGCTGTTTATTTAAATGATTTTGCGGAGTGAATCTTCTGTACTTGTACAGCTTGTACTACTATGTATTCTGTGGTACCAACATTAGTGATTACTGATTTGTGAATGAGCTACCCCCGTGCCCCCAGAACTGTTAAGGGTGCGTTTCCACTGACGCGGAGCTGGGCGGAGCAGAGCGGAGACGTGCAGGAATCGACCAATCATAATGGTTGAAATCCTCATCACGTCTCTTGTCTCGTCTGTAATTGGACGATTCCTGCACGTCTCCGCTCCGCTCCGCCCAGCTCCGCGTCAGTGGAAACGCAGCCTAACGCATGTCGAGTCTAGGTTGGCGAATATGCCTTTTTGTAAAATTTTAGAGTTTTGATCTCGACTGTTAGAATATCCATATGTATTGCCATAGGTACTAATATTATGAAGTAATAAAAAAAAATATACACAGTCGAACATAGAATCTCCTCCCTTGGAAGTCGGTTAAAAAATAATCAGCCGTCCCATACATTGGCGTCGAGTAGGTAGGTATACCTACCTACCTACCTACCACCTAGGGGTACCTATTGAAGTTTTCTATGGGATTAGGTAGTCGATAATTTTTTCGCGATTAAGATGTTGGTCCCACGGAGAAAGTTATTTAGTTTGATGGTCTGTACCACACCCTTAAATTCGACCACACCTTGAACACTGATTTAAAAAAACTTTTTAACAAAAAAAAAAAAACCGACTTCCAATAATCACTACAAAGTGAAAAATAACTTTGATTTCGGAAGTCGGTGTCTTCGTCATTTTTTATTTACTTTCTATTTTTTTGCCACCGACTTCCGAAATCAGTTATTTTTCACTTTGTAGTGATTATTGGAAGTCGGTTTTTTTTTTGTTAAAAAGTTTTTATTTCTCGCTTTTTAGTGGGTCTGTTTATAATTTGTATAAGTTACAATAGTCTAATGTCAATTGCTCATCACATGTTGCAAAATATTGCTTTTCCCGATGCTGGGACGTTAATTGTTGAGGAGTTCTGTTGGTAAGAACCAGGAGAACTCCTCAACAACCACTCACCACACGCATTGTGTGACGAGCGGAAATTGCTTAGCAAACATATTAAAGTAATCGAATCGCAACACGTGAAATATTTATCATTGAGTAGTTCCGGTAGCCATCTGTGGTCTTCATCATCAGTTCCACTTCACCAAGTGGTGCTTTCCGAGAGCAAATGCACGAGCTACTATAAAAAATACCCAAATCGCTATAGGTGTGCCTATAATATTTGAAGAGTTCCTTCGATTTCTCCAGGATCCCATCATCAGAACTGGATTTTGACAAAAATGGGACCACTTGGGAAGTATACCCTTTCCAACAAAAAAATAATTTTTCAAATCGGTTGGCAAGCGACGGAGTTATGCGCGAACAAACATAAAAAAAAAAAAAAAAAAAAAAAAAAAATACAAACATCCGAATTGAGAACCTCCTCCTTTTTTAGAAGTCGGTTAAAAACAAGAAATATGAGAAAAATAAGTTCTCTATAGAATTTTGAAATTCCTCGTATCTCGTCTTTAAATCCGTGATCTTTCGTGGTAGCTAGAACAGTAGGGTCATACTTCGGTTTTTATTAAGTATGCATCATTCGGCATTTCAGTAAAAGCAAGATTTTCGGCACACACTGTTTTGAGACAGTCCATAGAGCCACATTTGTTAAATATACAGTAGAGATCTCCCGCGCGCGCTCTGATCCTATTGGTCAACATATCAAAGGCGCGTAAGCACAGTAAGCACACACAGTCACTAACATAGATAAGCTTAAATACTGTTTGCATTGCATTCGAGTGAACTGTACAGTGTAACTGTACAGTGTGTGTGTGTGTATGTACTGCAATCCTAACGAAGAACTCAGTAATCGCATTTGGGTGATTTTATCAAAAAAGTGATAAGGTAAACTATTAGCCTAGTTTATCATTTTCGTGCGTAGTTATTTGAACATGGAACAACAAAGCCTAAGTGGTAATGTAGTATGCTTGAGATTGTGGTTATCAAAACATTCAAGTTCTTTTTTTAAAACTGGAATGCATTTACTGGCTACAGAACACAGTGTTTATGATGGACTTATACACTGTACACCAGCACATCTACATGGTCAAATTAAATTGCCGCCGGGGTCGCGGGTTGTTCGAAAGAGATACCGTGGCCCTGGCATAGGCAACTGAAGGAACACGAGTGGGTTTTAATCAGTAAAAGTCTGACACGCCCTCCCGCTCCACCCACAGCGGGAGAAGCCATTTGATTTCCCATCCACAAAAAAGGGTCAAATTAAATTAGCTAGCGAAACTCTGCAGATGTGAAATGTATCAATATCTAAACCACGGACCGTACAACCTAGTTTAAGAGATAAGTCTTTCAAAGGGGTAAGCCGTTTATGAGGTTACCTTTATCATGTGTAACTCCTTGAATGGGTTTTACCCTTGAAACCTAGTAAAAGGGTTAACCCTTCAATATGGATATTCCATTGAATGGGTTCTATACTTGAAACCCAGTGAAAGGGTTACTCCTTCATTAAGATAATATTACAACCTGTATAATATAGGGGTTTCATACTGGTAACCATATTAGCGATTTGCAACGTATGCCCATCATCGAGAAATCATATTCCGAGTCGGAATGTTACGCTGTTATTGTATGGGTTTTTATTTAACTGCTTAGAAAAACCCTATCGAAATACCTTTCAATGGATAACCAAAATGATCCTATAAAGCCATTTGTTGAAAGGGTTACCTACATTGTATGGGTTTTTGATTAACTGCTTAGAAAAACACTATTGAAAAGCCATTCGATGGGTAACCAAAATGGTCCCTGATCTAAACGTAACCAAATTAAAAATGAAAAAGAGTTCATGTTTTTTTTTGGGGTCAACAACCGCTGTTAGTGTTGTTACTTAGGTGTTAGGAGGTGTAAGTTGACAAAATCTGTTTTCTTTTCTTTTATCATGTTTAGATGTCTAAAACGGATATTTCAAGTGAATACCCTAACTGCGGTTGGATGTCCCTCAAAAAAAAAACACCAAATATAACTAACTATATTACTATAACATAAACTCTTGGTTTGGGCTTTTTGTGGAAGAGTCACCACAATTTTACCAATTTGAGCATATTAACCCTTTGAGCCCCGAGGTCACAATATTGGTCGAGACACAATAGATAATCAATTGTGTCTCATTACTCAGGATTCAATAGGTTAAAGTTTAAACAAATAATAAACATAATAATTATCTTACCCACAAATGGACTGATATAACAGGAAAAGGCTTCTCTATCTTACAGTACTTCACTTTTTTACTCATTGGTGTGTCGGAATGTTAACATACTCTAGGTGCTGTTTTAATAATGTAATCTTTAGATAATGTTTTGAAGTTAAGGTTAGTTACTAATATTATTATTTATCATGTCAGTGTCATACTGTTTAGCTTTTTTTAAAAGGTTTAAGGCTATAAATAGGTTTTAATCTATACCCAAAGATGACTTCATGAAACAGGCTCAACCTAGTGTGGAGTCCACATGTTAAAATATTAAAATTACATACTATAATTTTAGGAGTACTTTATTTATAAGTACCTATAGTTTAAAGGAAAATGTAAGAACACTATTTGGTTAATAAATGATTACTTATTATTATTTTGGTAAAAAAAAATTGGATTAGGAGGTAATTTAAATAGTTAAGCTTATTTATTATTTCCAGTTTCTTATAAAACTGAAATGGGCATATCAATGACATTAAGAGGAAACGTGGGTGCTCTTTTCTCCATACAAAAAGATACAAACACTCTCGCCTGTTTTCTTTCTGGTTAATGACCATAAAGCAATGATTTTTTACAGAAATATAAATATCAGTTACTTGTATGCTCCTATGTTTTCCTTTTTGATGATATATTATTTTTATAAGAACTAGAACACTCCAAAAATGCTCTAAATTGCCTATTCAGACCGCTGTCAACAGACGCCTAGTGTACCAATTTGACAACTATTAACGAAAAAAGAAAAACATAGGGGCGTAGTATATATGCTTCTTATTCAATTTATGAAATATCTTTTAAATTGGTCCAATATTGGAGGAGGAAATAGGCGAGAGCCAAACCTCGAAATGTGACTTTTTACATAGACTATTTAGTCGGATCTGCAGTTGTCCTTATCGCACGAATTCGAGGGCGGAGCGCTCGCAGAGCGACAGCAATACCTTCTTAAAATACCTAATTTTAAAAAGTCTGGCCACCCGCCTTTCCTCTTAAGGGCTGATTTTACAACAGCCTGATAACTTTTATCAGAAGAATAAATATGACATTTTGACATATTTTCTATACAAAAACTGCCAAACTGTGATATTTATTCCATAAATAAAACTTATCTGACAGTTGAAAAATTAGCCCTAAATGAATAAAGTATTTTGGACTGACCTGCTGACCATCGTCACTCTGGCTGTCATTATCAGCGTTGTCATGAATATTGTTGTTATTCGCTGGATTCACTGACACATTGATCTCGGGATGCTCCTGCTCTTGTTCTGATAAGTTAGAGTCATTTGATGCACTGTTGCTCATCCCATGACTAGTAGACTGTGACCGTTGTGTCGGTGGGGTACCTCGATCATTCACTATGTAAGTTTGAGCATTTGGCCCCAAATTCACGTGTGCTATGGAGCTCTGTGGTCTTTGATTAATTTCTGAAATATGGGTTGCCGCCGGCGTATTCCTCGGCATCCATATTGGTAGCGACAGTCGAGCATTATTGCTTTGCTATTAAGAAAAATATAAAAGAATTGGTCTCTTAGGGATTATAGTAATTACTATTTACTATGATTATTAGCAAAAACACGGAGATTCATCTTAAAAAACATGATCAAGGCTATCATTTTTTTGTTGCTATCTATTGCATCACAACAATTAGTCAATGTTAATAAATACGTGTGACGTACCATACGCGCCTGTTCCACAAGCGGTCTAATTTCTCTGATAACACTGTTGAGGCGATCTCCAAGTCCTAGGTTATTTCTATTCGGAGCTGGGGGCCTGGAAACTGAATCGAGCCTGTGAAGTGCATTGTGACGCGGCACCACCTCCGCAGGCTCGTCGTCTTCTATATCAACTGTCACTTGATTTGGTTGAGCCATTACTGTAAACTAAATAACTACAAAAGTGGCTTATTATAAATTCTTGAAGCAAAAACTATCAATCTATCATTTCCAAATATTTATGAGCGAACGAAGGTCAACTATTTTGACATTTCTTGACTGACGTTTTGTATGAAATTCGTTCAGAAAGGCATACTGACTGGCAAAATTATTCAAAAGATCCAGTTTAGAAACTGTGGTGAACAAAATGATCGATCTCTTTTAATTTTTTTCTGACACGGTGTATTTTTATAATCTAACTAATGATCTAACTAGCTTTTGCCCGCGGGGATGTAGGAAAATATCCCACGGCAACGTACTACTGGAATTAAAAGTAGGTAGGTACTATAACTGTTAATCCTTGTTTGAAAAAGATACCGTGGCCCTGGCATAGGCAACTGAAGGAACACGGGTGGGTTTTAGTCAGTAAAAGTCTGACACGCCCTTCCGCTCCACCCAGAGCGGTAGAAGTTATTTGATGATTTCCCATCCACAAAAAAAAAAAAAGTCTGTTTGCCTTTCATCCGAATCCGTTCAGCCGTTTTTGCGCTAATCCGGAACATACCTACATCCAGACAAACGGACAAAAATTCTAAAAACAAACGGATAAAAATTCTAAAAACCGATTATGAAACATTATTATGAAACATGATGCTGAAAATATAGTTTTTAGCTTAGATTCTAAGCTAAAAACTATATTTTCGGCATCAGAATTACTTTTTTTTAAACATTCAATGAAGTAAGTACGTACATTGAATATTTAAAAAAATCTCGTTAGGTACTTACTAAGTATTTTATTAGGTACCGTAAGTACCGGAATTTACCGGATGATGATTTCATCTAGTACCACCAACGAGTACCACGGCTACATACCAATCTATAAGTATGCTTCTACTAGCTGTATGAGCCTGTATGTTTCTACGTTAATTAATGTAATTGGTGTTGTACCGTTTTAGTTAACTATAAATAAATAAATAAATATACACTTCCAATATAAGATGATCTCGCATGGTATAGGATTTCGGCCAGCTTATACCAACTGGAATTGTCATTGATATAAAAACTAAGTAATATATAAGTCAATGGGAATTGTATAGCTTGTTATGTAGCCGTGTGAACAAAGATTAATAAATCAGGTTATAAGTAGTGTACGAGCAAATCCGTACATATCAATTGTATTACTTTTATGCTGACATCAACGCGCAGCGAATGAAGAAAATGCATATAGTGGAGTAAGCAGTAGTAGTCGCGTAGCATCGGTTGGGCTATCAATAAGGGACTCATTCGCCGCGTGTTGATCAGCTATCAGTTTTGAGTGTTTTTCTGTGTGACATCAATACACAAGTTGAACTCCTATATCAGACTATCATTTAAATGTACCTTACCCGTACAAGTAGGTACCTACCAAGTGGGTTTCATGTGTGAAATCATGTAGGTACACACAGCTACACATCAAGCTATACATTTCCAGTTTACACTGACCTCTCATTGTAAGGAAATCATATACAATGCGAGATCAGCTTATACTGGAAATGTATAGCTTGATCTGTAGCCGTGCGTACAATTATGATTTATGATTCAAGCACTGATTTTTAGGGTTCCGTACCTCAAAAGGAAAAAACGGAACCCATATAGGATCACTTGTTTGTCCGTCTGTCTGTCAGTCTGTCAAGACTCTTTTTCTCAGGAACGCGTGGAGGTATCAAGTTTAGGTATCAATTAATATCACATACGTAGGTCTGTGGCCCCTTGGAGTTCTAAAAAACTCAAGCTTCTAAGTCAATGCAATAAAAACATACCTACGGCCATTTATGCGATATATTTTGATACTCGCAAGTAAATCAAAACCTAGAGTAGAGGGTACTTCCCGTTGTTCTAGAATCATAAAATTTGGCAGGAAGCAAGGTCGTACAACACAAATAAAGGAAAAAGTCCGAAAATTGTTAATTTGAAAGTCTATCACATAAAAAAAAATGTTTGTCTGTTAGACTGTCAAGACCCTTTTTCTCAAGGACGGATGGAGATATCAAGTTGAAATTTATATTCAATAAGTAAGTCTATACCTTAGAGTTCTAAAAAAATCAAGCTTCTAAGTCAACGCAATAAAAAAATACGGCCATTTTGCGACACATTTTGATACTCGCAACTGTCGCAAGTAATTCAAAACCTATAGGGTACTTCCCGTTGACCTAGAATCATGAAATTTGGCAAGAAGCAAGGTCTCCCAGCACAAGTAAAGGAAAAAGTCCGAAAATTGTGAATTTGTAATTTTATGACATAAAAGTTTATTTTTGGTATAAATTCTTTTCAACTACGGAACCCTTCATTGTGCGTGGTCCGACACGCACTTGGCCGGTTTTTGTCAAAGTTACACTATTGAAAGTCCGGTCTGATTATCTGTTACAGAAACAGCGTGAGTCCAATTTGAGCTATCCGAGGGGATCATTTTTTTTGCCAATACTTACTGCTATCATCAGCATCGCCCCTGTGTCATGATTTATGAATTTAACAGCCACCAAGGGATATCGTTGTGTAGTTTGAGGGTTGTGGAACATGACAATAGAGCTAAGCACATAACTATGTAGTATGTACCTACGAGAATTCTAATTATGAAATTACATCCCGTGCTGATGCTACGCTCCCGCCAGAGTAACTATTGTTTATTTTCGTCAGCCGCAGTCCAGCCAGCTGCTACGTTGGTGGAGAGAGAAATGAAACGTCGATTATACTGTCAATAATTTATTTTTGTTTTTAAATAATAGTCAATAGACCGCAATGAATTTCTAGCTTTTGATACGATGAGCAATTAACACCTACTGTAGATACGATACGTCATGTACGCACGATGTAGATATACGTAAATTCAGTCTTTGATTAGGCTTCACACCGCTACCGGCTCGTTGCTCGGCCACGGGCGTTTCCGTCGAATCCGATCGTTCTAAGACGAGTAATAATGTCACATTATACACACGAATAAATTTTAATTTGTGCTCAAATTATGCCCAAATAAATAAGTATAGATACACTATGTAATTGGACTGCATAGTTAAATAATGAACGGTTGATTTTAAATACTCAGCACGCTCTTGGCACGTTGTTGAGATCTCTCACGCTTCGTTGTCGGGTCTTAAGGCGAGAACACCTTGCGAATGTAGATCTCGGACCGCTTCCAATAGTCTTCTCTCTGCTCTAGGCTCTCCTAATGCGACGTCGACGCTTCCTGCACATAGGAGCAGTGCTCTAAGCGCTGCCCGGGGCCAATCCGGCCTTAAACCCCGTCTAACCGTGACTCCAGCAGGTGCAGCACCTAATCTCGCACACTCGGCTTCTAATCGATCTCCGTACTCCTCTATTAAAGTGTCGCCCACTGATCTCCTCAGCTCTGGTGTCAAAGATGACAGAAGTAACAGCGCGACGTCATCCATTGGTCTGCCTAGAGAAACCATTTGCCAATCTAGAGCTATACACTCACTGACACCTTCTCTTTCGCGGAACAGGAGATTTCCACTCCAAAAATCAGCGTGTGCGAGCGGTGCTGGCTCTGCAGGTGTTAGTAACGTTTCGAGTAAGGAAGGTGCCCGAGCACTTAATGCAGACACGGCGGCCGCTTCCTCGACGCAGTCAGGACGACCTCGTAGGAATGCTTCAAGCTGTGGCAGTCCTCGCCGCACGAGGCGCAGGTATCCCGCCGCAGCTCTTTCGCACGGGAACAGAAAATCAAATCTCTGGTCTAAAGGTCCTTCCCTATCGCGCAGTGCAAGGGAAAGCGCGTGGAGTCTCGCAGCAGCATGGAGAGCTGATCTCGCGCGCTCTTCAGTCAGACCTTCAGCGAAATCTGCCGCTTCGTAGCCGATTGACGTGACGTCTTCTAAAACAAGCTCGCTATCTCCTCCAATCTCATCTGAAATGAGAATAAATAAAAATATTTAAAAAAGAATGGTTACTTCGTGGATGGAGTAGGCTTATTGTTTTTTTTTTCTAAATCAGACCTTAGTAAAACACGAATAATTTACATAGACATTTTCATCCGTTGGCTCCGTCCACGGCTCCGTACAGCAGCCTGCTATACAGCTGAATAGCCTGACCTAATTTTCGAACCTATGAAAAATGAAACCTAGAAACAGGTCATACAGGCGAGAAGGGGGCGCGGGCGGAGGAAAGGGGCGGGAATGTCGCATGTGACGCGCAAAGGTGAAAAGTCAAGTGGGACTACACAAGATCATAAAAAATGGAGCTTGACAAATTGTTTAGATTGGTTAGTCACTTTGGTACCTACCTAAAAAGATGTAAAGCACATAATGAGAATTTTAGTGATGTAGGTAGTTATTTGCGACATTCCACTCCACCAGTCCACCAAGGCCTTGAGAAGAGACAAAAATAAATTGCCTGAGTCAATGACTGGAGATTTGATACGCGCGATGCATACAAATGACTGAAGAATTAACATCACATTTGAGTTATGTTTTATGTATAGAAAGACCTAAGCGCAAGTTAGAATACTAACCAGGTAGTCTGGCCTTCACGCATCTAGGCACAGGTAAGCCCGATCCAGGGCCAAGTGCTTCCTCCGCCAGTTTGTTAAGAGCCGGTGCGAGCTCGGTGTAGAATAGGATCTCTCTGGTGTCAAACTGAGCCTCCGCCACGAAGAGCCGCCCGAAGGGGTCTCGCGGAGGCAGTTTGACGACGAGTGGCAGAGCCCTGCGCTCACCATTGCTTTCGTAGCAGACCGTCACAGCCAGAACACGACTCAGAGCGCCAGCAACTCCTGCGCGTGACTCCACATGCACCTACAGGACATTCAGTTCTATAAGTAGGAATGCGAGATAACAGTAGCGATTAGGTTAGTAATAAACGCGTCCATTCATATTATAATAAAGATAACAGCCATTATATCTAGAAGTGGACGTATTGAGTGACCGACGGGAATGATTCAAATAAAAAAGCTAAAGTCATGATTTCATTTTCGTGTTCGCACAACTGCGAGAACAAATAAATTCCACGCATTCCTAAGTCACATCTTGCTAGTTTTACAAAACACAAAAAACAAAATATTAAAATCTAAAACTTGGTGGTCAATTTAATAAATAAAATAAAAAATAAAAATGTTTTATTTCAGACCTATAATTATAATAAAGTTATATTCCATTTGGTCAGTAGGTAGGCACGACTTAGAAAACTAGTTTTATTACACTTACTTACCAGAAAAACAACAGAAAATTAATGAATACCTCTTCAATTAGAGACTAACGGTAGGTAAATAATGATGCAGTAATGAGTATGATAGATAGACGAACCTCGCTAGGTGCGACCACGCCCGAGCCAGCCAGCAGCTCCCGGGCCCACTCCTCGGTGAGAGCGGCATCCGCGTCAGCCTCCGGGCCTGGTTCGCAGTCAGAGTCCTCGCTGCCGCTGCTGGGGGCCTCTGAGACGGCCGCGCTGTCCGGCCCCCCGGCTTGCATCGTGCGCACTATACTCTCTACAACAACTCGGCACAAATACTATATTTAACTACCTATAGCGACGTGACTACGCACATCTCCGTCTCTATAACGCTTGTCGTATTTAAGAGCGACGCGAAACATTCGAGCGCACATAAAATATTACTTCATACGGGGTGCTAGAGTCGGTGCACTAAGCTCGAATCAGCTCGAATAAATACGCCTGGGGCTACGTCTCAGTTTGCCGGCGTCTCGCGCATGCGTGTATCTACGAGTGCCTCAATTATTCATCGGGACTCCCATATCGTGTCACCCACCGCTCAATCATGAATCAACCTATGCATATTAAATTGCTTGTTTTTGTCTAGTAGGTAATAGTGAACTGTGAATATAAAGATATTCACGGATTCAAAGGATTAACATAAGTCACCACAACCTTTTTGTTACCTACTTATATTTGTATCTACTACTTATTTTCAAATTTTTTCAAATGTAATTTGTCTAATATTCAAGGTTGTACCCACGGCTACAGATCCAGCTATACAATTCCAGTATAAGCTGATCTCGCATTGTATAGGATTTCCTTACAATGAGAGTTCAGTGTAAACTGGAAATGTATAGCTTGATGTGTAGCCGTGTGTACCTATCTCAATTTAGTAACGACGACGTGTTAAAAGAAATTAATTTATTCTTATAAATGTAACAGATAACATTTTCAACGGCTCAGCAACTAATTAGTTTCGGTACTTAAAAAAGAAACTCTAATGGAAATTGGAATCACTTCCAGGTTTTGTTTTTGTTGGTATATGTCCCTGATGAATTTCTGATACGATCTGAAAAAATTGTTATCATAGGACTTCAAAATATAAATAGAGTTACACTCATTTTGATTGGGGGAAGGATCAACAGACAGATGGACGACACTTTATGGGTGCATAACGTAGCTGAATGGCTAATCCTTAAAATCTATTTATTTATAACACTCCTTTTGGGCTTTGCCGTAGTCGGTTAAAAAAATACACCCACCGTGTAAAATTGCACGAGACTGGTCTGTCGTCAAACGGCGCGGTGGTGCAAAGTGAACAGGGTAACTATTTAAAAAATAATTACTTTGCTAAATAAAAATTAGCATTTATCCATTTATTGGATTTTCTTTGATGTATTTTGTTGATTACATAATATCAGAAACTACTTTGTACTTTGAATATTTAAAAAATGGCGGGCGGTTTCAATCACAGGGTGGCAAATGCTATACATTTTAATTTCTTACTATTCAGCGCCGTCTATCTACGAGAACATAAATTAAAAATGAACAGTGTTGCCAGCGTACATCCATGAAGCAATTTTTAGTACATTATAGTAGAAGTGTACGCGTATAATCTTTGATTTTGATATTTTTGAGTTAGTTATTATTTTTCGTATTTTTTTTTGCATTTGTGAAAGGTCTCCGATCATAGTATTGTATTAATATTTTGCTCTTATTGATCAAAAAAGAAACTATTAGTAGAATTTACAAATATGAAATGACTATACAGCCACAGGGTGACAGGCTGATGTTGACATTTCATTGCAAAAAATTTCTGCGGTTGCGTTGCGAATATTTATGTAAATATTTCGTTTGCTTGCCAATTTTCAGTGTAATTTACGTCAAGTTTAGTTCGTTGCTCCGTATTTAGTAAAAATCATGGAAGATAAACGTTCCCATCGAAATCATCGAATGTCTACTTTCTAAATCACCACGACTTGAGCCCCCAGTGCTCCTCGGTGATTTAAATGCTTAGGCCCTCCAAGTGCTCTGTGGGCCCTCCATAAATAGGAGTTTGGACCATATTATTTAAGTGTTTTACTCCGCCCTTAAGACGACCACTGACCAAGTGTTTTGTGTTTATACTTAAATAACCATGTCTCGAAACAATGTTGTGTACCTATTGCCTACCTGGCTGCCCAGTCATCAAAGATGACGGTAAATATGATGTTCTTTTTCTATCTACACAATGTATTGCTGGTTTGAGTTTGAGTGCAATGTTTTGTTTTACATAATAAATATGAACATGCAAAATTGGTATTTATTTTATTATCCTCGAAACAACAAGTTTAGTGTCGAATTAGCGTTACCGAGTTGAGTTGAATAATGTAGAATGGTTGAAAATTCTGTTGTAGTAAAACTAAACCTAAAAATTTAAAATCCAGTTTGTAGAATTTTCAACCATTCTCCATTAGACAACTCGGTAAAGCTAATTCTACTTGGTCCAATATTATTTATGTAGCTATGGTAACGTACCACGTGACATTGAATAGTGTATGTTCCCGTAACTAGATGGCGTTGCCTAAGAAAAGCTTAAGTTGCCAGTCTATCTCAGTATATATAATAGTAGTCTATGGTTTCAATACTGATAACAATAAGGAGTAAATGTCACTTACTGTGTCCCATAGTAGTCTATGCTGTGTCCACTGTCACCAATGACATTATACATATTAAGACTGTCACTGTCAACCAGTTAGTGTCACTCACTCACTGTCAAAACGTAATGCGGCGGCGCGTTGCGGACGAAATGTAAATAAGTTGTAGATTTAATTGTTAAATAAAACAAAAACCAAAATATGGGCAAGGAAAAATCTAAGAAACGAAGAAGAGCAAGTTGCTCGAGCTCCAGTAGCTCTGACGCGTCCCGAGAAAAGAAGAAACTCCGCAAACTAAAGAAAAAACTTAAAAAGGAACAAAAGAAGACTGAAAAAGCATTGAAAAAGAAGTTGAAAGAAGAAAAGAAGAGGCTTAAGAAAAAGCAGAGTAGCAAGAGTACAAGTCGTAGTCGCGATGGAAGCAATACGAAGGAAGGAGCCGCCTCGGCAGACATACCTCTTGGTATGTCTGTAATGTTATAAGTGAACCTACTTGATTGTAGTTATATATCGATCGGACCGTGTTGTTCGTTTTAGCTTGACGGCATTCCGATGGTAAAATAGAGTAACAATGCTCCAAATTACTTTACTGTTGATTATAGATTTCTTCTAGCTTTGAAAACCCTCATTTTATAATCATAGACTGTGTAGTGTGTAGTCTTATTAGATAATTTTTAAGTTTGTGATTAATTTACTGTACACTATACAAAATATATAAAGAAAACTTATTTCCATTGTCGACAGAACTGATGGAAAAATCCAAAGCGATGGCCCCAATGACCAAAGAAGAGTGGGAGAAACGACAAAGTGTAATTAGAAAAGTTCTAGATGAGGAGTCAGGCAGATACAGGTTATCCTATCCCTCTAATATCTTATGTTTATTACTTTCAATACTTTCACATTCTTTTTTTTTTAAACATGTCCCAAATCTACAAATCATTTTTTATTGGCTTTTGTAAATGAGCATTATTACCATCCCTCAGTTGAGTCTTGTTTTCAGGTTAATAAAAGGTGATGGAGAGGTGTTAGAAGAAATTGTGTCTCGCGACAGGCACAAGCAGATAAATAGACAGGCCACACATGCTGATGGAGCATTCTTTCAGTCCCAAACTGTGGAGAAGAAGCTGTTATAGAGAACAATTTGGATTAGCTACATCCATATCACCACAACCTTGCTGAGTTACTACTAAATATTAATGCATTTCTAAAAATGAACCCACTATGATACATGCATTATGATATATTGATATCTGCTTAAATATGTACCTACCCTCTACCCTTGTAAGTTCAAATTAATAATATTAAATGTACCTTGTTAGGTTTTGAAACTTCTGCTTAAATAAGTTTTTTCTTTATTATTACTTCACATTAGCTCTTAATCCTTTTCTGGAGTGGTCAAATCTAGGACAACTAGCACTCTCAAGGTGCGCCCTTGAGAGTGCTAGTTGTCCAAAGAAATCTGGCAAAATAACCCAAGAACTTTCGGGTATTTCTGCAAGTCAAGAACCCAGTAAACTTGAAAAGGAATGGTGCTCACTTTGGATGGTCCCATTCGCTGCGGCGGACGACGCCTATCGGCGTTTTTTGGTTTAATATTCAGGTGTGCAATACGCCCATCGGTGTTTTTACAAAAATTGCTTATATCTTGGCAAAAACAAGTCGTAAAAAATTATACTTGCAACAAATACACATTTTTAAAAAATACAACAATGTACTGCTCGCCGTTTCCGAAATTTTAACTTTTTGAAAAATTGCGAATTCCTTCCTACGTGCGGCAGACGCCTAACGGCGTTTTACAGGATTTAACACACTTTGATTCTAAATAAATATCTATTATGTTTTTTTGCAATATTTCCTAAATATATTAGTTATTACTATTTATTAACTAATTTTAGGTTAACAAAGATGTCTATAAAAATATGGTCTGTAAATAAATATAATAATAGTATTATAAAAGTAAAAAAGGTTTGCTACCTCTGATATTCTAAGATTTTAGCGGAAGAATGACCAATTTCTTCTGACCAGTGCTGAAAACGCCGATCGGCGTTTTACATTATATGATATGAGGTGCGGAGGACGCCCATCGGCGTTCGCGACGAAAACCGTCCCGTACTTGGCTAATAAGCGTAAGTTTTTCGCCGCAGCGATTGGTTAACCTGCATGTTTATCATTGTAGCTACAAATGATAATTATATATTAAGACATTTGATTGCATGCTGAAACTTCAACGTGAAAAGATGAACTGTTTCTCAAGAACTTTAAAAAATAGGCTGCACTTTCAGATGGATATTATAATGAATTACTATGAAAATGCAGGAAAAAAATAAACAAATGTCTTATCAAATTTGTTTATTGTTCTACCTATTAACATAATTTATAGTTCATCTTTGGTTTTCATGATGTCCTCTTCGATGGAAGTAGTATCTTGCGACGCCGTGCTAGTGTTTGTATCCTGAAGGTGTTCTGTGACTAGAGTTATTAGGCTTTCCAGCGGCCGCCCGCCGTGTTCTACATTCACTATCTTCTTTTCCTTGTATAAAATTAGTGTAGGGAGGCCATTGATCTAAAAAATAATGATTTTATATTAGAAAGCGTCATAGGTTCTTGATGATTTACGAGCTCCCATTATTCTAGTAATCGTAAATGCGATTCCCAAATGCACGAACTTGGATTTGATGTCCAGATCAATGTAGTCAACGTAGGTACCAAATGGCGTGACTTGCCCCCAATAGACAACAAATAAATACCGACCATGATAAGATTAGCTTTATTTGCCTGACGTTTTTGTGATAAGAGGTGTAACATTTTACTACAACATGCAAGTATGTCCCTCTCACCTTTTCTGTTTCACATATTGGCTTTGACTGCACGCAGTCAACATCGGCGATTATAACGCGTGTTTCGTTTTGAAATCGCTCTCCCAATTTCAACCAGAGTGGGCTTAACTGCATACAATGTGCACACCTGTGAAAATCAAATTGATTTCTATATTAATTCAATTCAATTTAATTTATTTATTCAAGTAGGTACATAACCATGACTCATTTGTTAGTAAAAAACTTATCCTATGAAAAGAACTAAGTTTCATTTATACAAGTTTTTTAAAACAAATATAACATTACTATACAATAAAGCTGAAGTTTGTTTTCGTTTTTACATGCTTGCCGAGCAAAAAGAAATAAAAGTCGGCTAAGCAAAAACGCCACTCCGTTTTTGCGGGAAAAGAAATTTCACGCGGGCAGAAGATAGTATTCAATATTTTAGCTGTTAGTAGCTTTAGATGCTGGATTTAACTACATATCATGATGCCCTTATCTCAACCTCATAACCAGTACCTAAAACGTAACACAGAAGTAGCTTTATTTGAATAGGTACCTACTGTTACATTATCTTGTCTGAAATCATTTATCAGCAGGCAAATATTAGGAGCAAAGATGTATGAGTATAACATTACTTGTAACAGACATTGAAGAATCTAATTTTGTGATGTATTCTTGGAATCTGTAATAGGATATTTACCATGGTGCAAAGTAATTTATAAAAACTAATTCCTTTTCCAGGAAGGTTTCAAATGTTTCTTCTGATATCCTGGCCACTGGCAAGGCTTTCTTTTTCTTCAAGAATTTGTCAGGATCATGATTTTCAGTCAGCAGCATTTTTTCCACATATCTTTTTAGATCATCTATTGTTTCTGCTTCAGCTACACCCATCTGAAAATAATATAATAGGTTTTATTTTTTGTACTATAGAACAGTATTGTTTACAAAAGATGTTTGCACATCTGTTAGCTAGCAACTATAGTTCGTGTCATGTAAGTTTGCAGCTTAGAAATAGGCTACAAATGGCTGCGTATAGATAGTAGTCAATATCTATAAAAAATAATAATACTTATTAAGATGATTAATGAATTAACGAAAAAAACAAATTCTGACAGCAGACGAGTCTGAACAGTTCCAAGTCAGGGTGTTTGTGCATGTGTGATTTGATTAGCCACTTGAATGGGTAATCAAATCACACATGCATAAACACCCAGACTTAGAACTCTTTTATTTGGAGCGGGAATCGCCACAACAATTTTCCATGCCAATGCTCATTAAGCCAACATGAAACACAACAGTAAACTGGCAGCAAACTCTGCCACTAGTATCAGCAGTTCATTTACTTGCTACTGATATGAGATTAACTTACAATTCTGCCATTGACAATCCACATAAGATATGGGTACTGTTTGATGTCGAAAGTTTTGCAGGTCATCTCGTTGTCCAAGCAATTAACTTTGCCTATCTGGATGTACTCATTGTGTGCATACTGCACTGCTAAATCTGCCCATATTGGTGACAATTTCTGAAAACATTCACATTTTTTACTTATTTCGAATTATATAGAAATTCAGCCTTGCAGTCTTTATGTAACGCAAAACACATGAGACTGACAATCATTTCCCATTTACCTGTGATGCCTTACACCATGGTGCATAAAACATGATAAAATGCTGCCCTCTTGACACAAACTTCTCAATATTCTGATCATTCAAATAGGTCATACCACTGTATGTTTTCACCTCTCTGGATTCCTTCTCATAATCCAATCCCTGAAAAATTATATTGATTTTTACTGTCATTATAAGACTAAGTTACTGGTTAGCAGTCAATAAGGGAAGTTAATTTGGATTAACAAATTATAAATAAATTACTGCCCTCTCTCTAAAAAAGAATAGAATACTTTTTTATCACCAAATTAATCAAAAAGTTTGAGTTCTTCATAGAAAACATAATTTTTACATAAAATATTGAGTGCTGTTAATCTCCCACATGGTTGGACATATCTAGGCTTGAAACTAATTGATTGCTTACCTCCGATTTCATAGTAAACACTTCACTTAAAAATAATGTCAGGGATGGCAAGTCCCTAGTCCCCTTATATTCTACAGGCGAAAAAGTATTCTTATGGAAGTACAGTAGTGTTGGGTATCCTGGAAATTAATGAGAATCAAAATAATTTTACATTATTTTTACACATTACTGAATGAATGGAGTCATTTAAGGCACAGCACAAAAATTTAGAAAAAGTATGTATGCCTAAAGTATTGCATGATTGTTTTGCTTTTAGAAAAAGATGAATTTGTGGAACCAAGGGGCAGCAAAGATTAGAAAACTAATATTGTTGTTTAGTTTGAAATATGTTAAGTACATTTTATTTTGATCATCCTATATAAACACTCAACTGTAGAATTGTAGATGTTTCTTAGTATAGGTGTAATCTAATTATAAATCATAAAGTACCTGTGATGTCGTTCTCATTACATAATTTATAATGTATTGTACAGTCAACTTGGGCAATAGCAAACTTTGAATCTTTTGTATTTACTAGCTCAGCTAGTTCAGACCAGATTGGATGGAACTCTGTGCAGTGGCGGCACCTGAAAGTAGATTAATGTTATTCTACAGAATACTGTTTACCGGCAATACTGGCTGGTTTAGCCAGAGGTAAAAGCTTTACAAAGTTAAATAAATACAAACTGGAGTGATAAGACACTCCTATCGGTTAGGGTTATAATGGTAAAGTGCATCTCTAATAAAAAGAAGATACTCACCAGGGTGCATAAAACATTACAAAATTCCCGTCCATTTCTTCTATTTGAAATTTAAAATTGTTTGCATTGTATTCATACACTGAGCTTTCTTCAAGTGCAACGAAGTAGGGTAAAAATAGAAAATATAACAGCACTAGTCTCCTCAGCATTTTGGAAGATGTGACTAGAAATTATATTCAAGAAGGTTTTTATAGTTAAACAGCTGATTATAAAATGTGATCATTGAAGAAATTAAAAATGAAATAAAATATTATTAAATGATGAACACGAACACCAATCATTACTTTACTACACAACAACAGTGTTGCCGTATGAAGAAAAAAATATCCACTAAACCCATATCAAAAATGCGCTATATTTTACGAAAATCCTGTTTCTAAAATCCACTAAATTCCGCTAAGATTTTTTTAATGAATTTTAATAGAAATAAAAAAAAATGCGATAATTTAAAGACTTCTTCGTTTATTTAACTAACATTAGGTACTAAAATCAACTAAATTAAACAATTCCACTACGTCTTCATGGTCATCATCAGCATCACCCCCAGATGCCGATGTTGAGCCAACACCAGCTGCTGTTTCACAGTTTTGGTAATTTTGTCGAGAACATTTTCAGGTAAGTCTTATGTGTGGCAACTTTCATTAAGAATTTTCAATTGATGACGTATCATCGCCGTATGATCGCTATTTAGCGCTAGATTAAGTGCTGCCGGTCGGCGTCGTGGGATTTGTTTGAGGGGCAGCTTGCATAATTGCCTTTTTTGTTTAGCGAGCAATAAAACTGCACGTCTGTGCTTTTTTGATCCTTTTAACTATTTCTTTTAGTTTCATATTTCACATTTTGGCCTCGAAAAAGAGCGGGAGACAAAATATTAAACGCATCCAGCTACCTTTTTAAATCACATATTGGGTTCCTAACTAATGTTAAATTTTCCACCAGATTCCACTAAATATTTTTTAGCGCTTAGTTATGAAAAAAGAAGCGCTATAGACCCTATAATTGCACTAGATCTAGCGGAAAATGCGCTAAAACGGCAACACTGCACAACAAATCAAATGAATGGAATGAATGAATATATTTGAATATTTGATTGAATTTTTTCTCCTCCACCACAGATAACAAGAAATCAATATTAACAAATTCATTCACTCTCTCCACAGACTGACAATTCCATAGACTACATCTACAGACTGCTACAGACCTTAGTAGAATATTTTTGAGCTACAGACTGACTGCAATGACGACTTTTTACTAGTCTCCCATTCACGTAACAATCTTCTTCTTCAGTATAAAAAGAGAAGTCCTGACTGACTAACTCATCAACGCCCAGCCCAAACCCTTGGACCTAGAAAGCTGAAATTTTGCACAGAGATTCCCTATGCAAGGAATAAGGAAGGAATTCTGTGGGATATTTGTCCAACATCCACGCGGGCGAAGCCGCGCGGGAAGTGCTAGTCACATCATTTTATTTAATTTAATTTAGTAAAAAGTTATTTAAAATACTAAATGAGTTTTGACATAAATTAAACAATAAACATTATTTGAAAATCATCTAAATTGATAAAGAATAAAGTTACAATCACAATAAAATACAGAGCATCGACAAACGTCACTATGCCGTAGCTTTTAGGAACATACAAAAGAATGTGGTAATTCTTCAAAATGGTCGCTTTGTATGGTTTGCCAACTTGCATGTCTGTGTTTCAGAGTTCTTTGTTTTCGTAATTCATTGGATATTATTACATTTATGGAAAAGTTTATGCAAATTCTCAGTTGTTTAGTTCGGATATGAACATTGACATTGTTATCATAATTTGTGGTGTACGAGAAAGATGTCATCGGTAATGTGATGTGAGAGCTCTCCGATAGAATTTTTATTTTACGAGATTATGACGTTTGTGATTCCGAATCAGATTTGCAGAAAGTGAAAAATATCCTGGTAAATTGTTATTCTACTATATATTTCAAAACAGCCCCTGTAATTGGTTAAACATAAGAAACAAAGCTGACTCTAATTTTGGCATTCCACAGTACTATGTCATGATTGATTCGTGTTGAACATTCTTTTGGCTTGTAATGAACCAACAGCTTTGACTGGAGGAATATTAATTCAGAATGTTATTTTGTTACGATTTATTCATTCTACACGTAATTTTGGTTATGACAGTTAGTGTATTTGTTATAGATTGTTATTCATGTTGATCAAAATTGTGTCCATGTCAAATGGCACAAACAATCCAGTAAGAGTTCAGTTTAGTATGTGATGACAACCCATGCGAAGTCTTATGAGTGTTTATTTAGTCTGTTTTATGTGATATTGTTTTTTTACAGTATGCAAAACAAGCTCTCAAAGCATTGGATGTCCATATTATGTTGAAAAAACCCAGGCATTAAAAAGAAGCCTAAACAAACGAATTTGAACACATCTGGACTACAAGTTGCAAGACAATATTTTAGTGTATAATAAATGCAATCGTGAGCAGTGAACATGAGTGTGATCAGAAGGTGGTGTGTGCTCGTGTGATGGGAGGGGTCGGGTGAGAGGTGAGGCGCACGGGCGCGGGCGCGGGCGCCATGAACCCGCCGGCGCCCCGCCAGGCGGCCGCTCGCTCCGGCTATCATCAAAAGGCGCTAGCCCAGATCCGCAACTCGCTACTACCATTTGCTAACAATGGCAACTCCGAGCCTCCCGGCTCGTCAGCAGCCAGCACCGTCAGCTCAGGTGTTAGCTCTGGCTTCAGCTCATCGTCAGGAAATGGTCTTGATAAAGATTTAACTGCACTACCGCAGACCTTAAATCAACTGATTGCTTTGGGTTTTGATGAGGTAAGTACAAGTATTATTGATTACTTTTGTATTAAAAATAGTTGAATATTTAAACCGAGAATTGTAATATGTTATAAACAGATAGAAAGGTGTGCTCTCAAAATGATGCGTTAGGTTCGAATGCCACTATTATGTCTGCTAAGCGCTAAGATTAGAGCAGATGCCAATAGTCCAGAAAGCATGACTGCTACCTCTGTATAATCATCCTTTAAACATACTGCTTATACATGCACTGTTAAGTAAGACCAAAATAATCCATACTAATATTATAAATTCGAAAGTAACTCTGTCTGTCTGTCTGTCTGTCTGTCTGTCTGTCTGTCTGTTACCTTTTCACGCCTAAACCACTGAACGGATTTCGATAAAATTTGGCAAGGCTATAGATGGTATGCTGGGGACGGACATAGGCTACTTTTTTTTTCAAAAATAATCTTCCAGGGGGTGATATAGGGGATGAAAGTTTGTATGGGAAACTCAGTTTTTCTGAAGTTAGGGATGTGAAAATTAAAATGTATGCTTTTGATAGGAAATTAAGAAATATGCGGTTCAGCGTTTTTGAAAAATCATCCCCTGAGGGGTTAAAATAGGGGTTGATTTTAAAATTTACAAAACTGCACGGATTTCGATAAAATTTGGCAAGGCTTTATATAGCATCTTGGGGAAGGACATGGGCTACTTTTTGTCTTAAAAAATAATCCTACAGGGGGTGATATAGGGGCTGAAAGTTTGTATGGTAAACTCAGTATGTCTTAAGTTAGGGATGTGAAAATTAAAATGTATGCTTTTGATAGGAAATAAAGAAATATGCGGTTCAGCGTTTTTGAAAAATCCTCCACTAAGGGGGTAAAATAGGGGTTGATTTTAAAATTTACAAAACTGCACGGATTTCAACAAAATTTGGCAAGGCTTTATATAGCATCCTGGGAAAGGAAATAGGATACTTTCAAAAACAATACTACGGGGGGTGATATAGGGGATGAAAGTTTGTAAGGGAAACCCAGTATTTCTAAAGTTAGGGATAACAAATTCATGCTATTGGTAGGAAATTAAGAAATATGCGGTTCAGCGTTTTTGAAAAATCCTCCACTAAGGGGGTAAAATAGGGGTTGATTTTAAAATTTACAAAACTGCACGGACGTCGATAAAATTTGGCAAAGCTTTATATAGCATCCTGGGGAAGGACATGAACTACTTTTTGTCTTGAAAATAATCCTACAGGGGGTGATATAGGGGACGAAAGTTTGTATGGAAACTCAGTATTTCTTAAGTTAGGGATGTGAAAATTAAAATGTATGCTTTTGATAGGAAACAAAGAAATATCCGGTTCAGCGTTTTTGAAAAATCATCCCCTAAGGGGGTAAAATAGGGGTTGATTTTAAAATTTACAAAACTGCACGGATTTCGACAAAATTTGGCAAGGCTTTATATAGCATCTTGGGAAAGGACACAGGAAACTTTCAAAAACAATACTACAAGGTGTGATATAAGGGATGAAAGATGGGAAACCCAGCATTTCTTAAGGTAGGTATATGAAAATTCAAATTTATGCTTTTGGTAGGAAATAAAGAAATATGTGGTACAGCGTTTTTGAGGATGTACAATAGGGGTTGACAAATGTTTGTGTAACTACCTCTTTTTAAGAGATTTAAGGGATTGGAAATGTAGTCATAGTTCGAATCTTGAGGTAACATTTAGTCTTTATTTCATTCGAAGTTTTTACGAGGAAATTATTTGAACGAGTGGACTCTCGGACAAAAGTTATTTGTTATTAGAGCGTGACTGGCATAATAAATTTTAAGTAATTAAAAAAGTCCCCCCCGCCGCGTAAGTGTGTCTGTTTGAATGCGATAATGTCAAAAAGTACCGAACGGATTTTCATACGGTTTTCTCCAATGAACGGAGTGATTCAGTGTAATTCATTATGGTTTTGTGTAAATTGGCTGAAATATGACGACGACTGTTGAAGATGTCGGAAAAAATCATGCCAACTGGTAGCTTTATGATACACGGTAACGATATATCGTAGCGATTTGAGTTTGTACAGTTATATCGGACGGCCCTATGTTTTCCACATGTACGTTCCCATGGGATATTTTCCGACATCCACGCGGGCGAAGCCGCGGGCAAAAGCTAGTACTTTCATATGTATTTGGTTTGCTAAGGAATAGTTTCATAGAACATTATTCTAGTTCTGTTTTAAGACAGCCTAAAAAAGGATTTACTATACTAGAAAGGTTTAGGTAGTAAAATAAAGGTAAATACCTTGTTTATGAAATAAATTATTATTTATTTAAATAACATAAAATAATGTTATGACTTATTACACAAACACATATTATACAAATAAACTACTACTTAAACTAATGGTTCAATTGATTTAGTGATCATTATTATTGTATTTACTTTGTTTTTTGCATTTTATTTTTAAACTGAAGTTTTAAAATAAAAAAAATAAAAAAATACAAACATCCGAATTGAGAACCTCCTCCTTTTTTAGAAGTCGGTTAAAAAAGATAACAAGACACATCAAGTTCCCTGAAGTTATGGGAAAATTCATCAAAGAAAAAGCCTTTGAAGCAATTCTTGCCTAACCGAGTTGTAACTGCATGGAATAGGCTCCCGGAAAATGTTGTGACGGCTCCCTCACTGAACTGCTTCAAGAATCGACTGGACAGATTAAATATCTCCAAGCTATTTGATACACACGCATCAGCTAATTAGCTGCTAGTGTGTTTAACCAAAATAATAAAATAATAATAATAATAATCAAGATTGTTTACCTTTATTTCACTACCTAAACCTTTCTAGTATATGCATTCAAAAGATTTCAACAAGAAGAACAGTATAGTAAGAGACTGTTCCTGTTCCCTCATTAGTATATTGGCATTATTGTCTAATAGACAAATCATTATTTGGAAGATTACTAACCAACCTTCACACAGTCTGAAGATAATGGACCCAAATTAGACCCAAATATTACATTAAACAAATAATGGCAAGAATGCAGAATACTACATAATTTATAAAACTACCAATACATCTAAACTAGCGTAGCGTAACTACCTGCGTGTTTTAACATAATCCTATGGTGTTTGGCAGTACTTGGCTTTCTGTCAGTGAAAAAAAATTTTTAATCTGCTCTGTACTTCCAGATATTACGTTTTACAAACATATTTCATCATCATGATCTTCCTGCCCTTGTCCCATGTTACTTGGGGTTGGCGCAACACATTTTATTTTTCCATTCTCCCCTTTCAACCGTCGTGCTGTCATCATTCCCTTCCCTTTCATATCATTCTTTTACGAACATATTTAATAAACAAATAATTTTACCTCTTTATAATATTAATTTAGATTTCGATAATTTACTAAAGATTATACTTAGTTTTTATTGAATGTATAGTTTTTGTCCAGATTTTATTGCAATAACAACTTAATAGTGCTTACTTTAATAGTTTTTATTGTGTCTATTCATCAAGGATTAAGGCGAAAGCGCCAGGGTAGCCCGCGAAATTCAAAATTTCTTACGTTTTTTGCAATTTTTAGGTCAGTGTGAGCTTGTATGTTGATTAAAATATGATTGGCGGCCGTAGCTAATATGGTTTTATAGAATTATAATCATTAGAATCAGCAATACAACTAACTCCATAAGTTAGCATTTACCTCAAATCTAGCGATTTCATGAAATCATGAGGTTTGAGGTAAATGCTAACTTATGGAGTTGTATTACTGATTCTAATGATTATAATTCTGTAAAGCCATATTAGCTACGGCCGCGAATCATATTTTAATCAACATACAACCTGACACTGATCTGCAAATTGCAAAACACGTAAGATAATTTGAATTTCGCGGGATACCCTGGCGCTTTCGCCTTAAAGGTCTAGTTTTTGATTTACTAACAATATTAATCCCCAATAAGAGGAGCTCGTGGCTAAGTAATAACTGCCGCACGGGACGATCCATCAGGTTAAGCTACGCTTAACGGGGTTGGTCAATGGATGGGTGACCATCTTTACACACCGAGACTCCTCCGTGCCTCGGAAAGCACGTTAAGCCGTTGGTCCCGGCTGTCATTCGTGGATCTTTGACAGTCGTTACGGGTCGTCAGAAGCCCGAAAGTCTGACAACCAGTCTTATCAAGGGGTATCGTATTACCCACTTACTGGGTTGTGGAGGTCAGACAGGCAGTCGCTCCATGTAAAATACTGGTATTCAGCTGCATCCGGTTAGACTGGAAGCCGACCCCAACATAGTTGGGAAAAGGCTAGGCAGATTGATTGATTGATTAATCCCCAATAAATTATATCAGACAGAATGCATTATTCTGATACAACACTGGCTATTATAATAATCAAAATAATATTCAGGATAAAGCAAATAATTTTTCCAGTGTTAGTGAGAGAATTAGTGGCTAAGTTTGCTTTGCAGGTAGGCAATTAATTAAAATTGTATAGGGTATTTCATAGCGTTTGAAAGTGTATAATAATATGAATCTGCCAATCATGAATCTCTTTTTTCTAGAGTATACTTCTTAGATGAAATTTTTGAGCAACAACTTTATCTTTACAGGACCCAGCTGTAAGAGCATTGAAATATGCTGGAGGGAGATTTGATGCAGCATTAGATTATCTGTCAAAGCAACAGGAATCTATCAATGGAGTCCTCAAGACAAGTAATTTAAACGCCCTGAACTCCAAGCTTATAAGAAAACCTAGTCTAGAGCGTGAAATTAACCTCCATAGAGGTAGTCCTGCACTCGATTCTGGTGCAGGCAGCTCTCGGTCTGACAGTCCGCGACAGTCAGACGCACCTCCCCTTCCTCACGAGAAATTGAGCAGGCAGTATTCGCCGTCCGGTTTCTCGGAGCCGCCTCCCCCTCCTCCCCCGCGATGTCCGTCCACGCCGCCGGTGATGCCGTCCGTGCAGCAGCTCATGAAGCGCATGTCGCCCGCGCCGCCGCTGCCGCCCGCGCGCGGCACCAGCCCCGTGGCGGCCGGCGCGCCCACCCCGCCCGCGCGCCAGCCCATGATCGTGCAGAACGGGCCGCAGGTGCAGCAGCAGCTCACGCAGCAGATCCAGGCGCTGAGCATTTATCAGTCGTCAGGCGGCGGCGCAGAACTCCCGCCTCCGTACCCTCTGTCGGGCGTGCCGCCTCCCCCGTCGTATTCGGTATCGATGCAGAATCGCCAGAGTCCCACGCAGTCGCAGGACTACAGAAAGAGTCCGTCGTCGGGGATCTACTCGGGAGGCACCTCCGCCGGGTCGCCGAGTCCGATTACGGTGACGCAATCGACCGGCTCGGCATCGGGGATGACTCGCCCTACGCCTATTCAGGCGTGGACTGCGAGACAAGCGGTGCAACCTCCCATTATCATGCAGTCCGTGAAGAGTACACAAGTCCAGAAACCGGTCCTGCAGACTGCCATAGCGCCTGTTGCCCCCCCGCCTGTCGCGAACTCGGCCGCGCAGCCGCCTCCACCTTCCTATGCTAGTTCTATTCAGCAAAAGCAACAGGCGCAGACACCGCCGAGCTACCCGTTGGCCCCGAAGCCGTCCTCGCCCGGGTCCACGCCTCCGGTCATCCCGACCGCGACCACTCCCACCGTCCCCACCACAGAACCGCCGAGCTACGCGATCACCATGCAAGCTCTAGCCGTGCAAAGAGGAATGCATCCCATTCCACCGCCGCCATATGGTAATCAAAACGACAACACGACTACTGTCAACTCCCACCACTCACCTTTACATAAGAAGTTCTCCAACACGGGTGAAGCTTCCCAGGTAGAAATTAAGTGTCCAAACCAAAACTGCACGAACAATCTTCTAAAAGACAGTGTTGCGGCATCCAGCTCGGATAAAAGTTCGAATGGTTCATCTGAGCGCCGACCGAAAGGTGTGGAGAAGATAAGGCATCAGTCACCTATACCAGAGAGGAAGAATATTAGCAAAGAAAAAGAAGACGAACGAAGAGATTGTAAAGTCAGAAACTATTCGCCTCAAGCTTTTAAATTCTTCATGGAGCAGCATGTCGAGAACATTTTGAAGTCGTATAAACAGCGAACATTTAGACGAATGCAGTTGGAGAAAGAAATGACGAAAATTGGTCTCAGTGCGGAAGCGCAATGTCAAATGAGGAAGATGTTATCTCAGAAAGAATCCAACTACATTAGGCTAAAGAGAGCGAAAATGGACAAGTCAATGTTCACGAAGATAAAGCCGATAGGTGTCGGTGCCTTTGGGGAAGTGACGTTAGTAAGGAAGATTGATACTAGTCATCTATATGCCATGAAGACACTTCGCAAGGCTGACGTGCTGAAGCGGAACCAGGTGGCGCACGTGAAGGCTGAGCGGGATATATTAGCGGAGGCTGACAACGAGTGGGTCGTCAAGCTTTATTACAGCTTCCAAGATAAGGACAACTTATATTTTGTGATGGACTACATACCTGGTGGTGATCTGATGTCTTTGTTAATAAAGCTGGGCATCTTCGAGGAGAGCCTCGCCAGGTTCTACATCGCGGAGCTGACGTGCGCTGTGGAGAGCGTCCATAAGATGGGCTTCATCCACAGGGACATCAAGCCCGACAATATTCTAATAGATCGTGATGGCCATATTAAGTTGACTGATTTCGGTTTATGTACGGGATTCAGATGGACGCATAACTCGAAATACTATCAAAGAAATGGTGAGCATATTTAAACATCAATTCTTACATCAATACCTGCTAGGGGGGTTACTATGTGCTCATAGCAGCGCAGAAGTTGAATGTTTCCAGCGAGAGAGAGAGAGGCGGAGCTATATACGACCTATAGCACCATCACTCTCTCTCACTGGAAACATTCAACTTCTGCCCTGCTTCAAGAGCTCATAGTAAGCCCCCTCACTGTGTGTTATGACTCGATAGTTCATTTGCAAATAAAATTAGCAATCCTACTTAAAATCGAATAATTCTATTTTTGATTTCGCCATCATTAGTTATATTCTCATAAATTTTTCAGATCACGGACGGCAAGACTCGATGGATCCGGTGGATGGTGAGTGGGGCGCCATGGGCGAGTGTAGGTGTCACCAGCTGAAGCCTCTGGAAAGGCGACGCAAGCGGGAGCACCAGCGGTGCCTGGCGCACTCGCTGGTCGGCACGCCCAACTACATCGCGCCCGAGGTGCTGCAGCGCACCGGCTACACGCAGCTGTGCGACTGGTGGTCCGTCGGCGTCATTCTCTACGAGATGCTCGTCGGCTCACCGCCCTTTCTGGCCTCCACACCCGCCGAAACGCAACTGAAGGTTGGCTATTTAACTTTTAATCTTCACTATATAATAACCTTTCAGTGAATATTTTAATCAACTATTGTTTAATTTCACAGGTTATAAACTGGGAAAGCACTCTTCATATTCCGGACGCCGCAAAGCTATCCCCCGAGAGCAAGGATCTAATCCTACAGCTGTGCTCTGGTCAGGAGACGAGGCTGGGCAAGGATGCCAATGAGGTGAAGAATCACCCATTCCTGCACGGCATCGACTTCGACAAGGGGCTGCGGAGGCAGGTGGCGCCCTACATCCCACGGATCGACTATGCCACCGACACGTCCAACTTCGACCCGGTAGACCCGGACAAGTTGCGCAACTCGGGCAGCTCCGACTCCAACAAGTCGGACAGCGAGCTGCTTGACAACGGCAAGACGTTCCACGGCTTCTTCGAGTTCACGTTCCGGAGGTTCTTCGATGATGGCTACACGAACAAGATCAACCTCGACGACAACGACAACCAGGGCCCCGTGTACGTGTAGAACGACGCTGACAGTGATAAAAGAGACACTGAGACTAACTTGTAGGATTTTTTTACAAAGTGTGTGCCTTTGACTCTCTCTATTAAAACATTAGTTTTTGTAAACGTAACGAATATAACGTATTTAAAATTAATTAAAAGCCGTATTGTTAATAATCCCGGTGATAATGTTGTAATATTGTATCGTTATGTATTTGTAAGAGTAATCTTATTTCACTGTAATATATGTAATGGATGGATCACAGTAGTGCATAGCCTAACTATGGTGCTGTCGGCGGCGCGGGCGCGGGGTGACGCGGTCCGCGTCGCGATATCTAATGTCCATTCAGTGTATACTATTTTTTGTAACTAGAGAAATTATTTATGAGATAAGAACAAGCTTACTGGAATTAGCGAATGATTGTCACTATATTTTCTTATGTATTTATCGAGGTAGGTCGCTTATGTGTGTTTGTTTATATACGTGTAAAACGTTTACTTATGATTCATTAACGTCATACAAACATTGGCATAATTAGTAAAACATACTGTGCTTCCATGTTGTCTGCAGGACACTAGCTCATAATGTGTGCCTTAGAATTTCAATATTAACATTTTTACAAGTGTATGTTAAAGAATTTGTGATGGATCGGTCGATTGTATACTACAACATAGTAGATAAAGTTTTATAATTCGACGTATGTACTGAGTGCAATACATATTTATTAACGAAACAAGAGTCGATGCATACTTCATTTGCTGTTGTTGAAGTTTTACTTCGATTTTTATTTTAGTAAAGCACATTTTGAGTCGAATTTTTGTGTTTAAAATATGCAAGATTTTGTAACTTACCATATAACTAACAATATCCAATAAAGTCGCAAAGTGAATAACATAAAGTAATGAGAACAAAAGGCGTTTTACCCGCCATACAATAACAAACTGCTTGTTTGTGGTCGTTTTACGAAAAACGCCATTTTTTCACTTGTAGGTACAGTAAAATATGAGTCAGTTCAATTTTAAATTATGTGTTATTGAATGTAAATTGTTTTATTCTGAAATGAATCATGCTTATAAGTGAATGAAAATAAAATATGGGAATTTTTGTTAATTTTTTTCTTTCAAATCCTTGATAAAAAATTTATATTTATACCATCATAGGCCAAGAATGTGACCTATCATGCAGCATATTTATTTCATAGCAATGTTATTTTTATGGTTCTAATAAAAAGTTTTGCACTCTCTGGTTAAAATCTTCAGCATACTTCAAATGAATGTGATGTTTGCCTTCTGTGTAAAGATGTATCCTGCAAGAAAAAAAAAAACAAGAAAAAAACTCTACTGGGTGAAATTAAATTATCTAGCGAGACTCCGCAGACGTGATGGATATCGATATCTAAACATGACAAAATAAAAATGATATTTTTTTTGGGGTCTACGTCCGCTGGTAATATTGTTCTGAAGTATGAGTTGAGAAAATTGTTAATTTGCAATTTTATCGCATAAGTAATTTTTTTGTGATTTTTAGTTTTTCAACTTTTTGTTTTGTTTGTTATTGGGATAAATTATTTTCCGAATAGTCCCAGTCGCCCCCACATGGATTGCCGGCAGGTGGCAACTGGCAATTGGGAAAAATATTCCCAGTTGCCCCCGCGTGGCGACTGGGAACTTATTGCCCCCACTTCAAATCGCTGTACATTGCGGCGTGGATCGGCAAACCCCCTCATCGTTATCTGTCTTACGGCCGCGATGATAAATGATATTTTTTTAGGGACACCAGTCGCCACCCGGAGGCAACTGGGATTTTATTCCCAATTGCCAACTGGTGGCAATCCATGTGGGGGCAACTGGGACTATTCGAGCCCGCGGTCGGATGCAAATTATGAAATATGAACATTTTGACACTTACTTTGAGCCATCAATTTGAGTGTGTAAATGGGCAATATGTATACAGTCCACTAAAGGATCCTTTTGACCATACAGTATGTATGTAGGGCATTTTATATGCTTTAGGAGTTCAGCACAAATGTCGCCATTCTTCGTTTTGACAATGGCTTCCTGTCCATCTATCCACTCGGCCCAGTATCTTGAGAGTAGTTCTTCTCCATACACCTCAATTAAAGGCTCCCTCATCTTTTTTGACCATGTATTTATATCCCTAATTTCTGAAAAGAAATAAACAACAAGGATTTATTGCTGATCTTTCAAACCTTTCTTGGCCCAACCCAAACTTTGACGTACTCAATTTTCGAAGAAAACTTACTGTTATACATTAATTCCAGTTCACAGGACAAGACGAAAGCCTTGCAGCTCCAAACCACAAGTTTAGTGACAGCATCTTGGTACTTAGCAGCGTGCATCAAACTTGGGGAGCCACCATCACTGAATCCCAATACAGAGTACTTGGGAATTTTCAAGGCCTTTAAATAAACAAATATAGTAGGTAAGTACCTACTTAATTAAACGACTACCTCAAAAAGGGGTAGGTATTACATTCTTGCCACACCATCTTTCATCTCACCATCATTTCTCATTTTTTCATCTACATTTTCTTTTTTCTTGCATAGTGTCCTTGACCACACAATCGGTGAGGATTTGAAAACTTCATGAAAATCAATTTTGAAATTGCCAAAAAATAGTCTAGATATAGTCCCCAAGCTCAAAAAAAATAGTGGCATTAGGATTCAGAAGTTATACTGTATGTTGGTGAGGATTGTGGAGTGAATGTCTCCACACAAACTACGGCTTTTGGCGATGACAGTTATCTGCTATAACTTCTAACCTTATTATTGATTTTTTTGACCTCATCTGACTAAAAATGTGAGCTTAAGTAATTTCTAAATGTTCCATAGCTCCCACAGTAATATATGACTTATAATTTTTTTTTCTCAATGGCGGCGCTGCTGGCAGCTACATTCTTCCATATGAGCCATTTCACGTTTTCGGGCGAATATCTAAGATTTTAGTCGCCTAATTTACCATCTTAGGTAAAACTCTGACATTGTTGAATACATTTAAAAGAAAGACCAATCTTTCGTATTGATTTTTAATGTACTTAACACATTTACAAAAACTTATTTGTTTACTTTGTGGCGATTAATCTCCCACAACTAGTAGGTATGCAAAAAAATCATCGCAGTCAATTTCAGACTCCTAGATCTATCATTAATATTCATAAATTTTACTTTAAAAAATACATAAAGCATCAGAAATATAATTTTGTTGACTTTTAATGTACTAGTTAACTAGAATATCGATTATTATTAACATTAATTAGTAAAAAAAATAAAGTCTCGGTGCAATTTTTTCGTTTTTTGCCACCGACTTCCGAAATTAAAGTTGTTTTTCACTTAGTGGTAAGTAAGTAGTTTTTTTTTTTTGGAAGTTGGTTATTTTTTTTAACCGACTTCGAAAAAGGAGAATGTTATTATGTTCGACTTTATGTAGGTACCACTACAATATGTAAATTACAGTGACAGGAAGCTATTTCTAATAACATATATCATCCACATACGACTAAGACCCAAGCTAATTCAAACTACTACCTAAGCTAAGTTAATTACTACATGGGACTAACTTCGAGGTACTAGGTCCACAGAACATAATAATACCCTACGTCTCTCCCGAATAAAACAAGAATCGTTCAAATCGGACAACTCTTTCAAAAGTTCATGGTCACTAAAAATAATCTATACTAATATTATAAAGAGGAAAGATTTTTTTGTTTGTTTGTGTGTTTATTTGTTTGTTTGTTTGTACCGAATAGGCTCCGAAACTACTGGACCGATTTTAATCATTTTTTCACCAATAGAAAGTGAAATTATCAGGAAGTACCTAACATAGGCTATAATTTATTTTCGAAAAAAACTATAGATCCTTAAGAAAATTTCAATAATGTAATGCAAAGTAGCAAAATTTTGCCTATAAAATTCTAAAACTAAGTAATAGCGTGGGCGATGCGACGGGGTGGGACGTGAAACTGGTGAACAAGAAATTTCACGCGGACGAAGTCGCGGGCAGAAGCTTTTATAATATATACGTCCTCCTTTTATTTTCAATGGTTAAAAAATACCAAGGATTAATGTACCTCCATGAACGCATACGCAGTGTCTGCATCCCTTTCATAGAAGTCTGTAGTAAACTTTTTTTCTGGTGGTCTGCTCTTGCCATAGCCTGGGGGATCCCAAACTACTAAAGTGAACTTTTCGTGGTCGAAGTTCTCTATTTGAGGTTTTGCTGTAGTCCATATTGTGCCCAACGCACCAGGCCAGAACAAGATGTGATGGGCTCCATGACCAACTTTTACGTAGTTAATATTACAGTTATTGACTTTTATTTTCTCTTCCTGAAAGTGAAACATATCAAACATACATAACTTATAAAAAAGATTTTGATGAATTGTAAACCTCTTTTTTTTTTTGTCATTTTGATCCGGTCAACAGCGAGTGGGACTCGCGCACCGAGGGTTCCGTTCCGATTTCCGAAAAAGTGTGCTATTTACAGACATCGTTTTATTTTTCCTGTAATCTTTAAGTACATAAACTTCTATCACATGAATAATTTCAGATTTTTCTCTTTGCAAACTTCGGAGATAAGGGGGAACGGTATTTTTTTTACATTTTTCATTAAAAGTCGAAAACTATGCGGCCTAAAAAAAAGAAGAAAAAAAAAATTGAGAATGTGCAAACAGCGCTCTTTCATAATTATGATATCCCACATGCCCTAGTAGCCCCACTTTTAATTTTTAAGACACCCTTTCAGTGCCTGTTGCAAAAAAAATACAACTATTTTTATTTCTTTCTTATTTGCAAAATAGTTGGGTAAACGTCATCTAAAACTGTTCCAAATTTCAAGTTTAGTAGTTTTTGAGTTATCCAACTGTGGCAGACAGACAGACTGAGTCATAATGGTAATAAGGGTTCCTTTTTACCATTTTGGTACGGAACCCTAAAAACCAAGTAGGTACATACTTTATATAATGTACTCCTCTGACGCCTTTTCTGAGCCACAAGATACAAGCGACGGCGCCGCGACGCTTAGCTTGTGGCTCACCGAACATCAGATATTGTATTCTTACGTTTTGAGGAATTATTATTATTATTTTTCTTGTCTTTGACATATCTCAGGACCCTGGGGTCCCGGTCCTTTGGAAGGCGTACGAGGGGCCGAAGCCAACTCGCAGAGGCCCCTTAGACAATTTTAAATAACGAGGCGGCACCAGCCGACGACTATCCCTGTATGCACTATGCAAGTGCACCCAAGGACAACCCCCGGTTGGTGCAGGACTATTGCAGAGCATGGAAAGAAAACATATTGGGCTATGGGTTTGGGTGGCTATAGTGGATCGGGTACCTTGAATTATGGAAGAACTATGTCGCCTGCCTGACCAATGTTATATAATACACACAGATAAAATGGCAGGGGGTGACTTGCACACTCGATAAAGGGCCCCCGAAAACGGTCGCTGGCACAAAGTGTCATAGCGGCAAGGGGGCAACATGTCCTGAGGTGCTTGAGGAGTGGAGAGGTATTCCACGGTTCTCAGAACAATTCCAAAGCCCGGAAGATGGTCAAGATCCCTACAAACACTTACTGGAATACTTCCTTCCTCCGAGCATGTTTGCTCTTGCGAATCTCCACTCAAGCCGGCCAATAAAGGCAAAAATGAGGAGGGAGCTCTGTTCCTCATCAGTGCTCACTCCAGCCGGCCAATAAAGGCAAGCCAGAGGTGAGGAACAAGACTTCTCCCGTGAGATAGGGTCCGTGGGGTCACTACTGCCCAACAGCTCGCCACATGCTGCCCTGCGGGTTTCTGTATCTCTCTTGGTCTGACTCCTCACCCTAGACCTGTTCCGGCAAAGTAAACTCTACCGGGACAGACCCAGAGTTCGGAGCGCGAAAGCCCCACCACGACGTCAACGTAGAGATACGGAGGTGGGGTTATTATTATTATTATTTTTATTTGTCTTGACAATTCTCGGGACCCTGGAGTCCCGGACCTTTAGAAGGCGTACGAGGGGCCAAAGCCAACTCGCAGAGGCCCGTTAGACGCTTTCGATGAAATGAGGCACCAACCGACGATTATCCCTGTACGCACTATGCAAGTGCACCCAAGGACAACCCCCGGTTGGTGCAGGACTATTGCAGTATATAGAAATAAAGAGATTGGACTATGGATTTGAGTGGCTAAAGTGGACTGGTTGCCTAGAACTATGAAAGGACTATGGCCCCTGCCGGATCAATGTTTTGTAATACACGGATAAAATGGCAGGGGGTGACTTGCACACACAATAATGGGCTCCCGAAAAGGTCGCTAGCACATAGTGTCGTAGCGGCAAGGGGGCCACATGTCCTGAGGTGCTTGTGAGGAGTGGAGAGGTATCCCACGGTTCTCAGAACAATCCCAGAGCCCGGAAGATGGTCAAGATCCCTACAAACACTTACTGGAATACTTCCTTCCTCCGAGCACGTTTGCTCTTGCGAATCTCCACTCAAACCGGCCAATAAAGGCAAGAAAGAGGTGGGAGCTCTGTTCCTCGTCAGTGTTCACTCCAGCCGGCCAATAAAGGCAAGCGAGAGGTGAGGAACAAGACTTCTCCCGGGAGATAGGGTCCGTGGGGTCGCTACTGCCCAACAGCTCGCCACATGCTGCCCTGCGGGTTTCTGTATCTCTCTTGGTCTGGCTCCTCATCCTAGACCTGTTCCGGCAAAGTGAACTCTACCGGCACAGACCCAAAATTCGGAGCGCGCAAGCCCCACCACGACGTCAACGTAGAGATAATCGGCCAAGTGCGTGTCGGGCCACGCGCAGTAATAGGGTTCCGTAGTGCACGCCGCCGCCCGTCGTTATTCGAGCGTAAATATTATTAATTTAGAAATAATTATTAATAAGAATGTTATGATTTTATTGTTGTAGGCTTAGATTATGAAATTCATAATCTAAGGTTGTAGGTATATTTTTACATGGTTTATAAACTTATATTTTCTACCTGATTTATGTACCTAACAACGTTAGGTACATAAATATTTTTTAATGGAACTTGTACGAACTTTTTACTGTTCAAAGTAAATTTTACAAGTTTTTTCACAAATCCGCAATAGCAATTTAGTGTACAGAAGGTACCTACCCTAAAAAAATTTTTTTTTCATGATTTTATTTTACTACTTTGTCGGCGTGGTGAATATGTATATCCATGCCAAATTATAGCTTTCTAGTACCAAGAGTTTCTGAGCTAAGCTGCGGACGGACAGACAGACAGACGGACGGACATAGCGAAACTATAAGGGTTCCTTGTTGACTACGGAACCCTAAAAAATGTCTGACATATCTTGGGACCCTGGGGTTCGGACCTTTGGAAGGCGTACGAGGGGCCGAAACCAACTCGCAAAGGCCCCAGACAATTTTAAATGACGAGAAGGCATCAATCCGACGATTATCCCTGTATTCACTATGCAAGTGCACCCAAGGACAACCTCTGGCTGGTGCAGGGCAGGACTATAATATGGCAAAACATGAAAACAAAACATATTGGGCTATGGGTTTGGGTGGCTATAGTGGATTGGGTAACTTAACTATAGAAGAACTTTAGAACCGTCCCCTGCCTGACCAATGTTATATAGGTATACTAATGGTACATGGTTAAAATGGCACGGGGTGACTTGCAAACTCATGGGCCCCCGACAACAGTCGCTAGCCCATAGTGACATAGCGACAAGGGGGCAACATGTCCTGAGGTGCTTGATGAGTGGAGAGGCCACGGCTATCAGGACAATCCTGGAAGCACGGTCAAAATCCTTACTAGCATCTTACTGGAATACTTCCTCCTCCGAGCACGTTTGCTTTTGCGAATTTCCATTCAAGTCGGCCAATAAAGGCAAAATGAGGTGGGAGCTCTGTTCCACTCCATTTAAGGTTGATGCGCCAAGGTAGCCCGCGAAATTCAAAATTTCTTACATTTTTTGCAATTTGTAGGTCAGTGTGAGCATGTATGTTGATTAAAATATGATTCGCGGCCGTAGCTAATATGGTTTTACAGAATTATAATCATTAGAATCAGCAATACAACTCCATAAGTTAGCATTTATCTCAAATCTAGCGATTTCATGAAATCATGAGGTTTGAGATAAATGCTAACTTATGGAGTTGTACTGCTGATTCTAATGATTATAATTCTGTAAAGCCATATTAGCTACGGCCGCGAATCATATTTTAATCAACATACAAGCTCACACTGACCTACAAATTGCAAAAAACGTAAGAAATTTTGAATTTCGCGGGCTACCCTGACGCTTTCACCTTAAGTGAAAATAGACATATAATGAAGAAAAAGGAAAGTTAAATTGGCTTTGATGTAAACCAGCCGTGATTTTTTGGGTAGCAAGTTTTCCACTATATCGGCCGCCCTCTCTTTCATAAACTCAGGTGTTAACACAAATCTTCATCACTAGAATGCATTTTTAACCCCCGACGCAAAAAGAGGGGTGTTATAAGTTTGACCGCTATGTGTGTGTGTGTGTGTGTGTCTGTGTGTCTGTCTGTGGCACCGTAGCGCTTAAACGGGTGGACTGATTTGGATGCGGTTTTTTTTATTTGAAAGCAGGTTTTCCAGCGATGGTTCTTAGACATGTTTTATCAAAATCGGTTCAGCCGTTTCAAAGTTATTCGCTCTATTGTTAGCTGCGGTAGGGATCTTAGACGCGTAATGGGTATTTACTTTACTTTCAAACCTTAGTGTGACCTAAAATTTGAAACATCCATGTATGCTATCTATCTATGCAAGATTATGGAATTCTTGGTCTGATGCTGCAGCCAGGATATCCAGCACTAGTGTGCTGGATACACTCTTGAAAAATTAATAGCAGAAATGTCGTGTTTGGATTCATTTACATCAGTATTTGATTCTATATACAATGCAATGGTGGCAACAGGATGAGCTGATGCTGCAGCCAGGATGTCCAGCACACTAGAACACTCTTGAAAAAGTAATAGCAGATATGTCGTGTTTGGATTCATTTACATCAGTATTTGATTCTACATACAATGCAATGGTGGCAACACGATGAACTGATGCTGCAGCCAGGATGTCCAGCACACTAGAAGACTCTTGAAAAAGTAATAGCAGATATGTCGTGTTTGGATTCATTTACATCAGTATTTGATTCTACATACAATGCAATGGTGGCAACACGATGAACTGATGCTGCAGCCAGGATGTCCAGCACACTAGAACACTCTTGAAAAAGTAATAGCAGATATGTCGTGTTTGGATTCGTTTTGATCAGAATTTTATTCTACATACAATGCAATGGTGGCAACACGATGAGCTGATGCTGCAGCCAGGATATCCAGCACACTAGAATACTCTTGGTAAAATAATATAGCAGATATGTCGTGTTAGGGTTCGTTTTGATCAGTATTTGATTCTACATACAATGCAATGGTGGCTACACGATGAGCTGATGTTGCAGTCAGGATATCCAGCACACTAGTACACTCTTGAAAAAAAAATAGCAGATAGTAGTGTTTGTATTCGTTTTTTTATCAGTATTTAATTCTATTTGCAGTACGATGGTGGCATCATTATAAGTTAATGTTATGTGCAGAGAAACTTAACATTCTGCAGTATTAAAAATTCATTTCTGTATTGTTAAATTGTTTAAAAAGTTTAAAAAGGTTAAAATAAAAATTAAATTAAAAATTTAAAAAACCCCCAACGCAAAAAAGAAAAGAGAACATTTAAAAAGTCAAAAATAATACCTATCGTTGAGCCATCAAATTCGATTGAGTAATACCTATATATATTTTAATTACAGAAATTGATGGATGGCACGATAAGGTTTGCTCATTGAAATGGCGCTATAATGTCACGGCGGGTTACCGCATAAGTAAGTCAGACCCTTCACTTGATTGACTATGTACATATGCGGTACCCCGCCGCGAAATTATAGCGCCAATTCAATGAGCAAACCTTATCGTGCCATCCATCAATTTCTGTAATTAAAATATATATAGGTATTACTCAATCGAATTTGATGGCTCAACGATAGGTATTATTTTTGACTTTTTAAATGTTCTCTTTTCTTTTTTGCGTTGGGGGTTTTTTAAATTTTTAATTTAATTTTTAAACGATTAGAACAACACTAAACAAACACAAAATTAAATACTAAACTTTGTGTGCGTACAACTTACAGAATTCAAAATAGCGCCAATTTACTAAGGACAGCAAAGAACACAAAACAGTTTTTAGAGCGAGCGCGCACTGCGGTGCGTTTCCATTAGTTCTGCCGCACTGGGCGGCGCCTACAGTAACAAAACGCATGACCGCAGTGCGCGCACTTCAAAGACATTCCATACTTCACAGATTATGCTGTAGAAAAACGCACCGCAATGCGCGCTCGCCCTTATTGTAATGCAATTGAATTTAGAACACATCAATATACAGGGTGGCCGGAACATTGACGTCCAAAAATAAAATTTCGGTCCCTCGTATCGTGGGGTATTCGAATCACCCCCATGTATGTTCCGCGACTTTTCATAGTTTTCGAGTTATGAATTTTTTTCTGAATGTTTGAAAATTTTCGACCTGACCAACCTAAAAAAAAAAAGTAGAGGGTTTTATCGAGTTTCTTTTTTTGCAACTGAATTTTCATAAGTAGTACTTTTATGCATAAAATAATCAGCTTCGTAACTGTGATGAAAGTTATGAAAATGTTGATCTAAAGTGAAAAATTTACGTTCGGTAAATTATGACTTAAATTTTCAACTTCAAATTAAAAATCTAAACAGGTGACTTCATGGTTCTCAAGTAGGCTTCAAGAATGCGCCAGACTCTCAGCTTTCATAATCATTAAAAAACGTAGGACTTAATGGGGCTAACTTTGGCCTTAATCGGCCTTCAAAGACTGCGAGGTGGAAAATTCTTAAAATTAGCTATCTGATTAATAATTTTTTTTTTCCATTTTCTCGCTCCTAAGGTTATTTAGTTTGCTAACCAAAAATGACTGCAGGAAAGCTAAGATTTAAACACGGAGATTTTTTTAAATGTTAGTTTAATGAATTTTGCGCGATCCGTTCTCGTGGACTATGGGTTGTAAACGAGGGTGCAACTCTTTTACCTGCAATAACAATCCACTCGAAGTGAGAGCTTCGACATTTCAACATCGCTTCAGCGTTAACTTGTGGTCTGGTATCCTCAATGGCGAACTAATTGGTCCGTTTGAACTGCCAGACTTGATGGAGAAACATACAAAAACTTTTTGGAAAATGAACTTCCATTGTTGCTGGCAGATGTGAATCTCGAACTCAGACGAACCATGGTGTTGCAAAATGACGGCGCCCCGTGTCACTATGCAACCCAGGTCCGAAATTACTTAGATGAAACATACCCCAACAGATGGATCGGACGCAGCGGACCAATTAGGTGGCCTCCACGCTCACCTGATCTCAACCCCATCGATTTCTTTATTTGGGGCTATTACAAGGAAATAGCATACGCCCGAGACTGTTCAAGTGAACAAGAGCTGAGGCAGTTGATTGCAGAAGCTGAACGTGTTGTGAGAGAGAACAGAGACGCTTTTAGACGATTGCCAGACAATTTCTTACGTAGGTGTAGAATGTGTATTGCTGCTGGTGGTGGCCACTTTGAAAACCTTTTGTAAATGTTAAAAATAAATTAAGTACTTTTTTCACATTATCATCTGTGTTTTATTCAAAACCACTTTTTACGTAAAACTTTTCTTACCCAACTCTGAAACTATTTGTTGGTTAGTTTTCAGTATTCTTATCATTAATTAACCTTAGGAACGAGAAAATAGCCAAAAAAAAATAATTACTCAGATGGGTAATTTTAAGAATTTTTCCACCTCGCTGTCTTTGAAGGCCGATTTTAAACAAAGTAGCCCTATTAAGTACTTCATTTTTTTTATGATTATGAAAGCTGAGAGTCTGGCGCATTCTTGATGAAGCCTACTTAGGAATTATGAAGTCACCTGTTAAGATTTTTAATTTAAAGTTGAAAATTTGAGTCATAATTTACCGAACGTAAATTTTTCACTTTAGATCAACATTTTCATAACTTTCATCACAGTTACGAAGCTGATTATTTTATGCATAAAAGTACTACTTATGAAAATTCAGTTGCAAAAAAAGAAACTCGATAAAACCCTCTACTTTTTTTTTTAGAATTTTTTTAAGTTGGTCAGGTCGAAAATTTTCAAACATTCAGAAAAAAATTCATAACTCGAAAACTATGAAAAGTCGCGGAACATACATGGGGGTGATTCGAATACCCCACGATACGAGGGACCGAAATTTTATTTTTGGACGTCAATGTTCCGGCCACCCTGTAGGTCGAATACACAGATTACACTTACACTAGATACGGCAAGCCATCCGACCAAGCGTGCCCTGCATGTTCGACTGTTCGTACTAAAAAGTCTGTTAGCTCAGTGACGCTTAGCGATTGAAACAATTCTGGGCCCGAATTGCGGTAAAATTTTTCAAATGAAACGCAAATGTAGCATGAACGAAGTTCAAACTTTACATGATTTCGTATCGCGGTGTCGTTTTGACATTTACTTCAAACGAAGATGAAATGCAAACAGAATGCAACTGCTGCGTTTGTGGAATAGTTGAAATAACACTACTTTTTCTCAAACATTTCACGAACATTCGCTGTGTTTTTGTGTGATATTTGTATTATTGTGTTTGCTGTAAAAGTGTTTTATTTAGACCTATTAGAATGTGCTTACGCGTACGACGTAGCCGTAGCTCGTGCGGAAGCTAAGCGGCTGAATTTATTGACGAGGAAGATTGATCCGGCTTTCGATCTCAGTGATCGAAAGTTTGTAAAAAGATACCGGCTGTCCAAGGACCTTACTTGCGCCGCCATGCCCTTGTACAACGTTTGTAGTCAGATTTACATTGTATTTACATTTGAATTAGTATTTTATAATATTAATAAATGAGCTTTATAAAAAAAAAAAAAAATATTTTTATATTGTCTTTTAAAGAAGCTGTGTATGTTCTAGAAAAATCGTGGTATAGTGCCCGTAGTATATTTGACCCAGTGGCTTTAATTGGAACTAACGAAATTACTATGAAAAGTGACAAGGCTTGTCATATTTTGTACCAACACCGCCGCCATTACCGGTACCCTAATTGCGTAACACATTATCAATCGGAGTTTGAATCATTTTGAAACAAATTGCTAATCCATTGCTTCATATGTTCAAAAATTTGTCTGCTCGACAACTTAAATAACGCAATGAATGTTGCTGAACTGTCAAAATGAAACCAACTCCGATTGATAATGTGTTACGCAATTAGGGTGCTGGTCAGGTATATTTTTTAGAGCTGGAGGGGCGCAGGGAGGGGCAGCTTCAACGTGTTTTTCATGGATTTTTTTTTGGTACCTACATGTAGAGGTTTAGGGGATTATGAGTTTTATAAAGGGGGACCAAATTTTCATTATTTTTGCGATAGGGCACACCGTTTTCGAGATATAAGCAAAAGTAAAAAAAAAGTACAGTACTGTTTTTGCACTTGAAGTCAAGGTTGTGTGAATGTTAGTTCGAGACAACCAATTTTATTCCACACATTTTTAATCGCGTTTAAAAATAGTCTAATTTAGTTTGACAATCAAAATTTTAGGTGAAAACACGGCAAATTCAGAATAGCAAAATTGCCATTTTCACTAAATTAATAACTCAGTGCAATCTTAGTGCTGTCAAACTAAAATATACTGTCAAACGCAATAGAGCTAGCCCATAAATCTTCAAATCGACTGGCGATTATACTTAAAAAGCACATTTTAATATAAATAGTCGGGGGCGAAGACCTAATTTTATAAAATCTAATAGTATCTAAAAACTGTGCGCAGCCTAGTTGACTGTTGACATACGTCTCACTGAAAAGTCAACGACAAGGCTGCGCGTCATTTGTTTCGAAGCTTCTAGAACCTTCTAGAAGCTTCGACTCGACCTTATTGGACGAGCGGATTGTGGCGGGAGTAGAGATGGGTTAATGCCCTGGCATATTGGGCGCATTGAATAAACGCCGGATAAATGCCCATAAACGCCCAATAAATGCCTTTTGCCTGGGCAAAAACTTTAACAGAACTTTAATCAAATTTTTAATTCAAATAGCTATATTTGAGTGTGCGGAAAAGGTAAATTCACAAAAACATATTGGATTATAGCTAATATATTGCAACAGGTTAATCTGTGGTACGGGTAGGACATATGAATACGTCCTTGAAATATATGTTGCGCAAGTACGTTCTCCGGGCGCGCGCCCGTTTTATGCTGCGTAATTATAAAGGGAATTCCCCGCTTAACAGGTTAACTACATAATTATAACTAGCTATAATAGTAATATTTCGGTTCTCCGATCGGGTTGACGCGGGCGCGGGAGTGCGGGACTGAGCAACGTAAGCTAGAGTTCACGGGGGAAGGGGTAGGGGAATAACCGCCACCGCGCCTCGCTGCGCGGCTCGTTCGCCCGTTCATCACATCGCTCTACGCAGTTGCTCGGACGCACGTCGCTCTGATTTTTATTTACAGATCTACCTACCTACCCACTACGATTCAGTTTTTTGTTTGTTGGCTATTTGGTAAAAGTTGGTAAGTACCTCGAATCATTGCTAATATTGTGTTGTTTAGTTATTGTGACGTGTGTTACTGTGAGCATTTTAAGAATGCTTGTTGTTGTTGATGTCCATAAGAAATCCAAGACACGGACTAGAACAGGTGACCTTTAAAAAAAAATCGTCATGGAGATCGTTTTCGAGGTTTGTGGGGGGTGCTGATTAAAATAAAGACATCCATTTTATCTGTATGTCCCTAAAAACTTCTTAAAATAATGTAAATATATCATGTTAATATTGAGCAAACGAATTATTCTAAAGATACTCATGAAATTTAAAATGTTCATTTTTATTTTAGATGTACAATGGGAAGACCGAAGAAAGAAGAAATTTGGAAATATTATCAAGATATCGGAGATAAATCGATTAAATGCAGTTTCTGTGAAAAGATTTACAAACAGAAACATGTCGTGAAAATGGCCAACCATTTGTTGGTTTGTAGTAAAGCTCCGATTATTGTGAAGAAGCAAATAAATGATATTAATAAAGAAAGCAATTTGACATCCGAGTCAAATGAAAGCACAATTCCTGTGTCTGAAGTTCCTGTCGCAGAAAAAAAGGGAAATTTAAAAGAACATTTCGCTAAGGCCTTATTGATCTCTGGAGTTCCAATGTCTATGGTGGACCATCCGCTCTGGAAAAGCTTTTTCGAAAAACTAAATTTTAAGCTACCAACTCGAAAGGCTCTTGCAACAAAGTATTTGGAAAAACTTTACAATGAATTGTATAAAGAATTATCTGACGACATAGCTAAATCACCATTTTTTCATGTTCAGTGCGACGGATGGAGTAATGTCAGAAATGAGGGAATTATAAATTTTTTAATATGTAAACCAGAAACCATATTCGTCAAGAGCTTAAGCACGGAAGATAATCGGCACACCAGTGAATATTTGGCTACAGAAATAGAAAAAGTTATTAAAACTTATGATGAGAAAAAAACTTTCGTTGTAATTGGAGACAATGCTAGGAATTTGCAAAAGGCTTTTGAAATTTTGGGAAGAAAATATCCATGGATAGTGCCTCTAAATTGCGCAGCACATAGCCTAAATTTATTGTGTGCAGATGCCATGAAAGTGAGTATCATTAAAGCTTGTATTGATCTTGCAACAGAAGTTATAAAGTGCATTAAAAAAAGTCAGATTTTGAGCGCACTTTTAAGCAAAATTCGGAAAGACAAAGAAATTCATGGCGAAACCTTGAAATTACCATGTAAAACTAGATGGGGGAGTCATGTGGCGGCTTTAAAAAGTCTGAAAGTCAATAAAGCTGCACTTCAAATTCTCGCCGTCCATGAACATACCCAACCTACATCAGACGTCAAAAGTACGATTCTCGACGATGGTTTTTGGACTATGGTTGAACAATGTATTAGTATAATGGAACCAATCACACAAGCGATCTTTGAACTCGAGGGTGATAATTATAACATCAGTAAAGTTTATATGATCTTCAAAAATATCTTATCAAAATTGCTATTTGCTTGCACTTCGACAACTATTCTGGAAACTTCTGATATAGAACGTTTGAAGACTGCAGTGGAACATAGAACTACACAAGTTCTCAAACCCATACACTACGCTGCACATATGCTGAACCCTAAAGCTGAAGGACATGAACTCACTCAGTATCAAGAGATGGAAGCGATGGAGTTTATTCAAAACCTGGCGGTTTTTTTGAATTTAGATTGTCTGGTTGATCTTGCTCAATATAGAGCGAGAGATGGTATATGGGGAAAAGAATTCACATGGAAAGCTACAGAGAAGGTAGATGCCGTATTGTGGTGGAAAGGAATTTGTGGTTCCTCGCCGTTAAGTAAAGTGGCACTTCGTATCCTGACTGCACCTTGCACATCTGCGGCTACTGAACGCTCGTTTAGCATCCATGGTTTCATTCACAGTGCTAAACGAAATCGCCTTACTACAGAAAGAGCAGCTCAAATCACATCTTTGGCATACAATTGGAATTTAAAGGAAAATAATGATCCATCTAAAAGTATCCAATTATCCAATGTTAACGATTTTGATACGGAAATCGACGATTTTTTAAGCGATGATTATGACAGTCAAGATGAATCTAACTCGATTCAATTCAATACGCCTGAGGATTTTGATTCCCGCCCATCAACATCCACTTCAACAAACCGAAACCTAGAATTTGTTGATGTTGCATCTAATATCAACTTTAGCGATGATGATGATGACTGAAGCTATCTACATTGTATTGAGCGATTTAATTACCTACCTATTATTAGTTTACGTAATAGACATCAAAATCAAGCCAAAATTATAATTAGGACCACGATGATGGTAAAAATTGACAAACATTTATTTTATTTTATTCGGAAGTCTTACAGCTTACGAACATACATACTATATTACTTACTTATGATTATTGTAGTATCAAAGCCAATTTTACGAGAGTTAAAGTTATATTTTCTATAATTACGTATTCGAATTTTCAACTGTGATTTTTTTAACAAGACTGATTATCTTATGACTGAATATTTCATTAAAATTTTAATTTACAAAATACCTACTGACATTATGTTTCATTTTAAGTTAAGTTCCTGCTTTATTTTTTACAAAACAAAGTTATTCATTTTTATGCCCAGTGATCGGGCATTTATTTGGGCGTAAACTCATTTATGCCCAATATGCCAAGTTTATGCCCATTTTGTCCATATTTGTTTTTGCCCTCGACCCATCTCTAGGCGGGAGCGGTTAGATAAGGGTTCGCGTTATAACATTACTTATCAATACCAGAGTCACATCTCTAAAATTTTATATTTGCTTACAGCACAACTGCGTTCCAGCTTTGTTTCATCTTTGTTAACAGGTGAACTTTACCGCGATACCAAATTCCGCACCGATTGGACTGCTACTGGAACCCAAGCAGACATGAAACGCTCACGTGTTAAACATATTTTAAATTACCGCAATCGAGGGGCTGTTTACCTTTGAGCACATCACTAAATGGCTGGGGTGAAGTTATCGTAGGTATAAAAAAGAATACTACTTAATCTGTGGATGACACGTTCGGTTTTCATACTATCTAATAACATGCCGTATCTAGCCTAGGTAGTCTAAATCTGTGGTCGAATACATTGGTGTGTTCCATTTTCAAACATGAAATCATTGAGTAAAAGTGCTTTTTATTCACTGTTTCCAGTGAATAAAATGAGCTTTTTAGAGGGGGAATGGTATAAATATATTTTAGTGTTAGCTTGTTTATTGTAACTAAGATTTAAGTATCACAAAGAAAATTGATATAGGTACCTACCTACCCTCAAAAAAAATAAAAAATAAAGTATTTAGATTACCTTAGGAATCACCGACGTTGATACAGCACGACAAACATTTTTACTTAAATTAGATATTTTTGATGATATTTTTCTTAAGAACATCTTTTTTTAATAATAAATTATGACTAGGTCTTTTCAAATATTTGCCAAAAGTGCACAGACCAAGTAGTATTGCCAAGTGACAGGTTTAGTGCACAGTTTGACAGTTTTGTGTTTCTACCTGAGTATTTTCCGCTGACCTGCATCATGTCAACTTTTTAGGCTTGTAGAAAAAATATCGATGTATCGATAAACAAATATCGATAAATATATCGATCTAAGTATGTAAACATTTTGAATTTGAATTTCATATTTTTTGTTCAATAGGAACATAAATAAATATTTTTGACTAAGGTAAGCTACGCTTGCCGCGGTCGGTCTGTGGATGGGTGATAAGCCGTTGGCGCCGGCTGTCATTTTTCGTTCTTTGACAGTCGTTACGGATAGTCAGAACAACTTACCAAGGAGTATCGTGTTACCCAGAAACTGGGTTTTGGAGGTCAGATAGGCGGTACCTCCAAGTAAAATACTGGTATTCAGCTGCATCCGGTTAGACTGGAAGCCGACCCCAACATAGTTGGTAGTTGGCTAGGCAGATTGATTGATATATAGAGATATTTTTTGGCGTTTTTTTTTTCTAATCGAAATAATAAATATCGCCAAAAAAATCGAAATTTTCGATACATCGATAATATAAAATATATTTTTGAAAAAAAAAATCTCTAATATAATTAATAATAATTTAAGTAACTATAAAATTTAAAAAATCTTAATGTATCGGAAATGTATCACATACCATATAATTATGTACCTACATACTATTTCCAAAAGCAACATCGGTGTCGCCACCGCTGGAATTTAGAGCCGTAAAAAAGTAGGTAGGTAGGTAGGACCTACTTATTTTTATCAATGTTTTATTAATTTATGATTGAACTTCAGAAATTATATTCCTTTGTTATTTATATGAAAAAACAAATAAGTACAATAGAATTTCATAAAGTCCAAATATTTTTTTAGAAAATTTCACAAAAGTAAAAAGGAAAAAAAAAAGTTAGTGGGTATTACACTATATTAGATCTCACAGATCCCGCTTCTATTATGACTAAGTATATTTTATAAGAACATGTACCTACTTTACATGACGCTGGCAGAATAGTCGACATCGGCTCAGTTGTCAAAGAGGGGAAAAAAAAAATTGGTATAACTTCATACCAACTACGGACCCGTTCGCTAGTGTCTGCTAGTGTCACTGACACTGCCAGCTGGCATGGCCACCATCAGAGATTTTAATTTTGCGCCACGAAAGACGAGACTTGACACACCACGTGGTTTGACATGCGCAGTAGACGATTTTAGGACTCTTTAGCGGTAAGGGCCCTCGCCCACGGCGACTTTTTGTAGCGATGTCGTCGCGAGTTTGCATCGATACAGTCGCGATGCGGTGCTATCTGTTTGCCCTCGCCTACACCACGATTCGATTCGAGTAGCGATGCTGTCGTGCGTTGTGTGCGTTACTGCAGCGGAATGTTGTCGCTTTTCAGGATTTCGTCTTGACAGGAATTAGTACCCAATCTCGTGTAAATGTGCCCGAAATTTAGAATTTGTGCGTCCAGCCGATCCAAAGATATTCACGAAAAACAGATTCCGCTGGAGTAACGTTACTGCAGCGGCATGTTTTTTTACCAGTGGTCGTAGCTGGATACAAACTAGCTACTTAGATAGATATAATTTGTGCCTAATTGTACCCAAAAAATAGAATTTGTGCGTCTTGAGGTTTCAGAGTTATTCAAGATGCCGCTGCGGTAACGTTTAGCAAATTGCTGTATCTCTTAAACGGCATGACGTACAACTACGATTTTTTTTACTACGGCGGGTCTTAATTTGTGCAATTTTATTTTTTCTATAATCGACACCATTGGAAAACTAGATTTTTTTTTTCAAAAACCCTAAAATCGATCCTCGCGCTTCAATGAGAAACCCTAGAAACTTACCAATTGTGGTGATTTGTACCTTTCATGAACTCAAAGCGTCATGTGAAATTCGATGTTTATAATCCAACTCCTTAGAGAGTTATTCCATTTTAATTAAAATCTGGCCATGATATAATGTAACGCTCCAATACATGAGTTATTATTAAGTGACTGATATTATGATTATACTAATAATTAGTACCCTTATTAAATTGTTTATTCTTAAAGTTTCAGCTGAAAAAACCTTCTAACTACTTAGATATGAGAAAAAAACGATAGGGAAAGAAATCACACGATTAACCGAACAAATTCGAATGACTACATAAAAGCGGGCTCACAGTACATTATGCCCACCTTCTTAAATTGGTAGTATTATAATTGAATTTTAATGGGTACAGGTGCGTACAAATGGTTTAATTAGGTAACTATTTATTTACTTTTACATAAATATGTGACGTAGAGAGTTATCAGAGAGTAGGAAGTGACCTACGGGCGAGCGCACACTGCGGTGCGTTTTTGTAACGCATAATCTGTGAAGTATGGAATGTCTTTGAAGTGCGCGCACTGCGGTCATGCGTTTTGTTACTGTAGGCCCCGCCCAGTGCGGCAGAACTAACGTAAACGCACCTCAGTGCGCGCTCGCCCGCTTATTGTCGAGTTTATTACAAACATAATGTTTCGAAAGTTTGATACTTAGTAGATTTTAAAAATATTAATAACTCCATACCGATATTGGTTCGTATGGCCTGATGACGTCACTTGCCTTAAATTATTATGTATGAATATGCACTTTTACCACCATAGACTTATGAAAAAAGGATGACTCCGCGCCACGCATATTGAAAGTGAAGCACCCGGCTCCCATTGCCACGCTTGCGAAATTAAATTTTTTTACCTACGTTTTTTGCAATTTTCAAGTCAGTAATGGGTTGTATGTTGATCAAAATATGATTCGCGACCGTAACAAGTTTTACAGAATTATAATCATTGAAGTCATCAATACAACTCTATGACCGTAATCCTATTCAATTACTATTTCAAGAAATCTTGACATTTGAGCATTATAGGTACCTATTAACTTAAGGAGTTGTATTTTTGATTCCATAGACTTATAAAAAAAGATGGACTCCGCGCCACGCATATCGAAAGTGAAGCACCGTACCGATCTATGTGTGCATGATTTGAGTACCTGCAAAGACGCCGTCGCTCGTGTCACGTAATGGCGGCCGGTCGGCATACTATGATGTAAATGTGTGCGCGAGGCGTGTTTGTCAAACGGTCCGGCATACTTACTGTGCTTCACTTTCGATATGCGTGGCGCGGAGTCCATCTTTTTTTATAAGTCTATGATTGATTCTAATGAATAATTTTGTAAATACATATTTGTTACGGTCGCGAATCATATCATAATCTTTATAAGTAAAAACAACAGGTATCATCAATACATCTCTCTAAGTTAGATTTTGTGCAGATTCCTCAAACAAACGAAATCTAACGAATCTGCACGAAATCTAACTTAGAGAGATGTATTGATGATTTTTATGGTTAAAATTATATAAATACATAATTATGTTTTATTGCCGCGTATCATACTTTGATCAACCTGACACGGACCTGCAAATTGCAAAAAACTAAAAAAAAAAATGAATTTCGTGGGCTACCACTGTGCATCATCCCGGTCTCGCTCCGTTACTATAGTACCGCGGCCGGGCTGAAGTGCGGGTTTCCAACGTATTATATTGCGAAATGATAAAAATTATAAACTTACCTTAAAATCAGAACTAGGTACAAATATTAAAATAACATAATAGTTCCGGAAAACCGCTCTACTCTAACGCACAGAAAATACATGTGTGTCGATCTTCTTTATCACTGAACAGTTAATTTATTTCACCATAAACACAATGTACCACAAAACCAATGCGTATTGTCCAGCCGAAATTACACGCGTCGTAATTATACACACAATTCCTTGAATTACTGGGAAAAAGATAATGTGCACAAGCTCTCCACACACGAGATTGGCGGCCAATTACTCGTGTGAAACAAAGTTAACACCGAACCGAACTAAAAGTGCGTTTCACGAATGTTGGTACCATTGTTTTTCATTGAAGAATGTTTACAAAAAACCATTCCATACGGCAACTTCGAATGAAGCAACGACAAGCTCTGGGGATTCCCCCCAAGTAATGTTTTATTATCCCGGTCGTTCTGACGGCATAGCATAGGGTAGATGTATTTTATATAATAATGTATGAGTGTAATAGATCCGATTGACGAATTGGCTGAGATCTAGACAATATGGACATCCACTTTCCTCAATTTGTGAATATTTCTATTAAGTAGGTAACTAAATAATAAAACAAAATTTTACAGAGGTATCAATCATGCTATTTTATTTCAATTCAAAACTAAATCTATAAACGGTATTTTTTCTTTTATTTTTTTGGCAATAAAAATACACTTTCTCGTCAAATAAACCTTTTGTCTTTATTAGATTGCTGTACTTACTAACATTTGACTGAGAGTTTAAAGGTTTGCAAATCCTCAATATCATTTATGGCTTACACACTGTGTGTACGTAATACCCATTGAGTTATAATGTACTACGTACTTACGTAATACCTACGTGTTTTACAAAACAAATTATAAGTAACACTTTTGTGCGAGACTGTTTCAAAAAACGAAATGTTGTACTACATATTTAAGAAGGTTGGCACAATGTACTGTGAGCCCGCTTTTATGTAGTAATTCGAATTTGTTCGGTTAATCGCGTGATTTCTTTTCCTATCGTTTTTTTCTTATATCTAAGTAGTTAGAAGGTTTTTTCAGCTGAAACTTTAAGGATAAACAATTTAATAAAGGTACTAATTATTAGTATAATCAGAATATCAGTCACTTAATAATAACTCATGTATTGGAGCGTTACATTATATCGTATCCAGATTTTAATTAAAATCGAATAAATCTCTAAGGAGTTGGAATAGAAACATCTAATTTCACATGATGCTTTGAGTTCATGACAGGTACAAACCACCACAATTGGTAAGTTTCTAGGGTTTCTCATTGAAGCGCGAGGATCGATTTTAAGGTTTTTGAAAAAAAAAATCTAATTTTCCAATGGTGTCGATTATACAAAAAATAAAATTGCACAAATTAAGCACAAATTAAGACCCGCCGTAGTAAAAAAAATCGTAGTTGTATGTCATGCCGTTTAAGAGATACAGCAATTTGCTAAACGTTACCGCAGCGGCATCTTGAATAACTCTGAAACCTCAAGACGCACAAATTCTATTTTTTGGGCACAATTAGGCACAAATTATATCTATCTAAGTAGCTAGTTTGTATCCAGCTACGACCACTGGTAAAAAAACATGCCGCTGCAGTAACGTTACTCCAGCGGAATCTGTTTTTCGTGAATATCTTTGGATCGGCTGGACGCACAAATTCTAAATTTCGGGCACATTTACACGAGATTGGGTACTAATTCCTGTCAAGACGAAATCCTGAAAAGCGACAACATTCCGCTGCAGTAACGCACACCGTGCGTTTACGAAACGCGCGACAGCATCGCTACAAAAAGTCGCCGTGAGCGAGGGCCCTAAGAGGTGTGAGTGCGGGAAGGGACCGGGCGTCATCGGGGCGGCTGAAAAAGTCTCATCTTTCGTGGCGCGTATTGTAAATTGTTTTATTCTGAAATTAATCATGCTTGTATGTGAATGAAAATAGAATAATTAGTATGGGAATTTTTTATTTCAAATTCACAACATAATATACAAATATAATAATATTATAGCACCATAGGCCAAGAATGTGACCTATTTATTTAGCAGCATAAATTAATATTTATTTTGTAACAATGTTATTTTTATGGTTCTAATAAAAAGTTTTGCACTCTCTGGTTAAAATCTTCAGCATACTTCAAATGAATGTGATGTTTGCCTTCTGGATAAAGATGTATCCTACAAGAAAAAAAAAACAACATAAAAACGCTTCCTTAAGTTTCGGGCTATAAGGCTATCCCGTAATTAATGGATAACCTCGTAAGGGGTCACTGTACTTATCATTATGAACAACTTTTACTATGGGAACAAACCTGAAATCGCAAAAAAAATCAGCTGTTCCCTACATTTTGATGAGTTAACCCGTCGCACGCCAATTAGCAGGCACAATACATTTTTTATTAATATCTGAACACCACCAGTCAAAGACAATCGAAGTTTAAAGAGTTAAGCGAACTTAATTATGTAGGGAACAGTTAATTTTTTTTCGCGATTTCAGGTTTGGTCATATAATAAAGTTGTTCATAATGATGACTCCTTAAGAGGTTATCCATTAATTACGGGGCACCCTACATCCTACATAGATAAAAACAATTGCCGCATGTGTGAAAGATTATTAAGTACTTGAGAACGGCTCTACCGATTTGGCAGATTTTTTTTTGTTGTGTTTGTAATATTTCAAGACAAGTTTGTATGCAAAGAGTACAGTATATATATGTTTGTATGATCGATTTTTTTTGGAAAATCTAAATATACCACGGGACGACGGGAGCGAAGCCGCGGGCGTCATCTAGTTTTACATAAAGATGAAAATTTTGTTTGGTACTTACTTTGAACCATCAATTTGAGTGTGTAAATGGGAAATATGACTACAGTCCACTAAAGGATCCTTTTGACCATACAGTATGTATGTAGGGCATTTTATATGCTTTAGGAGTTCAGCACAAATGTTGCCATTCTTAGTTTTGACAATAGCTTCCTGTCCATCTACCCACTCGGCCCAGTATCTAGAGAATAGTTCTTCTCCATACACCTCAATTAAAGGCTCCCTCATCCTTTTTGACCATGTATTTGTATCCCTAATTTCTGAAAAGAAATAGACAAAGAACAACAATTTTATTTACATGGCACTCATTGCTGATTCTTCAAGTCTTTCATGGCCCAACCCAAAACATTGACCTACAATAAATTTTTCAAACTCAAACTCAAAGCATTTATTTCAATTAAACCAATTACAGGCACTTTTGAATTGTCAAAGAGTCGGCCAGTAGGTAAGTCAGAAAGTTGAAGCTAGTTTCCCATTCCAAAACGTAGATCTCTATGGAGAAGAATGGGCAAGAAACTCCGCGGACACTCTTTTAAATCAAAATATGGTTACAAAATATTGGTTACATCAAGAAGTTTTAAAGAAAACTTACTCTTATACATTAATTCCAGTTCACTGGGCAAGATGAAAGAGTTGGAGCTCCAAACCACAAGTTTAGTGACAGCATCTTGGTACTTAGCAGCATGGATCAAACTTGTAGACCCACCGTCACTGAATCCCAATACAGAGTACTTGGGAATTTTCAAGGCCTATAAAAAAAACAAATGTAAAGGATTTAATTAAATGACTGCCTCAAAAAGGGGTGATAGATATCTTGGCAACACCATCTGAAAGTTGTGGAAACTCAAAGGTTAAATAAAAAAAAAATACAAAGGATTAATGTACCTACCTTCATGAATTCATAAGCAGTGTCTGCATCCCTTTCATAGAAGTCTGTAGTAAACTTTTTTTCTGGTGGTCTGCTCTTACCATAGCCTGGGGGATCCCAAACTACTAAAGTGAACTTTTCACGGTCAAAGTTTTCTACTTGAGGTTTTGCTTCAGTCCATATTGTGCCCAACGCACCAGGCAAGAACAAGATGTGATGGGCTCCATGACCAACTTTTACATAGTTAATATTACAGTTATTGATTTTTATTTTCTCTTCCTGAAAGTGAAACATAACATAAAAAAAGATTTTGACGAATTGAGAACCTCTTTTTTAAGTTGTTTAAAAAAACACCAAGTCCAGAATATACCTAGTCTGGACCCTATTCTAGCATAATAGGGCCAAGCAAGGGTTAACTTCATGAATAATAATATACCTGCTTACTAACGGATTTTGCATTACTTACCTAATTAACTTGCAAGGAATCTAAAATAACTACTTAAAATTAAGAAGTCGTTAAAAAATTACTGTATCTACTTTACGTACAGTAAATTTAACTACTTAATTTATTATAATTTATATAAATTACCTTAGGAACCACCGACGTTGATACAGCACGACAAACGTTTTTACTTAAATTAGATATTGGTGAAGTTATTTTTCTTAACAACATTTTTCTAATAAATTATGTATGACTGTTAGCGTAACGTTATGACTCAGCCATTTATATATTTCTTAAACAGCGCTGATTCATACTTTTTATCTAATGTTATCTGTTTGTTCAATTTATAAAAATATTTTAATTTTAATGCAGTATTGCTGTCTTATCAGCACAAATTGTGTAAATCCGACTTTATCACCAAATGTTAAGGTACAGAATGATTAGAATGATAACAGCAGAGCAAAATGACAGCAGGATAGCATATTACTATTTTACACGAGAGAGACAAAGATAGATAAACTTACTAACTTTTTTCTGAGTTCCATTTCATGCAAAATAATTGAAATGTGATTCTTGATTAAAAAATATAATGTTGCCAATAATATCTCCAATAACACACTTAAAAAAAAACATATTTTTAAAAATGATAAATTGATAACAAACTGCTTTCTTGTAGTTGTTATAAGAAAAATGCATTGTTATTGAAAATAAAATATGAGTATAAATATTTGTTAATTTTTCGTTCAAATCCTTTTACACAAAATAAATATTACCTACAACTATTCATGTAGCAGTAAAACATTTTGTAACAGATTGTATATGCGTCAATTTACATTGTGGCAGGCCCAATGAAATAATCTTAGTTTTTCTTAAGGCTTCAATAAAAACTCTTGCACTCTTTGGTTAAAATCTTCAGCATATTTCAAATGAATATGATGTTTGCCTTCTGGGTACAGATGTATCCTAGAAAAAAGAAAACATTAAAACAATCTCTTATGCAGGTGTTTTCATAAGATGAAAGCTTTGTTTACTCACCTTGAACCATCAATGTGAGTGTGTAAATGAGAGGCATGAACACTATCAACTAAAGGATCCTTTTGTCCATAAAGTATGTATGTAGGGCATTTTATATGCTTTAGAAGTTCAGCACAGATGTTGCCATCCTTAGTATTGACAATAGCTTCCATTCCATCTACCCAGTCAGCCCAATACCTGGCGAATAGTTGTTCTCCATATACCTCAATTAAAGGCTCCCTCATTCGTTTTGACCATGCGTTTATATCCCTAATTTCTGCAAGGAAATAAACACTCATAAAAATTCGAGGTTTTAAAAAAGAAGAATTTTAGTGATGCAACACTAAATTGAAAAGCCTTGCATGGCTTGGCCTGAAATATTTCAACCTCTAGAGAAAGGAAACTTACTCTTATACATTTCCAGTTCATTAGGCATGATAAAAGAGTTGCTGCCCCAAACCACTAGCTTGTTGACAGCATCTGGGTACTTGGCAGCATGGATCAAACTTGAGATTCCACCATCACTAAATCCCAATAAAGAGTACTTGGGAATTTTCAAGGCCTAGAAAATATATAAAAAAAAAAATATATTGTTGAGGTTATTGTAACAGCCATCTAATTTTGGATATTTAAATTGGATGCTGTCAGCCTGCATCATCCCCCTGAAAGACAGACACACCTCATGACTTCCAGTTATTTTGGTCCTGGGCTAAATGTGGACCTTGCTTGGGATTTTCTATTTGGTGTGAAGACCACAAAAAAAAAAAAAAAAAAATTGTTTTGCTGAAATAAGTATTTTAGAAACTAAATCTGTAGCTACCTTCATGAACTCAAAAGCCATGTCTGCATCCTTTTCATAGAAGTCTGTAGTAAACTCCTTTTCAGGTGGTCTGCTCTTGCCATAGCCTGGAGGATCCCAAACTACTAAAGTGAATTTCTCATGGTTGAATCCTTCTATTTGAGGTTTTCCTTCAGTCCATATTGTGCCCAAAGCACCAGGCAAGAATAGGGCATGGTGGGCTCCATTACCAACTTTCACATAGTTAATATCACAGTTTTTGACTTTTATTTTCTCTTCCTGCAACATTGTAATAAAAATAGAGTTGGCACTATATTGTTGTAGGATCGGGTTTCAATTTTCAATTCAAGAAATAGTTAAATATGGCACTTCTACACAAAATTGAACTCAACAAGTAAACAATATTAAGTGAGGTAACCACTGAGCACCTTATACACACACCACACGAAAAGTATAACAGAATGAAGGTTAGCTATCTGGTAATTATAAGTAATATAAACAAATTACCGTATGTACTGCCGACGTAGAGAGAGCGCGACAAACATTTTTACTTAAATTAGATATCGCTGAAGTTGTTTTTCTTAGCAACATGATTTCTTTAGCAGTAGTTATGTACTTAAATTACGATTACAAACGACTTTTATTGTATTTCTTTAACAGCTCTGGTTTATACGTATTATCCACTATTATTGTTATTTACAATGAATAAAATAAAAGCAGAATGACATTATTGCGGTCTTATCAGTCTAGACTGGAGGCTGGAGGTGAAAATAATCACCGAGAAACAGAATGATAACAGAAGTCACTGTCACACTGTCAGAGCCAAATGACAGCAGGTGAGCAGACTTGCTTTCCTTATCACTTTTGACATTGGCAGAATAGTCGACATCGGCTTTGCTTGCCATATTAAGAAATAGAATAGAATAGAATGAGAACAAAGACGCGCGCTTTCGTGTCCCGTGTGGGATTCGGTTTGAATAGTACAATCTTGATTAGTCGTCATGATTCGGCCAAACCTGCGCGTCAAGTAGCGGGACCCATTTTGGGTAGGTATACAGGGTGCACATGTGTCGCGACGTGTAGGTCGCGAAGTAAAAAGGTAAACGAGTCAAATTAATATTAGTAGGGCGAAACGTGTAACAAACGAGTCTTAATAGCATAAGGTGATGCTGGCTGGTAACACCGAACACCGAACTCATAGAGAGATCACCATAGACAAAGCGCAATGGCGCGTCTGCCAGTACATTTGAATACACCAAATTGTAACATAATTTAATTCATTATCTAGTGCAAAGTAAAAGTGATTTGTGTTTGATGGAGTGGCAGCTCATCAGAGAGAAATATAAGCTAAGTGGTAGCACTAGAGAATAGTGTAGTGGTTCCCAGCCTAAATGCTTAGATTCTAGATTTCCTATAGAGGAGCAAATTAGTACGCAATAATAAGATGTTTCTGATGCTCTTAGAAGTCGGTTACATTAAGAGGTATTTCGATACGGCAATGCGAAAACCTCGTGAGAGTTGGACAGGCGGAAGGCCATGATTAGTCCGTTTTAAAGTGGGGAGAGAGTCGGTGCTGTAATACGAAGTCTCCCCAAGACAATTGTTGTATGTACTAAGAGAGGGTATTATGTACATACAACTCAGGTATACCTAATAAAAGACGTGAAGACGTAAAGTTCTGTGTTGAACATAGCTAAAGCGAGAAGTTAATTGGCAGACGTGCGGTTGCTTCTATAATACCCGACAACTACGATGCGTCGTAGAGCATGTAACCGAATTAATCATAGGCAGATATGTGTGTATGTAACACTTCTGTGCTATGATTTCAAACCTAAGACACCAGAAACGTTAATGTATGTATATCATGTATAGAACGGTGGGAATCAATTTAACTTAAACTACAGATGGCGATCTGAACCATGGGGCGAGCCAGTAAGAACTAAAAACCGATTTATGCGAAGCAAACCTCCCAAAATATTGAAGATTCTTCTCGGAATAAAACCCAGGTACAGATATCATGAAACAACCACAAAACACATATAAAATCTCGTCGCTACGTTGTCTGTCTGGGCCGGGACGGCGAGGCTGGCCAGCTCGTGCGTTCTGGTGCCGCGGATGACGTGGCGGCGACATGGTGGAGATGCTGGGATCCGAGAAGGAAAATCAATAACAATATAATATAAAAAAAATTAATTGATTAAAATAAAATTCAGTTCTTACTGGTGCTGCCATCTGTGAAACTATCGTATCAAAGGTTGAAGAAGCTATGCTAAAAAGTTGAAGTTGAAAAGGTTTTGATACACGTTTCGCTGATATTTACTCTAATAAAATTAAATATTTCTCAATGTAATTATCTTCAGATTAACTATCATAAGTAAATAAATAAGTATAAACAAATAACGCCATCTAGGATGGAACGCAAACGTTACTGGTAATTTAGTTAATGATGTTTATTGTCATTGTTTTGTGAAATAAATTAAATGATGATGTTTTTTATTCATTTTATGACTTATCTCAGGGATTCGATCATTTGTATACATTAATTTGCAAACATTAATAAAAGAGGTTTATTATAAAATGAGTGCTGGCAGTTGAGATTTATACCTGCAGTACAGAACCGGAAACAAAAATAATTATGACATTGGCAAAACTGTTTGCAGTTTTGTGCTCTATGACTGGTCTCTGACTTTTGTTGCGAAATTCAATTTCAATTTTATTGTTTTGAAAAAGTTTAATAGTATTTGTGTTTGTGAGAACAAAATAACTACGGCCTTGATTAAGGCCACGTCGATAGTAAAATAAGTGTGCTTATATGAACAAAAAGGTCAGTACCATTTAGATGTGTTGATGTGTTGACTAAAAATTTTTCTAATTTATATTCACAGCTCTTAAGGTCTATGTGAAATTGTATTTATTCCATAATATACCTAGTGATTACATGTAAATCTTCATTCTCTCTCGGCGGTATAGCGTGATATTATCAGAAAACTATCTAAACTGTTCGTCCAATATAATTTGGTCAGTCATATAAACAAATGAATATCGGTAGGTATAGCGTCCTACGAAAAACAAATCGATCTGCCTTGCCTTTTCCCACTATGTTGTGGTCGGCTTCCTGTCTAACCGGATGAGTCTGAATACCAGTATTTTACATGGAGTGACTGCCTATCTGACCTGCACAACCCCGTAATTAGGTAATTCGATACGTCTTGGCAATAAGACCAGACTTTTGAGCTTCTGACGACCCGTAACGGCTGTCAAATATCTTCTGTTGATAGCCGGGACATACGGCCTATCGTGCTTTCCGAGGCACGGAGGAGTCTTGGTATGTAAAGATGGTCACCCTACGTGATAAAAACCTGTGCACTTATGCTTCCAACAGGACCAATATTGTTAGTCATTGGAAGTAATTTTCATCGGAAAAGGGGATACCTACAGCGAAATAGCTAATAAAGTCAGGTTACAACTGAAAACAATATCTGAAGCCGTCAATATGGAGGAAGCCATGCTCCTCATTCTTCGCGGCTTGCGTGATAAAATAAAAACTCTGTCCGAATGTGCTCGAAATACAACTAACAAACTCACTAATCAAATAAATGACTTAACCTTGCAAGAAGGAAGAGTAATATCCTCTAAACTTCATACCTGTCTCCAACGATTGGAGAGGGAACTTAAAAATTATTTTAGACTCGTTAACGAACCGCAAGTAGATGAGGTTTCTACCATCTCTGCAATACAGCTAGAAGCTGAAGAAAACTGCTGCGAACTTAAAGTGAAAATTGAAGAATATGAAAATTCAACGACAAACAGTAACAAGAACGAAGAACGTTTCTTATCAGGAAAACTACCAAAATTAGAGTTACCACAGTTTGAAGGTAGCGTTCTTGAATGGTACCAATTTTGGGACCAATTTAGTTCCAATATTCACAATCGGAATTTGCCAGACGTTGACAAGTTATTATATCTATAAAATTCTTTAAAAGGGGAAGCCAAGGGAGTGATAGACGGGTTAGAGATTACAAATAAAAATTATTCCATAGCCATCCAATCTTTGAAAGACAGATACGGGAAACAAACTCAAGTGGTTGATGCGCACTATTCCTCACTCTACAAAATAAATCCCGCAAACAAAACCATTTCAGATTGTCGAAGAGTTTTAACTGAAATTGAAAAGCATTTAAGAGTTTTGGATTCGATGGGTGAAAATATCAACCATAACCACTTGAGGTTTATGGTAATGGAGAAATTTCCAGAAGATATAATATATGAAATGAAATTGAAAATAAAACAAGAATCGATCGAGGAGATAAGAAAATATTTGGAAATTATCATTTCAGCACGTGAAGATGCAAATAGACTAACGCAGGAGAAAAATCTAAATGAGAGAGAATATTACACAGTAAAGACACTTCACTCCACTGGGAATAGTGATCACACAAATCTAAAGAGAAAAGGGTACCAAAGGAGACAAGAGAAAACTGACTACGAAATCAATAAGGAAAAATCTCGATACCACCCGACACATAACAAGGGATATATTTCCCAGAAGAACTATGGGATCAAACAAAAATACACAAGTTATCCTGGAAAAAACCAGGGAAAAGAAGGGCCACCTAGGAAGAAGTCTAGATTTCATTGTATTTTCTGTAAAGAGTCGCACTATAGTGATGAATGTACTAAATTCAAGGAAATAAAAGAAAGAAAATCCCTATTAAAGAACAGATGCTACGGTTGCCTTGGAATAGGACATTCTTATGCAGAATGTAGAAATAAAAGGGAATGCTTTCATTGCCAGAAAATAGGTCATAATCGTGCTTTATGCCCTGTTAAATTCTCAACTGAAAACAAGGATAATAATTAATTAATAATTCATTTAAATTAAAATTCAATAATTATTCTTTTTAATTTTATATAATTTACGAAGGTTGTTTTGTTGTATGTGAATGTCGTGTGCACCTTTAACTGTTATCTACATAGAACCCATACCAGTTAACTTTTTAATGTATATACATTGTATACCTACATAACCGATTCTCCAAGCGAAAATAGAGAAGATGAGGCTGTAAAAAAGTTCAATGAAACTAGTGAATGTATAGATAACAGGTACTCCGTATCCTGGCCCGGGGGGCCGTACTATGATGTGAAAAATATCATGGATCCGTTGAGAAAAAGGATGGTGCTATAGGTCGTATATAGCTCCGTCTCTCTCTCTCACACAGTTCGTGGCCAGGAGAGTTGAAGAAATTAAAAATAATAAAAACCAAATAATACAACATGTTCCATCAGATCTAAATCCAGCGGACGTTGCCACAAGACCATTCAGCTCTAAAGAAGATAGAGTAAGATGGCTGACTGGTCCCCAATTTATATTACAACATCCAGATTTCTGCCCGTCAGCAATCACAGAAATTTCTTCTCTTTGTGCGGGGGAGGGTCTCCCGAAAGAGTCACAAGAATATACAATAGATACAGAAAATACACTTGATGTGGAAAACCAAGATATAGATAGTACAAGTAACCAAACTAAAATTAATGTGGACCTAAGTGAAGAAAAGGATGACAAAATTAAGCAGCTTAAGAAGCTACAAGCCGAACACTTTCCAAGAGAATTAGAAGGGAAAGAAACAAGCATAAAAAATAATCTTGTACTATTTCTGGACGTCTAAGGAGTTTTACGTTGCAAAGGACGTTTAAAGAACACTGATTGGTCGTATGACCAACGTTATCCAATACTTATTCCAAAGGATTGTGATTACACTAACAAGATTATCACTCAGACTCACATCGACAATCATCATGTAGGTGTTAACCATACACTCGCTATAATTCGTCAAACCATTTGGATTCCACATGGAAAACGCCAAGTCCAGAAAGTTATAAGGAAATGTCGTAGATGTAAGAAACACAAGGGGGACCGTTCAAGCTACCACCAACCCCTGCGTTACACACTGAAAGAGTGAATTACACGTCACCATTCACATTTACAGGCCTGGATTACATGGGCCCTGTATTAGTTAAACATAAAAATGAAACAAGTAAACGTTGGATAGCACTTTTCACTTGCCTAGCAGTCAGGGCGGTGCATTTAGAGGTAGGAAGAACATTAGAGAAGCACATGCTGACGGACAGTCAATTGGTTACATTAGTAAAAGAAATTGAAGCAACTGTCAATACAAGACCATTAACTTGTGTTGATTCTGAATTGGTACATATTTTAAAACCTTCTGATTTCTTAACTATGGGGAAATGCATAACGATGGAAGGTTCAACCGAAGACTTTTTAGTACAAGGCACTACGACGAAATCCGACCTTATCAAGGCTTGGAAAAGAGGTTTAGTTATACTTAATGAATTTAAGGATATGTTCACAAATCGATATTTACTAAGTCTGCGTGAACGATATAGACATTCTGTCAAAGAACCTAGAATCACGGCAAAATTAATCCCAAAGGTATGACAAATCGTGCAGATAAAGGGAGATAGTAAAAATCGAGAAGAATGGAAAGTTGGAAAAATTACTTCATCGGTCAAAAGTTCTGACGGACTTAGCAGAGTTGCGAAGGTCGAAGTTGGAAGTAAGGAGTTTGTAAGATCTTTAACTCATTTATATCCATTGGAAATGGAGGACAATGAAGAAATAGAATACGACGAGAACGCAGAAAGACAAAGTGAGGTACCACAAAATATAACTGTACACAAATTTATACCAATGGAAGTGGAAGTCATAAATACAAAAGACATATCAGATAGTTTAGAAAAGGAGAAAGAAAATAGAGAGTCGATAATAATACCAGCGGAAAACTGTATGTTGGAAGACTTTGATAATGTATCAGAGAGCACGGACAGAGAAAAAATATTGAGTCAGAAAGAGAATGAACCTGAGAAGTCAGTTCAGGTAAACAACGAGGTTAAACAAAGAAGAGGCGCGGCCACCAGAGCTCTGGAAAAAATTGCAGAGTGGACGCGTAACTTACTAACCCTGCTTTAAGTCTATTCGGGCGGGAGTGTCGCGACGTGTAGGTCGCGAAGTAAAAAGGTAAACGAGTCAAATTAATATTAGTAGGGCGAAACGTGTAACAAACGAGTCTTAATAGCATAAGGTGATGCTGGCTGGTAACACCGAACACCGAACTCATAGAGAGATCACCATAGACAAAGCGCAATGGCGCGTCTGCCAGTACATTTGAATACACCAAATTGTAACATAATTTAATTCATTATCTAGTGCAAAGTAAAAGTGATTTGTGTTTGATGGAGTGGCAGCTCATCAGAGAGAAATATAAGCTAAGTGGTAGCACTAGAGAATAGTGTAGTGGTTCCCAGCCTAAATGCTTAGATTCTAGATTTCCTATAGAGGAGCAAATTAGTACGCAATAATAAGATGTTTCTGATGCTCTTAGAAGTCGGTTACATTAAGAGGTATTTCGATACGGCAATGCGAAAACCTCGTGAGAGTTGGACAGGCGGAAGGCCATGATTAGTCCGTTTTAAAGTGGGGAGAGAGTCGGTGCTGTAATACGAAGTCTCCCCAAGACAATTGTTGTATGTACTAAGAGAGGGTATTATGTACATACAACTCAGGTATACCTAATAAAAGACGTGAAGACGTAAAGTTCTGTGTTGAACATAGCTAAAGCGAGAAGTTAATTGGCAGACGTGCGGTTGCTTCTATAATACCCGACAACTACGATGCGTCGTAGAGCATGTAACCGAATTAATCATAGGCAGATATGTGTGTATGTAACACTTCTGTGCTATGATTTCAAACCTAAGACACCAGAAACGTTAATGTATGTATATCATGTATAGAACGGTGGGAATCAATTTAACTTAAACTACAGATGGCGATCTGAACCATGGGGCGAGCCAGTAAGAACTAAAAACCGATTTATGCGAAGCAAACCTCCCAAAATATTGAAGATTCTTCTCGGAATAAAACCCAGGTACAGATATCATGAAACAACCACAAAACACATATAAAATCTCGTCGCTACGTTGTCTGTCTGGGCCGGGACGGCGAGGCTGGCCAGCTCGTGCGTTCTGGTGCCGCGGATGACGTGGCGGCGACAACATGCGACAAAATTTAAGGGGGTGTTCTACGCATCAATATGAACAACTTTTACTATGGGACCAAACCTGAAATCGCGAAAAAAAAATCAGCTGTTCAGTACATTTAATGTTCGCATAATTCGTCAAAATGTACTGAACAGCTGATTTTTTTTTCGCGATTTCAGGTTTGGTCCCATAGTAAAAGTTGTTCATGTTGATGCGTAGGACACCCCCTTAAATTTTGTCGCATGTGTTCAATTGCACCCTGTATAAATGTTCTGTGAGCGGGACGTGGGACGCGAACCGGGAGCATCAATAAAGCGAAACTTTTGAGCTTCTGCCACACCTGCGCGACCGTAGGTCAGATAGCGTCAGCGCACACCAAGAGCAGAGCAGAGCATTTTCTGAGACTATTGAAAAATTAATCTTATGACAATTCCATATATTGCAAAATTAAATCGTCCAAACTTGATGCTCGAGCATGCTTGGCGTGTATTTAATTTTGCAATGTATGGAATTGTCATATGATTAATTGGACCCAGTTGCGCCAAAATGATCCAATCCACAAAGTCAGTACCTATCGAGTTATTTGTCAGTTTCTAACCCAATGATGTTATTTATCTTATTACCTCATTGTTCTAACCTAACCTAAAATGAGCCTTATTTTCATATAGCACTTTAATAACTGTAACTTCCTGTGTAACAAATGGGAAAATTATGTTTAAATATTTAAACCTAGGTAAATATCTCAAAATGAGTTCACTGTGGGTTGGATCATTTTGGCACAACTGGGCAACTGGGTCTAATTTTTCAATAATCTCGAGAAAATGCTCTGCTCTTGGTGTGCGCTGACCCATAGACGTAAAAGTTTCGCGTTGTTGACGCTCCCGGTTCACGTCCCGCTAGCGCTACTTGACGCGCAGGTTGGGCCGTACCATCACGCGCACAACTGCGCGAACATCATTTTTAGCTTAGTTTATCACCTAAATTGTTATGTCAGTCTCATAATATTATAGTCTAACTGTAATATGAGACTGACTTCCCGCGCGCGCAGCTTGCGCGAGAAGTCCAAAGTAAAAAAGTACTCTGTGGTCCAAAGTCAAGTATAGTCCAAAAGCTAGATCGATAAAATCTTTGATCTAGCTCTTGGACTATACTTACTTAAAAATTGATCTCATTATAAATTATTTTCTAAAATAAGACCCGACTAAATCTGTGACTTGGCGAAAAGTTGCGACTTTTGGGAGAAAACTTAAATGCTCTAAGGAGAAAACAGATCTTAGCTAGGTGGCAGTTTTTGAAATATAAATGTGGCCAAGCTGGGGAGACTATGATCCCTTATAACTTTTGAACCAGTGACCGACAAATTCTGATATTTGGCGGCAAATTTCGACTAAATTTTTGTGTTATCAGAATTAAAATCCCTGATGGTGGCCATGCCAGTGTCAGTCACACTAAACTGTGTACATTCTTGATGATAACTAGATGTTAGAGGTCAGGTCAAATAATACAAAACAATAATATTAAAATTTTATTATCAGTGTGACGCACGACACGCCCTAGCAAATAAACTAGCATTAAATGTTAAAAGCAAAGACGGTTTCTTAAAATAAATTAATCTTCTATTGATGCAAATATTGTGACGGTGGTTAACCCTGCACACATACAGATGACAAAATATTTACCTGGCCATATACATCTCTTCAACTGACTTACAATAAAACGATCACTTCTTTAGAGGAATACTTATAAAACCAAACTTTGGTTGCTTTTCACTGACCCATTAAACCAAAATGCCTTGACGAAAATTGACACAGCGAAGCGTCGAATCAAGATAGCTCCCGGCTATAATTATTCGCAGTGAAGATGCATAAACAAATTAACAATAATACTATTTTATAGCTTACAAGTAAAACGATTGAATAATAAAGGCATTGGAGATTTTGTGTTTACTTCTGTGGAGTGTCAACATTTTAGTTAAAACACCTCGACATACAAATGAATAGTACGTCGACATACAGGCACCTCAAGCGTTCTATTCTATTTCATAGATTGATCTCAGCACGTTTTAGCTATTCATTTGTAATATTAATATAATAAAAATATCTTTTTGTTATTTTAAGTGCAAATTCGAACTTCATAATTAACACCACTTAAGATATCCAGTGATATCGGTTGAAGGCAGTGCTAATTTTACACAAGACGGGAATTTAGCGGCGGAAGGCGGGTGTACGCACACAGAAAGACCTCCAAACATGACGTCATGCTTTAGTGTATTAAAATTCAGTCGAGTGCAGTACTGAGATCGCCATAGAGCTTACACCTAACATAACATCATAGTACAGGAATTTGTTTATAGATGTTACATTAGTCGCAAGTGTAGCGTATTTGAAAGTTTATTATAGTTCTCCGGCATGGCAGGCGTCTTCGTAACTCTTGCCCCTCTGCTCTGGGTCCAGCTTGATCATGTCGTCAATGCGGAGGATGGTGATGGCGGCTTCGGTGGCGAACTTGAGCGACTTCACCTTGGAAATGGCTGGCTCGAGGACGCCGGCTGCTAAGTTGTCGCGTAAGACACCTTCTGTAAGGTCTAGGCCTACCCACTTCAGATTCGCGTGCTCAACCTGGGAAAGAGATAAGTACTTAATCAATATTATGTTTTGACAGCTTCATCACAATTGGTTAACGGATTTGATAAATTCTTTTTGCATCTGACAGCCCAATTCTTGCGGAAGGCTATATAACATCACGCTAGGACCCTTAGGAGACGAACAAAAAGAAAAAAAGGCAGTAAACGAAGTAATAGCACGGGCGGGCGATGCGATGCGACGTGGTGGGTCGGGAGGACAAGCAATTTCACGCAGACGAAGTCGCGGGAAAAAGCTTGTACTACATATATCATACTCACAGATACAATAAGATTAGACATTTAAAACCTCAAACCTTCAAACCTTCACCTTTTCAAACCTTTTCTACAGTCCATTCAACCGATTTTGACTTCTATTGCGTTACAAAGTCAAAATCGTTTGAACAGACTGTAAATAAGGTTTTTTTTTTTAAATGTCTAATCTCATTGTAAATGGAGTATACATAAATATGTAGTGTAAGAAGGAACCCAAATAGCTGCGTCTGGGCAGCTGGGAAGAACAAGGGTGTGACATCATCAGATCCCAATATAATGATGACGACATTGGAAGCCTTACCTTAATATGTAATACGGGCTGGTATCCGTAACTCCACGTCAATGCGCGTATTTTGCGTATGGGTGGGAAAATCAATTATTCGATCCACCCCAGCTCCTCAGAGAAGGCCAGCAGCGCCTTGATGTTACTGACAACCTCCCGGATGGTACCTGGATTACCGAAGTACTTTGCCCTGTATGCGGCGACCACCGGGCAGTTTAGAAGCACATGAGCTACTGTCTCGTCGTGTACCATGCAGGCCCTGCACAGCGGACTGTCTGTGACTCATATGACAAAGAGGTGTTTATTAAATGACCCATGGCCTTACCTTGGTCTGTGATGAGTTGTGGTAGGCACGCAGCTTGGCGACGAGGTCCGTGGCGTCACGCGCAGCGTTAACGGCCAATGTCTTCGGGATCACCAACAAGGACTGTGCGAACGCGGCGATCGCTAACTGCTCGCGGGAACTCTGCACAATTGACGCAAATATATGAATATTTTAGATTTATTGGCGAATAAGATGAGATATGAGTGAGTGATAAGATAAGATTTTTTCTTCTATTGAGTGGTTCAATTTTGGCAGATTTTTTTAGGTAGCAGTTTTTGCGATGCGTCTTCTTATGAGGGCCCTTACCGGTCCATCTATCATCAACACGAGCATGGTCGACAAGCTTGTTGTTTCATCCAGCGCAAGTGAGAACGCGATAACATGGAACGAAAAATATTATTCGGAAATTCATAAAACTTGTTCCAGGAAATACGTGTTTTTGAGTAAACTTTACAAGTTTGTGAATTTAGAATCTACATTACATGTGCGAGGTTTATACTAAGATGCTTTCTTTACTTTTACAATTTAGGAGTACATTACGCAAGGCCAAAGTTCAGATAAAATCTGAACTTTGGCCGTGCATAATGTACTCTTAAATTGTAAAAGTTTTCGCAGAAACCTAGATATAGTGCACAAAAAACCTATTAGTTCAAAAATTTCAAAGAAAGTTGTGTTACAACGTCATAATCACGTACGAGTTTTGTATAAAAAGTATAACAGGTTGGACGCCCTTAAAGCTCTATATTCTTGCGCAACTTTCTAGCGCGTTGGAGTGTGACTGAATGTCTCCCGGCATCCTGCCTTGTACTTGAGAATTATGTTACATAACACATAAAAACTCGCCTATTTTCCGCAATGGGTTAGACAGTGGTGTACCTATAGACCTTATTACTATGGTAAAAAAAAAGGCAAAGTTTGTATGGGAAATATTATTTGAAAAAAGTAATTTTTTTTCGTGGCACTCTAATGCTAACACCATTCGGTGCAATATGAAAGGTGGGCCTTGGTCTGCGGTATGTATTGTTAGTCAATCAATCTGCCAACCCTTTTCCCAACTATGTCTATGTTGGAGTAGCTTCCAGTCTAACCGGATGCAGCTGAATATCAGTATTTTATATGGAGCGGCTGCCTATCTGCCCTCCACAACCGAGTAACTGGATACTCCTTCGTAAGACTGGTTGTCAGACTTTCGGGCTTCTGACGGACGCCTTCTGTAAGGACTGTCAAAGATCCAAGGATGACAGCCGGGACCAACAGCTTAACGTGCTTTCCGAGGCACGGAGGAATCTCGATATGTAAAGATGGTCACCCATCCACTGACCAACCCCGGCAAGCGTAGCTTAACCTGACGGATCGAACCGTGCGGCTGTTATTACTTAGCCACGAGCTCCTCGTATGTATGTTAGTGTGTTACAATAATATGCTATGATATCTTAAACTAATTACCAGTGTGGTAGCGAAGTTCTCCAAGTATATCGACAGCGCAGCTTCCACGGCGCCTCCACCGGGCGCCAGCCGGCCGGACTCCAGCACGCGGCGCACGGCACATAGCGCGTCATGGGCAGAGCGTTCCATCTCGTCACAGTACGCGTCTGTAGGACCGCGCAGGATTATTGAGGCCGCGGTGCGGGCTACGGGGCTGGAGATATAAGAGAAACTGGTATTATGGGGCTGAATATAAAAAAGAACCGAGTGCCAGTCGACTCGCGCGTTAAATAAAAAAAGAGAAGTCCTGACTGACTGACTCATCAACGCCCAGCCCAAACCCTTGAACATAGAAAGCTGAAATTTTGCACAGTGGTTCCCTCTATAATGTAGACAAGGAATAAGCAATTTCCGGTAGCATTCCAGTGGGATATTTCCTGAAATCCACGATTTGTCTATGAAAACGGTAAAAAAATCACGTTTGTTGTATGGGAGCCCTTATATATTTATTTTATTCTGTTTTTTAGTATTTGTTATTAAAGCGGCAACAGAAATACATCATCTGTGACAATTTTAACCGTCTAACTATCACGGTTCATGAGATACAGCCTGATGACAGACGTACAGACAGCGGAGTCGGTTTTCATGTAACCAGAGTCATGCGTTATCTGTAGGATTTATGCTTTAATTAAAGTGAAAATAAATGGGTAAGGAGTATGCTGAGTTTTCAGTATAGAGTTTTAACTATGCATATTATCTTTAAGTTCAACAACAAGAGTTACAGAGATGTATAAATTATGCAGAAAATCTTGAAAAGCCATGAAAAAATTATGTATGCATCCACAATTACAAGACCCCTTCTTTGCGTTCAGATAATAATCATACTGCACTTTTATAATTATGACTATATTCCAGTCTACTTAAAATTCTACAAAATTGCAACATAATCAAAAACCCTCACCCCTTGATAAGAATGAGCTGGTCATCACAGATCTGTTCCTGTACAACTTCAGCCGCCTCTCCAATCATGCTGGGCTCAAACACTTCTTCGCCTTCCATGTTAGTCAGGGAAGTCAAGAATGATGCTCCAGTAGCCTTGGCAATCCTCTTCAGGTCAGCCTTCTTGACCCGTCGCACTCCCATGGCACCGTTTTCGACGAAGTACTTAAGACACAGGTCGTCGATACCGCCCGAGCATAGGATGACGTTAACGCCGGTCGACAGGATCTTTTGCAGTCGCTCCTTGGTGATGTCCAGCTCGCGGGCGCGAATAGCTTCTAGCTTTTCTGGGTCGCTTACTAGGACCTGTAATATTGTTGTTCAGTGTTATAAATGTATCTGAGTTAACTAGCAACAACTGACTGCATTAAAATAGAAAACTTGAGTTCCTGAGTTATAAAATTACTGTTGGAAATAAAACAGTTTAATTCATTAAACATAATAAGATATCCTAGTTTACCTGAACACCCATCTTCATCTTAGTCTTCTGTAGTGAGAAATCGAGACACGCAATCTTCGCATTCAGTATCTTCTTGGGCATGGCTTGAGAAGCCACAGTGCAGTTGAGGGCGTAACCCTTGACCAGCACACTCTCCCGAGCGCTTTTACCATGGGCCTTCAAGATGTTGATAGCCTTAATAGGATATTGAGCATTTCCCTTGTAGTCTGTCACTTTGATCGCCATTGCAGCGTCCACTACCATTTCAGAGAAGAAATCTGCATCACTGCGGTTGGTGTTAAGGTTATATATTATTGTTTAGATAAATTGGCCAGTCTCAGGCCATAATCAGTCTTTATCAGTCAATTACTGCTATTTTGATGAATTAGTTAGTAATGTAAAATGACATCACAAAATTAAAAATACATTTAGGTGCAGCGCAGATGACAGACTTTTTGTGCGATCGAGTCTGTGGCACACTGTAATGTTGTTTTCTACAGTGAATATTTTGATTTCTTACATTAATTTTAGATACAGTGAAACAGACTGTAAACAAGATAAAATCTAGATAAAAAAAAAACAAAAATAATTTCAAAAGGATACGCTCCAATAAGTTTGGAAGACATGGTGGTCTTGGCGGCATTGACAATGGATTGCTTTCCAAGTGACTCCACAGTGACAGTGAGGTTATCCTGCACATACTTAACGGCTTCCTTGCACGCTAGACGGTAACCAGAGATAATACTTGTAGGGTGGATCTTGTTCTTCACTAACTCATCTGCATTCTAAAAGAAAACAAAAACTGTATGTATAATTTTAACCACAATGGTGGATGGGTGACCATCTTTACATACCGAGATTCCTCCGTGCCTCAGAAAGCATTTTAAGCCGTTGGTCCCAGCTGTTATTTGTGGATCTTTGACAGTCGTTATGGGTCGTCAGAAGCCCGAAAGTCTGACAACCAGTCTTACCAAGGGGTATTGTATTACCCAGTAGTAACTGGGTTGTGGAGGTCAGATAGGCAGTTACTCCATGTAAAATACTGGTATTCAGCTGCATTCGGTTAGACTAGGAGCCGACCCCAACATAGTTGGGAAAGGGCTAGGCAGATTGATAATTTTAACCACAATAATCATCTTTCGTGCAGATTCGTGGAACAAACAAAATCTAATGAATCTGCACAAAATCTAATTTAGAGAGATGTATTGATTATTTTTATGGTTAAAATTATGTAAATACATATGTTTTATTTGCGCGTATCATATTTTCATCAAGATACAACGTGACATGGACCTGCAAATTGCAAGAAACCCAAAAAAAATGAATTTCGCGGCTACCAATCCCCCTGAACTGAATTGCTACTTAACCAAATGAGTGCTGTAATTACAGAAACAATTAAAAAGCCATTGTGTCTCATGTAGATCTGCATTAGAGACAGTCAAGAGGTTTAGACAAAATGTATGTATAGATCTGTCAGTCTAAAAATGCATGTCCCTCCACTTCTGTTGCATACACTTTTCAAGTATTTGTATCAAAACTTTGAAGGGGTGTGCAGTTTTACACTGACAATTCTATCATACACTATATATAGTACACTACAAATGGCCAAGTAGTCAATATCTATACTAAAATAGCAATGCGCCATGACATGCACATCTGAAAGCCTGGTTTCAGAGCGGCAAAGTTATGTGTGCTTGTAACTGTTATTTTTAAACACTTTATATTGTTTACATGTTGTCAGGGTGACTTACAAAGAAAAATTTTTACCTTTAAAAGTTCAGCAGCGATTATCACAACTGATGTGGTGCCATCTCCAACCTCCTCATCTTGCAGCTGTGCCAGTTCTACCAATACTTTAGCGGCAGGGTGCTCCACTTCCAACATTCTAAAAACATTTGGAGATACTTGTGAAATTATGGTATGCATGTGGTTTGGAATAGAGTCAATTCAATGTTTCCTATGTGGAAATAATCATAGTACATATTTTTTACTGATGTTTTTAAAGGGAATTAATGTTTTCTGTAAAGTGATAACCATTACAGTTGCAACAGGTGCAGTGTTGTAAAGGTAAATAGTTAAAGAACTTACTTGAGAATGGTGGCACCATCGTTTGTGACTGTTACATCTCCAATGTCATCAACCAACATTTTATCAAGTCCCACGGGCCCCAGCGAACTCTTCACTATGTTGGCTATAGCTGCCGCTGCCATTACTGTGAATCATTTCATCATCATCAGAATTTTCATTGTCTCCCACTCATTAATGCATAGGTTATTTTAGTACAACAAAAATACTGCTAAAAGTACACTATCTTCCGTCCAAATAGAAGTTTACATGGCTAAAAAGCATATTATACACATTTTTTGCCACATTTTCATCTAATTTTCGAGATATTTACAAAAATGTAACCATAAGTCGCGATGCATGTGATCTACCGGAGTACAAAAACCTCATGTGAATCAACGTGAAATATCATAGGTACATTACCATTTTGACTTCTGACTGACGCCCCTGATGATCTGGTTCCTGCGACGGATAAAGCTTGAGCGATTGTCGACATTTTTAATAGAAATTTAACACAAAATTCATAAAATAATCGCCCGTCACACTTTTTGATTCTGGAAGAACCTTTCAATGTTGCCAAACTACAAAATTTTGTGACAACTGACAATTCATTCTAATTTGCCAGTACTAAAATATTTTTAAAAAGTTGTGAGTTTTTAGTGTGATCATAAAACTAAACCTTTCTGAAGAAAGTCGATAACTTCGTAACCTTTTAATTTTCCACTTTGGCCAAGTTGCATTCGATTGAGCTTTAAATTTTTTATCATTCAATGTAGTAACACTATTACTTTATATAGGGTGACTGGTAATTAGTGACCGATACCTAAACACATGATTGTGCTCATGATTACAATCAACTTTTACTATGGGACCAAACCTGAAATCGCGAAAAAAAAATCGGCTGCCCCATACATTCATGTTCGCCTAACCGCGCGTTTGCACTGGCGAAACATCGCATAAAAACATATTGATATCTCTATTTCTGTCAATGTAACTGATAGAGATAACAACATGTTTTTAACAGAATGTTTCGCCGGTGCAAACGCACGGTTACTTGTCAAAATGCAGGGAGCAGCTGATTTTTTTTTCGCGATTTCAGGTTTGGTCCCATAGTAAAAGTTGTATGTTATAATGAGTATAATCATGTGTTTAGGTATCGGTCACTAATTACCAGTCAACCTATATATATATATCTATGAGTAACACAATGTTTCAAGGTCGTAGTGAGAGTGCCTTCTTATTTTTTTAACCGACTGACCCAGAAGGAGGGTAATGTTTACTTGATCGTCTGAGTCTGAGCATTACCCAGCAAATTAACGTTTTGAAGGACCTAATATTGTGTCTCGTTAGTGTCCTTCAAACACACGGCTGCGTAACAAGCTATACATTTCCAGTATAAGCTGACCATAGGGAGGCATAAGAAACAGTAATCTTAACCAACTTGTCACTCAAATAACCCGAAAGCGCAACCAAGAAGAATCTCTGCTAGATCTTGTGATATGCAATGACAATACGCTAGTTTGTGATGTGGAATACCATCCACCCATAGGTAAGAGTGACCACCTAGTCATTACAGCTAAAATACAGGTAATTCACACCAACAATATGAACAAAGATAACCGAATGCATTACGAATTTTACAAAGCAAACTTCAAGGAAATCTCAGAACATCTGACAAAAAGTTCAACTATTAGTGAAAGTTCAGTTAACGACATGTGGCTATCTCTTAAAAATCAAATTCATTCATCAATAGAGGACTATGTACCAAAAAAGGTTATAAATAAAAAGCGACATACTAATAAACCTTGGATAAACAAAGAAATCCATGACTCCATGACTCCATGACTTAATCCTGAAGAAAAAACAACTGTGGACCACCTACAGAGTTAATCCTAATGAGGATGCGTATAAGAAATATAGAAGAGTAAATAATGATATCATAAATATAACTCGAAATAGAAGAATGTTGTTCGAGTCCACTGTTATAGATACAGGCCCTAAAGCGTTTTATGGTTACATCAGGAAACAGCTCAACTCTAAAGTTTGTATCCCAAATATTGTCAAAAACAAATCCAATCAACTTGTTATGAAACTGGAACAAATCGCCGAATCATTTGCGGATCAATTCGAACTAAGTTTTGTTAAAGAGCCCGATGGACCTTTACAAGCCATTAATGCGCCTAGAGTAACAAACTCAGTTGAGAAATTCAACATTACAGAAGATATGGTACGAAAGGCATTATTGAGTTTTGATGATAATACAATACAGCCACTGGTCCAGACAACATACCGTCAATATTACTTAAGAATTGCTCACAAGCTCTGATCAGCAACTTGGCTCAGATTATGAACAGATCCCTGGAAGATGGAATTGTGCCAGTTGACTGGAAAGTGGGCAACGTAGTGCCTGTTTATAAAAAAGGTAACAAGCTACTGCCCGTAAACTATAGACCCATTAGTCTGACAAGCGTACTATGCAAAACTATGGAAAAAATAATTGCGAATAAGATAAGAGAATTCCTATCACAGGAGCAAGTTATCTTAGAGGAGCAACATGGATTTGTCCCGAGACGATCAGTCACAACGAATCTACTAAAATGCGTACACGAATGGACCAAGAATCATGACAAAGGGCATCCCACAGATGTGATATACTTGGATTATGAAAAAGCATTTGATCGCGTCCCCTTGCGACGTCTAATCCACAAAATTGAACACTTTGACATACTCTGTACAGTGCAAGCACAGCACAGTTTTCATGCCAATATGTCAGCATTTTACCTGCGCCGGGCCGACTAATTTAGTACACGAATATCATTCATACCGCGTGCACTCATTTATCAAGCAATCATACTTTTATCAATAAATATTAAGCAATCAGTAATCAGTGTATCAATCAGCATCAACTCAAGGTGTAAGGTCCATAACCATACATCTTAATGGTCCTTCGAGCCGGATCAAATCATGCAAGCTATGGAGCAGCTACTAAGGAACTTCAAGAAAGACTCGGCAGAACATAAGACTCCATCCAATATCAAGAAACGACTGCAAACTCTAGACAGTTATTGGTCTGAGTTCCAGTCTAACCATTTGAGATTATGTGAGTACGACATTCGCAGTGCCAGATATTTTACCGATAATTGCTATCATAAAACCAAACTCCTCTACAATGAAGCACAGGAAACTATGAAACGATACGAATCGAAAACTTCTAGTGAAATTAAGAGGGATCAATCTCCGGGCAATCCATCAATGCAAGTTGACCCTGATCAAGCAAACAGCAATCCTTCTAACAGTAAGTCTACGTCACTGTGGAAAACCGTTTCTCAAGGAAATGCGAGCAAACTGGAAGAAATGCTGCGAAAGCAAAAAAGCAACTTCAAGGCGTTGACGCGTACAATCAAGAGCGTGGAATTAGAGAACATTTCTGAAAAATGGGAACTCGAAGATCTGCTGCGTAATGTACAAAAAAGGTGGTCAACCATAGACTCGTTGCATTGGGAAATTGACAGTGAGTTATACGAGGAAGATGAGGATTATGACCAAACATACAGCAGATATGAGCAATTATACAATGATATGAAAAAGTCAATCAATACCAAGATGGGCTCAATTTCTCATCGGGAAAATTGTACCCCCAAAATCGACATTCCTATATTCAGCGGGAGCTACCTCAAGTGGACATCATTCAAGGATTTATTTATAGAAACGATTCACAACAAGTCAATGTCTAGTGCTCAGAAGATGCAATTTTTGAAGACCAAGCTAAAGGGTGAAGCCGAAAAGCTAGTCCAACACTTAAGCATCAGTTCTGAAAATTATCAACTATGCTGGGACATTATGAATCATCGATACAACAACGAAAAGCTCATCTTTAGCTCGCATATCAACGCACTTCTAGCAATACCTACAATGCAAAATCAAGCAGATTATCAGATCAAGAAGATGTTCGATACTACCAACGAACGTCTTAACGCCATAAAGAATCTCGGCGTCAACATATCAAACTGGGATCCACTAATTGTGCACCTGCTGGCGCTGAAAATGGACAGCGAGACGCATGGGGAATACATTCAATCGTTAACCAATCCCAGAGCACTGCCGACACTAGACGATTTCCTAACATTCCTGGAGAACAAATACACTGCTCTGGAATCATCTCGGCGCAAGCCGTATACTTCAAAATCAAAGCAAGAAACACTCAACAAAAAAGAATCGGAACATCAGTTTAACAAACAAAGCAAGCCTAATCAGCACAATAATAAGAACGATGCAGGCAGACCATTTTTCCGCAATTCGACATTTAAAAGTTTTGCGATGAATAAAGCAAACTGTCCACTCTGCGATGACAACCACGGACATTTCCGTTGCAAAACATTTTTAGAATCTAGGCCAGAGGCCAAAAGAGAAATTGTGAAAAAGTTGAATCTGTGCAAAAATTGTCTCTACGATCACAAAGGCAAGCCATGCTACTCGGAAACAAAGTGTAGAGTATGTCAAGAAAAGCACAACACCTTGCTACACGATACGTTTCACAGCAACGCCGGGACAAGTACCGATATGTCGTCTGCAGAAGAACAACAGTCCATATCACGCGGAAACAGGACACGGGATACTGTCAACCATGTGCCAATTGTAAGGGAGAGATCAGTATTACTGCGTCATCATTGCATACTGAATTTACTTTTCAAGCAGACGTGTTGATAATGAACACACTGTTACACAATTTGCCCAACAGGACTTTTGCAGAACCATCATGGGCGTACCTACAGAACATACAGCTAGCAGATCCAGACTTCTATACGAGCCGGCCTGTAGATTTACTACTAGGCGCCGACGTATATTCTCAAATTATAATGGGAGACATTGTCAAAGAAAATGAGTCAGTCCCTGTAGCACAACGAACTCAACTTGGGTGGATATTAAGCGGAAACGTCAAATCGTATCACTGCAACGTCGTGATGAACAATATTGAGGACATACAAAGGTATTGGGCCATTGAGGACATAGCAGATGGCAATATCAACATGTCGACGGAGGATCATCAGTGCATTCAGCAGTATCAGACTGAAACTTCGCGACGGGAGGATGGCAGATATGTTGTAAGACTACCGCTAAAACCAGGAATAAAGGAAAAATTGGGAAAATCCAAACCCAAGGCGATCGCGCAATTTTATCAATTAGAAAAGAAGTTTGGAAAAAACCCAAAAATTGCGGAAGATTACAAAACATTCATCGATGAATACATCAGACTAGGTCATATGCGCGAGTGCACAAATAACAAACAGCCAGATTGCATTTTGCCTCACCTATGTGTATTGAGGCCCGAATCAACAACAACAGCATTACGTGTGGTATTTAATGCGTCAGAAAAAACATCGACTGGCTACAGTTTAAATGATTTCATGTATAGTGGCCCAAATCTCCAACAAGATTTATTTACGTTGATTTTGAGATGGAGACAACATAGATATGCATTTACAGCGGACATCGAGAAAATGTTCAGACAAATCTACTGTCATGACGATGATCTGCAATATCAAAAAATCATCTGGCGCGGCTCACCACAAGAGAAATTGCGTGAATATGAGCTAACAACTGTCACATATGGCACCAAATCTGCACCATTTCTCGCCATGATGACTCTCAAGCAAATAGCAGAAGATGAACGCTCAAGGTATAATGCAGCGGCTGCAGTTGTTGAAACAAGTTTCTACATGGATGACTTGTTGGCTGGACATCATAGCATCGAAGAAGCAAAGCAATTAAAATCTGATCTTATCAAATTACTCAGATCTGGTGGATTTAATTTGAGAAAGTGGTCGTCTAATAAACTAGAAATATTAGATGACGTCACATCAAACACAGCACAATCATTTGAATTCAAACATCAAGAGTAAACTAAAACATTGGGGCTGCGCTGGCACCCGCTGGACGATCAATTCAAGTTCGATATGAAGATTGACACAAAATCAACGGCTCCAGCTACTAAGAGGTCCCTATTGTCAGATATATCAAAAATATTTGACCCACTAGGCTGGCTGGCTCCTGTATCGACCAAGCTAAAACTTTTATTCCAAAATGTCTGGGCACTAACCCTACAATGGGAAGACAAAGTACCAACACATATCAACGAGCAATGGCAGAAGATTAAGCAAGATCTACCAAAAATAGAGCATATCAATGTACCGCGATGGCTACAAATACAGCAAAACGCAGAAATTGAACTTCATGGTTTCTGTGACGCATCTACAAAAGCATATGCTTGCGTAATTTATTGCAGGATCATCAAACAAAACGATCAGAGCAATGCAAATCCTGTGACCATATTAGCAGGAAAATCAAAACTTGTTCCAGTCAATAAAGCGATATCATTACCAAGATTAGAGCTGAGCGCAGCGCATTTATTATCACATCTGATGAAAGTAGTTCAGAACACTTTACAAAACTACAATATCAAGATATACGGATGGTCAGATTCAACAGCTGTCCTGGGCTGGCTTCAGGGAGACCCGAATCGCTGGAAGCCATTTGTGGCAAATAGAGTGAAACAAATCACTGAAGTAATCCCAATCAAGAACTGGCACTATGTGAAGTCAGCAGAAAATCCAGCTGATTGTGCAAGTCGAGGATGTTCGGCAGAGCAGCTCAAAGAACATTCACTATGGTGGCATGGACCAACAGGGCTATCATTATTTGATGAAAATGAGCATAAGCAACAAACTTTCAATACGCAAGACGAAATGAAAAAATCAATACAAACTAACGTCATTCAACAAAATGATGACATTGCTCAAAATATATTAAATAAAGGGAGTTGGGAAAAAATTCGCCAGTTCGGAAGTCATGGTATCGAAGTCCGATGTTGATTTAACATGTCTTTCTTCTTTTTTTTTTTTTTCCCAAACCAAATCAAAATACCATGCTCTCTGTGTCTCGTCTCATTGGGGTCGTGAGTTCGATTCCCAGACAAATTAACTCAACATCGGACTTCGATACCATGACTTCCGAACTGGTGTACCTACTCTCAGAACAATAACAAAGCATAGAAGGAAGGCTAAAAACAGAATTCTGTAACTACCTTTATTCCCGTTCTATTATTAGGTACGATAAAGGATGTGGGAAAGAGATAAATGTTTTACTCTTTGTTTTACTTTCTTGGCATGGTCACAAGATCAATTGTCATTTGGTTAAAAAAGTTATAGTATGACGCGGCCAAATTTGATAGTACTTTGTTTCAATGTCTGACAGTTCGTTCATTGAACTAGCTGACTTATTCGCGTGTTCATTGTTTACGTGTCTGTCGTAATATTCCATGGTTTTGCGATGTTTTAATAATATTTCTACTGTTAGATTGCATGAATTCTTTGTTTAACTACAAATAGTGAGTGTGTGGACGCTGTGGAGCAATTTCTTGTGTGGTTGGGGGCTGCAAGTCCCATTCATAGCGAAAATAAAATGAACAACAAATATTGACCTTCCATCGGTAAGTTTTTGCTCAATTTCTTGTTGCCTAAGATCTGATAAACGAATATAAATACATAACAAATATTGCTGTGTCACTATATAGCTGAAACCAGTCGTAATATTTATTCCAATAGAAGTTATTAGCGAATATTCGGAAATTGTTTTGGGGTTATCTTGATCAGCCATAGTGACGTAAATAATGTTGTCGATACTTTTCTTTTACAGATTTCCTAGACGATGTGAAAAAAAAAAATGGATAAATTGTATTGGTAGACGAAATTGGACTCCAAACAGCACAGCCACATAATATGCTCCAAACATTTTACTTTGTATTCATTTGGTAATGAACCTATGAAATGGATGTAGCATGTTCTTTAAGTCGTCACTTAGAGTACATGCTGTTCCTACATTATTTGTTATGGATAGAACAGATGAAATGGTCTTATGGTCTTGGTTTATGATATAATTAAGGTATTTTATTGGCAATAAATAGTATCCCGTTCAAATTAAAACTTGATTTATTACATTACAGGAAATACTTATGGAAGTCTGCGAAGAAGGACATAGCGCAATACTGCAAATTAAAAAAACCGCTCACCATCAACAGTAATCTAACATGAAGACAGGTATAACATTCAGAAATATGTTCACTTATATGCGATACAATGATATTATATTAAAAATATCATTGATGCGATATCATTCTTCTAATTATCCCAGTCGGAAATATAATCGAGTGCAAATTTATTTATTTATTTTTAATACAAAATACGTAATTGTAGGATCCCGTAGCAATGGAAGTTGAAACAGGACCTAGTACATCGGTACAAATTATGAATCGCCACTGATCTTGACATCTCGTGAAATCATCTCACATCAGTCAGGTAAGACATACAAATAAAACTATTTACCTAAATAAAAATGTTGATAAAAAATCTATACATATAATAAATCTGTAGACGAGACGTTTCTGTACATTGCAAATATTAAGAAAAAAAATAGTTGGGGTGTTAAAGAATCACCAAAAGATGCCATTCCACCATTTTTGTCATTTTTGTCTGTTTGTCTGTTTGTCTGTTTATCTGTTTGTCTGTGAGAGGTTATATTGTTACAGTATCACGTAAAAAGTACAAAACCAATATGGTTAAATTTTATACTCAAATATTGTGTGTAACTCAGAGTTTTAGTTAGTTTTTGTTTCATCGCAATCGGTTCAATCTATCAAAAGATATATGAATTTAAAGTGTTCAAGGTGAACTTTTCATTACGGTGTATAGCAGGCTAAAGTTCATACACGTAGCGACATCTATTGATAACAAATGGTACTAACAAATCTAAGTGGTACCTATCCTTACTAATAACACGTCCATATGGTAACTGTGTTGTGTAAAGTAATGATATTGATTATTGATTGAGTATTGTTATAAAAATCGCTTTCCATTGGTGGTTGATTATCTATACCAATATTATAAAGGGGAAAGATTCTTTTGTTTGTTTGTCTGTTTGTACCGAATAGGCTCCGAAACTACTGTACCGATTTTAACCATTTTTTCACCAATAGAAAGCTAAATTATCAGGAAGTAACATAGGCTATAATTTATTTTCAAAAAATTTAGAGATCCTCAAGAAAATTGCAATATGTAACCCAAAGTAGCAAAATTATGCCTATAAAATTTATTATTTGGTGTCGCTATTGATGATACATAAAAAGTATGTACTACACGATTCAAGTACTCATTATTACCTTCAAAAAAGTCCGCGAGGCAAAATATCTAACTATCATAGTTAAGTCACAATAGCAGCTTTTGTGTTCTAAAATTTAATCAGATTGCCGTTACAAACAAAAGTTAGTTACAATTGTATCGTAGTAATTCGTATTCAAATAAATAGTTTTATTATCAAGGGTATTGTAGCAATAAAATACTTTTTAATTAATTCAAATCGGACATTTAATTTCGAAGTTATCACGAGTATAAAAATGCCATACGCGTTCCGTTCGACGTCGCGCCGCGATTAAGTCAGTATTTTTATACTTGAGAGCAAAAATTAAGAATAACGTGGGTTTTTCGAAAATCTACCCATAAGAAGGTGAAAAGAGGTAGTAAATTATTCAGGGGAGGATTTCACTGCGGGGCTTGATTAACTTGCAAGAGGAGGAGAGGGAGGGGCTGGTGAGGAGGGAAAGGGGAGCGGGATAGGGGCGGAGCTGGTGAGGGGAAGAGGGGGAGTGGGAGTGGACGGGGTGGTGAACTGGTGAGGGAGAGAGGGGGAAGTGGAAGTAGTGAAGGGGGTGTGAGAGTGGGTGAGAGGGGCAGGGAGAGGTTAGCGGGAAGGGGATACGGTGAACGAAAATGCTAATCTCTAGAACTTACAGACTTAGAATTTTTTTTTTGCATGTTATAGCCCAAATCTTAGGACCTTTACGTGACGAGCTAAAAGAAAAAAAGGTAGAAGTAACTATAAGTGAAAACGAAATAATAGCGCGGGCAGGCAATGCGATGCGACGGAGTGGGTCGGGGGGATAAGAAATTTCACGCGGACGAAGTCGCGGGCAGCAGCTAGTCTTACATAAATTTTATTGAGAACTGTTTGTTTTAGGAATCCTTGACACAGATGACAATAACAAATTCAGAAATAATTGGATTCCATCCCGATTCAAGAAGACTGCGCTTTTGGCGAGTTCCTGGTCGCCAGAGCCGACTCCAGAATCTTCAGGAAGTTCATCCGTACCAGGGCGGAATGATTATGGTGTGGGCTGGAATTCGACTAACAGATTATTAAAGTGGCTAGGCATTTTATTTTTTTATTTAAAATATTATCTTTTATTTAAAATATTATCTGGTCGTTATTTATTTTTTTATGTACGAAAAGTTTTTGTCGCTTTGGTACCATTTTAAATTTTCATAATAAATTTTATTTTTTCACTAACAACCATTTTATTTAATCAAATAATTCAAATCTCTATTAAATTACGCTTCTACTGATTTACAATAATATATGTTACATAAAAAGTATTAAAATAAAAATTATTAGGTACTTTGAATACCCTTTTTCCCTAGACTTTGTTGAGTAGTCTATGATGTAATCTAAAATTCAAATAAATATGAGAAAGTAAGTTGCTAAAAACATTTGCAAAACCGAATGTCTCCCACTTCTTTTCAATAAACTCATCAGTTATTATGGCAACTAAATACATTCGGGTTTAGCCGGGTCAGATTTAATACATGAAGAGCTGTCGGGAACCAAGGAAGACTTTGGTGATGATGATGACGAACTATTTAGTTCATACTTAAAGTATTGTTTAATTTTGAACGAATATATTAAGTATTGGTATCATAAGTATGCTTAGTTACTTTAAAATTTTTGGTACGCACGGCTACAGATCAACTATACATTTCCAGTATAGGCTGATCTCGCATTGTATAGGATTTCCTTACAATGAGCGGTCAGTGTAAACTGGAAATGTATAGCTTGATGTGTAGCCGTGTGTACCTACGGTTATTATTCTTGGCAGTGTAAGAAAGAATGTTATTGTAAATTCTATCGACGTTGAAATTTAGTGGGTACATCACTAGTCAGAATAAAATGAATGACAACCTACAAAATTTCGAAACTTCTTCTGTATACGTGTCCTTCTTTAACATCATAGCGGCTCCATAAGTCAAAATGAAACAAATATATTGAGTTCAGTTGCTATTTTAACACTACTTCTATGCTTTGTTATTGTTCTGAGTACCTACTGCTCGCATTTTTTTTCGAAATGGCGACCTTCGCGATAATGTCATTCGATATAGCGGTTTTCGATGTAATGAGTTTTCGAACTGGCGTACCACTAGCAAAATTTTTTGAAATGGCGACCTTCGCAAAAACGTCATTCGAACTCACGTATCACTCCCTTAAATAAAAGTAGCAATTTTAACAGAGCGACGCGAGTTCAAGGTTGGACTTTGCGCGCAATATCACGTAGTCAACACAAACCGAAATTTATAACAATCGGCGAAATGAAGAAATCAAGAAATATCATCGTCAAACAAGTCCAACAGTCGGAATTCAGAGAAGATATCATCAGTCTTCAGAAACACAAACAGGTCAGCGCAAAAAGTAAGCTGCTGATGTTGAACCCATTCCTGGATCAAGAAGGCTTACTAAGAGTTGGCGGGAGGATCGCAAATGCGAATATCAATCAAAATATGAGACATCCACTCATAATACCTAGAAACTCACATCTCAGCAACTTGCTGATTGACCAAGGACATCAGATGACATATCATGGCGGAGCACGAATCACGCAAGCTTGGCTGCGACAACAATATTGGATCCTAGGCGGAAATCGAGCTGTCAAGAAACGCCTTAGAGCCTGTATCAGGTGCAGACGTCACGATCCAATCAAACAAGAGCAGCTGATGGGAGACTTGCCTGCAGCACGCAGCAATCCAGCACGCCCTTTCTATCACTCAGGGGTTGATTACACTGGCTTTGTCTACGTTAAAACAAACAAAGGCCGAGGTGTAAAGACGACAAAAGGATACATTGCTGTGTTCGTATGCATGGCCACGAAAGCTGTGCATCTGGAATTGGTCTCGGATCTGAGCTCCTCGGCATTTTTATCAGCATTACGCAGAACGTCAGCAAGAAGAGGCACCCCAAAACATATATACAGTGACAATGGAACAAAGTTCGTAGGAGCAAGCAGAATTTTAAATGAAGAATTCATCAACATTCAAAAAGTGATAGACGTGGAATTTTACGAAGCAATCACCGACATGGAGATCAATTGGCACTTCAACGCCCCATCCAAAACAAATGGACTCAGGACTGGTTGCTGACGCTGAATGTTGACAAATGTACCGTCTTGCACATAGGTAAAAACAATCCTCGAAAAACTTATAGTCTCGGACTACAAAAACTCTCATCTGTTGAGTCACAGAAAGATCTCGGTGTTATTATGTCCAACGACCTAAAATGGGAAGCACACATATCCAGTATTGTCGAAAGAGCAAATTCAAAACTTTACATCATCCGCAAGGCATTCGAGTGCCTGACGCCTGAGACATTTATCAAGTTGTACAAGGTCTTGTACATAAGACTTCTCTTAAAATATGGCAATGTCATCTGGGACCCATATTTCAAAAAAGACATCACTCTACTTGATAATGTACAAAGAAGAGCAACCAAGATGGTTCGCACGATGCGTAATGTACCTTACGAACAGCGCCTCAAAGACCTTGGCCTTATCATACTGGAACAGCGTAGACAAAGGGGTAGGCTCATTAAGACATACAAAATACTTACAAAACACTACGAAGTACCCAGCCTTCAAGACCTTTACACTATGAATGCCAACAAACATTTGCGTGGGTATTCCCTGAAGTTATGGGAAAATTCATCAAAGAAAAAGCCTTTGAAGCAATTCTTGCCTAACCGAGTCGTAACTGCATGGAATAGGCTCCCGGAAAATGTTGTGACGGCTCCCTCACTGAACTGCTTCAAGAATCGACTGGACAGATTAAATATCTCCAAGCTATTTGATACACACGCATCAACTGCTAGTGTGTTTAACCAAAATAATAATAAAAATAATAAAACAATCTGACCGCGTACCGTGTTCGGATGCACTCTCTTTTTCTGGTGCTTGAACCAGCTCTCAACGTTTCGGCACAACGACTGTCGGATCAGGTGCACAGCGTAATCATATGTTGGATGACACTGTACTTGACCGCCTGCGAAGTGAAATGCAGAGTAGCCGTGTGATCGCCGCCCTGTCGCAGACTATTGTTGTACCACCACCACAGTGCAACACAAATCAAGCTGACGGGGGGAGTGATGACACGGCTGCAAACGTAAGTACCCAGTGCAATGAGGAATTGAGGAGTGCTTTGGAGGGTGCGATTCAGGAATATCGGTTCGTATCACCCGAACTTAGGCCACGCTTACCTCGTTTGCCCATGCATAATAAAAATAGGGCGCTGGTGGCGGCTCTGGATTCGCAGTTGTCAAACTATTTTGATGACTGCGAAGACCTCACCGATACTCATTCGATTCTGTACTGCGCGGCTGTAGCGGCATGTCATGTAGCTCACGTCAAATTTGCTAATGACTCTAGAGCTACACGACCGAAACCAGCCGTGCCAGCTTGGCAGTGCAGGATTGAGCGCCGTATTGGTGGGGCCAGAGCGCTCATCGGCAAACTAATCTGCTTCAGGGAGGGCAATACTCGCCCCAGAGTGATGCGCTTTGTGAGACGGGTGTTCTCAGGAACTGATGTCAGCCCTTAGGGCTATATGTCCCGTGTCACAGAGCGCATCGACTTCCTGAGGCAGAAAGTGTATGCATGGGCAAACTGTATTCGTAGGTATAAGCGGCGAGTGGACCGATACACTCAGAATCGCACCTTCCAGAGCGATGAAAGGTAGGTTTATAGCGGTTGGGAGCGACCGGACCAAGGTGTGACTGACACGCGCCTGCCGGATGATGTGTTCTTTCTGGCGCAGTATCTGGTCGGTGCCTGTCAGTCACACCGAGGGTGATTGGGCTCGGGAAGTCGAGCTAGCCTGCGATCCAATACCAGAAATGGGGGCTATTACCATCTGTCCCCAAGATTTAGCTCGTGCAGTCCGTCCGTTGCCAAATTGGAAGTCTCCAGGGCCGGACGGACTGCATAACTTCTGGATCAAATGGTTTCTCGGGTCACACGCTCGCTTGGCGGCTCAGTACCAGTCAGCCTTAGAGTCAGGGTCGCTACCCCAGTTCCTAACGACAGGAATAACCCACCTGCTCCATAAATCAGGTAGTACTGCGGAGCCCAAAAATTATAGACCGATCACTTGTCTACCGACGGTCTATAGACACCAACTCCATCATGTCTGCCTCTCAAAATGGATCTAGGAACGGGTCCCGTGGTACTAAGGAGCTACTCCTCATTGATATGGCCATTAGCCAACAGGTTCGTCGTTCCCGTCAGGATCTGTCGACATGTTGGATAGACTATAAGAAGCCCTATGACTCGGTGCCACATACATATGGCTCATGAGGGTGCTGGAGTTGTATAAAGTAGATGCAACTCTGCGCACCTTCCTGATGTCGTGTATGGGGCAATCCGGGCAATGGAGGACGGTCCTTCGCTATCCAGGATGTCGAAATATCCAGAGGAATAGCGAGCCGATAAGGATCGAGCGAGGTATATTTCAGGGCGATAGTTTGAGTCCACTTTGGTTCTACTTAGCCTTGAATCCTCTAAGCACACTGCTGGAGGATTCAGGTCTAGGCTATCGGCTGAGGAGAGGTGGTCAGGTTATATCCCACCTCCTCTACATGGATGACCTAAAACTCTTTGCCCCCAACAATTTGCAACTGATGGAGCTACTGAAAGTAACTGAAACTTTCAGTAGCGCCATCAGGATGGAATTTGGTGTGGACAAATGTGCGGTCATGCATCTAAAGCAAGGGGAGATTGTGGAATCCGTGGGAACCCAACTCTTGGATTCCATCTTCCATTCTTGGAACCCTCTCCGCATCCGAAACCTATAAGTATTTGGGTATGTCGGAAGCGTTAGGCATGAATGTTGCTGGCATGAAGCAATCGTTGAATGAGCGCTTCTTTGGCCGCCTGAAAAAAGTATTTAATAGTCTTCTATCAGGCGGAAACAAGTTGCGCGCCTTCATCGGTTGGGTCATGCCGGTTTTGATGTACAAGAGTACTCAAATGGACTCGGCATACTCAAATGGACTCAGACTGAACCCGATGTCCCGCATGACGGGAACCTCGTGAAAGCCGAGAAAGATAAACAAATCAAGTATCTTGACTTGGCTCGCGAGGTTGTCGACATGTGGGTTGTAGACTCAGCAATCATTGTGCCGATAGTCGTATCAGCCAATGGCTTAACTGCCAAGAGCCTCGACCAACACCTAAGGAGGCTCTCGTTGGGCAGCTGGATCAAGGGCTTTATTCTGAAAGCGGTGCTTCTGGACACGGCCCGCATTGTTAGGAGGTCCTCTCTCTGGAGCCCTGACCGCCGCGGTAGCTTGGACCCTTTTCCCGATATCGGTGGGATACTATTTTTATATTTTTAAATGTTTTTATATAAATGATAAATGATAAATGATTTATTTCTGTAAGTAGGTTTGTACAAACACTTTTACACGTCAAACATATTTTTTTTTTAAACTAGATGAGTTCGACGTTTCCTATCTGACTACTCTGAGAAGAAACGCCGAAACAAACTCAGAGGTCACAGTCTCTTTTAAAGTCCAGACATAATCTTGGTCAGATCATGTGAAGACCATGTAGATTGCAGTCTGAAATGGTCTTTTGATGAAAGAACCACACAGATTGAGTGGACCTGTCCAGTCAGTGCACGCATTTGTCAGTAATCGTGCAGCTCAACTCAAAACTTAAGGAGCTTAACGATTCGACGAACAATACCATAGAAAAGACATTTGGGTAGGCCGCATAAATTACTCAAACTGTCAGACTATAACTAAAACTGAGAAAAGGATAAAATAAATAAAAAACATAAAACAATGATCCACGTAGTCTTCACATTCACAATAATTAAAACTAGTATAAGTAATACTTTACAAAGTAAATATTCATTATATACTTTTTATTCTAATATTTAAAAATGTAAAGAATATGTGTAAAATGAAATAAAAGAAATAATAAAATAATAATAACCCCACCTCCGTATCTCTACGTTGACGTCGTGGTGGGGCTTGCGCGCTCCGAACTCTAGGTCTGTGCCGGTAGAGTTTACTTTGCCGAAAATGGTCTAGGGGGAGGAGCCAGACCAAGAGAGATACAAAAACCCGCAGGGCAGCATGTGGCGAGCTGTTGGGCAGTAGCGACCCCACGGACCCTATCTCCCGGGAGAAGTCTTGTTCCTCACCTCTTGCCTTTATTGGCCGGCTGGAGTGAGCACTGATGAGGAACAGAGCTCCCACCTCATTCTTGCCTTTATTGGCCGGCTTGAGTGGAGATTCGCAAGAGCAAACACGCTCGGAGGAAGGAAGTATTCCAGTAAGTGTTTGTAGGGATCTTGACCACCTTCCGGGCTCTGGAATTGTTCTGAGAACCGTGGAATACCTCTCCACTCCTCAAGCACCTCAGGACATGTTGCCCCCTTGTCGCTACGTCACTATGTGCTAGCGACCGTTTCTGGGGGCCCATTATTGAGTGTGCAAGTCACTCCCTGCTATTTATCTGTGTATAATAAATAACATTGGTCAGGCAGGGTACATAGTTCTACCATAGTTCAAGGTACCCAATCCACTATAGCCACCCAAACCCATAGCCCAATATGTTTTGTTTCCATGATCTGCAATAGTCCTGGACAAACCGGGGGTTGTCCTTGGGTGCACTTGCATAGTGCATACAGGGATAATCGTCGGCTGGTGCCTTCTCGACATTTAAAAGTTGTCTAAGGGGCCTCTGCGAGTTGGCGTCGGCCCCTCGTATGCCTTCCAAAGGTCCGGGACCCCAGGATCCCGAGATATGTCAATGACACAATAATAATAATAATAAAACAGGGTGTAAGTTCACTCATCCTCCATTGAAAAGGGAGGATCCTCCGACCAGACTGGTGTTGTGTCTGGTGGATGTCGGGACGTTGTACGGATTGGATGATTGATGCAGGATTTTGCGTGTTACGTCAGTATGATGCGTAGTTCGCATGTGGCGATGTAGATGCCGCCACAACCTATAGCTTGATATGTAGCCATGTGTACAACAACCACTGTTGTAATTTTGTAAACTACGACTTTGGGATTATCCCAAAAGGTTGGGTCAGTTTGTGCATGGCGCTCTCGAGACCACCACCGACTTCCCTGATTATGGCAATATTATGTAGGTACCTATTTTTTATCATTTATCTAATTTCCATCTAGAATTAATGCGATGTTGATAATGTTAATTGGTTTTCTGAAATAAGATAACATCACGCCTGAACACACGGCTACACATCAAGCTATACATTTCCAGTTTACACTGACCTCTCACTGTAAGGAAATCCTATACAATGCGACATCAGCTTATGCTGGAAATGTATAGCTTGATCTGTAGCCGTGCGTACCTAGGTACTCGCTGCAGGGGTAGTTACCTATGTAAACCCACATTTTTCCAGATTTTAGTGTTCCGTACCTCAAAAGGAAAACGGAACCTTATAGGATCACTTCGTTGTCCGTCCGTCTGTCTGTCAGTCTGATAGTCCTATCTGGCAAATGCATTTTTACAGCAATGACAAAAACGTGTTTCGTTGAATGCCGACTATTTGCTTTTGTGCAAGCCTAAAAATGTTAGGTAGGACCTTTACGCTTAGCAAGGCAGCCTTGGAGCTCCCAAAAAATCAAGCTTCTTAGTCAACGCAATAAAAAATACGACCATATTATAAAAGACATACGTAATATGTCGCATAATTGGCCTTATTTTTTATTGCGTTGACTTTTATTTACTTGCGAGTATCATAATATTATTATGATACTCGCAAGTAAATAAAAACCTAGGTATAAGGTATCTACTTCCCGTTGGCCTAGCCTAGAATCATGAAGTTTGGCAAGAAGCAAGGTCTCACAGCACAACTATAGGAAAAAATCCGAAAATGGGGAGAGACACTGCCAATAGGAGTCGCATTGTCGCTGGTGTTGTTTACATGACAAACACCATATTTTTTGTATGCGTTTCGACCGCACGGCCATGGCGTTGTAAAAAAAAAAAAACTATGCCAACATTTTGTAACAATTTGTAATTATTGTTATTTGGGAATGCACTAATTTGTCAAAGCTATGGTTAAAAAGTTAGAAGGGTTTGAACGTGGCCGCACCATCGAAACGCGGAGAACCGCGCGGCCACGTTATCACCGATATCTCGTTGAAAAACTGTCGTGGTCCAACACGCACTTGGCCGGTTTTTATTAGGGAGTTAACCTTTCACAACTTTCGATTCCGTTCTGATACTGCGAAATTCCTTCTGAAAATACCTATACAAAAAAACCTATCGAACCCAAGATCGTCCGTTCGGCAGTCGTGCTACCGACCACAAGACATAGAGGCAGTCGTGGCGGTGTTTGAAATAAGTTATATTATATTACCACTTTGAAGGTACCCTTTTCTCATAAGTATTTAGAAACCAACCCTTCCAATTCCTTCTCCCTTCTCCGGCCAACTAGACAAGTACAATAACAATAACTTTATCACACTAATAACGAAACATCTCCGAATAAGACACAGATTTACGACGTCAGAAAATATGAGTTAACTTTCATACGTCCATACGGCGCGGGGTCTGACATTTGATACATTTATCACGTAGGATTCAGTAAAAGGGTAGGTACATGGTTACGTGACCAGCGAGACGGTGCGACCTCCACCAGAATTGGGAAAAGCACTCGTGATAGTACGTGACAGAGTTTTGCGTGCTTAAAATAACTTCCTTGTATCAGTAGGTGGATAGTAAATTAAAGGGCTTGAGGAAATAACGGTCTAATTATTGGTTTTAGACGTGAAGGTGTTTTTAATAACTAGTTTTGAACGCCCACATGTAGTCGAGCTATGCGTATTTCCTAATCCCATATACCAAGTACCTACTAGAGGTAGGTATTAAAGATCTGCATTTGAAAGTCCAACACGCAATTAATCGTACCAAACTGCAGTGTTGCAACGGTAACAAGTTGATATCTTTATAAATAAAAAAAAAAAAAAAAAAAACCCGACTGCAACTAAAAAGTTTAAAACAAGCTCACTTTTCAAGCGACTACTAAGCTGGTCACCCCCAGATTAGTCGCCACCAACTGCATCAGACTGCTTGAAAAGTGAGCTTGTTTTAAATGTTTTAGTTGCAGCGGGTTTTTAATTTTTATTTTAACCCTTTTATGCCCGGTTTCTGTTTGTGTAGGTTTTTAAACGGAGTTTATCCATTTGACAGTGATTTTATTGGTTCATTATCGTGCCTCTGAAGTACTCTGAACACATGTTTAAGGAAGAATTACTATAGAGGATTTATCTGAGGACATCAAAAATCAAGCTTATGGAAGGAATCCGCTTAAATAGATAATTTTGTCGAATCAAAAAGAGTTAAGAAAGTTTTTAAGAGTTTAAACTCCGTTAAAGAACTCTTCAGAAACCGGCATTATTGTGTTATATTTTTGAAATCGTCACAGAATAAATAATAGTGCTAGAACCGTCTCCTCTATTTTGATACCCCACATGGTCATGGTACAATTTTTTTTAAGACATTATTGAAATCCGTCATTTTGATTTTATTAAAAACTTTTTTACAAAAAAAAAACCGACTTCCAAAAAAAACACTACAAAGTGAAAAATAACTTTAATTTCGGAAGTCGGTGTCTTTGGATCTGTATTTTAGTTTTTTGCCACCGACTTCCGAAATTAAAGTTATTTTTCACTTTGTAGTGTTTTTTTTGGAAGTCGGTTTTTTTTTTGTAAAAAAGTTTTTATTTTTCACTTTTTAGTGGTTCAGTTTGTAATTTATCTAAGTTACAATAACCCAAAGTAATCGAATCGCAACCTGTGATATACTTAGATATAATTCAGTATTTCCGATGGCCCTCTGTGGTCTTCATCATCAGTTCCAGTTCACCGAATGGTACTTTCCGAGAGCAAATGCACGAGTTACTATAAAAAATATCGAAATCGATATAGGTGTGCCCATAAAATTTGAGGGTTTCCCTCGATTTCCATGGGATCCCATCATCAGATCCTGACTTGATGATCATGGGACCACTTGGGAAGTATACCCTTTCGAACAAAAAAAGAAAAATCCAAATCGGTTTAGCCATTTTCGAGTAATCGGGGAACATACATAAAAAAAAAAACCGGTCAAGCGCGAGTCGGACTCGCGCACGAAGGGTTACGTACCATATTATATGTTTAACAATCGCAAAGATAACTTATTACTTATTTTATAATGATACTGTGAATTACAAGGTAATTTTTTGCAGTTGCAGAAAATCACCCATGTTTAAACAAAATACCTTATGAATCGCCGTTTTCAGTATTGTTGAAATTGTATTGATTAAATACAGTATTCATGGTACTTACATGGTATAAAGAAGTTTGAAATTCCTAATTTGTTGAATTGTTGCGCTAGAGCTCGTACAAAAATGGTCTAAAATTTACAACTTTTACGGCCCCCTATTTCTTAATTTTAAAAGATAAAAAAAAAATATGTTTGTACTCTACTCAATGAGTTCTAGATGATTACACCCCACATAACACATAATAAGCCTATAATGTTCCCACTGCTGGGACACAGGTCTCCTCTCGGTGAGAGGGAGTGGGCTGTAATCCACCACGCGGGGCCAGTGCGGGTTGGTAGACGTCACATGTCTTCGAATTTTTGGTTCTAGGACATGCCGGTTTCCTCACGATGTTTTCCTTCACCGTTTTGAGTGCAGCGGTGATGAAATAATGGCATGACACCCCACATGCTAGATTAAAATTTTTATTTTTTTTTCAAAATGAAAAGTTTATTGTATGGGGACCGACCCCTTAAATTTTTAACTTTGCTTTATTTTTATTATTTGTTGTTATAGCCGTAATAGACAGCGGAGGCTTAGTAAGTTTGTACTGGGCTGTACGTGGTTGTCTGATTTCACGGATTTTAATTTTCTTGCGCGGAACCCTAATTATTTTTCTAAAATAAAAATAGCCTTAGTTACTCCTTAAAACATCAGCTATATGCCGTCAAAATCGGTGAAAATTCGTTTGGCAAGTTTCCTAACTTGACTCAAAGTACCATTTTTTTAATCGGACTGCGCTTTAACATTCTTCTATACAAACTTTAACATCCCTAAACCTCATTTGAGGCGTAGTTTTGAAAAACTAATAATGACAAACATTATTACTTACTTATGCAAGTATTTGTGCTAAGTTTCAAGTTCATTAACTAAATTAATAAGATTTTTCATATAAACTGTATCTCTGTTTTCACGAACACAGATAACCTACCTAAAGAATTTCAAAAATCGTCTGGTATGTTTCCATAACTTGACTCAAACATTATTTACACCAATTTTAGAGTTAATCAAGCCCCCAATAAAATTCTCCGCTATAAAATTAACTTTTCACCCCTTAGGGGTAGATTTTTGGAAAACCCTAATACACGTTAGTCCTAATTTTTGGTCTCAAGTATAAAAACTGAGTTTGAGTTAATCGGACCGCGTTTTAAAGTTCCTCCATACAAACTTTGACACCCCCAATCCCTCCTTAGGTAGTAGTTTAAGAAAACTAAAAATTATGAACTTTATAATTTACTTAGATGAATATTCGTGCTAACTTTCAAGTCTATTAACTCAAGGGATAAGATTTTTCATACAAACTTTCATCCCCTATTTTACCCCCTTAGGGATGGAATTTCCAAAAATCCTTCCTTAGTGGATGATTAAACTATATAAGGTATCTATGTGCAAAATTTCAAGTCTCTAGGTCCATTGGTTTGGGCTGTGCGTTGATATATTAGTCAGTGACTCAGTCAGGACTTTGATTTTTTTATATATATAGATTTACCATGTTATTTTAAGACCACAGACTTCTTATAGGTTTTCCTGTAATCTACAGGTATAGAACTATTTTCTATATTTTTTTCAAAATTTTAGTCTCAGTAGTTTCGGAGATAAGGGGGGGGGGGAATGGTCAATTTTCGTCAATTTTCTTAAATAACTTTAAAACAATATATTTTAAAATTATAAAAAATATATATTTGAGACCCTCATAGTAAGCCCTTTCATTTGATATGTCACACGGTACAGTTTACAAAACTTTTATTAAAATTTTCTTATTTTCCCCCTAAAAGTGACTCTCATATTCAATATTCATATATTTACTTTAGCTGTACGTGTTTGGGTCACAGAAATCCATATGTGTACCAAATTTGAACTTAATCGGTCCATAAGATTCGGAGTAAATTGGCTGTGACAGACGGACAGACGGACAGACAGACAGACAGACACACGAGTGATCCTATAAGGGTTCCGTTTTTTCCTTTTGAGGTACGGAACCCTAAAAAGGTTCCGACGAATTGGGAACCTCCTCCTTTTGGAAGTCGGTTAAAAACAAAACCTAACATTTAACTACCGCGTCACTTAGACGAGTCGATACCTCACACAAGACACCTCATGTATTCAAATCCATCCAGCCGATATGACGCTTCGAGGATAAAGAATCTATATAACTGACTGACTGCCTCATCAACGCCCAGCCCAAACCATTACTGAACCTAGAATGCTGGAATTTTGCACAGAGGTTCCCTGTATAATGTAGACGAGGAATAAGGAAGGATTTCTGGTAGTAGGTTACCATGTACCCATGGTATATTTTCCGACATCCACGCGGGCAAAGCCGTGGGCAAAAGCTAGTCCCAAAAAAAAAAACCCTAACCCGGGAAAAACATAACCCTGTTTTACTGTAGCGTTGTCGGTTAAAAACAAATTACCGAGTTGGTTATTTTTTTTTAATGTTTGTAATTATTAAGATAAGGTTTATAAGGAAAGAAAATTTTTTAAAGTTGCTTGAAAAATTGGAAAATTCTGAAAAAAGTGAAACTGCTTTTTTCTATGGGATTTGTACTCAATAAGGACATGACAATACGTGGTCGTGTCCTTTAGCTAGTTGTTAGTAAAAAGGTCAACAATATCATCGATGTTCAAATTAAAAGTGCAACCACACTCGTGTATGACTAACTAAACCATCCTCGTAGATAAAGCGCTACGCCGTAGTAAGTTTGCTACGACTGCTACGAGATATCGTAGACGCGTAGGCGCGTAACACTTGAAGTGTATTTTTTTGACGTAGGCCTTTGCTTTCACTTTTACCTTACCATTTTTTGTACATGAGGTATGAATAAAAAATATCAGCTTAGTATAATTAAGCATTATAGCAACATTGAGTTTACCAACGTGGGTTTTGAACCTAGCGGTTCTCACTGTCATTTGTTACTTCGCGGTCCATTGAATTTCTCTTAAAGGTGTAAACAAAATGTTATAGTAGATCATACATACTGTAAACTAGCTTTTGCCAGCGGCTTCACTCCCGTGGAGGTCGGAAAATAACCCACGGAAACGTACTACCGGGATAAAAAGTATCCTATGTGTTAATCCATAATAAAGTTGTGTGAAAGTGTCTTGAGATGTTATAATATTTTGAATTCATGCAGACCTAGTACTTACAGAGGTATTTCTTTCCGACTTGCTAGGTATTTTTATAGCATTTTTTTCCATTTTTCCAAACTGACATAACTTTCTTATTTATGACCTATTGAAATAAAACAAACACTAAATGTTAAGTGAAGCTTTATACCAATACATTAGTGAAAACCGTACCCAAATCGGTTAAGGATGATGCGCCAGGGTAGCCCGCGAAATTTAAAATTTCTTACGTTTTTTGCAATTTGTAGGTCAGTGTGAGCTTGTATGTTGATTAAAATATGATTCGCGGCCGTAGCTAATATGGCTTTACAGAATTATAATAATTAGAATCAGCAATACAGCTCCATAAGTAATGGGGTATTTACACGGGTCGCATTTCGCCGTGCGGCGAGTCGCTTCACAAATTGCCTCACCAAGCCGCATTGCTAGCCCATTTACACAGGTTACTAAATCGCATGCGGCTCGGTCATTTCCATCGAAAATGTTGAGCAGAATAGCCGTTTGTGCCGGAATTATGCGGCGGGCGATCGCCTGCAACTGATAGTTTACACGGTCGATTTTAGTCACCAGTCGCATGCGGCCGGTCGCCGCGCGGCCAAAGTCGGATGCTACCCAACTTTGGGGCTTGCGGCTTTAGTCACTTGCGACTTAGCCGAATTGCCATTTAGATGGTCGATTTACGCCGCGCGGACGAAAAATCGTGCGGCTTTAGTCACCCGTGTAAACCCCCCATTAGCATTTACCTCAAATCTATCGATTTCATGAAATCATGAGGTTTGAAGTAAATGCTAACTTATGGAGTTGTATTGCTGATTCTAATGATTATAATTCTGTAAAGCCATATTAGCTACGGTCGCGAATCATATTTTAATCAACATACAAGCTCACACTGACCTACAAATTGCAAAAAACGTAGGAAATTTTTGAACTTCGCGGGCTACCTGGCGCTTTCGCCTTAAGAAGTTTCTGAGATTAGTGCGCACAAAAGCACAGACAATCAAACGGATAAAAATTGTAAAAATCATTGTTTTGGGTTCTGCGCACAAAAGCACAGACAATCAAACGGATAAAAATTGTAAAAATCATTGTTTTGGGTTCTATGGCCCACAATGATAGTTTTTCTCAAATATCTTCCATGTATAGACAACGATCAGTTACACTTTTATTATAATGTATACTTACGTATAGATATCGTTAACTCTACAAATCATAAAAAGAATCCGAAAAACTGTGAGTCATTAATGTATTCAAATTGCAGTAGACTTTAGCTCTGCTATTTTCAATTCTCAATTCTATATTGTTGCATTCCATAATGTAATAAGCCAGCAGCATCCACAGCTTGAGAAATCTTCCTTCAATGTAAGCGAAACAAAATTCCTATCTACAAAAGCTGGTTTTACTTCCAACACTCGTTTTCGTAAGAATAATATAAAGCGACTTACGAATTCATTAAAAACGATATCCCCTAAACTTTGCACAAATACGGTTAGACATTTTTCTCTATTATCTGTAAAGAGGTTGTTTTCGTTTACCCGGCTTTTAAATCCGCACGATGTCCATTGCAATTCATGTCAAGCGACGTGAATAAAAGCTGACAATATCTCAGAGAACTTTAGCCGACGTTCATTGGAATGCTTCGCAACGCGTACCGTATCTATATGAGAGAATAATCTCGTTTTCTGCGGCTTTTAACGAAAGCCCGATACGGAGTCGCAGAGCAAAACAAATAGCGGGTAGCTGTGCACATGCGCAGAACGACGCACGCACGCGCGGCCGCGCGGCGCGGCAGTCGCGCGCCGCCCGTCGCCGCGCGCACCCGTGCCAACCGTGTCTGCCGCGCTCCCACCACGCGCTAAATGGCGCCCAAACCGGGACCTCGCTCACGCGGGTAAGTCCGTTACATAATCACATTATTACACCAAAAAAATAATATTCGTCTTTGAGATGACAAGTGGTCCATGTCGCAGCATCCGCGAGGATCTCCGAGGGCGTGGTAGGGCATCGACTGGGGAGGGGGCACGGAGTCGGCGTGTTGGCGATAGCGCGCCGCCTGATAAGGTTGCAGCCCTCCCACTGTCAACAAACCCTTACATTATATAAAACATTGGACATTTATAAATGAGGGTAAAAACGAGTGGTAGCGGAGAGTCATCTCGAAGACGTGTATCTATTGATTTTCGCTTCGCGTTCCGGAGACTCTGCGGCTGTTGCCTGAGACACAATTAGATATATTGTCGCAGCCTCTTTAACATTCAGCTGCGGAACTGTCGCTCAACCACTGAACCAGGGTCTCTTGCGAGCCTGTGCCGAGATACAATGTACTCGACAATTACTCATGTTGACATGTGGTAATCTTTGCGGTTAGATCCTGCTTCATTCTGTCATGAGAGAATTGGCTGCAAAGTACCTCCCTATTACTTATGTATCTCTAGTTGCCAAATGCCATTAAGTCATTAAGATAGCTGTAGAGCTTGCTTTAGTAGTGTGCCTTAAAAACGATACTGTGTATTATAACTTCGTTTTATAGGTCGTAATCAAATTATATCTTTGCGTTCATATTACCTATAATGCCTGTAAACTTCCTTATATTAGGTATAGTTTCGTAGATATTCTTCCTAAATAGAGAGTTATACTGTCCAACCGAGTAGGCATGAATAATGTACGGTTTTGGCCAGTTTTGCGTGCCAGATTGCCAAAACCTCAATAAGACTAATATTTAATAGACCATATTTAGTTCATAAAAGTAGATTAATCTTATATTTACCTACGTTTTGCAATGTGACCTGGTGGGTGGAGGTTATGGGATCGAAGCATTAAGTTACGGGTTCGAAACCTATGGACTCATAATAACAATCTGAAATTGCCAACACTTAGTGAGCAAGTGAGTTCCTTCTGTGTAAATCCTTCTCCAAAGCCAGTCTTTGCCCTGTAGTGGGACACTTATGGGATGGATGAGGTTATTTATCTTTTACTAACACTTGTCTATACTCCATTTACAATAAGATTAAATAGACATTTAAACAAACCTTTTTTAAAATCCGTTCAACCGATTTTGACTTCTATTGCGTTGGTGGCATGACAAATGGCAGCTGCAGTAAACAGTTGGTATTGTAACCACTTTTTTGCGTTTAATGCCACCCCTGCCTACGGAATGGAAGTCAAAATAGGTTGAACGGACTGTAAATAAAGGTTTGTTTAAATGTCTAATCTTGTTGTGAATGGAGTACTATTTTTTTTTTAAATTTAAATTTATTTCAACAAAAGTTACACAAGAGTATTTTACAGATCTTCTGCCAAACTGCAGGACAGTTTGTCGGCAGTGTTCTCGTACTATAAATTAATAATTCGTCTATTATATAGGGTGACTGGTAACTAGTGGCCGATACTTAAACACATGATTATACTCATGATAACAAACAACTTTTACTATGAGACCAAACCTGAAATCGCGAAAAAAAATCAGAGCTGCCCCATACATTCATGTTCGCATAACTCGCCAAAATGTAGGGAGCAGCTGATTTTTTTCGCGATTTCAGGTTTGGTCCATAGTAAAAGTTGTTTGTTATCATGAGTACAATAATGTGTTTAGGTATCATCGGTCACTAATTACCAGTCACCCTTATGTTCCATCTCAGTGGGACGAACGGGAATACACCAGAGTGAACAGATTATAGACCGTTTAAGGTATACTAATTTCAAAGTAATTAATTAAAAAACCAAACTTTTTAACCATCGGAGAATCTCGTAAAGTAACAAATTGAACATCACAAAGTACCAGTTCCAAATTCAAATTCGAAAACAATTTGAGAATGTTTTGGTTTCATAAAGAAATTCTTGGGATTGTTTGCTAGAAGTTATGTCTAATATTCGGAACGCGACGAGTTGTCTAGAGAAGTCGACGGGCTATGGCGAAGGTAGTACACGCTTTAAGGTAAGCTTAGCGAAGGAATTTAGAACGTCTAGTGTAGTGCAATGTTGGATAATCTACAAAGGCATGCCGGTATTTTGAACTATCAGTATCAAACATATTTCTTGTACGTTGTATTAGAGCTTCGTAGAAGAAGACTCAGTCTGAGCAAAGCTTTAGGGATGCCATGTGTTTTTAATTAACGGTTCTTTATCAATTTCTGCCTTAAAACAATCTTAATTATTGTTTCTTTATTATTAAGTATTCTATCTATGTATTTAATTACTAATATTATAAATGCCAAAGTTTGGATGGATGTTTGTTACTCAATCGCGCTAGAACGGCTGAACAGATCTGGGTAAAATTTGGCACAGAGATAGATATAGACTGGAATATCATAGGTTACTTTTTATCCTAGAAAAATTACGGTTCCCGTGGGATAATTTCCGACATCCACGCGGGAAGCTAGTATTCTCTAAATTAGCGCCAAGTATGTGCATAACATCCCATCCATGACCTCTCTCAGTAGGCATCATCAGTATAATTTATTTTATCGTGTAGGGACATTTACACGAAAAAAAGTAAATTGTAAAAGATAATCCACCATCACAATTTTTCATACTCCCGAGAGACAACGCGTAACAAAAAATAGCGTCCTGTTCAATATACAGCCCAATAGCCCCAAAGGTTAATCACTAAATAGATATCCGTGGCTCCGTATGGCCACAACGTGGCCATGTTATCAAGGCCGGTCCCGCGAGGACACTAGGCGGCGATTTCTTCTCCATTTATATGATAATTCGCGGCCAACGTCGGGGCCGGGCCTTGTCTCCGGATATTAAGTGGACCTGGGGCTCGAACATACGGTATTGGCTGAGATATCTCGGGAATGCTGTCGGTACCTTCCTAGTGTTGTATATGAGAGCCGATTGCGCTGATATAAATCGAAGTTTTAGTTTCTTTTTGGACCAACTTATTTTTTTGGGTGTTTAAAAGTGGCAATTGACTTTGATTTCAAAGTTCCTCGGTTAAACTGTTAAATGGTATTTTCTGAAGACTCCAGGGAAAAGGCGAACTTTTCAAGCAACAAACATTTTGAGATATCGCATTTTTTATTTAAGCTACTTTTATCCTGCATGCGATTTTTTAAACGACAATAATTCTAAGACTAATTCCCTACGAAATCGCATTCACAGACCAGTTTCGAAAAAAAAGTTCGTCTTTTTCCCTGGAGTCCTGAATTTTATTATGGTGGTAGATAACTTTATTGCATACATGTATTCTAAAAAGTCAAGTAAGTATTGAAACTGACACCTATTAGTGGCTTGAATGTGGATAAAACAACAGCATTCGGAATGTTTGAATCATAGCACGTGGTCTTCTGTAGCTTTTCCCTTACGTTCCACGGAGTGTTGCTGTATAAAAAAAAGAAAAAAAACCTATTATATTTCATAAAACTTGACTTGACATACATCAAAATAGCGCTCAATGTTGCATCAATAAGATTATTTGCACTTTGCACTATTATTTTAGAGTTTACTCACGACTAAAAACCTACTCGCAGACCTATTACTTTATATAGTGTATTATCTATGCGCAGACCTCCTCCATTCCAAACTTCCCCACGGCAAAGTAAGCTTTTATGATAATTTTAATTTGTTGACTATTTTTGATTTCTATTTTTTTACAATTTCCTTTGGCAGCTTACTACTACTACTCAAAGGTACTCAAAGGCTCTCTTACCATACACATTATTATACTTTGGCAGCTTTTATAGAGGCAAATACGACAGGTTACAACATCATAGGTATTGGGTAGTAGGTATTATTATAGGTTATAACATTTGGCAAGAAATTCAAAGGGCTGTGAGCTGTCCCATTAATATGAACTCAGTAAATCTTCGAAAAGTTAATGGGAAATCTAAAGGTTTCCCCCATAATTGCTTTCGTAACGTTCCGTCAACCGTCACCTGATCGTTAGGAAACTCAAAGACACCCGTTCATATTACTTTTAGATTAATCCTGACGTCGCGTCGCTTCCAAACATCACAAACTCGTTTTTCATACTAATAACTGGAAAATCTTCGGGAATGTTTTCCTAAGACTGAAAAATTCTAGTTCTTGGCACATCTCGGTTTGTTACCTTGATTCTCCGAGGACTTTAGAAGTGTTGTGTCTGTTTTAGATGAGAAATGGCTTCTTATTAATGTTTATCGTGCTTACCTAGCTATGCTTGCCGCGGTTGATTCGTGGATTGGTGACCATCCTTTACATACCGAGACTCCTCCATGCCTCGGAAAAGCACGTTAAGCCGTTGGTCCCAGCTGTCATTCGTGGATTTTTGATAGTCGTTCGGGTCGTCAGAAGCCCGAAAGTCTAACAACCAGCCTTACCAAGGGGTATCGTATTACCCAGTAACTGGGTTGTGGAGGTCAGATAGGCAGTCGCTCCATGTAAAATACTGGTATTCAGCTGCATCGGTTAGACTGGAAGGCGACCCTAACATACTTGGGAAAAGGCTAGGCAGATGATGATTAATGTTTATCATCATTTTTTTTAAAATTACCATTAGGGTAATAACAAATGTTTCTCTGGTTTACAAGTTCAACTCAAAAAACCTCGATAAGTTTACCGGTCGGGAATCTTAGTAGTAAATTGAAACAATCAAGCCTATCGCAGTCCGCTGCCTGGTGTAGGTAAATATACCTCAACCAAGTTGCGCCCCAACAATACCCGGTTTATTCCGCATCCAGTCTTTCGCCACTGCGCTTTTTTGTGGTTAGGTATAGGTAGGTACATCTTGCCTGGAGTTGATAGATACTAATACCAATAGATAAAGCCACCGACAGATTACTGTGTCGTGTTGTGTCGTGACGCGGGCAACACCAATAAAAGGAATTTGTTCAGGATTACGCCAAACCACAACGAGTTTTGATTGGCTAACACTGCGTCACGACACGACACAACACAGCAATGACATTATACATCTAGACGTTACCATGATTACAGTGTGAAGTGTGGAAGTGAGACACATATAAGTATACGAAATAATTAGGAAAATTGAGACAAAGCATCGTATCTTCTGTCCCTTACGGCGTGCCGTATTTTTGCTTTAAAAATGTTGCCAAACAAAGTACTTTGCATGGCAAAATTTAAAAATGTTGCCAAACAAAGTACTTTCACTGTTCATATTGCTGTCTCATGACCGGCCACGCGGTGGCTCGATCTAGATGTATATTATCTAAGCAACACAGTAATATGAATCCGGCTAAAGTCGGGCGTCTACAAACAGAAATATAGACTACTTAGTTTAAAAGTATTAGGCACCTACCTACTAGATAATAATATAGATTATAACGATTGTTGAATGAATGATTGCAATGAATGAATGATGAATTTTATATAATTAGGTATTTAATACTTTATTACAATTCCTGACTTTTTAATGAAGTACTTAATAATGTTCTAATTGATAATGTTAGTTTTAAGTGATCTTGCTCCGCCCAAACGGGGTTATGTACTCATTAGTTGTAAGCAAAGCCAGTAACTTTGTGTACAGTGGGCTGCATCAATTGGGTACCCCTCAAAAGACATGTGGGTTCAAATCCGCGATAGGCCGATTATGGTTTTGGTATTTTGCAAAAGCATTTTATTACAATTAATGTATTGTTTTTGTGAACAAATAAGTTTATGTTAGTATTTATTTTTACTTAAGTCTGTTTTTATTATTGTCTTTTCAATAAAACAGTACATTGTGCAATAAATAAATAAATAAACTAAACACTATCGTTGCAGATCCGTCCTCTATCTATGGGAAATCTATATTTAATAACGCTGAAGTGTTTGTTTTTTGTTTGTTTGTTTGAACACGCCAGAAACTGCCAGTCGGATTTGAATAAGTCGTTTTGCATTTGATAGCCCAACTCTTGAGGAAAGCTATATGCTATTTAACAACACGCTGGGACCTATAGGAGCCGAGCAAAAAGAAAAAAGTCAGAAAGAACGCTAAGCAAAAACGAAGTAATAGCATGGGCAGGTGATGCGATGCGACGCGGGAAGAAGAAATGTGTCGGGGAAGAAGAAATTTCACGCGGATGATGTCGCGGGCAGAAGCTATTAAATAAAATAATATGAACTCAATACGATTAGGTTACGGTTAAATGATTGTACAGTCAGCAACAAAAGTCTATTAACGCTTGATTTTTCTAAATCTTAATTATTGAGAAAAATACTTCATTGAGATGTAAATTTTAAAGAAAATTCACTCTTATCTAATAAATGAAATGCTAAAAAGCAGGTTATCGTATCATTTTGTGTTAATTTAGGTTGCTGACCGTACCTACTACGGTTAAACTCGTACATACCCATAGGTTTATAGCGCTTCGTACGGTGTGTACCGCCCAAGAAACAACGATAAGGGGCGCCACATTTAACTGGGCTCGTGAATTACAAGCGCAACGTGATTTTACTACGATAACATGTCGGCCATAGAACTTGCTCATGTAAGATACGACACATGTCTCTTGTTCACAGTATTCTGCCTAGAAGCTTTGAACTACGAATAATGTATTGTAGACGTAAAAAACTCAACTCAGAATGTGCGCAATATCATTCACATACCATTCAAAGAATTTTCTGTTAAAATGTTTCAAAGGGAAATGAGAACGAGTATTTCTTGATTCAGCTGTTTCTATGGGCGATTAAAGAATGACTCAACAATTTTGTTTCCTTCACAGACATTGTGGAGATTGTAAAGACATGTATTATATTATTCACGCTTACACATACGTCTATATGCAAACGCGTTTGTTTACTCGCATAAATTGCAAAGAATTATTTGAAATTTTAATAACATGGCGTCGCCGTCGCCGCGTCGGTCGGACATTTTGGAGCGTAACGGACGAGGAGTGCAAGCTAAAATTTTAAACACAACACGAAGATTAGATACCCGGTGAAATTGCAGCTGTAAATTGTATCCGAAAGGCCTTGAGTTTACAAGGTGTAATGAGGACGGACTAACGTAGCATTTTTGGCGCAGTCCCACACGTATAATCGAAACGGATAGGTATATTTGTGTGCGCTATCAACTTAGATATTTGGAATCGGTTCGCTTTTTTATAGTTTATTGATCTGTGCTTTTTACGGTTCCGTACCAAATGGTAAAAAAGGAACCCTTATGGTGTCACTCAGTCTGCCTGTCTGTCTGTCTGTCTATCTGTCTGTCTGTCACAGCTGGATATCTCAAGAACTACTAATGCTATCAACTTGAAATTTAGAATAGTTTTAGATAACGTTTACCCAACTATTTTGCAAATAAGAAATTAAAATATTTATATTTTTTTTGCAACAGGGACTGAAAAGTCTTAAAAAATCAAAGTGTCATTCTCAAACAATTTTTTTCTTTTTTTTAAGCCGCATAGTTTTCGACTTCTGATGAAAAATGTAAAAAAAATACAATTCTCCCCCAATCCCCGAAGTTTGCAAAGAGAAAAATCTGAAATTATTCTATGTGATAGAAGTTTATGTAAAGATTACAGGAAAAATAAAACAATGACTCAAAATAGCACACTTTTTCAGAAATCGGAACGGAACCCTCGGTGCACGAGTCCAACTCGCTCTTGACCGGTTTTTTTACAGTTGTTAAACCTATTTGGCAGATGGATGGTGGTGTGTGATTTGGGGATAATTCTAATAATTCTTAATAATAGAATTATAAATTAACAATTTTTGGACTTTTTCCTTTATTTGTGTTGTAAGACCTTGCTTCTTGCAAAATTTCATCATTCTAGAACAATGGGAAGTACCCTATAGGTTTTGATTTACTTGCGAGTATCAAAATATGTCGCATAAATGGCCGTCTGTTCTTATTGCATTGACTTAGAAGCTTGAGTTTTTTAGGAATTCAAGAGACCATAATTATACTTACGTATTTGATATTAATTTCAACTTGATACCTCCACGCGTTCCTGAGAAAAGGGTCTTGATAGACTGACAGACAGACAGACAGACGGACAACGAACTAACGAAGTGATCCTATAAGGGTTCCGTTTTTTCCTTTTGAGGTACGGAACCCTAAAAACACATAAAGGCTCTTACAGACAGAGGCGATATCGCGGTCGCGACGCGATATTTCGATATTATATCCGTAGAAAAATATCGCGTCGCGACGCGATATCGCCTCTGTCTGTAAGAGCCTTAAAGCATCAGACATATAATTTTGTTGACTTTAATGTACTAGAATATCGATTATTAATAACATTAATTAGTAAAAAAGTAGTCTCAGGGCAATTTTTACGTTTTAAATAGCTATTTAATCGCGATTTTTTGGTTTGAATAAAGCTTAATTAAATAAAAAAAAAACATGTCAAAATAAACTATGTTCTTTAACAAAACTAATTCTAAAGTTTTATTAAAATCCCTTCATTTATTTAGACATAATAACGATATTAACATCACTCTAAATTATAATAAATTACGTTGCATAAGCGGGCACCGATTATTACAGCGCGAGCGCCCATCGAGGAAGGACCTGTGCCATTTTTTCCCAACTCCTGATGTCCGAGCTCACGTATCGTGAACGCATTATTTTACTACGACTGCAGTATTAAAATTTTGTGAAATGGCTCTTAACGTTAACGTACGTCAAATTTGTATGGAATAATTGTGTTTCCCGTTATTGTCACCAGACAGCGCTTATTCAGTTTCAAGAATCAAAACAAAGACACAGCTGTGTTTACTTAAATTCAGAGAAACGACTCTCTATCCAAACTCTTTAAGATACTGCAACATACCGTAAAAATATATACCAACAAGCGACGAAGGAAAATATTTCCAGGAAACGAACTGCGGATTGCCCCATATATCAAGCTGGGTTGCACACATTGAAACATAGATAAACCACGATCACACTTAGTGGGTCGTGTCTACGGGCTGATATAGGATCACCCTATACTCTCCCATGAGTCTCGTAAACCGGAGAAAAGGATTATAGTGGGCGTAGGTTGGTAGTTTAATGCGGCAGTGGTTCCACATGTGTGCTGAAAGTTTAAAAGCATTGTCCTCGGCAGAGCTGAAATATTAAGATTGATCTTGTTGTAAATATTTCAAAAAGAAACAATGCCCTAGCTGGATTTAAATGGTCTTAAACTCCCTTCCTCGTCTCTTTGTAAATATTTTTAAGGCCGTATTTTACACTCTAGTCAAATAGTGGAGGCGACGTGATCTGCTGAATAAATTCATATTGGTTTCTAATGTAATTTCTAATTAATATATGTTCATCTTAGGTAGTAGATAAATACCACTGGGCCATACTTTCCAATTCAACGAGGGGTCAAGCAAGGCGACCCGCTGTCTCCCAAACTGTTCACAGCTAGCTATAGAAGGGGTTTTCCAAAAATCAAATCCACACTGGCGGGACAAGGATATTGTCCCGCCAGTATTGTATTTACCAATCTACGTTTCAACGACGACATTGTCCTCTTTTCTTCCTCACAGCTGAGCTAGGCCAAATGCTCGGACAACTGAGCCACGCTAGCCATCAAAGGCGTTTTCTGTGCATCGAGCGACTTCGTTATCCTGTCTCGCCTGGATAGTATCCTACTATTTGGCCGAGGCAAATATACTCATGGGTTGAGTATATCTCAACCTCGACGCCCCCAATTTCTACGTTGCGTTCGGTGCTGTTCAACATCAGCTCCGACATATTCATGTCGAAGCTGATGTTGAACAGCACCGAACGCCTGGAATAACTATTGGTCGGTGAATCATCTCAGGAGAGGACCACCCCTGCTTTCACTAAAACGAAAGTTCATGGACATGTGCATTATTTCCACGCTCCCCTACAAAACGCAAACATGGTCTCTTACAGAGCGTCAAACGTCCGCACTTGGAGTCTGCCAACGGGCCCTGAAATGAAGTATACTAAGCGTCAAACTCACAGCTGACCGCATTAACAAATCTATACTTCGTTCCAAAACACAAATAGCGAGCGTTGGCCGTACAGCTGCTGGACTGAAGTGGAACCACCATTGTGGATCCCAAATAGCAGGAAACGGTTGCATATTAGAAAATCAAAACTTTCCTGAGCAAATTTCAAAAGAACAACGTACTAATAGTTTAAAATAACGATGGTCATTTGATCAAAAGTTCAGCTGACCAAAGTCTGGAATATCAATGTTTATAGTTATTTATGCAACTGACGTATAATAAGGGGTATTAAAACACGAATGTGGGTTTATCATAGTATCCCATGAGTGTTTTAATACATAATTATTTACAGTTGCATACAAGACTTTATCTACATCCATGTTATAAATCCTCTATAAAAGGTTCTGAAACAGTTTTTTGCAATACTAATACTCGTATCGAACATGGCGGCCGGGGTCATAGTATACGACGTGAATTCGAATAAGTTCTTTTTTTAAATTACGGCGCTGTTGTAGTGGAACGCGCGTGCATTACAATGTTCTTTTTTTGAAAACGAGTTGCATTATGAAATTCAGTACAACATTATAACACCCCTTTGGATGCTATTATGGTTACTATGACACTGGCTGTTTTAATGTTGGCAATAAGCTAACTGTTTCAGAAACTTTTATAGAGGATTTGTAGCACGGGTGTAGATAAAATTATTTATTACACTATTGACCAAATCGTTTAAAGATCAAAATGGATTAGTGGATAAAACCCTAACCTTAGACGGTCGACATCAGGGGCACCACGAGGTTCGATTAGTTTATAGGTTCCTTTAAACCCCGCAGACAGAAATAGGAGCCCCGCGCAGCGAGGCTCCGTCGACCTGCTGACGAAAACCCTAACCCTAGACATCTGGATAGAAATCTGGATATGGATCTTCGGGATTAAACTTCGGGATATGGATCTTCGGGATTTTAAGCTTTCGGGCAAATGAATTTTGCAAACGAACAAAGCAACTTTTGATCATTTGATGTCACATACATTGGGATTTTAAAATTTTTCTAAATAAAACATTTAGTCATTTAAATTTTGTTATTTCGTTTATTGTTCTTTTGAAATTAGCTCGAGAAAGTTTTGATTTTCTAATATGCAACCCAGGAAACAACTACGCGGCAGTCCCAGAAAAGATGGCGGGCAATCGCAGTTGACCGGGAAAAGTGGAAAGAGGGAAGGGAGGTCTTTAGTGGGACAACATTTAGGCTTATAGACAATAATAATAGTTATAGATATAAATAAGGCTTAGCTAAACAAAAACCTCTAAAATGGAAACTTGGTTTTAAAACACAACAAGCAAGGAGTGTTTGTATTCTGTGGCTGAAATCTAAAATGGGGCTACAGAGGTAATTGAACTAGAGGTTCGATTTTTGCTGCAAGCCACCAGTGCATATTATTTATTCAGATCACAGAGACGCTATCGTACCGTTCGTTACTCGTTTTGTTCCGATAGTAATTTAAGAGTATTCAGGTATCAATCGGTATCCCAGTCCAGTGCAGCGTAAGTACTTATTGCATTGATTCTTCTTTTTTAAGCTTCCGTACCCGAAGGGTCCAACCGGAGCCCTATTTCTGCCTCTCACGTTCCCGTCTGTCATACAAGTTTTACAGCCAAACAGTTAGAACATCTTGTAGACCCAAAGGCATACAAATTGTCAATCTCAAAAACTACTGAACGGATTTTCATACGGTTTTCACCAAGGACGAAGTGATTCATGAGAAAGGTTTAACACATTGACTGCCAACCTACGAGTATATACTGTTGCAGTCAACGTGTTAAGTGCATAATTATTAAATTAAGGTTTTGTGTAAATTGTCTGAAATATGACGATGATTGTTGAAGATGTCAGAAATAATCATGCCGACTGGGAGCGTAATTGGCGTGCGTGTCCTGTCACGGTCGCCATGTATGGATGAGGGATATTACGAGTAAATGTTGATACAATATTACTGCCCGTTATTACAAAAGAACACAAGTTTCTATGGTTTAGATTGACATCTCCCTCTCATTACGATAGTACGTTTCCGTAGAAGTTTCAGACCTCCACGCGAGGCTTTAGCTAGTTTATTCTAATGTTCAAAAAGTGTTCTCAAATGACATGATAACCGTAGCGTAAGTAGGTAATCAGCATACATATAATGTTTCCACTGCTGGGACTCGGGCCCCTTGTGAGGGGGAGCGGACCGTAATCCACGACGCGGGTCTAATGCGGGTTGGTAACCATGACACTACAATCATTTCACTTTTCTAAGTAACATCCTCAAAGTGATCGTACAGTCCGCGAGGCAAAAGCTGAGCTTTGCATTTGTGTGAGTGCACATAGATAGTGCAGGTGTGACGTCGGCCTAAAGCGCGACGCGTCCTTTGCTTGGTTTAAAACCGGTTTTATTGCTTCTTGACAATCGGCCTGAGGCGCGGTGCGTCCCTCGCGCTCACTCACAAACATGCAAAGCTCAGCTTCAGCCTCGCGGAATGTACTTTACACATTCTATCTGTAAACTTCAAGATGACTCTACAAAAAGTTCTAAGTAATATGACTGTGGACTCTTCAATACTGTAAGGACATCAATGGATGCGTTGGCGGAACACCCAAACTTCGCAACTTTTGATTTATGACTGTCTTCCATCGGCGTCACGTCAAAAATTTAGGGCACCTCAATGTTTATGCGGTCTCCTCAACAAGAACAGAGTCGGTGCAAAGTTTATTAGTTTTAATATCAAGTAACAAGACTCATAGTGGTAGTAACAGTATACTTACAAACTACGTTAGTGAAACATTAACACCGAAACAATTTGTGACATCACTGCTGCAAGGTGACAGGCCCAGCCGATACCTTGCAGCAGTGGTTCACAAACGCACAATCCAGCCCATTGGCTACCATAGACAGGATGCTGTTGGTGCTGCCCCGCACCCTTCTAACCAGGGATGCGCACCGCTTCCGCGTCACAGTTTAGAAGCAGTCCACGTGAGCTTCAGCAAACATCCCTATGACTAAATATTGTTTATTTGACAAATAAGAGAAAATATAATAGTTATATAAGCAACTGACGTATAATAAGGGGTTCGCCTCGTGTGATAATAGTATCACATGAGTGTTTTAATACCTAATTATGTACAGTTGCATAAAATACTTTATCTACATCCATGTTATCAATCCTCTATAAAAGGTTCTGAAACAGTTTTTTGCAATACTAATACTCGTATCGAACATGGCGGCCGGCGTCATAGTATACGACGTGAATTCGAATAAAATCTTTTTTTACATTACGGCGCTGTTGTAGTGAAACGCGCGTGCATTACAATGTTCTTTTTTTGAAAACGAGTTGCATTATGAATTTCAGTACAACATTAAAACACCTGTTTGGATGCTATTATGGTTACGATGGTTACTATGACACTGGCTGTTTTAATGTTGGCAATAAGCTAAATGTTTCAGAAACTTTTATAGAGGATTTATAGCATGGGTGTAGATAAAGGTTTTTATGAGAATACGGGGTAGACAATACCACTGACACGTGCCTAAATATCAATAAATTGAAAGATGAAAGTAGAATTTGTTCTCTGTAGATCACATAGCAAAACATTCATAATCAGCCTATAACGTTCCCACTGCTGGGACACAGGCCTCCTCTCTGTGAGAGAGGGAGTGAGCCATAATGCACCACGCAGGTTCAGTGTGGCTTGGTGGATGTCACTTGTTTTCGAATTTTTGGTTCTAGGACATGCTGGTTTCCTCACGACCTTCACCGTTTTGAGAGCAGTGGTGATGAAATAATTTACACAAAGTAAAGCGCCTGTCTGGGTTTGAACCTACGATCTATAAGTTACAACTCGTAAGTCGCGGCCGTTACCACTGGGCCACCACTGCCCTGTATCACATAAATAAATAAAAAAGAAAGCCTTTATTATTCCTTAATTACAATAAATAAAGTTAACTTAATTAAGTATTTAATAATTACTATATGCACTGTATCACATACAGAGATATTAATATTTATGTCTCCTGTGTGACATAGAGAACATTTCGTATTCGTGGCCTGTTAGGTGGAAATAACACAAGAGAAAAAAAAAAAACAAAAAAAAAAAGAAAATAAACAAAAAGATGCATCCGGCAAGATATTGTCAGTGTTGATATACTAATGGTTGATGAGATAGGGAATTTAGGAAGACAGAGAACGTTTAGTGTAATATGTTTAACATTATCAAAAGCCCATCCTTTGACAATGTTATGTACCTATTTCAGAAAGAACTAAAAGAAAAGATAGATGCAAAACAAAAAAGAAATGGCGTATGAGACAAGGCATTTTTATAAAAAAAATTGTTGATGAAAATTCTTAACTTATGGTAACAAACATGTACCTACATTTTCCATAATTGTATTATATTAATAAAATAATCAAAGAATGAAGGACTTTAAAGGTTAACTATCAGTGATAGTTTATTTTAACTTAATTTACATAGGGGAGGTCAGCTCAAAGCGGCCACCTTAACTTTGAGTTTAAAAAAAACCTAGTAAACGAAAGACTTTTGCAGAGAATTTTATACTAATAGCCAGAGAATTTATTAAATTTTCATAATGTGAAATTAAAATACGCGCAAATTTAAAAATAATCATCTGATTTGTAAATTACGAAAACTTGTCAAAAAACCGCTTTGCCCGAGTGGCCGCCCAAAGGGGCCATGGGGGTAGGGGCAACGTGGCCACCCCAAAAGTATACAAGAAATGAATTTGTTTTTTGTTGAAAAATATTAAAAATGTTTAAAAATGTTTATTATTATTTAACATTTTATAAAATAATCAGCATTTTATTTTAATTACAATCAGTCTTAATGGTAATTTAACTTAACTATATTGTTATATTAAGTTTAAAAACTTCTATTAAACTATTAGGAACTTATATTTAATTTTAGGTACATAGTTTTTTAATTTTTGGAAGCTTTTAAATGGCAATTGTAAGCGATATTGTACATAACTTACCTTTAAAGATATTAGACTGTAAGCTTTCCGAAGAATAAATAAATAAATAAATAAATTCTAATCAGGTTTAGTTTTTGACGATATTTAACATTTTTATTAATCAACAGTAAGCCTTACTTAATTATTTCAACAGTCTTAATATCTTCTATGAAAATTAATGCTCTAAAATTTAAAAACTTTCTTAAAAAACAAGTAAAATTTAATTTTCTTCTTTAATTGTCCAGGCCATCATATTTGCATCCATGACGCCTGGGTAGTCTTCCTTTTATAGTTGTTAATTAACCATCTAAACAAAATAATTAAGCATTACCTATCTATCGATTCGTAATAATTTTACAAAGGGCAAAGTGGTCAGTTGGCCGCTTTGCCCTTTTCGCTCATTTTGTTTTAATAAAGAACTGCTCTCACATTATTTATTATATTTCAGAGAGAACAGACCACAAACAAAGCCAAATAGATAAGTAACAATACACGTTCAATAAAAGCATTGAAATATAAAGAGATTTGACCAAAGCAGATTGAACTGCGCACGATGCGGATTGCACGGCGCGGGGCGGGAGATTGGCTATGCGAACAGAACGGCCACGCGGCGCTATCATTTCAAATAACCGAAAAATTAAGGCGGTGAGAGCCGTAAAAACGTCGTTTTGTTTAGTGTTTTATTCGTAGATAACACGGATTTAAATTTTGAAAAAAATATATTACTTAGTTCAGACTTCCATCTACAAATTTCGGCCGTCCGATACACGATTACTTGCACTTTACTGCATCCAATTAAATCGCAAAGACAAGTCTAAATTATGATCTATATCTTATTTCATTTGATTTATATTAGGCTTTGAACAATAAAACTTATGCCATAATAAAGGTCGTAAAAAATGTAATTTATAACGGCTATCATAATTTGAAATATCAAAATATTTATATCACTAATTCCAATGTCAAGTGTTTTGCGCTCGCTCCGTGTCGTTTAGTCCCGAGCGGAACGTGATGGAGGTCGGACGTGTGCCAATTTTTCGAACCCGCCACCCCCGCTAACTTCTGTCACCGGCTGCGACCGGCACAAATTAACATGTGTTGAAAACAGTTGAATTTGAACGCTATGCCTATGTAAATAAAGACGTCACGCGCGCAAAAGCTTTATTGGTATTTATTTTTATCACGGCCTATGTTTACCAATCGCATCAAGTGTGTAAAACAGTTGAATTTGAACCCTACACTGGAGCTTATAAAGCCGCCTGACGCGCAAATTTTTGGTTCACTATTTTCAAATCTCAAATAGGTAGGTGCCACAGAATAAAGTTAGTACGGGTGGTTTTATAATGAATATCGGATAGGAAATGAGATTTCTTCATAACATCACGCCTGAATTCTTTCAAAGGGTTGGGCAGGGATGTTCAGAAAATAAGTAGGCCCTCAAATGTATTTTTCTGTATACCTACATAAATAAGATTTTTTTTTTAAATTAAGTTTTTTTTCTAATTAGGTATCTTCTTATTTTTTTTTGTATTTCAAGGTCAAAATGAAAATCCAAGATGGCGGCTGCAAAAATTTCCAATTTTTCGTCATGGGTGTCGTTTTCGTGATATTTTAGGTCGCTGAAAACGATAGTGGGGTCAAAATCAAAATCCAAGATGGTGGCTGCAAAAATTTCCTAATTTTTCGTCATGGGTGTCGTTTTCGTGATATTTTAGGTCGCTGAAAACGATAGTGGGGTCAAAATGAAAATCCAAGATGGCGGCTGCGAAAATTTCCTAACTTTTCGTCATGGGTGTCATTTTCGTGTTATTTTAGGTCGCTGAAAACGATAGTGGGGTCAAACTGAAAATCCAAGATGGCGGCTGCGAAAATTTCCTAACTTTTCGTCATGGGTGTCATTTTCGTGATATTTTAGGTCGCTGAAAACGATAGTGGGGTCAAAATGAAAATCCAAGATGGCGGCTGCGAAAATTTCCTAATTTTTCGTCATGGGTGTCATTTTCGTGATATTTTAGGTCGCTGAAAACGATAGTGGGGTCAAAATGAAAATCCAAGATGGCGGCTGCAAAAAATTCCTAATTTTTCGTCATGGGTGTCGTTTTCGTGATATTTTAGGTCGCTGAAAACGATAGTGGGGTCAAAATGAAAATCCAAGATGGCGGCTGCCAAAATTTCCTAATTTTCGGTCATGGATGTCATTTTCGTGATATTTTAGGTCGCTGAAAACGATAGTGGGGTCAAAATGAAAATCCAAGATGGCGGCTGCGAAAATTTCCTAATTTTTCGTCATGGGTGTCATTTTCGTGATATTTTAGGTCGCTGAAAACGATAGTGGGGTCAAAATGAAAATCCAAGATGGCGGCTGCGAAAATTTCCTAACTTTTCGTCATGGGTGTCATTTTCGTGTTATTTTAGGTCGCTGAAAACGATAGTGGGGTCAAACTGAAAATCCAAGATGGCGGCTGCGAAAATTTCCTAACTTTTCGTCATGGGTGTCATTTTCGTGATATTTTAGGTCGCTGAAAACGATAGTGGGGTCAAAATGAAAATCCAAGATGGCAGCTGCGAAAATTCCCTAACTGTTCGTCATGGGTGTCATTTTCGTGATATTTTAGGTCGCTGAAAACGATAGCGGGGTCAAAATGAAAATCCAAGATAGCGGCTACGAAAATTTCCTAACTTTTCATCATGGGTGTCATTTTCGTGATATTTTAGATCGCTGAAAACGATAGTCATTCATTTTGACCCCACTATCGTTTGCAGCGACCTCAAATATCACGAAAATGACACCCATGTCGAAAAATTTGAAAATTTTCGCAGCCGCCATCTTGGATTTTCATTTTGACCCCACTATCGTTTTCAGCGACCTCAAATATCACGAAAATGACACCCATGACGAAAAATTACGAAATTTTCGCAGCCGCCATCTTGGATTTTCATTTTGACCCCACTATCGCTTTCAGTAACCTAAAATATCACGAAAATGACACCCATGACGAAAAATTAGGAAATTTTCGCAGCCGCCATCTTGGATTCTCATTTTGACCCCACTATCGTTTTCAGCGACCTCAAATATCACGAAAATGATACCCATGACCGAAAATTAGGAAATTTTCGCAGCCGCCATCTTGGATTTTCATATTGGCCCCACTATCGTTTTCAGCGACCTCAAATATCACGAAAATGACACCCATGTTGAAAAATGTAAAAATTTTCGCAGCCGCCATCTTGGATTTTCATTTTGACCCCACTATCGTTTTCAGCGACCTCAAATATCACGAAAATGACACCCATGACGAAAAATTAGAAAACTTTCGCAGCCGCCATCTTGGATTTTCATTTTGACCCCATTATCGTTTTCAGCGACCTCAAATATCACGAAATTGACGCCCATGTCGAAAAATTCGAAAATTTTTGCAGCCGCCATCTTGGATTTTCATTTTGACCGTAATCACATCCTCTCAAGAAAAAAAAAACTAGAGCGTAAGAAGTTATGCCCCTCCGTTTTTTTTTTTGTGTTGACATAACGAATAAAATAAAAAAAGAACTTTCCAAATCGGCTTCTAAATGACGGAGTACTGCAGTAACAAACATAAAAAAAAAAAAAAATACAACTGAATTGATATTCTCCTCCGTTTTTGAAGTCGTTTAAAAATAACACATCATTGTTACGTTTAAAAATTAGCTGGACATCACTCACAATGCAGTCATTGGTGTCGTGGGGAATACTAGTTTCTGTCATTCCCGACGACACCACCAGTGGTGTCGTGGGGAATGAACGGTCATTTCGTGGTATTTAAGTTCGCTGAAAACGATAAAGGTCTCAAGCTAATTTCGACCTTATTGACATTTTACAAACCCTTTGTTTTTTTGGTCCAGAATACTCGGTAAATGATCTGGAAGCTGAATTTAACAAAAAAACATGAATGTCAATAAGGGCTAAATTCGCTTGACACCTCAGAAAGTGTCTAGATTATTATGCACATCATTTTTAGGGTGTCAAGCTAATTTCGACCTTATTGATATTTTACAAACCCTTTGTTTTTTTGGCCCAAGATACTTGGTAAATGATCTGGAAGCTGAATTTAACAAAAAAACATGAATGTCAATAAGGTCTAAATTGGCTTGACACCTCAGAAAGTGTCTAGATTATTATGCACATCATTTCTAGGGTGTCAAGCTAATTTCGACCTTATAGACATTTTACAAACCATTTGTTTTTTTGGTCCAAGATACTTAACAAAAAAACATGAATGTCAATAAGGTCTAAATTGTTATGTAACACATCATTGTTATGTAGCTGGACATCACTAACAGCACAATACAGTCGGTGGTGTCGCATGGCGTGGGGAATAGTAGTTTCTGTCATTCCCCACGACAGCGACACCACTGAAAACGATACCACTGGTGTGGTATCGTGGGGAATGACAGAAACTACTATTCCCCACGCCATGCGACACCTTCGTAAAGTAAAATGGTGCGCGGCGCGTAGTTTTGAATCGTACGGGTAAAGGTCTTCGTGTCAGTCAGATTTTAAATCCACCTTATTCACGAAAATAAATATGTATAAGTAGTTATTTTTATTTATTTTAACTGTTCAAGTTTACAATGCATACCTAATCTGTCTAAAACTTTAAAAAATACTTACTAGAAAAATAAAACAAAATAAACTTGTATACTAATCAGTTCAAGTTTATCTACTGCATTGCTCTATTCTGTGACGCAACATAGTACCTACTCGAGTTCATGAACTCATGAGCGGTGCGCTTGGCGCGCGTTTCCCGCGCATCGTAATTTATTACGTATCGCTACTCCTTGCGGGGGCTGCGGTAAGCATTTAATACCTACGGCGCTTGCTTTCACCCCGCCTTAAGCGTGGCCGCTTTGCCTCCTATAGCCGCTTTGAGCTGACTTCCCCTACTTTTTAATTACTATACTAGCTGACCCGACAGACGTTGTCCTGTTGTTTTTCCTATGAATTGAATTGGTATAATTAAAAAAATATTCATCAAAAACATAGTGTTTATTATTGTAATGCTCTATGATACACAACATTCTTCGTTTACATTTTTATGCTGTTAATTTCGATTCCATCGATTCCGTTCAACTTCTTTCCGCGTTTCGCGTTGCTCGTCAGTTTGACGTTTCACTCAACTTCCTTATTTTTTTCTTTCGTAAGAAAGAACCTTCTCCTGACAATAATAAACACAACAAAACAGAATTTGCGAAATTGTTCCATCCGTTCACACGTGATGCGATGACCAAGGGAAACAGAGATTAATTTTTATATATACAACGTGTAATGCTAAATGCGCAAAACCTCTTAAGGGGTCATTGTACTCATCATTATGAACAACTTTTACTATGGGACCAAACCTGAAATCGCGAAAAAAAAATCAGCTGTTCAGTACATTTATGTTCGCATAATTCGTCAAAATGTATTGAACAGCTGATTTTTTTTTCGCGATTTCGGGTTTGGTCCCATAGTAAAAGTTGTTCATAATGATGAGTACAATGACCCCTTAAGAGGTTTTGCGCATTTAGCATTACACGTTGTATAGAGTATTAACCAAAATATCCAAAGCTTTTTCTTGAACAGTTGGTTAGTGAATATTTCAAGTCCCATAAAATGAGTATCATGTCTTACCATAGGTAAGCCTTGAAGTAAGATGATTACAGTCCACATTCACTCGGTTTTTATTGAGTCATAGAACACTGAACAGTAAGGAAGCCGCACGAGTGACTCTAAAATTAAAAGCTAAGCCCGTTTAATCAGTTCCTTATCGACTTTAAAAGGGAAGGAGAGGAAATAGCTCCTATTACGATATTGATGATCCCGCATTGTGAGACTTTTGTAAAGCGGCTTACAAGGCTTTACGGTTGTCGCAAGGCATTTACTTGATCTCTTGCAATGGGTTCTACGCGTATTTTGATATCAGTATCGTTAAAAATATTCTACTGATTTTATAGTTACCGTAACTATCAAATCACTATCTAGAATATTTTAAGCGATACGAACCCGATAATAAAAGAAATATTGGTGGAAGATATTGAATAAATAGAATTGGTATCGTATAGTTTTCTGTCCATACTTGATCAGGCATCTTTTGATACCATACTAGCTTCCACCTGCGGCTTCGCCCGGGTGGTATATCGATAAAAAGTAGCCAATATCCTTGCCCAGGGTTCAAAAAATCCCCAGATGAAATTTAATCAAATCAGTTTAGCCGTTCAGCCGTGAAAGCGTAACAAACAAATCAATCTGCCTAGCCTTTTCCCAACTATGTTGAGGTCAGCTTCCAGTCTAACCGGATGCAGCTATATACCAGTATTTTACATGGAGCGGCCGCCTGTCTGACCTCCACAACCCAGTGACAGTGAAAAAAAGTAAAATCCATTTCGTTTCCTTCCAAATTACCTTTCTTAAGTATTATATACTCCTCAGCTATTTAAGTATACTCCTCAGCTATTTAAGTATACGCCTCAGCTATTTAAGATAAGACTTTTATTTATGGTCAAAGACCCTTTTATTGTTCTTCTGAAATGAAACTCGATCTGCAATCGCGAATACCGCAAATTGGTCCTCTTATCTCAACCGTAAGTTGGTTCGTTAACTGCGAAGGACCATAATGTACAGGTAGAAGACAATTGGAACGGTTACGGGATCCGCTTCTGTTTTGTTTTTTTCCCGCACATTTAGGAGAAAATGCTTTTGATGTAAGTGCTGTGTTGGGTATTGGGTTTAAATTGTTTCTGAACTTTTTGCCATGTGTACCTATTGTATTATCGTGGTCCACGGCATCAAGATAACCCAGGGAAGTAAAATTTATGGAAATTTATGAAGACTCTTTTAAATTTCCGTCCTCGATAAAGGTAAAGGTATAAATAATGTGCACGCATTACCTTACCATACATTTTATGGACGTGGATGTTCACGATAATATTGTCATGTTAGAAATTATTAAAGCGCACATTGGTTTGCTTCAATGCTTATGCAGTCACTTAACAGTTAAATATGTTCAGGATTAAAGTGGAGTTACTGGTTACCTAAGTCTAATCATTCTACATATACAAGCAATGCAGTAACATCTCCTGACTTCCATGTGAAGAAATCCCCTTTTGTATAATCTCTTCTGTTTCGAAAGTCAAATTCATGTTCATAAAGACGCAAATATATGCCAACGGCTTTCAGTGCATAGCTTGCGTGTTCTGTGCTGAGCTCACGCAACGCGTCGTACGTCCACCCAGTAATAGGATTAGCTCATCAAGGAGCGCTGTCTCAAATTTTTAATGTATTACTTATACATAAAACAAAAGGTATTATATTAAAACACGTGTACCAAAAGATAAATAATTAAATTATCTTTAAAATTATGAGGTTTCAAAAAAATACGCTTGATAGTTTTTGCGTGTCTCTCAGTTTCTTATCCGCTTTAGACAGAACTTTACAAATGAATTACACTATGTAAATATCTTAAACATCTAAAATATTCACATATTAAGTTATTAAGAAAATGCTCTAATTTAACATTTAACACTACTCGTTTAAACGTGATCTTCAGTTTAAAATCAGTCCTTTCTCCTTTATCGTCGCCATAATACGGATGCGTTTCCGAACACAAATCTTACGTGCACAATGCACATTATCTCGCAGAAGTCAATAATACTCAACCACTACGCCAATTAAACTGTCAATTTTCTCTTAATTTGTTTTGATGACCATCAAAAGTTAAAGCTAAGAACAGTTTCATTGAAACACCATCATCAATTGTCCATCATACCGTGACTTGTGAGTGATATGCTGAAGAGGGAGCCCGCCGCTGTCGGTGGCTGAATTAATGATACTCCTGCAATGGTCGGTCGAGGGGAATAGAGTGAAAAATATTTCAACGATTTCTTTATTGGATAACAAATGAAGTTAGTTTGGTATTATTCGCGGAAAGAGATGATGCATGATTGAATGACGGGGCTTTGGATATTCACGTTCGAAAGCCATTTAATTGGAAATTCATCTTTGCAGTTTCTGTATAAGAACGTACAAAAAACACGATAGAATTTGAAATTGTGAAGATATAATAGGTACCTCAGAGTTTATTTGTGTGGTGGATTTTTATAACTCAACTCCTAAGGGATTCTAAATAAGGGTTTGTATGTATGCGAAAGAAATCGCGGGCGATAGCTAATCTTGTACACAAATGTAGCAATGAAAATAATAAAGCTTATTTTATTGTTATTGTACGAATCCCCGAAACGATTAATTGCAATTGTAATTTTTTATGTGATTGATATACTATATTGATGTACGACAAAATAATTATCAAAAGAAACACCACCAATTCACCACGAATAGAGTAGAGTAGCTACAGAAAGAATAGCATGGAAACGAATGGAGGAGGCTTTCACCGCTATTGCTAGCGGTCCTTGTACATAATAAATAAATAAATAAATAAATTTATTGAAACGAAAAAACTCAGTTTAAAGAAACATTGTGTACGATAACAACTGCATTAGTAAATACTGTGTCGCAGTCATTAACGCCCACTTCCAAAAAATCGTGAAAAATCAAAACTAAAAGACTAAAAAAGTAAACTAAAAAACTAAAAACAAAAGAAAAAATAATTAAAAATAGAACTAAAAAAAATAAAACTGTAATTATTTGTGCAATTGTGTGTGTGTATGGAAGGATTATGTAGGTTTGTGCGTGGAGTGTACCTATAGATGCATGTGTGTGTATTTGTGTGGGGGTGTGTGTGAGTTTGTGTTTGTGTTTGTGTCATGAATGTGTTCGCGCAAGTTACGCATATAAACAATTAGAAAGTGAGTTTAAGTATTTACGTATGTTTCTAATTCTTCATAAGTAAGTGTATGAAGCCATTTATCCGTGATCCTTCGACACTCTCGCAAGGTCAGTGGGTATATATTTAGATGTTTATTTACTCGATTATACAAAGTGGAGCTAAGGAAGTGATATAGATATTGCCGCCTAACAACTTGTACTCTGGCAGATTCCACTTGACAGACTCTGTCACATCTGCGTTTTTGGGTAACGACAGCTGGATCAAAAGGAAGGTCTAAGTGTTTACGCAACACTACAGCAAGAATAAATATGTGTCTGACTGTTGGTAACTCGCAAAGAGCGTACAGTTCAGTAGTTGGAAATCGGACAGGTTTGTGAGTCGTGACTTTTAACACTGCCCTCTGCGCCCTTTCCAGACGGAGCATTAAGCACTTCCTAGCCCCACCCCAAGCTGCAATACAATATTTTAGGATGGAATGTGCCAGAGCGAAGTATACTGTTCGAAGTGTGTCAAAACCAGCAGATGTTCGCAGGTTTTTGAAGACAAATATTAATTTTCTGACCCTGGAAACCAGTACCTCAATCTGCTCCTTCCATGTCAGCGTACTATCCATTACAACACCCAAGTATTTAAAACTGTGTGTGCGCGTAATCTGGCCACAACCAGTGCAATCAGACGATATTAAGCCACATTTATGTGCCGTCAGAGTATAGGGAGAAGGAGGTTGAGAGGCTCTACTTGGGGCAAACGTAATGAACTTAGTTTTTTCTAGATTGAGGGTTAGCAGGTTTTTATTCAACCATTTCATTGCAACAAGCAGAGCGGACTCTGCATATGAGCGGGTTTCATGAATGAGCATGACGGTATCGTCCGCGTAGGTTATAATTTTAGCGTTATTTACAGCCAGATTACATAAGTCATTTATGTAAATAAGAAGCAGGGTAGGTCCAAGGACACTACCCTGCGGGACTCCGTAGGTTAAAAATTGCTGTTTGCTAACGTGATTTCCTATCTTTACGGTTTGAGAACGCTCACTCAGGTAACTCCTAAAAATGTCTGGACACACCCCTCTAACACCAATGCGTTCCAACTTTTCAAGCAAGAGGGGAACAGAGACTGTGTCAAAAGCTTTTGAAAGGTCTAGGAAAATTGCTACTGTTTTGAGTTTATTCTTTATATTTTTAGCTATAGCTCCAGTTACTTCTAAGACTACGTCTTCTGTGCTTCTACCTGATCGAAAACCGTATTGGTTCTCTGAAATTATATTCTGTGAGTTAAGATAATTAAGTAGTCGACTATTTATAATTTTTTCTAAAATTTTGGACAAAATTATAAGAACAGAAATAGGTCTGTAGTTATTGACACTGCACCTGTCCCCACTCTTGTAGATAATATATCAATTAACGGTACATAGAAATTAAGAAACATATAATTAACATTTTAAGAGTCAAATTTTGTATCATATTAATCATTACTTAAGTCAAGGAAAATTGTAGAAGGAAAAAAAGCTTATTTTATTTTTATACTATGTTATTTGCAAATTGATAGTTTACCAAATGCAATTGAAGCGATTGACAATAATATTACTAGAAGTCCAATAGAAATTTATGGCAATTGAGCAATTGCAATTGATCGTTTCGGGGACCTATAACAAAGCTTTCAAACGATTCATGCAATGTGTCGAACTTCCATCCCTGTTTCTAATTCTACACATATGTATTTACCTCTTCTCATCATCAACAGTAAGTGGATTGATGAGTTAACAACAACAGTAAAACACCGACATAGTTTGTTACTCTGTAATGTTGACCATGTAAGTACAAACATTGAGTCGGTACTCGAAGCCTCGGAGGTACTCCAGTCGAGGTGTGGGTTGCATACGTAACGCGGCACTTCTAACTTTGAAGGTAAATACCTCAGCGCGAGTGCCGATTTCAATTAGTACGCGAATTAGAATAGAGAAGTTTCAAGCGACTGATTAAAATGGTAATTTGACTCTTACGCTGTAAAATATATGATTGATATTCTAATGTGTTGTGCCTACTTTGAATTTTGAAGGCAGAGTTTATGCATTTATTAAAGTGGCTTTGAGTATTGTTTGAGGATCATGCTGTTGACGACTAGCAATAGATATAATTACAAGGCAGATGTGAGTGGAAACGTCGGGAGTGACCTTATAGGTGATGTTCTTCAGAAATGTCAGGTGCGTAGTACTCGCAACCGGCGTGCGTGTATGACCAGATGTATGAACTGTATGAACGTAAACGAGGCAAAAGGAGTATGTAAGGATCGTAGCAGGTGGCGTTCTGTAGTTTCTGCCTACCCATGGGAAGCAGGCGTTACGTGTATGTATGTATATTGTTGAACTGTCAAAATGAAAGGCGTTGCTACTATGTGTTACGCAATTACTCCGCAGATCAAAAAGTCTAAACCTTTTCCAGATAGGTCGCCGATAAAATTGATAAATGATTCTGCAACTTAGTGCTTACAAAAGTGGGCTCTAAATCTCAAAGCAAGTTACTAGAGAATACTAAACAAACTAAAGATTACCTGGTCTGGAACTGGAGCACAGAGACAATGAGAGCATTTCATTCATAACCCACGACAGAGTTATTCGCATACATGTTGATAGTTGTTCGTGTATTAAATTCAGGCATTCATGTTTGGTGACCATTCTCGCGGACGCGTAGTCTTGTGTTGAGGCATCATAGCTGTTGATGTAGATTTATTTGAACTACATGTTATATCCTTGTTTATTATTAAAATACTAGCTTTTTCCCGCGGCTTCGCCCGCGTGGATGTCGGCTTGACTTCATCTCCTTTTACTTTTACGACTAAACGAGAAAAAGATAGCAATACTACATAAAGGTGTCTCACAATACATCGAACGACCGTTTACCCCGCTTGTCACCGCCTTAAAAAGCGCATAAAAATATACGGGGACGTATCTCCCTTAAAATATTTACCCACTCATCGATGTTCCGCTGCCAAAGTTTACGTAGTTGCAAATAACTTTATGTTCTCCTCCGAGCCGCTAGGGGTCGCTATGTGAAATAAACTCGATAAAGGCTCCACGGTTCGTTGGGTGACCCAATTTAGAAGGTCGACTTTCATCCCCTTCCGGTTGGAGTTGGTGATTTTCGATTAAGGAGCTTTCGTAGGGTAAGTTTTTCTTTAGTGTCAGTACTTATTGGCTAAGTTTAGAAGTCTATTGGTCTTTGGGTTCTGCAGCGACTGCTTTTAGATATGTGTGGGCTTTTTGCGCAATTTTACTGAAAGAGGATTCAGATTACACTGACGCTAAATATTAATCCCGTGACAATTAAGTGATAAGAAAACTTTTTGCACTACGAAAGCTATACTTTTAGTTAACTGTCCTGACGGCTTAGGTATTTTAACCACAACTGCAAAAAATACAGACTTTTAGACGCAACAGTTTCCCTTTGTAAAGGCTCCACAACCGCTGAAAAGTGCTTGAAAAATCGGAAAACGTGAAAAGTTAAATAAAATACCGACATAATTTATTATTCATGATAATTTGTTCAGTAGTTTCATTTAATTCACTTGAATACACCCTTATACCTTTGCGCTTCGGGTTCTCTTTCATTTTAAATGAATGAAGGAATTCTTAGCTTTTATTTTAGGACTAGCTTTATTTTGTGGCTTCTCTCGCGTGGTCTGTTTGATTGAAATAAAAAGAGTAACCTAAGACTTTTTCTTAAATCTTCGCAGTAAAAGTTCCTTTTATGCATTATTGAATTGTAGTTTTTACCTGCTGTAGCAAAAAAAGGCGCTGAATTATAATGTACATAAATGTTTTCACGCCAGTTAAAAGTAATTAAAACAGGATTCGTTATAAGCTCATAATTTTAATAAATTCTCATTACATTTTGGATGTTCATAAAATGTAATTATTAGCTTTTAATGGTCCATTCTTTACTCAAAATGGTTGTCAGAATAAATGAGGCTAGCACAGCAAAAAAATTAGGTAATCATTGAGTATTGGGGTCATTGTACTGATCATTATAAACGACATAAATGCAGGGAACAGCTGATTTTTTTTCGCGATTTCAGGTTTGGTCACATTGTAAAAGTTGTTCATAATGATGAGTACAATGACCCTTTAAGAAGATAGCGGTGGATAATTTTTTACCCTGTAGATAATGTTACACTGATATATTTTTATACTTCAATGCTTTGTTTGAATATACCAACGATGTCTAAACAAATCAGAAGACCGGTTAAATATCGCAAAGGACTCAAACAACATAAAAAAAATTATGAATAAGATGTCAATAAAACATTTTTTTAATAAAAAACGGACAAGTGCGAGTTGAACTCGCGTAGAGAGTGCTCCGTTTTTTAAATCTAACCCTTTTTTTGTGGTACCTAAAACAAGAACAAACTGTTGTAGTTGTAAACCATGTTCTCCGATACATTCCAACTGCAAATGTAAGTATGTACGCACAATATCGAGAGATTTCCCATATTATTTTTAACATCATACACTTGTTATAGGTTTTCCTATTAAAGAACTATTTTCTGTATCTTTATTCAAAATTTTAGGCTCCGTAGTTACAAAGATAAGGGAGGAAGGTGGGGCGAAAGGTAAATTTTCATATATTTTCTGAAATAAATTTAAAACGATTTATTTTAATATTATAAAAAAAAGTATTTGAGACCCTCACAACAAGCCCTTTCGTCTGAAATGTTACACGGTACAGTTTGCAAATTTTTTTGAAATTTTCTAATTTGCCCCCAGAAGAAACGTTCTCTTTCATAATTATCATTCCTCACCCAATCCATACATCTTTTCTTTGGCCTTCCTCTCCCTCTCCATCCATAAACATTTATGTTCATCAACAGAAGGGAACCAAATATTAAATTATCATTTTACAATACCGTGCATAAAGAAGTAACTTGCATTTTGCAAACATCAACAGCAATTTAACTTGCTCCAAATGTTACTAATTAAAACTGTCAAAAAGTCTACTCGCGCAATAAAACTTGCATTGGGGATACACCGCATACTATTCATCAACTTATAAACATACTAGCAGTACCCCGCGGTTACACCCGCGTAAGATTCGAACCCGTAGGAATATCGAGATAAAAAGTATTCTATGTGTTAATCAGGTTATAAACATCAATATCCGTTTAGTGTTTTTTTTGCGTGAAAGAGTAACAAATATCCATTCATCCATCCATCCTCATAAACTTTCGCGCTATTAAAGAATAAATTCTTTAATAGCTGCGCCCCGCGGTTCACCCGCGTAGACCGGGATAAAAAGGAGCCTATGTGTTAATCCAGGGTATAAGCTATCTACATACCAAATTTCATCTAAATCGGTCCAGCCGTTTGAGCGTGAAGAAGTAACAAACATACAAACACACACACACAAACTTTCGCTTTTATAATATTAGTGTGATATAAAATGTATAGGTAAACGCGATCGGGCACAAAACATACAGAAAGGACAAGGCGCAGATCGCTTTTCCATTTATAAGGTGTTTTTCTATCTATAATATCTTTGTATTTACAAAAAAAAAAAAAAAATGTAAGTAGTTTATCTGCCATCTCGTTACCATAACACAAGCATTAGGTTGCTTAGCTTGGGACTAGATGGCGTTGTGTGAAATGTCCAAGGATATTTATATTTATTTATTTATTTATATCTGCATACCATTGTCGCGTCTGCGTCACGTCCCTTCTGTGTGGCCCGCGTCTAATCTAGCATCAACCCTCTTTTCACGCTGAAAACGAAACAAAACACCCGCCAATCAAGTCTGCTGCTTTAAAAACGTTTTTATCGAATATTTCCGTGCTTCCAGTCCGCTGAAGCGTCTCCCCTTTAATTTTGCATGAGTGTTTTATTGAAGCAAATAGGGTCTCACGTTCTCCCCCCCCCTCCCCTCGGTTGTTTTATGGGTATATTTTTCAGGTACTTGGATATAGGTAGTCGATAAGGAAACGTATGGCGTTTGAGAGTAATGACATAGCTCCTATAAAAGATGTTCATCTGTTTTTTAACCCCCGATATGGAAACAGAGGGTTGTTACTGTTTAACGTATGTATCTGTATGTGTGTATGGCATCGTAGCTCCCAAACGAATGAACCGATTTTTATTTTTTTTTATTTTGTTTGAAAGGTGACTTGATCGAGAGTGTTCTTAGCTATGATTCAAGAAAATCTATTCAGCCGTTTGAAGATTATTAGCTCTTTTCTAGTTGATGTACGGATGTGAGCATCTTCCACAGGTCTGATCGAGTCTAAATTTGATATTCTGTTACTTCAATTATATTAGAATAACATAGTAACCTTGAATTGATGCTGCAGCTTTACCTGGAATTTACAGGATACTTCCTCACAAACATACAGCAGAGGTATCGTGTTTGGGCTCATTGGAATGGTCTCAATGAATACGTTACAGATAGATGATTAGGGTGTATGTCATAGACCCTAATCATCTATTTATCATAGACGTAGAGTATGATAAATAGATGATTAGAGTTCATCATAGACTCTATGATAAACTAGCAAAATGAAATGAGGTAAATTTGAATCGGGGGTTCTTTAAAGGGGTTCGAACTTTTTGTATTGAAGCTGGCATATCGACTCACCGCCATATTTTTAACTCGTTATTCATTGGTTTTTGTAAGGTCTTTTAGGAATTTTGGATGGTGGGAAACTTCAATGAAGAGAAAGGAATTTGATTGCTGTATTATTCTATTGTAGTCGCGTTTTAGGATGGTAAAAGCGGTCACTGACCCAATTACATTTTCTAGCATTTTTTGTTTTAAAAACTGAAATAAAGTCTTGAATCACTAACTATCGTGATCTTCAACATGTTACAGTAAAACCGATACTATAGTTTATAATTTGGGTTCCTACGGAAAGATATTAGGGAAAGGGCAATGACCGCTATTGCTACACTAAAACGCGACCACTATAGTGAAGATAATTGGTAGTAAATTATGTAGTAGATATGTACCGTTGGTATTTACACACAGCAGCAGGTTAAGTTACTACAAACTGTCATTTTCTTATTCCATTTTGAACTTAATCACCAATATTTTAAGGTTTAAAATCATTTGGGGACATTTGACAGTTTCGTATAACCAGAGGGGCAATTCCCGTAATTTTAACAGCGTTCGCAATATCATCTCAAGACTCAATCTGTCAAAAATTGTATAGCGTTTAATACAATTTTTGACAGATTGAGTCTTGAGATGATATTGCGAACGTTGTTAAAATTACGGGAATTGCCCCTCAGATGTGATGTTGTCTGTACCTAAAGTTTGTAGAAACAAAAGTTGTGTTGAAGGTTTTTTGAGCAGATTAAAGTCACGTAAATTAATAGGCTAGTAGGTTACCTACCCACTCCATAACTTGGATTACAAAGCTTAGAGCAACAAATATTTCAACAAAATCAAGTATTCGTAGCAATTACCCTACCGTATCAAAAGTAACTTTAACAATGTAGGGTGCTATTTCTAAAATATAACACACATTTGTTTGAGTCATAATCAATTTTCTGCTTCTTGTTAGACAAGAGAATTTGGCGATGCAGCCAAATAATACATTTGGCAAATAAATTGTGACTGCTACGCGGCTTCGTAGCTCGTAGCCGGGAGCTACGAGGCTACGTGCTACGCTACGCAAAGAGCGTAGACCGTATTGATGTCGTTAGGAGCAAAGGAAACCAATAAAGTCTTTATACCGTTGGATAATATTTTTGTATCCCTCTTTGAGTTCTGAGTTTGTTTTGGTCTTCCTTCTAAGAGTACGTTTTGACATGTTAAAGTGTTTTTTTGAATCAATTTACAGAAATAAATATACTTAATTTATAATCTATATTTAAAAAAACAAAGTTTAGTTAGGCACCATTTACAACTCATAAACGGGTTCAATTTCGAATTTCGAATTTCGATCTTTGATTTGTTGGATTTGCCTCCGCCCCGAATAGCAGAATAACTTTTAAAACATCGGAAAAATTAACAAAAAATATGTAAAAAATAATTTTCTCAGACTTGAAAGGACAGGACAACGTCTGTTGGGTCAGCTATCATAATTTAGCATTTGTTCGTATAATTTTGTACAAAAATATTGATACCTAATATTTATAATTTAGGTAAACAAATAATCTTTGCAAATACAAATTCCTGTCTTTTACTCGCATATTTTAAATATGCTTTATAGGTATTTTAAACATACGGGCCGAGTTTGACTGTAAAGGAAGACTATTATGTTTCAAACGATTCTAGGACAAGGACAATATACTTTAAAATTGCATAAATAAATCAATGATTGCTCCACTGGCACCCAAGCTAAGATTAAACTTGTGTTATGGGTGCCAGGGTTCTCTCTGTTAATAAATTCCTCAATTTATACAAAAACTAGTACGGAGTTACACTGGGTAAGTAGCTATCAATTGATTACAAAAAGAAAACTAAGTTATAAAATAAAGAAGCAAGCAATAGAAAAAATTACAATTATATAAGAAAAATAATAATCTACAGCCTCTCTCTAGTGTGAATTTGGTGAGGTCTGATTCTCGTTTATTTGTTTATCAATTATCATGTGAAAATTATCATCATCATAATCATCATTTCAGCGCGGAATCACCCATAGCTGGCTTTAGGCCTCCCCTTTTTCCTGCCATACTTCCCGGTTCCGTGCGTCCCTCATCCAGGTGTTTCCCGCAACTTTGACAGTAATACTAGTAAATGTGTGTTTTGACCATAGCTAGAGGTATCCAAAGTGGTTGAGTGGCCTGTTAAAAGCAATCCAAAGGTTACAAAGTTTAATAGTGATTTCTCTTGCAGGTGATCTATGGTGGGCGGACGGCCGCGTCGCAAACACACATGCTGACGATATGGTAATTTCATTGTCATTTATAGATACTAAAACTAGCTGACCCGCCAGACGTTGTCTTGACAAAATACGGAAAGAACGGGTGACAGCGGTGTTCTTTCCGGGTAACTTTTGACGTTCGTACATTCTGCGCTTTTCGTTCCGGTTGACTTTTTGACCGCGGACGCGTGAGTGGGTCACCATATTAGAGAGGAGAATCAAACAAACAAAAAAATATTCAAATCCGTCAGCCATTTTTGAGTTTTATCGAGACTAACGGACAGCAAATATTTTTTTTTTTGAAGATGTTTTCTGAATCAAGATTTGTTTTGCTACTGAAAGTCTGAAAGTCTGTATCGCGATTTTATTATGCTGATAAGCTTTTACCTATTTAATTTACTTAAATATGTGTGTATCTGCTAGCCACGGGCCCTGGGTTCGATTCCTCAGTCGAGCAAAGCGTTATTAAGTTTATCCACTACCAATTTGTTAGTAGCAGCCAGGATTTTGAAATAATGGGACATAAGCGTGACTAGCGAAATGTTGGGGTACTATTAGGTACACCTCTGTTTAACTTCTCGTTGAATACAGTATGAAATTATGTAATAGACTGTATTACTATTGTTATATCATGTAAATTGGCAAAAAATACTTTTCCTTTTTCTCGAGGAAAATCCTCAATTTCCCTTTACTAGCGCCATCTAGTCGTTGGGTGCGGTATTACGTACTCAGTTGGCTGGCTGTTCTAAGCGTTTCTAAACACAGAGCCACCCCTCAGCACTTAGTTTCAGCGCCTCCGACTAGATGGCGCTACGTGTCAGTTTAGTTTGAGTTCCGTTCTTCCTGCGATTCCTATGTGGTTAGAGATTCGATAGTTCTACCAGTCCATACTGCCCGCAGTTTAGTAATAGTTAGTTAGTTAGTTTAGTAGGTATAGACGTATAATAAGGGGTATTAAAACACGAATGTGGGTTTATGTGGGTGGTGATAATAGTATCACATGAGTGCTTTAATAGGTACCTAATTATGTACAGTTGCATACAAGACTTTATCTACATCCATGTTATCAATCCTCTATAAAAGGTTCTGAAACAATTTTTTGCAATACTAATACTCGTATCGAACATGGCGGCCGGCGTCATAGTATACGACGTGAATTCGAATAAGTTTTTTTTTTTAATTACGGCGCTGTTGTAGTGAAACGCGCGTGCATTACAATATTCTTTTTTTGAAAACGAGTTGCATTATGAAATTCAGTACAACATTAAAACACTCGTTTGGATGCTATTATGGTTACCATGGTTACTATGACACTGGCTGTTTTAATGTTGGCAATAAGCTAACTGTTTCAGAAACTTTTATAGAGGATTTATAGCATGGGTGTAGATAAAATAATTAATAGTTTTTATATATAAACAAAATACTTCTTTATAGCTCGCTGACTGACTAATATTTTCATCTTCACACTGTGTCCATGACTTGTATCGGACATGAACTTTAATCCCGGTTAGACTTAGGTTATGGGCTTGTGTTTTGAAAGATTACGAGATGCACGTAATCATTACTCACGTAACATGTTCCTTAGGGTACAGACTGATACTAGCTTAATGTAATTATGTTATTGCCAGGGTACAGTATGGCCGCGGCATATTGGCTCAACTCGCTCGGATGCCTGTCGCTGTCGCTGCTATGTCTCTTCGCAACTACTCTTCAAGTCACAAGCGGTAAGTGCATTCAGTACCTATAACTCGTGTTTTTTAAACAGAAAAATCTGATAGTACAAGAACAGATTTGCCGGTAACCGCCAAACTAGGCATTTGCCTGGTTTGGGGGTCGGAATTGTGACATTCTCAGAGTTATATGGATAGTACATAGGGGCTAGTAGGTACATGTAATAAACACATCAGCGTGTGATCAAACAAAGCAAAACAATATAAAAACATCAATATGAGATCAATATGTAATAATAACGAAACAAACAAATATAAATCAACAAAATTCTAATCAAAATTAAGTGTAAGTGTGTTTGGGTTTGTCGAGGTGACCATTTATCATGTGGCGTTAATTAGCCTGTATCAGATGAATAAAAATATAATCAGTTAGAAATATTAAGGGAATCAGCAAAGCCAACACGCAGCACCAGGCGTTCTAAGGCAGGACGTCCTGATGAGGAGGGTAGCTGAGTTGGTTGCTGGTCTAACAATAAAGTGTGATAAAATTATGCTGAACGACATATTTTGTAAGAAACATTTATGGAAATTACCAGACACGTCAGGACTTAGAAGTGTATAGAGGTAGTATTTAGTAGTGTGACTCTACAGGGTGAAATTGAATTCTTAAGTATCCTTTTAAGGGGCCATTGTACTCATAATTATGAACAACTTATTAAGGGACCAAATCTGAAATCGCGAAAAAAAAAATCAGTTGTGCCATAAATTTTGACGAGTTTGTGAACGTACGGAACTGCAGATTTTTTTTCGCGATTTCAGATTTGGTCCCATAGTAAAATTTATTCATAATGTTAAGTACTTACAATGACCTTTTAAAAGGATGCCTTGTCTGCATTTAGACTCTCATTCGGTCCGATGCGCGTTACTGTCCTGGCTAACACAGCCAGCCTATCTCCACGGAACGGAACGGTACGTTACGGAAGCTTCCTGTGGCCTCCACAGTCTTCCACAGTCCGCGGAGCAACCTCACTGTTCCGAGGATTTGTTCTCGTTAGGAAGCCATGGCCTCGCATTCCAGTATGACGTGGGCAGCTGATTCCTTGGCACTAAAGCACGCTCTGCAGATTGGACTGGCAGTGGCGCCTCATTGCTATCTAGGCCAAGACGGGTTACGCCAAATTTTCAGCTAACATGTGGAGTTTTTTTCTACTTTACAATACAGGGAAGACGAATCTAGCACTGTACAGTCCGCGAGGTTTAAGCTGAGCTTTGCATTTGTACGAGTGCACATGATAGTGACGTCCGACATTGAGCGCGATTCGTCCTTTGCTTGGGATAAAACCGGTTTATGCTGCTTTTTGTAATCGGCTTTTGTTCTTTTTATACGAGAGACCATGACCAAAACCATGTCGCATCATTGTAAAACGTAAAACGATAAGACGATTGAAGATTTTGTTTTACGTAAAACAATATGACAAACATTTTGGTCATGGGCTCTCGTACCATTTTGGTGATCACTCACCAAATGCAAAGCTCAGCTTACGCCTCGCGGACTATACTATGTATAATGCCATATGCTACTTATTTAAATAAACCATTATTTTGTCTGACATCACACCTCGGTATTCTTATGAAATGTCACACTAATGAACTAATTCGTGACAGCTGGCTAATTATTATTAATTAGCGAAATATCTACTATCATCGTAAATAATTAGACAGCATTACAGGGTTATATTATTGGGGGTTTTGGGGTTAGGGTGTTTTCTATATTGCACATGTACATAACTATTTAATTTGACTCTGAAAAGTAGTTTGTTGGTAGAAAAGTAATGGAATACCTTTGTTTGACTTGCCTAAGGGGACTACAGGACCTAAACGCAACTAACGCAAGTTTTATGATGCCTAAAAGTATACTATCTACTGCAGTAAACGAAATCAGAAAAATATATGATACTAGCTTTTGCCCGCGGCTTCGCCCGCGTGGATGGCGAAAAATATCCCAAGGGAACCTACTACCGAGAATTCCTTCCTTATTCCTTGTATACATTATAAAGGAAACCTCTGTGCAAAATTTCAGGTTTCTAGATCCAAGGCTTTGGGCTGGGCGTTGATGAGTCAGTCAATCAGTCAGTCAGTCAGTCAGGAATTCTCTTTTTATTTATATAGATTCTTCAGTAAAAATCACGAAGATACCTACCTCTAAAAATTTCTTTTAACGATTTAAAACCATACTAATATACCTACATGCAATCATTTTAATTTTTTGTCACATTATTCTACAAGCAAATATTAACGTAATAGTGTTTTTTATTTTAGTCCAATCAATAGATTTTTTGTAAATGGATAATTGCTTCATATTTTGCAATAAGTTACCAGTGTTGTGTCATCGCGCTTCACTTTCTTTTCTATGCAGTCCGACAGTGACCGCGCTTTAGGTTCTGTAGGTGTCTTAGTCAGCCTTAACCCAGTAACCGGGTTGTGGAGGTCAGATAGGCAGTCGCTCCATGTAAAATACTGGTATTCAGCTGCATCCGGTTAGACTGGAAGCCGACCCCAACATAGTTGGGAAAAGGCTAGGCAGATTGAGTCTTAGTCAGCCTTAAGATGTCGATAAGAGCGATAGTCAGTATTATAATATACTGAAGTCATGGTTTCCTAAAAGTAATGTACAGAGTAGGTAACTTATTGCGCTTTATGTAAAGGTAAGTCGAAATTAATTAAAAGAATCTACGCTGGAAGCAAGAACGTGAGCTCGTAACAAATTTGATCCTGACAACAGGCTGAAACGTTAATATATAGAAGATTAATAAAATAACAAAGTAAGCTCCTGTGCTTGAGTTGGTGGTACATTAACCATTGATACGAGTATGGTTAGTGTAATGACAAACAAACAAATGCCTCAGAGGCAGGCCTATTATTAATAATTTTTATTTTTATTTTGATTTTGTGATTTTAATTTAATTTTATGATTTTAATTTAATTTTACGATTTTGTTTTAATTTTACAATTTTATTTTATTCTGATTTTATTAATTATTTTTATATATACTTTCATATTTATTGTGATTAATAATAACATAATATGATCTAAAAAACTAAAATGGATTGAAATAAATGATTTTGAATTGAATTGAATTGATATCCCTAGCTGGTTACTATAGGTAGATAGAGGTTACGGTTCCACTGAAATAAACCAAATTAATTAATTAACATGGGCTCTGTGGACAGGTTGTGCATTTTATAAAAGCAAAAGATTTGTCTGAAGTTTAACAAAACCATTTCCACTAACCTCACCTAATAATTATGTCTATGGTGCATCCACACACATAATTAATTATTCGGCGTTATTAATAACCTCTTTCAGGGAGCATACTGAGTGGTTATTACGGAATAAATCTTGAACAAAACAAGACAAGAACATTACAAGATTATGCAAATGCATGTGTTGCTTTCAACAATACCTCAAAATAATGAGTTCTTAGGGGTCTTCTTACCCTCTCTGCATTAATTGCGTTACCATGGAGGAAAAATTGTTTCTATTAGGTGTTTTTTTGACGCTCGTATTTACTCGTTAGAAAATACAACAGAAATTAGAAACTTCTTGTAAATATAGGTATACTTCAAATAAAAATGTGTTTTCCTCTCGGAGAATAAACGGATAAACTATGTATAATATCCCTGAACTGTAGGTACTCTGCACCTATTAAAATAATGTATCCCCAAGTCGCTTCAAGGATCGAAAATCCCGTTACAACCTTCTCGTGCCATAGATATCCTCGTTGGGCTTAGAGGCTATTGAGAAATATACACTCATCCCTTTCCAACATATGGTGAAGTGCTACTCGTCCCTTTCTTCAGGCGTAGGGAAGCGATCAATAAGGATTCGGATTCTAAATTCGAATAAGATACCGTTGGGAGAGAGGACATTTTTTTGTAATTATGTTCGACCGGTTAGAATGTTTTTAATTTTAGCATATTGTAGCAAGTTAGTTAAGGCAATACATACAGGAACTTAGCATTGTCTTGTTAAGGAATTATAACGACCAGAGCATGTTTTTTTTTGCATCCTCATCTTCAAAATCGTGAACAATTAAAAACACAATATTTTGTATAATTTAATAAAATGATGGTTGAGATCTTCTAAAACGAAGTAACTTCAAAGTTACTTCAGATTGTCAAGTGAATACAGCACGACATCATAGTAAGAGCCTTTCTTTCAATTAACTTCAATTTCAAAGAGTCTCGATGCAAATCTCGGCGTCCATTGTTTACGCGTGCTATTCTTGCGTATTTTCTCTCGAATTTCTTCATTTCTGGCGGCAAAGTCATTAGCATAATTACGTCGGCTCTCATAAACACGCCTCTAAAACATTTCGTCGTCGTTTGAGAGAATTTTTAAAGGGCAAAGGAAAAATGAAGGTGGCATTCATCCTCATATCTTTTGTTTGAAGCACAGGCGCATCTTTATTCTTAGAGATTTAAACTCAACCGCCGCATAGCTTGGATGTAAGCTTCTTTGGAACCGACAGAGTACTGCCTGTTCCAGTTTCTTTTAATTATAAAATGTCTTCGTAAAGCAATCGTAAAACTGTCTAGTTCTTTCTTTTAATTGCTATGAACGGTCTTATCTCTCAATTACTTTTACACTGAAAGTAATAAAATCTTTTACGACTCAATTGTCAACACAAGTGGTGTGAAGTGTTCGTAATAGAGATGTACCTAACGAGTAAATTAAAACGAATAGTCGATTGTTTTCGCGACTCAGTGGATGGGATCATTCGTCACTGCGGCGAAGTTGTGGTGACTTTCGAGATGGAATTTTCCTGTTTTCTTAACCGAAGCCTTTTTCCACTCAATGCGTGAGCTCGCTCTGAGTAACGAATTTACTCGCTATTATGCTGTTGAGTCAGCAAATCAAATATTTTGGCACTCGCCGGTTTTTTAAGTCTGTTTTCATGTTGTTGTTGGAAATAATATGTTTATGGCATAAAAGGATTCTTACTGCTGCCTACATATTCGTTGATCTTATCAAATGTATGTACAGACAATATACATTACACATACACACATTACACACACACACACACACACACACACACACACACACATACACACATTATTTATTTTATTACTGTACATACATTTGAAACTGTCAAATTTCTCCAAATGATTTTAAACCTTAAAATGTTGACGGTTAAGTTCAAAATCGAATGAGAAAATTTGACAGTTTGTAGTAACTTGACCTGCTTCTGTGTGTACATAAGTACTCAATACTTTTAGCAAGACTTTGATTTAAATGATGGCTGAAAATTAGTGTTATTTTGATAGAAAAAGAAAGTACCAGTAAGAGCAATTAACATAATTAATGAACACGTACCTTAGAAATAAAGTAACGATAGTTAATGAGCTCCTTAAAATTTAACTGAGATGGTAAAACTCATAAAAATCAGTGTTATTGATTACAAAACCAATATTTCATTGAACAAACTCTCACGATCACATGTATTCTTCCCGAACGTTTGCTATGATATGAAGCAAAATAAATATTTCCATCCTTGTCATACGTCAAATATTAGGAATTCTACTCGAGTTCGAGCAAGATAAATCACATGCTGCTCTACCAACTTGTTTTTACCGGTGAAAAAGTAGCTTCAGAACAATTTTAGACTTTATGACGTCGGGAGTAAGATGAAGTCGGTGTGCTTGGATAGTTTGTGAAATGTAAAGCTATGTTTGCAAAGTTATAGCTAGAATATCAGAGTGTTCTGAAATAGATTCGCTTCAGGTCTCGTTCGAGGAGTTGTTACTCTCACTGAGATGCATTCCGGCGTTTAAAAGAGTTTGAGTGTAAATATGCGAACTGTTACAGTTGTTTCATAGTTCAAAATATTTCTTTGGGGGAGACTTTTGCCCAGAAGTGGGATATTATAGGGTAAAAAAATATAGTTTAAAAACGAATAAACACGCTTTAATACTATGAAACTGAACTAAAAAGTAAAAAATAAATTTTTCAATGTAAGAAGAGAAAATTAATGTCATTGTAAAAAAAGCGTGGGGTGCTTTGTACGACACTCTTACACTAACTCTGTTTGAAAGCACCCTACGCTTTTTAGGGTTCCGTACCAAAATGGTAAAAAAGGAACCCTTATGGTGTCACTCAGTCTGTCTGTCTGTCTGTCTGTCTGTCACCGCTGGATATCTCAAGAACTACTAATGCTATCAACTTGAAATTTAGAATAGTTATAAATGACGTTGACCCAAGTATTTTGCAAATAAGAAAGAAATTAAAATTTTTATATTTTTTTTTGCAACAGGGACTGAAAGGGGGTCTTAAAAAATTAAAGTGTGGCTACTAGGGCATGTGGGGTATCATATAAAAGAACGCTGTTTGCACATTCTCAAACATTTTTTTTCTTTTTTTTAGGCCGCATAGTTTTCGACTTCTGATGAAAAATGTTAAAAAAATACCGTTCCCCCCCTTATCTCCGAAGTTTGGAAAGAGAAAAATCAGAAATTATTCTATGTGATAGAAGTTTATGTAAAGATTACAGGAAAAATAAAACGATGTCTCTAAATAGCACACTTTTTCAGAAATAGGAACGGAACCCTCGGTGCGCGAGTCCGACTCGCTCTTGACCGGTTTTTTTTACAATGACATTAATTTTATCGTTAATTATTCTTACATTGAAAAATTTATTAACATTTTTATTTTTTTTAGATATAAATCGTTAATCCTGTTGATCCTGATCAGGATAATGGTACAAAATTTTTTAATTATTGTATTGTCATCGGGCCCTGATAATTGTGCAAAATTTCGAATTAATCTGAACATTTAAAGTGATCCGTTACATACAAACATACAGGTGAAGCTAATAAAAGCGTGTTAAGAAAAAATCCATTGATTTTAAATAGCTTATTTAGAATTACACTGAATAACATAAGTATACTCATTGTTATGGAAAGCATAAGGAGAATAACTTGGCTACGCCTCTACAGAGCCTCAGCTCAGCATCACACTAGCGCTACGGCGTAGCCGATTGCTACGCCGCGATCGTAGCGTGTAGCAATCACGCGCACATGATTGCGATTGGTTGTTATTTTCAAACAATTTTTTTTTTTGACATTTTACACGAGCGATCGCACATTCGCGGGAAACGTGGCCATAAGGCTATTTTCATCTCCATTAAAACTCCTGACCTACGGCTAGTATTTTGCCGGCCAGACAGCTACTGCTGCAATTCCGTAACAGTGACTACATAATGCTTGCAGACATTTAGGGAAATAAAGAAAGAAAAAAAAATATATTTGGGACACGCACAGGCAATACAAACAGTCAATCAATCTACCTAGCCTTTTCCAAACTATTCGCAAAATTTTGGAGTAAAATTATGCGTATAAGTATGTCTGGTGTTCTGTGAGAGGAAGTATGCAAGGGTCTACTGTTCCATTTTGGTTTTTAAGTATGTTATGTTTAACATTAATGTACTTTTATGTTTCTACGTTAATTAATGTAATTGGTGTTGTACCGTAGTAGGAGGAGCTCGTGGCTAAGTAATAACAGCCGCACGGGTCGATCCATGAGGTTAAGCTACGCTTGCCGGGGTTGGTCAGTGGATGGGTGACCATCTTTACATACCGAGACTCCTCCGTGCCTCGGAAAGCACGTTAAGCCGTTGGTCCCGGCTGTCATTCGTGGATCTTTGACAGTCGTTACGGGTCGTCAGAAGCCCGAAAGTCTGACAACCAGTCTTACCAAGGGGTATCGTATTACCCAGTTACTGGGTTGTGGAGGTCAGACAGGCAGTCGCTCCATGTAAAATACTGGTATTCAGCTGCATCCGGTTAGACTGGAAGCCGACCCCAACATAGTTGGGAAAAGGCTAGGCAGATTGAATTTAGTTGTTTTTAGTTTTTATCTTTTTTTTATTTTTTATTACGGACGCTTTTAACGTGCACGTCTCTCTACATTGTTCTCACATGTATATTTTCAATATGAACGATGTAACCAATATTTTGTAAAATATTTGATTTTAAAAGAGTGTCCGTGGAGTTTCTTGCCCGTTCTTCTCCATAGGATCTATGCTTTGGAATGGGCAATCTAGCTTCATTTTTCTGACTGACCGACCCAAGACCGACCCTTTGACAATTCAAAAGTGCCTGTAATTGGTTTATTTGAAATAAATTCTTTGAGTTTGAGTTTTGACTTATTCTTATCCTTATTCCTTGGTAAGTCTGTTGTCAGACTTTCGGGCTTCCGACGTGAGTAATGACTGTCAAAGGGCCACGAATGACAGCCGGTACCAACGGCTTAACGTGCTTTCCAAGGCACGGAGGAGTATCGGTATGTAAAGATAGACACCCATCCACGGACCAACCCCGGCAAGCGTAGCTTAACCTGGTGGATAGACCCGTGCGGCTGTTATTACGTAGCCACGAGCTCCTTTAAACGAGGAAATACAAACAGTAAAAACAAAATAAAATAAAGTTATTTATTTTTGTTTCGGCCCCGTGTTGCTCCACTGCAGAAGCGAAGGCTTCTTTTTCTGCTTCTACTAACTAAAGAGATAATTTAAAAGCTTTTAGAAAACTTCTATAAGTACTTAATAAGTTTTCTATTAGATACTGTCTGACAGGTTATGAGGTATACATTCTTTACACTTTTATACGGGCTTGTGGCTAAGTAATAACACCCGCACGGCACGATCGATCAGGTTAAGCTACGGTTGCCGCAGTTGGTCCTTGGATGGGTGACCATCTATAAATATACGCCAAGATCGCTCCGTGCCTCGGATAGCACGTTGAGCTGTTGGTCCCGGCTGTCATTCGTGGATCTTTGACAGTCGTTACGGGTCGTCAGAAGCCCGAAAGTCTGACAACCATGCAGTCTTACCAATGGGCAGTCTTTCCACTATTACTCAGTAACAGGGATGTTGAGGTCAGAGGGGCAATTCCCGTATTTATAACAACGTTCGCAATATCATCTCAAGACTGAATCTGTTAAAAATTGTATAGCGTTTAATACAATTTTTGACAGATTGAGTCTTGAGATGATATTGCGAACGTTGTTAAAAATATGGGATTTGCCGTATGTCGACCCATGTAAAATACTGATATTCAGCTGCATTCAGTTAGACTGGTAGGCAACTCCAGCATAGTTGGGAAAAGGCTAGGTAGATGATGATATGAGTTTTATAAAGTACCTCCTGTTAGACTCTACGGAAAAACACTGAAAATTACGCAAAGGTGGTTAATTATGTTTGGAGACTCTTTAATATACAGTAGGAATAATGGGGGCCCTAATAATTATACTGCCTTGCGGTACACCAGTATTACAGATACGTATTCAGATTCTGCTACCTTCACCATTTTTGTACTTTCATTGTTTACCTCAATAAAAGTGGCCTGCAATAAATAATTCTCAATTCATTTTATTCATATTTTGCTCTTCATGTTGTGTTTTGGCTTATGATGGAACTTAAACCCAGGCTTATTAAATATAAAATAACATAACAAACTGTATTTTATTACAACTTTTAAATCCTCTTTAACGTTAGGAAAATACGGAATTTTTCACAAAAAACCAGCTGTACCTATGTACCCACAGTATAATAAAGTCAGCAGTATTACATCTTCATAGAAAACGGCTAAAACGACGAGCTTCGATATCTCAGTATGTACCAGTATGCAACAGTTCGAGTGCGCGGCAGTTACGCACGGACTGATGCGTATATACAGGATGCAAGTATAAACAGTGGCAATATTTTAAGGGGTCATTGTACTCAAACCTGAAATCGAGAAAAAAAAATCAGCCGTTTAATCAGACATTTTAACGAATTATGTGAACATAAATGTACGGATCAGCTGATTTTTTTTTTCACGATTTCAGGTTTGGTCCCATAGTAAAAGTTGTTCATAATGATGAGATGAGCGGCCGTAGGTTTTTAATTCAAGGTCACTGCCCAGATAAACCATTGTAGCTTTGTTATTCTGTGACGTACAGTCAGCAACAAAAGTCGATTAACACTTGCAGTTTTTTTTAATCTTAATTATTAAGCGAAATATTTAATTAAAATCGGAACAAAAATACTTACTTAAAATTTTAAGAACATTCTCTCATAACAGTTAAACGAAAGCAGTTTATCGAATCATTTTGTGTTAATTTAGAGATGATGTCAAAAAGTAGCAGTGTTAACCGACTTCTTTTGCTGACCGTACCACACAAGGGTTAGTGACCTATCACAAACAACACATCTTTGAAGCCGGCGCATATTAATGCCCGGCCGTGCCACAAAAATCCGCTCGAATATTCTCGAACATTTTACCTTTTAAAAGCTTTTGCGTCCAGTAATAAAGTACGTACAAAATATATGATACGGCAGCCACGGTTACGTGACCAAAAATTCACTTAAAATTGCTGGTAAATGAACAAAAAATTCTAACCTACGCCAAAAATGCCTCGTCAATGTTGATATTAAACCTTTTAAACTTACGCGATTTGTACACATTATAAAACACTATCGAAAACGGGTCTTATCGCGATATTCTTTTTAACGAGGTAAACAGGTACCTACTTCTTTCCCGACCACCCCAGACCACCACCACCACCACCACCAGACCAGATCAGTCCTCCCGTGACCACGATCGTTGCAAGGCGGTCGAAACGTCGGGAAACAAGTAGGTTAGTACCTGTTTACCTCGTTAAAAAGAATATCGCGATAAGACCCGTTTTCGATAGTGTTTTATAATGTTGATATTGCAAAAATAAACTGCATAATTTGAATCAACCTATATTAACCTTCTTTTCTCCTGCCTAAGGTCGATTCGATTTCTGAGTCGCGCAAAGTGTTATTGGGTTTTTTCTGTCTGGAATTTCTCAGTAGTAGCCCGGAGTCAGCATTTGTGCCCGTTTGATGGCAATAGGCTAGCTCCCCTTGTTTCATGGGACTTAAAAATAACAGAAGAAATGTGGGTGTACTATAGCTGCTCCTCTGCTCAACCCTAAGGGGAAAGAAGGCGTGATGCAAGGTAATGTTTGTAATTATTAACCCTCTGTTATTTGCCCCTCCTCATGGAAGAAGACTTGTGGCCACAGGATGTGGTGTTCCGTCGCCGCGTCGCTTCCGCGGACCAGGGTTCTACTCCCTAAGCACGAAGTCCGTAGTTTCGGCCTTCGTTACGGGCGTTTCCTACTCCGTATCACTTACGGATGGAAGATTGGTTCGGGTCCCAAACGAAGTATGAATGGCAACACGATTTGACAGTTGTCCCTCTCGATGTGTTTTTGCCCGTCCGAAAAATTTAACCTTTACACTTGTTTTGATGGATCGATATGTCAGACGGACGGACGGACTTAGGGAGTAAGCCCCCAGTTACACATGATATAAAAAAAAATGACACTAAGAAATACATGTCACAAGCCAGTCATCATAATAGCACACGAATGTACTGCCACAAATCAGATCCTAACCCCAACCTCCCTCCCCGGACCTATATTTTGGGGGTCAGCGTTCAGCCATGGGTTCTATTTCCAATCTAACAGCATTTAAGAAGAGTGTCACTGGAAAGTTAACAGCTAAGGTTATTGCCACAAAGTCAAGCTAGTGCAAAGTAATTAATTAAATCATTCATTCATTCATTTAATTTTCATTATTTTTTTTCATTCATTTTTTCATTTTCATTAGTTCCCCTGCCATGTACTGTATCCATCGTAACAGTACTCCTTTTAGTGAAGGTGATACACGCCTTTAGCGTTTTTTTGTTTGCTTACAAAATAACGCTAAAGGCGTGTGTATCGGTTTGTAAACAAAATGCGATACTCTTTTTACCCGACTACGGCAAAGACAAAAGGAAGGGTTATGATTTTAGCAGTCTATGTATGTAAGTATGTATTTACGTGTGTTCCACCGTAGCACCTAAATTACTAAACCGATTTTGATGAATGAGGTACCTATCAGTACTTTTTAGATCACTTTTATTTTTCCGTGGTCGGGTTACAGTTTCTTATACTTATTTTTTATTACAAATATCTCTATACCTCCCATTTGAAAAGTAGGTAAGTAATTGTATGTTGCTTACATTAAAAAAATATTTGCTATCTTTATAAACAAATATCTAACGAAATATGGTAGAATACCCACGCACCAAATTACGTGATATTTACAAAGAACCGTATATTTTCCAAATAAAATTTATCTTCGGAGAACAGAGGCAGATTTTCCTTATATTTTATGCTGAATCTGAGGGTATTACGAGGTCGGGTTAAGTAAACAATGGCTCACATCCGCGTAATCAAAATGTAACGCAAAATGCATCAGCTCGGGAGTAATCTTCAGGACATTACTCACTGGACGCAGAAAAAGGTTCAGAATATTACTAGTTCACGATACAGCGATGTATTTCTTCGAATAATTTGCTGGCTCTTCTTACTAGAGTAAGAAATATGTATGTCATTTGCTTTGATGCCTTGTTTTGTGCGTTGGTGATTCTTTTAATTTACTTATTAGAAAAGTCAATTAATCCGCTTAGCCTTTCCCAACAATGTTGGGGTCGGCTTCCAGTCTAACCGGATGCACCTGAATACTAGAATTTTACTTGGAACGACTCATTACTTTTACTAGAAAAATAACTTATCGTTAATTAATTATCTCTATGGAAAGTCAACAATATCTATTGGCTGCAACATCTTTTTAATGAAAGTGATCTTATCTTCTTCTCCATTTGCCTGGCGGAATTAAAAAATAAACAAACGAGTGCGAAAATGTAAACACATCCTTTAGCGTGCATCCAACATAAGTAAACTTTCGATTTTTCCTTCGTACAATTAAAAGCCATTGCGTCTGTAGGCCGTGAGTGACGGCTATGTGTGAAGTATCTGTATAGTACTTAATCTGTTTGCGGTTCGGATAGCGCGGCTCATCTCTAATCCCGGGTAAAAGCCCAATACGACGCCCGCAATTAATAAAACTGCGCCCCTCCTCTACTCTTTGCCGGGATTAATTTTGCAAGTCCCGCAATTTCTGGCCAGCTTTTTGTTTTAATAATCTGTGGTCGATGATTTCTTTGGATATGTTTTAGTTTTCTCTAATAACAGTTACCATGAAGTGTTGTGCTAATAATCACGTACATAGGATTTTTTATGCAATTTTAAAAATCCAAACTTAATGTATTTTATTTTTATGGTAGTAGAATTTTATGTATGCAGAATATAATTGAATAGAATAGAATAACTTATTTGTAAAACATAGTATTTGTTTGTGATTTGTATAAGTATTGGAATTTGGTGCCTTAGTAAATAAAAAAATAAGTAGGTATTAAATATTTTATCAAAACTTAAAGCCTCTTATTTGTCAAGAAGTTCAAATATGAGGTTGTCCGCCGCGGATGCTGTCATCTAAGTATAGAATAACGAATTGGACACACTGATATAGAGCGCAGATACCACATTGACCTAATTCCTAGATATACTTCTACATCCCGACCTGAAAAATTAACTATGTGATCCGTTTATTTTTAGTTTTTGAAAGAAAGAAAGTATTAGAAGACTTAAATGTATAAGAAGGTTCTATTGTAAATGGCACTATTTTAAAACTCTTGAAAGTCTGGTTTCACGTCTAGGTCGGGGAAAAAAAAAGCGTGTGCATGTCAGCTCCGACGCACGACTGGAGTTTACTCCTGTTTTTTGTGCTGTTCCGACTTTCCATTGTTGGACGAAAACAAAGGAACATAGGGGCAGGGTTTCTTCAATGAATCAGTGCTATACAAAAAGCAACTTTAAAGGCGTTCGTTTTGTTTTACGTTGCGCAGAAAAACGTAACGCTTGTATTATTTCACTCCTCATTTTCCATACCGGGGTACTTATTCGAAAATGGATTCTTAAGGAGTAAACTCCAATAAACTCTAATAGTATGTTGTCTTGCCGCACACGGGTCACACTTTACAGCCTACAGCCACAAAACGCTGACACCGAGCTGCGGACTACTGTTTTGTAGCGTTATAGAGTTTTTTTTAATCCGTGTCCGGCGAGTTCATATAAAATGTACGAAAACTGTAGTCGGTGGCGGCGTTTTGTGACTCTTGTTGCCGTGTGCGACAAGGCTAAGGTATTCTTGACTTGTCTCCTATGTAGTGTGTTAGGTAAAACTGAAACTCAAAGCATTTATTCCAATTAAACTTACAGGCACTTTTGAATTGTCAAAGAATCGGTCAGTTAGTCAGAAAGCTGAAGCTAGTTGCCCATTCCAAAACGTAGGTAGATCTCTATGGAGAAGAACGGGGATCCAAGAAACTCCACGGACACTCTTTTTAATCAAGATAAATATTATAAAATACTGGGTAGGTACCTTATTCTTGTTGCTTCTATTATGTGAGAACAATGTAAAAAATATATTTAAAAACAATTCAAAATATAACATTGAAAATAAGCCCGAGTCTGAGTCTCAACTGACGGCGCCCGTTCACGAACATGACGCATGGATCAACACCATCCAGCTCAACCATTTTGGATGCCTAAGATCTATAAGTCGCACCTGTTGTCACATCTTTATTACGTACATATATACACGAATAATATTCGCCAAAACCCAGCCAACATTAATCAGCGAAAAAAGGTACAAAAGTTGTATTTTCATCTAAACAGCTTATAAATAAATTCACAGCGAATAATTCAGACATCGTTTTCACTCCCGCTTAGGTACGTATTTATTAAAGTGGACTTTGTGAAATGGTTAGTCGAAATCCGATCAAAAATCGAGCGTGATTTCGATTTAGGGCTGTTAATTCCCCCGCCACGATCCCGTATCCTATCACATCGTGTGGGACGGGGCTATTACGCTTCGATCCTTGGTGACTCGACATTTTTAACCTACGACATTGAGGAAAATTTTGGTGTAGGTACCTACTTAGGTGCTTAACCAAAATTTTCCGCTTCAAGAAGCAAAGTTCGGGGTGTGAAGTGTGGAATGATCTTTTTATCATTAACCCAATTTATTTGGGGTCGGCGCAACATATCCCTTTTTAGGGTTCCGTACCTCAAAAGGAAAAAACGGAACCCTTATAGGATCACTTGTGTGTCGGTCTGTCCGTCTGTCACAGGCACAGCAAATTTGCTCTGAATCTAATGGACTGATTAACTTTAAATATGGTAAACATATTAAATTCTGTATCCCAAACACGGACGGGTAAAGTAAATAAATGAATTTTGAATACGGGGTCACTTTTGGGGGGCAAATAAGAAATTAAAAAAAAAAGTTTTGCAAACTATACCGTGTCACATATGAAATGAAAGGGCTTACTGTGAGGGTCTCAAATGTATTTTTTTTATAATTTTAAAATAAATTGTTTTAATGTTATTAAGAAAATAGACGAAAATTGACCATTCCCCCCTTAACTCCAAAACTACAGAACCTAAAATTTTGAAAAAAATACAGAAAATAGTTCTTTACCAGTAAATTACAGAAAAACCTAGAAAAGTCTGTAGTCTTAAAATAACATGGTAATCTCTCAATATTGTGAGTACAAGCTTACATTTACAGTTGGAATGTATGGGAGAACATGTTTTTCAACTACAATGTTAAGTTTGTTCTTGGCATAAATTCATGCCAACTACGGAACCCTTCATTGTGTGTGGTCCAACACGCACTTGGCCCTTGGCCGGTTTTTTTCCATACTCCTCTATTAGTCGTCATCTCGGTAGTTATCCCCTTTCTAGCCATATCATCTTTCACACAGTCCATCCATCGTTTGTTTGGTCTTCCTTTCTTCTCTTTTGGTCTTCGACATTCATACTCAAAACTTTCCTCACTACATTTTCTTCGGCTGAATATCAGCATTCAAGGAAATGCAGTTCGGGATGTTGCGGATCCAGATTTTTTAACATCCACGGAGAATCCGTCAAGCAAGTTGCATGTTGATCATAATTTAATTCGCGACAATTTATCCTAACTAATATTATAAATGCGAAAGTGAGTTTGTTTGTTTGTTACGCTTTCACGGCTAAACAGCTGAGCCGATTTTGATGAAATTGGGTATGGAGATACTTTGAACCCTGGGGAAGGAGATACGTTACTTTTTATCGACATACCATGCGGCGAAGCCGCGTAAATAAATGCGTATAAGCTACGCAATTGCAGGTTCGGGTATAAATATCCGCAACAGCTGCCAGTCGATTCTGTAAAAATGTCACAAGCTTGAAGTGAGCTGTTATTCCACCTGATGCTAGGGATTGCCACTATGGCCAGGTCACTTCAAGCTCACTATACCTCAGTAAACGTTTGGTATGATAGCCACTTTTTTGCCTCAAAAAGGTTTGTTTAAATGTCTAATGAACAAGATTAGACAATTAACAAACCTTTTTTACAGGCCATTCAACTGATTTTGACTTCTATTCCGTAGGATTAAGGATGGCAATAAAGGCAAAAAAGTGGTTACAATACCAAACGTTTATTGCAGCTGCCATTTGTCATAAAACCAACGCAATAGAAGTCAAAATCGGTTAAATGTCTAATCTTATTGTAAATGGATATACTTAGCTTCACCTAAGTTTTCACGGTGGAATTTTTACAGAATCGACCAGCTGATGTAGGGGAGGTCAGCTCAAAGCGGCCATAGAAGGCAAAGCGGCCACGCTTCATTTTTTGGTTATTTGAAATGATAGCGCGGGATGGCCGTTCTGTTCGCATAACCTATCTCCCGTCCCGCGCCGTGCAATCATTGCAAATTTGCAAAATCGCCCTTTGCAAAATTATTATGATTCGATAGATAATGCGCAAGTAATTATATTGTTTAGATGGTTAACGACTATAAAAGGAAGACTACCCAGGCGTCATGGAATGAATATGATGACTAGTGCAATTAACGAAGAACATTAAATTTTACTTGTTTTTTAAGAAAGTTTTTAAATTTTAGAGCATTTATTTTCATTGAAAATAAATGCTCTAAAATTTAAAAACTTTTAATCAGGTGTAGTTTTTGACAATAGGTATTAAAATTTTTTATTAATCAACAGTAAGTCTTACTTAATTATTCTAACAGTCTTTTAAATGTCTAATCTTATTGTAAATGGATATACTTAGCTTCACCTAAGTTTTTACGGTGGAATATTTACAGAATCGACCAGCTGATGTAGGGGAGGTCAGCTCAAAGCGGCCATAGAAGGCAAAGCGGCCACGCTTCATTTTTTGGTTATTTGCAAATGATAGAGAGAAAAGAAAGAAGTTTTTAAATTTTAGAGCATTTATTTTCATTGAAAATAAATGCTCTAAAATTTAAAAACTTTCTTAAAAAACAAGTAAAATTTAATGTTCTTCGTTAATTGCACTAGTCATCATATTCATTCCATGACGCCTGGGTAGTCTTCCTTTTATAGTCGTTAACCATCTAAACAATATAATTACTTGCGCATTATCTATCGAATCATAATAATTTTGCAAAGGGCGATTTTGCAAATTTGCAATGATTGCACGGCGCGGGACGGGAGATTGGTTATGCGAACAGAACGGCCACCCCGCGCTATCATTTCAAATAACCAAAAAATGAAGCGTGGCCGCTTTGCCTTCTATGGCCGCTTTGAGCTGACCTCCCCTAGGTAGGTAATGGTACAATCCACAGCTGAATTGGTGGCCCCGTCAAGCAAACTTTGCATACAATTATAATAATAATACATAATTAATATGCATTTACATACCATAACCATAATAAAAGCTTTTAATCAGGTCATGGAAATAGAAATGGCATGTCATAGCATAGAAATGATTCATCTCAGTGTTAATAACTTCATTCTACACTTACTGATCCCTCTCATGGTGATCTCAGGAATATATGACGTCACGTCATTTCAGACGCCTTCGGAATAATAAAATTATTTCTAGAATTTTCCCTTTTTAAAAGTATAGGAATTCTAATTGATTGGACTGATTTTGCGTGAAGTTTAAATTAAATAAATAAAGCACTATTCATTTTTGTTTTACACTAGCTTTTGACAGTGGTTTCGCCCGCGTGGAGTCGGAAATTATCCCATGGGAACCGTACATTATTCCGGGATAAAAAGGAGTCTATGTGCTATCCCAAACTTTCGTATTTATAATAATACTAGCTGCGCCTCCCGGTTGCACCCGCGTAGACCGATTCAGCCGTTTGAGCGTGAAGAAGTAACAAACATAGAAACACACACACACTCACAAACTTTCGCCTTTATAATATTAGTGTGATATAAGTAAGAATTAAGATTCCGTACACATTTTGGAAATTAAAGCCACGGCATTGCCTACTACACCAGTGTATCTGATGGGACATACCTACCTACGCTTGTTTTTATTATACTTAGATATCTTATTGAATAAAAACATTTAAATCAGTAACAAAATATTTATCCCAATAATAACTGCGTGCTCCAGATACTCACTGAAAAAAAAACTTTGTTCATCTCATCATCCTAAGGTTCGCTGTTAGCAAGAAGAACGTCTATTTTAAAACTTTTCTCTGAGGAATTTTACGTCTGTACCGTACATAATTAATTATGATTCATACGCGATTTAAGGTAAGTTTCTTATCATTTATAAATGACATATCGTATCGTAACGTATTGTGTCGTTTTGCGTCTTCGTAAAATTTCAGGGTGTGGTACAGAACATCAAACCGAATAACTTTCTCCATGGGACCTACAATACAACAAAATATAAACAATCTATATAATATAGTAATATAATACATACAATACAACAGTAATATAATACAATACAACAATTATAATATAATAGGATATATACATATATTAGGTCCTAGTATATTGTTATTATTATTTCGTATTCGCGAAAAAAATTTCAACTGTCCCATAGAAAAAGTCAATACCTACTCGACGCAAATGGACAGCTGATTATTTTTCCGCGATTACGATGTTGGTGCCATGAAAAAAGTTGTTCGGCTTGATGGTCTATTACCAGACCCTTAAATTTGACAAGGATGCAAATCCGATATATTACATTCCTGAAAAAAAACACTAAAACTCTTCTAATCCGGCCTCAAAAGAAGTTTAAGTTTCGTATAAAGGCTAACTGCAAAAAAGCTTTAATCTTTTTAGCTAAATCCAAGGCTACCACGTGGACTACATGCTAGAGAAAACCCAAAAAAAAATCCGACTAAAGCCTTCAAAGTGTCGATTAAAACTTTCTCATTACTGCGATCCACGTGATAGTTAATCCATTAAAAGTGCGATCCATTAAAAGTCTGTCGGCGAAGGTGTTCTTCCTAATCTGTGGCAGATGTCCGTATGATCGAGTCCGCCGCGCGCCCGCCCTGATGCCCTGGTGGCACCACGCGTCAGTGGGCGTTCGAACCTCGCCGCAGTTGCACCCCGCACACCTCCGCGAAAAACAACCGCGATTTTTAAACAACAAAGTTATACTCAAATAATACCCACAGTGTATAGTGCTGTTCTTTAATAATAGTGATTTATTATCAAGTTTTAGATACTAAAAAGTTTAGTATTGTATACGTATTTGGTGTTTGTATTTGTACTGCGTTTTTAGAGTGTTTGAAAATTTTTATTGTTGTTTTTGAAGTGATGTCTTAGTTTTTATTTATAAAGGTACAGATATAAAGTTTTTAGGTAAAAAAAAAACAATTTTAGTAAATTCTCCTATGAGTGACGGTTTGAATTAAAATGCGTGTGGAGCCATTTTCTAACTATGTATTTAAATTATAAAAATAACTTCTTTTAAACAACAAAACCTCAGCTTGTTAAAAACGATATTCGTGAACATTGATTGAGTCCACTCGCTCGAAACAGAGCACACGGAGCGAATCAAACAAGTCAAAACTAACATTTTATTCGATGAATGTGAAACGTTTAAAATCTGAACGTGTAACGCTTCGATTTCGTTCAATTTTTGAAAGCGGTTTTTGTCGACTCATAGATTTTAGTATGCACACAATTATCTTTACTCAATTCCTTATTTGCAGGGAGAAAGCTGCAAGTAATTACTCTTTTTATACGGGCTTCTAGAAATTTCTCAGTAGCAGTCCGCAGTCTGGATTTACATTCTCACTTTCCATTAAATGGGACTAAAACTTAACAGGCAAAATGTGGGAACCTCTGCCCTACTTCTTCAGGAAAAGCAGGCCCTGATGTTATGTTATTGATAGATTTATCTAAAACTAGCTACTGCCCGCGGCATTGTCCGCGTGGTATGTCGATAAAATGTAGCCTATGTCCTTTCCCAGGGTTTAAAGTATCGCCATTCCAAATTTCATCAAAATCGGTTCAGCCGTTTAGCTGTGAAAGTGAAACAAACAAACAAAAATCAAATCGTTTCTGTTTTTAGGGTTCCGTACCCGAAGGGTGCCAAATGGAACCCTATTATTAAGCCTCCGCTGTCCGGCCGTCCGTCTGTCTGTCAGCGGGCTGTATCTCATATACCGTAATAGGTAGTCAGTTTAAATTTTCATAGATTGTGTATTTCTATTACCGCTATAACTACAAATAATAAAAATAAAATAAAGGTCAAAATTAAAGGAATCTATACTAATATTATAAAGAGTAAAGATTTGTTTGTTTGTATTGAATAGGCTCCGAAACTACTGGCCCGATTTAAAAAATTCTTACACCGTTGGGAAGCTACACTATCTCCGAGTGACATAGGCTATATTATATTTTCAAAAAAATTAGGGATCCTTACTAAAGCTCCAATAATTTAACCCGAGGTGTAAAAAAATTACCTAAAAAATTCCTTACATCGCGTGCGCTGCGAAAACTATTGATGATAGAACAAAATAATGTACTACGACTTTGCAGAACACATCATTATCTACAAAAAGTGCCACAATAGCATATGTCTAGCTATTATAATATAGTTATGTCACAATAAGTGTACCTACTTTTATTTTTTTTAAATAATTGTAAAGCCGGCACTAGAAAAGGCTCTTTATTTGTCCGTTTTGGTATTAATCCTTATCAAAATAAAATACTTCACATTCAAGACTGCTTCAATACCTTTATATAACTTTTTGAATTATTCAATTCGGACATTCCATTCGAAAGATATCACGACTTTAAAAATGTAAGTATTAGAATAAAGTGGCGTGGTCGCCGCTCACCCAGCTCGGCTAGCTAGGCAGCCACCACCAGTGGTGAGAGGGTGAGGGGAGGGGTTGGTGAGGGAGTGGAGGGAGTGAGGGGAGAGGGGAGGTGTTGGTGAGGTGGAGGTGAATGGGAGAGGGAGAGGATGGGGACGCGGTGAAGGGAGTGCGAGAGGGGGTTGGTGGAGGTTAGCGAAACACTGATGCGGTGAGGGTGGTGAGAGGTGGGAGGGAGGTATGAGGGAGGGGCGAGAGGGATGAGAGGAGAGTTGAAGGGGGTGACGGAGAGAGGTGAGGGGGAGGGGCGAGGGGAAGTTGTGGTGAGGGGGAGTGGGAGGGGAGGGGTAAGAAAACTCCTGTCGTGCGTCGGAGCTGACACACACACTTTTTTTTTTTGTTTGTTTGAACGCGCTAATCTCTGGAGCTACCAGTTGGACTTAAAAAAATTCTTTTTGCATTTGATGCAAGTCTAAAGGAAGCCTATACGCACATTTAACATCACTCTAAGACCTTTAAGTGCCGAACAAAAAGAAAAAAATCAGAAAGTATGCTAAGCGAAAACGAAGCAATAGCGCGGGCAGGCAATGCGTTGCGATTGCGACGGGGTGGGTCTAGGGAACAAGAAATTTCACGCGGAGGAAGTCGCGGGCAGAAACTAATTTAACTCGGCCTGTTACCTTATCACGCCTTAACGGTTGAACGAATTTGGATGAAAGGGATAGAGATAGACCATTGACCTGATTAGCACCTTAGCACATAGGATAATACTTTTTATTCCAGTAGTACGATCCCGTGAGACAATTTCCGACATCCACGCAGGCGAAGCCGCGGGCAACAGCTAGTAACCAATAAACTTTTGATTTTGATTTTTTTTTCTTCCCACATCCCACACACCCACATCAGGGTAAGAAAAAAAAAAATAATGGTCTAGAGCTCATCAAGTTGAGTACTTACAAACATATTTATTTTTATTTATCTTTAAAAATGAAGGAATAGGGGGACGCAAAATAAGTCAGTTTTAGACCATTGTACTAGCTCTATCGCCATAACTAAACAAGTTAGGATTTTTCCAAAAAAAACTTTGTGATTCGCGGTATCATTATGAAATACAAAGTTATCTTTGCGATTGTTAAAATTTAAGATGAAAAATCCTTCGTTTGGTATTTTTTTTATATGTAGTGATAAATATTATACGGTGGTACAGTAACCTTCGTGTGCGCGTCCGACTCACACTTGGCCCGTTTTTAATATTAGTTTAGATTAATGAAGAAAGTACTTGAAAGTAACAAGTAGAACAGCCGACATTTCCATTGCATTGCTCTCCCGAAGATAGTGTCCGAACACCGAAGTTCGATTGCTTTTGCTTAGAACCAAGTTTTCTTAGAACTGAGTTTTCAACTTCGCATCGGCCTACAGGCCTAGATACCTACTTTAATTTTCTGCATTGAGCAGCTCCAACACACGTCTTGGAACATTGTGTCAACCCATCTCAATGTTTGTCAGGAAAACTCCACTCATAGGTAGGTAGGTACTGTGTATAGATTTCTTTCTTGAAGAGACAAGAATGAAATACCCAGGGTTTTATAACATCTTGATTTAAAAGAGTGTCCTTGGAGTTTCTTGCTCGTTCTTCTTCATAGAAATCTACGTTTTGGAATGGGCAACTAGCTTCAACTTTCTGAATAACTGACCGAGTCTTTGACAATTTAAAAGTGCCTGTAATTGGTTTAGGTAATTCAAGTAAATGTTTTGAGTTTCGAGTTTGGACCATCTCAGTCATCAGTTTACATGATTCTCACATAACCTGACAATTACATGAAATTACAGGACTTTAAAAGAGACCGTTGAGTACCCATGAATTTGTTTCGGTGTTTCTTCTCGTCTTTTAGTTAGTAAAAAAAATTGGCAGTAATGGGGAATGCCGACAGAAGTGAAAATTAAAAAAAAAAAAAAATGTAAAACTATTGCAAAGCATGTCGCGGTGTCGAGGTGTCACGGTGACGCAGTGACGCGAACCCGTAAGATTTCCCCCTACCAAAAATCGCTCAACGTGCCTAAAGAAGTTTTCACTTCAAAAATTGACCTGTAAGTCGACGTTCGCACGGACGTAAAAATATCGCGGCGATTTTGTTTCGCGCACTGGATTTTCAACGCTCTACTTAGCGTCGAGAGTTGAAAATGTAACAGTGTGTTTTTTCGACGCGCTGGGATGCACTCTGTTGTTGTTAAGTTGGATTCTCAAAGCTCGGCTCAACAACGAGAGTAGAAAATCCAGTGCGCGATAAAATCCCGCCGCGATATTTTTACGTCCGTGCGAACGTCGGCTAAAAGTGTAATTTTTATCCAACTTACCGATGATAATGCATTTATCATTTTGCGAAACTACGATAAGTATAACAACGAGAGTAGAAAATCCAGTGCGCGATAAAATCCCGCCGCGATATTTTTACGTCTGTGCGAACATCGGCTAAAAGTGTAATTTTTATCCAACTTACCGATGATAATGCATTTATCATTTTGCGAAACTACGATAAGTATAACAACGAGAGTAGAAAATCCAGTGCGCGATAAAATCCCGCCGCGATATTTTTACGTCCGTGCGAACATCGGCTAAAAGTGTAATTTTTATCCAACTTACCGATGATAATGCATTTATCATTTTGCGAAACTACGATAAGTATAACAACGACAGTAGAAAATCCAGTGCGCGATAAAATCCCGCCGCGATATTTTTACGTCCGTGCGAACGTCGGCTAAAAGTGTAATTTTTATCCAACTTACCGATGATAATGCATTTATCATTTTGCGAAACTACGATAAGTATAACAACGACAGTAGAAAATCCAGTGCGCGATAAAATCTCGCCGCGATATTTTTACGTCCGTGCGAACGTCGGCTAAAAGTGTAATTTTTATCCAACTTACCGATGATAATGCATTTATCATTTTGCGAAACTACGATAAGTATAACAACGACAGTAGAAAATCCAGTGCGCGATAAAATCCCGCCGCGATATTTTTACGTCCGTGCGAACGTCGGCTAAAAGTGTAATTTTTATCCAACTTACCGATGATAATGCATTTATCATTTTGCGAAACTACGATAAGTATAATGTGGCTTTGACGAAAGGGACAATAAACTTGAATGGGTGCCCTTATCTGTTATAGCTTGTTCACAACTAAGAGAAACAACAAGATATGTCTGTCTCGTTTATTTCAATGTTGGTGATCCCTTTAGGGGCTTGGTGTCAGAGTTTCGGGATTATAGTGTTTCATTGGCCCGTCGCGTCGGAAAGTGCTTGTTCTGAAGACTCAAGAGGAAGTCTTGTATTGATATTAGCTTGGGGCTACAACGTAGGTACCTTTACTGGGTAATAGTTTGATTGGCATTAAATTACAACTGTTTTGCTTGGGTATTATTACGTATTATGTTCTTTGAGTAATTAAAGTTTATAATTTTCTCTTTGAACATTGAAGGGTATAAAATGCAAAACGAGTCTCGCTGTTTGTTTTCTAGTCTGAGTACTTACTCGATCACGTTAACGTAAAGTCCAACTTGTACTGAAACTGAATAAGCTCCGTCTGGTGACAATAATGGGAAACACAATTCTTCAATACTAGCTTCTGCTCCCGACTTCGTCCGCGTGAAATTTTTTGTTCCCCCGACCCACCGCATCGAATAGCATCACCTGCCCGTGCTATTACTTCATTTACCGCTTTTTTTATTTTTGCTCAGCTCCTAAGAGTCATAGCGTGATGTTAAATAAAAGTCTTTAACCTTCCTCAAGAATTAGGCTATCAAATGCAAAAAGACTTCTTCAAATCCGACTGGTGGTTCCAGAGATTACCGCTTGCATACAAACTTACAAACAAATACCTCTTTATAATATAGAAAAATTGACGTAAGGTAACGTTAACGTAAACGCGATCGAGTCAACTTATATAGAAACTCGCACTAAGTCCACTGAACCACTGAAGCGATTTTGATGAGTTTCGCCAGAGGTTGTTGGAGGAAGGCATTTAATACTCAGGAAATTACCTCTATAGCTATGTGTTAAAAACATTTTAAACCTGCATTCGCCTTTAACATTAGATCCACATTTCAAGAAATTAAAAAGGTACCCATGTTAATTAAATCTGTACTATGTTGGAAAAGTATAAGTACTTATAAGTAACTTCAAACCCATCAAACATGAGAAAACCTCACAGTACTGCCGTGTGATTCTGTAAGACCTCATTCTAAACTTCGAATCTGAATCCGCTGTGAGTTTCTTGATTGGCGTTCTAAATTCAGTGTCAAATAAATAAAAAAACCGGTCAAGAGCGAGTCGGACTCGCGCACCGAGGGTTCCATTCCGATTTCTGAAAAAGTGTGGTATTTAGAGACATCGTTTTATTTTTCCTGTAAACTTTACATAAACTTCTATCACATAGAATAATTTCAGATTTTTCGCTTTGCAAACTTCGGAGATAAGGGGGGGGGGGGGGGGGGACGGTATTTTTTTTTACATTTTTCATCAAAAGTCGAAAACTATGCAACCTAAAAAAAAATTAAAAATGTATGAGAATGTGCAAACAGCGTTCTTTCATATAATACCCCACATGCCCTAGTAGCCCCACTTTAAATTTTTAAGACCCCCTTTCAGTCCTTGTTGCAAAAAAAATATAAATATTTTTATTTCTTTTTTATTTGAAAAATAGTTGCGTAAATGTCATCTAAAACTGTTCCAAATTTCAAGTTGATAGCACTAGTAGTTCTTGAGATATCCAGCTGTGACAGACAGACAGACAGACTGAGTCACACCATAAGGGTTCCTTTTTTACCATTTTGGTACGGAACCCTAAAAACAAGATGCGAAGTGCGATGTGAGATTCGAGTTGTTGTTTGAATTTTACAGAATCGACGTACTGGTCAATGAAGCTCTCGAAAGATTCTTATAGCACAACAAGTTCGTCTACAAATTCTTTGTATCGTGAGTGGGCATCTGTAGATTATGTGGGCAGTATAAAAGTGGTTGTTGCTAAAAGACTTTCTTTTCTTTGTCATTAGGTTTCCCGGCCTGTTTCCAGACTACTTTGTCTTGGGAAACTATTCGTCTGACCCTAGTCGTCCGTAGTTCAGAATATGTACTTAATTTCTAGTAGGTACAGTCAGCTTCACGATGTGGGTACCCGCTTGGAAGCACCGGTAGCTAAAAAAGCCTCGTGGAGCTGACTGAACATTTATTTCTTATCCGACTTCAAAAAAAAGGTTAAGTACATGGTTCTCTGTTTTTTTTTATCCCCTCAAGTGTCGAATGCACTCCATGTGTGCACAAGAAAAACCCTTTTTTTATTAGGAGCTTATATCACATATATAAATATATAAACGTAAAAAAACATCATCCGATGGAAAACCAATCATCATCATTAGTTGTGAACCTATGGAGTTCGCAGCTAACCCCCGCTCCCCCCCCCCCGCGTGTCAAATGCACCCCAAGTGTGCAAAAGGACAAAACTTTACATAATAGGTATATAAGCTTAGATCACATATATATATAAACGTAAAAAAACATCATCCGATGGAAAACATATCATCATCAGTAGTTGTGAACCTATGGGGTTCGCAACTAACCCCCAACCCTCCCCACTCGCTGGTGTTTTAGGTCTAAAATTAGCCAAACTCAGACCCTTGAGGGGTTAATCGACAATTTCGTCAATAGGGATGTTTTCGGACTTCTGACTACCCGTAACGACTGTCAAAGATCCACGAATGACAGCCGGGACCAACGGCTTAACTTTATTTCCGAGGCATGGAGGAGTCTTGGTATCTAAAGATGGTCATCCATCCACGGACCAACCCCGGCCAGCGTAGCTTAACCTGATGGATGGACCCATACCTACTGTAAGAAAGGCAATTTGGTAGAAGCCATTATCTGCCATGGATTACGTAGGTAATTGAAAAGTTGAAGTAATTGTTTCGATTTCCAAATATTAATAACTGCCGCAAGATTAAATATTTAATAATGAACACTGCACCTGCCTTTTCTCACGGTTATCGTCCAGTCGTTCAATATGTACCTACATACTTTGATATGTAGGTATTGATAATCTCGTGAATGTTTAAATATAGTTCGGTATTGTCGGCTGCTTTGCTAGATTTGCCTTTTAATGCGTTTAAAATTAAAGTTAAATCCAATCTTTGTTCAAAGGCATACTATTCTATCAACGATTACTTAAACGATAAGAATAGTTGGTCGCTGTGATTAACTCAAGACAATGTTTATGTTATGTTCTTTCTCCAGGATCAGCTTACATAATGACAGGTTACATGAGTTAAGTACTAAAATTGTTTATTTTATTTGACAAAAATATAATTTAATGTATTGTGTTGCGTAAATTATTTTGCATAGGTACTATTGTATAGAATCTAGTTCTTCTAACTGAACAGACAGCTGTGCTGCTGGGGAGTTTGTTCCGCTACTTCTTCTTCCCAGCTAAAGCACTAGGAAGTGGTGAAGGGCGGGCGTTTTGTGGGGACTGTCTTACTGTAATTTTGACGTTCAAAAAGTGCTGATTCTCAGCCTAATTTGAATAAAGGACTTTTGATTTTTGCATACAAAAATACCCATTCATTTACAGAAAAAATGTTTCCGAAACTCGCATTGCTTTCGATCTAGTTAATTGTTGAAGTGTAATCAATTCGAGGTGAGTTTCAAGATTTACATTCTATGATGACGTCTGCTGGAAAGTAGAGTAGTAATGCGTAGGTATAATTTAAAAATAGAGTTCATCAAGATGTTTTTTAAACCGTGGTGATGGCATCCGGTATTTTTCCGATAGCCCGATAGGTATACTTATAGAAATTTCTCAATTTGAAGCATATTTTGCAGTCTTACGTTTTGATTAGTTAGACTGTTAGATGGTACTCGAGGTGGCTCTGGAAAAGGATGCCAGCTGCATGCTCAGCTGTGGGAGAGTTTAGGCTCTAAAAAATAAAGAAAGCCTATTTGTAGTGTGTTTAAGTACGACAACCATTTTATTTATTTAGTTCGTATACACAATTACAGGAAGTAACAGAATATAAAGAACAAAAATTAACAAAAAATTATAGGTAAATTACAGTATTTTCTTATTATCAGCTGGGTGAACAATCTTAAAATAGAGCAGTTAAAATTTTATTTGTATAAGACAAAACAAAGAGAGATACAGCCGTCTCCTTAGTAATTAACAAAGAGTAGAGAGAGAGAGTAATGAGCGCACTAAAGTTATAATAACCTGAAGTATAAGATCAAGAAGTATAAGATCGGACCATCTACTAGATCACTGCACTCGTTCATGAGCCTACACACTCTTGGCAGTGGGGAATAGGAATGATGCTTGGGTAAAAAAAAAAGAAATTCTATTTAATCCGTAAGTCAGATAATACAAAAATCATGTTAGACACGTATTTTTTGCTTTATCATAGGTATCAATAAAAATTACTTAGATGCGTGTTAACGCATTAAAGTTGAGGAGTGGGGGCTCGCTACGTCACTTCTAGGTAAAAAACCGGCCAAGTGCGTGTCAGACCATGCACAATGAAGGGTTCCGTAGTTGAAAAGAATTTAACCCAAAGTAGTAAAGGATTTTTTCAGGACTTTAAGGGACCATAGACTTACGTATTTGGTATTAATTTCAAATTGATATCTCCACGCGCTCCTGAGAAAAAGGGTCTTGACAGACTGACAGACAGACAGACAGACAGACAGACGGACAACAAAGTGATCCTATAAGGGTTCCGTTTTTTCCTTTTGAGGTACGGAACCCTAAAAATCTAGCTAGGCGTGACGTCATGCCATATTTTAACTCAATGTATCGCCGTAATCTTTTGATTATGTAAAAAAAGAAAAAATACGTGTCCAATATTTTTTTAATAATCTACATGAAGGACAAAAAAAAAATTGTCATCATTCCCGTTTTAGTCGTCATTATTATTTTAGCTGCTTTCATCAGGTGTTCCACGTTATAAGCCATAAAACTACTTTAAAACACTGACCATAATACCCTAACTTTGCCACATTTGTCCTTAAAACTGACACAATTAAGATAACTTTGAACTCCACCCTCCTTTAAGTCAGGCGAAAAAGAAGCTTATAAAGACATAAAAATGTTTCTCCTTTAAACAAAATGAAAGAGTTTGGGAAGTTTAATTATGAAGAGAATGTTTCTAGATTTTTCTTTTCATGTTATGAGATAATGATACGTGTGTTATGTGTGTTTTTCCGGTGGTTCTCAATGTTGAGATGATTTATACCGTACTAGCTGCGCCCCGTGGTTTCACCCGCGTATACCGGGATAAAAAGTAACCTATGTGTTAATCCAGGGTATAAGCTATCTACATACCAAATTTCATCCAAATCGGTCCAGCCGTTTGAGCGTTAAGAATTAACAAACATACACACACACACACACAAACTTTTGCCTTTATAATAAGATGAGACACCGAAGCAAACCCCTTTTACAGTCCGTTCAACCGATTTTCACATGTCTTTGAATTTTCGTTTCTAGGACATGCCCCGGTTTCCTCACGATGTTTTCCTTCACCGTTTTGAGTGCAGGTTGGCAGGGAGCAGGGTGGAGGGGGCCAAACGTAACCCTATTACTAAGACTCCGCTGTCCCTGTTCATCCGTCTGTCTGTCAGCGGGCTGTATCTCATGAACCGTAATAGGTAGACAGTTGAAATTTTCACAGATTGTGTATTTCTATTGCCGCTATAACAAAAAATAATAGAAATAAAATATAGTTAAAAATTAATTATTCATACAAGAAACTTATTTTTTTAAAGTGAAGTATTAAAAAAAAATATGTAGTGTTAAATATTGTACGGTGGTACGGAACCCTTCGTATGTGCCCCCATTCGCACTTGGCCGGTTATTTATTTCGATGTTAGGATATAATTGATAGTTTCGAAATACTTTTATGCATTAGTATTGCCAGTGTTCTCATTTATTATCTTAATGTCGTCTCCACTTTGTAGGTGCTTTGTTGCTTTGTAGGTATCGGGTGTAAAAAGACACTTGCCGAAGCCGAAAGCCACATATTGTACACATTATTTGGATCGTTTTTTTCCAGTAGACCATAGCTGGGAATTCACTGGTTCCGGAGATATTGAAGGTCAAAGTTGCATTTTTTTTTTACTGTGCCCATTTTAGTTTTTCGGGACATCGCCAAGCGGTTGGTCGACTCTACACGTGACCAAAGGGCTGGCCTATTTTTTGGACAAAGAATTAGCATTGCCATACAACGTGGCAATGCTGCCAGCCTTTTGGGCACCTTTCCTTTCGACAGTGATGCGGATGAATTTTTCGATGCCCTATGATGGGAAATCATGGGGCATCGAAAAATTCTCCTTTTTGTATTATACTTGTACATATTATTTTTTTCAAGTCTGTTAGATTTTAGCAAGTATTTTTATTTGGTATTAAATGAATCTAATATAATGTCAATGTAATTAAAATAAACTAAAACGTATTCCAAGTGTTATTACTAAACTTTTTCCGACAAGACCTACGCGTACCGTAGAGCGAAGGGTCCGTTTGCCTGCGTTCGCGTTACATTGCGCGTAATAAAAAATTGCTTTTTTTAACCTAAGAATAAAAGTCGTTTCCCAGCAATAATTTTTGCGCAAAGCTACTTAGTTAGATGTACAGTGTGCATAGTTGACGGCTTTGTGATGTGTCTTTTTACACCCTGTATACATACATCTAATGGACTTATTATTACATCGAACACCGCAGGTACTAAAAGCGAAATAATAATTATTATAAGTATGATATGGAATAGGCAATGAAATATTTTATTATGATAGTAATATCCAATACTACTTATAGGTACTAATTCGCTAATGTAACCACACGGCACACCCGTCATAAAATAACTTTCGACGGACACTCACAGGTATGATATCAGCGATATGCCTACACATGACAGTAGATATGAAGGCTAGTTCTCGTACTAGATTTAATTTTGTCTAAAAAAAATATTATAATGATGAATTATTGTTTGGATATGTTGAAAGGATGTATGAAGGCGACTAACAAAACGTAGATGTGAGTGGAAAGAAGAACTATAAGGGACCATAGATCTTCGTATTTGATATTAATTTCAACTTGATACCTTCACGCGTTCCTGAGAAAAAGGGTCTTGATCGACTGACAGACAGACAGACAGACGGACAACGCAGTGATCCTATAAAAGAAAAAAGAAAGAAAGAAAACTTGTTTATTCTGCACAAATAAACCGCACATTAGACAAAAAAAAAAAAACAAGACAAAGTACACTCAAAAAGCAATATGACACGCAATATGAAATATGGCAATGTGGCATGTTATAAGGGTTCCGTACGTTTTTTTCCTTTTGAGCTACAGTGGGCTGCATCAATTGGGTACACCAGTTGTATTCCCACTGTACCTACCTACGAACCTTAAAAATATTATATTATTATACAAGAAAAATATTATATTATATTTTAAGTACATACTCAAGCATTTATTTTTTAATCCCAGGAAACGTAGGAAGTTCCCGAAAAGGTTTAAAACGAATGGTTTCCAAACATTGATCTGCCTTAATTAACTCCAAATTAACTTCCTTTGCAGAAACGCGCTTATTCTTTCCTTGGCTTCAGGCAAGTTATTTATTCGTTCCTAAATGTGTGTTGATGCCTTTGAAAGTACGTATAAACACGTTTCCTTTGCTTTAAAAGTATTTATCATAATCCTTCTTGCGATACAGCGCTGTATATGATATCAAACTTCATTTTCCTCGCTCCGATCCTTGGGTACGTATTTCAAAGGGAATATAGCGCGTCATGTTATAAATGGTGCGTCTTTATGAAGGAAAGTTATATGATAAGATTATTATTATAATTGGTTGGAAAAGATTAGGTATATACAGGACCCTCTTGCGACCGACTGGCGAGTTATTGCCGAAAGCGTCCGAACGATGCGATTACTGACAAATGTGTGCACTGACTGAACAGGTCCACTCAATCTGTGAGGTTTATTCCTCAAAAGACCATTTTAGACAGACACCAATCTACATGGTCTTCACATGAACTGACCAAGATTATGTCTGGACTTTAAAAGAGACTGTGACCTCTGAGTTTGTTTCAGCCTTTCTTCTCAGAGTAGTCAGATAGAAAACGCCGACCTCATCTAGCTTTTAAAAATATGATTAGATAGATAGATAGATAGATAAAACATTTATATTTAGTGCACACAAAAGATCTAGCACAACACACAAAAGTACATAAGGGCGCCAGAGCTATTTTGCTCGGAAAAATGATTGACGTGTAAAAGTGTTTGTACAAACCTACTTACAGAAATAAATCATTTAGCATTTAGTGATCTGTGGTACCCCATCAAACAAAAAATGTTGAAGTTACTCGGCTGCGAGCTACTGTCCAACTCGCAAGTGCGAGGAACTCGTATGATACTCAGTCTTCTACACAGTGCGAGTAGCTTCACTGCAGCTATACTCATTGACCGACTCGCACGCTAGCACTGTGTGAACTAGCCATTACACTGAAGTGATAATTAAAAAGCTATTTATATGCTGGACTCCAACAATTATTGCAGAGCGACTTCAACGCAATAATAGATCGACTTCGACTTCCAAAAGGTAGACTTTCCTCAACCGAAGCCGGCCGTTGCTTAGCATAATAATAGGCTTTCAGAAAGCTCTTAAGACTTACTAGATGTAATTAAATTGCCCTTTATGTTGATGGAATGATTAACATAACATCGTTTTGTTTTTACGTTTCAAGAAATTCATTGGACTGAAATTGTACCTATTACCTTTGAAGCGTTCACTATACAATTTTAGTATTTTACGAGAAAGTTTTAGTCCTACAAATAATCTTCTTCTCTACCTGCGAACTCATAAGATAAGCTGATGATATCATGCCATGTCATACCACTAACATCATCACGTCATAAGACTGTTCAAAAGACGCCTATGTTATCTCTCACACCTGAAACATAATAAGGTGATATATCGATATTTTTTTTTAAAATTCCTATAAAACCAATGTAGGTATATGGTTTAATCATTCGAATTTTCCATATGTGTTATTGGACTATTTGTCTCCTGCTGTACTAAAAACGAAACATGATTAAGTACTTAAATTTTTTTCGATAGAAAAAAATTCCAAAGTAGCACCGTCTATTTGCTGTTTAAATGATTATACGTATTAAACAGTTCCTTATAGTGTAGTAACATTTGCTATAAATCGAAGGTACTAAGAACTTACTACGCTAAAAATTGATTTATGTATAGCATTTTGTCATAAATTAAATCTTCATTTAAAACGAAGCGCGTTTAGTTCCGGTGCACGTGAGAGTCTTCTATCTCGCGCGTCAAACTAGACAGCCTTAACACCATTTCACTTACACACCCAGCTAAACCACGCTTCGCCTTAACTCATAACAAAGTTAATTAGTACGAGACTGTATTTTAAACAGTTGCACGTTAAATTGTCTGCGTGCGCATACATTAGGTGGCCGCAAATTAGCGCGGCCCCAATTGCGGTCGCTTGTGCCGATGGTTCCCGAATCCAATTGAAATGCTTTTAAGGTTGTCAACGTGAATAGTTTACTATGTTCCAGAAAATTGGGAAATCGGTTTAAGCACTGGGTGACAACAATTTACGAGTATAACTTCCTCTCAAATTGAAAGCTTGTTCTGGAAAAGTTAAGTTCGATAGCTCTATTAAAGAAAGCTTTTATTTAACTTGCTTCTAACAATCTTAAAAAAAAATAATATGTACATGTACAAGTATATAATAAAAGGAGGGGAAATAATCATACTTAGGGCCCAAAAGGCTAACAGCATTGCCACGTTGTATGGCACTGCTAATTCTTTGGCCAAAAAATAGGTCAGCCCTTTGGTCACGTGTAGAGTCAAACCACTTGGCGATGTCTCGAAAAACTAATAGGGCACTCGGACCCCATGTCCCTATATAGTGTTTCAACCCCAAATGGCTCGAACATATAAGTCCCAATAAGATTGGAGTATTTGCGCCGTTAGAGGTTTTCCGCACCCGTAGCAGCCGCCTTGTTAGTTAGTCAGTACCTGTGCATTGGACAAATCTTGCAAGCTGAATTAAAACCACTGCCGCTTATCCTAAAGAGTTGAAATTTTAGATGTCCATTCTGTTTTGAAGACAATGCATTTTTATGATAAGCATGACTTCATTTTACACCCAAGATTGACTCTAGTCGAAGGTAACTCCTCAGCGGTCAACAGTACAGAAACGAATTTTTTTGGAACTACTACTACATGTGATGAGTATTTTCCATGCACATACGCAATGGATGTCAAAAGGCCGTTTACAAGCATGCTTCATCTCTGTGCTTGAATGGAAAAATTTCTACAGTTATACATTAAAAACGCATTTTCCCAAAAATTTATCGGTTGGTTACTCAAGCACTAAAACGGCGTCATGCTACCAACCAAGTATGAAAAAACCTGTCAAGAGCGAGATAAACTTCTATCACTGATCACATAGAATAATTTCAGATTTTTCTCTATGCAAACTTCGGACATAAGAGGGGAACGGTATTTTTTTTTTTACATTTTTCATCAAAAGTCGAAAAATATGCGGCTTAAAAAAAAATAAAAAACCTTTGAGAATGTGCAAACAGCGTTCTTTCATATGATACCACGCATGCCCTAGTAGCCCCACTTCAAATTATTAAGACCCCCTTTCAGTCCCTGTTGCAAAAAAACCATATATATTTTTATTTCTTTCTACTTTGAAAAATAGTTGGGCAAACGTCGTCTAAAACTGTTCCAAATTTCAAGTTGATAGCATTAGTAGTTCTTGAGATATCCAGCTGTGACAGACAGACAGACTGAGTCGCACCATAAGGGTTCCTTTTTACCATTTTAGTACGGAACCCTAAAAACATTTCAAAGCATCTGTATTGTGTACGCCTGGCCTAACACACAGACAAAGCATCTAACCCTACAATGTCACTTTCACTTCACTTAAACCCGATAATTTAACGAACATTAGAGCGTACTCACGACACACGTTCACACTCAGCCATGTCTAATGTATTGTATGTAATGTAGATTGAGTCACGTGCTTGAATCCATTTAATGCTAATATCGATCATAGAACCGTGCATGAGATGAAATATTGAACGGGATGTTGCCCGACTCCTGTAGTGGGTGAATGAATGAAAGTCGGGGGACATCTTAAAGGTGAAGTTCCGAACATTTCATCATCATCACATTCATCATCATCATCATTTGATTCATAAAGCTTCGTGTGTAAAGTGAGCTTATGTTATTATACAAATAAATAAAATTGAAGTGTCTGTTTGTAATTTCAAAATAACATCTTTTTACTAAATGCATATGAAACTATACCTATACGGTACTTATAACAAAAACACAATTTAAAAAAACATTGTATCTTTGTTCCGGATAATCGCCGAAACAGCTGGACTAATTTTGACGGGCCTTTCACTGTAGTTAAGCTACTTTTATTGTAGAAAAATAATTAGGCGTCTGCGCAAAAAAATAAAACCCATGAAATTGTGAACAAAATCCGATTCAAATATATTAGGGAAGCATTGACATCCACGCGGGCGAAGCCGCGGGCAACAGCTAGTGTGTAAAATAAATAAATAATAAATAAAAACGTTTATTTCAATTACAATAGGCATTTCGATACATATTATTGGAGATCACCTTTTAAGCAAGGAATTGCTTGTATTAGGAGACTCCGCGCTTCCACTTGTTATTTTTATGCAATTGAAATTTAGACAGTGTATACATGTAGGACTAAACAAAAATTAAAATTAAAATAAGATAAATGATATATGGGTAACTTAAAAAATTATACTAACAGCTCTGCAGTTTGATGAGCGTTATGTAGAGAAAGGCCAGATCGCGCGTGTACTAAAAAAAATAGCATGGTCCTCAACTCAATAAACTATGTTATCAGGGCCTCAAGTCTGCTATTACAATAGTGTCAGAATGGTCTATCATTGATTTCATAATTGTTGATTTTGACAAGTTTGGTAATGTACTAATATTACTTTCCAATGGTCAACCACTGACACTCCAATCAATCTGCCTAGCCTTTTCCCAACTATGTTGGGGTCGGCTTCCAGTCTAACCGGATGCAGCTGAATACCAGTATTTTACATGGAGCGACTGCCTGTCTGACCTCCACAACCCAGTAACTGGGTAATACGATACCCCTTGGTAAGACTGGTTGTCAGACTTTCGGGCTTCTGACGACCCGTAACGACTGTCAAAGATCCACGAATGACAGCCGGGACCAACGGCTTAACGTGCTTTCCGAGGCACGGAGGAGTCTCGGTATGTAAAGATGGTCACCCATCCACTGACCAACCCCGGCAAGCGTAGCTTAACCTCATGGATCGACCCGTGCGGCTGTTATTACTTAGCCACGAGCTCCTCTGTATGAAATTATGAATTTAGCAGATTACGAACTTTTAGCAAAATGACAATGCAGTGACAATGGGATCGTGTTGGAATGTAAAAAATAGCAGACTTGGGGCCCTGGTTAACAATTGCCTATCTAGAAACGATGTCTGGAGTCATCTACAGCTAGAGAATATGAAACGATGTCGACAACATATTTATTATTCTTGAATATCGAGATTTTAGGTGAAGAGGCTGCATCACAAGTTTATTTTAGTGAGAGTTAATATTATTCAAGAGCAGTGAATTTAGTTCTTGATTGTTGAAAAGGTCACGGTTCTAAATGTTTGTAATGATAGCACTGAGATTATAATAATAGATGTGAGCTGGTATGGTGCAAATGGTACAGTCAGCAACACTTGAATTTTCTAAACTTTAATTAGGTATTGAGAAAAATACTTAATTAAAATCGGAACACGTACATTTTAAAGAAAATTAACTCTTAGCTAATAAATGAAATGCTAAAAAGCAGGTTATCGTATCACTTTGTGTTCATTTAGATGATGTCATAAAGTTCAGTGTTAACCGACTTCTGTTGCTGACCGTACCACTGCAGCCTGTTTGACTGTTTGTGATCATGTGAGGGCTGGTAAATTAAACCAGAGTGCACAGAAACGTCAAAAAAAAAGAAAATTAAAAAAAAATATAGCAGTAACAAAAGCCAGTAGTAACATTATTGGGATTAGACAAATTGTACTAAAATTCCTGGACTACTTTTAAAGTCAACGTTTGTTAAAATAAATGAAATGCTAAAAAGCAGGTTATCGTATCACTTTGTGTTAATTTAGATGATGTCATAAAGTAGCAGTGTTAACCGACTTCTGTTGCTGACCGTACCACTGCAGCCTGTTTGACTGTTTGTGATCATGTGAGGGCTGGTAAATTAAACCAGAGTGCACAGAAACGTCAAAAAAAAAGAAAATTAAAAAAAATATAGCAGTAACAAAAGCCAGTAACATTATTGGGATTAGACAAATTGTACTAAAATTCCTGGACTACTTTTAAAGTCAACGTTTGTTAAAATAAATGAAATGCTAAAAAGCAGGTTATCGTATCACTTTGTGTTAATAAAGAAGATGTCATAAAGTAGCAGTGTTAACCGACTTCTGTTGCTGACCGTACCACTGCAGCCTGTTTGACTGTTTGTGATCATGTGAGGGCTGGTAAATTAAACCAGAGTGCACAGAAACGTCAAAAAAAAGAAAATTAAAAAAAATATAGCAGTAACAAAAGCCAGTAACATTATTGGGATTAGACAAATTGTACTAAAATTCCTGGACTACTTTTAAAGTCAACGTTTGTTAAAATAAATGAAATGCTAAAAAGCAGGTTATCGTATCACTTTGTGTTAATTTAGATGATGTCATAAAGTAGCAGTGTTAACCGACTTCTGTTGCTGACCGTACCACTGCAGCCTGTTTGACTGTTTGTGATCATGTGAGGGCTGGTAAATTAAACCAGAGTGCACAGAAACGTCAAAAAAAAAGAAAATTAAAAAAAAATATAGCAGTAACCAGTAACAAAAGGCAGTAACATTATTGGGATTAGACAAATTGTACTAAAATTCCTGGACTACTTTTAAAGTCAACGTTTGCTATGTTTATTATGTTTCGACCATTTATTATGACGATCAGTGAGGATGCCCTTGTTCAGTAAATGGTCACTTACGGTTGATTTATGTCGATGACTGGCCCATCGACTACCATGTTTTGACTCTGCATGGTAGAAAACTCATGGTAGAAAATTGTTGAATTTGGTAGAAAAGGTGCTCGTTTTAGGGACTGTCTTTTGGAAATTCTATCTTTCTCTCCTACAGGGTGTATCAAAAAGGTGTGGTCTGTGAGGGTGTGGTACAGACCATCAAACTGAAAAATTTTCTCCATGGGACCAACATCGTAATCGAGAAAAAATTATCAGCTGTCCCGTACAAAGCTTCAATACCCACTCGACCCAAATTTATGTGACAGCTGATAACTGTTGGTCCCATGGAGAAAGTTGGTCAGTTTGATGGTTTGTACCATACCCTTAAATTCCACACATTTCTGATACAACCTCTATACCCCCCCTACCCCCCACCCTATTGTACACAGATGTGACCAGTATCTCCGCCATTAAACACATTAGGAGTCCATGTTTGTCAGAAACTCAATAATGAGAGTGAATTAATTATGAACGCATCTGAAGACGAGGCGTTGTTACCAAAACATTCACTGTAACATTATGTAGATAGCCGTGTGAAAAGCATTGTTTTATAACACAATACATGGATGTTTTATGTCAATAAAGTTATCCCAATAACAGAAAACTAATGGATGTTGATTTTGAAAATGTTTTTGTTAGTATTATAAATGTAAACGTGAAGAAGTATTGTTTATTTAAAACTTAAATCTTTGAAGACATCATCATCATCATCTTTCTTGTTTTTTTTTCATTTTTTTTTTTCAAGTTACCTAATGTAATTGACGAAGATAGCAGCTAATCAATTCACTTGATTCTCTTCTGGGAATAGGAAATGTAGTCATATTTTATTTTGAGATAGACAATATTTATTAAGTTTTCAATCCATTGAATATAAAGTGGGCTCCTCCTTTACAAGTGTCAATGACAGGCATTAAAAATTGTTACAATAATTTGAGCAAATATTTTTCTTACCGAATCCAAAAAAAATATTAGCTGTTGACGGTTACAAATAATCGGTTTGGTTTTTCTTACGAATACATTTTTCGGAGGACATGCAATTAATGATTTAACAATACATTCTGTTAAATTGTCACATTAAGTACCTACATAAATTAATTATTTGGCAAAATGAACAGGTGTGAAATTACAGAATTATGTCCAATTTGAATCGTAAAATGAGTCATTGTTTCCCGAATACGTTCGTAATCTAATAATGATATTAATGCGATGTCAGGAGTCCAAATTAGGCCAATTATCGGCTTGGCATAATTTGGTTTGGTGGAACTCGCGAACAGTTTCAGATCCGACCTAAATTATGATAGATTAATACTTACTGGATTTTATTTTCTTCTCTGGACGTGTGGGAATTAAATATGAAGCTGGTGACTGATTGTATTTTGAATATAGCTGCAGAGGACGATCAGCAGTTCTACTCGCATTGTCTCCTGCTCTAAAGGCAAACTTAAAAACTCAAACTCAAAGCATTTATTTCAATTAAACCAATTACAGGCACTTTTGAATTGTCAAAAAGTCGGTCAGTTAGTCAGAAAGTTGAAGCTAGTTGCCCATTCCAAAACGTAGATCTCTATGGAGAAGAATGGGCAAGAAACTCTACGGACACTATTTCAAATCAAGATAAGTAATACAACATCCTGGGTACATTATTTTTGTTGCTTCTACATGTGAGAACAATGTAAAAAAAAATACACACTTAGCAATAAGTCAAAATATAAAATTAAAAATAAGCCCTGGCAGATAAGAGATGACCAGTCTGAACTGACGGCGCCCGTTCACGAACATGACGCGTGGATCAGCACCATCCAGCTCAACCATTTTGTAGCGAGTTAAGACACAGTTTTTCATTGCACATAATATAGAGGTATATTATGTGACAGGTCACAATGAAAAACTGACACTTTTCGACTGACGTTTGGACGCTTAACTTTGCTACTTGAACTAAACTTCTGCTTAACTAATGTAAATATAAATCAGCCTTAAGGGTCGTAGGTGTTTGATTCCTGCACAGAAAAAAAAAATTGTACTTATCGATGTTTTGAAACAGGAGCCCGCCCTATTCCTACTTTTTGACAAAATTTCATAAAGAAGAGAAACTCGCGTGTGACCGACTCATTCTCGACTGATGTTAAGGCGATTGAAGTACCCATTAAGGATTGATTGAATAAAAGTAATATGATTATGACATTTAAGCCTCGAATCGATAACTCCAATGGCCGCGAAAAAGGTGAAAGTGGCGGATTTTAGTTATACTACAGAACACATAATAGTACAAGTACAGAAGATTCTCACCGCAAAATCATTTAAATAAATAGCGACTCTTGCTACGCCACAATAAAGTGCAATTCAGGTAGCACAGCGTCAATTACCTACAGTTATATTCACCTAGAAGTTGCCTCTCTGAAATATCGCGTAACTCATAATCTGACTCGTTATGGTTGTCTTCTTTTACGACGGCGGCGCATGAGTGAGTATCGAACTAACGTGCGCCCCGCCCACACTAAATTACACCGACAAGTCGAGCCCACCACGTACTTGTAGCTTCATACCTAAAATTCGGAGTGCGCCTGGCCTGGTTATACGTACAATATATAAATAGGTGAACGATGTTATTTTTAGGTACCGATTTATATCACATCGTATCAATAAAATACCCCTAGGAGACTCGTCGTGAATACCGAATAACGACGGAGAGGTGGAATGAATGAGTATTGCTCCATTCATTGTATTGATGGTGACAGCTTTCAGCACCCAGAGATGATTTATTACCAATGATACAACATTCCCTGTGTATGTTTCAGTAGTATTTTAATATATTCGAATATACTTTATACTTAGTGCATTTCAGTATACAAAGTTACCTATAGGTAACTTTACATGCCGTGTGATTCTGTAAGACCTCATTCTAAACTTCGAATCTGAATCCGCTGTGAGTTTCTTGATTGGCGTTCTAAATTCAAAGTGTCAAATAAAAAACAAGTGAGAAGAAGTGATGCGAAGTGAGAGTGAATAGCGATGTGAGATGCGAGTTGTTGTTTGAATTTTACAGAATCGACGTACTGGTTATAGAGATGTATAATAATGTGATGTATGAAAGGCGATTTATTTAGACAAAATGCATTATACAAGGCTGACTTGAGTGGAAACGCCGATGCCTTAGAAGGATATAATAATGGCCTTATTGGTGATATATACATCAGAAAGGTCAGACCAGATATGCAGATGTGTGAAAGTAAACGATGGGAAAGGACTATGCAAGGAACGTAGCAGGTTCTGGGACGTAGTTCAGGAACGTAAACCGTTCTGAAGTTTCTGCCTACCACCATGAGAAGAAGGGCGTGAGGTTATGTATGTATGTAAAATAAAGCAATTAATACTTCTGTGAGAAATTCCTAGATACGTTTTTGATTAATAAAAAAAAAACCGGCCAACTGCGTGTTGTACACGTGCAATGAAGGGTTCCGTAGTTGAAAAGAATTTATCCCAAAATCAAACTTAACATTGTTATCCCAAAAAAAAAAAAAATATGTGATAAAATTACAAATTAAAAATTTTCAGACTTTTTCCTTTACTTGTGCTGTGAGACCGGGTTTGGTCCGTGGATGGGTGACCATATTTACATACCGAGACTCCTCCGGAAAGCACGTCAAGCCGTTGGTCCCGTCATCACACACTACGTATTTTTACCCGACTACGGCAAAGCCAAAAGGAAGGTGTATGATTTTAGCAGTTTATGTATGTATGTAAGTATGTATATAAGTATGTATTTACGTGTGTTCCACCGTAGCGCCTAAATTACTGAACGGATTTTGATGAATGAGGTATCGATAGATTTGTAATAATGGTCCGGGTGACATAGGCATCATAAATTCTTCCTAAAAATATGGTGGACTTTACACGTAAATTTCTGACCTAGAAAAAAAAATTAAATTGAGATAATCATGACATGTCAAAAGAAAGGTCTTGATGAGCACATTACAAATATGTATATACCTATGTCATTATTGTTTAAGTAAATAAATATTTTGAACTTTTTATATCAATTTTATTTTTCCGAAGTCGGGTTACAGTTTTTTAAACTTTATTCTTGTTATAGATTAGCATGACATGTGTATACATGTGACGTATGATGTAGTACACGCAGCAAAAACCCGCCTTTGTCGAACAGACCGGTTTTTGTTCAGGAGCTCGTAAATCATCCACTATTCACCGGCGCTACATTGATAGGACTCATCCATCCTCGGTGTTCACCTTATCTCAATAGTTTTTTAGTGAATGATGAGAGGTTACAGACGGTCAACGTCATTGTGTGTCTTATAATAACACTAGCTTTTTCCCGCGGCTTCACCCTCGTGGATGTCGGAAAATATCCCACGGGAACGTATTACCGGGAAATAGGAAACCTCTGTGCAAAATTTCATCTTTCTAAGTTCAAGGGTTTGGACTGGGCGTTGATGAGTCAGTCAGGAGTTTTCTTTTTATTTATATAGATTTTGTATCTTAATATAAAGTTTTAGTGGCGTTCCTTGGCTTGTCACAAACGCTGATTATTATCAATGATTACCGTCATGGACGAGATCAAAAACGTCACAAAAGAATACCAGGAAAGACTGGAAAGGCACCCCAACGATCTGGCTGCCGCATTGAAAACAAGGAGTTATAAGGAAAGACATCGTGTAGTCCACCCACATCTGTGTGGACCAGTGTGGACCTAAGCATGCATACGGAGTTCATGGCTCGCTGGAGTCACGCTCTTCCCGCCATGTTTACCTCCAAATCATCCGCTAAAATTACAAAACTGATCGTGGATTGGCACAGAAGAAAAAAAACCAGCCAAGTGCGTGTTGGACCACGCACAATGAAGGGTTCCGTAGTTGAAAAGAATTTATCCCAAAACAAACTTAAAATTGTAATTCCAAAAAAAAATTTTTTTACGTGATAAAATAACAAATTAACAATTTTCGGACTTTTACCTTGCTTCTTGCCAACATTTCATTATTCTAGGTATTGACCTAGAATAATAAAACCTATAGGGTACTTCCCATTGGGGAAGTACCCTATAGGTTTTGATTTACTTGCGAGTATCAAAATATGTCGCATAAACGGCCGTATTTTTTTAATGCGTTGACTTAGAAGCTTGATTTTTTTAGAACTCCAAGGTACTATTAACTTACGTATTTGATATTAATTTCAACTTGATACCTCCACGCGTTCCTGAGAAAAAGGGTCTTGACAGACTCACAGACAGACAGACAGACAGACGGACAAGTGATCCTATAAGGGTTCCGTTTTTTCCTTTTGAGGTACGGAACCCTAAAAAAGCAATTTTTAAATTTATTTTTTTTATCAAACATCTTGATTTAAATTTCTGTTTTCCATTCTTTATTTCCTTCAATGAAACCAATCTTTCACAGGAATTTTACCTACTTCTACCTTAATTTATACATGCAAAATAATAGGTAACAAAATCCTCGAACAGCATCATTTCCTTACATAACATTTATTAGCATAAGACGCACAGATTCTTTCAAAGTCCTCTCGTTACGTAACATCGATACTCCTTAAGGCTTGTCCGTCGCAAAAAGCGCGGTCACTGTCGGACTGCATAGAAAAGAAAGAGAAGCGCGATGACACAACGCTTGCAAAATATGAAGTAACTAGCTTTTGCCCGCGGCTTCGCCCGCGTGGATGTCGGAAAATATCCCATGGGAACGTTCATGTGGAAAACATAGGGCCGTCCGATATAACTGTGCAAACTCAAATCGCTACGATATGTCGCTACCGTGTATAGTAGGCATAAAGCTACCAGTCGGCATGATTTTTCCGACATCTTCAACAGCCGTCGTCATATTTCAGCCAATTTACACAAAACCGTAATGAATTATACTGAATCACTCCGTTCATTGGAGAAAACCGTATGAAAATCCGTTAGGTACTTTTTGACATGATCGCATTCAATCAGACAGACTTACGCGGCGGGGGGACTTTGATAATTACTTAAAATTTACTATGCCAGTCACGCTCTAATAACAAATAACTTTTGTCCGAGTGTCCACTCGTTTAAATAATTTCCTCGTAAAAACGTCGAATGAAATAAAGACTAAATGTTACCTCAAGATTCGAACTATGACTACATTTCCAATCCCTTAAATCTCTTAAAAAGAGGTAGGTACACAAACATTTGTCAACCCCTATTGTACCCCCTCAAAAACGCTGTACCATATAGTTTTTTATTTCCTACCAAAAGCATATTTTTTGAATTTGATTGAATTTCATATCGCTAACTTAAGAAATGCTGGGTTTCCCATACAAACATTCATCCCTTATATCACCCCTTGTAGGATTATGTTTTAAGACAAAAAGTAGCCCATGTCCTTTCCCAGGATGCTATCTATAGCCTTGCCAAATTTTATCGAAATGCGTGCAGTTTTGTAAATTTTAAAATAAACCCCTATTTTACCCACTTAGGGGATGATTTATAAAAAACGCTGAACCGCATATTTCTTAATTTCCTACCAATAGTATAAATTTGATATCCCTAACTTAAGAAATACTGGGTTTCCCTTACAAACTTTCATCCCCTATATCACCCCTTGTAGTATTATTTTTGAACAAAATAGTATCCTATGTCCTTTCCCAGGATGCTATATAAAGCCTTGCCAAATTTTGTCGAAATCCGCGCAGTTTTGTAAATTTTAAAATCAACCCCTATTTTACCCCCTTAGGGGATGATTTTTCAAAATCGCTGTTTATTTCCTATCAAAAGCATACATTTTAATTTTCACATTCCTAACTTAAGAAACAGTGAGTTTCCCATGCAAACTTTCATCCCCTATATCACCCCCCGTAGGATTATTTAAAAAAAAAAGTAACCTATGTCCGTCCCCAGGATACCATCTATAGCCTTGCCAAATTTTATCGAAATCCGTTTAGTGGTTCTGGGTTTCCCTTACAAACTTTCATCCCCTATATCACCCTCTGTAGGATTATTTTTTAAGACAAAAAGTAGCCTATGTCCTTCCCCAGGATGCTATATGAAGCCTTGCCAAATTTTACCGACATCCGTGCAGTTTTGTAAATTTTAAAATCAACCCCTATTTTACCCCCTTAGGGTATGATTTTTCAAAAACGCTGAACCGCATATTTCTTTATTTCCTATCAAAAGCATACTTTTTAATTTTCACACCCCTAACTTAAGAAATACTGAGTTTCCCATACAAATTTTCATCCCCTATATCACCCCATGTAGGGTTATTTTTGAAAAAAATAGTAGCCTATGTCCGTCCCCAGGATACCATCTATAGCCTTGCCAAATTTTATCGAAATCCGTTCAGTGGTTTAGGCGTGAAAAGGTAACAGACAGACAGACAGACAGACAGACAGACAGACAGACAGACAGAGTTACTTTCGAATTTATAATATTAGTATGGATATGGATTATCGATTTACAAAAAATCTGTTGATTAAACTAAAAAAGTAATGACAAGAAATCATTCCTTATTACTTTGTAAAGAACTGTATAAATTTATGAACACTTTTAATGAAAAAGTAATATGTCAACAACCGCATTTTACCTATTGATGGCTATATTTGTTTAAGTTTTTTCTTTTGTTTCTCTCGCTACTTTCTAGTTAACCTAGCTTTATCAATGCCGTGAAACTCTATTATTGGCTTAAGTGATAATTGTCATCATCTCGCTATCACTGAGCAGTGTATGCAGACTGTAAGATGATGATAAGATGTTGTAACATTGACGCAACTGTTCTGTATTGAGCTGTTTCATTGATAGTGGGGTGAACATTCATAACGCATGTAAGTTAATTATAAGCTGTTGAGTTTCCTAATAAAAAAAAAAAAAAAAACTGTAGGAGTAATATGGTAACAACTCGAAAAAATAGACCGAAATAGACCTGGATTTAGGTTTTTTTTTCCCTAAGTTCTACAAACTAAAATAGATTCCAGGACACATGAAATCACTTCTTATGTATTGTAGATTACTGTGTATTTTTCCCTATCAGAAAGCTATAATTACTGGTTACAAAGTTACTTAGTTTCGCCGTATTTTAGGAAGGAGCCGCCTTAAGTCAATACTCATTAAAACGGGAGCCTCTTTAATAAATGAAGGAGGAAATTGTCGAAGCTCATTTTGACTGCCAAATTTCCTTCGGCTGAAAGATTCCTGGCAGTAATTCAGTTAAGACTGTCGTGAGCCATTTGTCAGAAGCAGCTGCGATTTTATCGTTTCAAATCGCCAGCTGTCTGGGGAAAACAAAGGACACCCCTTTTTTCATAGATCGTCTCGTTTTCCTAAACGATTTGAGAAGCTCGAAGTGACGTGGGAAAGGATTTGGTTTCATAAGTACTACAGTATTCTAATATTAATAATGTCGTTATTGAATTAAGTAGTTTAAATTTTTGTAAATAATTAATTAATCCATTTAGTTAATCGTCGGTTACTTTGCAGTAGCTAATCTGAGCCAACCTTTAAAAAGATTACAGTTAAAGAAGGCAAACATGAATAGAAAACCTCAAAGAATCCTAAATAAAATAGCCCTCGTCCGTTATTCGTGATTGCATGACGTCATCCGTAAAAAACAAGATGGCTGCCACTGATGATTTTTCACGGCTCGCTCTGTTTTTCATTTCACAAATCATTACGGACCGACATCCACAATAAATATAAGGACACGACCTCGTTGAGAGAAAAGGTTACAATTGTTATTGTCAGGTTTCTGATTGCAGAGTAATCTCGACCCGGAGAAATGAGTGTTCAAGAACGGTTGCGACTTGTTAGTGTGTAGGGTTGATCAACTGTTGTTATGTGTAAAGGCATGTACAGTACAGGTATTAATCAATCGCACTTTGGTTCTGAGTGTTCCGAGTGAGAGGAGGAGTGGAGGGGCTCGTGGCTAAATAATAACAGCCGCACGGGACGATCGATCAGGTTCATCGGTAAGCTACACTTTTCGCGGTCGGTCGGTGGACAGGTGATCTTTACATAATATCGAGTTAACTCGTTGGTCCCAGCTGCCATTCTTGGATCTTTGACAGTCGTTACGGGTAGTCAGAAGCCCGAAAGTCTGACAACCAGTCTTACCAAAGGGTCCCGTATAATGTGGAGGTCAGATAGGCACTCGCTCCGTTTAAAATACTGGTATTCAGCTGCATCTGCACCCTAATTGCGTAACACATTATCGATCGGAGTTGGTTTCATATTGAAATAAATTGCTAATCCATTGCTTCATATGTTAAAAAAAATTGTCAGCTGGACAACGTAAATAACGCAATGAATGTTGTTGAACTATCCAAATGAAACCAACTCCGATTGATAATGTGCTACGCAATTAGGGTGCTGGTTAGACTGGAAGCCGACCCAAACATAGTTGGGAAAAGGTTAGGCAGATGGACTTTGGTTACGAGTGATGCAAAAAAAATAATTGAGGCGACGACCTTTACATTCTAGGAGCTCTTTAAAAGTAAGCTTTAGTGGGTTGCTTACAAAGCAGACCAATTAAATGCTCAGAAAATAATATAATCTTGGGTTTTTATCTCACAAGTCTTGTTATCTGAAAAATGCGGCTGCATTTTATGCAAAATAAGAAAAGTATTTTATATTTCTATGCATTAGTTAATAAATTTCAATTTCATGACTTTAAAGTTCGCAATACCTGTAACAGGATACAGAGTACCCATTACCATAGACAACATTGAAGACTTGTTTACTTTGACAGCAGGTGTTCCCTCTGTGGCACGTAAATATTAGATCTTTCGATTAGAACGTATGGAGGCGCATAAATATTAGGATTTATAGCTGGCGTTCGTCGCTGCTGAATCTTCCATTTCCCTTTAATTAGCGATGTGTCTACTATTATGCGTCAATAATCTTGCTTCTCTTTCTATTATGGCTACTCTTTCGAAAAAAGCTTAAAAACAGCGTGGAGATGAAGCAGTTTTTCGCCGGAACCTACAGATAAATTACATCTGAAAAAAATTGTTAGTAATCTACATGATATGAATCGTAATTTGGTTTAGCCATAATTTTTCTATCGGTATCACATAATAAGAAAAAAAAACCCCAAATCACCTCCAAATCGTTAAGATGAAACCATTTTACTCCTTCATTTTTTATCAAAATAATATAAAAAAAATATCTACTACTTTGCAATACAAACGAAAATGATTTGGTTTTGTTACTTTTTAAAAACATGTATATTTTTTATTATAATAAATTAAAAATGCGTCTAATTTGGGACAGCGCTCCTTGATGGGCGAGTCCTATTACTGGCTGGACGTACGACGCGTTGCGTGAGCTCAGGCCAGAATGCGCAAGCTAACCACTCAACGTCATTGGCGTATAGTTCGGCCTTAAGCGCTTTACGTTCGCTTCCTATAAATTATATAGGTATGACCCAAGCAAGTATTTACGTGAATGTTCTACCCAATTTGATACAAGATTTACTATATCATTCTTATATATCCTTTACGACATTATTATTTGAAAGGTCCGGGACTACGCTAGATGTTTTGTTCGGTCCCTAACAATAAAAACTTTCCTTTATAAAATATTGCTACTATGATGTATTTACCGTTTTACTGTTATTTTTCCTCCTCGTACGTTGCAGCCCTGCTAAGGTACGCGGTATATTTTTTTAGCTTTTCTCTCTAATTGGAGTTGCGAATACAAAACCGACGCCCTGAGGTAATGGCGAGAGAAATTGGTGCTCCACGCATTTTAATTTATATCGTGTCAGCGATAAACTTATAAACAACTTGGAAATTCATATTTCATGGAAAGTTAGGCAGTGTGCCTTCGGTGCCTGAAATTGTACTTTACTAGATTTGACAATAATTTTGATTTACGATTTAAACGAAGAAATGGAACATACAATGTATCGAAGTGCTCATATTTGTTGGTGAACTGTGGTACATACGATATATTTTTAATAACATATATTATTGAACTTAGTGTTTTGAATGTTTCTGTATATTGTAGAGTTTTAAAAACGTTAGTGTTGAATAATTGAGTGCCAAAAGTTGTGAGTCCCTTATATTAAACCTGGCAATCGTCAAAACCGTGAAGCATTTAAAAAGACAACCACAAAAGCAAAGTGATAACCGAAAGTCAACATAATACCAAACACAATAGAGTCAATTTGCGCGAGCAACACAGAATTCGAAGTGACAATTACAGACAACCGTCAACATTATACCAAAAACAACACCGCCAGTTAGCGCTAGCAACACTGCAGTGTGACGTCACATTCAATTTTCCCGCGGCAAGCACCGCCGTCAGGATAAGCGCGCGAGTGACCGCGGCAACGCTAACCGCGGCGCGCGCGCAGGCTGCGCGGGGCGCCGCCAAGCTGGGCGAGCACGCGGCCATGCTCGCGGTCGCAATTTGCTGCATACTGGTGCTGCTGCTGGTGTTCATCATACTCATCATTGTGGTCGGACAGAATATGGAGGTCAAGGGCGGCTCCTAGCGTCGAAGAGGTAAGGCTTTGTTTTGTGAAAAGTGTTGTTGAACAGGGGGAAACAAGTAAGTGTTGATTTGCGAATTAGAGAGCTTTTCTAGCTTTAGGGGTCATATATTATGTGAAGTGGGTCTGGAATTAGTGTGGATCACTGGTGATCTCCTTGATAAAAGATACTATCTGCTAATGCTAAACCATTAGTTTACATCCCAGCATTTTTAAACCACCCGAGTAGGGAAAGTGACATCACAGCGGGACCATCCACAGAACATAATATAAATGTCGTAGCATCATGCTGAGATAGGAGCCTTTTGACCTCGTTCAGGATTTTCTGTTTTTATTATTTTTATTTTACTTAATTTTAAGGTTCTGTAGCTGAAAAGGAAAAAAGGAACCCTTATTTACTTCGTTATCAAATACGTATGTCTATCTCTATGGTCCCTTGGAGTTGTAAAAAAATGAAGCTTCTAAGTCAATGCAATAGAAAAATACGACCATTTAGACGACATATTTTGAGACTCGCAAGTAATCAAAACCTATAAGGTACTTCCCGTTGACCTACACATGGTTAAAAGAAAGAAGTTTAATTTGTGATCTTCATGTGCGAGTCTTTCTTTCTTTCTAAAGTGTGTACCTAATATTTTAAACATTGTTTAATGCTTTCAAGGTCACTGAACGAGACAAAAGAAAAGTTTTATTGTTATGAAGTCTATTGGCTTTAGTGTCCTTGAAAGCTTTAACTAAGATAGTTTTCGTAGGTCTGTTTCCCTAATATCGAATGTTCCATTTTCGTTTCCTGGAACACTGTTAAATTGAAACTAAATCGAACCAAGAAACTTCGAGATCTTAATTACAGTCCTCGACAAACTCGACAACTTATCCAGAGTAATTGTACAGACGCCAGCAGGTCAAGCCACCCGAAACTGTCAAATTTTCCCAATCAACCTTGAACCTAATGCTTCAGCGATAAAGATGAAAATCGATTAAAGAAATTTGACAGATTGTAGTAGCTTGATGTGCTGGCGTCTGTACATAATAACGACAGTTTAAACCCTTAACTGTATCCCGACCCTACCTTCGAGAGTTCAGAGACTTGGAAGCTTCTAAGAACTGTTTTTAAAAGTTCTGCGTCTGCTAAAATATTGTGCCAATGTGGGATCGTCTGGGGCTGCCACTCGAATGCACCTGTCTTGAAAGTAGTCAGCGTCTGCAGTGGAGCGAACGTAACGAGTGGCTCAAAGCACTCGCCGTGAAGCCTTGTGATCACGGCTGCAGACTCTTAATCAAAGCCTTTCCTTTAAGAGGGCTGTCGCATTTTATCACTTCTCTCGCTCACACGGGACCAAATTTTTAAGTCTCAAAAACAGATAATACTTTTAAGCTGAGCTTATTAGATAACACAATAGAAATGTGTTTTTAAAATTAGATAAACTGTACCTATTAAATCATGCTTTTTTATAAATGTAATCAATTAACGAACTAGTTAATAATATTAATTTAATAGGTACTTACCTAATTTTAAAAACACATTTCTATTGTGTTATCTAATAAACTCAGCTCAAAAGTATTATCTGTTTTTGAGATGAGTTAAATAAATGCCACAATAAAAAAGTGTTTTTGATTACCTATTTTAAATTAATTTTATTTACTAGTTCGCTAATTGATTACATTTTTCAAAAAAGCATTTATTCATTTAACATTCTTGAAAATTAGGTCCCGTGGGAGCGAGATATGTGACGAAATGCGACAGCCCTCTAAGTCGTAAAGCGTCTTATTTACAACTACTACAAATTGAGTTGATTCAGAGCTAAATAAATATCGATACAGTCCCTAAGTCAGTTTGGTATCAATACCTATTGAAGAATCGGTAGGTGAGTTGTAACGTAATGACGTTACAATTATTTTTGAATGAATAAATGATAACTTTATTTGCTAGAATAAAGGCTGTAAGTACATTAGATGTTATACAATTTGTTTGCTACACTATATTGAACCTTTCGGTTGTGCAAATATAAAGTCAAAATAATAAGAATCATATACATTTTAAAATTAAAATGAAATTAAATTTTATACTTGATTAACAATAGTTTAATACGTCATTAAAATTAATTAGGTCATTTAGTATAAATGCTGAGTCTACTTAAAAAAATAAATAAAATTATGTTTATTTATCCCCACAAATTACATTCTTATTTCTTAAAATACTAACAACATAGTAAGTTGACACTTTGACAGGTATTTTAGACAATTTGTAATTTGTGGAAGATCTGGAGTCTAAACTAAGCCTAGGCCTGTATTTTAGAACTCCAGGATCCCCCATTATATCTCACAGTAAACGTTGTCATCGTGATACAATTGCGAGTGATTAATGGTGTGTGTATGTGTGTGTGTGAGTGTGTATGTGTGTGAAGGTGTGCGTGAATGTGTGAGGTTGTATGTGTGAGGGTGTGTTTGAGTGTGTGTTTGCTTACTTTCATTGTACATACGATATTTCATAAATATATATAGGTATATAATATATGACGGCGCATTGCTAGCGCCATCTGTTAACAGATACGTCGGAACGAGATTTGACAACTGTCAGTCTGGCGGAGCGTCGAGGCGATGGTCAGCGCGGCCATGTTGAACGTCAGTTTTTTCCTAACGTCAACGGCGAGCGCACCACGTATCCGACGAATCGCTTTTGTTCCGAGTAATCTTGCGCCTTTTTGTTTCAAAAATAATTAAAACCGTTTAACTAAGTGATTTCCTAATTACTAGTGGACAGATTGTAGTGAGATTCTGTAAGGAAGATATTTTGTGCGATTTAATAACTTTTGATTGTGACTCGAGTGATCCTTTTTTTTGGACTACCCACATTACCACTTAATAAAGACATGGCCGATTCTGTTGATGAAGGGCACCTGCCCATATCAGAAGTGGGATCCCATGTGCTACCGACCGCGGAAAAACGACCGCCTGACGAAAATAGCGCCTTGAAGTTGTTGAGTAATATGGAAGCACTATTTACTCGTTTGTTAGCAACGTCGCAACCACCGGTGGCAAGTGCTAGCGCCCAGTCCAGTGCAGTATAGCTCGTACAGTTTAATCCAGAAGATGCCGACGCAGATATGAATCTTAAGCGGCATTTCACTAAAGCGAAGATTGGAGGTTACTGAAAACCAAGAACTTGATTTCAAGCGACCTAGAATTGCTGACGCAAGATTTCCCGGTACATGTCATTGGTGTAGACTCCCTGGACATCGGCAAGCCGACTGTAGAAAGCGACGAGAAGATCCCTCAACTACCGTACGTACCTCCGAGAAGACTACGACCGTAACCTGCTACATTTGCGGTAATCCGGGACACATAGCAATGAATTGTCAAGAAAAGGGGAAAGGTGGTGGAGCTGCTGCAAGGAAAGAGGTCAATTTCTGTGAACAACGGTTGTCGAGGGATACCTTGAGGACGTCATCCGGTGAGCTCGTCTCTTTTTTATTTGATAGCGGATCATCTTGCTCTTTGATAAAAGAAAGCTTCTCTAGTAAGTTCCCAGGGTGTTGTGCGCAATAATCTTTTGTATCTTACGAGCATTGGCGGCGATGAAATAAAATGTACGTCATAAATTTCGAGTGAGGTAAATCTTGTAGAAACATAAATCTTGACATTTCATATAGTACCAGACTCTGGGACGTTGGGAGTAGTCATCGATTAGTGTGAAGGTGGTCGAAGGGATAATGTCGTCCGGGCCATGCAGCTGATAGCGGCTGGTTGAAGGGACACATTCATCCGGTCCAACCTTAAGTGTTTAATAGTGTGAAGGTGGTCGAAGGGATAATGTCGTCCGGGCCATGCAGCTGATAGCGGCTGGTTGAAGGGACACATTCATCCGGTCCAACCTTAAGTGTTTAATAGTGTGAAGGTGGTCGAAGGGATAATGTCGTCCGGGCCATGCAGCTGATAGCTGCTGGTTGAAGGGACACATTCATCCGGTCCAACCTTAAGTGTTCAATAATGTGAAGTTGTTCGAAGGGATAATGTCGTCCGGGCCATGCAGCTGATAGCTGCTGGTTGAAGGGACACATTCATCCGGTGCAACATTAAGTGTTCACTGGTCGAAGGGACAGTGTCGTCCGGGCCAAGCACGAGTTGGTCGAAAGGACACACCCGTCCGGTCCAGGTTAATATTGTGAGGAAAGTTGATCGCAACACGACGGTATCGTCCGGGCCAAACCGAAGGGTTGGTTGATAGAACATGCTGATCGAGTTTAGAGTGCATTGCTTGTCTGGCAACTGTTTAAAGAAAGGTCCATGAGTGGTCGAAAGGACACACACTTTCTTCTGAGACAGTTATGTTTAGTTTGAGAGTAATGTCATGTCTACCAGTCATAGTTTGTCAGGTTGGGCGAGCGGTTAGATTTACTGACACCTGTTCGATTGATTGTGTGATTGTTACAGGACTGTGATCTGATGCGCCCGAGGACGGTCGAAAGTCAGTCCGGCCGTGACGGCGCATTGCTAGCGCCATCTGTTAACAGATACGTCGGAACGAGATTTGACAACTGTCAGTCTGGCGGAGCGTCGAGGCGATGGTCAGCGCGGCCATGTTGAACGTCAGTTTTTTCCTAACGTCAACGGCGAGCGCACCACGTATCCGACGAATCGCTTTTGTTCCGAGTAATCTTGCGCCTTTTTGTTTCAAAAATAATTAAAACCGTTTAACTAAGTGATTTCCTAATTACTAGTGGACAGATTGTAGTGAGATTCTGTAAGGAAGATATTTTGTGCGATTTAATAACTTTTGATTGTGACTCGAGTGATCCTTTTTTTTGGACTACCCACATTACCACTTAATAAAGACATGGCCGATTCTGTTGATGAAGGGCACCTGCCCATATATATGTATATATTAAATTGTAATTAATTACATGAGCATAGAAAACTACATATAAAAATATAATATTATACATAGAAAACTACCAGGCACCTGTCTCACCATCTCCGAATTGATTCCCGTAAGTAGAATCCACTCCGACACTGCGAAACAAGTCCCAAGAATACAATATTATTATAATTAATAAAATAAACGATAAACGATAATAACGACATATACCTGTTATTTTATTATCTCTAGGACTTTTTCAGTTTCAGCGTAGCCTCGATTTAGTAACCATTTGATTGTTTTGTTTTTGCACTCAGGTTTACGACAGTTAGCTATATTGATCTCTTTATTTATCTTATTGAACAATTCACCCCCTCGGAATGGAAAGAATCTTTGCGCAAAGGACGTGTTAACAGCAGTTGACTCACATATTGCATAATTTCTTCTGGAGAGAGCTATGCGTTTTCTTCTTTCTTCAGGTAAGTCGGAGTGTTGAAGAAGTACCGTTAGCAATATGTACAGCTGGCGCACAGTTAGCACTTGAGTTTCCTCATACAGTTTTGTGGTGGAGAAAAGACGAGGCTTAGATAAACTCACTTTTAGTATCATTCTTTGGGCTCTTTCAACGGTTATCATTTTGGTTTTGCATGATCCTCCCCATGTTGTGATACAGTAAGTAATGATAGACTGTACCAAAGCTTCATAAACCATCCTTATTATTTGTTTTTCTGCCACATCACGGCAGTAAAAGATCCAGTAAATCAGTTTTGTTCCACGCACTTGAATCACTTCATTGAATACGTGCTAGGACCACTTCTATTATTTTTATTGTTTCAATTTTCATTTATACGTATTGTCAAGTTTTCATTATTATCCATTCTTTTCATTTTCACAATGAAAGATACAAGCACCTACAACGGGTATTCGCAAAACAAGCCTCCGTTCCCGATTTTATTAACAGTGTCATGCTTCTTTCTCATTCTTGTGTTATAAAGCCACGGTGTCACTTGCCTATCCGACAAAAAAAGAAATTAAATACTTTGCTACTCGTTTATCATCTGCTTATCTTACCGCATTAGTTAGAAGCGTCAGAAAAATATTAGATGAGGAAATAAATTTGTTCTTCAAATAAATATAAGTAGATGTGTTTATGGAAGAGACGAATACTAGATACAGTCGCGAAAATTAAAAGTGTAGCAAATAGACTATAAATATACAGGGTGTCCTAAGAAGAGGACTAAGTATAGATGAAATTATTACCTTAAAAAAATATATCTCGGCACAAATGAATGAATTTCATCAGTGTTGCTGGTGTACAGCCTGTAGGTACTTCTGACTAAATACTCGGTGTTGGTTAGGTATATCATGTCTTTAAAATTAGACACCCTACGGCAGAAAAAAAAGAATGATGTCGATAAAATTAAAAATTATGGACTTCTAATAGAAAAGATGCAAGCAGCAGATACGTACCATTACATTGATTTATATATTATAATATCAATAACTCAAGGCGATATCAATATGATAATAATCTTATATCAAGTAGATATCGAATGATATAAATTCACTTCATTGAGTTCAATTTTGAAATTTTAGTGTTAGAATTAGAATTAAAAAAAAATACTTCGTAGTCTGATAGGTAGGTACCTAATTCGGTAGTGGTCCTATGAAAAAAATCTGCCAAACGACCAAAAGAACTGTCACAAGAAAAAATTAAAGTTCAGAAAAAATCAATAGTAAACAATATAGCCAGCACAACATCTTTAGGTGGAATAGGTCTATTCCAAAATTTGCTGTAGAATGATAATTCTGCAATAAGTAGGAAGGTATGTGGCGTACGTCTTTTAAAAATTGAAGTGAGCTCAGGTATGCGAGTTCGGAATAAGGATCCTTCTGTAATTGAATGCTTTTATAGGTCACATCGCACTCACAAATGTAATATTCAAGTAAGACCTGAATTTCTGAATTGTAATGTAGCCAACGGGTCGCGTAAATGTCGAAACGAAAATATTGGGATCATAAAAATATGTGACAGGTGAGGTTTTGATGCAAAAATGATAGAATTTCCTACACTTTTATATAAAATGGAAAGTAGTGACAAGTCATTACTCTAAAAGTTATTCTCTCAGCTAGAATCAACGGCAACTATTTTCTTAAAAATAAATGTCCCGTGGATGATAGATGATGATTATGCGAGGACTACAAGAAAAGTTTACGCGGGTAACTTCTATAATTCTATTGATTACAAGTTATCGGGGCTGAGTGTACCAGAATGGAATAATGCTGGAATTATTACGAACAACTTCGGTTTATTTGGAAAGTTACCCTGCTTGGAGAGATACTTGAGCATTAATTCTATGGAAATAAAAAGTAATGTAAATATATTTTGCATGGAAATAAGTTTAGGGTTTGTTGGGGCGAATGTTTTGTTGCTTGCACAGCAGTTTTTTACTGACTTGGTAGACTTGGTAGTCTTATCCGGTTTAGTACTAGCAATGCTGGCGTAAGCTTTGTTTTAAGAGAGGCTGAATATTTTTTTCTCTGGCGACGATAAATAAATAATAACGTTTATTTTGAATTCAATAAAATATAGCCTAATACTGTTATATTCTTAAGAACTTGGATACAATAATGTATGTGAGTAGACGGCTAAACCTGTATGACTCCTGAATTCCAAAGTAAGTAAAACCTGTATCTTGGAACGATAACCGACTTTTAATGATTTTAAATTCATTCATCATGTCTATGATTTGGAAAAAAAATATATGAAGTAAATTAGAGCATTTTTCATTACATAGTGTAATTATTATGTAAAAAACCGGCCAAGTGCGTGTCGGACCACGCACAATGAAGGGTTCCGTAGATGAAAAGAATTTATCCCAAAAACAAATTTAACATTGGATCCCAAAAAAAATTTTTTTATGTCAAAAAATTACAAATTCACAATTTTCGGACTTTTTCCTTTACTTGTGCTGGGAGACCTTGCTTCTTGCTAAATTTCATTATTCTAGGTCAACAGGAAGTAACCTATAGGTTTTGATTTACTTGCGACAGTTGCGAGTATCAAAATGTGTCGCAAAATGGCCGTATTTTTTTATTGCGTTGACGTAGACGCCTGATTTTTTTAGGACTCTAAGGGACAATAGACTTACGTATTTGATATTAATTTCAACTTGATATCTCCACGCGTCCTTGAGAAAAATGGTCTTGACAGACTGACAGACTTGAACATTTTTTTTATGTGATAGAATTACAAATTAACAAATTTCGGACTTTTTCCTTTATTTCTGTTGTATGACCTTGCTTTTTACCAAATTTCATGATTCTAGGTCAACGGGAAGTACCCTATAGGTTTTGATTTACTTGCGAGCATCAAAATATGCTACATAGCGGGCCGTATTTTTTCATTGCGTTGACTTAGAAGGCTGATTTTTTCAGGACTTCAAGGGACTATAGATCTACGTATTTGGTATTAATTTCAACTTGATACCTCCACGCGTTCCTGAGAAAAAGGGTCTTGACAGACTGACAGACAGACAGACAGACGGACAAACAAGTGATCCTATAAGGGTTCCGCTTTTTCCTTTTGAGGTAAGGAACCCTAAAAAAAATGACAAATTAGCTCTAATATCAGAAATTTCAAGGAATGAACCCAATAACCATGTAGTTATAGTAACTCCTTCGTTGACAATAATCTGGTGTGGTTGTCACACTAAGGTTCAAGAGTTCTACATACATCTACAACTCAAACGACTCCTAAGCGTAACACACGTTGCTCCAATCGCTTTCGCGTTACTTATAGCGCCGCAATCACACACAAAAAGCTGCATACGACAGTATACAGAGCTACAAAGTACGAATTAGAGTACAGTCGAGTACAGCACTGCCCGACAATTACTGCGTCTGCGCGTGCAATTGGAACTAATCTGGTCCCTGAAGGCTCAAGTTACGCTGTACGCGATTGTACAATTCCAAGTTGTAGGCTTTTACATCGCAACTACATAAGTCTGATGTGCATAATAGACTTTCATTGCGATTGTAAGCGACAGTTATTGTTTAATTGTTCGGACTGAGATTTTGCAAGGCTGTTTGAATTATGACAGGTTTTATTGGATTTGTATGAAGGATTAATTCAGTGGTTCAGTGAAATAGCTGGGCCTCAAGTCTGCTATTACAATAGTGTCAGAATGGTCTATCATTGATTTCATAATAAATTGTTGATTTTGACAAGTTTGTTAATCTACTAATATAATGGCGTCATAATGACGTCATTATGACGTCATATAACGTCGTATAACCTATTATTCTAGTTTGTAATCAATCTCCTGTGTTTAGCATAAATTCTAGAACGCTATCGTCCTTTTCCTGAGGTGGGCGTTAATTCCTACGACACAGTATTTTACTAATGTAGGTATTATCGCACTAAATGTTATTGTCATACTGTGTTTTTTGTTCAATAAAGAATTTATTTATTTTATTTATTATGACTTTCCAATAGTCAACCACTGACACTCCATTGTATGAAATTATGAATTTAGCAGATTACGAACTTATAGCAAAATGACAATGCAGCGACAATGGGATCGTGTTGGAATGTAAAAAATAGCAGACTTGGGGCCCTGTTATCTAGCAATTCATGTCAGTGCTTTAGTAATAGTGTAATAGAGAACATTTTCTGCATGGTTTACTTTACACCCATACTGTCTTTTATCGTTAAAAATAAATGCTTCGCCCACTAAGTGCCTAAGAAAGATTTACACTAGGGGTGAATTCGACCAAACTTTTATAAACAGTATAAGTCTTAATCTTCGAATTGAATATTTCACAGTTTCTCCATACAAAAACTTTCAGTCGTCAATTTTATTCCACGGATAAAAGATATCCGACTTTGGTCAATTTAGCCTTAATAGGGTTAAGGGAACATCAAAAGAAAGACCGTTCTAAGGATTTCAGTAATACGTTTTATACTTTTCTTTTTATTCCTACTACAAGGCTAAAAGATTGAAACGGCTCAGCAAAATTTCAACAAACAACAAGTTACCCCTAAATAAAATATCTAGCGAGACGTCTAGATATTGAGAGGGTAGGTAACAACATAACTAATTAACTAGGGCTCAGATGTGTTCCAAAATTTCGAACAACACATAACCAAAACCCCGAAATTAGTTTTGTATCCTAAAGTTTGAACCTATCTCTACATTACATAAACACGGTTCAATTTCAGGTAGGCAAATGAAAACCTAAAAGTTTCCTCTGGCCGCTCCTTATTATCATACTTTTAACTCAAATATTGAGCCCCTAAGTTTGTAAGTACGACGTAATTTAGATGATTCGTGATAAAACGGTGTACAAGAAGTCTGAGTTTGTTCAAGGCTTTCGTCGTCCGAAAAGTTTCGACAAAACATTGATGTTTTATTTTACGTAGTCTATAAGAACGACGTAAATTGACGTAACTTAAGTTACACTCATTTGTTTTCTACAAAAAAGAAAAAAAATCCGAAACATAAAATCATTGACAAATAATCGACATCAACGAAAATGTCAGCCAAGATGCGAAAATGATTTGATGTGTGGCGGCATCTACATCGCCACATACGAACTACGCATCACAATGACACGACGTCAACAAATCCTGCACCGCGCAATTAGAGTTTACCGCGCGACTAGCATATATACAACGTCCCGACACCAACCGTCGGGCAGTAGCCCACCAGACGCAACACCCGTCTGGTCGGAAGATCCTCCCTTTTCTATGGAGGATGAGTGAACTTTACACCCTGTTCCTCATGCCTCTAAAGATGACTCAGCACATTTTTGTCATACGTTCACATATTGCTTTCGAATGATTAAACTTTTATCTATTCGGCTGTCAAACACGTTGATGGCGCAATAAAATCGGCTCATGAACCACCCCCTCCCCCTTCCACACTTGGAGCACACGGCAGGCAGCAAGGCAAGCTTCCCTCATTTGTGCTCCGGAAATGGAGCGAGACGGTTCCCCGGATTGCTACATCGCGCAGCTTCGTACTCGCAGTTCGTTCTCTTGCCTTTTTGCTAAATCTTGATATTGATGACAACTTTTTATTGAATGCGAACGAATTTTTTCGGTGAACGTTTGAAATTGAAACGTTTGCTGGTGATTTAATTTTCTGTAGTTGGTATTTGAAATAAGAACCACTATAAATTTGCTTATTACTCAGTAGAAAACAATAACAAATTGACGTCACAGTCCCTACATTGGGCACAAAACAATATGGGGTATAAAACATAGGTATTAAATAATTATGCTGCTAGAATTAATCGCCCAGCAGAGTACTTAAAGGTTGTACACAACCTATTCAGTAAATTAATTTTACCAAATCTAATAAACGTTAGGTACAAACACAAACGTTAAATACACTGATGAAAAGCGAGCCCAGAGCCTTAATTAGTTGAATATTATATTAATGTTCACGGAGCTGGAGAGATTAATGTCATAAACTGTGTGTCTACAAAGTCTAGCTTTGTCTCGTCTGTTTGCCGCAGTAAATACTTTAACAGAAGCATAAGCTTAGTAGAAATAGCCTTTGAATTTTACTATATTTACACATCTTTCTATGTAGCTGTACAATCTAGGACAAAAATATACAGGGTGTTTCTTTTAAGGTGTCAAGCCAGTGCGTGCTGATAGCAGAGTACTATACCTATCGATTTAACCCCCATGTATGTTCTACGATTTTTTGTAGTTTCCGAGTTATAATTTTTTTTCGATATTTTTCATGATTCAACGAGACTTTAAAAAATTATATCTTTTTTTTGGATCAAGTTTGAACAAGAATGTACTAAATAGGGCATTATTTGCTGAAATCAGTCGTTAAATCACATACAACGTATCTGAAATCTTGTTATTTTTATATTTTTACCCGACTGCGCCAGAAGGAGGGTTATGTTTTATAATTTATTATTACCTATCTTTGCATTTTTTGTCAATTCTGGTATTTACTATTCCTTTACGATTAAGCAGAGCTCAGGTGATAATAAAAACATAAATTTTATACCTACTACTATACTTACCACTACCATTAATATGAAATAGGGAATCCAAAATAACTCGAAAACTACAAACAATCGTAGAACATACATGGGCGTTAAATCGATAGGATGGTACTCTGCCATCAGCTCGCACTGGCTTGACATCTTAAAAGAAACACCACACAAATCACGTAGCAAAATTTAAAAGCGAGTTTATTGTAGCGTACGTTCAGATGCTGAAATGTGTTGTTCATTCATAAAAATGTGTGTTCGAACAGACAATATAATGCACAACACAATACAAATCATTTCAATCAATACCAAATTCGATGAGTACAAATCTTTCTATACTTACACACGTACGAGTATACACGTAGGAGAAAGATTTGTACACATCGAATTTGTGAATATTTTAGATTATATATTTATGTTAATAATTAATTTGTAAAGTTATGTCTAACGCGGATAAAAAACTGTGGATCACGCAAAAACTATCGAGCGTATTTTTATAAAACCTTCACCATTTTAATATAATAATGTCTTTTAATAATGCGTCTAATTTGGGACAGCGCTCCTTGATGGGCGACTCCTATTACTGGCTGGACGTACGACGCGTTGCGTGAGCTCAGCACAGAACACGTGAGCTAACCACTCTAGGCCACTGGCACTTATGTGCGTCTTAAGAGACCCTGTTATAACCACCAAACGTTATTTTCAGGGAAACTAGCATTAGAGGTTTCCCTACTGCTTTATACAGACAGCACATCAGGTCAAACTGTCAAATTTCTCCAAATGATTTTAAACCTGAAAATGTTGACGGTTAAGTTCAAAATTGAATGAGAAAATTTGACAGTTTGTAGTACTGTACAGTCAGATACGATCTCCACCTTATCAGCATGTTTAGTAAAGGCTAAGATCGTCACTTTTTACGATTGGCACTTTCGGCACTGAATTAGAGCTCGTTTACCCGATAAAGTGTTACTATGTGGTGACAAGGGTTAAGTTCCCTTTGTAACTTATCTTATCTTCAAAGTATTACTTTCAACGAGGGTTCGAAATATCTGTTGCTTAGTCGTATACAGGGTGTACCAGAAAGTTGAGATGAAATTTAAGGGTGTGGTACAGACCATCAACCATCAATCGCGAAAAAATAATCAGACGTCCCATACATTTGGGTCGAGTAGGTATTGAAGTTTTCTATGGGACTGTTGATAATTTTTTCGCGATTACCTACGATGTTGGACCCATAGAGAAAGTTGTTCAGTTTGATGGTTTGCCATACCCTTAAATTTGACCACACCTTTCTGATACACCTTGCATGATATCAATTGCGTATGCGGCGTCTCCCCAGGGCTCCCCACTTTGATCTTGCGCCGCGTGCCTTAGTTACCTGTGCACTTGATGACCTTATATCTTTATAATAATTATAATTTTTAGCCTTTCTACCATCGACACGCTAATGTCGCGGCCACACCAACGTCAACGTCAATGCCCATCATCGCCATAAACATCGTGGTAATTATTCCGATAATTAACGCGATAAATTAAGTGGCTCACTTGAGCGCCGCCACCGAGTTATCGCCACGTCAATCGGCAATGTGAATCAATCAATCAATCAACTCAGTCGCAGTCCACTGCTGGACATAGGCCTCTCCCAGGCTGCGCCACAACACCCTGTCTTCCGCCTTCCGCATCCAGTCGCAAAGCGAATGGCGTTGTAAAATTATCGCGAAAGTTGTGGCTACACCTACGGCCTATCGTCGCTAATCTAACTAAGGGACGTAACTGATTCGAAGAAAATTTTACAGGGCAAGCTATTTTTCTTTTTTTTTGTAAACTGTAGATATATCGGTCTCGATTTTTGCATTATCATGGGGACCGTAAGGCATAGGTTTAGGTACAGATACGCCAATTAGACAGATCGATTCGACTTCGAAAATGTATCAAATTACTATAGTTAGGTCGGCTATTGGCTTAGTCCAAAATGTCAGATACGTCAGTTAGTTAGATTAGCGACGCTTAAGTCCATCATCGCGTTTATCAACTTCAAATCTTAACACTGTAATGATAGAAAACTGCATTCAAAGATTTTCGAAAATTCGCTTGCCACATTCGGGAATCGAACCGACTAAAATCTGAGAGATTTTTTAGAGAGATTTCATCCTTATAATTGATCCTAACGATCGATGCAATAAAGGTACAGGTTGTAATTTTTACAGATTTTAGTCGGTTCAATTCCCGGGTGTGGCAACCGAATTTTTGAAAATCTTTTAATGCAGTTTTCTTTCTATTCAAAAACAAAGGAATGTTTTCTTTGAGTAAAATTTTCTATATAAAGTATTAAGAGTACTTTCCCTTCAGGTGGCATTACAAAATTCCACCCTGTATAAAAGGCAAAACAAAAAGTCATGTGCTATAATCTTTCTCAGATAGTTCAAAAAAATCCTTACCATTAAGCCCTATACTAACCTATATGTAGGTATGTATCGCCTCAGCCTTTTTCCCCGCAACTCAGTGATCCCTGTTTTCTCAGTTGACTGGTCGCGCAAATATCGGTATAAAATCAAATCAGATCGCTTCATCGACTCTACGATTTTTCTCAGCCGGGCTTGTGACTGTCTGGGAACTAATGTCGTCTATTTTTACTTTTGTACAACCTTGGCCTTAAATCAGATGGACTTTAGAGCAAACGTGGGAGCCTGGATTTTAACTTAAACTCGGTGGCAAGTTGTATTTAACGATATGACAAACAAATAACATTTAATTATACGTTGTTAAGGAGGATGCGCTGTGGTAGACCGTGAAATTCAATTTTTTTTACCTTAAGTTACCTCCGGAGGCTCACGGGCAGCTGCAGTACTCTTTCGTGTTGTCTAGATAATAGTATTCACATTGATAACAACAATACAATCGACGCAGGGTGCAACAAAACCTAACAATTTTGACATTTTTCAAACAGTAAATTAAATGTTAGTACGCCGTCAGCGAACCTTTTATGTTTTACAAATAAAAACTTTGACTTTTACAGTTATTTGACTTCAAAAAGTGAAGCTATGCCTCCATCATAACCGCAGCAAGTTAACCCTTAGCTCTCAAGTCGTAGCGCCGCAAACATTCGAATAAATCGAATCAAACTCGAATGCTCGGCTGAATTTGATTCGTTCTTCCGCAATCGAGTACTCAACCTACTGGCTTGAAATAAAATTATTGTTTTTATTGTATGAAGACGTCAGTGCAATGTGGAGTAGGTTTATGTACCTACTCTCTATTGAGTTTAGTGGTCGATTGTAGACCAGTTGGTAACTTTAATTCACATATTAAAAACAATGAGAATGTTTGTTCCTTGACAAAGTTTATCAGGTTCAGCACAACAAAGACACATGACGAACGAGAACTTAAAGAGTTTGATGATTCTTTTAATCATCTCAGTCACGCCAAGTCAGTCTAATCTAGTTACGCCAGAAGAAATAAAAAAACCGGCTCATTCAAAAGTATTATATTCTTAAAAAGTAGATATGTAATAGCTGAATTTAACGAGATCTCTAGAGAGTCAGCTAAATGTGACATTGAACGGATAGATATTTATTCCGAAACAAACAGACAACGCAACGTTTGCGCTGCTTGCTTGTCCATCTTCAATGTTACATCGTATTTAGGGTCAGATTCCGCATACACTCGTCCCAACAAACACCTCTTTGACTACATTTTAAAATAATGGCGGTTATGTTTATACATGCAGAGTAGGATGTGAAATATTCATAAGGTACCATATAAGCCGCTTGGCATACAAAGCCATCATGACTCAAAGTCGGCAGCTCAATAAGACAGATTTTATGGGCATGTGATGCTCGTCGTTATGTTTATATTTATGTCTGTTTTATTGTGTACAACTGGTGTCTGAGCTGATTTCGTGTGTGTTTATTTATTATTTACGAAGGTCTGTCGGGTGGAGTTAAAATTTTTATTGAAAGCCTACTTAGTAAAGCTTTTTAAAAGGCCAAATTATTGGAATATAAAAATATTTACCCCACTTCATGGCAAAAGTCTCCTGGAAGGGAAAGCTCTGAGGAGTAAACGTTTTCGCTGCTTGTTGGCGAATTTAGACTGAGTGCAGTGTTTCCTGACGATGTTTTCTTTCGTCATGAGTGTACAAAATGGTACAGACGCAAGCAGGTCAAGCCACACAAAACTGTCAAATTTTCCCAATCAATATTGAACCAACTTTAGAAATAAAGATGAAAATCTATTAAAGAAATTTGACAGTTTGTAGTAGCTTTATGTGCTGGCGTCTGTACAAACAACAAAATGGCAGCTGACTTAGGTATACATCACTAATAATTACTGAAAAATGTTGTTGTTGTACGTTAATGATCTGTGTAACCATAATACTTTAATCATAACGTTTTACATAAGCGTGTAATCGCACGAATCTCATCAGTATTCCCCACACCATGTACTTGATACCATGTACTTAATACAATCGCTTCGTTGCGTTTACAACACCCACGGGAAGTAGGAACGAACTCTAATTTCAGCAATACCGCCGCAAATAACGAACTTTTATGTAATAAGCTCCATAATTTATATTACAATTTATATAAAAATATATAACATATTTCATTATAAAGGAAGGAATATAATTTTTAATACATTTTGAATTGGTGCCCCGAGAGCTGTCTTGGTGGAGGTGGAGTCGCGGTAGACCACGAAGGCGATGGCGGGATGTATTTTTAGGAATTGGTACAGAAGAGAAAGACAATAATATCTCGGACCTAGGGCTAATCCTTACCTATGCCATGGAGAAGTACGGTCTTATAATGATACTATTTTGAACCCATGTCTTTTTTGCATTGTTTTGTCTTTTTGTTTTTGTGAACCGTAAATGTGTTTTATTTTATATATATTTAAAAAAAAATTAAAATACTGTCTTATAAAAAAACTCAACGAATGCAAGATTGAATATGGTGTCAGGGAAGTACAGCGACTCTGAATATATCGTCACACATTTGACATGTTCCGGAAAAGTCACGAGGGAGTCGGGTTTTATTTATACCAATATTTTGTTAAGGAATTGGGTCGTATGGGGAGCGACGCCGACGTCCCAAACCTTTCTGTTTGGGCCACTCTTGTGAATGTCAATGTTTGTGTTCATTTTGACACTGTGAATATTTATATATAAATAAAATAAATAAAATATGTTGGGATTGTTTTAATTTTGGGATGGGCATTATTTTCCCGCTCATAATAGCGTGTTGATTGAAGAAATATTTTTTGATTCTTCATTTTTCATTGTTGTTGTTTATGATTATGAACTTTTATCGTTTGAGATAGGTAGAATGTTAAAACGTTAACTAGGGTAAAATGCCAGATCATGCTTTTACTACTCTTCGTGAGTAGTAAAAGCATGATCTGTCATTTTAACTTTAAATACCTACTGAAGTTTAGTTTACCTACTTGTCTTTTAAATCAATTAATAGATAGATTCAACATCAATACATATAAATTCGTAGAGAAGTTTAATCTACGTACATTGAATATTTTTGAAAAAAGTAATTGCTACGAGGTCTGGGAACGATGCTAGTGCCGCGTCCCTTAAAATAAAGTGAAAAATAACAATAATAATACTGCCTCACTGAGATAGACTGTAAGCATACAACATAAATAAAACACGTAATCTGTTTGTATAGTCTCACATATTGCGAATAAACAGAACACAGCAAACATAGATCCATTAGGATAGGACATATGTTAGCTGACTCACCTCTGTACGGCCCACCGGCCACAGATACATTTTGTAATTATCAAAATAGGCAAATAAATTTTATTCTAATTCTGATTCTGCTAATGCCGAAAATGTAGTTTATATACGTAGAATTTTTGTTTGTTTGTATGTATGTTCCATCATCCCGCAAATACTACCGGATAGATTCTGTTCAAATTTTGCATAGAAATATCCTATAAGTCTGCGCAGTCTGTAAGGCTATAAATTATGACGCTATTTTTTATTTATTAATTTTTATTTAATTACTAGCTGACCCGACAGACGTTGTCCTGTCTTAGCTATGAATATTCTAATGTAAACGCGTGAAGTTAAAATAGTGGTTAAGTTTTCTGAAATTTTCCAATTTTCTGCGAAATTTTCTTAATTTTTTCTTTCATAAGAACCTTCTCCTGACAATAATAAACACAACAAAAAAAATATTAGCGAAATTGTTCCATCCGTTTACGCGTGATGCGATGACCAAGGGAAATAGGGATTCATTTTTTTATATATATATAATTTTAACATAAATAGTCGGGGGCGAAGACCTAATTTTGTAAAATCTAATAGAAGTATCTAAAAAATGTGCGCAGCCTAGTTGACTGTTGACATACGTCTCTCTGAAAAGTCAATGACAAGGCTGCGCGTCATTTATTTCGAAGCTTCTAGACCAGTTTAACATAAATAGTCGGGGGCGAAGACCTAATTTTGTAAATCTAATAGAAGTATCTAAAAAATGTGCGCAGCCTAGTTGACTGTTGACATACGTCCCCCTGAAAAGTCAATGACAAGGCTGCGCGTCATTTATTTCGAAGCTTCTAGAACCTTCTAGAAGCTTCGACTCGACCTTATTGGACGAGCGGATTGTGGCGGGAGCGGTTAGAAAAGGGTTCGCGTTATATAATATATATAATATATAGATTATGCAATTTTCTGTTCTATGGTTAAGTACTGTTATTATGAAATCCCGTATGTTTATAATCTACTGTTATATTATTTTAGTGATAGCCATTCGTCACGAGTAATTTGTAAGAATGCATCTGTCATTGCAGTACCTTATCTGTGTTGTGCCATTAGGTAGTATAGTATACAGGGAAGTTTTTATAAAAATGTGGCTGTTATTTTAGTATATTGTGATGTCTTATGACTTCCGCGCGAACAAAGTCGCGGCCAGAAGCATAAAAAAAAACACACTCATCTGTATCAAATAACCTAATTACCACCCAAATAATTTCCTAACTGACTACACTAAAGGTGTAATCATACAACAAACACCATCCAAACATACTAGCAACACAATATTGTATAATGTTCACACCTGAACGAGTGTGGGCCGTTAGTATCGGAATGCCAATAACAGTCCGTTCGCAAACAGCCGGCTAGCTAAAATAACGTGCAATGCAATCTATCTACGTACCTGTGAATATGAGATGCGATGTTGTCTGGAATGGTGTTTGTAGAATTCGTTTTGTTAGTACCCAAAGTGCAACAGTTAAAACTATACTAGCGATATTGTTGTGCCGAACACTTTCCGTTTTTAAACCCCAGACGGAAACAGAGGAGTGTTATAAATTTAACTTGTGTGTCTGTCTACTTATCTGTGGCAACGTAGCTCCCAAAAGAGTGAAATGATTGAGTTTTTTTTTTAAAGGTGACTTGATTGAGAGTGTTTTTAGTTATGATTCAAGAAAATCTATACAGACGTTTGAAGATCTCCATTTGAATTGCCCACAATTTTTTTGCACTTTTAAAAAAAATATTTCTTGCTCATAAAGAAATTATAATCAAAAATATTGATGAAGGCATAATTGTGAAGTAATAAAGTTTATTAAAAAAATATTTGACCTTTATTTGAATCACATGCATATTTAAAAATGTTCAAAATCTAGCCGCTATTTCATTTCTGCGACAATCTATATCGAAAACTTGTCAAAAATGTATGCAAATTATAGGAATTTTAGACAAATATAGACTGAGATAGAATGCGACATTTCTTACAAATACGGCAGCGACAGTCAATAATGTCAAAGAATTTACGAAAACCGGCCAAGTACGAGTCGAACTCGCACACGAAGGGTTCCGTACCATTAACACTACCTACATATTTAAATAAAATACTTCAGTTTAAAAAACACGTTTCTTGTATGACGACCCCCTCTAATTTTTAACTTTTGTTGTTATAATGGCAATAGAAGCAATACAATCATTTTATTTACTTAAAATTACACAATCTATGAAAATTTCAACTGTCTACCTGTTCATGAGATACAGCCCGCTGACGGACAATTGGACAGCGCACGGAGGCATTAATAATAGGGTCCTTTTTGCCACCTTTCAGACACGGAAAACTAAAAACTGGAATTGCCCCTCAGCTAATGACATGCGTATCTTTGCAGTTAAGTAGCAACATGTATAAAACTTGTTCTAAAAGTTTTTCTACGCTATCTGTCTTGAATATTATATTTTCTTTTCCCACACAACTCCTTACCGAGGCGATACATTCTAGTTACGTGTACGGTACAGGTAAGCCAAAGTACGCAAGCCTTATTCAAAAGAGTGCGAGATGAATTCAAAGAGATGAATAAATATACGCTATGGAACGAGCAGGTATTGGTGTTATATTATCTTCAACTCAAACAGAAATTATGAATCGGAAATTTATTTTTGCTGAATGTTTCTGCGTTTCTTTTGGGGAGTCTGATTTAATTTTGTTTGGTTTCAAATCGTCATTTATATTTTGAGGATTTACTCGAAACATAAATAAATGATTTTGGATCGACGAAAGAGTTAGATGTTTCCTTCGATTACACAACGACATAAACAATTAAAATTATATCAATTACAATTAAAACAAAAACTCAACAATACAATACAAACAACAACAACAACAACAACATTACAATTTTAAAACAATTTTAGGCTTCGTATTACGTGCAATACAAAAATTTGACAAAAAATATGTTTTCAGTCGATTTTCACCTATCAATAATTTTGAATGTGGCGTTAGACAAAAATATAATATTTTTGTCTGTCTGTATTGTTCCAGAGCCGGGCAAATATATGTAAAGGCCAAATACTCATTATTTAACATCCCAATTAATTTACAACATATCTACGCTCTACGGCGTAGCACGCTCGTAGCCGCTCGTAGCCCGCTCGTAGCCCGCTCGTAGCGCGCCGGAGCACGTACCGACAAACCACATTACTCGAAATCATTCGTTCGGCATATTCGTGTTTACAAAACAATTTCATTCGGAGGAGCAAACATTGTCAACACGAAATAGACACGTGCTGAAGTTTCAGTTAATATAAAGTGACACTATATAAAAGCGGATAAAAGAGATGTTTTTGTAAATGCACTACTGGTTATAGATTTTTGTTTTACTTTTTAACCGATTGTTTGTCTGTATGTATGTTTTTTTTATGTATGTTCATCGATATTTTCGTCATCCATTTGGTAGAGGAAGCTTACGCGATGGTACCACATTTTATTAACTTTGCTTGGGTAGTTTTTGAGTTAGCTTCGATAATACGTATTTAATCCACTGGCTTCTCTTCATCTTGATAAATAATACTTTCTGTCACTGTTGTTTACGTAGCAAATAGTGATTACGAATTGGTACGGGGTAGGTACCATTACTAAAAAGTGAAAATTAAAACTCTTTTTCCAAAAAAAAAACCGACCAAGTGCGAGTCGGACTACGCACAATGAAGGGTTCCATAGTTGGGATGGAATTATTCCAAGAACAAACTTAACATTATAGTTGAAAAACATGTTCTCCCATACATTCCAACAGTAAATGTAAGTTGGCACTCACAATATTGAGAGATTTACCATGTTATTTTAAGACCACAAACTTCTTATAGGTTTTCCTATAATTTACAGGTATAGAACTATTTTCTGTATTTTTTTCAAAATTTTAGGCGTAGTAGTTTCGGAGATAGGGGGGAAAGGTCAATTTTCGTCTATTTTCTTAAATAACTTTAAAACGATTTATTTAAAAATTGTAAAAAAAAATATATATTTGAGACCCTCATAGTAAGTCCTTTCATTTGATATGTCACACGGTACAGTTTGAAAAACTTTTTTTTAAATTTTCTAATTTGCCCCATAAAAGTGACTCCCATATTCCAAATTCATTTATTTTCTTTAGCCGTACATGTTTGAGTCACAGAAATCCATACGTGAACCAAATTTCAACTTAATCGGTCCATTAGATTCGGAGCAAATTGGCTGTGACAGACGGACAGACAGACAGACACACGAGTGATCCTTTAAGGGTTCCGTTTTTTCCTTTTGAGGTACGGAACCCTAAAAAACAACCAACTTTCAAAAAAAAACACTACAAAGTCAAAAATTTCCGAATTCGGTGGCAAAAAACTAAAATACAGATCCAAAAACCGAAACTAAGGTTATTTTCCACTTCAAGTAGTGTTTTTTTGGAAGTCGGTGATTTTTTTTTTACAGTTTTGTCCTATATGTGAAAGATCTTTATTTTTACCAGGTGAAGGTGTGAACCTTCTGTATGTTCCTGTATCGTATTGTCTGGTCCATAATCGTTAGCCTGCCCGAAGTTCCAAAGCAATTGGATTTTAATTGTACCTCCCACGTTTGGCAGAGCAACATCTGCACAATTGTATTTTATTTGTTTCATATTGAGCTAATGTTTGCTCGACCGTTTCCAATTACTTTCAGTGTTCTCTTAGTGGCAATAAAGGGAGTTTGGGTAATGTTCTTGATCTTCGACCTTTGATAATGTACAGTGGGCTGCATCAATTGGGTACCCCAGTTGTATGAAAATTTTAATACAACTGGGGTACCCAATTGATGCAGCCCACTGTACGTTTTCAAGATAAAAGCTAATGGATAATTAAATATAGAGAGAGAGATATAATAGAGAGAGATAGCTTTGATTAAAGTTGCAAAATAGAAAAAAACTTTGTTAGTTACTAGCTGTATCCTATCCTACAGCACCCAAGGGAAATAATGGATTGCACTATTCACAGTGGAAGCTACAACGCAAAATAAAAAACCGGCCAAAAACGAGGCGGACTCGCGCACCTAGGGTTCCGTTCCGATTTATGAAAAAGTGTGCTATTTAGAGACATCGTTTTATTTTTCCTGTAATCTTTATATAAACTGCTATCACATAGAATAATTTCTGATTTTTCTCTATGCAAACTTCGGAGAAAGGGGGGGGGACGGTATTTTTTTAACATTTTTCATCAAAAGGCGAAAACTATGCGGCCTACAAAAAGAAAAAAATGTTTGAGAATGTGTAAATAGCGCTATTTCATATGATACCTAGGTACCCCACATGCCCTGGTAACTCCACTTCAAATTTCTAAGACCCCCTTTCAGTCCCTGCTGCAAAAAAAAAAATAAAATTCTTTCTTATTTGCAAAATAGTCTATCAAATCTCAAATCTCATCTAAAACTGTTCCAAATTTCAAGTTGATAGCATTAGTAGTTCTTGAGATATCCAGCTGTGACAGACAGATGGACAAAGACTGAGTCACACCATAAGGGTTCCTTTTTACCATTTTGGTACGGAACCCTAAAAAGAAGCAACACGCCATTTTCATACTCAGATACGTAATTCATTTAAAACTTTTCAAATCAAGATTCGTTCGCGATACATCGTCAAGTAAATAACATTGATGAAATTCTTTGACAAACAACATAAAAGTGGCGGTAACTCGAAGTATGAAAACAAATAAATTCAAGATGGTGGTCGTAACTGGGGTCTACTCCCTAAGCACGAAGCCCGTAGTTTCGGCCTTGGTTACGGGCGTTTCCTACTCCGTATCACCTACGGACAAATGATTGGTTCGGGGCCCGAACGAAGTATGAATGACAACACGATTTGACAGTTGTCCCTAGTACCGATGTGTTTTTGCCCGTCCGAAAAATTAAACTTTTACACTTGTTTTGATAGATCTTTATGTCAGACGGACGGATGAACGGACGGACGGACGGACGGACGTAGGGAGTAAGCCGCCTGACAGTTGCCGACATGGCTTCACTCTTTCGTTTGTCCTTCCACTCTTCGTCGTCGAGGTTCGGATTCAACTTTCGCAGTCAACAACTCATTCAATACAAAATATTTAATTTCCTTTTTTGTATTTTCTCTGTTTCCCGATTGTTTTCCGATAAGTCTTGCTTATTTTGTTTGCGATCATTTTCGCTTCTTCGTATTTATACATTTAATTTGAACATGTTTTTGTTATTTTTTTGCTTTTGTTTTCCAGTTTTTTTTTTTACCCTTTTTGACCTTGTGGCTATTTGTTGTCACGAGTATCTATTTTCAAATACCCAGTAAGAGCGAGAAGTTGGCGTCGCACAACACCACGAATTTCAAGTCGTTCGTGGTGCGAGTTCCGATTCATATAAAGGGTGAATTTTCCAAGTGGGCGTGTTTGGCCAAATCCGAAACTATGAGGAATAGCGAAATTACTCAAAGTAGGCTCGGGCTCGATTTTGATAAAAACTAAAACTGCACCCTTGGATTTTTGCAAAATCAATATTTCTAGCCAGGAATCGAACCCGTTGATTTTGAAAAAAAAAAACATAGACTGTATTATTACACCATTCGATAGTGTCGCTAATAAGGATAAAATTATGGAAAGTTATGCTATACGGCAAATAGTGTCCGACCGAAAGTTCGGTTTCGGTTTCGGTCGAGTTTCGGCAAAAAAACCGGGTTTCGGTTTAGTTTCGGTTTCGGCGGCAAACCTGCCGAAACTACGACCGAAACTGAAACTGCATTCGGGAGTTCCCGCACTGTGCTCGGTCATGTTCAGCGCGGTAAATTCTGGTAGGTAGATTCTTCTTTCAGGTAGTACTTACTCAAATAAACACCTCACCTATTTTAAGTATTTTTAAGGCGCAATTAATATATTTTTCGTAAATGAGGGGTTGTTATGTTGATTACCAATAAGTGAAAATGTCGAAGACTGCATAGCTATGTGATTTTTTTTTTTTTTTTTTTTTTTTTTTTTTTTTTTTTTTTTTTTTTTTTTTTTTTTTTTTTTGAGGGTGGGAAATCATCAAATAACTTCTCCCGCTCTGGGTGGAGCGGAAGGGCGTGTCAGACTTTTACTGACTAAAACCCACCCGTGTTCCTTCAGTTGCCTATGCCAGGGCCGCGGTAACCCCTTCGGACAATCCGCGACCCCAGCGGCGTCGGCCCTATTGGACCCCGTCACTTGCTGACATCTCTTTGAGGCGCGCGTGGAACACAACGCGCCGTCGACTCGGGCCTGGTCCTTACCGGACGGCGAGCTACCCGCTGCTCACCGTCCGTAGGCCCGCGCCTACGGTGGCCGGAAATCGCCCCGCGATTCCCGCCGCCCAGGGCGTCTCCTGCGGCGACTGAGGGCGTGAGGCTGCCTCTCCCTCACGCGTTCCGCCTCCTCCTTCGCGAGCATCACTGCTTCGCAGAAGGAGGTGACGGCCTCCCATGCACTCTCGCTCCGCACCATGGCCTGGACCAGGCTCGGACGCGAGAGATCGCCGCCGCCGATCGCCTCCGTGAGAACACGGCGGTGCTCTGCCCAAGCCGGGCAGACCTCCACTGTATGCTCCACCGTGTCCTCCGGGCGATCCACACAATGGTAACACCCGGGCGTTTCCTCCCGCCTTATGCGAAACAGGAACCTCCCGAAACAAAAGATAAACCCTGTGGTCTGACCTGTGTGTATTTTTAAAGCGCAATTAATATTTTTTTCGTAAATGAGGGGTTGTTATGTTGATTACCAATAAGTGAAAATGTCGAAGACTGCATAGCTATGTGATTTAGCTGCCACTTAAATTTAGAATTGTTTTTTTTTATTGTTTTATTACGGACGCTTTTAACGGTCATCGTTTTCACATGTATAATTTCAACATGAATGATGTAACTAATATTTTGTAACTATATTTTGATTTAAAAGAGTGTCCGTGGAGTTTCTTGCCCGTTCTTCTCCATAGGTACCTAGTTACTACGCTTTGGAAGCTACGCTATTACTACGCTAGTTACGACTAGCTTCATTTTTCTGACTGACCGACCCGTTGACAATTCAAAAGTGCCTGTAATTGGTTTATTTAAAATAAATGCTTTGAGTTTGAGTTTGATTTAAAGATAAATAACCGGTCAAGAGCGAGTCGGACTCACGCACCGAGGATTCCGTTCCGATTTCTGAAAAAGTATGCTATTTAGAGACATTGTTTTATTTTTCTTGTAATCAGTACATAAACTTCTATCACATAGAATAATTTCAGATTTTTCTCTATGCAATCATCGTAGATAAGGGGGGCGGACAGTATTTTTTTTACATTTTTCATCAAAAGTATGAAAACTATGCGGCCTAAAAAAACCGGGTAAGTTCGTGTCGGACTACGCACAGCATGAAATTATCCCAAGACTCAAACTTAACATTATAGTTGAAAAACATGTTCTACTATACACTCCAGCAGTAAATGTAAGTTTGTACTCACGCTATTGAGAGATTTACCATGTTATTTTAAGACCACAAACTTCTTATAGGTTTTCCTGTAATCTACAGGTATAGAACTATTTTAGCCTAAAAGTGACCCCCATATTCAAAATTGATTTATTTACTTTAGCCGTACGTGTTTAGGTCACAGAAATCCATATGTGTACCAAATTTCAACTTAATCGGTTCATTAGATTCGGAGCAAATTGGCTGTGACAGACGGACAGACGGACAGACAGACACACGAGTGATCCTATAAGGGTTCCGTTTTTTCCTTTTGAGGTACGGAACCCTAAAAAGAAAAAAATGTTTGAGAATGTGTCAACAGCGCTCTTTCATATCATACCCCACATGCTCTAGTAGCCCCACTTCGTAATTTTAAGACCCCCTATCAGTCCCTGTAGCAAAAAAAAAAAAAATTTCTTTCTTATTTGCAAAATAGTTCGGCAAACGTCATTCATCTAAAACTGTTCCAAATTTCAAGTTGATGGCATTAATAGTTCTTGAGATATCTAGCTGTGACAGACAGACAGACAGACAGATTGAGTCGCACCATAAGGATTCCTTTTGCCCATTTTGGTACGGAACCCTAAAAATAAAACTAACGTTAACTGACGTTTTCTTTATTTTTCTCTCAAAACATGATCCTAGTAGGTACGGAAGTTTCGGTTTCGGTTTCGCCGAAACTGAGACCGTTGCCGAAATTCGGTTTCGGTTTCGGTTTCGGTCGTAAAAACCAGTTTCGGTCGGACACTAACGGCAAACTAAAGGAAAGAGCTCATTTTCAACAAAAACTATTTTTATGTTTCTTATGTTAGGTAGGTACGTCTATTAAACCTTAACTGATTAATTGAATTGTAAAATTGTTGAATTGGAAATTAATCATATGAGCGTTTTGGATGGTATGTCTGTTAGCTCGTAAGACCAATTGAAATAAATAAATAAATAAATAAATAAATTCTTCAAAATGATGACCATTGTTTTCAATACCTAGCAGGATTCGACGTCTCAAGGATTGTACTGCATTCAGCATTAGAATATTCCTCATTGTTTCGAATTTGGCCATCCATGTCCACTTGAAAAATTCTCCCTGTATTGCGACCATCCTCAAGGAAGAGTTTGAGCTGAAGAGTGTCTTGTATCGGCAATTCCGCGGAAGGCTACGCGACACAACGCAGAGCAATACGACGCCGTCATTTCGTGTACAATAGTTTATTCATATTTTTGTGGTTTTTAGGGTTCCGTACCTCAAAAGGAAAAAACGGAACCCTTATAGGATCACTCGTGTGTCTGTCTGTCCGTCTGTCACAGCCAATTTGCTCCGAATCTAATGGACCGATTAAGTTAAAATTTGGTACACATATGGATTTCTCTGACCCAAACACGTACAGCTAAAGTAAATATATGAATTTTGAATATGAGAGTCACTTTTAGGGGGAAAATAAGAAAATTAAAAAAAAAAGTTTTGTAAATTGTACCGAGTGACATATCAAATGAAAGGGCTTACTATGAGGGTCTCAAATATATTTTTTTTATAATTTTAAAACTTTTTGTTTTAAAGTTATTTAAGAAAATAGACGAAAATTGACCATTCCCCCCCCCTTATCTCCGAAACTACTGAGCCTAAAATTTTGAAAAAAATATAGAAAATAGTTCTATACCTGAAGATTACAGGAAAACCTATAAGAAGTCTGTGGTTTTAAAATAACATGGTAAATCTATATATATAAAAAAATCAAAGTCCTGACTGAGTCACTGACTAATATACCAACGCACAGCCCAAACCAATGAACCTAGAGACTTGAAATTTTGCACATAGATACCTTATATAGTGTAAACATCCACTAAGGAAGGATTTTTGAAAATTTCATCCCTAAGGGGGTAAAACAGGGGATGAAAGTTTGTATGAAAAATCCTATCCCTTGAGTTAATAGACTTGAAACTTAGCACGAATATTCATCTAAGTAAATTATAAAGTTTATCATTTTTAGTTTTCCTAAACTACCCCCTAAGGAGGGAATGACGGTGTCAAAGTTTGTATGGAGGAACTTTAACACGCGGTCCGATTAACTCAAAACTCAGTTTTTATACTTGAGACCAAAAATTAAGACTAACGTGTATTCGGGTTTTCCAAAAATGTACCCCTAAGGGCTTAAAAGTTAATTTTATAGCGGAGGATTTTATTGGGGGCTTGATTAACTCTAAAATTAGTGTAAATAATGTTTGAGTCAAGTTATGGAAACATACGAGACGATTTTTGAAATTCTTTAGGTATCTGTGTTCGTGAAAACAGAGATACAGTTTATATGAAAAATCATATTAATTTGGTTAATGAACTTGAAACTTAGCACAAATACTTGCATAAGTAAGTAATAATGTTTGTCATTATTAGTTTTTCAAAACTACGCCTCAAATGAGGTTTAGGGATGTTAAAGTTTGTATAGAAGAATTTTAAAGCGCAGTCCGATTAAAAAAAAGGTACTTTGAGTCAAGTTAGGAAACTTGCCAAACGAATTTTCACCGATTTTGACGGCATATAGCTGATGTTTTAAGGAGTAACTTAGGCTATTTTTATTTTAGAAAAAGTAATTAGGGTTCCGCGCAAGAAAATTAAAATCCATAAAATCAGACAACCACGTACAGTCCAGTTCAAACTTACTAAGCCTCCGCTGTCTATTACGGCTATAACAACAAAATAATAAAAATAAAGCAAAGTTAAAAATTTAAGGGGTCGGTCCCCATACAATAAACTTTTCATGTTGAAAAAATAAATAAAAAATTTAATCTAGCAAGTCATGTCATTATTTCATCACCGCTGCTCTCAAAACGGTGAAGGAAAACATCGTGAGGAAACCTGCATGTCCTAGAACCAAAAATTCGAAGATATGTGACATCTACCAACCCGCACTGGGCCCGCGTGGTGGATTACGGCCCACTCCCTCTCACCGAGAGGAGGCCTGTGTCTCAGCAGTGGGAACATTATAGGCTGATTATGTGTTATGTGGGGTGTCATCGTCTAGAACTCATTGAGTAGAGTACAAACATATTTTTTTTATGTTTTAAAATTAAGAAATAGCGGGCCGTAAAAGTTGTAAATTTTAGACCATTTTTGTACGAGCTCTAGCGCAACAATTCAACAAATTAGGAATTTGAAACTTCTTAAGTAAGTAAGTACCATGAATACTGTATTTAATCAACAATACTGAAAACGACGATTCATAAGGTATTTTGTTTAAACATGGGTGATTTTCTGCAACTGCAAAAAATAACCTTGTATTTCACAGTATCATTATAAAATAAGTAAAAAGTTATCTTTGCGATTGTTAAACATATAATATGGTACGGAACCCTTCGTGCGCGAGTCCGACTCGCACTTGACCGGTTTTTATAAATATGTATGATATTCTGTAAGGTCATGGGTGATAATGTTAAGGGTCTTTGTTACCCGAATAAATGATGTATTATATTATTATATAATAAAATTCCATGTTATTGAGAATTTATTTTTGGACATTTTCTTAACTCTCTCCCTCAGAAACACAACCTTCGAAATTCTAATACACTACGTACGTACGTAAGCAAAACTATACACAAAGACCCTTCAATCAAATATTTAAATAAGTAATTCAATTAGTTTTATCATTCATAAAAACGTTTTACGTTCGAATATAAAGCCATATTATTTCATTCAAAGCGAGCGACGTCAAAATTTACGACGAAGTCGAGACAAAAAAGTATGAAATGATCAGGAAAACAGGTTTCGTATTCGAAATACATTTAAAAAAAAAAAAAAAAGTTAGATACTATATACTGTACGTATAGGTACTTATTACAGAGACGTAGCGAGGTTACTAAGCTACAATAATGTAGGTATTATATTATTGCAGCTATAAGTATCTAACGTTTTTTCTTATTATGGTGGACCTATTAAATATGTACCTATTTGTAGGTACTTAAAGAAATATGCACTCTCTGTCCCTATCATATCTCAAAGCTCTTTATTTCCGAACAGGATGCTAAAACTTCAAATTCAAATGTACCGTAGTTCGGCACCGTAGACAGCCGTAGACAGAGAATTCTCGGCACTTACTTGAATGATCGAATGTCAGCCTGCGTCACATAAGATTGCCCTTTGCATGAAGTTTCTACATAAAACGTTCCACTCCATAAAACATTACAAACAAGTTCATGGCAGTTCTAATTCTAAGACCACTAAATTAACTTCCGAAAACTATAAATACGGCCGATAAAACGTCGATATCGATTTTATCTACATTTTTTAACATCCCTCTTCGCTAATCTCTAATTTTACACCCATAGAGTAGGTCGTTCCTTTGACGGCCGCGAGGGGCGCTTCAGCCTCAAGTGCTAAACAAAACGAGGGTATCCATGTACAAGGTGGCATCTTCGATACCATCTCAAGATGCTGTGGCCGCGATATTTTTTCAGTGACCCACTTTCTTCGTGATTTTTTTAGCTGAGACCAAAATGATTCGGATATTCTGTCGACGATATTCGTTTTAGTGAGTTATGAATGTACGTGATGTGAGATTAAAAGAGGTACTGAAAGGCTTTTTGTTGTCTGTTTTAATTCTTTGTGATGTAGGGAAAATGTTCAAAATATTTTTGGTATTTATGTAAAGGTGAACTTTCTTTAGCGTTTATTTTCAGTCCTGTATGGCGTCTGAAGGTTGAAACGCAAACAACATACAAAGTCGTCATAATTTTACCTAAACAATTTGTGTAAACAAAATTTAAATAAACAGTTTTCATATCACAGTTATCTGATAATACTCTGCAGTACGACTCATTAATGTTCCAAACAATTTTGGTGTAGATAATTACTATATTGATCAAAATCAGAGGTTCCAACAATACTTAGTACATTTTGATACAAGTGGAGAACGTTTGTTACTGCATTCGAGGCGGAATAGATAGATATATAGATAGAATACTTACTCTTTATTATGCACACCAAAAAAATTACAGATATATAAATGTTGAAATTTGGTGGTCAGTGACATGGGCGGTCTTATTGCTAAAAGCGATCTTCGGAATTAACACCCGAGCCGTAGGCGAGGTTTTCTTTGAGCCGAGAACTGCAATAACAAATGTCCACGTGTATCAAACGACGTTTTCCAATACACTAAATATAAATAAAATAACGGAAACTATTTTTGTCAAGAATTATTAGGAAACTGTGATTTATACTTTCTTTTTTTTCCGCGCTTTGCTTTCGCCAGGTTGAAGGAGAAGCAAAGGTATAAAGCCGATAAACAGCCTAATATGAGAAATAGAAAACTTAAATATTTTTGAGTTTAAAACACAAATAAATGTTAATTTGTTCATAAACGTTTTTTTATTGTACATAATAATCATAGTTTTTGATGATACTTATTCTATATATAAACATTATTTAAATATATACAAAAAATATGGACGCCGTAAAGACGCATAATCTCTTTGCCGAGATTAAAAAAAAACATTCACGTCCGAATAGAGAGTTGTGAGTAGAGAGAGATAGAGTGGCATTGAACCAATTTGGTATAAGTTATCTGTGGCAATTTTTATTCCCGCACACGTGTTGGAAAATGAAAAATCGCACGCGTGTGAAATACATTGCATTGTGAACATTGATATGAACCAGTTTTCGAGGAAGTGTATTGAAAAAAATATTTTTCATAACTTATGTTGTGTTTGTATTCAGCTTTTCTACATTAATACCAGCACTGCAGGGCAGAGCCCTCTTCTCACACACAGAAGGCACGAGCATTGAGCACCACGCTTGCTCAACACGTGTCGGCGATTTCAGACTCATATTAACTATAAGTCCAGGTTTCCTCACGATGTTTTCCTGCACCGATTTCAGTAATGTCCAATATAAACTCAGAAAGTACAGAAATGAATTGAAAAAGTCTCATTGGTACTTGCCTGGATTTGAACTTACAACCTCGTGCACTAGAGGCTGGGTCATCACGATAGGTATCAGGCTTTCCGTTGAGGCTTTTTTGTTGTAAAAGTATTTTATATTTTAATCAAGGCTTCGAGCGCTGTGCCAGTTTTTAAACTCACCAAAACCCTCTGTGTTTTACGTGATGTGGCCACAATACGACAGATAAAACACACTTTGAATTGTACTTTGAAAAGTTTTATTTCATGTTCTATATACCTTTTGTGTATGTTCAGTTCCATAATGTTATAAGATAATAAACTTAGTTTTATAAACTCCAGACTCTATTTAAAACTAACAGGTCTACCATACCACCCATTGTATAGGAAAAAGTCTAGGAAAGTGTTGTTGAGACGAACTGGAACTTTAGAGAAACAGAAACGCTTAGAAATGAGATAATTTTCCTTTGCATTCCCGCTGACAAGTTCCACAACGGCGTATAAATTGTAGTACCATCAACAAATGAGGACTTTCTGTTCATAATAGAGTATGGCTCGTCATACAAGCTCAGTTTCCGGGCTTCGCTCAGCGCTGCTTGACCCGCGCTGACCCAAGGTCGTGCCTGGCCATTGTTGATCGTCTTTTGTTCAGACTCACACGCGCGATTATGTGACAGAATGTTTGTAGGTCAACCGGTATACCTCCTACTTTATACATAAAAGCCGCGAACTGTTCGAGACGACTTCCTTTCGGCTTTGAAAAGGAAGCGATGCGGTTGTTACCGGGGAAATGGAAGGCAGTGTGTGATGTATATGAGTAAACCTGCGTTGAATATTTAATGTTTTAGAGAAATGGGAATGTACCTATAATTTGGATGTGGGTTCCCTGATTTAATGTATTATATTTTTAGAATTAATATTTTAATGTCATTGCTAAATCCACAAAATTCCTAACTCTCATTAAAAAAAACCTTTACTTATGTTTCAGGACATTAATGGTCCTGTCATGAAAATCGGATGTTTTCCGAATTGTATCGCACATGTCTCCTCTACTTTTTATTCAGTTACAAATTTTTTGTGGCTTTCAAAGAATGCGGAAGACTTCCACTGAAAAGAATTGCAATTTTTTTGCTTCCACAGTTCCTTCCGATTGAATAAAACTCGAATGTAGAAAATATCGGAATGCTGACACTCGATACATCGCGAGTGGCTCTCGAGTCGGCGAGTGATTACTTTTCACTTGACGCACGCCACTCGCCGCCACTCGATGACACGGAACGACTCGATTACTGGAACGGTTTTATTATAAGGGCCCTCGCCCACTGCGACTTTTTGTAGCGATGCAAACGCGATACTGGTGCGCTTCTGTCGCGATGCAAACGCGATTCATTAACGGCACAAAAATATTTGCGATCGCTACAGTTGCAAGATGGACTCCGTTGAGGCAACATTAGTCACATTGTCTTTGGTGCTGCTTTTACGTAAGCAGCCGAAGCGTAACCAACGAAAGCTCGGTTCTCCACTCACGCGCCACCCTCCCTCCGTTCTCTCCCCGATATCGTCCGACACGGTCGCGCGTTTGCAGCGATACAGTCGCGATACTGTAGCGCGACTAACGCGCGTTAGTAGCGATGCAGTCGCGCATTTCGTAAACGCGCGACAGCATCGCTACAAAAAGTCGCCGTGGGCGAGGGCCCTAAAACCACAGACCATTCGCGACGACACTGCAGGAATCGTAAAAAAGTTAACTTATTGATGGAAATTGAATGTCCTGAATGATGTTCTTTGATGTCCTATAATAATATGTACCTATATACGTATGTTTTTTTTTTTAAATATCGCAGCTTTATGCTGAGATGGGAGCCTTTTTGGCCATGCACAGGTCTTTGTTTTTTAGTTTGAATTTTTATTTATTTTTACTTTTTTTTGTTACTTTCATATACTCCTTCTAAACTGTACTTCCTATGCGTTTCCCAAATAAAATATTTTTCTTTCTTTCTTTTCTTTAATTCTTTTTACCTTGTAGATACATAAAAAGTTACTCAACTTTTCTAAGAAGTTATTAAATTCCACTAAACAAGGTAACATTGCCGCGCAACTTGTAAGTAATCGTCAAATGAGTTATTAAAAATTTGGTACGTTAGCAACTACTTATGCAGAAAGTTACGATATTACAGTATCAAACTGACATTTGTGTTCGTGTAAATTAAAAATACACGAAGAGTTTTGCATCGAAGATGAATAAGCCAATCCAAGCCAATTCCAAGGTTCGAATACCCGAATACTTGTTAGGAAGGAATAAAGAAGATTGGAGCGCTCATAAAAAAAAAAGAGTTTTTCATTCGTGTGCGTCGACGTGGAAATTTGGAGTAATAAATAGAAAAGTCCCTGCGTCGAGTCGCACTACGAGTAGCAGCATTTCATTCACTAGACTAGATACTTTCTTCTGGTGATAGAATAAATCCTTTAGAGACTATTTTTGGAGGTTTCTACGAGACTTAGGTTTTTGTCTTGAATTTGTTATTCGGCCGTTTTTAGTAAGACTAAGGGCCTGTTTCACCACCTACGATTAAGTTCCTATTAACTTACTTGTCAGATAATTTCATACAAATTCTGTTCCATTTTTGAATTTATTCAGTGAGTAGTGACTATTCGGAAATCGTGAAATAGGCCCTAAAAGTATCGGAATCCCAAAATAGCTAGGTTAAGTCAAGTGTGGTGATTATCTATGTCATGTATACTCTTTAAACTTATTATTTGGAGTTATTTTAATAAAGATGAGAAACGTAATAAATAGCAATAGCAAAACCCCAAAATAAATCTCAAATAAATCTTAAATAAATCTTCATAACAAAAATAAATTCCAAAGTAATAAATGTGTTTCTCTTCCCCAGGTAAGCACGTCAACAATGCAGACTTCGGAACAATAAGTACGTAGAATTACCATAACGATAGCACAGAATTCGATGGCCGCCATTATCGAAAACGATTATTAAAATGAATAATGCAAATAGAGGTCCTTTAATATTATCTTCGTTGTTGAATATTGTTGTTAAAGTCATTTCGTAATACAACCAGGACAATAATAGCCATTGGGTTTCATAATATTTTGAAGGCCTTTGTTACACGATATTTTATATTGCGATAAAATCAATGGGTACAGAATAGATACCTACCTATTAGAGGTAATCAACTAGTCACATAAGTTTTGTATTAAAAATGCTTGTAAACATCGCTTCATTTCAAAGTAAAATCTTTATAAATTACATATCTAGGCTACATATCCACTATGAGTGTTTTAAGCATCAAATGTGAAGGGAAGTATGAATGAAGCGAAGAAAAAAAATATTTATATGCTCAAGTTCTGTTGAGTAGCGTTGCAATTAGTGCAACGGTCGCGCTAATGAGAGCTTCGCCGCCATCTTAATTCGCACCTCGCATTACAAAATGGCGGCCCTTCGCGAGCACACCACCATTATGCATCCACTCGCGAATTTCCAGAAAATATGACGAAACTTTATCAAGCTCGTGAATATTTATAACGTTACGGAACCCATCTACCTTTGAGAGAACGGGGACGTTCGCATCGTTCAACGCAATAGTCCATTCGATTGGGTTAATTGAATTAATTACTATTTCACTGTGAGTCCGATTTAATTGTGTTTTATTTCCTCGGAATCGTGGCCGTCTTTGATGATAGCAATTAAACGTGTAAAGTAATCCTTTGGACTAATGAGAGGTGTTCGTGTAATTTACTGTTTGGTATGTGGGTCGTGTTTATTTGTGTATTTTCTAGAAAAATAAGTAGATAGGTATCTAATGTTTTGTTAGAGATCGGAAAATAATTTGGGACAGGTTGAGAAGTTTTGCTAATAATCTTCCAATTTTAGTTGAAAGTTGTTTTACAGATGCAATTTCAATTTCCTATTTTCTTCCTAACAGATTTCCAATATTGTCTACTTTTCCATACCTACTCGAACAAAATATGGCATACATAAACGAAAATTAATTACTACATAATTTATTCGGGTCGTCTCCCGCGAACCTCTTCTAAGCCATGCTCAGGTGAAGGGGGAAGGGGGATAGAGTACACAAAATAATCACTGTGCTTACCTTTGAACCATATTAATGGTTATTCACTTAGGTATTTTAGGTTATATTCATGAATTCTGAATTTCTTCTTCAAATATCAAGTCAATTTTTTTAACAAAATTGTTGAACATTGAAAGTACTGTACAAATTGTAAGTATGATCACCATTGCCACCATATCATGCCAATTACTGCCCTGATAAACTTAGGGTAAATGAAACCTATCGAAATAAAATTGCGTGGATCGAAAAGGGGATGTTATCAGTGCAGATTAATGCTGCTACTTAACTTAACCCTTTTCTTTTAGTCAAACTGATATTAAGAAGAGTCCAACCATTAGATAGAATGACTCTTAGACACTGTCGTACCTTTTTTATCTTGGGAAAATTCTCATGAAAAACATCCCTGGATGGGGGATCTTAGCAGTAGTATGCATTTGCATTTGATACACCTTGGAAGGTTTAACTCTGCGTGAAAATTAGTTATTTACCTAATTTCACGCAGAGTTGGAACCAGCTCGCAGCTTCTGTAATAAATTAATTATACCCAACGCTCCTTCCAACAAAATTCTAACAGTTAAATAAATAACTCTAAACTTATAAAGAGGACGAAAAGTAACTCAATTGTTATTAAATCAGGTCATTCTTATCTCTTCTCGCGGTGTCGGCCCTCCAACATTACGAAAATAAAACAAAAGAAGTTCGAAATTAAACTTTCCTGAAAATGTAGGTAGCGATCCTTTTGTCGGTATAATCGAGGGGCGTGGCGGGTTCCGATCTTTACTCCCGACCCTAAATTATCTCGCTCCAATGGTTCCAGATAAAGATTAAACTATTAAACGAGCCCTCGGAACCTTTCTTAGTGTTTTATAACTTTTTTTTTGCCCGTCTTTACCCACCTGCCAGGATTTTTCCTTTAAATTACGAACTTTAAACTTTTTGGGTGATTTTTTATCTGTTTTCGTCGTTTTTTGTTGGCGATAGATTGATAGCTTTGTGAACGTTTTGGTCAACATTAGGTAATTATCTAACTATCTACCTACCTTTTTATCTTATCTACCTACGTCATAAAGTTTTCTAAAATTCGCTGTAATTTATATTTATTTTATTATTTTTAGTCTGTGTTATCCCACTGCAGGCAAAAGCCTCCCTTTCTCCTTTTTACTCCTCTCTGTCTTGAGCTAGTGTGGACCAATACTGACTGTAGGCGTCAAGCTCGTCTCGCCATCTTCTCCCGGGTACTTCGATGTCGACAGACGCTTTCTGGGACCCACATGTTGGTAGATTTTGCCCATGACTTGTTCGACATACGCCAAACGTGTCCAGCCCAGTCTCAGTTAAGCTTGTCTGCTTTTTGGGTGTCTTCCAACGTTACGTCTTCCGGTACGCGGTCGCCACTTCAGAACCTTTCGGCCCCATCGGCTATCTGTTCTGCGAGCAATGTGCCCTGCACACTGCCACTTAAGTTTGGCAATTCTTCGGGCTATGTCGGTTACCTTGGTTCTCCTGCGGATCTTTTCATTTCTGATTCGATCACGTAGGGAAACTCCAAGCATAGCCCTCTCCATTGCACTTTGGGTTAGCCTTCTAAAAATGTTGTTGTGAGCGACCATGTTTCAGGAATGAAGTTATCCGAAAAAGAACCGGGAGTAACCGACATAGCTAGCAGAATAAGCAAACTGAAGTGGCAGTGGGCTGGCCATGTTTGTCGAAGGACCGATGGCCGGTGGAGCAGACGGGTGCTGGAGTGGAGACCGCGTATCGGTAAGCGTAGTGTGGGACGCCCCCCAGCTAGATGGACCGACGACCTGAAGAAAGTGGCTGGGACAGACTGGATGCGGAAGGCGGAGGACAGGGTGTTGTGGCGCAGACTGGGAGAGGCCTATGTCCAGCAGTGGATTGCGAAAGGCTGAGTTGATGTTTCAGTACCGTAGGTCATCACTGGCAACACACACTGCTCAAAGACTATTGTCTTCAGATACTGCGGAGTGTGAGACAAGAAGATATTGCGTACCTAGCTTCCCGAACGCTGCCCAGCCGAGTCGGATTCGACGATTGACCTCTTTCTCGAAGTTGGATGTACTTAACTGGATAGTTTTTTCTAGGTCGATACTCGTCCACAACTTCGAGTGTATCGTTTCCGATTTTCTTGAGAGTGGGCGTTACATGGGCATTTGCATACCTTTGTCTTGTCCATATTAATTTTAAGACCAACTCTTTTAGAAGCTCTTCTGAGGTCGTCGAGCATTGTACTGAGGTCCTCCATCGTTTATGTTGGTGATAAAGCGACTTCGTATACACTTAATATCACCAACATAAACTAATTTTGCCTGTATTCCTAGTATGACTTTGCTCGTTTCAAAATGAAGCTGCTTGTCGACAAAACTATCCGCTTAATCTCAGATGTAACAACACCGACTGGCCTATGTTCCGGAATTCCATCGAATATCGGAGCTTACATCAACTAGACATGCTATATAAGCAGTAATTTTGCTCTGAATGGTTCAGGGAAAAGCAGAGACAATAAGGATAGGTATCATAAAGATCCATAATATTCCATTTCTTTCTTTTTCCTCCATTGTCTGCTTGCCATCGATTACAGCTGTAACAGACTTCTTATGAATGAAACTATAGACGATGAATCTACAGGGGTATTAAAGCTTCCTTTTCCTGCAACTTTATTCGTTTGTAATAGGTATATAGGCACAGAATAAATAATAGTACTAACGTAGTTTTATTTACTGACATAAACAGATATACTATGTATTAACAGGATGACCACTTATGTGTAAATAAAAGCGGCCAAGTGCGAGTCGGACTTGTACACGAAGGTTCCGTAGCACCGTATAAATATGTTCCATTATTAAGATCGAGCAGAAAATGCCAAAAATAACACGCTACTTGCATGCAAGTAGTCCCCTTTAATTTTTAACTGTATTTTATTTTTTGCTGTTTTAGCGGCCATAATAGTATAAACACTGTGAAGAATTTTCAACTGTCTACCTATTACGGTTCAAAAGATACAGCCCTGAGCCCTATGACTTACACTTACGCAAAATTCATAAACTATTTTCTCATAAAATTTCTATTGATAAAAATAATAATTATGGTATTACGAACATAGCTTCGTCGAAACTATGAACTACAAAGGCCTCATTTACGGAGACGCGGGGACGCGTCGCGCGTCGCCATGTACGGCGCGGCCCGCACTAAATTCATACATACATACACTTGACGGCCCGACCCGCGCATCGCGCCGCTCGACGCCCCGCGTCTCCGTAAATGAGGCCTTAGGTCTTTTCTCAAACTTGCAATTGTTATTTCATGAGAAAAAGGCTTTTGAAGTTTGCGTAAGTGTGAGATAAGTATTTCTGTTCGTGACTGTACTTATTTTTTTTTAACTCTTGCTGTTTCCTTATTTACACGTCTATATCTATACTTACTAATAATAAAGCTGAAGGGTTTGTTTTTTTGTTTGTTTATATGTTTGAACGCGCTAATCTCTAGAACTACCAGGCTGATTTGAAATGTTATTTTTGCATCTAACAGCCCAATTCTTGATTACGGCTATAGGTTATTTAACATCACGCTAGGACCATTAGGAGCTCGGCAAAAAGAAAAAAGCCAGAAAGAATGCTAAGCGAAAACGAAGTAAAAGCGCGTGGGTCAGAGGGACAAGAAAAATCGCGGGCAGAAGCTATAGTTACTTATAAACTGTATCATGTAACTGTATAAACAACAAACACATAATTTCCTATTAAATGCACGTACCAGTTAAATCAGTTACCGGATCTAATTATAGCACTAACTCGATCTGTTCATACTTGAGTCGAATCTGATTAGCGAAGCGGTACGTTCAAACCGGATGGTTCTATCGCCACCAGATGGCGCCACTTACCGATGCAATATAATTTATTGCGTTAACTACCGATATCCTGTTTTAGAATGTATTGCATAGCTCTAGATACAAATTGCACGCCATATACTTTTATTTATTTATTTATTTTAGGTACAATTTATGTACACACAGAAAAATACATAGATATACATGATACTTATAATTAGGAGTACAAAGGAAGAGTTATATCTATATTAATTAATAAATAAAGCTGAAGTATTTTTGCATTTGATAGCCCAATTCTTGAGGGAGGCTATAGGCTATTTAACATCATGCTAGAACCCTTAGGAGCTGAGCAAAAATAACAAAAGTCAGAAAGAACGCTAAGCGAAAACGAACTAGGTAGTAACGCGGATAGGCCAAGAAATTTCACGCCAACAAAGTCGCGGGCAGAATATAGTTATATTATAATATTATGGTCGGAGAAACTACTTGAAACTGTTTATTGGGACTGATTAATCACGGTCAACGACTTATAACTTCACTCTGATAGGGATATATAGCTAAAACAAATCAAATTATTTATTAGTTTGCACATATGGCTACTTTACTACCTACCTTAAAAGTAAAGAACGGTAACCGTATAGGATCTCTTCGTTGTCCGTCTGACTGTCTGTCTGTTTTTCAATCTGTCAAGACCTTTTTTCTCAGGACCGCGTTGAGGTATCGAGTTGAAATTAATATGGCCCCTTGGAGTTCTAAAAAAATCAGGCTCCTAAGTCAATGCAACAAAAAAATGCGCCCATTTTATGCGACATATTTTGAAGCTCGCAAGTAAATCAAAACCGGGTACCGGGTACCGGGTACTTACCGTTGACCTAGAATCATAAAATTTGGCAAGAAGCAAGGTCATACAGCACATGTAAAGGCAGAAAAAAAATCAGAAAATCATTAATTTGTAATTTTACGACATATTTTTTTTTTTATATTACAAACTATTGGCAGTTGGAGAATTGACCGTGACGTATATCAATGCGTGGGAGAACATGTTTTTCAACTACAATGTTATGTTTGTGTTTGGGATAAATTCATTTCAATTCCGGAACCCTTCATTGTGCGTGGTCGGACACTTGGCCGGTTTTTTTTTTATAATAGTCCGCCATGTTCTACCATCACGTGGGCATGCAAAAAACATGAGAAGGGTTTCCTTTTCCTTAATCCAAGGTGATTATTTTCCTGATATTAAAACGTAAAAGGCGATTTTTATGCTGCTAGTGATTATAGCCATAAATAAATCCCTTACTCCTCATGCCAAAATACAAGGTTCCAAATTTGTAAAATCACTTTCGTGAAGTGATTTTACAAATTTGGAACCTTGTATCTGGTCTCGACCTTACAAAATCTCCAACCAACCTCGCTTTTAATTAAAACAATCACCTTACTAGCAACTAACCAATATCGTTAGCCAAACATCGTTGTCCACTAAAACCGATAGAAATGGACAAAAATACATGTAATACGGACGTGATAAACAAACAAGTGCATGCAATATCTCGGCAATTACAGGCGAGCGCCGATCTCCAATATCCGGCGAGCACAATCAAGATGGCTGAGCTTCCGGCGGCCATGTTGCTACGTCACACTGATACATCAATTTGTTTACACCCTGTATGGGATAAGTTTTTAGTAATTAAACAGGGATAGTTTAATAATTAAAGGAAAGAGTGACGTATTTGTTATGCTGTATTTATTATAAACATTTCTTCACAATTTTAATTAATTGGGTTTAAAATAGTCAAAATCGTTCTCATTATCATATTTATTATGTACTATATTTGTAGTGTCTGATATGTTTTTACGTTATTTATTTTTACGTCTAATAAAGAAGTATGGTAAAAAAGGACATGTTGTGCCGGCCTGCAAAAATAAGTATCACACTTTTAAAATTTCATTTTTTTCTAAAATATAGAAGTATGTTTTACATGTTATTTATTTTTGAATAACTGGTATTGCCTCCTCGGGCTCTGTTTATAGCTTCGAGTCGATTTGGCATACTGAACACGAGGTTTCGGAGCCGATGTTGGGGAATATTCTCTCATTCTTCTATCAGGGCCTATTTTAGTGCCCTGAGGGTGGTAGGTGGTGGTCTGCGGCTTCTGACTAGCCTCCCTACTCATCCCAGGCGTGCCAGTTTTTCTTTTTCGAGTCCTTTTTGTTTCAAAAGTATATCTTGTGTACTTACTTAAAAAGTTATTGCAATTTTAAAAGTGTGATACTTATTTTTGCAGGCCAGTGTTGATTGGGATAAGGGCAGGAGAATGATGATGATTTTTGTGGTGTACAATAAAGAATACATAAATAAATAAATAATCGAGTTATAATCCAATAGTTAATTCATTCAAATTTCAAAGCTCCAACACATTTTTTTCCTCTCATCAGCTTCAATGCATTGGTTTTCCGAACACCCCGTGCAAAATGAACATCAAAGGTAATGCCACCGAATTTAAAAGTAGAAAACACTTACAAGTCAACACACCACTAACCTATTATATAAACTGTCTCCCTGTATAAATACCGTTAAACGTTTATAGGGCATGTCGTAGGGTCATAACAGGGATAAGGCTTCAAAGAACACTTTTACGGTAATAGGTCCCTCGTAGACGTAAATAGGTAGGAGGTAAGAGGTTTAATACCTGTTGAAGTCGCGACGTTCTCGACAAGAAATCAGGTTTCATCCGGCATCGGTTTCTTGTTCAAGGTTCTCGGGAATATGATATTTCTGCGCGTGGAAAGTTGCCACAGCTTTTATGAGTTATAGGTACTGTTCTAGATGGGGTTACTTGTGCTAAGGGTTTCGTGTGTAAGGTCAGATGTGGACGGTTGGGATAAGTTTGATTTGTTTTGTTTGTTATTATTACTTTATGGGGTATTTTTGTAGTTTTCCTTTGACCATTCTTGATATTTTGGTGTGTGGAAAATTGGAAAATGGTACTACAGATTTTTCAAATAGCCTGTCAGTAACAAATACTTACAGTGGATAGCTTATTAAAAGCCTCTACGTATTCCGTTTCGTCACTCCTTTTATACAGGGTGTAAGTGTAAACAGTTTCAATATTTTATGGGGTCATTATACTCATCATTATGAACAACTTTTACTACGGGACGAAACCTGAAATCACGAAAAAAATCTGCTGTTCCCTACATTTTGACGAATTATGCGAACATAAATGTACTGAACACCCTCTCACCGAGAGGAGGCCTGTGTCCCAGCAGTGGGAACATTATAGGCTGATTATGTAAAATGTACTGAACAGCTGATTTTTTTTCGCGATTTCAGGTTTAGTCCCATAGTAAAAGTTGTTCATAATGATGAGTACAATGACCCCTTAAAATATTACCACTGTTTACACTTACACCCTGTATAAGCTAAGCTGTAGCTACTGAACTGCCTAGATCGCACAGGAAAAACAATGTGTTAATTTATCCATTCTTAGACAAGACAGAAACAAATCTGCTGCCTCTATTATTCCAAGCCTTTAAATATTAGTAACTTATGTATATGGTAAATAAACCAAGTAGAGCCCGGACCGCGGCTATTTGACGCAACGCTACGCATCTTTTGTATATTATTAGTAGAATTTGTTATCTGGCTTGCCCGTACGTCACGTGGTAGCGTACTCGTAGGTCACTGCTGGGACACGGGCCTCCTCTCTTCGAAAAGGAATGGGCTGTAATCTGTACCACGCGGCCCCAGTGCGGGTTGGTAGATGTCACATGTCTTTGAATTATTTGGTTCTAGGACATGCCGGTTTCCTCACGATGTTTTGCTTCACCGCTTTTGAGAGCAGTGGTGATGAAATTATTTACCCAAAGTAAAGCGCCTGCCTGGGTTCGAACTCTCGACTCGTTAGTCGTGGCTGTGCCACCACTGCTCTCGAGGGCTGCTTCCTGAGACCACAATCCAGTTACCTAAACTAAAAACACAAGTTCCTGGGTTGTTCGCCGCTGTGTCGATCAATTCGGTACACACTCGCCGCGCGGTAACGGAATCCTATGAGACTGTAAGCTGTGGCGGAGTGCTCGCCGGCTTAGCGTGGAGCTGCACGTTCGACCGTCAACTATACGAAAGTTTCGTGTGCTCGCGTGATGTGCTTAAGGCTAAGGCTTGGAGTTTGAGTTTGTGTGAGTTTTGTATGAGTACCTGTAGGATGTGGTGAAGTGTTGTTGGGTTATTTTGTAAACGAGAAATTGAGTGCTTTTTAGGCAAGCGTAAACTAATGAATATCACGTCATCGCGTATCTTTTCGTGAGATTAATTCTAGTGGAGATGAGTACTGAAAGATGAAAGGCGACTAACAAAAAGTATTTACAAGGCAGATGTGAGTGGAAACGCCGGGAGGGGATGAGTTTATATACTTAGGTAGATAAGTACTGCTGGTTCAGTTTCTGTCTTGCGACTAATATAATGATATATGGACTCATTGATACCTATATTTTACCGAAACTCAAAATGTTCGGTATGTAGTCGAGGCCCGTTTTTGTCCCAACTCCTTATCGACATCTAACTTTTATGATAAACAAAGATAATCCGCTATACATACCACTGAAACTTTAGACGAGTAACCGAACAAATTCCTGTAATAAGATATTTACCTGCTTATGTATAAAGTTATATTAAGTCCATGAAAGAATTTCTGGCGAAAAATATAAATGTAGTAGCGGGGATCGGTTCATGAAGACATCATAATTGTGTCCCATTGTTGTTGGATACTAATCTAAGGGTTGATTGCCTGTTCATGAAGCTTTGGAAATAAAGTAATTGTAAGATGTAGGCAGGTAGCTTCAGTTATTGTTAACAATACAATAAGATACTTATAAATACAATACACTTTTGTTCTATTATACATCTAAGACGATAGTAAATCCTACTAGGATACAAATAATCGTTCAGATGAATTAAACAAAATAAATGTTTTTTACTACAATACGTTTTCTCGAGAGGGGCTCGTGGCTAAGTATAACAGCTGCACGGGTTAATCGGTCAGCTACGCTTGCCATGGTAGGTCCGTGGTTGGGTGACCATCTTTACAAACCGAGACTCCTCTGTGCCTCGGAAAGCACATTAAGCCGTTGGTCCCGGCTGTCATTCTTAGATCTTTGATAGTCGCTCGGGTCGTCAGAATCCCAATAGTCTGACAACCAGTCTTACCAAAGGGGTATCGTATTACCCTGTAACTGGGTGGTGAAGGTCAGATAGGCAGTCGCTCCATGTAAAATACTGGTATTCAGCTGCAACCGGTAAAGACTGGAAGCCGACCCCAACATAGTTGGGAAAAGGCTAGGCAGATTGATTTACCTACTACAGTACGTTTTCGTATGACATGGGATGTAAATGTCGCCCAGAAACCAGTGCTGTGTGAAGATGCCTGTGTATATACAGCACTTGAGATTTTTCAATACATGTCTCTACGTGACAAGCGCAATGCAATAACTCGTAGCAACTACTAGCAAGTCTATTGTAGCTGCAACATTAATAACAGAATAGATTTCACAATACGCGGCCCGTCTGCAAGTTTTGTCATTAAAGCTCCAATTACACGTTGCAAGTTTCTGGAACGTTCAAGAGCAATAATCGTTCAATTCTTTTGCCATTCAAGAATTGCATGCAAGTGTTGCGATTTCCAGAAAATGGCATACAAATAATGCAAGTTTTGCCATTCAATAAAATCGCATGCGACTTACACCAAGGCAATGAAATTGCAAGGCGATTATTAAATTCATCTTTTGCCTCGTCTAAACATAGAGTTGCTGCGTCCTTGTGCAATTGATTCAAGACCCGTAATGTGCTGCCATATAACTCATTCAATTTGATTGAACGTCTTGTTTTGTTCGCTCATGTTTGAATGATCGATTTTTTTATGCCAGAATTGAATGCGATTTTACTATACGAGTATGAGTGATTTTATTGTACGTGCTGCTTACACCTATACCAGTTTGGAACGGCAACTAACTTGCCCGTATCGTGCAACAATATTGTACGGGTTTTTTAGTGCAGTTAATTGCCTTTCAATTTTATGGTACAGCACAGGCAATAAACTCGCTCCGTGTAAATGGAGCTATTTCTTTTTCTGATTTCGGAGTGGTACACTATATACAAGGTGTAAAATAAATAACCCACAACCTCTTAAGGGGTCATTGTACTCATCATTATGAACAACTTTTACTATGGGATCAAACCTGGAATAACGAAAAAAAAATCAGCTGCTCCCTACATTTTGACGAGTTTGATGTAGATAAATGTACTGGTCAGCTGATTTTTTTTTCGCGATTTCAGGCCATAGTAAGAGGTTGTGGGTTATTTATTTAACACCTTGTAATAAATAGGGTCTTGATAAATACGAGAAATAACATCAAATAAGTTCTGTATTGTATTGTGGATAGAACAAAGGTACATAATTTTAAAGACTAACGAGCAACTACGCTCGTTAGTCTTTATTTTCATTCGTTTCTTGTTGTTTTTATACTGACTGAACATTTTTCTAGAGGCTGTTACCGAGGAACCAATTTATCTAAGTTCGCCTGCACGAAATGCTGCGAGCTGTAGGTACTGCGTATAATTTTCTTTTACAATAAATAACGTGTGTGACAGTTTCCCGCACTATTCGGATATTAAAGGGTTGTATTTTGTATCTGAAAGTGTACTTGCGACACGAGAGTGTCGTTTAGGGTTCCGTACCAAAATGGTAAAAAAGGAACCCTTATGGGGTGACTCAGTCTGTCTGTCTGTCTGTCTGTCACAGCTGGATATCTCAAGAACTACTAGTGCTATCAACTTGAAATTTGGAACAGTTTTAGATGACGTTTACCCAACTATTTGCAAATAAGAATGAAATAAAAATATATGTATTTTTTTTGCAATATGGGGTGAAAGGGGGTCTTAAAAAGTGGAGCTACTAGGTCATGTGGGGTATCATATGAAAGAACGCTGTTTGCACATTCTCAAACATATTTTTATTTATTTTTTAGGCCCCACAGTGTTCGACTTTTGATGAAAAATGTAAAAAAAAAATACCGTTCTCCCCCTTATCTCCGAAGTTTGCAAAGAGAAAAATCTGAAAATATTCTATGTGATAGACGTTTATGTAAAGATTACAGGAAAAATAAAACAATGTCTCTAAATAGCACACTTTTTTTCAGAAATCGGAACGGAACCCTCGGTGCGCGAGTCCGACTCGCTCTTGCCCGGTTTTTTTTAGTATGTCTATGAGATACCAGTACTTTACGCCTAGATCCACGAATGACAGCCCCAACAACAGTCGACCAACCGCTTGGCGATATCCCGAAAAACACGATGAGCACTCGGACTCCACATAATATTCAGCCCGGTGTTTCAACCCCAAACTGCTCAAACATAATTACATATAGCTCCCAATAAGGCTGTTATACTTGCACCCTTTGTGGTTTTCTACACCTGCAGCAGCCGCCCCAGGTAGATATAGATTCTTGATGGTTATATACTCTTAAACTCGTATATGCTAGAGTTTTAATTTATTGGAGCATTGTCGTCCCCAAATGATATGAAGTGCAGTTGCAGACTGAAATGTTACTAAAATATCAGTAGTTAATACATACATAATATATCTTGTATTGTCTCGAGATCTCAGTTGAGACAGTATTGTTACAAATTATATTATGTGAATGCGGGACACCGGCTGTCGTGGGTACAATGACTGATGTTGTATTTGATCTGCACACACAATACATTGATGCAAGCATAATAATTTATCGTTATATTGCATGATCAATCAAGTTTTATAAAACAATATCGAGAACGGGTCTTATCGCGATATTCTTTTTTTACGAGGTAAACAGGTACCTACTTGTTTCCCGACGTTTCGACCGCCTTGCAGCGATCGTGGTCACGGGAGGACTGATGACAACTCAGCGACGTCTTCGTAAAGTGCGGGTATGTGCATCTACCCTCACTTGGTCTTCACAATTTTTATAAATGTCACTGTCGGTACTTCTACACACAACACTAAGGACGTCTACACACTGGCGGACCTCGTCGGACGACCGGCGTTGCTTGCACTTGCTAATGACTGGATTCCAAGTTGTAGGCAGTCGGTATCCATCCTCTCTGTTGAAATTTTTTTTTTTGTTTTTTTTTTTATAAAAGAATATCGCGATAAGACCCGTTCTCGATATTGTTTTATAATGTGTACAAATCGCGAAAGGTTTTGATTGTACATAGTGTACATGGATTACAAATGATCCGATTAGACTGCCCGTAGGAAATACTTACTTAGGATTGTAATACAAAATTTAAAACTACACCCGATCCTACCTACGATGTACTGATGCCTTTTCGCGACCTAAATGGTATTGACTATTGGGATGGCTAGGGCTACTAAAACGCTGAGTATAACTTGCTAAAAACAATTAATTTTTTACAGAATAAAAGGCTACGCTAAAATTATGGCTACTGACAATGCAGGCGAATGCACACGGTTGCTGTCCGAATATGCAGAGTCGTCGGCGCGCGCTCAACGCGGCGTTATTGATTCTGTATATCAGCTAAAGGGTGTTCGTATAACATCGAACAATGTCTCAATGTAATTTTCAACTATGTACTACTTTATCTTCTTCTATATAAATAAAAGAGAAGTCCTGACTGACTGACTGATTGACTGACTCATCAACGCCCAGCCCAAACCCTTGGACCTAGAAAGCTGAAATTTTGCACAGAGGTTCCCTTTATAATGCAGACAAGGAATAAGGAAGGAATTCCCGGTAGTACGTTCCCATGGGATATTTTCCGACATCCACGACGGCGAAGCCGCGCGGGAAGTGCTAGTTTATCATATTTTGAGCATTTTTGAAAGTTCCTTAGGGCCGCGTCGTTTTGGTTAAAGCAATCGTCGCGTTCATATGTCACTTTTGGTTCGGTGAATCAGAACGAGTGCTTGCGTGACGATTACTTTTTAGTGTTCCGTACCCGAAGGGTGCCAAACGGAGCCTACTAAACCTCCGCTGCCCGTCTGTCTGTCAGCGGGCTGTATCTCGTGAACCGTAATAGGTACCTACACAATTGAAAAGTTCACCGATTGTGTATTTCTATTGCCGCTATAATAAAGATAAAAAATATAAAATAAAGTTAAAAATTAAAGGGATTCCTATACTAGAAACATATTTTTTTTAACAGAAGTATTTTTTAACACGTTCCTTGTTTCAGTACAAAGTTATAAAATGTATTCGTACGCCCACCTACAATCTCGGCCTAAATTGACAATAATCATTATAAGGGATTACAATGATTACATATCATAAATACTAATACGGCCTAAAAAAAAAATTTCCTAAATACTGAAAAAAAATATGACTCCCTAAGGAGTCATGAAGGTGTGAACTAAAAATTGTGTGAAGTTGATGACCTACCCTCGGATTTTTTTTTTTTAATTTTAAATTATACATTTCACCCTCAGAACCAGGTTGTAAGACGAATAAAAATTTAAAAAACGATGCAAGGGCTGGTACAATAAACTCATTTCAGAGGGACAATCTTCAAAACTTGCAGGTACGAAGGCTTTTAAAGTGATAACGTGGTGCCCCAAGTGTAAAATAGTACTCTGCCGTCTATGTTATAAATTTATAATTGCATTGATTTAATTTAAATAAATAAACAACAATGCCTAAAAAAAATTGTTCTATTTTACCCTCTTCAACTGGCAACATTTTACGGCGGCTCTTTTAAATTTTCGTTAGCATTTTTATCTAACCATAAGTCCATGAGAATCTTTTTCCTCTTATTCAAACGTCCAGTCAAATAAAAAACATCAAATTTACTTCTGGATTGTGACTCCAACAAGAGTCATGGACATATGAGTTTGGTATGAATGTGACTCCTATGGAATCATTGGACAGTGAACGTGTTAAATAGTGTTAAATATTGAACGGTGGTACCCTTCATGTTCAAAAAAAAATACTGGTATTCAGCTGCATCCTGTTAGACTGGAAGCCGACCCCAACATAGTTGGGAACAGGCTAGGCAGATTGATTGGTACCCTTCATGTTCAAGTCCGATATTTTGAAACTCTTATCTTGCTCCAAACTAACATGCTTGCTAGCGGATATGACGTCATTTCGTGCCCGGATACCAAGGAACCCTTCCAGCAGCTGATAAGACCGACCGTCCTCATAGACTGCCATTCAACCTTAATTCGATCACAGCAGGTTTATAGTAATCCGAGGTACGTAAATATTTGTTAAAATTTTGCCGACATCATCTAAGTGACGGGGGTCGCATATTTTAGTCTATGGAGGGACGAGGCCGTTTGTTTCAGTATTTATAGAAGGTTCGATTGAAATTCACACAGTCAATCAATATTATTTCGCTTCATGTCAGCCGTATCCTGTTTTGGCTTGTGCGTTTGTACAAAATTGCCAGTTGATGTTCCTAATACTTACTAACTTCGCCTTATACCTACGCTTTGCAGCCGATTTTGAAAAATCTTTGTCGAATCTTTCTTTCATCCATCAGTAACGGAAATGTTGGGTTGACTTTAGTATCCGGTCGCACGAAAATGGGGGTGACAGTGGTTGAAGGCCGTTGGGGTTGGGTCCCTGATTGTAACGATATCACTCTTATTAAAAGGGATTGCAAAGAAATTTATACTAATTGTTTATAACCTCAAATTACATAAATAGTGTAACGAAACGTTAAAATGGGCGATTGACAACCAAATCTGTACCAGTATATTGTCTGTGGTGCAAAATGTCGTGTAAAATTGATAAAACGGAACGTAGAAAGAACTGTGAGTACTTAGTAGAAATTGTGTTCAGTAGGAAGTTAGTGTTTCCCCACTTTATGATTAAAATAGGTCGAATCTGTCCCAAAACCGAAGCGGGGCACCCCGATTCCACGTAGTCTTTTGGCTGGCACACTAGAGTGTATTTAAAAATCCGGAGGCGCGGAGGGAGAGCAGCCCCCGCCCGCTGTAACAAAGGTTAGGCACCCGTGCGAGCCGCAGCGGCTGAGGCTGGTCGCCGGAGGCGACCAGTAAGCCGAAGCTGCGGAGGTGAGCTCGGGTGCCTGCCCTTTGTTACGTAAGGGCGAAGGGGCTGCACTTCCCGCAGCTCCGGAGACGTGCAGAAGCAACTTTGTGTTGACAAAAGTGTTTTTAGGTTAGGTTACAATAATTTGTTTTTCTCAGGAATGGTGCGTTCTCTTTTCATGGGAGTGGTACCTGGGGGGAGGGGACACCCCCCTCCCCTCCCCCTCCACCCCCCACCCTCATTTTCGTGCGACCGAATACTAAAGTTTTACCGAATTCGACCAAACTGGTCCGGTTCGAATAAATTTAGAATTTTTGAAGTTTCTCAATACAAAAACTGCTAGTCGTCAATTTAATTCTACAGATAAAACACATCTGACTTTGATCAAATTAGCTCAAAACAAGCAAAAGAAATAGAGCAGAAAGAAGTGGCCCATTCAATAGTCCATTTAAAATGCCTAACGGCGCCTCTTCACAATCGGCGGTCATTTAAACTTTTATCCCGTTTATCACCCCCTTTAGGATTATTTTTGAGACAAAAAGTAATTCATAATTCATAATTCATAATTCATAATTCATAATTCTTTATTGACATAATTTTTACATAAACTTGTTTGAAGCCTCTGACTCCTGAACTAGGTGTAAGTACCTGTATGTCAGGAGGCAGCGCACTTTCCCATTATATTTGACTTAGGAACTAATGTCAACAGAGGAATAAACAAACATTTGCGCCACAAAAAATGATTCTAAAAGAAGTTACAATTAAATAAAATAAAATAAAATACAACAACAGAAATGAAAATTAAATAAATCAGAATCACGGAAAAATGGAATAACATTAAAAATATAATTAATTCTTAAATTACTATATGTGTATGTGTATGTGTGAAGTGTGTATGTGTGCGTGTGGGTGGGTTCCCGTTCGTGTTTTTGTGTATGGGTAGGTGTACGAAAGAAAGGTATGTTTATGTATGTGTTCCTATATTGAATGAGATTAATTATTGATTATTTTCTCTACATCCTCATAATCAAGTGTAAAGAGCCAGTTTTTTACTCTAAGTTTACAATCAAGTAGCGTTAGCGGATAAAGATTTATGATTCTATTAATTTTGTTGTATAAGTATACAGAAAGAAAAGCGTATTGTCGCCTTGCAAAAGCCGTGCGACACTTAACAGATTCAATAACGTTTGGAGTTGTTCGCTTATATCGAAGTTTAACTGGATCATAGGGGGTAGATACGTGTTTTTTAGTAATAATCTGGAAAATAAAAAGTTGTCTTACTGTAAATACCCGGCACAACTCGTATAATGACTTCGTGGGAAATCTGTATGGTTTAAATGACATTGTTTTTAGCAAGGACCGTTGTGCTCTTTCCAGGCGTAAGAGATGCGTTTTACATGCACCTCCCCAAGCCGAAATACAGTAACCAATCACCGATTGTGCCAGTGCATAATAAACTGTACGGAGGAGATCGCTGTCAGCTATATGCCTCAGATTTTTAAACACCCATGTAAGCTTCCTGACCCGTGACGAAACCATCTCGATGTGTGGTAAAGTAGCCTATGTCTTTCCCCAGGATGCCATCTATCTCCATGGCAAATTTTATCGAAATCCGTTCAGTGGCTTAGGTTAGCTTTTCAGATCGTCAATCGTCTATGATCGTCGATTGTGAAGTTCCAGTTTAATAAAAAGTACGTTCCATTTACAAAAAAACTTTGAAATTGGATCACTTTAGTAAATGACTGCATCGCAGTCGTAGCTGTGCTGTGCTCATTTTCTTTTTTTAAATATAGGCCATCATGTTTTTCTTCACTTTCTTTGTTGAGCCGAGCACACACTGGCACAATAGAAAATGTATGAGAAGTAACACTTTTTATATCCGACTAGAGAGCAGCAAACGTAGGATTGTGTGTTACTTTAAGAAAATGTGCTTCGGTTAAAGATAAAAATAAACTAATAAGACAGCGCTAAGCAACTGTGTAACCAACGAAATACGAATGATAAATTCGTTGTGTGTAACTTAAAATTAAAGACAGATTAACATTGATCATTTTGATTCCAACACTGGAAAAAATAAGCGATCCATCCCTTCAATTTAAATTGCCGCGAAAATGAATCTAAGAGATGACGCTGCAATTTTCAAATCATGATAAATTACCGGTTTCATTGCAAGGAAGTTGAACGATTCATTAATTACCGCTCTGAGTGTTGACTGAACAGTTTCACCGTTTGATTTGAGTTGCAATTTTATGCAGAAATTCTGTAGAGTTAAAAATAAAATTAATCACACACTTTATTCTTACAAACACACAAACTAAGAATAAAGTGTGTGATTAATTTTATTTTTATTGTAATACTTCAATTATCTATTAATTTCTATTTCCACAAAGATTGTATGTGTGTATGATTTTTTTATTATTTACTAGCTTTTGCCCGCGGCTTCGCCCGCATTTATTATACATATAAACCTTCCTCTTGAATCACTCTATCTATTAAAAAAACCGCATCAAAATCCGTTGCGTAGTATTAAAGATCTAAGCATACATAGGGACAGACAGCGGGAAGCGACTTTGTTTTATACTTGTAGTGATAGTGACGCATCTCATAATCACGAATGGATGATTAATGAACATACAAAACCACAACAGTCTTTGAAAGCACAATTTAAATTATAACTATGGAAACAGTATGACTTTGTCAACAAACACTGTATCAATTCTTTAAAAGGTCCCATTAAAATAGATGAACTTTTACTATGGGACCAAACCTGAAATCGCGAAAAAAAAATCTGCTGCTCCTTGGCTGCTCCCTACATTTTGACGAGTTTGGTGTAGGTAAATGTACTGAACAGCTGGTTTTTTTATCGCAGTTTCAGAGTTAGTCCCATGAAAGTTGTTCATATTCATGGGTAGAAAACCCTGTTATTTGTCTATCTATTTTAATGGGACCTTATATAGCTTGAATAAGTAAAAAAAACTGTAATTACTGTAATTAGGTAGGTATAAATACCTATCAATAATTTGCTTATCAGTGAGGTATAACAGAAAATAAAACGTGTGAACTATTTCTCATGCTGTGCTATTGTTGCAACCAGCTGTCCATACTTCGCGAGGGGAGAAACTGGTATTTTTTATGGTTCCGTAACTCAAAAAGAAAAACGGATCCCTTATAGGATCACTTCGTTGTCCGTCTGTCTGTCTGTCAAGACCCTTTTTCTCACGAACGCGTGGAGGTATCAAGCTGAAATTATTACCAAATACGTTGGTCTATGGTCCCTTGGAGATCTAACAAAATCAAGCATCTAAGTTAACGCAATAAAAAAATACGGCCATAAAAGCTACAAGTTTTGATTTTCGCAAATTTAAAATCAAAACCTATAAGGGTAATTCCCGATGACCTAAAATAATGAAATTTGGTTAGAAGCAATAAGGTCTCACATCACAAGTAAAGGAAAATGTCCGAAATCGTTATTAGGTAATTTGTTACTACAGAAAAACAAATTGCGATTACAAACTTAAATTTGCAGTTGGAGAAGTGACTGTGACGTACATTAATGTATTGGAGAATAAGTTTTTCAACTAGGTACAATATTAGGTTTGTTTTTGGGATACATTCTTTTCAACTACGGAACCCTTCATTGTGCGTGGTCCGACACGCACTTGGCCGGATTTTTTACACTTGTCCCGTGGTGACCCTGTCTTACAAAGCAATAAATTATAATTATTTTTTACACTTGTCCCGTGGTGACCCTGTCTTACAAAGCAATAAATTATAATTATTTTTTACACTTGTCCCGTGGTGACCCTGTCTTACAAAGCAATAAATTATAATTATATATATATATATATTATATATATCACTTATTTACACATTTCACACTCATATACATACAACACACTCGCACTTAAACTTCATGAGAATGATATGCAGATTTAATTTATTTTACTATTATTAGAGTAATCGTTTTTGTTTGACAGCCACGATTCAGGCTCTGCCTAGTGTGGTTTCACTGTTATTTTTGTAAGTTGTAATTTGAGTTGCTAATAAAGTTATATTATATTATTATATTATATTATTATTATAATTATTTTTACACTTGTCCCGTGGTGACCCTGTCTTACAAAGCAATAAATTATAATTATTTCTAGCAACTGCCCGTTTACCAGATTGACCAGTGGACAATCGACCCCTGTTTAGCTACCTACTTAGTTCATTTAAAAATGGATTCACTCTCTCTCATTTTCATCAACATCAAAAGTCGTAAAAACTGATAAATTGTCTTTGGAAGTGCAAACAGGCCATAGTAACTTATTAACGTGTCTGTAGAAAAAGGTACCAACTAATGTAAAAAAAAAACACATAGGACATAAAACTTAAAATGGCTAAAGACCGTTGAAAATAGAATGTAATAACTACGCCACATCCCGTATACTCTATGCTTTTACCGCGGAAACGTCGATGCACGTCCGACAACAAAGTTAGCTCGGTTGTCCCAAGCAGGAAGCGGTGACGTCATCGCGTAGGGGTAGCGTACCTCCAGTATGTATACGGCCATTAGCGCCCTTTGTATTAACTTTTTAAACTTCGGTGTTGGACGCGGCAAAAGTTTGAGCTGCCACATGTTAGGGTATTATGCTTTTTAAGCTTGTTTCCTTTTTAATATTTTTAGCCCGTAAATACGTAAGTAGCTGGCGTAATGTTTTTGTTTGGCTTTTAGCAAATATTAATAATAAATGTTTGAAGACGAAAGGTTTTCAACCAGTGTGTCCTGCCCGTTATGACTTATTACGGTGCCGAAACGTCGTGGACACTGACAGTCGGGCTGGTCCAGAAATTCAAGGTCGCTCAGCGTGCAATGGAGCGGGCTACTATGCTCAGAGTTTCTTTCGCAGGGGATTGCGATAGGCTGAATTGATTGGTTAATCGAAATCAACATTTATCGCTCTCTCTCTCCTTACAACGATAAGTACTTATGACTATTATTATCTTAACACATGTATTTATAAATTGTATGTATATATGGTACACCACAGACTACCTACAGTATTCTCTCCTTTCTCCCCATAATCCATCCAAAGGTTGTCTGTAAAAGATCGCTTTTAGCGATAAGACCGCCCATTGTGTCACCCTATGTAAAATTTCAAAATTTATATCTGTAATTTTTATGGTGTGCATAATAAAGAGTATTCTATCTATCTTACGTCACGCCTGTTTTCCAGAAGGGTTAGACAAAGGTGAACCTGTAGTACACCCGCAGAGTTATTGGTTTTTCCATCAGGATCTACAACTTTTATCTTTTACAGGAAATTAACAGAATTATGCAGTGGATAAAAATCTTCTCCAAAATTCGGTCAGTTTAAGTCAAAACTCACTAGGTATATATTATATTAATCAGCCAACTGAGCCAACGACCCAAAAATAACTTACTAAGAACAACTTATTATCGCTAAATCACAACAAACTTAGAACTAATAACCGTGTCAGAATGTAGGCCGCAGTAGATGTCGCTACTGTCGTCTTGTTATCGCGCGCCCTATTTCTGTCACTAACTAACATTCGGCACTTCTGAGTCGATCGAACGTCTCTTTAAAGTCTGACGTAGTAGGTACCGTCGCAGAACTTTGGAAGATAGGGCTATGCTTTGGACCTACCGCTGTGTGCATGTGACATAATTCCGTGGTAGGTACAGCGTGAAATGTGTTGTCATTGCAAAACTGGCTAGTTCAGGGACCGTACGTACAACCCCTTTCGATAGGAAAGCTGTTTATGAGGTTACCTTTAACATGTGTAACTCCTTCAATGATGGGTTCTATACTTGAAACCCAGTGAAAGGGTTACCCCTTCATTAAGATAACCTATATAATATAAGGGTTTTGTACGGGCAACCATATTAGCAATTTGCAATATATGCCCATCATCGAGCGATCATATTACATTGCTCCGAGTCGGAATGTTACGCTGTTATCGTTATAGAGAGAGTTGAAACCTTTTTGAACGGCTTAATTTTTAGCCGTTCAAAAGGGTTACCCACATAGTATGGTTTTTTGTTTAACTGCTTAGAAAAACACTGTCGACAACCCTTTCAATGGTTAACCAAAATGGTCCCTGGTCTAGTTACGGGTGGTTCCCATTCCCAACTTCTACATGTCAACTAATATTCTGTAAGTTCTGCAGCAAGTGTTTGAACTGAAACCAAGGACATATCCCTATGCATGTTAAACACAAAGTTCTAATGACCAAACATCTTGTGATATGCAAATTGTATTCATTAAGTTTGACTTCCTAAAGCGCAGTATATTGTATCATTGGACATACTTAGATATCCGCTTCTAAAAAATAAGGATAACTAATGAATGACAACTATTATAATTGGCTAAGTCGGTCATTAGCTGTTGTAGTCAGATAATGGTGCCGATTCTCTTGTTCAATAACTAAACCAAAATTAGAGAATCGCTATCTTTTACTAACAGACAACGCGAGAAAAGGACGGCTATAGCTATGAACTAAGTTAAAAATGTCAAACTATGTAGTTTACGCCTTCCGCTTCACCGTGTTTTAGTCAACATGTGTTTACGTGTCGTCTAATTCTGTATAGAAATATTAGTTCAACTAAATTTGACAGCTCTAATTTACGTCCGTCTCTTTCTTGTTTTATTAGAAAGAAAAAGTCAGCAATAGACTAAATTAAGTTTAGTTTGTGCGCACAACAGAATCGGCACCATTATTAATTTTATTCTTCTGTACTTGTAACTCCTCCTAAACAGCTGGACCGATTTGGATTAAATTTTGTGTGTATATTTCAATGGGTTCCTGGATGGTTTGAAAACATTGCGATGCAGTCGGGCTCTAGTATCGTTCAGACAGGACAACGTCTGTCGGATCTAGTATGATAAATAAATATTAGTTGATAAGTATGCAGGTAATATTACACTCAGTGTTTCCTAATGTTTCCTAATGGTTTACTAAGGGTGGGTTATTGTTAAAGTAAGATGGTGCAACCCACGCTTGTTAAAGTAGGTACCTGTTAGACCAAAAATGGCTTGACAATTTGTTAGCTGACGTAATTACTTTAACTGTAACCTTAACCGCCCACGCTTCGACTAACTGTCACTTCTGTCAGACGCGTCGAATATCATGTCCCTGCTCCGAACTCATTAGACATGACGGTGCAACAACATGACGGTGTTAAAATTAACTTTGACGGAAACTATAAGGTAGCCCTTGGTGCAACCCACCCTTAGTATACCCACAACGCTGGCTTGTCATCAAATCCTGCAGTGCGTCTGTGTTACTACCTAACATTCGGCGTTCAATGACAGAGTAAGTACAGACAACAGCACATCAGGTTTCTCCAAATGATTTTAAACCTTAAAATGGTGCAGGGTAAGTTCAAAATCGAATGAGAAAATTTGACAGTTTATAGTAACTTGACCTGCTGCTGTGTTTACAGTCAGCAACAAAAGATTATCACTTGAGTTGTCTAAATCTTAATTATTAAGAAAAATACTTCATAGAAATCTGAACAGATGTAAATTTTAAAGAAAATTAACTCTTATCTAATAAATTGAATGCTAAAAATCAGGTTATCGAATCATTTTGTGTTAATTTAGATGATGTCAAAAAGTAGAACACACTATTGTCTACATTTCGTTTTCATTTTTCCTTTTGCAGGTCTGCTGGAAAAAAAATCTTAAGATATAAGCAGTAGGTAGTAGGTACCTTTGTACTCCTAATTATAAATATAATGTATCTCTATATATTTTTATGTGTGTACAGACGCCAGAAGGTCAAGCCACCCCAAACTGTAAAATTTTCTCAATCAACATTGAACCTAATGCTTTAGCGATAAATATGAAAATCTATTAAAGAAATTTGACATATAGCTTGATATGCTGGCGTCTGTGCATAAATAGTGAAATAAATAAATAGAAGTGTTAACCGACTTCTGTTGCTGACCGTACCTACTACCCTTTATCATTGAAAACTCAAAGCTACGTGCTTTCATTAGCTAGTACGTCATCATGTGTTGACGTCAAGGTCATGCCGTAGGTAATGATCAATCATTGTAGAGATACGGTTCCAAGAACCGACTTCACAACGTAGTTTGGATAGCTAGATTTCGGTAAAACGCAATTTAGGCTGGTAGAAAAATATTACGTCAGCAAATATTGTATTTATTTTTCGGAATTTCCAGTATTTTATTCGGTGGTTTCTTTATTTTTATTCGTTTGTAAGTTGTCGGAAAGTTAGTATTTAAAGCAGTAAATTTCATATTTTGAGTATGCTCATATTTTTTTTATTTTTTCGGAGCTTTTATTACTACCCATTATAAACTAATACATATTACTATTAACTACACACGTAATGGTTTCACCGTCGTCTTTCGCAAAAGGTATCGCATGAAACCGTCCTCGGAAATGAAAACGAAGAATGAACGAACTACATCGAATATGAAGATACTTTTCCTTCCTAAAGACTGTGATGTCCCTGTTTTTCGAAATTGATATTATTATATCTTTTGACAAATCTAATCTTCAATCTTGTTTTTATGTCCATCGATACAAAAGCGCGGATGTAGTAGAATACCACCAGTTTTTGTAATCTAATAGCGGTATCGACCCCCAAATGATAAGGCGGGACCTTATCCCTAACTGAGGTTAAAATATTCACGAAAAAACAACATTTTCAGAATTCACTAGTGATTTTGTTATAAAAGTATGGAGTCTGTTTGTGCTATCGACCATTAAATCTACATAATATCCCATTATTTTGTTAATACACTAAAATTAATTGGAATGTGGTGCAATTGGTTCAAACAATTATTAATCTGTGGTTTATAATGCAGACGTGGCCTCTATGTGTCACACACTCACACCTCGACGTGTGATGGTGAATTTTAATACTATTAGAATACCTGTATCTACAGGCCCGCTAGGTACTCTACCTATAGAATTATTGTCAAAAACTTTTAGGGTACTTCCCGTTATCCTAGAATCATGAAAATTGGCAAGAAGCAAGTCCGAAAATTGTTAATTTGTGATTTTATCACATAAAAAATTTGTTTCAAGTCTGTCAGTCTGTCAAGACCCTTTTTCTCAGGAACACATGGAAGTATCAAGTTGAAATTAATATAAAATACGTAGGTCTATGGTCCCTTGGAGTTTAAAAAAAATTAAGCTTCTAAGTCAACGCAATAAAAAAATAACGGCCTTATGTAACATGTTTTGATACTTGCAAGTAAACTAAAACCTATAGGGTACTTCCCGTTGACTTAGAATCATGAAATTTGGCAAGAAGTAAGATCTCACAGTAGAAGTAAAGGAGAAAGTCCGAAAATGGTTTGGAATTTGTAATTTTATGACATCAAATTTTTTTATGATTACAATGTTATGTTTGTTTTTGGGATAAATTCTTTTCAACTACGGAACCCTTCATTGTGCGTGTCCAACACGCATTTGGCCGGTTTTTTTCGTATGAGTTTGAAATATTATAATAAATTGGTAGAGGGACGACGACTTTTATTGCACCGTTATCGGGTAGAAGGTTTAGTATAGAATATCAATGAACTAAAATGCAAATACTAAAGCACTGGAATACTAGAACAACATGAATTATGTCTTTAATTCCGGCCCAAATGCTGTGCGACAGTTTAAACAGAGTTGGTTGAATATTCATTAATTGTTTATTCAGAATAATTCAGAGCAACCGGTTATTAACTCTTAAATTAATTGTGTAATTTATCTTGGAGTTGTTTATAACATTTATAAAATGTAGAACAGCCTACTGAATGTAATAGAATCTTTTGTTAATTTTGGGTGTCTACATCTGAATGTTTACAATGGAAATAATAATGGGAATAATATCCGCAAGTGATATTTTAAATTAAGTTTTAAAGTTTATACTAGACATGGATTTTCCCATTGAATACACATACCTACCTGTACTGTTTGGTTATTATCACTTATTCTGAAGTATCGGCTCCTTGCTTACACACCACACGCACGTCCGTCCCGGCGCGCTGCCATGAGCAAAGTGGATGAGGGAGCGGTATGTGCCCCACGCCCCTCGCCCTACCACAGTGTGTTGCGTGTACGCATGATACGACAGAATCATTATTATTCACATTAAACTACACTACATTTTCGTCTCACTTAGTATCCTATTGGAGCAGGTGCGGCCCAGTGGTAACGGCCGCGACTTAGGTCGTAGATTCGAACCCAAGCAGGCGGTTTACTTTGTGTAAATTATTTCATCACCACTGCTCTCAAAACGGTGAAAAACATCGCGAGGAAACCGTCATGTCGTAGAAAAGTTCGAAGACGTGACATACCGCGTGGTGGATTACGGTCCAATCCCTCTCACCGAGAGGATGCCTGTGTCCCAGCAGTGGGAACATTGAAGACGTGACATACCGCGTGGTGGATTACGGTCCACTCCCTCTCACCGAGAGGATGCCTGTGTCCCAGCAGTGGGAACATTGAAGACGTGACATACCGCGTGGTGGATTACGGTCCACTCCCTCTCACCGAGAGGATGCCTGTGTCCCAGCAGTGGGAACATTGAAGACGTGACATACCGCGTGGTGGATTACGGTCCACTCCCTCTCACCGAGAGGATGCCTGTGTCCCAGCAGTGGGAACATTGAAGACGTGACATACCGCGTGGTGGATTACGGTCCACTCCCTCTCACCGAGAGGATGCCTGTGTCCCAGCAGTGGGAACATTGAAGACGTGACATACCGCGTGGTGGATTACGGTCCACTCCCTCTCACCGAGAGGATGCCTGTGTCCCAGCAGTGGGAACATTGAAGACGTGACATACCGCGTGGTGGATTACGGTCCACTCCCTCTCACCGAGAGGATGCCTGTGTCCCAGCAGTGGGAACATTGAAGACGTGACATACCGCGTGGTGGATTACGGTCCACTCCCTCTCACCGAGAGGATGCCTGTGTCCCAGCAGTGGGAACATTGAAGACGTGACATACCGCGTGGTGGATTACGGTCCACTCCCTCTCACCGAGAGGATGCCTGTGTCCCAGCAGTGGGAACATTGAAGACGTGACATACCGCGTGGTGGATTACGGTCCACTCCCTCTCACCGAGAGGATGCCTGTGTCCCAGCAGTGGGAACATTGAAGACGTGACATACCGCGTGGTGGATTACGGTCCACTCCCTCTCACCGAGAGGATGCCTGTGTCCCAGCAGTGGGAACATTGAAGACGTGACATACCGCGTGGTGGATTACGGTCCACTCCCTCTCACCGAGAGTATGCCTGTGTCCCAGCAGTGGGAACATTACGGTCCACTCCCTCTCACCGAGAGGATGCCTGTGTCCCAGCAGTGGGAACATTACGGTCCACTCCCTCTCACCGAGAGGATGCCTGTGTCCCAGCAGTGGGGACATTGTAGGCTAATTATGCTTATTCTACATACTACCTACTTACCTAGTATCCCATTGATCCCATATTTTCCAACTCACTGCCTTTCGAAGTTCTAAGATAAATTAAATTCAGAATTTCAGATGTAAAACAAAAATAGCTTTCAAAACATTAAGTTCACTTTTACAATAAAGTTGCTTTATAATATTCATAACAAACCTTTTAATTCGTACAGATTATACAGTATTTTTCCTAGAGGTCAGGATTTGCGGTCGGCCATACATCTGGCTCAGTAATTAGGGAAGTTTCTGGAGCGGCGGCCGGACACAGTGGGTTTAGTTTGTCGCTTGCCAGAACTACAAATATGTATTATGTGTACAGTATAGCAATTTAAGCAGTCTGTAGTTTGGCCTGTCTATTCACAACATCCACTAAAAGTCTATAATAAACTTGTTGTCGTTGAAAGATTATAATGTTGCTGATTGTTGTTTTACTTTTCTCTTCGTTCGAATGTACGAATTTTCGACCGTCGCGTCGTCAAAAACGTTCATAATTCGCTTCTGGATATAATTTCAAAAAAAGAAATTAAATCCAGCCAGCCATATTGCGACTAGTACTTACCATTGATATATATACACTAGATTAGCAATTACCGCGCCAAGGCGTTGCCACTGGACATACGGCCACGGCCGTATGCGTAGCTAACGTCAGTTCAGTGCTCTGTATGACGGCAGCCGAAGTGAACCGAGTGACACGCGACAAAAAATATCGCCAAAACGGGTAAATGCGTAATGAAAGAATGCGATTCTAGATCACAAAAACTACCGGAATTACTTTTCACACGTAAGTTTATTGTTTCTGTGTTTATATCATCGTAAAAACGCAGTAAAATAAATAAAATGTAGATTTTTTTTAATCATGATCAGTGTTACAACTAAAAACTATGTTTTAGTTTCCCACATTTGTGGGAGTTTTTAATTTATGGAATAAGCGATTTTAAATATTTTTTTATAATAATTAACAATGTTCCAGAGTACCTAAAGATGCAATCAATTTTCTCAATCAATAATCCGATTGCTGAGAAAAGAGACTGACTGGCTACCTACTAAATCTACTGACATTTGTTTGAAGCACTTCCGTGATCAAGATAAAATAGGCCCAAAAAGCGAATGTGGCCGTGTTAATTTGTCCAATCAAGCAATTGTAATGCTTATTGTAAGTAATGATTTTATGCGGCAATTAATATTATAAAATTATAGGTAATGCCAACAAAAAATGCCTTCTCATTGAACTACCACAGCAACAAATTAGTTTATATCGACTCAAACTACATTGTGTACTGAATGTTTTTTTCAACTTAGTTTTTAGATTGTAAAGAGCTGTTTTGCCTACAATAAATTGTATATTTTTCAGGACAACCGTTATTCTAAAGAGCAGGTGGAGCTTTCAGAAGAAGAAAATATGGATGTGGATGCTGTGGAAACCGACGAAGAGATAGTCGAAATAACTGAAACGCCCCGAAAGCCCAAAATGAGGAAAATAATTCACCGTTTGAAAAATTTATCGGCTAGAAGACTAAGAGAAGGAAAAAAATATATCACAAAAAATAAAAGACTAGAAATAAAAAAAAAAACGATAGAGGAACTGAAAAAAAAACGTATGTTGAGCGAAGAAGACGAAATGCAGCTAAATGTAAATGATGAAACACTGCAATTCATGGAAGAATTAAAAAAACCTTCAAAAAGGAAAGGACTTATAGAAAACTGACTCTTTGGGGAAACCGAAGGTTTTGTCTTTGCGATTATGGACGAAGTTATGATGACGAACAACTACCGGAAATATATTGTGAAGGACGGCACGGTTGACATCTGTCGGGCATTCCACCGTCCGGGGGAATCAATCCGTCACATTATTTATGACTGGTCTCGTCTGGCTAACGGAGACTACTTGCATAGGCACAAACTTGTAGCCAGGATTATCCACCAGCAACTTGCTCTGAAATACAGTCTTGTGGAATTGGAAGTACCGTACTGTAGGTATGTGCCCGACCCAGTTCTCGAAAATGGCAATATTACGTTGTATTGGGATCGATCTATCATCACTGACAGGACTATTGTTGCCAATAAGACAGACATAGTGGTGATAGATCGATTAGAGCGTTGCACAATGATTATTGATATAGCGGTCCCGCATGACGAGAACCTCGTGAAAGCTGAAAAAGATAAGCAGATTAAGTATCTTGACCTGGCTCGCGAGGTTGTCGACATGTGGGATGTGATACAGCAATCGTTGTGCCGATAGTCGTGACGGATAATGGCATAATAGCCAAGAGCCTCGATCAACACCTGAAGAGGCAGCTGGATTAAGGAAGATTGCTCCAGAAAGCGATACTTCTGGACACCGCACGTATCGTTAGGAGGTTCCTCTCTAAGCAGCCCTGACCACCGGTACCTTGGATCCTGTTCCCGATACCGGTGGGCTACTATTTTTAATCTTTTTTAATGTTTTTATATTTAAAAATGTAAATTATATGTATGAAAATTAAATAAAGGAAATAAAAAATGTTCAAAAAGAAAATGCCTTGATTATTTTCATTACATATAACCTTCTAATACACATCTAATAAGAAATACATCATTCACATACTTAAAAAATAATTTAACGTTTACCGTTTAAACGTTACGTTTTTTTTTTAACGTTTAAAAAGTTGGGTAAAATTTCGAATGGGTAGGCAACCCCATCCCGCCATTGCATGTTTATATTGCGGTCTTTGTCTAATCTAAGCGACAGTATTGTTCTTGCGACTTGTGTAAGTGAGACAGATATATGTTTACTTTTAAATGTTTAGTGGTTTCAAAGCTACGTCGTCGCATTTAAATAGTGGTTATACTTTTTTTACACATTTTAATGAGGTTTGCTTCTCTAGTTATATAACTCAATGGTACTTACACAATCCTGTTTTAAAAAAAGAAGATATTTTTGCACTCCAATGTAGGTAAAAAGATAATAAGAAATACCTCGTGAACTGGATTGGTACCTTTTTTTTTTTTTTTTTTTTGAGGGTGGGAAATCATCAAATAACTTCTCCCGCTCTGGGTGGAGCGGAAGGGCGTGTCAGACTTCTACTGACTAAAACCCACCCATGTTCCTTCAGTTGCCTATGCCAGGGCCGCGGTAACCCCTTCAGACAACCCGCGACCCCAGCGGCGTCGGCCCTATTGGACCCCGTCACTTGCTGACATCTCTTTGAGGCGCGCGTGGAACACAACGCGCCGTCGACTCGGGCCTGGTCCTTACCGGACGGCGAGCTACCCGCTGCTCACCGTCCGCAGGCCCGCGCCTACGGTGGCCGGAAATCGCCCCGCGATTCCCGCCGCCCAGGGCGTCTCCTGCGGCGACTGAGGGCGTGAGGCTGCCTCTCCCTCACGCGTTCCGCCTCCTCCTTCGCGAGCATCACTGCTTCGCAGAAGGAGGTGACGGCCTCCCATGCACTCTCGCTCCGCACCATGGCCTGCACCAGGCTCGGACGCGAGAGATCGCCGCCGCCGATCGCTTCCGTGAGAACACGGCGGTGCTCTGCCCAAGCCGGGCAGACCTCCACTGTATGCTCCACCGTGTCCTCCGGGCGATCCACACAATGGAAACACCCGGGCGTTTCCTCCCGCCTTATGCGAAACAGGAACCTCCCGAAACAACCGTGTCCGGTGAGGACCTGCGTCAGGCGGAAAGTGAGGACGCCGTGGCGCCTCTCTAACCACTCCTCAAAGAGGGGGCTTATCGCCGCAATTGTGGCGTGCCCAGCGCTGGGTTGCGACAGTCGCGCTCTCCATGCAACTGGATAGGTACCTTGGAAAAAAAAAAAATCTTGTTAAATTGTATCGTGAATAAATTATTTTCCAACTGGATAGGTACCTTGGAAAATAATTTATTCACGATACAATTTAACAAGATTTAACAACAAGGAGCTAACATTTTTTTGTAAAATATATACCAACTTAGTTAGGTCTCGTTTACTTCACCCGAGGTTACCTGTTATGCCTTTCAACTGAAAATATTAACAAAATTTCGTAACAAAGTTGAACGTAGAAACTGCCTTAAGTTGAAATACTTCCTCATATTTGTGCATTCTTCACAACTCCAACGTGTGAGGATACTTCATCAAGTTATGTGGAGTACAGTCGAGTGCGGAAGGTCGGGAATATGGCGCCGCGTGAATTAATTATACACGTCCACAGTGCCAAGCTTGGGGATAGTTCTCAAGCAGAATAGCCCGTTTAACCATAACTTTCGTCAGCTGTGCTTAAATGTGCAGTGTGGTTAAATAACAATTTAGAGAAATACAGCTTGTGAGACATGCATACAGGAAGTACTCGTCGTCATCATACCGGGACCCCTCCGTGCCTCGGAAAGCACATTATATAAGCCATTGGTTCCGACTGTCATTCATATATCTTTGACAGTCGTTACGGGTTGTCAGAAGCCCAAAAGCCTGACCACCAGTCTTACCAACCCAGTGACTGGGTTGTGTAGGCCAGATAGGCAGTCACTCCATGTAAAATTCTGGTATTCAGCTGCATCCGTTTAGACTGGAAGCTGACCCCAATATACAGGGTGTAAGGGACAGCCCTCCGCAGATTGATAGGGTGAATTCAGTACATCATACTAAGATGACCGGTACATGAAATTATTTCAGGAACGTTATGGGAATCCAATAAACCTGATTTGTTTTATTACCTCGCACGCAATGTATTGCTTCCGTGGCAAAACGCACGTAGCGAACGGTAGCGCAGTGAGTGTTCGGCTGCCCCACCCGCCACGGGGTCAATTCTCGCGCCACTTGGCTTAAACTAGCGACAGCGTAGTGCACAAGTTAGTTGAGTAGGTAGATACTTACGCGCAGGTACAGTAAAAGCGACAATAATTTAGCCTTCATTTAATTATTTTTATAACTGAAAGATGTTTAAAGTGGTGTATGGTACCTACTTATTGGTCAGTTTGTCAAGTACGGGTAGGGTTCAATGAAAAATAAAATAAGTAGGTTTTATGAAATAAGGAATAATGTTTTTATTTTGTATTTACGATGATGGCTGTATTCCCTCAAAAACCTTTATCTTTTCTGGCTTGCCTACGTAAAACGTTGTATCGTCTGCGAGGCATTTTTAAACAAATTAATACAAAAGTATTTTCCGCTCAACCAACAACAGTCTAAAACTTAACGAAAATAACCAGCAGATGAAACAAACAGTCAATAAAAATAAAAAAATACTAAGTACTTGCAAACATGCATTCAGGCTTCTCATTAGCTGCCCTTTCACACAGCGGGAATTCCGCTTTGGTAAAGCGAGTAAAGATAACAAAATAATAAGCACTAGAGTTAATTTTGTGCCAAACAATAGCTACAACTAACGTTGAAGTGGTTTTCGTTTTTTTACCCGACTGCGGCAAGTTAAAAAAGGAGCGTTATGTGTTTTTACCATAAGTACAATGCTTATTACATAGAAAAATAATGTAAATCAATCAGTCTTATTTCAATAGGTATCAAAAATTAATCCTACCTTAGAATCGCTCCGGTCGTATGAGATACGGCTCGAAATGACCTCCACCGAGACCTTCACACACATTGGCACGGCGCAGGGTCTCCCCGTGCAAGCGGGTCAGCAAGTTGGGATCTTCGTTGCAGCTGTAGCGCAGCTGCTGGAATGTGTCTGTGATTCAATCTCGCATTTCTTCCTCACTCGCACATGCACTAACAAACACTTTTTCCTTTACGTAGCCCCACAAAAAGAAGTCTAAAAGTGTGAGACGCGGGCTCCATGATTCCGGCGCAATAGTCGAGCTGCAGTGCGTGTGCCTAGGCGTGGATTTTGACGGACCAGGTCTAAAACTCTTTCTACAGTTGCACCGCGAAGTGGTCTTCCGGCGCCTTCTTGATTGGGAACTATGGGCTGGTTATCTAGCACTCGTTCATAGACATTGGTAATTATCCGGGAGTCTGATGGATGCCGACGGTCAGGATACCTATCGATGTAATTTCTGAGCGCTTCCCTGGCATTTCCCCGAGCTTCCCCGTAGCACATTATCATTTCGCCATATTCACGAGCTTAGTGCTCGTGTAGCCATTTCTCACAGACAACAACACAAATGGGTAAGTACGTAAACTTCACGACGCGACTGCGCGAACAACAGCGAGCGATACTGCGCAGGACACAGTCGCAGGACAACTAAACTGTACTAATGACTACACGAAAAATCACACACAAAAACAGTGTTGTCAACTACTCAAAAAATTTTGCATGTTTCTTGCAAAAATTTTTTTTTTTTTTTTTTTTTTTCTGTCTCTTATTTTCTTACAATCTGTCACTATGTATTAGGACATTAAGTAATTTTTATGGCTTGTTAGATGTCTTGCTTGGTATGCGTCCTGTGACACATACTATTTCTTTTAAAGCATAAAGCTAAGTTTATTTGATGAGATCTTGTGGAATTTTGCGTTTTAGCCGGCGGGTTCTCTTTTCGTCCATTAGGTGGTTTGCCAGGATATTTGGGTGGCGGGTAATTCTTTCTTTATATGACTTGATGTAGCTTGTTATTTCTTCCTTGACTGTTCGTATTTTTAAATCATGGTGTAGAGCTTCATTTGGTACAAACCATGGGGCATTTGTGATCGTTCTTAGAATCTTGTTCTGAAATCGCTGTATGATCTCTATGTTAGAGTGTGATGCTGTTCCCCATAGCTGAATGCCGTAGGTCCATATAGGCTTAATTATAGCTTTATATAAGAGGATTTTATTTTCCAGGTGTAATTGCGACTTTCGACCAATTATCCAGTAGAACTTTCGCAGTGTTAGTCCAAGTTGCTTCCGTTTCGTGAAAATATGTTTTGTCCAAGTAAGACGTCTGTCAAGGTATAAACCAAGGTATTTGACATGTTCAGCTTGAGGCACTTGTATTCCATTTAACTTTACTGGTGGGCAGGTATCCTTTCTCATCGTGAATGTGACATTTACCGACTTGGTCTCGTTGGCTTTTATCCTCCACTTTTTGAGCCAGAGGGCTATGTCGTCCAAACAGGTCTGAAGTATGGCTGATGCTACTTTATGATCAGTATGGGTCACCAGCACAGCTGTGTCATCCGCAAAGGTTCCTGTAGTCGCTAATTCTGATATTGGGAGGTCAGCAGTATTAATTAAATATAAAATCGGTCCAAGCACACTGCCCTGAGGAACCCCAGCCGTAATAGGGTATAGTTTTGATGAGGCTTCACCACTCTGCACAAAGAAATGCCTATCCCTCAAGTACGACTTCAAGATTAGGAAGATGTCGCTTGGGAAGCTGTTTTTAATTTTATAGAGGAGACCCTCATGCCAAACCCTATCAAATGCCTGAGAGACGTCAAGAAATGCAGCAGCACAATATTGCTTATCCTCAAATGAATTGTGAATTTTACTAACGAGCCTGTGGACTTGATCTATTGTGCCATGTCTCTGTCGGAATCCAAATTGGTGGTCGGGTATTAGATGTTTTTCTTTCATTATAGGCAGTAATCGTAATAAAAGGAGCGATTCATAAACCTTTGATGCTATTGGAAGTAGACTTATAGGCCGGTATGACTTCGGATCTTCAAGAAGTTTTCCTGGTTTAGGAACCATTAGGATTTTAGCTGTTTTCCATTGGGGGGGGAAAAAGCAAAGTCGTGACATGGCATTGTAGATAGATAACAGGAAGATCAGGCCAGAATCTGGAAGGTGGCGGAGAATTATGCCGGTAATTAAATCGTAGCCAGGGGCTTTTTTGGGTTTTACGTTATTTATAGCTCTAATTAGCTCTTGCTTCGTAAACGTTGCGACGGGGCTGGCAGATGGATCACAATCTAGTAGAACTTCTCGCAGAACTTCTTCTTTGTGTTCGGGGGGCCCTTCGTAGGAATGAGGCTGGAATACGCCTTTTAAGTGTTCGGCAAATGTTGTAGATTTTTCTTCATCACTTCGAGCCCAGTTCCCATTGGCTTGCCGAAGTGGGGGAGACACCGTTTTAGGCCGCTTTATTTTTTTGGTAGCTTTCCACAGTGAGTAGTCGGTAGCAGCAGTAGCATCGAGGTTACTCAGGGACGCCTGGACACTATTATTTCTGTCCTTGTCTAGAAGTTTTTTGAGTTTCCTAACTGCATGGTTTAATTTACTTTTATCATCAGGGCATCTAAATTGTTGCCATTGTTTTCTTAGCCTTCTCTTTTCAGATATTTTATTCAGTATAGTATGGGATATAGATTTCTTGTTATTATTTAATTTGTTGGAAGGAGTAGATCGCCAGGCAGCAGTTTGGACTGAGTTATTGAAATATTCTATTGCTGCTACTATATCATCCTCTGTTTTTAGGCTGACTGTGGGAGTTAAAGCCTGATCGACCATTGATCTGAATATTTCCCAATTTGTTTTTTTGGTGTGAAGGACGCAAGTTTCTGTAGTTTCTTTGAAACGACTTAATACTGTTACTAAGACTGGTGAATGGTCCGAAGATAGGTCATAGCTGCTCTGGCACTGAAAATAATTTTTCGAGATACCTTTGACAGCACAGAAATCTATCAGGTCAGGTACTTTTTTCCTATCGGTGGGCCAGTATGTGGGCTCGCCTGTTGATATTATTTCCATTTTTAGTTTCTCAACAGCCTTGAGTAGCTCCCGGCCCCTAGGGAGGGTCAATCTTGAGCCCCAATAGCTATGCTTTGCATTGAAGTCCCCGCCAGCTATAAAACGATCACCGAGGGTGTTGAAAAACTCACTAAACTCTTCCTGCTTGATTATGTGTTTCGGTGGACAGTAGAGAGCTGACACAGTGACGGGACTTATCCAATCTTCAACTATGACAGATGTTGCTTGAATTGGTGCTTTGCAGTACGATACTGATTCATGATGTTTTAATTTACTTCTGATAATTATAGCTGACCCACCATGTGCTTTCCCATCAGGGTGTGTGGTATGATAAAGCTTATATCCAGGAAATTCCATGTGGCTTCTTGAAGTAAAATGTGTTTCAGATATTAACATTATGTCAATATTGTGGTGGTATAAAAAAAGTTTTAACTCCTCTGAGTGGTGTGACAGGCCATTTGCGTTCCAGATGCATAATGTTAATGTATTAAATTTGGAAGCATGGACATGAGATCTCCCAGCATCTTAGTCATTAGCATCATCTGGTTCATGAGTGACTGCATAAATTCCTTAATTTCAGGTGGCTGGCTTGATTTTGGTTGGGGTTCTTTAGTTGATATACCGGCTGCTATTTCTGCGTATGATTTATTCCCAACACTGTCATGTCGGCTATATTTGACTGTACCATCATTTTTTTCTAGTGTGACTTTGCTATGTTGGGTTTTTGGTCTCAGCGGGGGATATTTAACTTTTTGCAATTCCTTATATACCGAACATCCCTTGTAGTTTGCGGGGTGGTTTCCTTCACAAAGGATGCACCGCACATTATCGGAACGCTCTTTCCTTGGGCAGTCAAGAGTAGCGTGTGCTCCAGCGCACTTAACGCATCTGGGCTGACGGTGACAGAACCTACGCGTGTGTCCATATCTCTGGCAGTTGGAGCATTGTGGGATCTCTCTTTTTGGTCTTGGAGGTTCAAAAACAATGCAGCAATGGAGAAGACGCTTAACGTTATAGATGTTTTTATTATTTTGGTTTGGCTTGAGATCTACGTAGTGCAGTGGAAGAGGTGTTTTGGTCTTTCTGTCTTTTATATTCCAGATATTTGTAACCTCGTGATCTAATTCTTCAATAGCCACTTTTATTTCGTTGGTATCAGTAGATGGGTGGATATTTTTCAGGACTACTCGAAAGCTCCTTTCTTCTTTGGGTTTGTAGGTATAGAATTCAGTTTCTCGTTTTTGAAGTTCCTTGTAGATTTTGGTGTAAGCTTCTGTTGTTTTTGGCTGAATTTTCACTTGTTCCCCACGGAGGATCTTGATTTCGTACTGTTCAGCGGCTGTGTCATTCAGCATTGCATAGAGAGGCTGAATGTTGCTTACTTTGTCTATGAACAATGGAGGTGGTTTGATGGGCTTTTGAGCCGTTTCAGAAGGATTATTAGTGACATCAAGGCTAGAGAATCGGTTGGAAGTGGTAACGGAAGCACTCAGCCAGTAGCTATTTAATTTTGCTTGTTTTTGACCCGTTGGTGGTTTATCTGGGCTATGAATTCTTTTGCGTCCGGGTACTTCCACCCAGTTTTCTTCAGTAGCATTGTCGGAGTCTACTAAGTCTATCGTCGCACTGGCGACGCTAGTAGGTATCATACCACTACAAGAGTTTGATCTGGGTCGACTAATAAATAAGCCTTTGTGAAATATTTGCTGACTTAATATTTTAGCCGCATTTGCATTATTCTTTATAGAATTTTCTGTTTGGGAATCCATGGATGCTGAGTTAATTTAACTTTTTAGGTGGCAACACTTGTTTGTTGTCGACATTGACACTTTGACAGTGACATCAGTGACATTTTAAAAGAGACAGATTGTAAGATCTAAATTGTGATTTTAAGTGGGTAGATGTTTTTCACTGGGTGAAACTTGAACTTAAACTTGAGTTTTTTATGATTTTTAGTTATTTTTTGCACTAGATAACATTAGCACTGAATCCGAAGCACTTTAGGCGCACTTTTATAATATTTTGAGGCACAACTTCACAGTGTTTAGGGCAAATCGCAAAAATATTTGAGGAGCGTATGTGCTTCTGACAGCAGTTTGACAGCAGCTGCCTACTAATGAAAATCTTGCAAAAATGTTGTACAAAAATACCACTATTTTTAAGCTTGACTAAATGTTAGAGCTGTTATTTTTTTTGGAGAAATGAAACGATAAATTTGTCAATTTAATTCAAAGTTTATGTTAAGCAAATTAATAGTAGTGATAGCCCAGCGTGATAGAAGACTGGGCTTCCATTGCAGAGGGCTTACGTTCGATTCGCGACTCGACTACCAGTCGGTAGCTGCCGTAAAGCCATGAAAAGGCCCTTGGGTGGCTTGGAAACTGGATCCAGTGATCGCTTGAAAAGTAGAATTAATTAAGTAATTAGGTATGTACCTACCACGAATACTCAAGGGCACATTATGTGCGTTTTTCCTTTAGAAATTAAGTGCACTAAAAGATTTGCATTTAACATTAGAGGAGTTCTTATGTGAACCAAGTTTGATCTAACATTTTCGTTCACAAATTGAGGTTTATTAAGTTGGCAATACTGTTGCGACTCGGTAAATCGGAGCGTCTCGCTTGTCTCTATTGTATTGTATGCAAGTAGTATGCGGTGAGTTTGATGAACTCTGAAGCTATGCAGAAAGTGAACAGCTGATTTCGCGCGTAGTACGTTAGAGTATTTCGACATACATTGCTGTTTTTTGGATTTTAGCTGTTTTATTTACATAAATGGAGTGCTGCAAACAGAGAATGTAATTTTACATTGAAATAAAGGAATATTAGCCAAAAAAACGTTAAAAAAAATGAAACTTTTCCTGAGAAAATTTCCGGTGGAATATGATTCACAATAAGGAGCTGAATGCACCCTGTTAATTTGTGGAGGGCTGTCCCTTACACCCTGTAGTTAGGAAAAGGCTAGGCAGATTTATTGAGCTTTTGAGACATGGTTTCTATAAAATAATGGTGGGTGATAACAAATAACTGGATGTTATTTCTGTGCAGTGCTCGCGGCAGAGACCACGGAGCTCTCGAGCCACGCGTCGCTCGCTGAGCCCACGCCTACTAAGCTTCCAAGTACGTCTTCTACTAATAAATTAACAAAAAAACGCTACAATAAGATCTCGAAGCAAAAAAATATTGTAACGCTCTTTGTCTTAATTAATTATAGGTTTTTTAAAATTAAATTACGACTGAGATTGATGCGATTTTAATGGATGCAGAAGTTTAAAAAAAAATACTTGAAAATAGGCAAAATATTAAATTGGTTCAGGAATTTGTAGCGAGCAAAAACTAAAGTCAACGAAATCACCCTTATTATCAAATAAAATGTTGATCATTCAAAAACTTCTTCATCATCCTCATTTCTATACCTATAGGTACATGTGTGTTTTAAGTAGCATCAAGGTAGCATCATAATTCAACACCAAATTTTTGTCAAGAGATCTTATTCTAGCTACCATAGATGTGTCACCCGTTCGTAACACTGCACGAATCTATGTCCCGCACAAGCCAGTCACTAATAAACCCTTTTACCGTTTTACCCGCGGCAAATTGATCGAGCGAGCCGAAAAGTCCTCATCAAATCCAATTTCCTACGTCACAACATTTTCGTAGTTCCAAAAATTACGTCGGTGAATAAAATTGAAATTGATAAGAAAGACAAAGTATTGACGGCCGGTAAATGGAAAAGTATTATATTATCTGGCGTGTTTCCAACAGGTGCAACACCCTGGCACAATGTAGATCCTATCACAGCCATTCCATTTTCGATAAAGTACGTTTCACGTTTACGTGACTCCATTCTGCTGTCAATTCCCATTGAATACGATTTGGAAATGTTCCCATTGTTTACCATGTGTTTTTGTTTTGATGTGAAACCCGAGCATGTGTCGTGCGATTTTAGTCGTATAAATTTTTAAAATTTAATACAGCTTTATGTCACAAAAAATTGTACTGTAGGTACAAATTTTTTTTGGGATGTTATTAGGATAGCTAGCAAGTAGCAACAGTGCAGCAAATCCAAGTTTGCAGCTTTGAAAGACCTGTGCTGACTGCGTGCGTGCTCGAGAAACTTCGATTTATTCGGACTACTTTTTCCAAATGATGCATCCTACGGATAAAAAACATGGTCATATTTTTTAAGTGTACAAAATTTAATACAATTTGAGCGAGCAAATATTGGCCATTTTTTCCAAAAAAGTTCATAATTGAAGACTAAAAAGTCTTCCGAGCCGTACCATTAGATACCATTCTGTAGGAACGACTATTTCCGTAGGATGCACCTTTTAGAAGTTATAAGCAAAAAACTGAAAGATGTCCGAAAATTTCGAGGTTTTTCGAATACCACGCAGTTAGCACAGGTCTTTCGAAGCTACAAACTTGGTTTACACTATTTGTATCCATCCTAATAACATATCAGAAAATCAGTACAGTGCAATTTTTTGCAACCGACGATGTTATAAATGACTGGACTTGTATGATTACCTACTACAATAACGTATTCATTTCAGTGTTAGACAGCTTCGTTTCAAGATGTGAAGTACAACACCATGCATCGTAGCTCAAAAACATGAGTCACTTTTTTTAGATACAGTCTTATACCATAACTAGCTTTTGTCCGCGGCTTCGCCCGCGTGTATGTCGGTAAATATCCCACGGGAACGTACTACTGGGAATTCCTTCTTTATGCCTTGTCTACATTACAAAGGAAGCCTTTGTGCAAAATTTCAGCTTTCTAGATCTAAGGGTTTGGGCAGGGCGTTAGATAAATTGTGTTAAACATAGTCTTAATTAAAATAATCTTCGTCGTCTACCACTGACTACCCAGCATAATTGTACTTCAATTAAGATAGGCATCTGATTACAATCGAACCCTGAAAAGAGTTATTGCCTTTGTCTAAATACTTTTACAAAAAAATCCGTCTAATGAAATTCTTAATCGTGTCTAAACTGGGGTTTGCGGCAGGGAAACTTTTAATGGGCCTGCTAACAGCCCGCAATGAAAAGAGTAGAGACTTGAAACACGACCTAGGGGCTTACTTATGAGCTCTTATAGCAGGGCAGAAGTTGACCGTTTCCAGTGAGAGAGAGACGACGCTATATACGACCTATACCTAGCACCGTCACTCTCTCTCACCGGAAACGTTCAACTTCTGCCCTGCTATAAGAGCTCATAGTAAGACCCCTGACCTAAGCCCGAGAGTGTTTGCGACATTTACCAAATGATACCAACTTCGCTATACGGTAGGTACACTTGGATACACTATTCGTAACAAAGGCTCGCCGTGTGTATAAAACGGGTGTATAAAACATGGGCGGTATAAAACGGGTTAGTAGTTTCAGTGGAGGGTTCATTGTGTGGGAGAAAAAGGAGTGGGTATTAATCATTTAAAGGGTCTAATTAAACATGAACCAAAATGGTATTATTTTTGTGTGAACTTTCCCGTGATTATTCTAGAATATGTCACTGCAGTAGAAGTGTAAGGTATTTGTATAAATCGTTCTTGTATAATATTCTACAAACTTTAATTTTACCTATCCTCTGCAAAATTAAGTCATACTCGAAATGCCGACGTCATTAAAAAAGGGAACCGGGACATAATCTGCACTAAGTAGCCAACTTCGCACAAGCATTGCTCAAAGTGTTATAACAATGCCTCGTACGAGAACATTTAACAAAGAATATTGTCTGTTGCATCGCGCGTCGCACGTCTGGCGACGCTTTACCCACCCATTCGTGAACACGCTTTTGAATCCAACGCTATTTTCTTCAGAAGGGAGTTCTTACTTAGTGCCCGGAGCAGCGTCGCTAAAGACGGCTATTTCGGTACTAAATCTCTACAGGTCTAGGTTTTTAGACGTGAAGGTAAAAGCTTTTGGTTGGGAACACGATACGGCTATTCTTTAACAGGCTTTAGGGCTTAAAACGATGGAGCAAGGTTACTCTTGTAATGTGTTACTTGTTTATTTGTAGGGTTCCGTACCTCAACAGGAAAAAAATGGAACCCTCACTTCGTTGTCCATCTGTCTGTCAAGGCCTTTTTCTCAGGTGCGCGTGGAGGTATCAAGTTGAAATTAATATCAAATACGTAAGTCTATGGTCCCTTGGAGCTCTAAAAAATCAAGCTTCTAAGTCAACCCATTAAAAAAATACGGCAATTTATGCGACATATTTTTATACTCGCAAGTAAATCAAAACCTATAGGGTATATATAGGGTACTTACCGTTGACCTAGAGTCATGAGATTAAAAAGTTAAAAAATAGGTAATTTGTAATTTTATCAATAAAATATTTTTTTGGGATTACAAACTTGCAATTGGAGAATTGACCGCGACGTGATACCAATGATGTATGGGAGAAAATCTTTTTCAACTACAATGTTAACTTAATTTTTGGGATAAATTCTTTTCAAGTTCGGAACCCTTCGTTGTGCGTGGTCCGACACCCACTTGCCCGGTTCTTTTATAGGATAGCATCTCTGTCAAGAAAATATTGACGAGTCATGACTTTTTACGAGGCAATTATTTTACTATGGATGTTTTCCGTTCATTATCAAGAGCTACCTCTTTTACTAGGTATCATCCTTCTCAAACCTCTATCAACAAAATAACTACACATAAAAAAATTACAAAACAATCTCTCATTCCGCCCGAGGCTTATCAATGTTATTTCAGACTCATTTGTAAATTAACAAAGCTTAATTCCCTCATACGTTATCGCGGTTTTTCAGGAACGTGGGGGTTAACAAAGGGGACATTTTGGGGACCACGACCCTTCAGCATTGTGGGCTGTCCGTGACGTGTTTATTACGAGAACAGATGGGGATAATGCTGCCTACTCGCGATGATACAAATGTTGGAGAACATTATGTTATGTGACATTATTATTATGATAAAGTTGGTTGATATTAAATTCGCTTTTTCATAATTTTGAAAGATGTTTCAAAATTAAAAACATCAACAACTAGTCAGGGCCCCAGAGCTATTTTGATCGGGGAAAATGGAAGTGTTTTCCAACGGAGCGAAATTGGGCTTAAAATTACAAGAAAAATACAAAGAACAACATCCTAAAGTTTCTACATTGAGCGAAGTCGGGAAAGTGGTTTTTTATTGTAAAATGAAAAAAAATAGCCTTTTTTTTCGGATTTTGTTAAGTATAACGAAAAGTATTGTTCCTAGAGAAAAATGTTTCGAGTAAAAGTTGTGCATGTGATAATTTCGGATGAAAATTAAGTATTTTAAAAAAATTAAAAAATCGTTTTCATTGTTTAAACAAGCAAAAAAGACGGAAAAGGCAAGAAAATGAAAACAATGAAAAGTAATACTTAAAGTGCTTTAAATTTAATAAAAATTGGGTAGATTAAAGATTTTTGTATGTTTAGCAATATGCGCCACGTCTGATAACGATATTTCTAAATGGCGGCCTATAGCAAAGTTGTTAAGTTGAAATTTCGATTATCTGTACAGGTGGTCCATCGAAACGAATCGCAACTTGCTTTACTGGAATCGGTAGGTACTAACAGTGTCTTAGATCTCTCAAAAATTCAGATTTTTAAATAAACAAATAAAAAAGATATTTAAAAAAAAACCGTAACTAAGGACCGTATTTTCGCCAATTGTAAACTTAGAGATTTGCAATAAAGTGCATTCAATTGCACTGATTTTTTCATGAATTAAAAAAAAAAGTTTATTGTGGGACCAATAGAAGCTGTCAGCGTCTTCTTGAATGTATACTTAATAGCAGGATTTTTTTCCGAGTCCATTCGATCAACCCTTTTGTCAAAAACAACAATGATCACAGAAAATTGAGCGCGGAACGCGGCAGTTCGTCGTCTGTAGCCAGCTACTGCTAGAAGTTTAGTTAATTAATTCATCATTCATCATTCCTCATTCAGAATCATAACTTGCACAACTTTTACTCAAAAAATTTTTCTCTAGGAACAATACTTTTCGTTATACTTAACAAAATCCGAAAAAAAAGGCAATTTTTTTTCATTTTACAATAAAAAACAACTTTCCCGACCTCGCTCAATGTAGAAACTTTAGGATGTTGTTCTTTGTATTTTTCTTGTAATTTTAAGCTCAAATTCGCTCCGTTGGAAAACACTTCCACGCATGGCACCTCTGGTGCCCTGACTAAACCTCAAAAAGCTACGTAAAGACTTGTCGTAGCAATGTGTGCTACGAAAGTGTAGCTGGCGTAGCGGCTCGTAGCAGCGATATTATCGGTAGCTACGGCCGAGAAATATACGGCGGTGAACATTGAAAATATCATCGTTCATTGGATCTAATAACATTTTATACAACGTGCAGCTGCAATTGTGGCATTAATTCAACACGCGTATACGGTCCCAAATTATCGTTTTATAAAGATATTCTTATTTCATTACACGTGATTATTTATTGATTTATTTACAATTTTCTAAAATAGCATCTTGGAGCAACCTGTAGCGCAGAGATGAAATTGAAACAAACGAGAAAAAAAGGCCACGCAACTCGAGTTGAAAAACTTAAGAAAATCAGTGTAAGTTCATCCATACTGATTAATACTCTGATTTTTGCACACAAAGTGAAAATTGTGAGGCGACACTTATATAATAATAGATTCGAGATTTTATCCTCCTATGCAATCAGTGATAAAGCCAGCCAGCGGAGACGGAATAATTGCATCTAAACTTTAGAGGAAGAATAAAAATATGCGAACTGATTCTACGGGTTCTAGAGGAAGGTCGGAATTAAGTTCTTGTAATGGAAAACAGAAATTAAATATTTTGTGATGAAAGCAAATTAAACCGCAAGTTAGAACACATTTAGGTACTAGAAACAGACTTTTAATCAAAACATAAACATTATTTTTAACAATTAACCTAAAAATCAAATTAAAACTGTGTATCAAATATCTTTGGTTTTATTTTAACAAGAATTTAATAATATGTTACATTATAGAATTACACTCACGTGATGAAGGAACACGATTTCCTCATCGCGACAAAAGAAATTGTCAAATTCTAAATTATTTAATGTACCTAGAGCTTTACCCAGCGTCCTAACCGAAAGTGATTATAGCGCGAATACGCGTGAATATTAATGTTTTTAGGGTTCCGTACCAAAATGGTAAAAAAACCCTTATGGTGTGACTCAGTCTGTCTGTCTGTCACAGCTGGATATCTCAAGAACTACTAATGCTATCAACTTGAAATTTGGAACAGTTTTAGATTAACCCAACTATTTTGCAAATACGAAAGAAAGAAATAAAAATATTTATATTTTATTTGCAACAGGTACTGAAAGGTGGTCTTAAAAATTCAAAGTGGGGCTACTATGGCATGTTGGGTATCATATGGAAGAGCGCTGTTTGCACATTCTCAAACATTTTATTTCTTTTTTTTAGGCCGCATAGTTTTCGACTTTTGATGAAAAATGTAAAAAAAATACCGTTTCTACGAAGTAAAACTCACATAAAATAATTTCGACTTATCTCCGAAGTTTGCAAAGTGAAAAATCTGAAATTATTCTATATGATAGAAATCTATATAAAGATTACAGGAAAAATAAGACGATGTCTCTAAATACCATACTTTTTCAGAAATCGGAACGGAACCCTCGGTGCGCGAGTCCGACTCGCTCTTGACCGGTTTTTTATCATTGTTTCTCTCAAACAGAGCACCTACCATCTAATCTCTTCACCACCCTTGGTTGACTGGTAGAGAATTCCTAAGGCATTAAGGGCCTGTTTCACCATCTACGTTTAAGTTCCTATTAACTTCTTGGCAGATAATTTCATAATAATTCTGTTCCATTTTTGAATTTATTCGGTGAGTAGTGGGTATTCGGACATCGTGAAATAGGTCCGCTTTTGTACCTTTTTTAGTGCGAGAAGATTAAATAAATATAAATAATATTAAATACACGATTTTTTTACGCCATGTTTTAGTTTGTGAATAGTTTTATTTATGTTGGGAATTAATTTTGTTATTTTTAGGTTATGTTTATTTTATTTAAATAAATTAATACGCGATTACGCGATCTTTTACCCGAATAATCACGTATCTACATACGCGACTTCATGCATGTTGAAGTTGACTGGTTGAAAAATATAAAATTATTTAACATTTATATAAACAACAAACAATTTTTATCAAATCAATTTTATTTGTTAACACAGGTAAAGAAATACAGGTCTTACATAAGCCTTAAGCAGGTCTTATTTAATAAAAATTTCCAGCAGCTTCACAAAAAAACCTCCAAAAACCCTACTTAAATCGCCTTTTTCCCCCAGAGTGCGACCGCACATTCGTGAGTCGCGGCGGCACGAGCAACGGCACGTTCCACGCCCCCGAGCTGCTGAACCCCAACAACCAGACGCGCCAGTGCCTGTACACGTTCCTGGCGGCGCCGGGGCAGCGCGTGCAGGTCGAGTTCCGCACCTTCGACCTCCGGGGAAAGCCGCCAGAGTATGTCGTACTTTATATCTAAAACAAACTGTAAGCCGACGTTTGCACTGACGTAAAAATATCGCAGCGGGATTTTATCGCCCACTAGATTTTCAACTCTCGGTGTTGAGCCGAGCATTGAGAATCCAACCTAACAACAACAAAGTGCATCCCAGTGCGTCGAAAAAACACACTGTTGGAATTTCAACTCTCGGCGCTAAGCAGATAGTGTTGAAAATCCAGTGCGCAAAAAAAAATCGCCGCGATATTTTTACGTCCGTGCGAACGTCAGCTAACAGAGTAATGCTATAAAGCTTCTGGTTATAATCCTTCCTTTGTGTGAGTGAGTGTATACGTGCAAGATTGCTTGCAAGTAACAGCCGTGGTAACAACTGTGTGCAGTAACAGCCGCGGTAACTTTGAGGGCCTGTTATTTCAAATAACAGATAAGTTGCATTGGTAGGAACAATTGTTATTTGTTATTTTTAAATATCTATTGTTTCTATCTGTTACGATAAATACGCCTCACCCCTATATAAAGATGGAAAGTAACAATGTTTGAATGGAAGCGACTGATTAATTATTTATCGCTTTGAAGGACACTAATGAGTAATGAGACACAATAAAAGTTTTATTGTTATTACTGCTGCGGCTAGTGTCCTTCAAAGCGTTAAAATATCAGCTGTCCTCTACCAACGTCGTAGAGGTTTTTGTGATTTATTGTAATAGTGTACTATTTTTTTTTTCAGCCAAATAACTAGATCGTTTTATTTTATAATTATTTTTAACATTTACTCAATAGTAAATAAAAATATTTAATCGTAATACTGAAAATAGAAAATAATTGACAATAATGACAATTTTATGAGTAAATACCAAAATAACTGTAAAAAAATAGCATACATACTTATATTATAAATATTCTATTCTATTCTATTTCTTATTATGGCAAGCAAAGCCGATGTCGACCATTCTGCCAATGTCAGAAATAAATACCAACGATCTAGTTATTTGACTGAAAAAAATAGTAAGTAAGTAATTTGATTTAAAAATAAAATAATCACAAAACCTCTAGAAATGCGATATTGACAGCCCGCGCGGGATGAACAGTTCTGAAAAATACTGTCGGTCTCTGTTAGCTTCGATGCTTGTGAACCATGTGAAACAAAATGTAAAGGTTTATATATTTTTTTTGAGTCCCTGTCCAGTGCTTATTATACTTACGCTTTAAAGTATTATTTCTTCTTTATTATTAAAATTATGAAATATTTTTGTTGCACCCGTAAAATATATGTTACAAAACTTGTCTGGCGTAGCGAAAAGTGAATTGCATTTGTACGCACAAACAAAAAGGCAAGTGAAAGGTAAAACATTGTGAGACAACAACAATTTGATCACAGAAACGACTTCGTTCAACGTTCTCCGTAAAATCACTAAACAACTACCTACTGGAATCAATTTATAACTTTACTTCGGAAATAGAAGTTCTGAACTTCGAGTATTTCCAATCAGCAACTTCAACAAACCAAATCAAATAAACCGCATTTCACATGTGTAGAAGGACAGACAACAAAATAAATTAATATCCAGGCAAATAACTACAATTAATTTTTGACCCACCTGAGTTTGCTGAGTAGTCTAATTTTTGACATAGACCCATTAATTCATGTAGTTTGGTTTAAAAAAAATCGTAGAATTACATACCTATATAAAAATGTGGTCATGTGTGCAACGACATTTATTCCTTGGTCTGTATACCAAGCTCTTTTGTTATCCGTACCTACGTAGCATAAAAAAATCGTAGGTACAGCCAGCAACAAAAGTTGATTAACACTTGAGTTTTCTAAATCTTAATTATTGAGAAAAATACTTCATTAAAATCGGAAAAGATGTAAATTTTAAAGAAAATTTTCTCTTATCTAAGAAATGAAATGCTAAAAAGCAGGTTATCGTATCATTTCGTATTAATTTAGATGATGTCAAAAAGTAGCAGTGTTAACGGACTTCTGTTTCTGTTTCTGATTATAAGTTAGGAGATTACATCCCTGACAAAAATGCTTAGCTAAATGCTGGTCCTGCTCCACAAGGACGCTTAAACTAATTGATTAGCATTCAAAAATATTGTTGGACCTGCTGAAGCTTAAGAAGAAACAAAATTTTTCTTTGCATTGTGTAAATTCTCTTAGTATTGTATAATTTCATAGCACGTGTGAGCACTATGTAGCTAATATAAAGCTACCTTTTACTGGGTTCGTCTTTCACTGACTTGAATGTGCCCTGGCGGTTGAGAGTATGTCATGCTCACTCAAATGTCTCGCTGGTGGTGGCGTGTGTGTTGGATCATTAAGTTCCCTTCAAAATGGTTGAGCTAATTGGTGCTGATCCATGCGTCATGTTCGTAAACGGGCGCCGTCAGTTGGGACTGGTCGTCTCTTAGCTGCCACGGCTTATTTTTATTTTTTTTATTTAGTTGTTTTTAGTTTTTATTTTTTGTTTTTTTTATTACGGACGCTTTTAACGTGCACGTCTTTCTACATTGTTCTCACATGTATATTTTCAATATGAACGATGTAACCAATATTTTGTAAAATATTTGATTTTAAAAGAGTGTCCGTGGAGTTTCTTGCCCGTTCTTCTCCATAGGATCTACGCTTTGGAATGGGCAATCTAGCTTCATTTTTCTGACTGACCGACCCAAGACCGACCCTTTGACAATTCAAAAGTGCCTGTAATTGGTTTATTTGAAATAAATGCTTTGAGTTTGAGTTTGAGTTTGAGTTTGACCGTACATATTTCAATATGTGCAAAGATATTTATTTCTTTGTTTGTACTCCAAACTCTTTTGTTGTCTAAACATAACACCTTCCAATCATAACACGCTGTTATATTTGTCTTTACCGCTCACTTATTTGTTGTTTTCCAGTGGAGCCGCAGTGGGAGAGATACCAGCGTGAGTATAGCCATCCCTTTCACCCTTACCTTACTTGAGACACAAACATGTTTTCTACCAATGCTATTATTTATGTGTAGAATTATAGCCTTAGAAATTAGGTCAAACTTTTCCGGGAGGGTAACCTTGGCGGATAAAGTTCGCTTGATGTATTCCGCGAAACTCGAAATATTCGTTTTGTTGATGACTTTGTGATATTACAAACATAAGTATTTAATGTTTCTGATCTGATATTGACGACTGCAATTAAGTCGAAATGTTTCAAACTTTCTGTAAACCTAATTCTTGTTAAATCATAATATTAAATAGCATTTCAATCAACTACAGAATAATAAAGCAGTACCAACTAATAAAATACTCAATGCTCAATACATTACTCAATTAAATTCCACATGTAGGGATTATTAGGTGGTAAAGTTATAATTAGATCATGTGAACCCTGTCGGGCACAGCAAAATAACTGAGATAAGAGAGAGGAGTGGTGTCCCAGTGGTGTTGGCCGCGACTACGAGTTGTAGGTCGTAGGTTCGAACCCCGGCAGGCGCTTTACTTTGTGTAAATTATTTCATCACCGCTGTTCTCAAAACGGTGAAGGAAAACATCGTGAGGAAACCGGCATGTCCTAGAACCAAAAATTCGAAGACATGTGACATCTACCAACCCGCACTGGGCCCGCGTGGTGGAATACGGCCCACTCCCTCTCACCGAGAGGAGGCCTGTGTCCCAGCAGTGGGAACATTATAGGCTGATTATGTATGTTATGTAAGAGAGAGGAAGCATTTGTTATCTAATACTACTTAGCAAACTACTATATTATAATAATGATGTAGGTTTTTACTGAGATAAGCTAAAAACTTAAATATAAACAGATATCTGTTGAGAGATGTACCTAATAATAATTAATAAACTGACAAATAAATCACATAAAATTGAATTTTTAATCGAGAACTTGGTAAATTTAGCCTAGATCGGTGTCTAAGTAGATAACGTGTCTGGAAGTCTTCACGTTTTGAATAAAATTCTTGATAGAATGAAATACAAATGGTGTAAAATATTAAAAGAAACAACAAATGATATGTTATTAACACGCCAATTAATAGTTTAAAAGTAGTCACAAAGTTCGTTACAGTTACCCTAACTATAACTACCTATTATATGTAAGTACAATACCAGAGTTACAAATGCATACCTACCTAAATCTATTTCATCAACCAGAATAGAATCATTCTGTAGTACATTGCATTCCTCATCCTGTTCATTTCATTAGTTAATCAAAGCAATAATTCCTCCATCAGATGCCAACACGAGTCAATGGACATCTACTCGGAGATGGCGTCCCTGGAGGCGGGCGAGCTGGTCAACTCGGCGTTCGGCGGCAGGTACTGCGGCCCGATACCGCCGCGCCGCCGCGTATCGCTCCACCGCGCCGTCGCACTCTCGTTCTACACCGACAAAATGTACACGCCGCCTACGCTGTTCACAGGAACCTACCAGTTCATCAACGCAAGTGAGTAGGATCGAAGGACCGATTTATTGTGGTCTTTTTGGTCTATTCTAGATTTTCTAATCACACAGCAAAGCATGGAAACTATCATGACAGACGTGGCAAGAATGCAGTTTTATTCCCGTTCTAGGTTTTTTTGTCATGTTTTATTGTTTAATAGTTATTTATGATACCAGTGCGGTAAGTTGGTTTTTACAAACGAGTAGACTTCGAATACCAATTTCCTCACGTGTGTCATACAATGTTTTTCAACACATTTGCGAGAAAAACAAAACATTTCTTCGAGTCTCTTCCATGCTATAAAATTATTGTAAATCATTAAATATCGCTCTCGCGATTTTAGTGGCAACCGACCGTTTTCTGCAATTTGCGCCTCATTTAAAATATCAAGTGGAGTAGATCCATATTAATATCAGATTCCTTGCTTGAACTCATGTTATTATTTTGTTTATAAAATTATCAGTCGGAAAGTCGCAACAATCTTTGGCGCCACATGCGCGTGGTGAAAATTAGAACTACATAATGCGTCTCATTTACTCTTTAGTACCTATGAAAGTGAGACAATTAATTATTACTGAGCAGCGCTTCCAAGGAGGTTCGATCAGTCAGCTTATTTATTATCGTAATGTGAAACTCCTTGGTGGAATTCTTATACTTATTATGGAAATTAAAAAAAACCGTAAAGAATACGCACGGCGCAATACGAAGCGCAATACAACGGAGTGTGCGGTAAAATAGGTACTTAGGTGAGAGTACCTATTTTACCGCACGTTCCGTTGTATCGTGCGTAATTTTTATGAATGAATGAATGTTTTATTTGCAAGACTTTTTAACTTTCGAACAATGTATAGTTACAGGCTTCGTAAATGCATTTTTTGAGCAAATGTGTTGAAAATATCATTACTGAACATGGCACGTCATTTTCCGTAATTAGAACGCTCATTCCAGTAAAGTACCAATCTATGAAACATATTTAGTTAGTAGAACAACATTGAAGTGCCCGTCAAAGTTAGCCCTCCCGAGCCCGCATAACTAATGTCCAACAGTTGGAACTGCCAGAAATTATTTAGTCCGTTCCTGATCTGCGTAGTGGATTGTATTTAAAAATAACTCCCGACTTTCAGGGCACTTACCCTGGCAATATTTTACCAATATTGTTATCTTTGTTAATTTTAATTGCATTGACAGTTTATTTTTATTTTAATATCTGACCCTTTTCAATTTGTATTCGTTCATTTATTTCATTTATTCCGATATATTATGTGGCAGTATTGTGAAATTTTATTTTATCTTGGTTTTTGCCTGAATGAAAGGATTTTCTTTTTATTGGAAAGTGTACTTAGATACATACGTACTCCGTGCATGTCTGTATTTGACAGGAAAAGTACTTATTATATGATACTAGCTTCTGCCCGCGACTTCGTCCGCGTAAAATTTATTTTTTGCTCAACCCACCCCGTCGCATCGCATTGCCTAACCGCGCTATTACTTCGTTTTTACTTAGCGTTCTTTCAGACTTTTTTTCTTTTTGCTCGGCACCTAAGGGTCCTAGAGTGATGTTAAATATTCAGGCTCTATAAGATTTGGGCTATCATTAATGCAAAAAGATTTTTTAAAGTCCGACTGGTAGGGTAGTTCCAGAGTTTAGCTCGTTCCTTCACCACATCCCCTTCCGCTACCTCTCCCTCCCCCTCTCACTCACTCTCACACACCCTTCACCACTTCCCCTTCGGAGTGATGTTAAATATTCAGGCTCTATAAGATTTGGGCTATCATTAATGCAAAAAGATTTTTTAAAGTCCGACTGGTAGGGTAGTTCCAGAGTTTAGCTCGTTCCTTCACCACATCCCCTTCCGCTACCTCTCCCTCCCCCTCTCACTCACTCTCACACACCCTTCACCACTTCCCCTTCGCTCTCTCTCTCACCACCCCGTCCCCTCCCTCTCCCCCTCTCCTCCACCTCCGGCTCACCAACCCCTCCCCACCCCTCAGCCTTCACCATGTCTTCCTCCTCTCCTCACCAATTCCTGCCCTTTTTCCCTGCGTCCATCATCCTCCCCCTCAGACTCCTCACCACCCCTCCCTTGCCCCTCCCCCTCTAACCCTCCCTCCGGGGTAGTTTTAAAAAACTAATAATGACAAACTTAGGCAAATATTTGTGCCAAGTTTCAAGTCAAATAAAACCAAATGAATAACATTTTTCATGTAAATTGTATTCCCTGTTTTCACCCCCACAGGGGTGGAATTAAAAAAAATGGTTTAAGATATTTCCATAGGTTGACTCAAAGATTATTTACACCAATTTTCGAGTTAATCAAGCCACGCAGTAAAATCCTCCCCAGTGAAATTGACTACCCCTTTTCACCCCGTTACAGGTTGATTTTCGAAAAACCCACATTATTCTTTATTTTTGGTTTTAAGTATAAATAGGTACTGAGTTTTAAGTTAATCGGATTGCGCGTTAATTTTTTTCCATACAAACTTTGAGACCCCCCAATTCCCCTTTAGGGGGTAGTTTAGAAAAACAAAAAATCACAAAAATCATAATTTAATTAGATAAATATTCGTGCCAAGTTTCAAGTTTATTAACTCAAGGAATAAGATTTTTCATACAAACAATATCCCCTCTTTTTAGCCCCTTAAAGGTCTAATTTCCAAAAACCCTTACTTAGCGGATGCCTAGCTCATAATAGCTACCTGTGTTCCAAATTTCAGCCCAATCCATTCAGTGGTTTCAGCTGTATGTTGATAGATCAGTCAGTCAGTCAGTCAGTCAGTAACGCTTTCCTTTTATAGATATAGATTATTAGTACATGAGGGAAAAATTAAATACCTTTTTTTCACGCTTCCTTTCCATAAGTAAGTAATGTCTTCAAGTGCTGACGGTGCTATTGAGTATTTTATCCCAAAATTATCAGAGGACCTTATTCATAGACCCAGCAATGAATGGCAATAAGTTCTTCGATCACTTCTGACTAAAGACCACACATCCAGAAATATAGAGAAGGCGTGATCCTACTTAAATATTGTTGATAAGTTATGTTATTCTCATCTCTCAACAGCGGAGTTCGAAGTGGGCACCCCAGTTCCCAACACATTGTGCTCGTTCGTGATAGAGGCGAGCAAGCGCAAGACGGGGTTCCTGCTGTCACCGACGTACCCTGGCATCTACCCCAAGGACATGACCTGCAACTACATGTTCCAGGGACAGCCAGGCCAGAGGATACGGCTCGAGTTCAGAGACTTCGATCTGTTTTTCGGTGGACCTCAGTGAGTAATATTCTGTTTTATTTCCTTGTAGTGTATTTGTTATAAGTAGTTTTGCTAACTAATAATATGGAAATATACAGTTTTTGTAAAGGTCAGGAGAATCAGAAAGGAAGGGAGATTTATCCCTTCCTTTCTGATTCTCCTGACCTTCATTCAACCTCACCTCAAGTTATCTGAACCAGCCACCATCCCAAACCATTTATCTAAACGATGCCAAGAAGTGGTTTTCTTTGCTGATTGATGATGATGTACACACGGCTACATTTATCTATACACTTCCAGTATAAGCAGATCTCCCACTGTATAGGATTCCCGTACAACGAGTGGTCAGCTGATACTGGAAATGTATAGCTTGATATGTAGTCGTGTGCACCTTTTTTTTGTGGATGGGAAATTATCAAATGACTGCTCCCGCTCTGGGTGGAGCGGGAGGGCGTGTCAGACTTTTACTGACTAAAACCCACCCGTGTTCCTTCAGTCGCCTGTACCAGGGCCTATTACCTAGACAAAATTAAAACCCTTTAACCGCTTCAATCAATCTGCCTAGCATTTTCCCAACTATATGTGGGTTGGCTTCCATTGCAGTCCAAAACTTACCATGTCGAAAAATGTTTTACGATTTATTTAATTAGAAACTACAGTACAGACTGCAGAAATATTAAGGTGTTTTGTTATTTATATTTTCTAATGACCATAAAGAAAGCTGTGGCGGAGACCATTGCCCAGCAGTGGTATAATAAATGTTAAAAAATTTACCTTAATGACCTTGTTCACAGCTGTCCGTTCGACTGGGTGCGCGTGTACGACGGGCCCGACAACACGTCGGCGGTGATCGGCACGTACTGCGGCCAGCAGCGCAACCTGGTGCTGTACTCCAGCGACGAGCGGCTGCTGGTCACCTTCTACACGCTGCCGAGGGCCGCCAACACGCAGAACCGTGGCTTTAAGGGTATCTTCGAGTTTTCAGAGAGTTTTGTTAAGTTAGGTAAGTGGGATTATTTATTTATTTATTCTTCTACACACAAAACACTTCATCATCATCATTGGTATTTGGCAGCCTTGTTCCACCCACTGCTAGGCTTTCTCCCTTTTGTTACACACAGAGGCCCCCGGAGCATGCGTAACTCGTTCATACAAACGAAATTCCAAAATAATTTGTAAATCAAACATAGTGTGTATTTATTCCGATTGGATTACAGAATAAGTAGGTTTCCAAATACATATTTTGAGAGGAGTATTTAAAGACGGGATATGAAGATTTTCTACAGAAAATTCAAATGTCTATAGAAAACTTATTTTTCTCTTATTTTATGTTTAAATCAGTGTTTTTATTAAATTTTCATATATATTTTGGAATTTAACAATAAACAAATACACACTACCTTAAGAATATGTTGTATATGTTACCGGCAATCTGTATAATACAGGTATTCTATACAATACCTAGGCAATAAAGAGATAAATAAATAAAGATAGATAAATAGAATGTATAGAATACCTGGGGCCTCCAGGCAATGTATGAAATATTATGAATATTAATGTCCGTTACATACTTTGCCTAGGTAATGTATACAATTCCCAGGGATTGTATAGAATACCTGCTGGCCCACCGGCAATGTGTAAAGTAAATAGATTATGGTCTGTATTTTTCAATGTTAGGTGCTTTTTGTCTCCGATCAGCGGTTTTAGTTAGGAAGAGCTCGTGGCTAAGTTATAACAGCCGCACGGGTCGATCCTTCAGGTTAAGCTACGCTTGCCGGGGTTGGTCCGTGGATTACATACCGAGACTCCTCCGTGCCTCGGAAAGCACTTTCAGCCGTTGGTCCCGGCTGTCATTTGTGCATCTTTGACAGTCGTTACGGGTCGTCAGAATCCCGAAAGTCTGACAACCAGTCTAACCAAGGGGTATCGTATTGCCCAGTTACTGGGTTGTGGAGTTGGAAGTTGACCCCAAGGTAGTTGGGGAAAAGGCTAGGCAGATTGAGAATAGGTGCAAAAACTGCCAAAGAACCGAGTTAGCCAACCCCGACTCTACGTGGTACTTGTTTGCCTTATCTCAAGAGTGTTTTTTAGAGCCGGAGGTGCGTAGGGAGAGCAGCCTCCGTCCGCGGCAATAAGACGAGCATAGGTGCTTGCGCCTTATTACGCAAGGGCGAAGAGGCTGCACTTCCCGTAGCGCCGGAGAAGATGCGATTCTCAACTTGCTAGCAGCAGGCTAGGCACCTACAACAAATACAGTACCAATGGCAATGTCTTTATAACAGCTTGTTTTGTTCGGAGTTGATAATAGAGTTCGTCATCTGTTTTTTTTAAGACGTATATCAGCCTAGCCTTTTCCCAACTATGTGGGGGTCGGCTTCCAGTCTAACCACATGCAGCTGAATACCAGTATTTTACATGGAGCGACTGCCTATCTGACCTCCGTAATACGATACCCCTTGGTAAGAGTGGTTCTCAGACTTTCGGGCTTCTGACGACCCGTAACGACTGTCAAAGATCCACGAATGACAGCCGGGACCAACGGCTTAACATGCTTTCCGAGGCACGCCCATGCCCATGCAATAGGTTTTTGTAATTACTTAAGTTAGAGACAGTAATGTAGTCAAAAAGGGAGCTTTTATCACACTAATAATCACACTATTATAAAGGCGAAAGTTATTCAGTTCAGTTGTAAGGACCGCGATTTACGAGTTGGGTCGTAGGTTCAAACCATGACAGGAGCTTTACTATGTGTGAATTATTTCATCACCACTGCTCTCAAAACAGGTGAAAGAAAACATCGTGAGGAAACCAGCATATCTTAGAACCAAAAATTCGAAGACATGTGACATTCTACCAACCCACACTGGGCCCATGTGGTGGATTACAACCCACTCCTTCTCATAATAGGAGGCCTGTGAGACCTGTGTCCTACTTCCCAGTAGTGGGATTAAAGGCTGATATTGACTGTGGTTTTAATTTATTTCACAAATTAGCTGCGCTCCGCGGTTTCACCCGCGTAGACCGGGATAAAAAGTAGCCTATGTGCTAATACAGCTATCTACATACCAAAAATCATCCAAATCGGTCCAGCCGTTTGAGCGTGAAGAAGTAAAAAACATATAAACACACACACTGAATAACTTTCGCCTTTATAATAGTGTGATTATTAGTGTGATAAAAGCTCCCTTTTTGACTACATTACTGTCTCTAACTTAAGTAATTACAAAAACCTATTGCATGGGCACATCCAAAACTTTGTAATTTATTACATCCTTACTTCGCACAAAGAGTTTTTTCCGTTATTCAAAGAAGTTGGAGAAGAAAGTTTTTTATTACTTTGGTCTATTGCTTTTCAGATTTTATAAGTAAACACGACGCCGAGCACATTAGGGGCTCAGAGTGCGACCAGAAGATTCTTAGTAAAAAGGAGTCGACGGGTTTCGTGTACCATCCAAATTATCCATTCCCCTATATACAAAAAGTTGTTTGTAGGTGAGTACTACCACTAATCTTTATCCTGAAGCATTTTGTTACACGATATTTTTAACATTTAATAAGGACTCTAAAAGGGACCTTGAGAGTTTGTTTCGTCATTTCTTCTCAGAGGTAGTAGAAAAGTCGACTTCATCTAGCTTATTTTGTTTGGAAAGAAGTTCTTTAACGCGGCTTGCAGTAGGAGTAAACTGGTAGAAATCGAAACGTAACCAAAAAGCGTCAGTTTCACGTGTCAAACGATTTTGTTTAACAAAAACTCTTGACACTTGAAACTTGAGACCATACTAGAAGACTCTGTATTAATCATTGATATATTAGAGGAAGATATGTTACGCGCTAACATCGCAATCACTAAACCTGGACTCGGCGCACGACTACATGCACCGAAACTCGCACATCTGTGATCACAGTAGCAAATCTACAGTTACCGATAGCCAAGGACAGATGCAGAGATTGGAGCCGGCACTGTCGTGCAAGCGAAATCGCACTAGCCGCCGAATGTTGGCCGAATGTTCACGATTATGAATGAATTGCATGTCTACCTCGCTCTCACAAACATGGCGAAGCAAACATGCAACGTTATTATATTTTTCAACAAATTAACATTTTTAGCTGTAGTTAAGATTGAAAATAGTAATCCAGTGGAACTTGTTTTTGGTTTTTGAACTATTTGTACACATTTCGAAAACACATGAAGGCATTGTTGCTGTACCTATATTTAGACGATTACGGTAATTTTACTAAACGTGCTACACAAACACCATCGCCAGTTCGATTGTGACTAAGGTCAATTGTGTGCGTTAACACACACAGTTTATGCGGTCTACGTCGAGGAACGCGAACCTTATCTTCCCAATTTATACATTAATGTATTAATACATATACAGCGAAAGGAACTTCGTTCCAACCAGGTATGCTACGACACCTACCGACTTTATTTTTTTTTTATCTGACGTGTAAAAGTGATTCCGATATCCTATTAACAAAATAAACAATTTCATTTCATAAAATAATCTTAGACACTGTTGGACATTAAATTAACATGAGAAATTGATTTTTCATTTACAGATATTTTATATATGGTATGCAAGATTCACAGAATTTGGAAAGGGTTCGATTAGAGTTTCAGAACTTTTCTATACCGAAGGGCGAGAAGCCGAAACCGGAGTAAGTTTAAACTAACATTTTACTGATATTACTTTGTTGTCTTTCTGATTCCCAAAGTTTTTGTATCAAATGAATTTTAGTTTTTCTTCTATTAAGTACAATCACGAGCATACATACTTTACACTTACGCAAGATTCAAAAGCGATTGTACCTCAAGTACCTTATTGATAGAAATTTTATGGTGTTGTTTAGGAACATAACTACCTATTGTGAAGTAGGTTTTTTTTTTTAAAGTTGTTTCAGTAGCAAATTGCTTGTATGGTATTTATGTTCGTGAGTGAACTCTGGTATATATATAAGGTTTGTCTATCGCTAAAAAAAAATCAGCTATTCCCTACATTTATATTCGCATAACTCGTTAAAATGTAGGGAACAGCTGTTTTTTTTTCGCGTTTTCAGGTTTGGTCCCATAGTAAAGATTGTTCACAATGATGAGTACAATGACCCCTTAAGAGATATCGTGTGTGAATAGATACACCTTATATAGGTACACCTTACATACATAGTGCATGGCAGAGTTTCGATAAAAGTTTTTATTAACCATTTCTTTGAACAATTTCCAGTGCATGTCCTGACGGCTACCTGAAGGTATACCTGCGCGGCCAGGAGGCGACGGATTCTTATGACAAGCATGATGCCGAGCTTTGCGGAGAGGGGGCAGGAGGCAATCCTCCCTTCCCCCCGCCCCTCCTGTCCGATGGACCCCGCCTTGTTATGGTCTTCAGCTCAGGAGAACTGCAGGGCAGGGGGTTTAAAGCCAAATATACTTTCGAGACTGGTGAGTGACGTTTGAAGGGGATTTTGTTTTATTTTTCCCTTGGATTTGAGAGGAAAGAATTAGATGAGCTAATCAGCTAACGTCAGTCGTCTGGGAAGAATAGTCAGAACCATAAAAGACTTATGATGAGCAGAAGCCATCAAGACGTTGATTCAAATTGTCGTAGGAATCTGTAAAGAAGACTAGTTTTCTGAACCTTTAGTATATACAGAGTGTTTCTTTTAAGGTGTCAAGGCAGTGCGAGCTGATAGCAGAGTACCATACCTATCGATTTAACCACCATGTATGTTCTACGATTTTTTTGTAGTTTTCCAGTTATTTTGGATCCCTTATTTCATTTCAAAAAGTAGTGGTTAAGGATAGTAGTAGGTATAAAACTTATGTTTTTATTATCAACTGAGCTCTGCTTAAACGTAGAGGAATAGTAAATCTCAGAATTGACAAAGATAATAATAAATTATAAAATATGAAATTCCCAAGATTTCAGATACACCACTTTCAAGGACCGATTTCAGCAAATAATGCCCTCTTTAGTACATTATTGTTCAAAGTTGACCCATAAAAAGGTGGAATTTTTTAAAGACATTATCTTGTTGAATCAGGAAAAATATCGAACAAAAATTATAACTCGAAAACTACAAAATATCGTAGAACATACATGGGTGTTAAATCGATAGGTATGGTACTCTGCTATCAGCTCGCACTGGCTGACACCTTATAAGAAACACCTTGTATATTTATCTTTCTCAGTTTCAGAGTGACAGTTTCAGTTGCTACAAAACTTATTGAAAGTTTCCAAACTTCCTGCTGCCATGTTCCAGAATATCGAGTGCCAGGCACAGCGGCGCCGGGCGGCGAGTGTTCGTTCACCTACCGAAGCGAAGCCAAGAAGCGGGGCGAGTTCAATTCCCCCCGCTACCCCTCCAACTACCCCTCACACACCAACTGCACGTACACGCTGGCTGCGACCCCCACTGAACAGGTCACCGTGGTGTTCGACCACTTTAAAGTGAGGGCCGATGCGTGGAATGCTACTGCGGGCGTGTATAGGTAAGTTTAGTTTCAAGTAAAGCTATACCTAATCTAGGTACCTACGAATGAAAAGGTTACTTCTAAACCCTCATCATCCCTTACCATCATAAGAAAATGATCAAACTCAAGACCATCATCATCTGCCTAGACTTTTCCCAACTATGTTGGGGTCTGCTTCCTGTCGAACCGGATGCAGCTGAATACCAGTATTTTACATGGAGTGACTGCCTCTCAGACCTCCACAACCCAGTGACTGGGTAAATACCCCTTAGTAAGACTGGTTGTCAGACTTTCGAGCTTCTGACGACCCGTAACGACTGTAGATCTCAATCCACAAATGATAGCTGGGACCAATCAATGGGTTAAGAAAACGGTCAAACTCGAGACCATAATAGGTACATAATTATATAAAAATAATTTAGCAAGGCGGGTTTAAGGAAAATCTGACTAAACCGCTGCAATAGAATTGCTGGTCGCTGTTGTAGGGTGGAACGGAAAGCAGCCTTTAATATTTCATGTCAAAATAAGTGTTGTAACAGAGCATAAAATCTTCAGTATAAATTCCTTCTCATTAAATAAAAATTTCCCTTTTTTTCGTGACAGCCAAGAGGTGAGTCCCGAATTTGGAAGTTTTTGTTAGGTGGGTCGCGGTCCAGTTAACTTTGGGAACCACTGGACTATAGGATGAGGTGGGTCTGAACGAAACTTATCATATTGGAGCACACTGATGGAGGCTTTAAACATTTTCAGTGGTGCAACGTGCAGCGAGGACTGGGTAGAAGCATGGTGGGTAGGACGCGAGGGCGCGCGAGTCCCTCTGGGCCGCTGGTGCGGGCTGGCCACGCCGGGGCCCATGCACTCGCCCAGAGGGGCCACGGGGCTCGTCATCGCACTGCACACTGACGCTGAGGCCGTCGCCTCCGGCTTTAAAGCTAGATATATTTTCGAGGTAATTCAGATTATGTTTTTGATTCTTACTAACCTTTCTTGTTAGTCCATTTCTATATATTCCTTAAGAATTAGAAGAGCATTAGTGAGAGTCGCTACCGTTCAATGTGTTTCCTGTTGCTAAATTACTGTTATTCTTTCTTTCTTTTATAACAGCAGATCCCCAAAATACGACAGTATCATGAACTTATTTCCTAGATTCTGAGTCAATCAATCTGCCTAGCCTTTTCCCAACTATGTTGGGGTCGGCTTCCAGTCTAACCGGATTCAGCTGAATACCAGTAATTTACATGGAGCGACTGCCTATCTGACCTCCATAACCCAATAACTGGGTAATACGATACCCCTTGGTAAGACTGGTTGTCAGACTTTCGGGCTCCTGACGACCCGTAACGACTGTCAAGATCCACGAATGACAGCCGGGACCAACGGCTTAACGTGCTTTCCGAGGCACGGAGGAGTCTCGGTATGTAAAGATCGTCACCCATCCACGGACCAACACCAGCAAGCGTAGCTTAACCTGATAGATCGACCCGTGCGGCTGTTATTACTTAGCCACGAGCTCCTCCTTCCTAGAATCTGAGTAAATATAGAATATCTCTAACGCCTTATTACTATGTCGTATCTTCAGCCGGCGAAGTCGATATTCGGCGACTGCGGCGGCAACATGTCCGGCGCAGAGTGGGGCGTGATCACGTCCCCGAACTTCCCGCAGAACTACGAGCAGCCCAAGAATGGACCGGCCTCCAGGGTCTGCAACTGGTTCGTTACGGCGCGCCCCGGGAAGAGACTCTTGCTCAATTTTGAATACTTTGCTGTCGAGGGACATCTTACTGGTAAGCTTTTTCGTAACTCTTAATTTGACGCAGTAGATCAGTGTATACTTAACTACAGTAGTACCCAACTGATATGGCTTACCGAGGTACCTGCGCATAAGATGAATTTTCAAAGTGCGGGAAATGCTATTGACCAATCGGCACGCTCCACGCACCGCGCTTCTTTTTCCTGTAACGCTATTGATCGGCAGCTGCCGCCATGTTAGCGCGCGCCGCGTGGCATGTTAGTCAGCCGCCATACTTGCGAGTGAGACGGAACTAAAAGCTGCCGCGTATTAAGTATGAACCTATCTTATAGTAGTGATCGAAGGTTGATTGTAAGTTTTAAGCATTCTCGTTAATCTTCGGGCCATACTTTCTTTTCTGTGCGAATGAAGATTCATGACGCGCCTTATTAGTTGGGTACCACTGTACTAGGTTTTAATAGGACATCCATTCAATGTTCCAAAAGTTTAAAAGAAAATCCTATTTTCCGCCACTTCAGGTGCCGAATATTTTGTAAACAAAAATTAAAGAAGTGGCAGAAAATAAATGTAATTTTGAATGACGTTTTAGAATCATAAGAACATTGTACCTACCTACGTGAATAATGTGAGCGTGGTTGTGTATTCCAGAGCGCGGATGTCCAGCGGCAGTGCTCCGGCTGTGGTACGAGAGCCCGGGCCCTCCGCTCGAGCTGTGCGGGGAGAAGGCACCCACTGACCGCTGGCAATACCTCTCCTCTTCCAACTCGATACGATTGTCGTAAGTCATAGCGTTCTTTGCATTGCCGTAGTTTTGTGTGCTTCACACAAGCACGTCACGATGATTTGTAAGTACCTATATTAAGCCTGCGCAGTGGTAGCCCGCGATATTCATTTTTTTTTTTGGTTTTTTGCAATGTGCAGGCCCGTGTTAGATTAAGTTACATATTTGTTATGTTCGCGTATCATATTTTGATCAAGACTTGATCAAAATATGATACGCGAAAATAACAAATATGTATTTACATAATTTTGACCGTAAAAATCATCAATACATATTAGATAATTAGATTTGCCGTGGTTTTTATAGTTAAAATTATGTAAATACAAATGTTTTACTGTCGCGTATCATATTTTGATCAAGATACAACCTGACATGGACCTGCAAATTGCATAAAACGCAAGCAAATTTGAATTTCGCGGGCTACCACTGAGCATTCTCCTTAAGCATGAGAAACTTTAGACAAAACTGTGCGCATGCTCCTTTGGGATGACCAAAAAAAAGTTCTTTCGATTTCTTTCAAAACTAACAAATTCGAGATGGAACGTTATTTTTAAACACCGGTAGCCACGCGCCTGGTTTTACCCTCAAAACGTAGCTTGGAAGACCTGCACATGTTACAAGCCCTGATGGAGTTAGAGCACTATTTTCGCTTGATCAGGTTTATAATAGCGGATAAGGCGGTGGGCGCGATGGGCTGGCGCGCCGTGTGGACGGAGGTGACGGCGCCCGAGCCGGGCGGCGCGTGCGCAGACGGCGCGCTGGACTGCGCCGGCGCCTGCCTGCCGCCCGCCGCGGCCTGCTCCGGCCTGCAGCACTGCGCGCTCATGCCCGACACCAAGCCCACACACTGTTAGTATGCACCGCTTCTACTGCAGTACCGCGTTCACAAACCAACGCGGACGATCAGACGCGGGCGGTTGCGCCACAGACCGCTCCGTCGAGATTCAAAGATCGGACGTCGAAGAATTCTCACAAAGAGTATTCCAATCTTAACCGTAGACGTGATTCTCTGTATCTCGTACATATCTAATGACTTTCTCTTCTAGGTGTGTAACGAAACTCCTCGTCTTCGTTATGTTTTAACTTAGATTACGACTAAGTCTAAATTGAATAAGCTAAACTTTTTCCAAATTTTTAATTGATTTTGAAGACACTGTATATTACGATTGGCACTTTACCGCACTTTGCATTTCCACTTGATAAATGTATCTACACCGTTGCATTTTGTCGTTGCATTATAGGGGTTAAAAATTAATCAAGTCTATATAAATTATAACTATGATAATGTAGCTTGTTGAGAATACTTACGGAGTAAGCAGTATATGAACTACTGGCCATTAATTAATGTGCATCCATGTTTTCTTAACACACCCCCCTGTTGGGTATAAAATGGCGAAAGATATCGATTAGAATGTCTCAAACAAACAATATTTTTGGATTTGTGGATAATAAAAAAAAATATTTAAAAAAAATATCTCGGCCAAATTCTCTGCAAACACCAAAAACAGAATGTAATGGATCCTGCCCAATTCTTAACTGCATCACCTTCCATTTTTTTGTCCTTTGAGCCAAATGTGAGTATGATGCGTGAAAATTTTATAGAAGCATCGCAGCGGTCAAAAATAATAAAAAGCTCAACAGCTTTTTTTGGCACTTTACCGCACTTTGCATTTCCACTTGATAAATGTATCTACACCGTTGCATTTTGTCGTTGCATTATAGGGGTTAAAAATTAATCAAGTCTATATAAATTATAACTATGATAATGTAGCTTGTTGAGAATACTTACGGAGTAAGCAGTATATGAACTACTGGCCATTAATTAATGTGCATCCATGTTTTCTTAACACACCCCCCTGTTGGGTATAAAATGGCGAAAGATATCGATTAGAATGTCTCAAACAAACAATATTTTTGGATTTGTGGATAATAAAAAAAAATATTTAAAAAAAATATCTCGGCCAAATTCTCTGCAAACACCAAAAACAGAATGTAATGGATCCTGCCCAATTCTTAACTGCATCACCTTCCATTTTTTTGTCCTTTGAGCCAAATGTGAGTATGATGCGTGAAAATTTTATAGAAGCATCGCAGCGGTCAAAAATAATAAAAAGCTCAACAGCTTTTTATTATTTTTGACCGCTGCGATGCTTCTATAAAATATAGGCAACCCTATATTCAGATACAACTCTCCGAGATATTCTACTCGTAACTTTAATCACGCCCTTAGCACCCGGGACGCTGAATATAATGTAAATCAGCACTCCCTCAACATGTTGCTACACGAAGCTTGTCGTACAACATGTTGCTACACGAAGCTGTCGTACAACATGTTGCTACACGAAGCTTGTCGTACAACATGTTGCTACACGAAGCTTGTCGTACAGTCGAGTTCATTAATATATTGGCCCTTTCAGGCTTCAAAAATATATGAACGTCAAAAAAGTTCATAATATTGTGACAACTATAAGCATTATATTATATATTGTGACAATTATAAGCATTCATTAAATTGTGGTCAAGATTTAGATTCATTAATATATGACTGCTTTTGCGTTTTCTTTTTTGACTTTTTGGCTGTATTCATGTTACTGAGAAAAAGCCGTCACATATTAATGAATCTAAATCTTGACCACAATTTAATGAATGCTTACAGTTGTCACAATGTTATGAACTTTTTGACGTTCATATATTTTTGAAGCCTGAAAGGGCTCATATATTAATGAACTCGACTGTACAACATGTTGCTGCACGAAGCTTGTCGTACAACATGTTGCTACACGAAGCTGTCGTACAACATGTTGCTAACACGAAGCTTGTCGTGCAACATGTTGCTACACGAAGCTTGTCGTATAACATGTTGCTACACGAAGCTTGTCGTACAACATGTTGCTACACGAAGCTGTCGTACAACATGTTGCTAACACGAAGCTTGTCGTACAACATGTTTCTACACGAAGCTTGTCGTACATTCGCTGCTTACTCCTGCTTTTATCTTCTAAATCGTTGTAAAATATTGTATTCTAAACACTGTAGCACTGTTAACTAATAACTCTAAACAAATACCAATAATGTTATGTTCACTGTACTTTCTCAGTTTAATGATGGTTCAATGCAATCTTTGTCTCTAAGGATGTTGTTACATGTACTCTAGGGCTCTAGGTGTTTAGACACTTTCAAACGATAAATCATATAATTGTTGGTGAATTAGCAGAATATATTGAATATGTTGCAAAGATTACAGATTTTTTCATTTAAATACCAAGGCTCCCCTTAGTATAATTTAAATCTAACTACTTAAATGTTTCTTCACGTTAACTCATTCTTGCATCCATAACTTCTACTCCATTTAAATACTCTATTATTATTTTATTTACTTTCTTCAAATACTGTGATGACTCAGGAGAGTTGCATCTCTAATCTGTCCTAAGTCTAAATTTTTGTTATATGTTTTTGATCGTTTGCGTATTGATAACTTGTTGCAATTGATAAAGTAGTCACTCCAATGGGACAAAGCTTGCATTGAGTCATCGCACTATGGGGCCTGGGGTACCTCGACCGCTGTTTCTGACAGAGCGCTTTCTGGTGGAGTACTAACACGAATTCGTCTTCATAGTTGAAACTCGGGATATATTTGAGATCGGTAAAGTTTGCGTTGCGAATGATTGTTACTGGAAGTAGCAAGTTGGTCGCAAGAGTTCCACCAGAGAGTGCGGGGTCCGGGCCCCTGGGGTCTGACGGCGCGGTGTGCGCAGGCGCCGCGGCGCCGGGGCGGCTGGCGGCGCGCGCCGCTCTGGTGGCGCTGTCGCTTGTGCTCGCCGCCCCGCACTGAGCGGGCGCTGCGCACGTGAGTCTATACTACCACCCACGCCGAGCCGCTCCTAGCTCCCGACTCCTCCTGACGTCCATCGTCATTGCCGCTTCGGAAAAGAGGGAAAACAGACAGTCGACAATTAAGTACCTAATTATCCACTCAATTTCTGCCGGCAGCCTGTTGTGCTCGACATTATTAAGTGAAATAATAATATCATCACATCATAATTTGTTATCATCAATCACTTAGGTTAACACTTTTTAGGTTAGCACTTGGCTTCGGCCCGTGTTATCCTATAAAACCGGCACATCGTTGCCGAGATACAAAAATGTATACCAACAAATAATAATAAAATTTATTCAAAAATAAAAATTGGTAAAATAAAATACAGTATAAATCTTAGAAATAATGTAGGTATTACAAAGTATGGTGCCTGTACTAGGATAAACCTGTATCACAGGCGGCAAGAGTTCTTAGAATTACTATTTGGACTACTAATTTTTTAACAATATTTAACAGTTACATATAATAGTGACATAGTCATTTAATTTATTATTTAAAAAAAAAATAGAAATAGTAAAACATATATTATTAAATGAGCAATAAATTGTAAGAGCGTAAAATTAAACTGAGGAATAATTTCATTTGTGCAAATCTGAACACTTTTGGGTTTCATATGAAAATCCATGAATTCACACACGCTATGTCATGAGCTGCTAATAAAAAATAATAATAGAGATTGATGATTGACGACTTGATAAATAAAGCCTACCGTCTGTTTTCTACTCTGCTACGCTATTTTTTTTACAAAAGGTAAATGCTCTTCGCATTACCTAGATCCAGAAACGGATAAGAAAATAGTTACTTAATTTGTAGACAGTTAATCAGCTTATTGATATTTTTGTATCCTATTGTATTTTTGTTGCGGCCTTTGTAAACACAAATTTGGTAATTTAGGCGATTGTTTTGTAGAAACCCGAGTGTATCTTCCGCCATGCTAAGCTTTATCACGTGATATTTCGGCCCAGGATTAATTAATTGCCTTCATACCCACATGTTGTGTTACTAAATGCCGATATTGAAACGTTATATTAAAAGGTGCTATTTGTTAAACGTGACAGTTACAAATAGACAGCTATGCTAGCACTTCGTTTATATTTTTATGTAAAGAAAAAAACAGGCTATGGTAGAAAGATCACATTTTGGTACCTCTAACGTTTTTACTAAGTAATCACTTGTTTAAAGAAACCATTTTGTTTTGTTTTTTTTGGGGGGAAAAGTAAGTCAAGTGAGAATTACTTAACTAAAAAGCAATTAATTAAATCCAGGATCGCTTCACCTCACATCACTCTCTGCTTCCCTATCTAACTTACTACTTTTATATAATGTTTTCTATTAAATCGTACAAGTTTGCATGTTGTAAAACTGTCTACCTAAACTAACAAGTAAAATAAATATAAAATAAACCTACACTAAAAAATAAGCTTTACAATATTCATTGATAAATGTATTGAAATACCATGTGGGTACTGCATTTTTGTAAGGTGGTGAACACATAGAAATAATAAAAGTCAGATACTTAGATTGGATACAACCGGATAAAAAAAATTACACATTATGCGGTACTTAATTAGTAATTCAACATACCCAAAAACAAGCTGAACTGAAAAAGTGAAAATTATTTATGTGTGAATATTTATCATGATCAAGACATAAAGAAAATTCAAAACATATATCGTTGAATATTGTAAGTTTCCTGAAACATAATATCTACCTAAAAGAATCGAGAGGTCGACTCCACCCAGTGTCCATGTCGAAGTCAGATCGTATAATGGTCCGAAGTATTTATGCACAACATCACGACTGTCATCCTCAAGGACAGGGCAGAGGTGTATCCTATAGGTACATTCACTTTTCGCCAGTTCTGTCATAAGTTCATAACTCATAAACCCCATGTATCGAATGGTGGCCAATTCGAATGTAGGTATACAACTTTTTCGGTCACCATTTTTATGTCGCCAAATTTTACGGTTCTTTGAAATCCTCTTTTTTGGTTAAAAAGTTGCAAATTCTTTACGAACAATTTGTAAGACAATGACTGCCGCAATAATTTCAGTAATTTTATCCTAAAGTTCCTAAACGCATTGAAAAACGACTCAATTTTTTTCAACAATTTAGTACGAGTTCATTAATGCACTGGAGGCCTTTGCCCATAAAATAGACTTGCAATAAAAAGAAAACCAATCCTATCTTGATTACAGATGATTTGTAAATAAACGACATTTTCACAATTGTGGAGAAGAGCAACCTTTGCAGAACAACTAAATTATTTTTTCCTGACTGGTTAGGTGGAGTAATTGCACCATTCTTCTCTTACAGACAGATGCTGCTATTACTCAATTCTCAATTCTGTATTGCATTCCATAATGTTGGTAAAACAGTTGAAAAAATATTATGGACCCTGTCGGGCACAGCATAGTAGGAGAGAGGAGGAAGAGCGCTTATTTATGTTTTGTGTGTTGAGTCGCAACGCAGGCGGAATCACAATAGTGTTAAGTTTTTTAAATAATTACTTCATTACATCAATTAGTTCTAACTAATTGGTCTACCTAGAGAACACGTGGTTGCAATAAGATGGTGCCAGAAACCATGCAGCACTAAACGTAATCGAAACTTTGAGAGGAATGTTTCCGAAACAATAAATTTCAAGAACTGTTGACTTTAATTGACCTCCAAATTCACCAGATTCGTCAGTCTTGCCAAAATTGCCAAGCCTGTATTACATAATTTTACTTTTTTTTTTTGTTAGCCTACATTGTGTCCCACTGCTGGGCAAAAGGGGAGGCCCCCTTTTTCCTTCCAAACCTCCCTGTCTTGTGCGATCTCTGGCCATACTATATTATATACCTACCTACATAGTTTGTAATACAAAATGTATTTAATCAAAATTGTATATTATGTAAGTACCTTCGAATTGGCCACCCTGTAGGTAATGCTATTTCTAGTGAGTTACTCAGAATTTTCTGACAGAAGTAACAGGAATATGTTCAGCCTACAGCTAACAAAATAATGAACGATATGAAATGTCCTAGGTACTAGAACGTAATGAAGTTTCACACATTGACCATCAATGATACGATCTGACTTCTCCTTGTACTTCATCGGGCCAAGCATTCTAAGATCCAGCGACAGTTCCTAGCCTCGGTAGGTTGGTTGGGGAGTCGACCCACTGAGTCCGAACGAGGTTGTAGGCGTGACGTATCCATAGGCGGCGAGAGCGCAGTGACGGGCGCGTCCGGGAGCCTGGCGTGGTGGTGGGCCGTGTGCGGCGGCGGCGGCGGCGCGGTGGCGCTGGGCGCGTGGTGGGTGCGGCGCGCGCGGCGGGCGCGGGCGCTGCGCGTGCGCAGGCCGCCACCGCCGCCGCGCCCCCCGCCGCTCGCACGCCGCGCGCCCGCTGCCCGCCTGGCCGCGCCCCCCACACTGCCCGACACCGTATGACGACGCGCCCACGCCGCAACGGCGACACACGCACCACTAAATAGTTGATTACACGACTTTAACGTACTCTTTGTTTTATTGTTCACATACAGTACCTCAGCACATCAGATATACTGAGCAACGTCTGTTTCAGATCTCCACTTCAAAAATACTTATCACAAGGAATTTTATTCTAAGCCACAAAATAACACTTCAAAATGCTGAAGTACGTTCTGATGTGCTGAGGTACGTTCGCTTCCGATCCCCACTTTTAAAAATACTTAGAGGCTAGGAATTCTAAACCACAAAATAACACTTTAAACTGTCAACCGAAAACTTTACTGCATGAGAGTAGACTCGACTGTACCGAGCAGTACAGTGCCGGCAAAAACACCTTTGTTCATCAGTCGGCCAGACTAAAGCCAACCTGCTCCGCACCCTCGCTCCGCTCCTCATACCATAACTACTAAGCTGTGGATAGGTGGTGGTAGCGGCAGGGTCAGGTGTCATAATACAATTCGTGATCGTGATAGTCTGTGCGGAAAGAGAAGAGGCTAAAGATTTGAGGACGCAGCTGTGCTTAATTACTATGATCCTTAGATAATGTACATCTAGATCGCGCCGCCGCGTGGCCGGTCATGAGATAGCAATGTGATACTTTTTCTGGGTTATGTCGTATGAGAAATGAAGTTTAACGTAAGAAATCTTCCATATTTTGGACAGAAACCCATGTCAATACATTAAACTGTCCAAAAAAATTAAATTAATCGACCCAAGATAATTTTTTTCAACAGTGAAAGCACTTTGTTTAACATTTAAAAGTTCGCCAAGCAAAAGTACGGCACGCCGTAAGAGACAGAAGATACGATGCTAACTGACGTATCTGACATTTTGGACTAAGCCGATAGCCGACCTTAATATTACTTTATTTAGGTCGGCTATCGGCTAAGTCAAAAATGTCAGATACGTCAGTTAGTTAAATTAGCGACGATATGTGTCTCACTTCCACACTTCACACTGTAATCATGGCAACGTCTAGATGTTTAATGTCATTGCTATGGTCGGACTTTTAACTAGCTGCAGTAAACTGACACTTGTAATGTCATTTTTACTGTCATTTCGCTGTCAAATGGTAACATTTTTTAACTTAATGACAGATAAGAAGTGTTATTTTACTGCAGCTAATTAAAAGTCAATCAATCAGTCAGTTTTTTTTGCTAGCGGGCCGCGTCAGAAAACTAATCTACGTTATGAAGAAACTACGAGACTGCACACCTATTAAAATTCTCCGAACAATATACCTAGGTCTCTGTCAATCTGTACTCCAGTATGGAATCTCCGTCTGGGGCGGAGCCGGGAAAAGCACATTTATGGAAATAGAAAGAGCTCAAAGAGCCGTAATAAAAGTAATGCTTAGAAAGCCCTTTAGGTTCCCGACAGACCTGCTATACAGTGAATTTCCGGTTCTTCGAGTACGTCAACTGTATATAATTAGTGCCGCACTGCATGTACACAAGTCTATTAAAAACAGACCTGACTACCAAAGCCTGCTCTCAAAACGTATCTTACATGTTCCTCTTCCTAATGCAAACAGTCTTCTGGCCAGACGGTGCCCCTCTTACTCACACACTCATATCTACAATAAAATAAGCAAGCGCTGTGATACTAAAGGTCTTAACACACACTCATTTAAAATAATGACAAAAAGCTGGCTTCTCTCCCTGTCATACAACGACACTGAGGAAATAGTGAGTTAACACCAAATTCCACTAGCAAGTCATTCACTTATTCATTTAGTTCCTCCACACCTACTACAATACACACACACACACACACACACTTCACACACACACACACACACACACACACACACCCCACATACCCTCACACACACACTCTGCATTATTATTTAGAATTATTTTATATTGCTCAATTTACTTTATTTTTAACTTGTTATTTCTCTACCCTTAATTAATTATAATTCTGTATTATGTCCATTTTCAAACATCCTGAAATTAAATTGTTAACACAAAATGTCTCGAATTAAAACTTAAGATAACGCAACTCAGGCCCCCAAGATACAGGCGCTGCCTAGTTTGGGGACCACTGTTCAAATAAATATGTTACTTATTCTAGTTACAGCAAGCACTCAATATTATTATTTTTGTAAGTCATTTATTTTGTAACGATGGACCAATAAAATTATTCTTATTCTTATTCTTATTCTTTAAAATTTAAACTTAGTTTTAAGTAATATACCTGAAATTGTACCTTGTGAATTTAAATATTTATTATGAGTCCCATGTTATATACTTATCCTAGTTATACAGGGAAACCTATTATTAGCCATACTATTATTTAATTTACATAATCTGTTACATACTACATGTATCGCTGTTGGTTGCCATAATAAAGAAAATAAAATAAAAATCAATCTGCCTAGCCTTTTCCCAACTATGTATGTTGAGGTCGGCTTCCAGTCTAACCGGATGCAGCTGAATACCAGTATTTTACATGGAGCGACTGCCTATCTGACCTCCACAGCCCAGTAACTGGGTAATACGATACACCTTGGTAAGACTGGTTGTCAGACTTTCGGGCTTCTGACGACCCGTAACGACTGTCAAAGATTCACGAACAACAGCCGGGACCAACGGCTTAACGTGCTTTCCGAGGCACGGAGGAATCTCGATATGTAAAGATGGTCACCCATCCACTGACCAACCCCGGCAAGCGTAGCTTAACCTGACGGATCGACCCGTGCGGCTGTTATTACTTAGCCACGAGCTAATTACAAGTCCGAGCATAGTATTTGTGATGTTGTCAGTTACGTCATTATTACTGCGACTGTAACATCTTGATTATTTTGAGCGTTTGAGGCTGAGTTAGAACATTATAATGTTTTCAGATTCTGTCTTAATAATTGTTTTGATGAAATTCTAATAATCATAAATAAATAAATAAATATCCTTGGACATTTCACACAATGTTAATAATCATAATGTTAGTTCCATTTTACGCCACGCCTATTCTCTTTCCGCACAGACTCTACAGCCCTCATCCTTCCACAGCTGCGCTCATGGATAGCATCAACATATTAAAACCCAATAATGACCCAACAGCCAAAAGAAAGCAACGAGCACAAAATGTTAGTTAGCACGAAATTGGTTCTTACACAACTCACGACGCGTTTTACGCCCGCGGTGTGCGCGGTTGTTTACGGTTCCCGCTGCACCTGCATTAGAATCCCGCGGGCCGCGGTCACCCGCAGCCTCAGCGGGTGGCGCCCGCGCGGTCTGCGATCGGTTGGCGGGTGACAGCGGTGGCCGGCAGGGGGCGGGGGGTATAGAAATCCAACCGCGACGGCTGCGTAAACCGCGCAAATAACCGGTCTCGTGAGTTTAGAAATAAAACCGCAGTTCCACCACCGCGGCGGTCGCGGGTGAAAATCGCTCCGTGAGTTCTTAGCCCAGGACCACATTTTGCTACTTGTGTATGATGTCGTCGGCGTAACTCTATTTGCAGCGTTAGTATTTGCCATCAATGATGACAATAAGGGAAGCTAATATATTGAAGGAATATATCATTCATTAGCTGGGCCAGAAAGTAAAACAATATTTCATTCAAGATCGCGAGCGTAGCATTCTCTCTGTACGGATGCGTAGCGCTCAAGGGTTTACGTAGCGCCTACGGCGTAGGCGTTCGCCCTATAGGCAAGCGTAGCGTGTAGCACGTAGCGCTCAAGGGTTGCGTAACACCTACGCTGCGTAGGTCGCGTAAGCGTAGCTCGTAGCGCGTAGCTGACGTAGCGCTCCAAGGGATTGCGAACGCCTACGCAGTATATACGCTTTCTCAAGGGCTTACGTAGCACCACGCCGACGTTGCGGCAGGTTCTACGTTTTGTTAATGCTGCGTTTACGTGACGATAACAGTGGCCTTAGTGCGAGTTTTTATACTTACTCGATCGCGTTTACGTTAACGTTGACGTATGTCAATTCGTATGGAATAATTGTGTTTCCCATTATAGTCACCAGGCGGCGCTTATTCATTTTCAGTACAAACTGACGTTTACGTTAACGTGATCGAGTAAGTATAAAAACTCGCACTGAGCCCTCAGAGGGCTTAGTGCGAGCACTAAGCCCTCAGTTTACACCTTACTATACATAATTAAACCTCTGTGCTTAGCTAAACTTTCTCGTGCTTTGTTTTTTTAGGGCTCTGTACAGTCAGCAACAAAAGTCGATTAACACTTGACTTTTCTAAATCTTAATTAATTGAGAAAAATACTTCATTAAAATTGGAGCAGATGTAATTTTTTAAGAAAATGAACTCTTATTTAATAAATGAAATGCTAAGAATCAGGTTACCGTATCATTTTGTGTTAATTTAGTTAGATGATGTCAAAAAGTAGCAGCGTTAACAGACTTCACGGCCAAGTGCGTGTTGGACCACGCACAATGAAGGGTTCCGTAGTTGGGATGAATTTATCCTAAGAACAAACTTAACATTGTAGTTGAAAAACATGTTCTCCCATACATTCCAATTGTAAATGTAAGTTTGTACTAATCAATTTTTAGACTTTTTCCTTTACTTGTGCTGTGAGACCTTGCTTCTTGCCAAATAAGTTTTGATTTACTTGCGAGTATCAAAATATGTTGCATAAATGGCCGTATTTTTTTATTGTGTTGACTTAGAAACTTGATTTTTTTAGAAATTTAAGGGACCATATACTTACAGGTAAATTGTCGAAAAAGCTTAGCTCTGCAGCATGCGCCGTTAGGAAAATTCGTGATTTAACTTGTTTAGAGACAGCCCGTTTAGTATACTTTAGTTATTTTCATAGTGTGATGTCGTACGGTATTCTGTTGTGGGGAAATGCCGCCGATATTCAGACAATTTTTGTTTTACAAAAAAGGGCAATTCGTTCAATTTACAAATTAAGTCCCAGACACTCCCTCAGAGACAAATTTAAAGAAATAAATGTAATGAATGTGCCTTCTCAGTATATTTATGAAAATCTTTTGTATGCTCCTCATAAAAATATCAATCTGTTTAAAAAATACAGTGACGTCCATAATGTAAATACCAGGAACAAACACAAATTTGTGGTACCTAACTACAACCAGGCTTAAGAAAATAGGTGGTTCGTTTAGATGCCAATGTATACGTTTTTATAATAAACTACCTAACTAGCCACATTAAAGAAATAAGCCTTAATAAATTCAAAAAATTTATTAAGCGGAAACTTTGTCAGAAAGTATTATAAACTGTCAAAGTCTATATTGAGGACAAAAAGGCTTGTGATTGAGCTGCTCCAATGAATTTACACAATTAATGTTGATTTAAATACCTTTTTACATATTTTATACAACAACATGAATATTTACTTTGTAAAGTATTACTTATATTGTTTTTATTTATTGTGAATGTGAAGACTAAGCGCGGATCAATGTTTTTATTTATTTTATTTTATCCTTTTCTCAGTTTTAGTCATAGTCTGGCAGTTTGAGTAATTTTTGCGGCCTACCCAAATGTCTTTTCTTTTGTATTGTTCGTCGGATCGTTAAGCTCCTTAAGTTTTGAGTTGAGCTGCACGATTACTGACAAATGCGTGCACTGACTGGACAGGTCCACTCAATCTGTGTGGTTCTTTCCTCCAAAGACCATTTCAGACAGCAATCTGCATGGTCTTCACATGATCTGACCAAGATTATGTCTGGACTTTAAAAGAGACTGTGACCTCTGTTTGTTTCGGCGTTTCTTCTCAGATAGGTAGTCAGATAGGAAACACGTCGACCTCATCTAGTTTTAAAAAATATGATTGACGTGTAAAAGTGTTTGTACAAACCTACTTAGAATAGAGGGTGCTGGCTGAAAACGATACTGAGGTCAAAATGAAAATCCAAGATGGCGGCTGCAAAAATTTCCTATATTTTTCGTCATGGGTGTCGTTTCCATGGTTTTGAAGGGTGCTGAAAACGATACTGATGCGATGATGATCATTATGCACATCATTTCTACGGTCTCAAGCTAATTTCGACCTTATTGTCATTTTACAACCCCTTTGTTTTTTTTGCTCCAGGATAATCAGTAAATGATCTGATGGCCACAATTCTCGTACCTAAAACGTTCACAATCTCATGCCAGCGTCAATCAAATGTCAAAAATGTAGGTAAACGCTATACAATTTTTGACAGATTGAGACTTGAGATGAGATTGCGAACGTTGTTAAAAATACGATAATTGCCCCTCTGGAAGCTGAATTTAACAAAAAAACATGATGTCAATAAGGTCTAAATTACTGAGTATCCTGGAGCATTTGCGTGTGGTGTGAGGGCCACTTTTTTAAAACTCTTTGAAAATATGCTTAGGATTTAGTGAACATTCCCAAAGAATTGTGAAAGTTGAAATCAGATTTTGTGAAAGTCAACTTTGCGAGATATGGACTGTAAAGTGGGGCCCTCAGTTCTCACATAGAGGATTGAGGGCCCACCTGTACCTGATAAACTATGGACACTACAGATAAAGTCTTTATGCCAAAATCTAAGCTTATACCAAAAAAAAATTGTGAAAACAAGATATTATCGCAAAACGCTGTCCTACTTGGTATATCTTCGTTCAAAATGGGCCCTCAATCCTCACACACGTAAAAGTTTATCACGCAAATAAAATGAAACCATTAACTTATAGCTACTGTTTGTAATCCTATAAGATACTAAATAATTTGTGAAAATTTGTGAAAGGAAGACCAGGTCACCATTTCTTGTTGTTTGCAAGATATGATCTTGACAAAATTCGGGCCCTCAATCCTCCATTTATTTTGTTTTCCGTTTTAATACGCTTATCGTATGAAAGATTAGACAAATACAAAATAGTCTCTTTTTGTGAAAAAAAATGTGCAACAAATTGGTGTTATTTGTTACTAATAAGAATAACGATTAAACTAAATATCTTAATGGATACCGAAATCGACTATTTTTGAATTGTGTAGTAGGGTAGGGTGACAATAATTTTTGACATAAGGTGCTCAGAGAACAATGCAAAGCATATATTATTTATTATACATACAGGGTGCAATTGAACACATGCGACAAAATTTAAGGGGGTGTTCTACGCATCAATATGAACAACTTTTACTATGGGACCAAAACTGCGGTAAATATTAGGATTTACCCGTAAATTCTAATATTTACCAAATCTCACCGGTAAAACCCCGAATTATTCTAAAACTGTCTTTAATTTCGGACTTTTACCGGCATTCAGTCGGTAAACCCTAGATATTACCGCAGACACCGGTAAGGCCCTGCGCGCACTGCCGATGCCGTGCCGTGTGGGAGTGGCGCGAGGAGGCGAAACGGTGGGGCGTAACTCCGCTGCCGCGAGAAATCACGGCACAGCGGACAGAGCTCCGGCGGGATCATGGCGACATGGAGAGTGCGACTGTCGCAACCCAGCGCTGGGCACGCCACAATTGCGACGATAAATCCCCTCTTTGAGGAGTGGTTAGAGAGGCGCCACGGCATCCTCACATTCCGCCTGACGCAGGTCCTCAGGCGCGGGCGGGCGTGTACACTCCCGCCGCGCTTAAGGGCACGTTCTCACACATTATAAAAGGCCGCGTTACATAGGTAATTAATGATTTTATTGTTAAAATTATGTAAATACATAATTATTAATGTCGCGAATCATATTTTGATTAAGATACAACCTTACACTGACCTGTAAATTGTAAAAAACGCAATAAGATATGAATTTCGCGGGCTACCACAGCGCAATTACCTTAACGTGTTACCACGAGTGCCCAAAAAAAGAATGTTAGTTTTTTATTAGGGTTTTAGGATTTTATTTTTTTTTATCTGGTAATTTATAAATAGTGATTAAAAAGTTTCATTTTCACAATTGTTGTTTTAATCCTTGTAACATCTCCATTCTAGCCTGTTACTTCTTGTAATACACATGTGGTGGCATCTACATCGCCACATACAAACTACGCATCACAAGGACATGACGTCCCGCAACCTGCATTGCGCAATGAGAGTTTACCGCGCGACTAGCATATAGGTATACAACAACCCGACATTAACCGTGGGGCAGTTGCCCACCAGACTCAACAACCATCTGGTCGGAGGGTCCTCCCTTTTCAATAGAGGATGAGTGAACTTTACACTCTGTTCCTCATGACTCTATACACAAAATACGTATGGACGGTAAAGATTTTGATTTTTATGTGAAAGCTATACCTGCTGTAAGAGATACGCTGATCAATTAATATTTGACACTTTTTTAATTTACACAGCCGAATGACGTCATAAAATGGCGGCTACTATTTCATGGTTTGAGAAAACATTAAAAAAACCTGAAAACTTTGAATTTAATTTTAATATTTATATTGTTATTGAACTAAAACTGATATTTTCCGACTGCTTTTGGCCTAATCTATCTAAATAATATATTTTTAGATTTTTTCTCATATAGAGTAAAATACCGTATTGTGGTCACCCTATTTCCTAATTCAGGGAACAAAAATAAAACTCGATTTTTATTTACAATAAAGGGTCTCTTAATTTCTTTCTAGTATCGAATTTGTTGCACAATTTTTTTCACAAAAAGAGACTATTTTGTATTTGTCTAATCTTTCATACGATAGGCGTATTAAAACGGAAATCAAAATAAATGGAGGATTGAGGGCCCGAATTTTGTCAAGGTCATAACTTTCAAACAACAAGAAATGGTGACCTCCTCTTGCTTTCACAAATTTTCACAATTTATTTAGTATCTTATAGGATTACAAACAGTAGCTTTAAGTTAATGGTTTCATTTTATTTGCGTGATAAACTTTTACGTGTGTGAGGATTAAGGGCCCATTTTGAACGAAGATATACCAAGTAGGACAGTGTTTTGCGATAATATCTTGTTTTCACAAATTTTGTTTGGTATAAGCTTAGATTTTGGCATAAAGACTTTATCTGTAGTGTCCATAGTTTATCAGGTACAGGTGGGCCCTCAATCCTCTATGTGAGAACTGAGGGCCCCACTTTACAGTCCATATCTCACAAAGTTGACTTTCACAAAATCTGATTCCAACTTTCACAATTCTTTGGGAATGTTCACTAAATCCTAAGCATATTTTCAAAGAGTTTCAATAAAGTGGCCCACCACACGCATATTCCTGGAGCCTATGGTTATTGTTATTAACATGGAACCCATGACAAAAATTAGGAAATTTTCGCAGCCATCATCTTGGATTTTCATCAGTATCGTTTTCAGCACCCTCTAAAACCATGGAAACGACATCCATGACGAAAAATTAGGAGCAGCCGCCATCTTTGATTTTCATTTTGACCACAGTATCGTTTTTATTTGCGTGTGGTGTGAGGGCCACTTTATTAAAACTCTTTGAAAATATGCATAGGATTTAGTTAACGTTCCCAAAGAATTGTGAAAGTTGGAATCAGATTTTGTGAAAGTCAACTTTGCGAGATAAGGACTGTAAAGTGGGGCCCTCAGTTCTCACATAGAAGATTGAGGGCCCACCTGTACCTGATAAACTATGGACACTACTGTGATGGTACAGCCCTATATGGGGTGTAAGGCATGTGATCGTCTATATATCGTCTAGTGCATAGAGTAAATTTGGAGTCAGCTGAGAGATACCATTGTTAACAGATACGGAATTATTGCCTCATTTGTCTTTCTTTGTTTATTCTAGTACATAGCATGGTCGGACAAAGCATAGCCACTGTCCCTCTGACTAGGTTCACCTTAGGTCATAGTTAACCTACCGTGTCTCTTGACCTTGATAGATTAACTCTACTAAATTTAGAAAGAACGTTTATTATCTTAGATTAGTTCAATATAATTAAGTAAGACATTTGTTATATCAAATATCACCAACAACTTGATTTGTTATTTCCTAGCGGCAACTAAGGATGAGTGGTCTAATTAGTTGAGTACAGGTGAGCTTTACTTTGTAGAGATACTAGGTATCTGCACTGATCAAGCCAGGTTAGTGAGCGTCGAGGGAATTTCCTAGGGCCCGGCTCAGGGCCTACCTTACGGTAGTTATGGAGGTATATAGACCTTTCCTTCATGTATACCTAACCCGCTGCGAAGCGATCATAATCATAGGTGTGCTCAGCATCTTTTTACCTCCTGAACAGTTAACTGTCATATATTTATATATATATTGTCAACTACGGAATTTAACTGGGTGGCCACCCAAACAAGTTAGGAATCGGTCTGAGAGGAGAATGTGAGTGACGCTCCCACCTGCACCTGTCGCCTCCCATGTATGTACTAATTCATGTGATGTAATATAAAGATGATAGCTGCAATGATAGAGGTTCTTGAATCTAACCGGATGAACTATATCTGTCACCATCGTATCTCTGGGCCTCCTAACCTGATCCTACTGCCTACTGTGTAACGACAATACCTGTAACCTCTGATGTCTCGAACTCCCGCCGGATACTGTAGTACAGACGGTCCCGTTGCTCGTCGCAGTGAATGAGGAATTTAGTTGGGTTGAGAGTGCACCTTTAATATCCTAATAGCTTGTCTGAAGGACTAGCTATCCCTCTCTATATCTCTCTCTCTCTCTCTCCTTTGATCTCGTAATTGATCGTAGAACTAGTCAGGTTGGACGATATTGATTTCATCAAGATGTAAGTCGAAATATTGTGTTGAGTTACTGTCTTTAATAGACGGGTTGACAAAAGTGTACCTATAAGATCGCTCAGAGTATATTTGGGTCTGAAAAATCAATGGAAGTTTGTCCTAATTGAATCGAATATTAGCATAGGGAACTTATTCTATAAAGAAAACCAAGTTTATAGATTAGTTAATAAAAATCATTTATTTAATACAATCGATGTTGATTTCGGGGTAGGATAAGCAAGTAGTTGGAAATCGAACTAACACTTAGTAAAGGTTTTAAAAGATGCGTATGGGACATCATAGTTTCAGTTATAATAAAGTACGATGCATCACTTCAACGCAATTTACTTGTACAACTATATTGTATCTTTAATCAATGGACGATCAAGTTCTATTATTTTATTGATTCAGAACTATGATCTGGCCCAGTCATTATTTACTCAATTCGGTTATCCAATACAATTTGAGGTAATGTAAACTCTAAGGAATATAATATCATGCCCTGTTATTTATTAGTTTAGGGTGATGATAGCTCACAGTCATTTTCTATTATATAATCTGTTGAGGAATCATTTATGAATATCTAGAGTTACATTACATTCGCTCGTTCGAGTTCATCTCTGTATTTACCTATACCTTTGCTTTCCTGCCCCTTATCACGAAACTGGTATGTGAATTAACTCTACAGCCAACACTAGTGGAAGTAGAGCCGATATTTGGGTTCCTATGGCCTTGATATAATAACGGAAAAATCCAAATATCGAAACAGAAAAAACCGTTATTCTGGCAACAACCTTAAACTAAACACGAATTTGGTTTATATGCATATTATTCACGATTATACAAATTACACAAAGACGGTTCACAACCGTTCTCCTCAAAACATCCTTAATCAAACACATATTAATGGAAGAAATTCACAATGAGATTTGATTGAAATTATCTATTAGCCGTCCGATCAAGCTAAACCAAATTTAAGGACATCTGTTCCCATGGTAGTGGTGATCTTAAATCATCGTATAGTTTGACTATGATAATCACCCCGATTAAAACTGCCTCGATATAATAACTCCGAAAAAATAGATGTAAATACTCTATGTTTAATTTCTCGAAGTTTGGGGGAATATCTGGATTCATACTGATAGAGGCTTAATTCAATTTACTTTTAGAATTTAGATTGGAGGTCGTGGGTGTTGTCCCCGCTACTTATCGTTTACTCACGTGACCTGGTTGAATTTTACTCACGAATGATTCACTGTCGTGAATAGTAAGTACAACGTAGTCGCCGCCTTGCACTGAGGTTACAATCTAACAATAGGTGCTTTTATAATTCAAAAGACAGAAATCAAATATTATGCTACACTGCTTCTATTTAACCTTATACAGATTATCGTAAAAATAATCGTCTGACGTCTCAGACAGTTGGTCCCGAAGTGTCCCTCATTTGATCTCTGTTCACCCAAAACTCGCACAGTCGCCTCCCTCCAAACGTCCTGTAATTTTAAACGAAACCCGTGAGGGAAAATATTGCAAGCTCATTATTGGTTGATGATTTTTGCGAGGGTGTGTCTTGTCCAAAATTCTTCTCGAAGCTTCCTCCGGCGCCAACTTTGACAGATTTATCTCGTGTAGTCAGCGTCCCGCAGCGTTTTTTTCTTTGCAACATCTATTCAAAACTCTGGGATCCAAGACTTAGCTTTTCAAGTATTGTTTCAAGTATCTAACCCGCGTCAAAACCCCAATAAATATTGAGTTATTTGTCAGTTTGATTTGTTGTATCCTATACTTTCATAGAAATTATTTCTGCATGGTTGATAATTCCAGCGAACAAGAAGCCCTTTGTCTTATTGTAGACATTTTTGCCTCACAGATGTGATGTCTCTATTACCGTCAGTATATTCACTGTCCATAGAAAACGTGGGAAAGATTTTGGTCACAAAACACTACAAACACTGTCCTACTTGGTATATCTTCGTTCAAAATGGGCCCTCAATCCTCACACACGTAAAAGTTTATCACGCAAATAAAATGAAACCATTAACTTATAGCTACTGTTTGTAATCCTATAAGATACTAAATAAATTGGGAAAATTTGTGAAAGCAAGAGCAGGTCACCATTTGTTGTTGTTTGAAAGTTATGACCTTGACAAAACTCGGGCCCTCAATCCTCCATTTATTTTGTTTTCCGTTTTAATACGCTTATCGTATGAAAGATTAAACAAATACAAAATAGTCTCTTTTTGTGAAAAAAATTGTGCAACAAATTGGTGTTATTTGTTACTAATAAGAATAACGATTAAACTAAAAATCTTAATAGATACCGAAATCGACTATTTTTGAATTGTGTAGTAGGGTAGGGTGACAATAATTTTTGACATGAGGTGCTCAGAGAACAATGCTAAGCATATATTATAATACACATAGTTGTATGGGTAATTATCTTGGAGTAGTGAATGTTGATATTTAATTATATAGGGTGACTGGTAATTAGTGACCGATACCTAAACACATGATTGTGCTCATGATAACAAACAACTTACTATGGGACCAAACTTGAAATCGCGAAAAAAAAATCAGCTGCTCCCTACATTTTGACGAGTTATGCGAACAAGAATGTATGGGGCAGCTGAATTTTTTTTCGCGATTTCAGGTTTGGTCCCATAGTAAAAGTTGTTTGTTATCATGAGTACAATCATGTGTTTATGTATCGGTCACTAATTACCAGTCACCCTATATTTAACGATTATTATGTTCCAAACATTTTCACATAAAATCGAGGAGTTTTGGAGTTCAACCTCATTAGTTTGTCTATGCGACTACTACAAAGAAAAAGTACAGTGATGTTCTTTTTATTACAATAATATGTCATGTCAATTGATTGAGAAAACTACGAAAATAGTTACTGAAATATTATTATAGTCATACAAATAAGTACATGTAAGTTTGTTTTGATACATACTCATCTACCTATATGTTACTGTAAAAGACACAACTGCGGTAAATATTAGGATTTACCCGTAAATTATAATATTTACCAAATCTCACCGGTAAAACCCCGAATTATTCTAAAACTGTCTTTAATTTCGGACTTTTACCGGTATTCAGTCGGTAAACCCTAGATTTTACCGCAGACACCGGTAAGGACCTGCGCGCACTGCCGTGCCGTGTGGGAGTGGCGCGAGGAGGCGAAACGCGGGGCGTAACTCCGCTGCTGCGAGAAATCATGGCACAGCGGACAGAGCTCCGGCGGGATCATGGCGACATGGAGAGTGCGACTGTCGCAACCCAGCGCTGGGCACGGCACAATTGCGACGATAAGTCCCCTCTTTGAGGAGTGGTTAGAAAGGCGCCACGGCGTCCTCACATTCCGCCTGACGCAGGTCCTCAGGCGCGGGCGGGCGTGTATACTCCCGTTGCCGCGCTTAAGGGCACGTTCTCACAAATTATAAAAGGCCGCGTTACATAGGTAATTAATGATTTTATTGTTAAAATTATGTAAATACATAATTATTAATGTCGCGAATCATATTTTGATTAAGATACAACCTTACACTGACCTGTAAATTGCAAAAAACGCAAGAAAATATGAATTTCGCGGGCTACCACAGCGCAATTACCTTAACGTGTTACCACGAGTGCCCAAAAAAATAATGTTATTTTTTTATTAGGGTTTTAGAATTTTATTTTTTTTTATCTGGTAATTTATAAATAGTGATCAAAAAGTTTCATTTTCACATTTGTTGTTTTAATTCTTGTAACATCTCCATTCTAGCCTGTTACTTCTTGTTATACACATGTGGTGGCATCTACATCGCCACATAAGAACTACGCATCACAAGGACATGACGTCCCGCAACCTGCATCGCGCAATGAGAGTTTACCGCGCGACTAGCATATAGGTATACAACAACCCGACATTAACCGTGGGGCAGTTGCCCACCAGACACAACACCCATCTGGTCGGAGGGTCCTCCCTTTTCAATAGAGGATGAGTGAACTTTACACCCTGTTCCTCATGACTCTATACACACAATACGTATGGACGGTAAAGATTTTGATTTTTAAGTGAAAGCTATACCTGCTGTAAGAGATACGCTGATCAATTAATAGTTTACACTTTTTTAATTTACACAGCCGAATGACGTCATAAAATGGCGGCTACTATTTCATAGTTTGAGAAAACATTAAAAAAACCTGAAAACTTTGAATTTAATTTTAAAATTTATGTTGTTATTGAACTAAAACTAATATTTTCCGACTGCTTTTTGCCTAATCTATCTAAATAATATATTTTAGATTTTTTCTCATATAGAGTAAAATACCGTATTGTGGTCACCCTATTTCCTAATTCAGGGGAACAAAAATAAAACTCGATTTTTATATACAATAAAGGGTCTTTTAATTTCTTTCTGGTATCGAATTTGTTGCACAATTTTTTTCACAAAATGAGACTATTTTGTATTTGTCTAATCTTTCATACGATAAGCGTATTAAAACAGAAAACAAAATAAATGGAGGATTGAGGGCCCGAATTTTGTCAAGGTCATAACTTTCAAACAACAAGAAATGGTGACCTGCTCTTGCTTTCACAAATTTTCACAATTTATTTAGTATCTTATAGGATTACAAACAGTAGCTATAAGGTAATGGTTTAATTTTATTTGCGTGATAAACTTTTAAGTGTGTGAGGATTGAGGGCCCATTTTGAACGGAGATATACCAAGTAGGACAGTGTTTTGCGATAATATCTTGATTTCACAAATTTTGTTTGGTATAAGGTTAGATTTTGGCATAAAGACTTTATCTGTAGTGTCCATAGTTTATCAGGTACAGGTGGGCCCTCAATCCTCTATGTGAGAACTGAGGGCCCCACTTTACAGTCCATATCTCGCAAAGTTGACTTTCACAAAATCTGATTCCAACTTTCACAATTCTTTGGGAATGTTCACTAAATCCTAAGCATATTTTCAAAGAGTTTCAATAAAGTGGCCCTCACACCACACGCATATTCGTTTTTAGCACCCTCTAAAACCATAGAAACGACACCCATGACGAAGAACAGGGGGAAAAAAAGGAAATTTTCGCAGCCGCCATCTTGAATTTTTCAATATCGTTAAGTGTTTTTTTTTTTTACCTCTAGTGTTTTACTACACAAGCGCACCGGCTACCCGGCAACCGGGACGACGGAGTTTACAGATTGGCTCGAGCCAAATGATAACTGTAGTAGGTACATAATTGCTGTAGATAGATGGGTCAAAACCAAAATTTTGTACAATTTCATAACAATTTCATGTCCACCGACTTTTCCTTATTCCTCAAAAAATTATGTAATGGTAATGCTATTTTAAAAAATGGATTTCATAGCGGAATACTACCTTAAATTCATATTTAATTTATTAGTTGGTGGTTCAGTTATACTTTACGAAATATTATGAAAATAATAAAACGGAATGGAAAATACCATATTATTCTCCCTCAAAAAACCTGTGTCCAACTATCGATTTCAATGTTTGAAACCGCAAAAACTTCGAAAAGGGTTTTATTTATTCAACATAGTATTCAGCATAACGAAGTGTGCGTAAATCACTCAATATGTAGGCAACTTATATGTACTAACAATTATATGTAATAATTAAAAAAAATAAAAACAATGCGTCTCAAAAAGAGTTCCTTTATGTTATTCCTTTAAGTAACGCGTTATTTTCCAATAAAATACTTTAATTTAAACTTACTACTGGGAACATTGACGGAAATGTCACGCCATTTACACCACCAATTTCTGCGCGGCAGTCATAATCTTGTGTCAAGAAAGTCGAAAGGTGTTGTGCGTGTGGAGTGACAAATAAACATTTAGTGGTTTCTCTTGAAAATTCATAAAAAAATAACATGTAAGTATGTTTGATCTTAATCTTATTATCTGAAAACTATTTTGTTTGTGCTATTCAGTCGCTTAGGAGCTGTAATCATTAAGTGAATAGTGTGTCTTGAATTGAAATGAAACACTTCAAAAACATCGTCCATGTTTCCTTTATGTTACATTTTTATGTTACGTTATTTAAAAATTGCATTAAGGTGTATTCACAAACACAGGCATGTACTTTTTGTAAGAACGGTTAATAAATATTTTTATCTTTACAATATGTTTGGTTACCGGTTACCGATACTAACAACATTTATTTTATAATACTTAATGCATTTATTTTAAGAAAACCTCTGGCAAAGTGGCAACTAATGAAAACTTAGTGAAAATTCAATACATCTCTCTAAGTTAGATTTCGTGCGGATTCGTTAGATTTCGTTCGTTCGAGGAATCTACACGGAATCAGTTAAGTTAATTAAGTAAAATTTGATTTTTATATATAGATTTATATTCCCTACTTATGTTATCAATAATTGTTATGTTGTCATTATTTTGATATCATTTTGTAGACTGACTCAAATACTTTTGGTTAAACATAATTTCACATGCAAAATTCAAGGGTTGTTTTTGCGAAAAAGTAAAAAATGTAAAAAAAAAGTTTTTTTTTGTGTAAAGTTTCGTGTTTTTGTATGTTTTTTGACTATTTTTTTATTTTATTTAGTTTTTCCATAGCCTCAACGTCTACCTTTACAATTAAGTCATTTGGACGTCTGTAGGTTTTTTAGATTCAAAGATATTAGCATTTTATTGCACATTCCCTAATGCAGCCGTTAAAAATGGCCGCCATTTGCGGGGTGTTGGGTTAGGATTCTTTATAAAATTAGATTTGTCGATAAAAAATAGTATATAATATGCCCTTTTAGTATCGGTAACCGTTAACCAAACACATTGTAAGTATATAAAACAAATTCGGTTCAGTTTCACATTTATAACTTAAGAACCGCTGGACCGATTGGATTTGTCTTGTTCGTCGGGTCAGCTAGTTTATCAGAAATATCGGATTTATCGAAACCTGCTAAACTCAAAGTGCTTGGTTTACAGATAATATAATATGCCTTTATCGGTTGCAGAAAGGCAGAAAATGTATCTAGAGCGGCTAAAAAATAACGATCCCGAAAAATGGAATCAAATGCAGGAGAAAAATTTTGACCAGAGCAAAAAATTCTACAAAAAAAAATATAGTAGAGCTATCAGACAAAGAGAAGGAGACCAGACGAAAGTACTGGAGGAATTAAAAAAAAATACTGACAACAAGCAAGAAGTAGAAAGTGTGAAACTCGAAAAAATACCAAAGAAAATATCAGAAGAAATACAGAAAATTAACCAAAGAAAATGAAAAGATTAATCGGTACCACCATCGGTAGCCTACATTGAAGTGACTACCTGTTATTTTAAAATTAAGATCACGTAAAAGCTTAGACCAAAAACATTTGCGTGTGGTGTGAGGGCCACTTTATTAAAACTCTTTGAAAATATGCTTAGGATTTAGTGAACATTCCCAAAGAATTGTGAAAGTTGGAATCAGATTTTGTGAAAGTCACCTTTGCGAGATATGGACTGTAAAGTGGGGCCCTCAGTTCTCACATAGAGGATTGAGGGCCCGCCTGTACCTGATAAACTATGGACACTACAGATAAAGTCTTTATGCCAAAATCTAAGCTTATACCAAACAAAATTTGTGAAAACAAGATATTATCGCAAAACACTGTCCTACTTGGTATATCTTCGTTCAAAATGGGCCCTCAATCCTCACACACGTAAAAGTTTATCACGCAAATAAAATGAAACCATTAACTTAAAGCTACTGTTTGTAATCCTATAAGATACTAAATAAATTGTGAAAATTTGTGAAAGCAAGAGCAGGTCACCATTTCTTGTTGTTTGAAAGTTATGACCTTGACAAAATTCGGGCCCTCAATCCTCCATTTATTTTGATTTCCGTTTTAATACGCCTATCGTATGACAGATTAGACAAATACAAAATAGTCTCTTTTTGTGAAAAAAATTGTGCAACAAATTGGTGTTATTTGTTACTAATAAGAATAACGATTAAACTAAAAATTTAATAGATACCGAAATCGACTATTTTTGAATTGTGTAGTAGGGTAGGGTGACAATAATTTTTGACATAGGTGCTCAGAGAACAATGTAAAGCATATATTATAATACACATAGTTGTATGGGTAATTATCTTGGAGTAGTGAATGTTGATATTTTATTTTATTTAACGATTATTATGTTCCAAACATTTTCACATAAAATCGAGGAGGAGTTTTGGAGTTCAACCTCATTAGTTTGTCTATGCGACTACTACAAAGAAAAAGTACAGTGATGTTCTTTGTATTACAATAATATGTCATGTCAATTGATTGAGAAAACTACGAAAATAGTTACTGAAATATTATTATAGTCATACAAATAAGTACATGTAAGTTGGTTTTGATACATACTCATCTACCTATATGTTACTGTAAAAGCCCGAACTGCGGTAAATATTAGGGTTTACCCGTAAATTCTAATATTTACCAAATCTCACCGGTAAAACCCCGAATTATTCTAAAACTGTCTTTAATTTCATTGGCATTCAGTCGGTAAACCCTAGATTTTACCGCAGACACCGGTAAGGCCCTGCGCGCACTGCCGTGCCGTGTGGTAGTGGCGCGAGGAGGCGAAACGGCGGGGCGTAACTCCGCTGCCGCGAGAAATCACGGCACAGCGGACAGAGCTCCGGCGGGATCATGGCGACATGGAGAGTGCGACTGTCGCAACCCAGCGCTGGGCACGCCACAATTGCGACGATAAGTCCCCTCTTTGAGGAGTGGTTAGAGAGGCGCCACGGCGTCCTCACATTCCACCTGACGCAGGTCCTCAGGCGCGGGCGAGCGTGTATACTCCCGTTGCCGCGCTTAAGGGCACGTTCTCACACATTATAAAAGGCTGCGTTACATAGGTAATTAATGATTTTATTGTTAAAATTATGTAAATACATAATTATTAATGTCGCGAATCATATTTTGATTAAGAAACAACCTTACACTGACCTGTAAATTGTAAAAAACGCAAGAAAATATGAATTTCGCGGGCTACCACAGCGCAATTACCTTAACGTGTTACCACGAGGGCCCAAAAAAAGAATGTTATTTTTTTATTAGGGTTTTAGGATTTTAATTTTTTTTATCTGGTAATTTATAAATAGTGATTAAAAGTTTGTAGCACCACCGAATGCCTGCAGCTACGCGCCACACAACACTGCTGTGTCGAGACGACGCTCACGCACACAACGGCCGGCCACCTCGGGTATATAAAGGGCCGACGCGGCTCGAACAGTCAGTCTGCGCTAGCGCGCCGCTGTTTCCACGCATTGGAAGAGCTCGCCTAGTCTAGACGCCCCTCACCTCGCGCCCCGCGGTGACGCATCCTACTTGTTTCGCGACGCTCCTCGCGTCACGAACCTGTTGGGAACGTACCGTGCAGTTTTATTTACCGTCGTACCTAGTCAAGCCTAGTTTGTAGAATATTTTGTGAAGTAAAATAAACCGAGTGTTATATAAGTGACCATACGTTTTATTGAACTCGCTTCAATCTGGCGCTCAACGTTAAGGCCCGGAAGAAGGCTAGCCCGAAGTCAAGAGTACCAAGGAGAATAAAGGAGGAACCGCTAACCATGAATTTGTCAATTGAACAGTTCGAGAGGATGATGTCAATAATTGGTAACCAACAGCGACGAGGCTCTTTCGCCAATTGCAACTTCACTTTTAATGGTGCCAGAGACACCGAATCGGTAGAATCGTTTCTTGCTACGGCCTCAGTATATAAGTCCGTAGAACAGATCTCCGACGAAGATGCGATAATGAGCGTCCCCTTAATTTTGAGGGAAGAGGCAGCCCTCTGGTGGAATGGAATAAAAGACCAGGTGAGAACATGGACAGAGTTTGAGTCGAGAGTTCGCCACGCCTTTGCTCCTAAAAGACCTGCCTACCAGTTGTACCAGAACGTTGTCAACATCAAACAAGGTGAGGATGAACTAACAGAGGTATTTGTGGCTAAGAAGAGGGCTCTTATTGCACAAATGCCAGAGCCACACACAGAGACCCAACAAATAGATATGATATACGGGCAATTGAGATATAAGATTAGGGTGAAAATGGCACGCGAGACTGTCAATACTTTTGACGCCCTAGTAAAGGCAGCCAGAGGAGTGGAAGAGCTCCTGGCTGAAAGGGAAATGCCAGAAGAAGGAACGGGGAAGGGAAAAGAGACAGAAAAGGTGTCATTCAAAAAGAAGCGTTGCACGTATTGTCGATTGCCTGGACATACAATTGAGTCATGTCGGAAGAAGGAGAAGAAGGATCTCGCTTCTGGTGGTACTTCTGCCGCAAAACCTGCGCCTACAAATGCCGCTATAGGCACCCAAGCGCCATCACCTTCGACACCAACGTTTGCGTGTTACGGATGTGGTACACCAGGAGTGATCCGATCCAAATGCACAACCTGCGCCAAGGCTGTGCCTAAGGCGGAAAAAGCTGAAGTAAGTTTTTGCTCCTTAAATACGCAAGCAGATGTACGTCCTAGGCCGATTATTGGTATTGCCATAGGCAAAATAACCGGTACCGCTTATGTGGATACTTGCGCAAAAACGAGTGTTGCATCATACTCGCTATACAAATTCCTACGGAGACTAGGATTTGAATTCCAGACACAACAGCTTGTGGTAAAACTGGCTGATGGCACGAAGACGACGAGAGAGGTTTTGACCGTAGAAGCACCCGTTAGTGTCTGTTACCGTGTTGTGCAAACGTCTTTTATCGTGTTCCCGGAAGCTCGAGAATCTCGCACACTGTTGGGCGTCGGCTTTATCCAGGATGCTAAGATGGTAATTAACATTCCGCAAATGACATGGCATTTCGAGGATTACCCTGGTGACATCTTCGAGCTCCAATACGAAGATGCTGAAGAGATGTCAATGGCCATGATAGAGGCTACGCCCGGTTATTTTAATCCTCGGTTACGGTCTATGCTAAAAGATGTCGAGCTGCTTGAATTTATTTCTCCTTTGTCGGTAACTCCACGAGACGAAGGCGTACTGGAACCGGCGCTGCCACAATCCAGTGCATGCACTCCAGCAACGTGCAGTCCAATATCCAGCGGGGAACCAGCACTCCCGGAAACGAGTGCCTGCACCACAAACACGATGTCATATCGCGTAATGCCAATTGAGCTGTCCCCTATTCCAAGGAAGCGATCCAGACCATTCTTCGATGGGTATTCCCCAAGGTTTGTAGACTTTATGGTCCGTGATGCACAAATACAGCTTCATGATGCTCCGTGTGAACTATCTCCACATTCCAAGGCGCTCTTCCCTAGCGACCATAGTAATAGCAGCAATGATGTCGAAATTGGATCTTTAGAAGTGGAAGAGGTCTCATCGGTCACGCTAGACGTAACTCAAAAGTCACAGCTGATGGAAGTGCTATGGGATTATCAAGAGGTTTTTGGTGAAGGTGGAGGACCAACTACCCTCGCTGAACACTGCATCGACACGGGTGAGCATAACCCCGTCTCTGTACCTCCATATCGCCTCTCACCGCCACGCATGGCTGTGTTAAAGAAAGAGGTAAAGAAGATGTTGGACAGTGGAGTAATTGAAGCATGCTCATCACCCTGGTCCGCACCCGTTGTAATGGTACCAAAGAAGGACGGTTCAGTACGAGTTTGCGTTGATTACCGAAAACTTAATGCCATAACGGTCCCCGACAAGTATCCTATCCCACGAATTGATGATCTGCTTCATGCTGCTAAGCCAACGCCTTTCATGTCGACCCTGGATTTACGCGCTGGTTACTGGCAAGTGAAAGTAAAACTTGAGGATCAGGACAAGACGGCATTCATAACTCCATTCGGTATGTACCGTTTTAAGAGGATGCCATTTGGACTTTGCAATGCACCCTCTACGTTCCAGCGTCTGATAGACAGGATTCGAGTTAGCCTGGAGAATGTAAAGATGCTAGCGTACCTAGATGATCTTATAATATTTTCGGCTACCTATCAAGCACACCTATCAGATTTGGGTAAGGTACTAAGCAAGCTGAAAGAAAGCAGCCTACATGTAAACTTTAGTAAGTGCCGATTTTGTTGCTCAACAATTAAGTATTTGGGGCACATTATTACCCCTGAGGGGCTGAAGGCTGATCCCGAGAAGGTCGCAGCAATACTAGCCTATCCAGCACCCAAGAATCTGAAGCATCTGATGACGTTCCTGCAGACCTGTTCCTGGTACAGGCGATTCATACCAAACTTTGCCGGAATCAGTGAACCACTATCCCGTTTAACGAGGAAAAACTCGGTTTGGACTTGGTCAGCAGAACAGGAGCAGGCTTATCAAGAACTCAAAATACGTCTTACATCTGCCCCTGTGCTACGACAAGCCGACGAGACGAGAGGTTATATCATCAAAAGTGATGCAAGCAACTATGCACTTGGAGCAGTTCTAGTGCAGGGGGAGGGAGAGGACGAGCATCCCGTCGAATATGCCAGTAGACTGATGACCCCTGCAGAACGCAATTATTCTACAACTGAGAGGGAGGCTCTCGCAGTAGTTTGGGCGATTAAGAAGTTCCGTGGATACATTGAAGGTCTCCCAGTAACAGTTGTTACGGACCATCAAGCCCTGAAGTGGTTGATGTCATTACGATCTCCAACTGGTCGATTAGCTAGATGGGCTTTGCAGATACAGGCGTATGATATTACTATCAAGTATACACCTGGTAGGACGAATGTGGTTGCAGACACGCTGTCCAGGCCTATTTGCGATGAAAACACCGAAAACACCTGTGGAGTGTGTAGCATAGTCGTAGATATGCCGCAAAGACCGTCATCTGAAATAAGGACAGAGCAGCTGAAGGATGAGAACATCGCCAGCATCGTAACTGCCTTAGAAGATGCAAATCGTAAAGATAATGCCGTGTACTGGAGCAACAAAGGGTACGTCATGAACAACGGGTTGTTGTACCGATATCACCCGTCGGATGACTCAGATGAGGCTCAACTCGTAGTTCCTCAACATGAATGGGCAAACGTACTTTCCATATACCACGATGACCCTTTGGCGGGACATTACGGCGCTGATAAGACATATCAACGCATTTCGAAGCGATATCATTGGAAGGGTATGAGAAAATATATCGAAGCATATGTTAAGAACTGTGTTGCATGCCAGCGGTTTAAGCCGTCCAACCTGAAACCGGCTGGTTTGCTCCAAACCACGCCCGTCAATCAACGTTTCGAAACACTCGCCTTTGACTTGTTTGGACCTTTGCCGCCAACGACTAGCGGTAAAACATGGATACTGATAATTGAAGATATTGCTACTGGTTGGATAGAATTATTTGCTTTGGAAACTGCCAGCGCTGAAAATTGTGCAACAGTTTTGTTGAACGAGGTCTTCCTTCGATACGGTGTGCCTAGACGTCTGATAAGCGACAATGGACCACAACTAGTGAGTGCTGTGATGCAACAATTAACCTATTGTCTGCGAATTAAGCACACATTCACACCAGTGTATCACCCAGCAGCAAACCCGGTAGAAAGGAAAAACAGGGACTTAAAGACACAACTAGCCATTCTAGTAGGAGAGGAACATGGGAGCTGGAGTGATAAGTTACCCAGCATACGGTTTGCGATGAATACCGCAACTTGCCTCACCACAGGACATACGCCAGCATATTTAACATTTGCACGCGAGCTGCGTACTCCAGATGACAATACTCACGATTTTCGTCAGATTCTGCTGTCTGAAAACTTTGTGCCTGAAATTACGCCAAAGTTATTACTTCTCACCGATACCCTGAACAAGGCTAGAGATGTCAGAGAGAATCTAGAAGAACGCAGGAAGAAGACGGCAGACCAAGGACGTAGAGAAGATCCCGGTTATTCTCCCGGTGACTTGGTATTAGCAACTACCCATCCAATCAGTAATGCTGCTCGAGGAATTAGCGCTAAATTCTGTCCTCGCAGGGATGGTCCTTATCTAATCCTAGCACGTCATGGTGCTTCATCTTATTTGATTTCAGATCCCACTACTCCAGATAAACCCCTTGGGGTGTATCATACATCCGCCTTGACTCCGTTCCAAGGCCATGCGGGAAGTCCACTCCCACCGCCGGTGCGCCCACTGAAGAAACGCGGGCGTCCGCCTAAACCTAGGCCTAACCCTGAAGGCGCTACTCCGCCTTCTCGTGGACGAGGACGACCACGGCGACAAGCATTGCGCCCAGCGTTGCCGGTGGAACATTCATCTTGACTGGCTACTCGTCGGGGCGACTTCGCATCCAGAGGGGGAGCCTGTAGCACCACCGAATGCCTGCAGCTACGCGCCACACAACACTGCTGTGTCGAGACGACGCTCACGCACACAACGGCCGGCCACCTCGGGTATATAAAGGGCCGACGCGGCTCGAACAGTCAGTCTGCGCTAGCGCGCCGCTGTTTCCACGCATTGGAAGAGCTCGCCTAGTCTAGACGCCCCTCACCTCGCGCCCCGCGGTGACGCATCCTACTTGTTTCGCGACGCTCCTCGCGTCACGAACCTGTTGGGAACGTACCGTGCAGTTTTATTTACCGTCGTACCTAGTCAAGCCTAGTTTGTAGAATATTTTGTGAAGTAAAATAAACCGAGTGTTATATAAGTGACCATACGTTTTATTGAACTCGCTTCAAGTTTCATTTTCACATTTGTTGTTTTAATCCTTGTAACATCTCCATTCTATCCTGTTACTTCTTGTAATACACATGTGGTTGGCATCTACATCGCCACATACAAACTACGCATCACAAGGACATGACGTCCCGCAACCTGCATTGCGCAATGAGAGTTTACCGCGCGACTAGCATATAGCTATACAACAACCCGACATTAACCGTGGGGCAGTTGCCCACCAGACAACACCTATCTGGTCGGAGGGTCCTCCCTTTTCAATAGAGGATGAGTGAACTTTACCCTCTGTTCCTCATGACTCTATACACACAATACGTATGGACGGTAAAGATTTTGATTTTTAAGTGAAAGCTATACCTGCTGTAAGAGATACGCTAATCAATTAATATTTGACACTTTTTTAATTTACACAGCCGAATGACGTCATAAAATGCCGGCTAATATTTCATGGTTTGAGAAAACATTAAAAAAACCTGAAAACTTTGAATTTAATTTTAATATTTATATTCTTATTGAACTAAAACTAATATTTTCCGACTGCTTTTGGCCTAATCTATCTAAATAATATATTTTTACATTTTTGCTCATATAGAGTAAAATACCGTATTGTGGTCACCCTATTTCCTAATTCAGGGAACAAAAATAAAACTCGATTTTTATTTACAATAAAGGGTCTTTTAATTTCTTTCTAGTATCGAATTTGTTGCACAATTTTTTCACAAAAAGAGACTATTTTGTATTTGTCTAACGATAGGCGTATTAAAACGGAAATCAAAATAAATGGAGGATTGAGGGCCCGAATTTTGTCAAGGTCATAACTTTCAAACAACAAGAAATGGTGACCTGCTTTTTATTTGCGTGATAAACTTTTACGTGTGTGAGGATTGAGGGCCCATTTTGAACGAAGATATACCAAGTAGGACAGTGTTTTGCGATAATATCTTGTTTTCACAAATTTTGTTTGGTATAAGCTTAGATTTTGGCATAAAGACTTTATCTGTAGTGTCCATAGTTTATCAGGTACAGGCGGGCCCTCAATCCTCTATGTGAGAACTGAGGGCCCCACTTTACAGTCCATATCTCGCAAAGTTGACTTTCACAAAATCTGATTCCAACTTTCACAATTCTTTGGGAATGTTCACTAAATCCTAAGCATATTTTCAAAGAGTTTCAATAAAGTGGCCCTCACACCACACGCAAATCGAGGCGACTCAATCCAAACATTTAGATTGAGTTGCCACCTATAAGTTCATATATCTTTTGAAGTATTATACCTACAAAATCGAGGATCGAACCTACAAAATTTTTAAACTTACTACTAAATAAGTATTAAATTTCATTAAGATACGAAATTTGGCGACTCAATCCTTACGGACATACTGAAACTGGCGTTGAAACTTAACAATTTGAAACTTGAAAAGCTGACACAATTTGTGACATTTTTAAATCGGTTCTTGCCTCAGAACAATAACAAAGCATAGAAGGAAGGCTAAAAACAGAATTCTGTAACTACCTTTATTCCCGTTCTATTATTAGGTAAGATAAAGGTACGATAAAGGATGTGGGAAAGAGATGAATGTTTTACTCTTTGTTTTACTTTCTTGGCATGGTCACAAGATCAATTGTCATTTGGTTAAAAAAGTTATAGTATGACGCTGCCAAATTTGATAGTACTTTGTTTCAATGTCTGACAGTTCGTTCATTGAACTACCTGACTTATTCGCGTGTTCATTGTTTACGTGTTTGTCGTAATCTTCCCTGGTTTTGCGATGTTTTAATAATATTTCTACTGTTAGATTGCATGAATTCTTTGTTTAACTACAAGCAGTGAGTGTGTGGACGCTGTGGAGCAATTTCTTGTGTGGTTGGGGGCTGCCAGTCCCATTCATAGCGAAAATAAAATGAACAATAAATATTGACCTTCCATCGGTAAGTTTTTGCTCAATTTCTTGTTGCATATGATCAGATAAACGAATATAAATACATAACAAATATTGCTGTGTCACTATATAGCTGAAACCAGTCGTAATATTTATTCCAATAGAAGTTATTAGCGAATATTCGGAAATTGTTTTGGGGTTATCTTGATCAGCCATAGTGACGTAAATAATGTTGTCGATACTTTTCTTTTACAGATTTCCTAGACGATGTGAAAAAAAATTGATAAATTGTATTGGTAGACGAAATTGGACTCAGCCACATAATATGCTCCAAGCATTTTACTTTGTATTCATTTGGTAATGAACCTATGAAATGGATGTTCATGTTCTAGTCGTCACTTAGAGAACATGCTGTTCCTACATTATTTGTTATGGATAGAACAGATGAAATAGTCTGATATACAGGATGAATTTTTTATCATGCACCAAATTGAAATGGGAGATTTTACTCATCATTATGAACAACTTTTACTATGGGACCAAACCTGAAATCGCGAAAAAAAAATCAGCTGTTCAGTACATTTTGACGAGTTTGATGTAGATAAATGTACTGAGCAGCTGATTTTTTTTCGCGATTTCAGGTTTGTTTCCATAGTAAAAGTTGTTCATAATGATGAGTACAATCTCCCATTTCGATTTGGTGCATGATAAAAAAATCATCCAGTATTATGATATAATTAAGGTATTTTATTGGCAATAAATAGTATCCCGTTCAAATTAAAACTTGATTTATTACATTACAGGAAATACTTATGGAAGTCTGCGAAGAAGGACATAGCGCAGTACTGCAAGTTAAAAGAACCGCTCACCATCAACAGCACATGAAGATCTAACATGAAGACAGGTATAACATTTCAGAAATATGTTCACTTGATATATGCGATACAATGATATTATATTAAAAATATCATTGATGCGATATTATTCTTCTAATTATCCCAGTCGGAAATATAATCGTGTGCAAATTTATTTATTTATTTTTAATAAAAAATACGTAATTGTAGGATCCCGTAGCAATGGAAGTTGAAACAGGACCTAGTACATCGGTACAGATTAATGAATCGCCACTGATATTGACATCTCGTGAAATCATCTCACATCAGTCAGGTAAGACATACAAATAAAACTATTTACCTAAATAAAAATGACGATAAAAAATCTTACATAAATTTTATTGAGAACTGTTCGTTTTAGGAATCCTTGACACAGATGACAATAACAAATTCAGAAATAATTGGATTCCATCCCGATTCAAGAAGACAGCGCTTTTGGCGAGTTCCTGGTCGCCAGAGCCGACTCCAGAATCCTCAGGAAGTTCATCCGTATTATGGTGTGGGCTGGAATTCGCGTAACAGATTATTAAAGTTGCTAGGCATTTTATTTTTTTATTTAAAATATTATCTGGTCGTTATTTATTTTTTATGTCCGTAAGGATTGAGTCGCCACATTTCGTATCTTAATGAAATTTTATACTTATTTAGTAGTAAGTTTAAAAATTTTGTAGGTTCGATCCTCGATTTTGTAGGTATAATACTTCAAAAGATATATGAACATAAAGGTGGCACCTCAATCTAAATATTTGGATTGAGTCGCCACGTCAGAACTAGGTACATCATGGATGAATGTTTATCATTATTTGGTATGATTTAGTAGTAATTGTGTATAGTACCTACTAAAAATCTGAGTCCTGTATTGTTGATATTGAAGAATATACAATACATTTAATGTGGCTCCTCAATCCATCAATCAATCAATCATAAAAACGTGAATTTCCATGAAAGTAATTGGTCAATTTATATTCCACTCCAAAGAACATTCAGTAGTAAGTGTGTTCGAATTTGTAGCATATAGAGAAAGTAGTAAAACTGAGTGAATTTAGTAAATAAACGCATTTTATTTGGCTCCTCAGTCCTGACGTTCTGCAAATAAATAATTGATTGTATCTACCTGAGATCACAACGGAATCAATAACCAGAGACACTAACATTTAGTATAAATGTCTACTAAATACTTATGTACAAATCAACATTGTATATATTCGGTATCTGAAAAAAAAAATACTTTTCGATATTCATTAAGAATTCGCTATTGAGGGTGACCATGTTGTGTGTGTACCTGGGACAAACGGTCAAACTAGGTAAGTCCAACTTCGTTAAGTTAGGGAAGCTACGGAAGATCTTCTCGTCCAAAATATCGCAGTGTCTCGAAACAAAAGTCTTTGACCAGTGTGTGTTGCCAGTTATGATTTACGGCACTAAGACGTAGCGTTTTACAATGGGCCTCATAAGAAAGCTCAAGGTCACCCAAAAGCCAAAGAAGAGTTATTCTCGGTGTTTTTCTGCGAGATCGAGTTAAGAATGAGGTCCCTTTTGGGGGGAGCAGTGGACGTCTTTCGGCTGAAATGATGATGATGATGATGTTAAATGAAACCAGGATGACTAGTTTTTGAAATTTATTTTTTTAATAAAATCCCTACTTATTTCTAACAGAATTGTATTATTCACTTCGTAAAGGAGAAAAATAATAAAGTGTTCATCCTAAACGTTCTAAATAATTGCCACTTAAATACTAACTTACCTAATAAATAAACACATTAATACTAATTGTAAAAAACTATTCAAACTGCCCATTGATACCTCTGATGTTATGATAAGCGTTTTTATCTACGATTTTGTATCGAAGCGCTTTTGTGTTTTAAAACAAATCACAATTGAAATCAAGATGTGCCAACAAAGATAATTATGCAAATTAGGTATAATAACAATGTTACAAAACCGGTCAAGAGCGAGTCGGACTCGCGAACCGAGGGTTCCGTTCCGATTTCTGAAAAAGTGTGCTATTTAGAGACATCGTTTTATTTTTCCTGTAATCTTTACATACACTTCTATCATATAGAATATTTGCAGATTTTTCGCTTCGCAAACTTCGGAGATAAGGGGGGGAACGGTATTTTTTTTACATTTTTCATCAAAAGTCGAAAACTGTGCGGCCTATAAAAAAGAAAAAAAATGTTTGAGAATGTGCAAATAGCGTTCTTTCATATGATACCCCATATGCCATAGTAAACCCACTTTGAATTTTTAAGACCCCCTTTCAGTCAATGTTGCAAAAAAAGTATAAATATTTCTAGTTCTTTCTTATTTGCAAAATAGTTGGGTAAACATCATCTAAAACTATTTTAAATTTCAAGTTGATAGCATTAGTAGTTCTTGAGATATCCAGCTGTGACAGACAGACAGACAGACAGACAGACTGAGTCACACCATAAGGGTTCCTTTTTTACCATTTTGGTACGGAACCCTAAAAAGGAACTATCCCTATACTATATGTTTTAAAAAACAGCACATAATAAGAAGTGGTAGGTCCACTAATCGAATCGCAACCCACGAAATACAATAATTGAGTAGTCCCGATGCCCATCTGTTGTCTCCGAGAGCAAATGCGCGAGTTAGGGTCAGCTCACACCGAGAAGCGACGCGACGCGACGCTGCGCGCACATTTTAAAAGAGCGACTCAAAATATAACTTTATTTTCTACACGAAAATATACACATTTCATTGTGAGAATTTAGAATACGTTGCACCATGCAGCGCTGCGCCTCGTGATGCCTCGCAGCGTATAGCGATGCATCGCGACGCAGCGGTGCTTCGCCGGTACGCGCGTTGTGCAAGAGCGGTGCTGCGCCTCACGAAGCCGCGCGACTAGTCTACTACAGTCTCTACTATTTCCGTCCAGACTTCGTGTAGAATTGATGCAGTTTGGTCGAGTGCTCGAGTGAAATTATAATGATAGACTGGGATCTTGTTATAATCGGACTTCTTGCAGAAGAGGAAGAGGAAGAAGAATACAAAAATAAAATTAAAAAGACGCAGGGCGGGGCGGGAGCACGTGGCGAATGTAGACACGTCCCGCTGCGCCGCGCGGCGTCGGCTTGAAATGGCGGCTGCGAAAATTTTTGCAGCCGCCATCTTGGATTTCCATTTTGACCTCATTATCGTTTTAGGTGTTTTTTTTTTACATCTAGTGTTTTACACCCTTAAAAAATTTCACAAGTTCCATGATGAAACTATGATGATAATGAAGTTTGCTATGTTATGTAAAAAATAGGCTTGGTAGTGTCGTTAATTGGAAACGACACTACTGGTAGTGCGGCTGGTAGTGTCGTTGCCAATAAACGAAAATTTAAGGGATTCCCTCGATTTCCATGGGATCTCTTCATCAGATTCTGACTTGGTGACAGTGGGACCACCTCGAGAGCATAACCTTTGAAACAAAAAAATAATTGTGCAAATCCGACTATACAGGCTGACTTTGAAAACATGCGACAAAATAGATTTTGTTTCTATAAGCCACGAAACGTACATTTTCTTTTTAAATCACGTATTCATGGTCACCCTACAAAAAAATTTCATAAGAAATTAAAGAATAGCTAATAACTTCGTAAATATGTACTTTTTTTTGTATTTTTTTATACGTACATTTTGTAGAAATTTATACAAAATATTGGCGTTTTTTGTTCCAAATTTCGTCACATGATTATGTAGATTAGAGGCAAATCTATTTACCGAAGCATCTGAATTGAGGAGCCACATTAAATATGCTATATCTCCCATTTCTTTCTTTTGTGATTGCTGACTCTTATCCTACAAATCTAATATACTTACTACTAAATGATGTTGAAATTGCGCATTAATTGAACTACTGCTTCTTTGTAAAATGACCAGTCGTATGTGTATGGTCTGAGGAGCCACACATAATGTATTGTAACTTTTTTAATTTTAACACTACCGAGCTCAGATTTTGTCTACTAAATACTCTCAAATACTACTAAATCATACCAAATTATGATAAACATTCATCCATGATGTTCTTAGTTCTGACGAGGCGACTCAATCCAAACATTTAGATTGAGTTGCCACCTATAAGTTCATATATCTTTTGAAGTATTATACCTACAAAATCGAGGATCGAACCTACAAAATTTTTAAACTTACTACTAAATAAGTATTAAATTTCATTAAGATACGAAATTTGGCGACTCAATCCTTACGGACATAAATGAATGACAACCTACAAAATTTCGAAAAATCTTCTGTATACGTGTCCGTTAGCGTCAGAATGGCTGGTTGCCTATGGCAAACGCCTCTCAAAGTATATTCAAGAATTGCTACATAATTGCTTATATTTGCTACATTTCTTCAATAATTGCTACATACGATGCATTCAGAGAAAAATGAATATTTTTTTGACCAGCCATTCTGACGTCAGGATGGCTGGTCAAAAAAATATCGCCTCCGTTTTCAGCATGAAGGACGCAGAATTTCTAAAAGTTTGTTGTATCAATAATTGCTACCTAATTGCTTCATTCACGAATTTAAGTTTGAGCTTCATACATACATTAGGTAAAAAGATATAGCTTTTATTAATTTTTTTACGAAGAAGTGCCTAATAATTTGGAAAGGCAACACATTTTTTTACTACAACGCAGCGCGCGTCTTGTTTAAATCTTGCAGGCGTTTGCTTAGAGTGATGTTGTTTAATGAATAGCTTTTAAAACGTACCTACCCTCAATAACACAATACATTTAGGTACTAGTATCAGTATGTAAAATAGCTGGGTCAGATAATACGTTGAAAACTGTTTTAACTTATTTGATAAGTACATCAAAAGAAAAATATTGCAATAAGTAGTGAAAGAACAAAGGCAAAATCGTAGCTGAATTTAATTTGAGCGACTAAAAGTGACTTATATACGAAGGCAGCTCTATTATTTTTCTACGTTTTTTCAAAATATCACCTTAACTAGTTAAAAATACTAGTTTAAATGAAAAGTTATTTGTGTGAAAAGTGTTTAGTGTTGCCATTTTGTATTTATTCTTCCAAGTGACAGTAAGTACAGCATTATTGTATTATAATCAGTTTTAGTTTGTTATTGTAATAAAACGGAGTACTTAAATGAATTAACAATAATCTTTATTTCTAAGTGGTCGTTGCAGGGAGGCAACATATTTTTTTACTACAGCGCGCGTCTTGTTTAAATCTTGCAGGCGTTCACAACGGGTATGGGTTACCCACCCCAGATCTGTTGACGCGGAATCATTTGCGTGTGGTGTGAGGGTCACTTAATTAAAACTCTTTGAAAATATGCTTAGGATTTAGTGAATATTCCCAAAGAATTGTGAAAGTTGGAATCAGATTTTGTGAAAGTCAACTTTGCGAGATATGGACTGTAAAGTGGGGCCCTCAGTTCTCACATAGAGGATTGAGGGCCCACCTGTACCTGATAAACTATGGACACTACAGATAAAGTCTTTATGCCAAAATCTAAGCTTTTAGCAAACAAAATTTGTGAAAACAAGATATTATCGCAAAACACTGTCCTATTTGGTATATCTTCGTTCAAAATGGGCCCTCAATCCTCTCACACGTAAAAGTTTATCACGCAAATAAAATGAAATCATTAACTTATAGCTACTGTTTGTAATCCTATAAGATACTAAATAAATTGTGAAAATTTGTGAAAGCAAGAGCAGGTCACCATTTCTTGTTGTTTGAAAGTTATGACCTTGACAAAATTCGGGCCCTCAATCCTCCATTTATTTTGTTTTCCGTTTTAATACGCCTATCGTATGAAAGATTAGACAAATACAAAATAGTCTCTTTTTGTGAAAAAAATTGTGCAACAAATTCGATACTAGAAAGAAATTAAAAGACCCTTTATTGTAAATAAAAATCGAGTTTTATTTTTGTTCCCTGAATTAGGAAATAGGGTGACCACAATACGGTATTTTACTCTATATGAGAAAAAATCTAAAAATATATTATTTAGATAGATTAGGCCAAAAGCAGTCGGAAAATATTAGTTTTAGTTCAATAACAATATAAATATTAAAATTAAATTCAAAGTTTTCAGGTATTTTTAATGTTTTCTCAAACCATGAAATCATCAAGCCGCCATTTTATGACGTCATTCGGCTGTGTAAATTAAAAAAGTGTCAAATTATTAATTTATCAGCGTATCTCTTACAGCAGGTATAGCTTTCACTTAAAAATCAAAATCTTTACCGTCCATACGTATTGTGCGTATAGGAACAGAGTGTAAAGTTCACACATCCTCTATTGAAAAGGGAGGACCCTCCGACCAGATGGGTGTTGTGTCTGTTAGGCAACTGCCCCACGGTTAATGTCGGGTTGTATACCTATATGCTAATCGCGCGGTAAACTCTCATTGCGCAATGCAGGTTGCGGGACGTCATGTCCTTGTGATGCTTAGTTTGTATGTGGCGATGTAGATGCCACCACATGTGTATTACAAAAAGTAACAGGCTAGAATGGAGATGTTACAAGGATTAAAACAACAAATGTGAAAATGAAACTTTTTAATCGCTATCGCTTTTTATCGCTAACTTTCACAATTATTTGGGAATGTTCACTAAATCCTAAGCATATTTTCAAAGAGTTTCAATAAAGTGGCCCTAACACCACACGCATATGTTTTTTCCATTAATATTTATTATTCGTCAGAATTTCTGGATGAAATCATTATAAGAGAGGGCTCTGATAATGATTTCATCAAGAAATTCTGCAGGTGCTGTAATTTTTTGGTGATATCTGGCCCATCCTAAGTACCAGACTAGCGTCATTAGGTCACACATCCTACTGTGCGCCGACCAACTAAGCAATTACAGCAGCTCACTGGTTCCTGTTCGACCAGGAATATCATTTTCTATTATATACACATAATTATAGTCAAGAGAAAATTAAATAAATCGGAAAACAATCAAGAGCATCACAACACAAGGCATAAAGCGCAAACGTCTGTGACATGACCACAGATGAAGTAGTAGGTATTGACATGACTGTCACTAACAACCTATCAACATTTGTCAAATCAAGTTATATTTTTTTTAAATTTGAGATAAGTAATAGTTTTTATGCCAGTCATTAATTGAAAGTAATTTATTTATTTTTACACTACAATATTTTTACCTCCCTGCAAGTACCACTTAGAAATAAACATTATCGTTAATTCATTTAAGTACTCCGTTTTATTACAATAACAAACTAAAACTGATTATAATACAATAATGCTGTACTTACTGTCACTTGGAAGAATAAATACAAAATGGCAACACTAAACACTTTTCACACAAATAACTTTTCATTCTAGTTAAGATGATATTTTGAAAAAACGAAGAAAAATAATAGAGCTGCCTTCGTATATAAGTCACTTTTAGTCGCTCAAATTAAATTCAGCTACGATTTCGCCTTTGTTCTTTCACTACTTATTGCAATATTTTGCTTTTGATGTACTTATCAAATAAGTTAAAACAGTTTTCAAGGTATAAGTAGTAAATGTATTGTGTTTTTGAGGGTAGGTACGTTTTAAAAGCTATTCATTATACAACATCACTCTAAGCGAACGCCTGCAAGATTTAAACAAGACGCGCGCTGCGTTGTAGTAAAAAAATGTGTTGCCTTTCCAAATTATTAGGCACTTCTTCGTAAAAAAATTAATAAAAGCTATATCTTTTTACCTAATGTATGTATGAAGCTCAAACTTAAATTCGTGAATGAAGCAATTAGGTAGCAATTATTGATACAACAAACTTTTAGAAATTCTGCGTCCTTCATGCTGAACACGGAGGCGATATTTTTTTGACCAGCCATCCTGACGTCAGAATGGCATGTCCGTAAGGATTGAGTCGCCAAATTTCGTATCTTAATGAAATTTAATACTTATTTAGTAGTAAGTTTAAAAATTTTGTAGGTTCGATCCTCGATTTTGTAGGTATAATACTTCAAAAGATATATGAACATAAAGGTGGCACCTCAATCTAAATATTTGGATTGAGTCGCCACGTTAGAACTAGGTACATGATGGATGAATGTTTATCATTATTTGGTATGATTTAGTAGTAGTTGTGTATAGTACCTACTAAAAATCTGAGTCCTGTACTGTTGATATTGAAGAATATACAATACTTTTAATGTGGCTCCTCAATCCATCAATCAATCAATCATAAGAACGTGAATTTCCATGAAAGTAATTAGTCAATTTATATTCCACTCCAAAGAACATTTAGTAGTAAGTGTGTTCGAATTTGTAGTATATAGAGAAAGTAGTAAAACTTTGTGAATTTAGTAAATAAACGCATTTTATTTGGCTCCTCAGTCCTGACGTTCTGCAAATAAATAATTGATTGTATCTACCTGAGATCACAACGGAATCAATAACCAGAGACACTAACATTTAGTATAAATGTCTACAAAATACTTATGTACAAATCAACATTGTATATATTCGGTATCTGAAAAAAAAATACTTTTCGATATTCATTAAGAATTCGCTATTGAGGGTGACCATGTTGTTTGTGTACCTGGGACAAACGGTCAAACTAGGTAAGTCCAGCTTCGTTAAGTTAGGGAAGCTACGGAAGATCTTCTTGTCAAAAATATCGCAGTGTCTCGAAACAAAAGTCTTTGACCAGTGTGTGTTGCCAGTTATGATTTACGGCACTAAGACGTAGCGTTTTACAATGGGCCTCATAAGAAAGCTCAAGGTCACCCAAAAGCCAAAGAAGAGGGTTATGCTCGGTGTTTTTCTGCGAGATCGAGTTAAGAATGAGGCCCCTTTTGGGGGGAGCAGTGGACGTCTTTCGGCTGAAATGATGATGATGATGATGTTAAATGAAACCAGGTTGACTAGTTTTTGAAATTTATTTTTTTAATAAAATCCCTACTTATTTCTAACAGAATTGTATTATTCACTTCGTAAAGGAGAAAAATAATAAAGTGTTCTTCCTATACGTTCTAAATAATTGCCACTTAAATACTAACTTACCTAATAAATAAACACATTAATACTAATTGTAAAAAACTATTGAAACTGCCCATTGATACCTCTGATGTTATGGTAAGCGTTTATAACTACGATTTTGTATCGAAGCGCTTTTGTGTTTTAAAACAAATCACAATTGAAATCAAGATGTGCCAACAAAGATAGTTATGCAAATTACATATAATAACAATGTTACAAAACCGGTCAAGAGCGAGTCGGACTCGCGCACCGAGGGTTCCGTTCCGATTTCTGAAAAAGTGTTCTATTTAGAGACATCGTTTTATTTTTCCTGTAATCTTTACATAAACTTCTATCATACATAATATTTGCAGATTTTTCGCTTTGCAAACTTCGGAGATAAGGGGGGAACGGTATTTTTTTTTACATTTTTCATCAAAAGTCGAAAACTATGCGGCCTATAAAAAAGAAAAAAAATGTTTGAGAATGTGCAAATAGCGTTCTTTCATATCATACCCCATATGCCATAGTAAACCCACTTTGAATTTTTAAGACCCCCTTTCAATCAATGTTGCAAAAAAAGTATAAATATTTCTATTTCTTTCTTATTTGCAAAATAGTTGGGTAAACATCATCTAAAACTGTTCCATATTTCAAGTTGATAGCATTAGTAGTTCTTGAGATATCCAGCTGTGACAGACAGACAGACTGAGTCACACCATAAGGGTTCCTTTTTTACCATTTTGGTACGGAACCCTAAAAAGGAACTATCCCTATACTATATGTTTTAAAAAACAGCACATAATAAGTGGTAGGTCCACTAATCGAATCGCAACCCGCGAAATACAATAATTGAGTAGTCCCGATGCCCATCTGTGGTCTCCGAGAGCAAATGCGCGAGTTAGAGTCAGCTCACACCGAGACGCGACGCGACGCGATGCTGCGCGCACATTTTAAAAGAGCGACTCAAAATATAACTTTATTTTCTACACGAAAATATACACATTTCATTGTGAGAATTTAGAATACGTTGCACCATGCAGCGCTGCGCCTCGTGATGCCTCGCAGCGTATAGCGATGCATCGCGACGCAGTGGTGCTTCGCCGGTACGCGCGGTGCTGCGCCTCACGAAGCCACGCGACTACTCTACTACAGTCTCTACTATTTCCGTCCAGACTTCGTGTAGAATTGATGCAGTTTGGTCGAGTGCTCGAGTGAAATTATAATGATAGACTGGGATCTTGTTATAATCGGACTTCTTGCAGAAGAGGAAGAGGAAGAAGAATACAAAAATAAAATTAAAAAGACGCAGGGCGGGGCGGGAGCACGTGGCGAATGTAGACACGTTCCGCTGCGCCGCGCGGCGTCGGCTTGAAATGGCGGCTGCGAAAATTTTTGCAGCCGTCATCTTGGATATCCATTTTGACCTCATGAACGTTTTAGGTGTTTTTTTTTACCTCTAGTGTTTTACACCCTTAAAAAATTTCACAAGTTCCATGATGAAACTATGATGATAATGAAGTTTGCTGTGTTGACTGTACAATATAATCCAAAAAAATAGGCTTGGTAGTGTCGTTAATTGGAAACGATACTACTGGTAGTGCGGCTGGTAGTGTCGTTGCCAATAAACGAAAATTCTCAAGGATCTCTTCATCAGATTCTGACTTGGTGACAATGGGACCACCTCGAGAGCATAACCTTTCAAACAAAAAAATAATTGTGCAAATCCGACTATACAGGCTGACTTTGAAAACATGCGACAAAATAGATTTTGTTTCTATAAGCCACGAAACGTACATTTTCTTTTTAAATCACGTATTCATGGTCACCCCACAAAAAAAATTCATAAGAAATTAAAGAATAGCTAATAACTTCGTAAATATGTACTTTTTTTTGTATTTTTTTATACGTGCATTTAGTAGAAATTTATACAAAATATTGGCGTTTTTTGTTCCAAATTTCGTTACATGATTATTAGATTAGAGGCAAATCTATTTACCGAAGCATCTGAATTGAGGAGCCACATTAAATATGCTATATCTCCCATTTCTTTCTTTTGTGATTGCCGACTCTTATCCTACAAATCTAATATTTTTACTACTAAATGATGTTGAAATTGCACATTAATTGAACTACTGCTTCTTTGAAAAATGACCAGTCGTATGTGTATGGTCTGAGGAGCCACACATAATGCGTTCCTTCCTCGTGGTCAAACTTAATGGTCAAACTGATTTAACCACGAGGAATTCTGTTCCGGATAGTCAAACTACTTAGTTTGATGAAAAATATACACCTTTTGTTATAGTTCGTAAATATACTTGTACAGTCATGAACAAAAATAATTATCTTAGTTTATTTAAAAAGTACCCAGCACTTATACCGCCATGCATTAATTGCAGCTGACACTTCATTATGAAATCCTTTTAAAAGAGATACTTTTTCATTAGAACATTTTTCTTTTTGTAGTTTCACGTAAACAAGCAACTGTATTGGATTCTGACATTTCATGGATTTGTTTAGTTGGCCGTTCCAACTTTGGACCACATTGTTTGTGCGATGTCTCTGGCCATAAACAGACCATTGTTTTCGGAATAATTTATTGTTATTTATTAATTTTCTTTCTTATTCTATTTATATTTTTAAATATTACTTAAAAAAGCATATGAAAAAAAAAACATTTAAAATATAAAAGAATAGCGGTCCGCCGGTGTCGGGAGCGGTGTCCAAGCTACCGGCGGCGGCGGTTAGGGCTGCAGAGATAGGAACCTCTTCACAATACGAGCCGTATCGAGGAGTACTGCCTTCTGAATCTGGCCCTTGATCCAACCGCCTAACGAGAGCCGCGAAAGATGTTGGTCGAGGCTTTTGGCTATCATGCCGTTGGCCGTTACTACAATCGGCACAATGACAGCCGAGCTCACACTCCACATGTCAACAACCTCGTGAGCTAAGTCGAGATATTTTATTTGTTTTTTTTTTACAGCTTTCACGAGGTTTTGGTCATGTGGAATGGTAACATCGACAATCATTGCGCGGCGCGCTAATCGATCTATCACCACTATATCGGGCTTATTGGTGACAATAGTCCCGTCAGTAATGATAGACCGATCCCAGTACAACGTGACATGGTCATTTTCGAGAACTGGGTCCGGCACATTTTTGTTTTGTAGGATGGAAGAATTGGTTGGTTTAGCAGAAATAAACACCTTCTAATTTAAATAAATCAGCTTTTATTTTTGCACACTTTTCATCTTTACTACCGCCTTTTATTTCTGCTAAACCAAACAATTCTTCAATCCTACAACTTATTGTTATTATTATTATTTATTGAATTTTTTTTAAATAATATTTCTATTTATATATGTAAACACTTGATAAAAAGTTTAAATAGCCACCATTAACTTTGACCACGAGGAAGAAAAGTACTTTTGTTAATGACTGCACAAGTAAACAAAGGGTGGATATTTTTCGTGAAACTAATATAGTTTGACTATCGGGAACAGAATTCCTCGTGGTCAAATTAGTTTGACCATTCAGTTTGACTACGAGGAAGGAACGACATAATGTATTGTAACTTTTTTAATTTTAACACTACCGAGCTCAGATTTTGTCTACTAAATACTCTCAAATACTACTAAATCATACCAAATAATGATAAACATTCATCCATGATGTTCTTAGTTCTGACGTGGCGACTCAATTCAAACATTTAGATTGAGTTGCCACCTATAAGTTCATATATCTTTTGAAGTATTATACCTACAAAATCGAGGATCGAACCTACAAAATTTTTAAACTTACTACTAAATAAGTATTAAATTTCATTAAGATACGAAATTTGGCGACTCAATCCTTACGGACATCAGAATGGCTGGTCAAAAAAATATTCATTTTTCTCTGAATGCATCGTATGTAGCAATTATTGAAGAAATGTAGCAAATATAAGCAATTATGTAGCAATTCTTGAATATACTTTGAGAGGCGTTTGCCATAGGCAACCAGCCATTCTGACGGTAACTACGTGTCCTTCTTTAACATCATAGCGGCTCCATAAGTCAAAATGAAACAAATATATTGAGTTCAGTTGCTATTTAAGCACTACTTCTATGCTTTGTTATTGTTCTGAGGTTCTTGCTTAGATTATGAACTCACGCGCTATGTGCACGTCAGATCAGTCTCAGGCTGTCAAAATTCAATAAGGCATCAGAAAAGGAGAGAAAGGAAACAAGCAGATAATAAGGCAAACACAGTTTTGCAAATTTATTCCACATATTAAACTGATACAAGATTGATACAAGTCGAGTTCTAACAGTATGGACATGCTATGTGGTCGAATACAAAAAAAAGTTTAGTACAGCAATAAACATTACAGAAATCCTGAACTTTACAATACTACTGCCTCACACTAATGTATTTTAAGGGAAATATGTAATAAAAATAAAGCAAAAAAAACTAAAGCAGGAACACAGTCGGGAAATGTTCGAGTACAGGGGTGGTTTTATTTTAGCCGTAATCGCTAGTCGTCGGAGAGTTCAATTCATTCAAGAATCCGATTAAATTCATTCAAGTATCCTAAGTTGTAAGTATGTCAAAAAACAACAGTCAAACTCCTTACAATATAATAATTACTGCTAAAATACACATCACATCGCAAAATGCGTTCACAGGAATAAAATATATCGAATAACATGTATTAAAAAAAAAAAACAGACAGTCGACGGGTCCGCGACCCGAGCGCACGGTCGCAAACAGGCAACCGCGGCCGCGCGCTCCCCTCAAATAAAGTATATATTAAATATATATACGGCTAATACGACAGTGAAAAACATAAGCATAACGGGAAACTTACAATCGAAACATTTCATAACGTCCTACTTTAAGATTTTTTCGGATCGATGCGATACAAAATCGAAAACTCGAAAATCAAATAAAAAAACACATATATAGAAAAAAGTAGAGCGATCCTCTCGGCACGCAGCGAGGACCGGACGTGAACGTATCCGCGGGCCGCGAGCGCGCGCGCCCAGCGGCCGGGTCCTCCCCCGCTCAGCTTGTAGTGCCTCCCATGCGGGGGCCGGCCGCCCGCGGCGCCCGCGCCCGCGCCTCCCGCCCCGCCCGTGCCCCCCCGCGCCCCGCCCGTGCCCCGCGCCCCGCGCCACCGCGCTAGCTGGCCAGCGGCTGCTGCGCCAGCGCGCCGCCGCCCCAGCCCGCGCCCGCGCCGCACCCGCCCGCGCCCACCCGCCGCTTGCACTCCCCCCCGACGTTCTGGTGGCCCCCGTCGTGTTTACGTTTACCTGCGACATACAAAACCCTCGAGTACACTGCCTTCGGCAACTTGAGCTCTGTCCTCCGTCAAGAGAGTCCAGACGGATTAGGAGCTCAACACAAAATAAAAAAGGATGGAAGGATGATATGGAATAGGAAATTCATTCATTACGAATTTGGAATCGGGACTTGACCTTGCGCCCGACTGGCTGGTCTGATGACCACAACCCAGGCTAATGTCTAGTGACAAAATAGGAGCCTAAAGGTCTTCCACAAACTTCGAAAGGAAACAATGGACTCGTCACTCGATCGAGCTCTACAATTTTGGCCAAGTTTGTGGTAGCCCTAGGACTAAGGACTAAGGACCGCTATAGGAAGTGGATAGTTACCGATATAGAATGTATCGAAATCCAGATTACACGCAAACCATCATACATGCTGAAATGAAAGGAAGAGGTTTCAGGATATTATTTAAAGGGCAACTAGGTCGACCGAGAGAGAGTCCAATGTCACTCATTCGCAATTTTGAATTTTACAATAGGAAAGGTTATTATAGGTTGGTAGGGGTAGAGTAGGGACAAAAGAAGGATTTTGAAAAAAAGTCATGTAAGAGATGTGTTAATGTATAGTAAATGGAGAGACAGAGAGATATGCAGTTTTTAATTTATTGAATCGTTATGCATCGGAGTTCAATCTCCGTTCAAGAGTAATACTATGGTCTCTGGCGCACAACCGTCAAAAATTGAGATTATCACAGTTTAAAAGGTTAGCAACTGACTTTTGGTGATGTGTGGTTCAGTGTGTACTTTCTTAGACCAGGAGCAAAATATCGGACAAAATAATGATACAAGATCTGACGTATATTCCTGGCTTGTAAGGCACCTGGTCCCACCGCCGGCGATTAGCGAGAAGCTAGTACAGCTACCAACTAAAAACGAGTTGTTTGTTTCACAGAGTTCACAAATAAGTTTTAGTGTCACGAGACCGGAATCTTTTGTACGTTTTGGAGCGAGAAAATCACAATCACACTAATATTATAAAGGCGAAAGTTTTTATGTGTGTGTTACTTCTTCAAGCTCAAACGGCTGGACCGATTTGTATGAAATTTGGTATGTAGATAGAGCTTATACCCCGGATTAGCACATAGGTTACTTTTTATCCCGGTCTACGTGGGTGAAACCGCGGGGCGCAGCTAGTAGTCGATAAGCTAGTCGCGTCCACGTCGGCGGTGGGTAAGGTGCCTAGTATGGAAGTTTAACAAACTAGTCGACACGAAAGTGGAGGACATGTAGAGTGTAGGTGTGTCGTGTGTTACTGACCTGGTAAACTTGGCTTGGCGCGGGGATTGCCACGCATGGCGCTGGGCGTGCGGCGGCCACGCGCGACGCGGCGCGCACCACCACGGGCCCCAGCCGCGGGGCCCGGCGCCGCCGCCGCGCGCCGCGCCCATCGCCCGCCCGTCCCACATGACCCAGCCTGCTGAGGCCGCACGGTCACGCACGCAACACAGCCACCCGCCGCCGCCACATACCAGGAGCTGCATAGCTACTCACAACGATACGCTTCCGTGCCGAATCGAACCAACCCCAAAATTTTATCAGTTTAAATCATATGTCTTCTTTTTCCGCCAGCTTTTTGCAGTTAGCGACAAGGAAATTCAGGTAATCGAAATGAATTGGAATTTTCGGCACGACAGCCTGTCGAATGTTTGTGAGTAGCTATGCTGGTCCCCTACGACCCAGCTCTTTGATCACGGGAGGTTAAGTCAGCTTTTTAAAACCAACTATACAAATTCGTAGGGGACCTTCCAAAATATGATGCGGAAGAGGGTGCGAAGTGGCGAAAATTAAAAAAAAAACAACGACCGATTTCTGTTTCATGTACTTAAAGCTTATTGAGTTTTGTTAAATGTAAGCTAAAATAAAAACCTAAGCACATAATAGACAATTTTTTAACTTGGCCTTTAAAAATAATTAAGCAGATCTAACACTAACATGCATGAATTTTCAAGTTTACTGATTTTCTAATTAAATAATTTGTCTCTACAATGTGCTTAGGATTTAATTATTGTAATCATGTTCACTTCAAATACAGAACTCGGTCCAAAATAAAATAAAAATTAAACAGGTATTCTAATCATTTCAACTATAACACATTTCAAGAATGGTGACTACGTCAAAAGTTTTTCAAAAATGGAATTTTACACTAACATGATCCGTTATGGTTGAAATAATAGTTGAAATAAATTACTATCATGCTGCAAAGTATTTCGCTATTGCAATACAATGTAAGTATATCAAATTACCAAATAGATATCATTACAAAATATATGTAAATACACAACTTACAAACGCTGTTTAAATGTTTTATTTTGTTATCGAAAATCTTTTAATGTGTAAACTTTTAAACAACGTCTGCGAGTCCATAACATATCAACATATATTGTGGCTTTCGAGATAAAAGTACCTGTGATGAGCTCACATCAATCATGGTTAGTGCCAACCTCACAAGCATTGTTACGAAAAAGAACACTTTTACCATGGAACGCCACACAATACCAGTAATGAAACAATCAGGTACCTACTGAAGCTTTCTAAGTCAACGATCATTCAACATGAATTTAATAAATGCATTCTAGGATAGGGTAACGAATGTCGCTATTTACTTTGCCTACTCAACGTTTAATACTTGAATAATATAAATATTTAAGAAAATCTATAAATTCTACGATATAATAATAAACCAAGTTGAGACATCGCCTCATCAAATCTAACACCGACACGACATCTACTAAACATCAAGATAATAATTTGGAATAACGTGAGCGCCGTCCGGCGGTACCTGAATGCCTCCGGTTAGATCGTAGTAAAGCGAGTTGGCCCCGAGACCGAGCTCGTCGTCCTGAGTGAGGCATTTACCAAGCGGGTCAGTAAGTCTTCTCAACATATTCTCTACCTCGTTACAACAACGACAAATATTACAACATTACTCGGGCGTTCCAAAGCTTCGGGAGCACGCTACGTTCCTCGCCTACGGGATGCGTGCAGGTGGCAAAGCTCGAGCGTGTTATCGGTTAGTGATAAGCGAAGCGAAGCTCTACATGGGGGTGATAAGCGCGGCGGAATGAAGTTAAGCGGTGCAAATGTGAAATGGCAACTGAAAACAACAGGTACAGATGAGAGACGGGCATGTTAGTCGGAGTGGCCGCAGCCATATAGACCTGAAGGTGAGATCGGCCGACGGCCACCCCGCGCCCACTAACACTTTTCCCGGCAATCAGTGACAAGTCGGAGGCCCCGCCCGCCCAGTGCAATCACCACCGTCAGGCCTACACACTACCGTCTTTACCGAGTCACTAACTCCGTTCGAGGATGGGATTAAACAAAAAATAAAAACAGTAGATGATAAAAATTTGGCAAATCAAAATCAATAGAACAATAATGAGTACAGCGACTAGTGACTAGTAAATAAGAGTGATACATTAGTGAGTGTGTGTGGGACCCACCGGTTGCGCTCTGTTGGGAGGCTGGCGGACGGCGGACGGTTGCGGTGGCCCCGCGTAATCAAAATAGAACTCATCGTACCGGTAAAATGGCTCATTGTAGCCACCTCGGTAATCACCGTACCCGTAATAGTCGTAATCATAATCTATAAACACACAACACAGGCCTTTTAGAGGCTAAGCTAAACTAACTCTAACTTACAAGCTACCGATGTCGGCTGGCGGATAGCGAGCCTCCACGACACTCGTACCGGGAAAAGATTATAACACATGCTGTCGTCACTTTACACGGGGTACAGTACAGGTATGGTATGGTACAGCACACGGGTTAAATCCAACACCTCGGCTCCTGCTCAGCGGTCACACTGGACCGACTGAAGCTCTTCACGTTATCGACACAAACAACATGCATCGTGATAATATGTCTAACTGTTCATGTCCACTGTCTGATGAATAAAAGTAAATGACAATTTAAATTTAGATAATGACTGTATGCTGATTGTAACGACCCATCACCGGAACCTACCTAAGCGTCGCTAACGTGCTCAGGCGGCGGGCTCGCCACCTGAGCACTCACAATGACTTCAGATTGTAGCATGCACTGTCTGTTAATATTGTTATTACACTTTAGATGGACCATGTGTGGGCTACACGATTCTTTGATAGATCAAAACTTTTCCGAAACCATGCATCGAACCTATTCCTAGCTGTCATTAATATCTAGCCTAGGTAGTAGCGTTAATGAAACATGTATTGAGGCCTTAACGATACACTACAGAAAACTCCCAAAGTGGTAGTATTGTATTGAAGGTTAGCAACACTGGCGGGAAGTCCCGGTGGTGAGTGTATAGTAGCGGCCATCTTGTTAGTAAGGGACAGTAGCGGATTGTGCGAGTGTGCGCGTGGAGACCACACCGTGTTCACATCTCTGTTCGTGTGTGGGAGGGTGGGAGCTAGGCGGAGGGAGATGGAGATAGTCATTTCTTATACTTCATATCTTACAATTAATTCAATGATAATGTGATACGACCGATTGTACGGTCAATGTCTCTAGTTCCCTTCACCTATCTCTGTGTGCTGTCACGTTGTACTGTTTTGTGGTACGCTGGAGGCTCGGTAGGTGGTGGTTCTTAAATTACATTTAATTACACTAAGATCATACTACTTCATATCGTCCATAATGGAAACATAAACAGCCTTTGTGGCTTTGAATTAACATAGTAAAAACAAGTTCTAAAATTAATTTAATAACAATATTTTTCAATCAAAATTATCAAAACAGCGTCAGGTTGCTGTGCATTGTTTTGTCTCCTCGTAATCACATGACCGAGCGTCCCCGTCCCGTTCCGTGTGGACGTGTCCCGCTTGTGTGTGGCGTGTAGTAGGTGTGATACGTGTGGCGTGTGTGCGTGGTGTGTGCATACTGACCGTAGTCGCCACGCGCCTGAGGCGGGCGCGGCTGCGGCTGCGGCGTGCGCCCGCGCAGCACCGGCGAGCAGCTGCACCAATCGAATCTGACAGTTAACACCCGACGTTACATACATCGTGAACGTGCCTAACCAGCCTCGGTAAACGCTCAAACTAGCCCAAGGCGCTTGTACACGCACTGACACAGATGAAGACAGCCAAGTTTTCTTAAGACGAAATCGGAAGAGTAGCCCGTAAAATTAAAATTTAGTAGTTTTTGCAATTTGCAGGTTATACTGACCTACAAATTGCACGCCCTAGTGCTTGAACAACCCACCATTTTTTGGGAAAATTTGTTTTTAATACATTAAAATCGCATTTTTCCCAAAAATTGGTCGGTTGGCTATTCAAGAACTAGGGCGGCGAAATATGTATTACCTAACAGAATTACAGCTCTCTAAGTTCAAATTACCTTATTGAATGAGTATGTCATGTTGCAAACAACGTAAGATAAGATTTTAATTTCACGGGCTACTCTTGCGTTCTCACCGTAGAACCTGAAGCTTTAAACCTTGATGGCTTTGATGGAAATATCGAACCTATTTTGGCGCTGTCTTCGTTTGTTCGTCATCTGTTGTGCTCTACAGATCTCGGTTGCTCATTCATATGAACGCACTTATGGGGCGGGTGCTCACACTAGCGAGCTGTAGAAACTTTAATCGGTTCGCGGACGATAAACGAGACACAATAGAATTTATAAAAACAAAAAGAAAAAAATGAAAGAAAGAAAAAGAAAAGAAAAAGAAGAAGAGAAAAAGGAAAAGGAAGCAGAAGAAAGAAGAGGACGAAGAGAAAAAGTTTTAAAGTTTTTATAGACGTCAAACGCCCGCGAAACTGAACTGAACCTGAAAATCTTTGTGTAAACTTGTCTTCGGCGTCCAGGTTGCTCGTTTATGGTTTAATTACAGCTTACTAGTGAGTACTCGGCTCTTCGATAACACGGTCATAAGGAATAAGTGAATATGGAGTAAGATCTGTCAGTCACCATCAACCGGGTGACCGGATATACAGGGCGAAAGTGTAAACAGTGGCAATCTTTTAAGGGGTCATTGTAGCCATCATTATGAACAACTTTTACTATGGCACCAAAACTGAAATCGCGAAAAAAAATCAGCTGTAATCATTGTGACGAATTATGCGAACATAAATGTAGTGAACAGCAGATTTTTTTTTTTGCGATTTTAGGTTTCGTCCCATAGTAAATGTTGTTCATGATGATGAGTACAATGACCCCTTAAAATATTGCCACTGTTTACACTTACATCCTGTAGACCCGAGCGTGTGTACAAGCGTACGTTACCTTCAACTTCTACTGCCATTCAATTGAGAATGTATTGTTTTAGCTACGTGATTTTTTTATTCGATTTAATTTTGTCACTCCGAAATTCGACACTCTTTCTTACAAGAAAAGTATGATTTTGAATGTGTAAGTTTTAACAAATGACTTTGGTGCAGGACGAGAGTGGTTTTCTTGGTAGACGTTACATTAAATAGAGAGTTGAACAAAACTTGAATGGATTTAAATGTTGATGGTAGGGCTTCGCATCAAGGCTCCTACAAACAGTTACGACATGCGACGCGAATCAGTGCCTTCGTGTCGTCTGCTATTTGCGTCGCGTGTCGCGCCTGTTTGGCTGATGCCTCATTAGTGCGTTGCGTCGTCGCATTTCAATGACGCTTGCTCGGTTCTAAAATACATTAAATCCTCATGTTTTAGAACGAGCAAGCGTCATTGAATACGTTGACGCAACGCACTAATGAGGCTTCAGCCTTTGTAGGAGCCTTCATACATTTTCTTGTTTTTGATTATCACTCGTACGAATACAAGTTCCAACCATCTCGTTTGATGGTTTACAGAGGCATTCGTGAGAGACTAAGGGTCAGTTTACGCCAAACGGAAAAATCGTCGCAGATGCTCGAGCGCTTTTTAAATTTCACTTATTATGTAACTGTATAAAATTCGACGCAGACATCACGCTTGATAAACGCTAGCGGTATCAATACAAAACGAGGTTTTACTTCTATCATGGTTTAAAACCAGGGATTCCCAAAATATTTTGGGCAAGAGACCCCTTTTCCAAAATGAACTGATTCCTCAGACCCCCTTGACCAAATTACTTTAAAAATCCTATCTCTAGTTTTTGAAAACGCGCCTGAAAGACTTGTACGCTCGAACACCATTATCTTGTACGAACTTGTCCACGCTTATTGCCATGTTGAGTTTTTTAAAAGTACAACAATAATACTTCCTTCTAAAATATTACTCATTCTTATGACAAGTTGGTAAGTACACGTAACACAGAATAGTAGTAATAGTAGTATCTTGAAAAACTTGTGTTAATTAATTGCGGTCGATTTTTAGATCTCGTCGACCCCCAGAATCAGTTTTCGTTTATTTCGACCCCCTTTTTTTTTTTTTTTGAGTGTGGGAAATCATCAAATAATTTCGGTGGAGCGGAAGGGCGTGTCAGACTTTTACTGACTAAAACCTACCCGTGTTCCTTCAGTTGCCTATGCCAGGGCCGCGGTATCTTCTTCAAACTACCCGCGACTTGTTTCGACCCCTGGGAAACCGATTTCGACCCCAAGGGGTCGATGTCGACCACTTTGGGAATCACTGGTTTAAAAAACCATCGAGCCAGTTTTTGTAATAAGAACCTAGCTGTGATAGAAATACAGTTCTTTATTGAAAACTGACAACTTAGTCCGGTACTATGTTGTCAGTTTCATAAAACTGACATCTTAATGTGTCGGAACAAAGTTCGAAATTCAAAAAAAGGATTCATGGTTTAAACCTGCGTTTGAAGATAAACCTTGTTTTGTAATAAGACGGTAGATGTCTGCGTCGAATTTTATACTTAAAGTCAATATTGAGACAGTTACTTATTCAGTGAAATTTAAAGTGCTGGAGCAACCGTGAGGATTTTTCCGTTTGGTGGAATCTTTAACTTTGCAAATTAAGCAATCAATATTTAAGTAGGTTCACGTAAACAATTCAGTATTGTTTTATTCTCAAAATGGGATGTATTCTGAGTAACAATGCACGTCGGGGATGCTATGACAATATATCATAATATATCAATTATATAAAAAGCGAGGAGCCGTCGAACAAAATCTGGTAAATGTAAATCCATTTACTTTTACACTGTATCGAGCAAGCAAACTGTGTGGGGAACAAGTTTTCTTACATCATAAAAACGACGGTTTTGTCTGGACATTTTGGAAAGTCAAGAGTAAGGGGTCCCCAAAACCATCAATTGCAATTGATCAATTGCCATCAATTTATATTAATTGTCAATCGCTTCAATTGCATTTGGTAGACGATCAACTGATCGTTTCGAGGACCCTTAACCCTGTTTTAAAAGACTTGTTTTTTTTATTTAAATATACAAAAGCACACGTTTGTTCGTTGCATAATGGATTCACATCACTCGAGCGTTGATATGACACATCCGAGCTTTAATAGAGACTGACACACAAGCCTATGAGTGACAAAGACAGAAAGCAGATTTTTTCATAAACAAGTGCTATAGTGTGCGCGCAAGTGCTAGTCACAGCGCGGTGCGTGGAGCGTGCCGATTGGTCAATAGCAATTCTCGCGCTTTGAAAATTCATCTTCTGCGCAGGTACATTGGTAAGCCTTATCAGTTGGGTACTATATTGTACCTCAGGCGGAGACTAGCACTTGCGCGCACACTACTATGAACAGGCATCTTCTGGGCAAGCTCGTTCCATCTAATACCTTATCCATTCACTTACGTATTCACTTATTTTATCTTCTTATTTACTTATTCGCTTTCCATCAGGCGAGATCAAGAGAAGGTCCAGTTAGCAATAAAATAAAAACTCGATGTGCAATATTAACGGCCGCATACTATGTATAATTTTGTCCGTCAGCTCCTCGGAAATAAACACAAAGGTCGACACTTACCCGCCACGGCCATGAATCATCTGCATCATGCGTCGCTCGCGCGCGCGCAATATTTCTTCTTTTTTCTTCTTGTCGGACGGCGGTTTGGCTAACGACACTTCCAATCGCGCGCCACCCAGTTCTTTGCCGTCTAATTCTTGCATCGCCTGCAATAATAATAATAATATATTTCCGTGTGGTCGGGATTAAGAATATGGCCACCCCATATCATCCCGTGGGTGTCGTAGGAGGCGACTAAGGGACCTTGACGTTGACCAGGCGCTCGACCAAATGGTGGAAATCCTCAGGGAGGAAGGTACTCGATTTCGCAAAATGCGGCGTACGGCCAAGAAGTCCAAACTTTCGGATGAGACCCTGGAGCCTATGACGGAACGACGTGAAAACCAACCTATCACTTCATCAGAACAACGGGCACTCGACAAAAATATTAAAAAATTGGTACGACGCGACCTCCGACGCTTCAATACACGTAGACAACGCGATTGAGTCGCACTCTATAGAGAATCCTTGACCTTTTCTAGTAACTATAAGGATCAAATTCGCAAAACATATTCGTTAGTATGAAACTGACAGGTGTCAGGAACGCATTCTTTCGACGGCCGGACTATATGTATAAATAAACCTACAACTACTACCTGTTTTTCTATCTATAATATGTATGTATTTACAAAAAAAAAAAATGTATATACGTAGTTTATCAGCCATCTCGTTAGCATAACAAAAGCATTAGGTTGCTTAGCTTGGAACTAGATGGCGTTGTGTGAAATGTCCAAGGATATTTATTTATTTATTTATTTATAACTTTCGGAGTTCGTTTGTGTAAACTTCAACCATACATTTTCGGGTTAGAGCCTTTTGGGCCTATTAGGCCGTCCATGCCGTGATCAAGTGAACAAAAAGAAGGCAGTAACTCAAAAGGCCAGACGTCAAAATACCGGGTGCTACCGCGTGGCTAGAAGCACAAAACACTGAGAGTATCAAAAACGCAGGGGTCCGGAAAAAGACTCACATTTTGAAAAACTTTTTTAACAAAAAACAAAACCGACTTCCAAAAAAAAACACTACAAAGTGAAAAATAACTTTAATTTCGGAAGTCGGTGTCTTTGGATCTGTATTTTAGGTTTTGCCCCCGACTTCCGAAATTAAAGTTACTTTATTTTAGGTTTTGCCCCCGACTTCCGAAATTAAAGTTACTTTAATTTCGGAAGTCGGGGGCAAAACCTAAAATACAGATCCAAAGACACCGACTTCCGAAATTAAAGTTATTTTTCACTTTGTAGTGTTTTTTTTTGGAAGTCGGTTTTGTTTTTTGTAAAAAAGTTTTTATTTTTCACTTTTTAGTGGGTCAGTTTCTAATTTATGTAAGTAACAATAGCCCAATGTCAACTGCTCATCACGTTTTTACAAAATATTGCTATTCCCGATGCAGGGACGTTAATTGTTGAGGAGTTCTCCTAGTAAGAACCAAGAGAACTGGAGTTCATAGTGAAGTCACCATCACCATTATGCATTTTGACGAGCATAAACCATATTAAAGTAATCGAATCGCAACCTGTGATATACTTAGATATAATTGAGTATTTCCGATGGCCCTCTGTGGTCTTGATCATCAGTTCCAGTTCACCAAATGGTACTCTTTCCGAGAGCAAATGCACGAGTTACTATAAAAAATACCGAAATCGATATAAGTGTGCCCATAAAATTTGAGGGTTCCCCTCGATTTCCATGGGATCCCATCATCAGATCCTGACTTGATGATCATGGGACCACTTGGAAAGTATACCCTTTCGAACAAAAAAAGAAAAATCCAAATCGGTCCAGCCATTTTCGAGTAATCGGGGGAATCCTAACGGGTACCTAATAGATAGCAGACCAGCGTTTGAATACTCATTACAACTTTTCAGTAGCGCCATCTATTGCGAAAAATGGTGCGATTACATACTAAGTTCTTCTTGAAAACTATACATAAAAGCGAGTCCACCACGCTGTTTAAACCTGACTAATTAACTCGTTTTTCTTACCTTTACTGCACAATCCCGATCCTCAAAATGAACAAACGCGTAGTCCTTAATCTTCTTCACACGTTCCACAGTCCCGAAGCGCTCGAATTCTTCTTTCAGCGCATCTTCAGTTATTTCTTGCGTCAAGTTGCGCGCGTACAATACCTTCACCTGAACAATGACAGTTTGTTTTAATACTGTGTAATCTGTAAGAAAATCTGCAGGCGTTTTAATATTATTCTTGGAAAAATCTTTGTAGTCCATAGACAATAATTAATTAATTTATAATAAATGACAGACAAAAATTAATAATAAATGTCTTTAGATTTTTACCTAAGCCTAATCGAAATAGAAAAGAAAGAAATAAATTTATCGATTGTTTGTTATGAGATTGCTATAGGATAATAGGCAGTAGACCTTGTCCACTCTGAAGTGACTCGCCCCACTACTTAAATTTGTATACGTACACTACGGTGAACGGTACTAGTGAACTTACTTTGCTCATTGTCTGCTCGTCAGGTTCCTCTTGTGGGTCCGCCCAGTCCACTATTATATCACAGCCCCATACCTGCTCAAATTATAAACGAACATTACACTATTACTCTGTTCTGGGCAAAACAACTCGGTATTTAGACGGTGTGACATGTCAGCAGTAAACATTTACCTTTATTCTACCTGTGCCCAGTCTACGTTTAGCTAGTGACGCCGCTTTGTGAGACTCGTATTCCAAAAAACAAAATCCTCTATTTTTCTTCTTGTCATCGGGCGAACTATATATTATAACTTCGACGAGCCCAGCTGCAATCATAAAATATGGATAAGGATCGGGAAGCGGGGCGCAGGCACGCTAACGGTATGAACAAAGCTTCCCTCGACCCCGACGCGCAAAAGTCAGTCATTCAACGCTACAGAATATGAAGCAAATCAAACGATATTCCAGGAGAACATATACGGTACTGAAGAATTCTATTCTAGAGAACAACAGCAAGGTTCTCCAGTCATGACCAGTGAGCATTCTCGAGGCAAAGGCCAATCAAAAGGTATACGGTCGGCGGGGTCGCGGGCCACGGTGACGCGCGAGTGTAGCCCCCGAGCCCCTGAAAGGGCCAGGCCACTGGGCCAGGCCACTGGCCACCAGGCCGGGCTGCACGCGTCACGGTGCCCCGCGGCGCGCTTTAGTAAACAACCGAGTAGCACTTATTATGAATTCGACAAGGACTTACGTGCGTGCCTAGTAAACTCCTCAAACAAATCGTCCCGATCTCGATTCTTAGGGATATTCCCCACGAATAACCGGTGATTGTTAAAGGAAACTGTTACGCCAATCTTTTTCCCCTTTCGAATTTCATAATCATTCAGCTGCAAGAACAATTCGAGGGAGAATAGCCTGGGCCAGGGCGGGCTCGCTGGCGCGGCCGCCCGGCGCGTATGACTGGAGAGACGCGGGAGGGACGCGCGGGACGCGGGAGGGGACAAGCGGGAGCAAGCGGGAGCCCGAGCCGGTCCACACCAAGCCCCACGCACTCAACCCGACAACTCTATAAACTCCTTAATTCATTCGAGTGACACTTTACCTGTTAATTTACCAAACTCTTCCAGTATCTCCTCTTTGCCTTTCGACTTGGGAATGTTGCCGACGAAAAGTCGCAGATTCGGTACGCTAATCTTAATTCTCAGAGTCTTCCCTGGTTTTATTTCGTGATTATCGAGCTGTGGGAAAAATAACAAGGGAAAAATTTTGAAAAAGGGCGTCGCTTCGGACCCTTCGGGCCGTGACCAGCGGCGCTGGCGTCGACGCGCGACGAGCGACGCGCGGGGTGATGACGGTTAGAGCCAATCGTAATGAGTTAACTGAATTTGGATGATAAGCCGACAGTGTTGTACGGAGCAAAGAGGAGAGCCTGAGATATATTAAATTCTCAGTTGGAGAACTTTTCGAAGCCAATTCAAAGTTAACCCTGTAAGTGGACCGTTTGATGAAGTGAAAATAAAAGAAGCGAGTACGTGTGATGGTAACAAAAATAAAATAAAATTAAAGCAACTTAAAATTGAACGAGGTGCAACAGTAAAGAACGGGATGATATCTCAGGACAAGCGAGGCTAGATCAGTGTACAGGTGTTATGTTTGCACATTTACACAAATTCAGTGATTATACATATTAATTGGACGGCGGCTGCTTGCCATAAAGCTTTTCAACAGTTCGTCAACATATCGTTACTGTATAGGTACTAGCATTTACAAAAGGGAACAATTTAGTGCGAATGGGTGCAAATGGCCGCCGTGAGCGGGATATTAATGACATGCTTTTTAAATGATAGAAAAAGCTTAAATCTAAATCTCCCAAGTGTGACTGTGAACATATTCGACAGGCAAATGATTGGGACCTTGCAAAAATACTGGCTGATGAGTACTAGTAGTCTTGCAAGTGACGCCGCGGTCTGGTCACTTCCTCTGCGCACGGAGAAACCATCAGGATGCTGCGGTGACCGTGTCTAACGTGACTGTGGCGGCAGAGCACCGTGCAAGCGTGACGCAGAAGGAACCTGATGGTTTCGCCAGGAGGGCACGCGCAGACGGAAGTGCCCAGACGCGCGGCAGCTAAGTGCTGTGATACTGTAAGTCTTTCAAGGGAAATATACTTAAACATTTCGGCGAGTCACCTGGAAAGTAGACGTCAAATTAGAATAAATTTTGTTTCAAATTTATAACACCAATTTTAATCAATATAAAAAAATCATCCTTTTAAAGCTTTAGAGTTTTGACACAATTTTGTGTTACCAATCGTGATAGCTGATAATGAACAATTGCACCATTGTTTTAGTTTAGCGATAACACAGAGTGCTGTAATGTTGGCTATTGGTACAGATGTGCTCGATAACATCCATGTATCGCACAGAGATAGGTGCCGCACTATCGGCGCAGGCGCTGCTTATCAAAATATTTGCAAATCGTCAAGGCTGCGGGGACGCCGCGCCACGCTGTAGCCACAGGTGGCACCAATCTTTGTAGCAAATGTTTGTTCAACAACTCTACGGCTTATTGTACACTTAAGTTCGAGGGAGTGGTAATTTTCATTCATCATTGATTGAGCAAACATTGATCGAGTGAAACATAGGTTTGTTCCAACTATTTAGACGAGAGCAACATCGAAACAAAAATGAATTTATGAAATTATAGAAACCAAAAATATACATAGAACATCACGTAACATGCAACAGCTACTCTAACATTTATGCGAATGACCTCTCCCCCGGACACTCTCGGGTCTCCGATGCCGAGCCGCGGCCGGCATGGGAGACGCCATATTGCTGTATTGCTATTCTGTCAAAATCTCATTGTGAAAACTTCGGTGAAGTGGTCAGTATATCATTAGGTGAAACAGCTCACTTCACCAAAGTGTTCACGGTGAGCTTCATTCCAGAACAGAGCGGCTGGTGTAGCGACGTGTGGCGCGCTAGAGTAAGGGCTCACCTCCTGCACGGCGCGCTGCGTGGCCTCGCGCGTCGTGAACGTCACGAAGGCGTAGCCGCGGTTGGTGCCGGTCATGGGGTCCATCATGAGACGCAGGTCCCAGATGTTGCCGCAGCTCTCGAACAGCGGGATGAGCTCGTCCTCGTACATGTCCTTGGGGATCTTGCCGCAGAACACCTCGCAGCCGGCGCCCGGCGTACCGCCTTCCCACCCGGGCGGCGGCCCGCCGTACTTTCGCTGACCTGGCCATAACCAGTTACCAATGTCAAACTCAAAAAACTCTGATCAAATCGAGAGACATCCTATTACAACCTGCCAATTTCACCAATGAAACTGAAAGCAATCAGCAGATCTAAACTGCGTTCAGTTTTATTGGTGCAAAGTGAAAACCGCCCTAAGTATTTTGCATTAAGTATATAATATTGTGACTAGGTATGAAAAAATTCATAAAATGGAAGTCGCCTATAACTGTTCATGGTTTAAACACGATTTTAAAGCCCCGGCACCAATGAAACTAAAAGCGATCAACAGATCTAAACTGCGTTCAGTTTCACTGGTGAAAACCACCCTTAGTATTTTGCATTAAGTATACATAATTATAATAAAATACATAATTATAGTAAAAAAATAACTGCTCATTGTTTAAACACGATTTTAAAGCCCGGGGTGAACGCTTTTTTCGGCCAATATGTCCAAAATGACAGATTTATTTACCAGGTATCTTCTGTGTATGTTGTAGGCTATGTCCTCACCGCTATGTAACTTAAAAACCACGTGCACTTACGTTAAACAGAGTGCCACCGCGCGCGGAACTGGAGCTTCCGTTCATGTAAGCACGTCCAAATATGGCCACACTTATTTGAATGCGTGTCTAGAATGTGCGTGGAGCACGCGAGTAAGTCGCGAGTGCATCAGTGACGTCATGAAACCACATCCCGTGCGTACATGCATGTAATGTAACGATACACTTGAACCCTAAGCACATGAGCGTAGCGTATCAGGGCGCTATCTCCTAGCTGGCGGCTTTATAGTTCTAAAAAGTATTCTAGCAAAACGATTAGACTTATCAGATTCCTACAAGACCATCATTTCACTTTTATGAATTCCGATATCAATATGATACAAATCATCTAATTATGGATTCAAATATCGATCTGATACGAATATTGTGTCAGGGCAGATTCCAATTACCCATGCTAAATCGGATTCCAATGGGTCGGCTATCGGATTCTGGTTGGTCGAATCAGAATCCAACTGTGATCAAATTTCTATCTAATGATCTAATAAGGAAATATCCTCAGCAATCCCATTTCAAAAGTAACTTTGTTCTACAATATCCCAAAAATCAATGTCTTTTTCTAAAGGCGAATTTCACCAAAGAAACTGAACGCGATCAGCATAATTATCTAAACTGCGTTCAAGAGCTGTCAGTGTCAAAATTTATCAATGACAACACCACCTTACAGCTATTGAACGCAGTTTAGATGACGTGCTGATCGCGTTAAGTTTCATTGGTGAAATTCGCCCTAAACTGAGTTGAAGGGCGTCATCATTGTTGTGTATTGACACTGACAATGACATTTGCCTTATGTAAGTAAAGACGTGTCTCCTGCGCGTTTTTTCGAAAAACATTACACAAAAACGTCGAAACAAAGAGGCGTGTAAGCAAACGCGATGTTTTTGTTTTCCGAGCAGCATGGAAAACATTCCCCGCGCGGGGGTAGAGGGGAAGGGTTTGTTTCATTTTCAACTGCCGAATCTCTTGTCAAACTGATAGCTTGTCTTCCTCGTCGAACTCATTACATGTACACAAAATTTGTAACTAAAAATATTTGAATACGCAGGAGACAGCTTGTGTAAGAAAATAAATGCTAAAGTGTAAGGTTTTTTGTATAATGTTTCGCAAAAAGGCGCGCAGGAAACACGGCTTCAGATAGGAGGAAATAATTAAGTTCATGACGTATGAGTCTTGTTTTAAAAAAACTACGGTTTTGGAGATTATCATCATTCTCCTGGCCTTATCCCAATTTATTTGAACTCGGCGCAACATGTCTTTTTCTTCCATACTTATCTATCAGTCGTCATCTCTGTAGTCACTCCCTTTCTAGCCATATCATATTTCACACAGTCCATCCATCGTTTCTTTGGTCTTCCCCTACCTACCGGTTTTGGAGATAATATTGATCTGACACGCTAAATATGACTTCCGTCTATCGGAAGATTATCCCCTTTCTTTATAAACTGTTAAGAGACGTTTAAACGTCAACAATTTATAATTAAACAGCCGCTAATCAGCACTTAACTTTAAGCAACGTTTATAAATAAACCCCTTATGGTGAAAGCGCCATGGTACACCTCCGCGAAATCCAAGTTTTCTTACGTTTTTTGCAATTTGCAGAACAGTCGTAGGTTGCATGTTGATAAATTATGATTCGCGATCATATCAAGTAAGTATGTATTTTCATAATTATAATCATTAAAATCATCAATATAACTCTCTAACTTCAAATTACCCTGTTGAATGACTATTTCATGAAATCATGACATTTGAAGCCATTTCTAACTTTAGATAGTTTTATTGATGATTGTAACGATATATTTAAATGTAGATCAACAACACACAGCCTCACACTGATCTGCAAATTGTAAAAAAACTTAAGAAAATTTGAATTTCGCGGGCTACCTTAGTGCATCCCCTCTATTCTGTTGTTAAGAATCCTCGAAATACCATCAGTGAAACACATATGGTAATCTGGTTTATCCACTATATTTATTGGCTGCAAGTGAATAAGATTCAATTTGATCCTTGTTCAGGATTAAACTAGTACAAAACAAATAAACATACAAATATATTTATCCACAAATGAATGAAAGGACAAACTAATGAAGTACGGGATGTCCTTCGCGCTGCATTGCACGCAAAACTTGAGAACTTTATTATTCATATACACAATGTACGTGTAGGTATGCGTATTGCATTGAATAGCAATTTAATACAATTGATTTATTTTAAGAACGTAATGTATTTATAAGGTTAAGAAGATAAATATGAAAAAAAAGAGCGGTTGCAAGAAATTTTCCGATCTAACAACCGAGCTATTTGCGGCGAAATCGGAAAAGCATATCTAACTAACGGATCATAAGAGACCACAAAAGATGATCCAATGTAAAATGGTATCACATAAAATATTACGAAACCATTGGAATGTGTAGATATTTGACTAATTAAAATTACATATATTTACAGATTCAACAACAAGTTATCTAATGTTCTCTTTGAACTAAGTTATCTATGAGTCAAAGCATTCTAGTCCCTATCGTCTATACTTCTATAGGTACTGACCTGTGGTAACATCTAACGTGTACCCGGTCCGGGCCAGTATTTGTTTGATCTTATCTTCGTCGGGGCCCTTCACCTGGACAGTGGCTATCAGCGCGGGCGATCCTTGCACGCCCGCCCTGCTTTTCTGTCTGAAATATATCACATCACTGATCAATTCCTTTGCAATTATCATACTGGATATACTTGTATATACAGGGTGTTTCTTTTAAGGTGTCAAGCCAGTGCGAGCTGATAGCAGAGTAGCATACCTATCGATCCCCCATGTATTGTTCTACGATTTTTTGTAGTTTTCGCGTTATAATTTTTTTTTCGATATTTTTCCTGATTCAACGAGATGATTGATAGCTTTAAGGATGATGCGCCAGGGTAGCCCGCGAAATTCAAAATTTCTTACGTTTTTTGCAATTTGCAGGACAGTGTGAGCTTGTATGTTGATTAAAATATGATTCGCGAGCGTAGCTAATATGGCTTTACAGAATAAGTTAGCATTTACCTCAAACCTCATGATTTCATGAAATCGCTAGATTTGAGGTAAAAACTTATGGAGTTGTATTGCTGATTCTAATGATTATAACTCTGTAAAGCCATATTAGCTACGACCGCGAATCATATTTTAATCAACATACAAGCTCACACTGAACTACAAATTCCAAAAAACTTAAGAAATTGTGAATTTCGCGGGCTCTCCTGGCGCTTTCGCCTTGAAAAATTATGATGATAGCTTTAAAAAATTATTATCTTTTTTTTGGGTCAACTTTGAACAAGAATGTACTAAATAGGACAATAATTGCTGAAATCGGTCGTTGAAAGTGGTGTATCTGAAATCTTGTGATTTTCGTATTTTATAATTTATTATTATCTTTGCATATTTTTGTCAATCTTGATATTTACTATTCCTCTACGTTTAAGCAGAGCTCAGTTGATAATAAAAACAAATTTTATACATTCTACTATCCTTAACCACTACCATTGATATGAAATGAGGGATCCAAGATAACTGGAAAACTACAAAAAATCGTAGAACATACATGATGGTTAAATCGACAGGTATGACACCTTAAAAGAAACACCCTGTATATACTATATACGTCAGTAATGAAAGTCGGTTTAGCACTTGAGATGTTTTGCATAAGGCCCGGACTCCACCAAAGCGGAGATGGGCGGAGGTGTGCGTAGCGGAGAGGAGAGGAGATGCTTAGATAACTAGGGCGCATCCACCAAAGCTGTGCGGAGATGCGTACTGGCTAAGCGGGCGGGGAAACAAAAGATGCCGCTCGCTGCTCACATCTCTCGTTTCCGCTGCGCGCTGCTCCTCTCCTCTCTGCTCAACCATATCCACTGAAGCTAAGCGGAGACGAGATTTGTAGTAAATAACGGATTACTATTGGTTGTTTCTAACACATATCTCCTCTCGTCTTGTCTCCGCTTTAGTAGAGTCCGGGCGTTACTTCTACAGCTGAATGTTGCGTGAATAAGTTTTGGGGAACAAACTCCGTCGGGGGTTCACACTACGACCGATACGAATCCGAGAAAAAGGCGTCAAATCTTTGATGTACAGACAGAAGTTTCCCGATAGCGAATTTAACTCTGCGACAAAACTTTCTCAGGACTTGCGTTCCAACTACATTTGACACTTTTTAAACTTTGTGCAGTAACTGTAAAATGTTTGCGCAGACCAACCTAGGAATCGAACCCAGGCCTTAATTTTAACCTGGCCTAACCTGGCCAGGCCTTAACAGCACTGTTGCAGACACTATGCAAACACGAAGCAGTACTCGTGACGAGACACGGATACTGATAAAAACTCAATTTAAGGTCTAATTATAGCTATTAATATTGGAAACCAAAAAAGTGCACAGCCATTCCTTAAAAAAACCACTAAGGATGATTCCACTAGCATTTTATTAAATCTCGCAAACAGGTTCTGCATCACGACTGCACAGGGGCTAATGACCATCCGTAATCTAATCTTGCGACGGGCGGCGCAAATAAACACGAGGACACAAGCAAAATCATCCGTCAGTCCGCACGGAGCGAGCATTCCAGCTACAAACACTGTGTCACGTATCAATTAAAAACTCACTTTCTCGCTTCATCAACCGTTTGATCTTAAACTCCAAGGGAACTGTCGCTGCGTATAACAATGAACCTACTCTTGCTGCCTTTAGAGAGAATTAGAAACAAACGACCGCCACGTGATCGAATCAAATCTCATGATTTGAAAGCGCCTACCAAGAGATTCTCAACGCATCTTTCTACTCGGTAGAAATCAAAGTATCACAATAACCCGAGCGCCACCTATGTACATGCGGTACAGCAAACAATATTATACCAATTAACGGAACAGCTTGAAAGCCATTTCATAAGGCATTACTACCAATCAGAGCTAACACGTTAATGCTGACCCGTCATCGCAATGGCAGCCTCGGAGGCACGATTATGCTGCTAAGATAGTGTGAGTGCTAAACTTTGCGGAACATGCCATCCCAGTCTAGTGTCATTATGAGGGCATTTCAGACGCGGCAATCATTTTTATTGCATTTTAATGGTCAGTATCGAAGTGACCTCTTCTCCAAAAGGTCGACAGTTCGACACAAGATATTTAATTCAGCAGACTGTGTAGGAACAATAATTTTGATCGGTTCGAAACTCCCTAACCGGTGATTGGCTTTGTCAAGGCTTGATGCTGTGCAAAAAAGGTATTTTTAAATTGTGCGTCGTTTTTCACATTGCCATTCCGAGACAAGGTCGTGCAGTACATAAAATAGCATCATTTCCTACTTACTCAGACAAGAGGGCCGCGGGATTTAAATTCAACGGTTGTCCGCAACGCGGCCTATAATATGTCAAATCAATTTTTTAAGATTGTGACCCAGATATACGGGCAGTTTGGCAATCATCCAATATTTTGATCGTGTTGCCAAGCGAAATAATACAACGTAGATACTCACCTATAGGTCTTCATGACTCCACATAAATAAGCACTTTTATTAGATACATGCTCGAGATTTGAATCTAAAAATTGTCCAAGAACACTTAAAGCACCGTCGGATGGAAATTCTTTTAAGGCATCTAACGCACGTTCATCCAGTTCGGCGTGCGCTAGCTTTCCAGTCTTATAAATGTCGTCGAGCTTGGCTGCTACCTGGAAACGACATAATATTCACCATTAAATACAATTTCTACCGATATAGAAATTACAGTGTACGCGTTTCTCACGGAGCCCAATTGGAGTGTGTGTAGGAGGCACATTATTGTCTATTTGATTTTATGGCAGTTGTATACGCGGTACCAATAAAGGCAGGTCGTGGTCGCAGCAGCACTGTAGCTCACGACTTGAACAGCAATGCTATTCTGTAAACATCTCACCGTGATAACTTAAGTGAAGTGAGCGTGAAGTGAGCTGTCATTCCACCCAATGCTATCGATTGACACTATTGGCAGCTCACTTTAAGATCACTTCGCCTAGGTTTTCACGGTGAGATATTTACAGAATAGCACCACAGTTCTTTTTGGAATGAAAGACCTAAATAGTCCATTAAGTACTAGTAGAAACATTTACAGTGCAGTAGCCCTTGCTCTTAGCAGTATGAAGCATATTTTAGGGGCGCTGCAGAAGAGGCGGGAGAACGTTACGTTACGTACGAATTTGCGTATCTACGTGTTCGTTTTATTAACAGTATAAAGGAATTTGAAACTTGGGAATGAAATTCTTGATTAGGTACCTATTATCAGAGATTATTGTAGTATATTACATCATAATAGATATCATAACACTTTATATCCTTTACGATGGTGTAGCATAGAAATTCACTGACCATCGCATTTCACGAGCAAATTGAAATAATTTTATTTGAAGATAAGTGGTGCCGAAGCGTCACTATGTCGGTAAATATACAAGGCCATGTATATGCAAGCATCGAAGTGGTTTCTTCGAAATAAAAAGATTTGTTTTATACTTAAGTTGCAAAGGACAGTGACGAGGAAAATTACCCAGTGCCGCCCCCCGCCCCCCCTCGGCCCTCTCACGCATACCAGTGTGCACTGGCCTCATGCGTATAAGGATTTCCGAATGATAAATTTGTCAACATGTAGGTATACCTACCTATCTACATGACCGTGGGTAGGTAGTCAGTTGGCAAACCTTATTGAAATCCAGTATGAATACCGCCTATCGGAATATAAAGTCGCATTGACGCACTGGCGAAAATTGCATTTATAGGTACCTACCAAACAAATTATACAAGCATACCTACTATGTTATACAGATGCTATAACTAAACATTATGAAATAGCATTAGGTGATACAAGCCATTAAACAATATTATTTTTAAATAGGTGCACAGAGTGGCTTGGACTGCACAATACAATTTCACCATTATGAGCAGGGGTTTATTTACATAGAATTTTCATAAAAAACGAGCAAATGCACAAGGATGACTTTAAAACATTTATCATATTTATTAGCATTTTGGTTGGCAACAATTTTTAAAAACATGCAAGCCTGTTTGCATTCATTGCAGGTGCCCAGATAATAAATGGCAAAGGTCAACATTATCAGACAGAGAAAGTGCAAATAAATGCTACCAACATAAAAGTTTTCCTAAAACTTTTCATGTGTGGCAACATAAAGACTGTGGAATCCCACCACATGGGTTTCTAACAACTAATGTGATAAGATTTGTGAATCAGTACCTACCTACTGAACACTAAACCTGTTTTTGTACCTATAATAATAATAAATAAATATCCTTGGACATTTCACACAACGCCATCTAGTCCCAAGCTAAGCAACCTAATGCTTGTGTTATGGTAACGAGATGGCTTATAAACTACTTATATTTTTTATTTTTTTTTGTAAATACATACATATTATAGATAGAAAAACACCCAGACTCGGAACAAATACTTGCAGGTCGTACAAATATTTGTTCCGTGCGGGAATCGAACCCGCGACATGCTGCGCAGCAGTCAATCGCTCAACCACTGCGCCAAACGTGTCGTCAAACGTGTCGTCTATACATTGGTGTTTAATCAACTTTTTATTACAGCTACTTAGTACATCAGTTATCTGAGGAAAACTATTCTGATTTTTCTACATACATTTTCTTAGTAAACCTTGTAAAAAAAAATTACTACATAGCTTGGCTAGAGCCCACTTAGTACTTGTTACTGAATAATCTGAATATGGCCTTATTCACAAATGCATAATAAGTTGGATGCTAAAAGTCCTTACACAGTACTATTATCTAGGTCCTCATTTTTGTATTTTATATTATGAGTTTTTTTCTAAAGAAACAAATCTTACTAGTAACATGTACATTAAAATCAAATTACCAACCATATATCAATACAGATCCCAACAAGAATATGTTTATCATTTATTTATATTAGGATAGTGCTCTAAGTAGATTCCAATAAGATTTTATTTTAAATTGATTTCAATAGTTATTTTGGAAATAACAGAAATTGGCCTCTATTACACCATCATACAGTACATTATAACTTTGTCATTAGACTGTAGCAGTTTTCATACATAATATTTGAAAAAACTATGGAACTTCATCGAGACGGGTCAACCCGAGACCAGGCCAACTATATAATTCTACCAGCAGTATGTACCTACTATGACTGTCTACCTATACTACATAAAAGAAACAGCTAATAAAATGCACTACTGCAACTCAAGGAGATGTAAGAAATTCATCAAATTGGGAAATCTTAAGTTTCATATCGACAAAGATATTTTTTGCAAAAATATTTTTCTTGCTAGCAGTTTCTATGTTTCAATAAGCCTCAAATGAGCAGCATATAACTATGAATATTGGCTACTATTGAAATCAAATGCTTACCTTAGGATCCAAGCCGTAGTCAATGAGTTTGCGATAATCCGGTGTTCGGCCAACATCGGAGTCCTTCCCAGGTACCTCTTCAATGGGTATTTCTCCATTGCCCTCCGCCATTCTGCACATTCATCATCATTTTACACACACTACACTCAACTGCTGGAACTTTGGGGTACTAGACAAAAGTTCAGAGTAAACTTTATATTTACTTTGACCACTAGAAATTGGGATCTCATAAGGCTTGCCTATAGATGATGTCATCCAGCAGCGATTCAAGGAAGCCACGCACGTGAACAATGCCAACAAATATTTTTTGGATAACAAATAATTTTATATTTACATACTGTGGAAAAGAATAATATTTACCTTTATTTCGTAATTTTTGTAATTTTGGAAGAAAATGATATCTCTCTAACCGTCCGAAAAACAAAAAAACAAATGATGTTCAAACATATGAAACTGTGAAACAATGGGATTGTGCACTCCTCATTCCATCCGAGTGAAGGTGAAATTTCAAAAAGCGAATGCGTGTGTCATTGCATTCTTCTAGTGAAGCGACACAATTTTGAGCCTAAAAAACGAAAATCGAAATTATGTCAAAAAATCTAACAACACCACTAATATAAAGGAGATGCGAATTCCGGCGGTCAATGACCGAAATAACACAGCAAACTGTGACAGCTCTATGAAACCGCTTCACATATCACTTTTAACGAATAATCACTTTAGAACACATTTACAATCCTCTTCGAGCAGAATATAAACACTAGAAACTTTCCGCGCATGAAACTTTGCTGAATGCAAAACTGCAATAAGTTGAGAGTGCAACTGCATTGCACCCGATAAGAACCGGCCGGCGCGCGCCTCAATTTCCAAAAAGAATCCAATTAGAATCACCACAAAGGATGCCAGAAGATAGAAAACACTTTAACACACAATCACTGAACGACAAAATCAATCAAAAACACTGTACACGAAATAATTACCTATTAATTTTGCTAGTTGGTGGCCGAGACAGATATGGCGGCGCGACGTCAACGTGACCGCCAGTACGGGGTTCTCATAACAACGACGCGCGCGGGACTTGCAACGAGGAGTGCATTCAAAGTTTAAAAGGCACTTAATTTCTTTGCTAACTTTTAACTACCTCTCTGTTTTAAAACTAATTGTGAACGCATCGAAATATTAAGTATTTTATTGCACAGAGAGTTTTTGCAATGGTTGCGATTGCGAATAATTTTGAATGTGAAAGAGCGCGGCGCGTCGCGCAAGGCTGCCGGCCGCGAGGTGAGACAGGCTAGCGGCAAGACGGCGATGAGCGAGAAGCCGAGAATGAAGGGGGGAGGGTGTTGCAACCACCGGTGCAGGCGTGCAGCAGCGACGCCGCACCGAGCTCGCCTGCATACTTGCATACATACGCACACTTGCAAACCCTTTGACCTTCGTTACTCGCAATCGATTCACTACCAATTTCGCCTTTGTTGTTACAATTAGTTAAGTACTTTGGTTTTGTCTCTATGCGAATATAAATAAATAGTCTATAAAGCCCAAAAATAATAATCATACGACAAAATACCATTTCCTTGTACCATAAATTTATGCTCTAATTATGGTGCTCTAATTAGAATCTTACAATAATTAAAACAATTATAAAGACAATCGGTCATTTTATTACTAATAAACAAAAGCCCCTATCGGGCTATCAATGCTTATTGGAATGCCAACAAAAATAAAATTCAAACTAAACTTCTTAACTAATCTAATAGGATTTAAAAATTTAAAGTTATAAAATACTACTATAACAAAAATTATTGCAATAGGTAGCGCCTTTCATCCAATATAAAAAAATCACACGGTTACTAATCGACGTTGTCCAATAGTAGAACAAGGTTCATTACTCTTTGATATGGAAACGAAGGGATAAAAGAGTTAATCGCAATAACCCCTCGCCTTTAGTTCGCTTACACCTGCTGATCATCGAAGCCGTATGTATTCGCGACACATACACATATTTAAAACTGGCCTTCGTACTTCACGTGTATGTGTAAGTAAGAAACTCGGATCTGTATCCGTCGCATTATGTGGGTAGGTAGGTAGGGCAGCTACTGCGGGTGCCTCGTCTTGAACGGACAAGGTTCTAATGCGGGCCTTTTACTGCTAATATGAATCTTAAAGAAAGGTAACAGGAAGATGAAAATAGCTCAAACACTCGATGCAGACTCTTCCTTTCTTTACAAAGAAAGATCTCTGGTGTAGTGTGTCTTTTAGCACCACGACAGACACACTTCCTTTCTCACATTTTCATAATATCAATAGCGTTTTATGTATAGCAGCAAAACTCGTGGATTTTTTTTTTGACAGCCAATCAAAATACTTTTACAATTCAAAAAACCGATATTTAAATTTTTCCTAAACAAACCGTTCTATGAGACGAGGACATCACTATTTTCTATTTATTGACAGACAAGTAGAATAATTTGGTGTCATTTTATTTTATCTTTTTTTAAGAAATATTTTGTTTATTAAAAATAAAGTCAACCAGTTCTTACTGACATCATTCAGTCATCAGATACAAAACTTTTTGGACGCAACTAGGAGGATTTTAACTTTTGTTGTAAGTAAAAAATGTTTGACTTTGACTAGATTTTCATTGATGGGAATTAATGAATACTTACACGTCATTTTACAATGTTATTACTCACCAAATTCTCGGACCTTAGAAATAGCTCGAACCATCCGTCACGGACACTCACATCTATAAATAACCATTTTGCAAACACATAGCACAGCAAGCTCGCTCCGCTTGCCGCGCCGCGTACTACATTTCGCGATAAGGTACCTACTTGTGCGTATTTTAAATACGTCAACAGTTCATTGACCCCCGCGCGGTTTCGCATCGTACGTTGCTGAATTTATTGTGTCTGTAGATTTGTGGGTCACTGTACTAGCTGACGTCAAATTGGGGGCCCAGACGACGCTGACGTCACCTTATCAAATTAAACTAGCCGGTGATTCTAGTTCTATTTTATAATAACGTGTTCACAAAACGAGTACTATGAATTATAATAGCCGCCCTAATCTGACCTGACTCTGTTTGAATAATAGTATAGTAATGTCGTGTCTATCATGTGTGCCGAGGTCATTGCTATTTGTTTATTTTTTTTTTGTTAATTCAAGGGCGTCTTCGCGCCCGGTACGAGTAATAATCGACGCGTCGCGTCGCGTCGCAAATATTTTTATTATGTTTTTGTATATTTGTTGCATCTATGTATGTGGATAGATACATATCTACTATCTAGGTAGCATATTCTACTTATCTGTAAATTCTAATATTGATAGATTTTATTGGGTATTAGTTGCGAAGTGCAATATCGTGGAATATTCTTGCCTATTGTCGCGGAGGTTTTCGACCTTTCCAAATGCGCGGCGCGACGCATATTCAATAGACCACAAATTGTTTTTTTTTTTACTATACACGTCTGGCCCTGGTGTCACAGATGTGCCTATTATAAAATGGCGTGTAGCGCGCTATTTGAAATTCGCAACGTGTGTTAATATGTGTTTCCGTTTTAAACGTATGGTAGGTAAATCACACAAGCTTATTATATTAAACGTACCTATTGAAATACATTAATTTATCTGACTCGGACTTGGTGTCTTAAATTCTTGATTTTACTTCAGTGCAGCATCACTGCACCATTAGCACGCAGCCAAGTTCACGTTGCTGCCATGGATTTCATGATAGTTACGTAATTCGAATAACAGTGTAGCACGCACACCTGCACTATCGTGAATCAATATTTCCTCATTTCTAATTTTCTATCGTTTACATAGTGCGTCGAAGACCGGCCTCTTGAGAATCTAGATCATTAACTGGGGGCGTTCGTTTTAGCGCATTGCCAATTAAACGTAATGATGACGTAGGAGCTCGTGGCTAAGTAATAACAGCCGCACGGGTCGATCCATCAGGTTAAGCTACGCTTGCCGAGGTTGGTCAGTGGATGGGTGACCATCTTTACATACAGAGACTCCTCCGTGCCTCGGAAAGCACGTTAAGCCGTTGGTCCCGGCTGTCATTCGTGGATCTTTGACAGTCGTTACGGGTCGTCAGAAGCCTGAAAGTCTGACAACCAGTCTTACCAGTAACTGGGTAATACGATACGTATTACCCAGTTACTGGGTTGTGGAGGTCAGATAGGCAGTCGCTGCATGTAAAATATTGGTACTCAGCTGCATCCGGTTAGACTGGAAGCCGACCCTAACATAATTGGGAAAAGGCTAGGCAGATTGATTGATGACGTTATAACAAGTTAACAAGCCCATGATGCTATAGTTACAGAATAAAATAATAATAGTAGTAACGCTATTAGTAGTGTGCGATTTCCTTGTATTCGTTAGAAGTTAGAAGCGGGTAGAATCGAAGTCTCAATTAATTTGTAAGTATATATTGCAATTTATGCAATTTATTCAGATTTTTAGATTTATGTGATAATATTTTTTTTATCGTCTGATATTTATTTAACGATTATGTTAATGATGCTCTTTGCTATTGATAGTTAGAAAAAAAGCTTGATTTCATCCAAAACTAGAGACCTTTAAATTCGTGTATTATTGAAGAGCGTATTTATCTCATTATTTTTAATCTATGCTGAATCTATAAATACTTGCATATAAGCTTAAAGCGTATAACAGTACAATTAGACTCGTACCTACAGATTATCATGTTTACCTATAAGCTAAAAATTAGTAAAAACCAACGAATTTGCGTAAGATGCCAGAAAAACTTCCTAGAGCAGAGAGTTATCAACATACCTACCTACTGCTAAGTATTGATTAATCGATACCTTCTAGCACAATATACATATAGTTATTGTGCTTCTAGGGTGGTTTAGTAATTCATAGAGGTTGTTAGATAGGTATTTCTGACTAAGTAATATCCAATCAAATACTCGATCGCTCTATGGCTCTATTTCTGCCGGTCTATTCTGTAAAAGTCTCACCTTGAATACATACTTGGGAGAAGTGAGCTTGAAGTGATCATCCTACCTGACGCTACATGGAATCTGAAGGATTGACAGCTCACTTCAAACTCATTTCACTTAAGTTTTCACGGTAAGATCTTTACAGAATAACACTAGAGGTCGTTTATTAGTCGGTATGACAATATACAAAACTATGTATTAGGTTTATTGAAGGCTTTAGTGTAGTAAAATTAATATGACTCATGTGTTTAATGAACATAAGTATTTCTAAGGTTCCAGAATGTGGTTGTTACCTTTTACGAAGTTCGAATTACTTTCCCAAATTAATTTTAAAAAACGTTAGGTTTGGTTAATTTCAGGTGCAGTTGGACTGGGTTATACATATGTATATTCCAATATCTAGCATGCATGCAGGTTAAAACAACTAACGTGCGCCCGCCAAGGAACCTAAGATTTGCTACAGAATCCTTTGCAATAATGGAAACTGTTTCTAACAAGAACCAACTTGGAATGTTAAATTAATAAGTCACATCTGAAGTTTATAACAAATGAAAATAAAACTCTATGATCAATGGTCTCCGGTGTTTTACTTATCCGAAACAAACTTTATTATGTCCGAAATGAGACTCATTGACATGCGGACGGAGAAATGAAGAAAACTACATTATCTAAATCAACAGGTGCAGAATTATCGGCGCAATTTGTGAATTCTTTAACGAAATTACTCGAACATTCCCATGTGGCATGTGCAGATTTATGTAAGCTATGTAGATACGTATCTCTATTTCCATCTTGATCTGGGAGTAAATGTTAGTTTTCTCGCAAAAAAGTATTCTTCCTGTCATGATGTTCTGGCGGTAAATTAAAAAAATTATCAATAAATCAGCTTCTCGCCTGCTGAAAATATGACGAATAGAAAAAAAGTCTGTCGTGTTCGTTTTCACAATATACTTTCATAAATGACTACTGCTTACCCAAAACCCCTAGAATAACACACTATGCCAATTGCTAGCATAACTGGCCCATTTCTTCTGAGAGATTTGCCATTGTTGCGGGTATAATTATGAAAAAAATTGGAGAAAAAGCTGATGTGTAACTAAACCAAGAGATTTAACAACTTGGTCCACATAGTTAAAATTGTGCAGCCTGCCATCAGTTTGTTCGCAACAATCTAATCCAGACAGAGACAGTGGTTTGTTTACAAAACGCGACAGTGGCGCCACTCACATAAGAAAACTTCGTCGTCTGTGGCTCGCTCTTACTTTAATCCACATGGAAAATAAAACGAAATTAAAGGTAGCCGTTAAAAATATAAGGTTTCGGAGGGGTACCGATAAAACGTATCTCTTAATCTCTTAATTGACTTTTAAATCACTCACCTTAACTGTAAAAGAAAATAATTATGTGTACCGTCCTTCACTGAAAATTGCACTGCCGTTTCACTTGCTATTTTAACAACACAAAATTTTACAAAATAACGAAAAAATAATAGACTGCTGTAAACTTAATTTGATTAACACTTAAAAAAATTATTTTACTTGGATCTACCTTCATTGGTCACTCTCATTTGGCAATCTACTTTAAAATAAAATTGTGAATAAGAAAGTGTTATTGCACCAAACATAATTTACAATTCAAAATTGGAATTGGATCGTCCCATAGTACTGAGTGGACTGACCCTATTTAACCTCAACAATTGGGGTTTCTTAGCGGAAAATAAAAGAACAAGAATTGTCACTGGCCGTAAAAGATTACTCTCACCTATCACAATTTCTCCCCATTGTTCGGACATCCATTAATTTTTCATTTCTTTATGCCATGGCAACGGGTTTGTCTGCTCTTCGAACAAAAGCAGAATGGATGAAAAGACGGCACGGTTAAATTATACAATTCATAAGACTGGTCCGGACGGATGTATGGAAAGTTCGAAAGGAACCTATCCAGACAGAAGGGTGAAAGGTCTAAATTCATTGTGACATCTGACCTCCACTATCTGTCTATTATGTATCTAGGCTATTATGTGGATAGAGGATATCTATTTGCAAGCCCTTAATACTTTTTTGCAAAACGAAATTGATGAGAAACTTTCTCACAAGATGAAAGGGATTCTTTTGAGTGATTCCAGTTATAACTTACATTTTAAGGGTGCAAACCTGTTAATAGATTTATAAAAAATGTTATTGCCCTTAGATACAGGTTCAACTAAATTCAAATCATTAAGTACAGTGCCTATTTAACTACATGAAAAGTTTAATTTAAGTACCTAATTAAAGTTTTCTCATTGCCTACAGCTATTAACAGCAAATAATACAAGGACATCCCTTTCCTTAGTTCTCTTTAATGTCTCCACACGTAAACAATACACAGACTTAATCTTATTATAATAATTATAATTACTTTATTATAATTTCAAGTGTCACTACTTGTGTTAGAAATCCATTCATCAATTTCTGCGATGCTCGATGCCGACCGCAACGAAGCTCCCATGAAAGCTAGTCTTAGAAATAAAAGCTAATAAGTCCAAACACACGTTTGAAAGGCCTATTCAGTTCTATATGCGTAGTACCACCCTACCATTAAGAAAAATCCAGTTGGGCCGCAACTTAGCATGGGAATGTTCAGGGGGTCAACGCCATTCGTTTCGCGTACTTGTCCTGGGTAAGCAGTGCGTATTATTATTTCGATAGATGTTTTTATTTTAGGGTCTGAGATCCGGTCTGAGCGCCCCCTCGCCGCCTTGCGGCCGGCTGACGGTGTCGGCCGTCTCGGCTCTTGCTCCATTCGATACATCATCTTGTGATGTACACGACCATTTTTATTAAAAAGTGCCACATTACTGCAAATTAAAATCTGCAATCTTGTAGTCCTGTATTAAATTTTAATTTTATTTTAAGTACCTACCTATGTCACTCCACTTTTATTTGCAGTGTTTTTCTTCTCTTTCTTTTATTCGCACCTTGTTATTTGTACTTTACCATTTAATTGTTTTTGTGTGTTGCACTAAATGAATGCTTTATCTATCTATCTAAAAATATTCGAGACTGGTAAAATATTGAAGGTCGAGATAGTTTGGTAATGTTTGTGAAAAATATTTTCAATGCATCTCAAATTAGCAGCGGTTGGTCACCAGCAAACAACTTTTAGTACATTAAAGATGTGCTAAAGTATAAAATAAAGTTATAAATCTAGGCTACTGAGATACGGGAAGAGTAAAGACCGATAATGCGGCGTGAACTAGGGTGACTTTTTAAGACCGTTATTATATTTCAAGATCAGACAGTAGTAGTACATTTAGGTATTGTGTAAAGTTGTAAAAATATAATCGTTCCCAAATGAAATTTCGTCGAATGTGCAACACACCTCGACGCGACCGGTTCTCTCGATCAATCTCAGCCATTGAAATCGCGAAAGCTATGGCTGGTGCGAATTTCACACCAGTTTAGTCTAGACTCTAATGATGTCGCAATAGGCAGCCATAGACTACAGCCTAGGTCTGCTCATTGCCTAGAACTGTGAGAATAACGGGCCGCGACGCATGATTGAGCTCACTCGTTTTGTTACAATCTACCTAGTTTACAGTACCTACGTAACATTTGATATGAGAACTTATTTCTTTGTATCACTACATAGTATAAAACAAAGTCGCTTCCCGCTGTCTGTCTGTCCCTATGTATGCTTAGATCTTTAAAACTACGCAACGGATTTTGATGCGGTCCTTTTTAATAGATAGAGTGATTCAAGAGGAAGGTTTATATGTATAACAATCGCGGGCGAAGCCGCGGGCAAAAGCCTTTAATTCAGTTCTTTTATTCTACTTTGGTATGGTTGTAAGTATATGGGTTTTTCCGAGGGCAGGATTTTATTTAATAACATTTCTAGTATACCTAAGAACTCTTTGATCAAGCCTTTTTTTAATAATTTGAACTATTCTCAACAACATTAGTTTTTGTTTATACTAAACCCGAAAAGGGGTCATTGTACTCATCATTTTGAACAACTTTTACTATGGGACCAAACATGAAATCGCGAAAAAAAAATCTTCTGTGCCGTAGGTAGGTACATTTATCTACATCAAACTTGTCAAAATGTACAGAAAGCAGATTTTATTTTCGCGATTTCAAGGTTGGTTTGGTACTTTTTCAGAAATTGGAACGGAACCCTCGCTGTGCGAGTCCGACTCGCTCTTGACCGGTTTTTGTTATTGTGTTGTCATTTATTTTTTATGGTCTTCAAAAATAAATAATCCCGTTCTTTTTATCCGTTGTATAGAAAGTTTATTGAGTAATCTTACTCGGCAACAGTAGCTGAGGTGATGTAGGTTATGCCACGCACGATGCACTTATACAACACTAGCTTTTGCCCGCGGCTTCGCCCGCGTTTATTATACCTAAAAACCTTCCTCTTGAATCACTCTATCTATTAAAAAAAAACGCATCAAATTCCGTTGCGTGGTTTTAAAGATCTAAGCATACATAGGGACAGACAGACAGCGGAGCGACTTTGTTTTATAATATGTAGTGATAGTGATTAGTTTTTGTTTATACTAAACCCGAAAAGGGGTCATTGTACTCATCATTTTGAACAACTTTTACTATGGGACCAAACATGAAATCGCGAAAAAAAAATCTTCTGTGCCGTAGGTAGGTACATTTATCTACATCAAACTTGTCAAAATGTACAGAAAGCAGATTTTTTTTTCGCGATTTCAAGGTTGGTCCCATAGTAAAAGTTGTTCAAAATGATGAGTACAATTACCCCTTTTCGGGTTTAGTATAAACAAAAACTAATGTTGTATAAGTGCATCGTGCGTGGCATAACCTACATCACCTCAGCTACTGTTGCCAAGTAAGATTACTCAATAAACTTTCTATACAACGGATAAAATTATTTATTTTTGAAGACCATAAAAAATAAATGACAACACAATAACAAAAACCGGTCAAGAGCGAGTCGGACTCGCACAGCGAGGGTTCCGTTCCAATTTCTGAAAAAGTGTGCTATTTAGAGACATCGTTTTATTTTTCCTGTAATCTTTACATAAACTTCTATCACACAAATAATTTCAGATTTTTCTCTTGCATAGAGAAAAATCTGAAATTATTTTATGTGAGTTTTACTTCGGAGATAAGGGGCGGAACGGTATTTTTTTTTACATTTTTCATCAAAAGTCGAAAACTATGCGGCCTAAAAATAAAAAAATAATGGTTGAGAATGTGCAAACAGCGCTCTTTCATATGATATCCCACATGCCTTAGTAGCCCTCACTTCGAATTTTTAAGACCCCCTTTCAATCCCTGTTGCAAAAAAAGTACCTATATAACAGGTATATTTCTTTTCTTTCTTATTTGCAAAAAAGTTGAGCAAACTCATCTAAAACTGTTCCATTGATAGCATTAGTAGTTCTTGAGATATCCAGCTGTGACAGACGGACAGGCAGACAGACTGAGTTGCACCATAAGGCATTCGCTTTTACCGTGACATACATACATACAGTGACGTCCATAATGTGAATACTAGAAACAAACACAAATTTGTTGTTCCTACAACCAGGCTGAAGAAAATAAGTGGTTCGTTTAGTTGCCAATGTATACGTTTTTATAATAAACTACCTAGCCACATTCAAGAACTAAGCCTTAATAAATTCAAAAATTGTATAAAGCGGAAACTTTGTCAGAAAGCCTTTTATACTGTCAAAGACTATATTGAGGACAAAAAGGCTTGGGTTTGAGCTGCTCCAATAAATTTACACTATTAATGTTGATTTAAATACCTTTTTACATATTCTATACAATGACATGAATATTTTGTTTGTTATACTATTTTTAATTATTGTGAATGTGAAGACTACGTGGATCATTGTTTTTTATTTATTTTATCCTTTTCTCAGTTTTAGTTATAGTCTGACAGTTTGAGTAATTTATGCGGCCTACCCAAATGTCTTTTCTTTGGTATTGTTCGTCGAATCGTTAAGCTCCTTAAGTTTTGAGTTGAGCTGCACGATTACTGACAAATGCGTGCACTGACTGGACAGGTCCACTCAATCTGTGTGGTTCTTTCATCAAAAGACCATTTCTGACTGCAATCTACATGGTCTTCACATGATCTGACCAAGATTATGTCTGGACTTTAAAAGAGACTGTGACCTCTGAGTTTGTTTCGGCGTTTCTTCTCAGAGTAGTCAGATAGGAAACGTCGAACTCATCTAGTTTAAAAAAAAATACGTTTGACGTGTAAAAGTGTTTGTACAAACCTACTTACAGAAAATAAATCATTTATCATTTATCATTTACCATTTTGGTACGGAACCCTAAAAAGAATCTTTCATCAAAATCGAAACAGTGAGCAAATATAATCAATTTTAGCACGCCAATCAATTGCTTTCGAAGACCTGTAATCACGGCATCACGTAATAATGGCCCAATTGACTAAATCACGATTTTGGACACTATGGCTTTATACAAAAGTAACATAATAGAATGCACAGTATTCCTAACAACTGCTGCAGTAGAACTGGAAGCTCTTACAGCCGTTAGATGGGAAGAATAAGTATGTGGCATGTCATCTTGCCTTTGTACCGTTGAGATCTATATGATGTGCAAGTAATTAAAAGGCTCAGCATGTATGAATCGTTACGCTATTTACCCATACCGGGTGAACTAAACTCCAAGCAGTTGAATGTCAGTACCGTTCGTGGTAGTTACATGCTGCAATTACAATAATCAGTTAAAAATTATAAGAATAGACGTTTGTGTAGATGGGTAAATATGTAGATGGAACATTACCTTACCTTTACTGCGTGCGAGCCCCATCAAACTGACCAAACACGCTTTTCGACCATCTTTATGGATAATCATAAATCTTAATGAGTACCAATGACTGGTGGACAGATGACATTGTAAAGGCCGCAGGAATCCGCTGGGTGCGGGAAGCACAGAACCGGTTGAAGTGGCGGTGCTTGGGGTAGGGCTATGTCCAGCAGTGGACGTCTTTCGGCTGAATGATGACCTATGACTATGATCTAAAAAGAAATGCGGTCATTTATTAACCGACTTTTCAAAAAGAAGAAGGAGGTTATCAATTCGTCGCGTATATATGTTTTATGTATGTACACCGATTTCTCCGTCAATTGTGAACCGATTTTGAAAATTCTTTGTTTATTTGATAGGGTATGCTCTCGAGGTGGTCCCATTGTCACCAAGTCAGAATCTGATGAGGGGATCCCATGGAAATCGAGGGAAACCCTTAAATTTCATAGGCACACCTATAGTGATTTGGGTATTTTTTATAGTAACTTGTGCATTTGCTCTTGAAAAGCACCATTTGGTGAAGTGGAATTGATGATGAAAACCACATATGGCCATCGGAACTGCTCAATAACTATTATTTCACGGGTTGCGATTCGATTACCAATTTATGCTCGTCCGTCACAATGCATATGGTGAAGTGGGGCTGATGGTGACTTCACCATCAGCCCCACTTCACCATACCTCAACAATTGACAGCATCGGGAAAAGCAATGTTTTTAAAAAATGATGAGCAGTTGACATTATACTATTGTAACTAATTTGTAACTTAGATAAATTACAAACTGACTCACTAAAAAGTGTAAAATAAAAACTTTTTTACAAAAAAAAAAACAATCGACTTCAAAAAAAAAACTGCAAAGTGAAAAATAACTTTAATTTCGGAAGTCGGTGGCAAAAAACTAAAATACAGACCCAAAGACACCAACTTCCGAAATTAAAGTTATTTTTCACTTTGCAGTTTTTTTTTGGAAGTCGGTTGTTTTTTTTTTTTTGTAAAAAAGTTTTTATCAAAAATGCGATCGTAAAGTCGTAGCCAAAACATGTAGGTAGACCTAATTATTTAACCAGAGAAGACTATGAAGAGACGCGTGCACACAAACATGCAAATAGTGATATTGTACACACTAGTATCAACCATTCTAGTTCCTAGTTGCAAACATTACCTACAGAAGAATGCATAGCATGCGCGATCGATTTTCGACCTAGTTGGGTTTGCGATTTGACTGCAGCCAAGTAAGTACAGTGACATGTTTATGTATCCGCGGAATTAGCTGGAACTTTAACGAGCCAGCTGTCAAGTCATTTGACCCTTAATTTGGAGTCCTTACACGAGTAATTTTGATAGGAAGCATTAGCAATACACGAACGAAAGTACCTAATGTGATGCATCAACTAAATAATGCTCTAAAGACCGCTAATTAGGTATTCAATGCGGCTTGTCCTGCTGTGGACGTTTAGTGATTTGATGATGATTGAGGAATGAAAGAAGTTGGGGTAGTAATTACCTACTGGATGGTATGCAAGGTTGTGGTACCAATCAAAGGCTTAAGATTGTTTGATGAAAAAAAAACCGGTCAAGAGCGAGTCGGACTCGCGCACCGAGGGTTCCGTTCCGATTTCTGAAAACGTGTGCTATTTAGTGACATCGTTTTATTCTTCCTGTAATCTTTACATATACTTCTATCACGTAGAATAATTTCAGATTTTTCTCTATGCAAACTTCGGAGATAAGGGGTTCCCCCTTATCTCCGAAGAAAAAAACCAAACTTCGGAGATAAGGGGGAACCCCTTATATCCAAAGTTTGGTTTTTTTTTTTACATTTTTCATCAAGTCGAAAACTATGCGGCCTTAAAAAAAGAAAAAATGTTTGAGAGTGTGTAAACAGCGCTCTTTCATATGATGCCCCACATGCACTAGTAGCCCCCATTCCAAATTTTAAGACCCCTCTCAGTTTCAGTCCCTGATCCAAAAAAAAAAAAATTTATTTATTTCTTATTTGCAAAATAGTTGGGCAAGCGTCATCTAAAACTGTTCCAAATTTCAAGTTGATAGTTGCTTTAGTAGTTCTTGAGATAGCCAGCTGTGACAGACAGACAGACAGACAAAGAGACTGAGTCGCACCATAAGGGTTAATTTTTACCATTTTGGTACGGAACCCTAAAAAGGTATTGCAAGATGCACTTTGTCATCTTGGAAGTGGCATTTTGTTTATAATTTTATAATACTTAATTCGTATCTTTCCATCAGTTGCCCGTTGCAATATTATTGAAGCTGTTTATTCGATTAGCGTGAAAATATATGTATCAATAGGTGAAAAATCAATCTGTGTATAATAGATAATCACACGAGGATGACTAAATTAGTGTTATCGTATGTAGGTACTCATTTGCGACTCTATTTGATACAATTATCAAAATCTTTATTTACTTAGTGTAAGTAATTCAAGTCACGTTAGCAAAAAACCCTTTTCCTGAAAACAGAAAATATTTTTCCAGGTAAGTATAAACTTAGTGTTGAAAACACCGTCATGGTAACGGTACACTAATTTATTTTTCACAGTTAGTTTCTAAAGACACGTCGAACAGTGGGACAAGTTGATTAGATCAATAAAGACTTCCTGCAGACGGGTTGTAGTCTACAAAATAGAAGCCTTAAAAGTATGTAGGTAGTTACCGTCGCAACACATGCGCTAATGCATGTGGGACGCCGCCATCTGTCTATGGATTTGCACGCACCATGCATGTATTAAAACTTCATATACGACGTGAAAAACATACATGTTTTTTTTCAGAACTTGTACATTAAAGTTGAGCGTAGATATGTAGGTATGTTATGTGTAAAATAATAATTAGTAGCCACCTTATAGATACGTAAGTAGTTTGGGATTAATTGGTAAGTAGTTAAATCGAACTTTGTAATAATTAATCAATGATAAATTAATCTTAATTTGGTAGAGGTACCTGCTATGGAGATGGTACATAAAGGCATGTATGTACCTAGTTACATTATTCATGTGTCTGCGAGAAAATAAATCTAATTTTATAATAAGTATTCTAAAATTATATTACCATCGTAGATAGCTGTCTGTAAAAGCCATAAAATTAAATGATAATATCACAAATAGCTAGCGTACGAGACTATAAAATGAAACTCCCGCCATTTTATGTAATGGCGCGAAAGCCTTTTACCCTCGCCTATAGTCGACGCCTACTACGGAGCTACAGACTACATTTTAGCGTGTTTTAAACTCATTGAGTTATTCTGACATAATAGCCACAAAGTACTAGAAGCACTTTGCTGTTTATTGACGTTTACGGCAATTTAAATTGCATGCAAGAATTCTTAGCGGCGCACGGTGGACCGCGCACCGCCTCAGGTCATAAATCCAAAAATTCATCATTAATTACCCCCACTTTAATTACATATAACGATTTACCGATAAACAAGCTACCCAAAAATATAAATATGTCACCCATTTTACCTAAATAACACATAATTTGCGACCTCCGAAGTGAACACATCATTACGTTGCGCTCAACTTATCAGTAACTCATTAGCACATTTGTTTGTGTAAGAGCTCATTCACACGAAGACGAATCGTGATTTTTCACGAATCGTGTTTTTTCACGATTCGTTATTTTTTTTGACGGGAGCAATGCTTTTTATATACCCATGTTCACACGCTTCACGAATCGTGAAAAAAGACGTAGACGGATACGTCGGTCACTATCACACACCGAATCGTCAAAGACGTATCCCGTGTGAATGCGCCCTAACGGTGCATTGTTTTTGAGTGGTGTCTGTGACATGGATTTCCAAGATCAAGGTATGTTCTTACTATTTAGTTATATTTTTAACCCCCGACGCAAAAAGAGGGGTGTTATAAGTTTGACCGCTATGTGTGTGTGTGTGTGTGTGTGTGTGTGTGTGTGTGTGTGTCTGTGTGTCTGTCTGTGGCACCGTAGCGCTTAAACGGGTGGACTGATTTGGATGCGGTTTTTTTTATTTGAAAGCAGGTTTTCCAGCGATGGTTCTTAGACATGTTTTATCAAAATCGGTTCAGCCGTTTCAAAGTTATTTGCTCTTTTGTTAGCTGCGGTAGGGATCTTAGACGCGTAATGGGTATTTACTTTACTTTCAAACCTTAGTGTGACCTAAAATTTGAAACATCCATGTATGCTATCTATCTATGCAAGATTATGGAATTGTTGGTCTGATGCTGCAGCTAGGATATCCAGCACTAGTGTGCTGGATACACTCTTGAAAAATTAATAGCAGAAACGTCGTGTTTGGATTCATTTACATCAGTATTTGATTCTATATACAATGCAATGGTGGCAACAGGATGAGCTGATGCTGCAGCCAGGATGTCCAGCACACTAGAACACTCTTGAAAAAGTAATAGCAGATATGTCGTGTTTGGATTCATTTACATCAGTATTTGATTCTACATACAATGCAATGGTGGCAACACGATGAACTGATGCTGCAGCCAGGATGTCCAGCACACTAGAAGACTCTTGAAAAAGTAATAGCAGATATGTCGTGTTTGGATTCGTTTTGATCAGAATTTTATTCTACATACAATGCAATGGTGGCAACACGATGAGCTGATGCTGCAGCCAGGATATCCAGCACACTAGAATACTCTTGGTAAAATAATATAGCAGATATGTCGTGTTTGGGTTCGTTTTGATCAGTATTTGATTCTACATACAATGCAATGGTGGCTACACGATGAGCTGATGTTGCAGTCAGGATATCCAGCACACTAGTACACTCTTGAAAAAAAAATAGCAGATAGTAGTGTTTGTATTCGTTTTTTTTAACCCCCGACGCAAAAAGAGGGGTGTTATAAGTTTGACCGCTATGTGTGTGTGTGTGTGTGTGTGTGTGTGTGTGTGTGTGTGTGTCTGTGTGTCTGTCTGTGGCACCGTAGCGCTTAAACGGGTGGACTGATTTGGATGCGGTTTTTTTTATTTGAAAGCAGGTTTTCCAGCGATGGTTCTTAGACATGTTTTATCAAAATCGGTTCAGCCGTTTCAAAGTTATTTGCTCTTTTGTTAGCTGCGGTAGGGATCTTAGACGCGTAATGGGTATTTACTTTACTTTCAAACCTTAGTGTGACCTAAAATTTGAAACATCCATGTATGCTATCTATCTATGCAAGATTATGGAATTGTTGGTCTGATGCTGCAGCTAGGATATCCAGCACTAGTGTGCTGGATACACTCTTGAAAGATTAATAGCAGAAACGTCGTGTTTGGATTCATTTACATCAGTATTTGATTCTATATACAATGCAATGGTGGCAACAGGATGAGCTGATGCTGCAGCCAGGATGTCCAGCACACTAGAACACTCTTGAAAAAGTAATAGCAGATATGTCGTGTTTGGATTCATTTACATCAGTATTTGATTCTACATACAATGCAATGGTGGCAACACGATGAACTGATGCTGCAGCCAGGATGTCCAGCACACTAGAAGACTCTTGAAAAAGTAATAGCAGATATGTCGTGTTTGGATTCGTTTTGATCAGAATTTTATTCTACATACAATGCAATGGTGGCAACACGATGAGCTGATGCTGCAGCCAGGATATCCAGCACACTAGAATACTCTTGGTAAAATAATATAGCAGATATGTCGTGTTTGTGTTCGTTTTGATCAGTATTTGATTCTACATACAATGCAATGGTGGCTACACGATGAGCTGATGTTGCAGTCAGGATATCCAGCACACTAGTACACTCTTGAAAAAAAAATAGCAGATAGTAGTGTTTGTATTCGTTTTTTTTAACCCCCGACGCAAAAAGAGGGGTGTTATAAGTTTGACCGCTATGTGTGTGTGTGTGTGTGTGTGTGTGTGTGTGTGTGTGTGTCTGTGTGTCTGTCTGTGGCACCGTAGCGCTTAAACGGGTGGACTGATTTGGATGCGGTTTTTTTTATTTGAAAGCAGGTTTTCCAGCGATGGTTCTTAGACATGTTTTATCAAAATCGGTTCAGCCGTTTCAAAGTTATTTGCTCTTTTGTTAGCTGCGGTAGGGATCTTAGACGCGTAATGGGTATTTACTTTACTTTCAAACCTTAGTGTGACCTAAAATTTGAAACATCCATGTATGCTATCTATCTATGCAAGATTATGGAATTGTTGGTCTGATGCTGCAGCTAGGATATCCAGCACTAGTGTGCTGGATACACTCTTGAAAAATTAATAGCAGAAACGTCGTGTTTGGATTCATTTACATCAGTATTTGATTCTATATACAATGCAATGGTGGCAACAGGATGAGCTGATGCTGCAGCCAGGATGTCCAGCACACTAGAACACTCTTGAAAAAGTAATAGCAGATATGTCGTGTTTGGATTCATTTACATCAGTATTTGATTCTACATACAATGCAATGGTGGCAACACGATGAACTGATGCTGCAGCCAGGATGTCCAGCACACTAGAAGACTCTTGAAAAAGTAATAGCAGATATGTCGTGTTTGGATTCGTTTTGATCAGAATTTTATTCTACATACAATGCAATGGTGGCAACACGATGAGCTGATGCTGCAGCCAGGATATCCAGCACACTAGAATACTCTTGGTAAAATAATATAGCAGATATGTCGTGTTTGGGTTCGTTTTGATCAGTATTTGATTCTACATACAATGCAATGGTGGCTACACGATGAGCTGATGTTGCAGTCAGGATATCCAGCACACTAGTACACTCTTGAAAAAAAAATAGCAGATAGTAGTGTTTGTATTCGTTTTTTTTAACCCCCGACGCAAAAAGAGGGGTGTTATAAGTTTGACCGCTATGTGTGTGTGTGTGTGTGTGTGTGTGTGTGTGTGTGTGTGTGTCTGTGTGTCTGTCTGTGGCACCGTAGCGCTTAAACGGGTGGACTGATTTGGATGCGGTTTTTTTTATTTGAAAGCAGGTTTTCCAGCGATGGTTCTTAGACATGTTTTATCAAAATCGGTTCAGCCGTTTCAAAGTTATTTGCTCTTTTGTTAGCTGCGGTAGGGATCTTAGACGCGTAATGGGTATTTACTTTACTTTCAAACCTTAGTGTGACCTAAAATTTGAAACATCCATGTATGCTATCTATCTATGCAAGATTATGGAATTGTTGGTCTGATGCTGCAGCTAGGATATCCAGCACTAGTGTGCTGGATACACTCTTGAAAGATTAATAGCAGAAACGTCGTGTTTGGATTCATTTACATCAGTATTTGATTCTATATACAATGCAATGGTGGCAACAGGATGAGCTGATGCTGCAGCCAGGATGTCCAGCACACTAGAACACTCTTGAAAAAGTAATAGCAGATATGTCGTGTTTGGATTCATTTACATCAGTATTTGATTCTACATACAATGCAATGGTGGCAACACGATGAACTGATGCTGCAGCCAGGATGTCCAGCACACTAGAAGACTCTTGAAAAAGTAATAGCAGATATGTCGTGTTTGGATTCGTTTTGATCAGAATTTTATTCTACATACAATGCAATGGTGGCAACACGATGAGCTGATGCTGCAGCCAGGATATCCAGCACACTAGAATACTCTTGGTAAAATAATATAGCAGATATGTCGTGTTTGGGTTCGTTTTGATCAGTATTTGATTCTACATACAATGCAATGGTGGCTACACGATGAGCTGATGTTGCAGTCAGGATATCCAGCACACTAGTACACTCTTGAAAAAAAAATAGCAGATAGTAGTGTTTGTATTCGTTTTTTTTAACCCCCGACGCAAAAAGAGGGGTGTTATAAGTTTGACCGCTATGTGTGTGTGTGTGTGTGTGTGTGTGTGTGTGTGTGTGTGTCTGTGTGTCTGTCTGTGGCACCGTAGCGCTTAAACGGGTGGACTGATTTGGATGCGGTTTTTTTTATTTGAAAGCAGGTTTTCCAGCGATGGTTCTTAGACATGTTTTATCAAAATCGGTTCAGCCGTTTCAAAGTTATTTGCTCTTTTGTTAGCTGCGGTAGGGATCTTAGACGCGTAATGGGTATTTACTTTACTTTCAAACCTTAGTGTGACCTAAAATTTGAAACATCCATGTATGCTATCTATCTATGCAAGATTATGGAATTGTTGGTCTGATGCTGCAGCTAGGATATCCAGCACTAGTGTGCTGGATACACTCTTGAAAGATTAATAGCAGAAACGTCGTGTTTGGATTCATTTACATCAGTATTTGATTCTATATACAATGCAATGGTGGCAACAGGATGAGCTGATGCTGCAGCCAGGATGTCCAGCACACTAGAACACTCTTGAAAAAGTAATAGCAGATATGTCGTGTTTGGATTCATTTACATCAGTATTTGATTCTACATACAATGCAATGGTGGCAACACGATGAACTGATGCTGCAGCCAGGATGTCCAGCACACTAGAAGACTCTTGAAAAAGTAATAGCAGATATGTCGTGTTTGGATTCGTTTTGATCAGAATTTTATTCTACATACAATGCAATGGTGGCAACACGATGAGCTGATGCTGCAGCCAGGATATCCAGCACACTAGAATACTCTTGGTAAAATAATATAGCAGATATGTCGTGTTTGGGTTCGTTTTGATCAGTATTTGATTCTACATACAATGCAATGGTGGCTACACGATGAGCTGATGTTGCAGTCAGGATATCCAGCACACTAGTACACTCTTGAAAAAAAAATAGCAGATAGTAGTGTTTGTATTCGTTTTTTTTAACCCCCGACGCAAAAAGAGGGGTGTTATAAGTTTGACCGCTATGTGTGTGTGTGTGTGTGTGTGTGTGTGTGTGTGTGTGTGTGTCTGTGTGTCTGTCTGTGGCACCGTAGCGCTTAAACGGGTGGACTGATTTGGATGCGGTTTTTTTTATTTGAAAGCAGGTTTTCCAGCGATGGTTCTTAGACATGTTTTATCAAAATCGGTTCAGCCGTTTCAAAGTTATTTGCTCTTTTGTTAGCTGCGGTAGGGATCTTAGACGCGTAATGGGTATTTACTTTACTTTCAAACCTTAGTGTGACCTAAAATTTGAAACATCCATGTATGCTATCTATCTATGCAAGATTATGGAATTGTTGGTCTGATGCTGCAGCTAGGATATCCAGCACTAGTGTGCTGGATACACTCTTGAAAAATTAATAGCAGAAACGTCGTGTTTGGATTCATTTACATCAGTATTTGATTCTATATACAATGCAATGGTGGCAACAGGATGAGCTGATGCTGCAGCCAGGATGTCCAGCACACTAGAACACTCTTGAAAAAGTAATAGCAGATATGTCGTGTTTGGATTCATTTACATCAGTATTTGATTCTACATACAATGCAATGGTGGCAACACGATGAACTGATGCTGCAGCCAGGATGTCCAGCACACTAGAAGACTCTTGAAAAAGTAATAGCAGATATGTCGTGTTTGGATTCGTTTTGATCAGAATTTTATTCTACATACAATGCAATGGTGGCAACACGATGAGCTGATGCTGCAGCCAGGATATCCAGCACACTAGAATACTCTTGGTAAAATAATATAGCAGATATGTCGTGTTTGGGTTCGTTTTGATCAGTATTTGATTCTACATACAATGCAATGGTGGCTACACGATGAGCTGATGTTGCAGTCAGGATATCCAGCACACTAGTACACTCTTGAAAAAAAAATAGCAGATAGTAGTGTTTGTATTCGTTTTTTTTAACCCCCGACGCAAAAAGAGGGGTGTTATAAGTTTGACCGCTATGTGTGTGTGTGTGTGTGTGTGTGTGTGTGTGTGTGTGTGTGTCTGTGTGTCTGTCTGTGGCACCGTAGCGCTTAAACGGGTGGACTGATTTGGATGCGGTTTTTTTTATTTGAAAGCAGGTTTTCCAGCGATGGTTCTTAGACATGTTTTATCAAAATCGGTTCAGCCGTTTCAAAGTTATTTGCTCTTTTGTTAGCTGCGGTAGGGATCTTAGACGCGTAATGGGTATTTACTTTACTTTCAAACCTTAGTGTGACCTAAAATTTGAAACATCCATGTATGCTATCTATCTATGCAAGATTATGGAATTGTTGGTCTGATGCTGCAGCTAGGATATCCAGCACTAGTGTGCTGGATACACTCTTGAAAGATTAATAGCAGAAACGTCGTGTTTGGATTCATTTACATCAGTATTTGATTCTATATACAATGCAATGGTGGCAACAGGATGAGCTGATGCTGCAGCCAGGATGTCCAGCACACTAGAACACTCTTGAAAAAGTAATAGCAGATATGTCGTGTTTGGATTCATTTACATCAGTATTTGATTCTACATACAATGCAATGGTGGCAACACGATGAACTGATGCTGCAGCCAGGATGTCCAGCACACTAGAAGACTCTTGAAAAAGTAATAGCAGATATGTCGTGTTTGGATTCGTTTTGATCAGAATTTTATTCTACATACAATGCAATGGTGGCAACACGATGAGCTGATGCTGCAGCCAGGATATCCAGCACACTAGAATACTCTTGGTAAAATAATATAGCAGATATGTCGTGTTTGGGTTCGTTTTGATCAGTATTTGATTCTACATACAATGCAATGGTGGCTACACGATGAGCTGATGTTGCAGTCAGGATATCCAGCACACTAGTACACTCTTGAAAAAAAAATAGCAGATAGTAGTGTTTGTATTCGTTTTTTTTAACCCCCGACGCAAAAAGAGGGGTGTTATAAGTTTGACCGCTATGTGTGTGTGTGTGTGTGTGTGTGTGTGTGTGTGTGTGTGTCTGTGTGTCTGTCTGTGGCACCGTAGCGCTTAAACGGGTGGACTGATTTGGATGCGGTTTTTTTTATTTGAAAGCAGGTTTTCCAGCGATGGTTCTTAGACATGTTTTATCAAAATCGGTTCAGCCGTTTCAAAGTTATTTGCTCTTTTGTTAGCTGCGGTAGGGATCTTAGACGCGTAATGGGTATTTACTTTACTTTCAAACCTTAGTGTGACCTAAAATTTGAAACATCCATGTATGCTATCTATCTATGCAAGATTATGGAATTGTTGGTCTGATGCTGCAGCTAGGATATCCAGCACTAGTGTGCTGGATACACTCTTGAAAGATTAATAGCAGAAACGTCGTGTTTGGATTCATTTACATCAGTATTTGATTCTATATACAATGCAATGGTGGCAACAGGATGAGCTGATGCTGCAGCCAGGATGTCCAGCACACTAGAACACTCTTGAAAAAGTAATAGCAGATATGTCGTGTTTGGATTCATTTACATCAGTATTTGATTCTACATACAATGCAATGGTGGCAACACGATGAACTGATGCTGCAGCCAGGATGTCCAGCACACTAGAAGACTCTTGAAAAAGTAATAGCAGATATGTCGTGTTTGGATTCGTTTTGATCAGAATTTTATTCTACATACAATGCAATGGTGGCAACACGATGAGCTGATGCTGCAGCCAGGATATCCAGCACACTAGAATACTCTTGGTAAAATAATATAGCAGATATGTCGTGTTTGGGTTCGTTTTGATCAGTATTTGATTCTACATACAATGCAATGGTGGCTACACGATGAGCTGATGTTGCAGTCAGGATATCCAGCACACTAGTACACTCTTGAAAAAAAAATAGCAGATAGTAGTGTTTGTATTCGTTTTTTTTAACCCCCGACGCAAAAAGAGGGGTGTTATAAGTTTGACCGCTATGTGTGTGTGTGTGTGTGTGTGTGTGTGTGTGTGTGTGTGTGTCTGTGTGTCTGTCTGTGGCACCGTAGCGCTTAAACGGGTGGACTGATTTGGATGCGGTTTTTTTTATTTGAAAGCAGGTTTTCCAGCGATGGTTCTTAGACATGTTTTATCAAAATCGGTTCAGCCGTTTCAAAGTTATTTGCTCTTTTGTTAGCTGCGGTAGGGATCTTAGACGCGTAATGGGTATTTACTTTACTTTCAAACCTTAGTGTGACCTAAAATTTGAAACATCCATGTATGCTATCTATCTATGCAAGATTATGGAATTGTTGGTCTGATGCTGCAGCTAGGATATCCAGCACTAGTGTGCTGGATACACTCTTGAAAGATTAATAGCAGAAACGTCGTGTTTGGATTCATTTACATCAGTATTTGATTCTATATACAATGCAATGGTGGCAACAGGATGAGCTGATGCTGCAGCCAGGATGTCCAGCACACTAGAACACTCTTGAAAAAGTAATAGCAGATATGTCGTGTTTGGATTCATTTACATCAGTATTTGATTCTACATACAATGCAATGGTGGCAACACGATGAACTGATGCTGCAGCCAGGATGTCCAGCACACTAGAAGACTCTTGAAAAAGTAATAGCAGATATGTCGTGTTTGGATTCGTTTTGATCAGAATTTTATTCTACATACAATGCAATGGTGGCAACACGATGAGCTGATGCTGCAGCCAGGATATCCAGCACACTAGAATACTCTTGGTAAAATAATATAGCAGATATGTCGTGTTTGGGTTCGTTTTGATCAGTATTTGATTCTACATACAATGCAATGGTGGCTACACGATGAGCTGATGTTGCAGTCAGGATATCCAGCACACTAGTACACTCTTGAAAAAAAAATAGCAGATAGTAGTGTTTGTATTCGTTTTTTTATCAGTATTTAATTCTATTTGCAGTACGATGGTGGCATCATTATAAGTTAATGTTATGTGCAGAGAAACTTAACATTCTGCAGTATTAAAAATTCATTTCTGTATTGTTAAATTGTTTAAAAAGTTTAAAAAGGTTAAAATAAAAATTAAATTTAAAATTTAAAAAACCCCCAACGCAAAAAAGAAAAGAGAACATTTAAAAAGTCAAAAATAATACCTATCGTTGATCGTTGATAAGTAAGTCAGACCCTTCACTTGATTGACTATGTACATATGCGGTACCCCGCCGTGACATTATAGCGCCATTTCAATGAGCAAACCTTATCGTGCCATCCATCAATTTCTGTAATTAAAATATATATAGGTATTACTCAATCGAATTTGATGGCTCAACGATAGGTATTATTTTTGACTTTTTAAATGTTCTCTTTTCTTTTTTGCGTTGGGGGTTTTTTAAATTTTTAATTTAAATTTTTTAAATTGTATTTGACTTATTATGACGTGTTTTTACTTGCTACGCCACACAGGATTCCTACCAAATATTTAACTTATTGTTGACTTCACATAGACTTACAACTAATTTCAACCATAGTCGAATACACATACATACCTTAAATTAAAGATTGAACTGTCTATTTTGAAAATATACAAGGTTTTTTTGCGTCCTTTTGCGACTTTAGTTGTTTTAAAGCCTCTACGACTGCGTAGGCTCAGGCGTAGCACGGTCTACGAAACATACGTAAAATATTTTAATATTTTTTTTCAGGTACTTTGATTAAATGTACTTTCTCAAGATGCATTTCTTTGAGATTTAGTCTGCCGTAACTGGAAGTGTTCCTCAGAAACATCAAAACGTGTTGGAATCTATTCTAGCTTCACTGGATGAGGTGGAGAACATAGACATTAGAAACTTAGATAGTAATACTCAGTTTATGTAAAAGTCTTGATAGTTTTTGGAAAATTGTATCTAGAAATAAATCAATTTTTTTGCATATGTACTCAGATTGGTTAAATGAAATGGAATGTGTCGAATTAGTAAGAAGTTATCTCCGAAGTTTGCATAGAGAAAAATATTAAATTATTCCATGTGATAGAAGTTTATGTAAAGATTACAGGAAAAATAAAACGATGTCTCTAAATATTGTGTGATGTTTTTATATTGGGTGATTTCAACGCTCACCCTCAAGAGATGTTCTATAAGGAATTAATGAACTTTTGTTCTGACCAATCCTGGGTGTGTGCTGATGTAGAGAAACGGGGCGTTGATAGTGGTACCTACACTTTTATAAGTGATGCGCATGGAAGCAGGAGATGGTTAGATCACTGTGTGGTATCTGTATCGGCTTGGCACACAATTGTTAATGTGGGTGTATCCGAGGATGTTTACGTTTCGGATCATCTACCGATGCATCTGGAATGCGACTTGGAAGTTGTTAGGCCTAAATTGATGACGGGGGGTGCTGGCCGCAATTCTGTCTTTTGGGGTGAAAGAACTCAGTCAGAAACGCAAAGCTATCATAACTTATGTACGAGTAAATTGCGAGACGTTGATTTCCCCCATGAGTTTGAAAGGTGCAGCGTTGATTCATGTAATTTGGCTGAGCATAGAGTTATCCTGGACAATTTGTATGAACAGATTGTAGAAATCCTATGTGCGGCGGCTAGGCAATCTGGAAGGACATCTGGGGGGGGGCCGAGGCGAGGTAAGCGAGTGTGTGGTTGGAATGAGTATGTGAGAGATGCCCACAGCGAGGCCAGATGTAGCTTTCAGACCTGGATACTGAACAATCGTCCTTCGTCGGGACCGGTTTATGACGAAATATATGAGAAGCGGAAAGTTTTTAAAAGTAGACTGAAATATTGTCAAAACCACGCTGAGCAAATTGTCATGGATAGGCTAGCAGAACAACGAGCTAGTAAAAAGTTTGGTGATTTTTGGAAGTCCACTTCTAATTTGGATGCGAAACCTGGCCTCTCTGCGTGTGTGGAAGGGATAAGCGATAAGAGGGGAATTGCTAATATGTTCAAGGACCATTTCAAAGTTCAGTCCCCTCTCGGTCCCTCAATCTCGGTGAATAATTGTGAGCCCATCCGTCTTGGAGAGAAACCTCTGATACGTTTTTCAGCTAAGCAAGTATGTGCAATCATTAACAACATGAAACGAGGCAAATCTCCAGGGCATGATGGGCTCAGCATTGAGCACCTGAGGCACGCGGGTGTCCATTTGCCGCGAGTCTTGTCTATGTTTTTCACAATGTGTATTAGTCACGCGTACCTTCCTGCTAATCTAATGAAGACCATCGTGGTTCCCATTGTGAAGAACAGGACAGGTGACATCTCGGACAGAGGTAACTATCGTCCCATTTCTCTTGCGACTATAATAGCCAAAGTCTTGGACGGTATGCTTGATTCTTGCTTGGGAAGTTACATAAATCTTCATGATGCGCAGTTCGGGTTTCGCCCCGGACTATCAACTGAAAGTGCTATTTTAAGTCTCAAGCATACCGTTCAATATTATAAAGATCGCGGTACGCCGGTGTATGTCTGTTTCCTTGATCTCTCCAAGGCGTTCGATCATGTTTCATATGATGTGCTCTGGAGGAAGATGGGAGACAGGGGTATACCAGCGGAAATATGCAGGCTCTTCCAGTACTGGTATGGTAACCAAGTCAATCAGGTGAAATGGGATGATACAGCGTCTGAACCGTATAGGTTGGAGTGCGGGGTGAGACAGGGTGGTCTGACCTCTCCCAGGCTCTTCAACCTGTACGTGGATGATCTGATAGTTGCACTCAGCAGCATGCGTGTCGGATGCAGTGTTGATGGGGTTAGAATTAACAACATCAGCTATGCGGATGACATGGTGCTGCTGGGTCCATCGGCAGGAACAATCAGAGAGATGCTTAAAACGTGTGAGACCTACGCTGCCGCACATGGTTTAAAGTACAATGTAAAGAAATGTGAGTACATGGTCTTTGAGGTCGGCGGAAAACGCCGTGGAGAGGGACCCGAGTTGATTATGAACGGCTCACCAATTAATAGGGTGTCAACTTTTAAATACCTTGGTCACTGTCTTGCCGCTGACCTCAAGGACGATGTGGACATTGAGAGGGAGCGCAGGGCTCTAGCGGTCCGGAGCAATATGTTGGCCCGTAGATTTGCGCGGTGTACAGAACAAGTTAAAGTAACGCTTTTCAAGGCTTATTGCCAAAGTCTGTACACGGGCAGTCTATGGGTCAATTGCACTAAGAGATCGCTGGATGTCCTGCGCGTCCAGTATAATAATGCTTTCAGGATGTTGTTGAGGCTGCCTCGTTACTGTAGTGCGTCGGCCATGTTTGCGCAAGCCCGCACCGACGGCTTCCATGCACTTATACGCAAGAAAACAGCGTCGCTACTGAGGACGGTGAGGGGCAGTCGGAACAGCATCCTGAAAACTGTAGCCGAGAGCCTCGGCTCTCCGATTGTGCAGCAGTTTGTGAGGAGGCTGATTTTTACTAACACTAGGCAATAAGTTATTTTTGTATGTTACTAACACTATATTATGGATATTGTGTGTCCGAAATAAAAAGATTCTATTCTATTCTATTCTATTCTAAATAGCATTGTTTTTCAGAAATCGGAACGGAACCCTCGGTGCGTGAGTCCAACTCGCTCTTGACCGGTTTTCAATTTAATGTCATAGAGTCACATAGCCTGTATCCCGCCCTTTAAAGAACATAAAGTCATGAACTAAAAAATAAGTTTTTTTAATGATGCCGTGTTGGATATCAAATGAAATGGCTTAATTAGTACATTTTAAAAAAAATACAATATAGGTATAAATATATATATACACTCCTTTGCAAAAAAAACGGGCAGTTTGGATTTTTCTACATTATTGGTAATCATTTAGTTCTAATGAGGTTTTAATAGGCAAACTATGTTCCTGGCACATAATAAAGAGTCTGGGTATGAAAAAAAGTTAATTTCAAATTCAGAACTGTTGTTTTTAGAAATAATAATCCCTTTTTCAGTTTATGACTTTTTACTTACTATTCGCGGGTTTGCGGTTAAAAGGTTATCAGGCAACTAAAACTAACTTCTCGTTATTTTTATTAGATTAATTTATGTTTGTCGCATAATCCTGCCTCATTGTGACTTAAAACAGATATCTTTGTGTCGATTATAATGGCAGAAAAAGCAATAAGAGCTAGTAAAATTATAGCGCTGCTGGAAGTGGGGTGTAGCCAATGTTACGGCTCACAGCCGTTAAACGTGAGTGGTTCCACCGTCCAAAGAACCTGGACTCGATACCAAGAGACAGGTTCCGTTCAAAGAACGAGGAACGAGAAGAGGTTGTGGGAGAAAACGTTGCACACAACCTCGAAACGACCGCTCTTTAGTGACTCAGGCGTTGAGTAATCGCAAATGCAGTTACATAGACCTCAAAAGAAACCTTGAAGAGGTACGAGGACCACAAGTTAGCCTATGGACAGTGAGGAGGAGGCTTTTAGAGGTTGATATACGCATTCGACGACCAGCGCGGGCCCCCAATTTACTCCGTGAGTATCGGATTGCTCGACCGAGGTTCACTAGAAATTGTCTATCTTGGACACTAGATAACTGGAGTAGCGTACTCTCCTCCGATGAGGCTCGAATTCGCCTGAATGGTGAGGACCGACGTCGGCGAGTGTTACGAAGACCAGGGGAACGCTATGCCGACGTGTGTTTTGAAGAAATCACCTCTTATGGTGGAAGGTCCGTTATGTTTTGGGCGGGCGTAACTTCCAGCTATCGTACCGAGATAGTGTTCATTGCAAATGGCTCACTAAATGCGCAAAGGTACACAACAGGAATAATTTGTCAACATGCACAGCCCGCACTGACTGTAATTGGTGAAGATGCCATTTCATGGACTATAATGCTCTGGACCACCGTTCTGGCTACGTAGATGCTTATATGCAAGAGGTCGGTATTCGTCGTCTGTATTGGCTAGCGCAGAGCCCCGACCTTAACCCCATTGAGCACGTCTGGGACCTCCTAAAAAGGCAAGTACGACCTGTCCAACAACCTTCCACAAAACATTAGGGAGCTTAAACGTGTGATTTCGGCTGAGTGGGAACACATTCCACAGGACACCATCAAAAGCCTGGTGGAAAGCATGCCAAGACGATTACATGCCGTAATCGCTGCAAGGAGAGGTCATACTCGTTATTAATTTTTATTTTTTAATGTCTTTTTTTATTAAAATACCATAAAAATACTCGTAGTCTTCATTTAATTATACCCTAAAAATTTCCATTTTAACACGACTCTCTGTTTACATTGACTAAAACACCGATTCCAGGATTTAAGGGTTAAAAACTATATTCTCAATGATAATAAGAAATTTCTAGTCATTTATGCTAACGACATACTAAAAATATTAATATTATCCATAGAAAATCCAATGATTGTAAGGTGCCCGTTTTTTTTGCAAAGGAGTTTATATATATTCCTCGGGGCTTTGCTTGCATGAACCCGATAATTGGGAATACGCCAGATGTGAGCCAAACATTTCTCTCTAAACCTACCCAAAATACATATAATGAAATAATTATTCTTCTTATAAATGTAAAGTAGCTCTGCAAATACCTACTTTATCACGAAATTATAACCCCATAATAATTTAAATAAAAAGTAAGTTTAAAAACTAAAACCTGACTACTGAAAAATCACGCTTTAAAAAGTATGAAACAAGAAAATATTCTCATCTGAGAAAAAGACAGCCAAATTAAAAATCCGGAGTCACACGTAATCTGTTCGATTTAAGTATAACGTGACGTGTGGCTCCGGATTTTAAATTTGTCTGTATTTTCTAATTTCAGATGAGAATATTTTCTTGTCTCAATGGTACCTACTTTTTAGAGTGTGATTTTTCAGTAGTCGGGTTTTAGTTTTTAAACTTACTTTTTTAGAATAATCGCAATGGCCAGCACAACGACTGCATGATAAAAAAAACTCTCTAATCAATTCACTTCTCGTTATTTTGGTTTGTTTTTTTTTTGATAAAATCGTAAATCCTGAGCGTAGCGAGGGTTTCAACGAGACGTAGAACAACTTTGCTGACGAGCGAAACACAATTTTTCACGTTAATACAGCGAGGAAAATGCTAAGTGCAAGAAAAACAGCTTTTAAATTTAATAATTAAAGAACGAAAATGCACTTTCCGTTTTCTCGAATTTTCCAATTTTCCCGGCAACTTTTGAAACATTTTTTTCAAACAAACCTTGTCCTGACAATTACAAACACAACAAAAAAGAAGTAGCCAATTAAATATGTGCAACCGTTCTGAATTGATGCGCGTACCTACAAAATATTCGGCAATGGATTTTTATTTATATACTGGTGTACTTAAGTGTAAACAGTAGCAATCTTTGAAGGGGTCATTGTACTCATCATTATGAAAAAAAATTCGCGATTTCAGGTTTGGTCCCATAATAAAAGTTGTTCATAATGATGAGTACAATGACCCCTTAAAAGATTGCCACTGTTTACACTTAAGTTCACCTGTATCCACCAGTTTGGTACGGAACCCAAAAACACTTCAAAGTGAAAAATAACTTTAATTGATTATTTTAGTTTTTTCCACCGACTTCTAAAATTAAAGTTATTTTTAACTCATTAAAGTTTTTTTTTTGAAGCCAGTTTTTTTTTTTTTTTTGTAAATAGTTTTTATTTTTCACTTTTTAGATAAGGTCACACCAATGCGTATACTTATGAGGAAATGCGGGCGACCAGACTTTTGAAAATTAGGTATTTGAAGAAACTATTGCTGTCGCTCTGCGAGCGCTCCGCCCTCAAATTCGTGCGAAAAGGACAAGTGCAAATCCGAATAAAAAACCTATGTAAAAAGTCACATTTCGAGGTTTGGCTCTCGCCTATTTCCTCCTCCAATATTGGACCAATTTAAAAGATATTTCATAAACTGAATAAGAAGGATATATACTATGCCCCTATGTTTTCTATTTTCGTTCAAAGTTGTCAAATTTGTATACTAGGCCTCTGTTGACAGCGGCAGCGTTCTGAATAGGCAATTTTGAGCATTTTTTTAGGGTTCTAGGTCTTATAAAAATAATGTATTATCAAAAGGAAAAACATAGCATACAAGGAGCTAATATTTATATTTCTGTAAAAAAATCATTGCTTTATGGTCATTAACACCCGCATTTCCTCAGTATACTTGCTATGACGACACGGTTGGCGCAGTGGTTGAGCGATTGACTGCTGCGCAGCATGTCGCGGGTTCGATTCCCGCACGGAACAAATATTTGTACGACCTACAAGTATTTGTTCCGAGTCTGGGTGTTTTTCTATCTATAATATGTATGTATTTACAAAAAAAAATGTATATAAGTAGTTTATCAGCCATCTCGTTACCATAACACAAGCATTAGGTTGCTTAGCTTGGGACTAGATGGCGTTGTGTGAAATGTCCAAGGATATTTATTTATTTATTTATTTATGTAAACAACAGTGACAGGAAGTATTATAACATCAAGTTACACAAAGTGCATTAAATTATCGAAGTTAACTCAACAACTACCCCAGCAAAGTTGATAAAATTTATATGGGACCACTGCGCAAGCTTCTTCTACCAAATGAAAAAGAATTTTCAAAATCGGTCATTAATTGACGAAAATCTCGATATGCATACAAAAAAAACATACAGATGAACATTATAACCTTCTAACTTTTTGAAGTCGGCTAAAAACGTTAATCGACTTTTGTTGCTCACCATACCATACATTTTCAAAAAATCTGAAGTACAGGCCTTACCTACAGGTTGGCTGACAAACAAAATTGAATATTTTGGAAAGGATTTTTCTCAGTGTGGAATAAATATTTAGCTGTAGGCGTGGAACTCTTTTTTGCGAACGGTAAAATGAAACACGTAGACAATGGAAGGTAGGTAAAGCAGTGCCGTAACTAGGGCGGTGCCAGCGGTGCCCAACCACGGGGCGCAAACCCTGAAGGGGCGCAGAAATGCAAAGAAATGACCAAGTTTGGGGTCATGTAGTTAGAAGCATAAATAAGTATTTACAATACCTGTTATTTACGTCGTAATACGGTAGTCGCGAACTACTATCAGCAGTATACACTTAAAACCTTAACAAGGCTAAAATGTTCATAAGTAAAAGGCATTTGCAGTTGGAGGCACCCTAGTGTGCAAAATATAAACTTAGGGCGCCAAAATTTACGAGCTCGCTTCGCTCGCTCTTGTAACTTATGTACGCTTTATCTTGTTTCTCATATTTTTCTACATTAGTCGACTAAATAACTACTATTTCTGTACAAATTGTCAAAAGGTCTTGTTATTATATATGTAAGGTCTCAATAACTAATATTCATAAACAGCAAAGTTATTGGCGTTTGTTGATATCCCAAAATGTCACTCAAAATGTATGGAAATATTGTACAGGCTATTCATAGTTGTATTTATTTTCTCGCTCTCGCATTCGCGTGCTCTCGCTCGAACTTTCCCCGCCTCCAACAGCTATTATCGTATCATAATCATGAATTTACCAATTATGACAAACGTGGACAATTTTGGTATTTCGTTTTTTTTACTTTTGACTACACAAATATGATCAGTAACGGGTACGGATAGAGCCCCATTTTTTTTTGTACTAATTAAAACTAGTGGTGTATTATTGTGTATTTTGGCAAACATTTTCGAGTATAGAGCTCGAATTAAAGTTTTTGAATTTGAATTAAACTTTTTTTTACCTAATTTAAACAGGGTACAGTCCGCGAGGCTTGTGATGCTTTGCATTTGTGTGAGTGATCACCAAAATGGTAAGAGAGCCCATGACCAACATTTTTGTCTTATGTAAGACAAAAACTTCAATCGTCTTATCGTTTTACGTTTTACAACGATGCGACATGGTTTTGGTCATGCCCTCTCGTACTAAAAGAACAAAAGCCGATTGCCAAAAAGCATAGGTACTAACCTATTATTATACAACGTGTAAAAAAATCAGCTGTTCAGTACATTTATGTTCGCTTAGATCGTTAAAATGTAGGGAACAGCTGATTTTTTTTTTCGCCATTTCAGGTTTGGTCCCATATTAAAAGTTGTACATAATGATGAGTATAATGACCCCTTAAAAGATTGCCACTGTTTACACTTACACCCTGTAGGTATATTTTTATTTATTTCTTATTTGCAAAATTATTGGGTAAACGTCATCTAAAACTGTTCCAAACAAGTTGATAGCATTAGTAGTTCTTGAGATATCCAGCTATGACAGACAGATAGACAGACCGAGTCGCACCATAAGGGTTTGTTTTTACCAATTTGGTACGGAACCCTAAAAATAAGAATAAAAAAGTTGAGGAGTGGGGGCTCGCTACGTCACAACTATAAAAATATACGTACTTACCTATAAAAAAACAACCGACAACCGACTTCCAAAAAAAATTGCTACAAAGTGAAAAATAACTTTAATTTCGGAAGTCGGTGTCTTTGGCTCTGTATTTTAGTTTTTTGATTCATTCCGAAATTAAAGTTATTTTTCACTTTGTAGCATTTTTTTTGTAAAAAGTTTTTTTTTTTCACTTTGCAGCATTTTTTTTGTAAAAAAGTTTTTTTTCACTTTTTAGTGGGTCAGTTTGTAATAAACTAAGTTACAATAGCCTAATGTCAACGGGTCCATATTGGCTCACCTAAAGTTCTTTACCCGAAATTGTTCTTCCTAATGATTTGTAATGCGAATGATCACTCTTCCTAAAATTTTTCATCCTAAAGTTTTCATTCATACAATTTGTAGTGCTACCGGCGATGATCATAACACTCATGTTTCCGAAAATTGTAATTAATAATATCATTAATGTAAATATATTTAAACTCCTACTGTTTTTTACCATAACGCTTTTATCCCTAAACATAATTACCATAATATTTTCACGGTCACGGTCGAAAGTTTAAAAACCCGAAAGTTCATTTGCCCGAAAGCTTAAAATCCCGAAGATCCTTATCCCTAAGTTTAAAACCCCGAAGATTCATATCCAGATATATATATGTCTAGGGTTAAGGTTTTCGTCAGCAGGTCGACGGAGCACCGCTGCGTCCGGGGCTCCTATTTCTGTCTGCGGGGTTTAAAGGAACCTAACTAACCGAACCTCGAGGTGCCCCTGATGTCGACCGTCTAAGGTTAGGGTTTTCGTCAGCAGGTCAGGGAAAAAATGTAGTACCTCAGGAACTTGTCAATTAACGATGAGTATTGGTATTTCGTCCATTCGGTATTTCGTCCATTCGGGATGTCGTCCTTTCGGGCATTTGAACATCGGTATTTTGTGTTTCGATATAACGACTATCGGCATTTAAAACTTTCTAGAAAAGAAATCTAAACAAAAAAGATATGACTTTGAATAATAGTGAAGATGGTTATGTTGAGAAAATATAGGAAAAAAAATAAAAGTATAATAGATGTTTATTGCTACTGACATTATGAAGTTGAATGCTTCGGAATTGTGAACATTAGAGACAGTGTAGTTAGGAATTGTGATGGTTAGGATGAAAAATGTTAGGAAGGACATTTTCGGATTTCCAATTATCGGTGTTGAAAATTTAGGTGAACTTTGGCGCACCCAATGTCAACTGCTCATTACCTTTTACAAAATATTGTTTATCCCGATACAAGGACGTTAATTGTTGAGGAGTTAGTTCTCCTAGTAAGGCACCAGGAGAACTGGAACTCATGGTGAAGTCACCATCAACTCCACTTCACCATATGCATTGTGACGAGCATAAATTGCTTAGCAACCATATTACAGTAATCGAATCGCAACCTACCTAATGAGTAGTTCCGATGGCCATCTGTGGTATTCCTCATAAGTTCCACTTCATCAAATGGTGCTTTCCAGGAACAAATGCAGGAGTTACTATAAAAAATACCCAAATCGCTGTAGGTGTGCCTCGATTTCCATGGGATCCCTCATTAGATTCTGAGTTAGTGTCAATAGGACCACCTCGAGAGCACACCCTTTCAAACAATGTATTTTCAAAATCTGTCCACAATTGACGGAGGAATCGGTGTACATACATAAAAAAAAAATATAAGTACGCGACGAATTGATAACTTCCTCCTTTTTGTTTTTGAAAAGTCGGTTAAAAATCTAGCAAGGAGTGACGTCATGCCACATTTTAACTCAATTTATCGTGTTCGTTTCAACCGCGCGGCCATGGCGTTAAAAAAAAAAAAACTATGCCAACATTTTGTAACAATTTGTAAAAGTTCACTCGCAAAACCTCAAATTTGTCAAAGCTATGGTTAAAAAGTTAGAAGGGTTTGAACGTGGCCGCGCCATCGAAACGCGGAGAACCGCGCGGCCACGGAGATCTCAGAAACTAAGCGTTGCACAGACCTGAAATTTTGGTAAATAACAGATTCAATTTGTAAACAATTTGTAAAAATATAGAAAAAAATCCCAGGTTAATATTTTAGGAGCTGTGAGACTAAAACCCCGTGGCCGCGCCATCGAAACGGTGACAAAAACGTGATAGCCGATATCTCGCTGAAAAAGCATCGCAGACGTCTAGAGTTTTTTGTAAAACCCAGATTTGAATTTGTCAAAACTTACAAAAATGCAACAAAAAATACTAGGTTAATATTTTAGGAGCTGTGAGACTAAAACCCCGTGGCCGCGCCATCGAAACGGTGACAAAAACGTTATCACCGATATCTCGCTGAAAAAGCATCGCAGAGGTCTGAAGTTTTTTGTAAAACCTAGATTTGAATTTGTCAAAACTTGTAAAAATACAACAAAAAATCCTACGTTTATATTTCAGGAACCGCGCCATAGAAACGGTGAAAAACACGTTATCGCCGATATCTCACTGAAAAAGCATCACAGAGGTCTGAAATTATTTGTAAAACCTAGATTTGAATTTGTCAAAATTTGTAAAAATATAACGAAAAATCCTAGGTTTATATTTCAGGAGCCGCGCCATTGAAACGATGAAAAACACGTTATCGCCGATATCTCACTGAAAAAGCATCGCAGAGGTCTGAAGTTTTTTGTAAAACCTAGATTTGAATTTGTCAAAATTTGTAAAAATACAACAAAAAATCATAGGTTTATATTTCAGGAGCTGTAAGACTAGAACCCCATGGCCGCGCCATTCAAACGGTGAAAAATATGTTATCGCCGATATCTCGCTGAAAAAGCATCGCAGAGGTCTGAAGTTTTTTGTAAAACCTAGATTTGAATTTGTCAAAACTTGTAAAAATACAACAAAAATCCTAGGTTTATATTTCAGGAGCTGTAAGACTAGAACCCCATGGCCGCGCCATCGAAACGGTGAAAAAAACGTGATAGCCGATATCTCGCTGAAAAAGAATCGCATACGTCTAGAGTTTTTTGTAAAACCCAGATTTGAATTTGTCAAAACTTACAAAAATGCAACAAAAAATACTAGGTTTATATTTTAGGAGCTGTGAGACTAAAACCCCGTGGCCGCGCCATCGAAACGGTGACAAAAACGTTATCACCGATATCTCGCTGAAAAGGCATCGCAGAGGTCTGAAGTTTTTTGTAAAACCTAGATTTGAATTTGTCAAAACTTGTAAAAAAGCAACAAAAGATCCTAGGTTTATATTTCAGGACCCGCGCCATAGAAACGGTGAAAAACACGTTATCGCCGATATCTCACTGAAAAAGCATCGCAGAAGTCTGAAATTATTTGTAAAACCTAGATTTGAATTTGTCAAAATTTGTAAAAATATAACAAAAATCCTAGATTTATATTTCAGGAGCCGCGCCATTGAAACAGATAAAAACACGTTATCGCCGATATCTCAGTGAAAAAGCATCGCAGAGGTCTGAAGTTTTTTGTAAAACCTACATTTGAATTAGATAAATTTTTTACAAATAAAACAAAAATCCTAGGTTCACAAAAAACCGTATTTCACCGTTTCAATGGTGCGGCTCCTGAAATATAAATCTAGGATTTTTTGTTATATTTTTACAAATTTTGACAAATTCAAATCTAGGTTTTACAAATAATTTCAGACCTCTGCGATGCTTTTTCAGTGAGATATCGGCGATAACGTGTTTTTCACCGTTTCTATGGCGCGGGTCCTGAAATATAAACCTAGGATTTTTTGTTGTATTTTTACAAATTTTGACAAATTCAAATCTAGGTTTTACAAAAAACTTCAGACCTCTGCGATGCTTTGTCAGCGAGATATCGGTGATAACGTTTTTGTCACCGTTTCGATGGCGCGGCCACGGGGTTTTAGTCTCACAGCTCCTAAAATATTAACCTAGTATTTTTTATTGCATTTTTGTAAGTTTTGACAAATTCAAATCTGGGTTTTACAAAAAACTCTAGACGTCTGCGATGCTTTTTCAGCGAGATATCGGCTATCACGTTTTTTTCACCGTTTCGATGGCGCGGCCATGGGGTTCTAGTCTTACAGCTCCTGAAATATAAACCTAGGATTTTTTGTTGTATTTTTACAAGTTTTGACAAATTCAAATCTAGGTTTTACAAAAAACTTCAGACCTCTGCGATGCTTTTTCAGCGAGATATCGGCGATAACATATTTTTCACCGTTTGAATGGCGCGGCCATGGGGTTCTAGTCTTACAGCTCCTGAAATATAAACCTAGGATTTTTTGTTGTATTTTTACAAATTGTGACAAATTCAAATCTAGGTTTTACAAAAAACTTCAGACCTCTGCGATGCTTTTTCAGTGAGATATCGGCGATAACGTGTTTTTCACCGTTTCAATGGCGCGGCTCCTGAAATATAAACCTAGGATTTTTTGTTATTTTTTTACAAATTTTGACAAATTCAAATCTAGGTTTTACAAATAATTTCAGACCTCTGCGATGCTTTTTCAGTGAGATATCGGCGATAACGTGTTTTTCACCGTTTCTATGGCGCGGTTCCTGAAATATAAACCTAGGATTTTTTGTTGTATTTTTACAAGTTTTGACAAATTCAAATCTAGGTTTTACAAAAAACTTCAGACCTCTGCGATGCTTTTTCAGCGAGATATCGGTGATAACGTTTTTGTCACCGTTTCGATGGCGCGGCCACGGGGTTTTAGTCTCACAGCTCCTAAAATATTAACCTAGTATTTTTTTTTTGCATTTTTGTAAGTTTTGACAAATTCAAATCTGGGTTTTACAAAAAACTCTAGACGTCTGCGATGCTTTTTCAGCGAGATATCGGCTATCACGTTTTTGTCACCGTTTCGATGGCGCGGCCACGGGGTTTTAGTCTCACAGCTCCTAAAATATTAACCTAGGATTTTTTTCTATATTTTTACAAATTGTTTACAAATTGAATCTGTTATTTACCAAAATTTCAGGTCTGTCCAACGCTTAGTTTCTGAGATCTCCGTGGCCGCGCGGTTCTCCGCGTTTCGATGGCGCGGCCACGTTCAAACCCTTCTAAGTTTTTAACCATAGCTTTGACAAATTTGAGGTTTTGCGAGTGAACTTTTACAAATTGTTACAAAATGTTGGCATAGTTTTTTTTTTTTTTAACGCCATGGCCGCGCGGTTGAAACGAACACAATTTATCGCCTCCTCAACGGTCAACAGTACAGGCACGAAATTTTATATACAATTTAATTTTATGATAGTGTGTTAATGTGTTAAAGTCCGTTGTGATCTGGCTGCCACTCCCAGGGATGGCTCCAGACGAGGGAACTCATAAACGGTCAACAGCACAGACACTTAATTTTACATAGGCATTCATACACCATAACCTGTCTGCTGCGCCTAGGATTGGCTCCATAAGAGAGATGTCCTCAGCCGTCAATAGCATAGGCACGAAAATTTCAAGTACCTACGATTGCCCCGTCGTATTTCGGTTTCATTGGATATGTATTGACAAGTGCTTATTACACTAGATGGTGGTCAGGGTCTGATGATGGAGCCGGTAGCTGGTCATAGGAACTTCTAAAAAAAACGAGATAGCACCATCTAGTTTGGACTCATTGGCTTTGTCTTCACAAGTACTAAATATAGCCCAAATTAGTATCCAGGGTCTGATGATAGAGCCAAAAAGTGACCATAGGAACTACTTAATAATACGTGACAGCACCAACGTGTTTGGACTCATTGGATGTGTATTGAGAAGTGCTTTTATTAGGTGCTGTCCAGGGTCTGATGATGGTCCTGGAAGGTGGCCATAGTAACTCTTCAAATAAACAAGATAGCCTGTTGTGTTTTGTCTTGCCTAGTACTTAGCTCAAGGTGTAGTCCAGGGTCTCAAGATGGATCTGGAAGGTCACCATAGGAAATCCTCAACTAGACAAAATCTAAATGGCCGAAACACAACGGGGCTATCTTCCCCGTTGTGTTTCGGCCATTTAGATTTTGTTTTGACAAGTAGGTACCTACGTCAGCCCAGCCCCAAGGTGTAGTCTAGGTTCTGATGATGGAACCAGATAGTGATAGTGAACTAGATAGCCCTTAGTCTTCTTGCTATTTGGATATGTCTTCATAAGTAGGTACGTCAGCCCAAGGTGTAGTACAGGGCCTGATGATGGAGCCGGAAGCACGCTATAGGAACTCTAAGCCGACGTTCGCACGGACGTAAAAATATCGCGGCGGTATTTCATCGGGCACTGGCTTTTCAACTCTCGGTGTATGAGCCGAATTTCGAGAATCCAACCTAACAACAACAGAGTGCATCCCAGCGCGTCGAAAAAACACATTGTTGGATTTTCAACTCTCGGCGCTAATGCCGGGGCTACACCATGGGCGTAACCAGCGATCCTGAAAAAATAGAGAGAACTCTTCAAATTTTGTAGGCACACTTGAAGCGATTTGGGTAGTTTTTGGAAGAGTACTTTCTCCTCAATAAATGATACCAAATGGACTGGGATTGCTGAAATCTCATGTCTGTCTATTGTTTACACCAGTTCATAGCATAACATCACGCCGGTACGCTGTGAAGGGGTAAGCACATGTGAATCACTAAAAAGTGAAAAAAAAACTTTTTTATAAAAAAATACAAGCGACTTCCAAAAACAGTGAAAAATAACTAATTTCGGAAGTCGGTGGCAAGAAACGAAAATACATTTAACCAGATACCGACTTCCGAAATTAAAGTTATTTTTCACTTTGTACCTAGTTACCTAGTGTTGTTTTTGGAAGTCGGTTGTATTTTTTTGCAAAAATTTTTTTTTAAATAAATGTCTTTCTACTTATAATAAATCTTTCCTGTTCGATGACATTAAGGGAAGAGTGTGCCATAAGGTAAGTCTCAATCAAATAAAAAAGAAGGAAAAAAAGTTCCTATAAGAAATGAAGATTACTTACAGACAAGTAGTGCATTATTTGTAACTTTAGACACCGTCTCGCGTCTGTCCAATGGAACCCTCTGTGAATTGCACGCGCAGTTGACCGGTTTCTATATCAATATCCACGGGCGTGTTGCCTAGTGACTTAAGACCTTATTCCTTTATGAGATTTTACTCAATGTATTAAGTACCTACCCTACCTACTAAAGCTATTACCTATCCACATTTTAAGTAGGTACCTAGGTACAAAATTATACTTACTTAAGTATATGAATTTAGTTTTTTCTAAACAAATCACAGCTTCATTATAATAAAAGTCCTGTTAAAAGCAGGTGCTAATTAGTACCTACGTATAATTAAGTGACTCTGAAGTACCAGGTCTACCGAGCAGTGTTGCCGCAACTGAGTTCCCAAAAGGTACATATCCAGCGCTGAAAACGTACATTTTGGGTTAAAAAGGTACATAATCAATGGTTTTACTAAAATCACTCACTACTGCTTCTCTCGCTCTTTCGCAATATTCATTGCGAGACAGGGAGACACTGCCTGCTCGCCAGCAGAAGTTTTATTTTTTGTATTCTAGGTGTGAGAAAACTTACTTACCTAACTAATATTATAAAAATCTCGTGTCACTGTGTTTGTGGTCGCACTCCTCCGAAACGGCTCGACCGGTTTTTTTATGTTTTTTTTTATGCATATTTGGTAGGTATGAGAATAGTCTTAAAGTATATTTCATACCGTTAAAAAGAAAAAAAAATAGGAAAAAAATTAAATCGTAATTTTGACAGGATAAAGTCTGGCGGGTCAGCTAATATTATATAAAAACATCACCGAGTTATATGATTGAGTGACTCATTGAATTCTTTCGGAGGATGCGTTATGGTAGCCCGCGAAATTCAAATTTGATTACGTTTTTTGCAATTTGCAGGTCAGTGTCAGGTTGTATGTTGATTAAAATATGATTCGCGGCCGTAACTAATATGGTTTTACAGAATTATAATCATTAGAATCAGCAATACAACTCCATAAGTTAGAATTTACCGCAAACCTCATGATTTCATGAAATCGCTAGATTTGAGGTCAATTCTAACTTATGGAGTTGTATTGCTGATTCTAATAATTATAATTCTGTAAAACCATATTAGTTACGGCCGCGAATCATATTTTAATCAACACACAACCTGACACTGACCTGCAAATTGCAAAAAACGTAAGAAATTTTGAATTTCGCGGGCTACCCTAGCGCTTTCGCTTTAAGGTGATTGCGCTGTGTAGCCCGCGAAATTCGATTTTTTTTTTTGGGTTTTTCTCAATTTGCAGGTCCGTGTCAGGTTGTATCTTGATCAAAGTATGATACGCAGCAATAAAACTTATGTATTTATATAAGTTTACCTATAAAAATCATCAGTAGGTACATCTCTCTAAGTTAAATTTCGTGCAGATTCGTTAGATTTCGTTCGTTTGACGAATCTGCACGAAATCTAACTTAGAGAGATGTATTGATGATTTTTATGGTTAAAATTACGTGAATACATATGTTTTATTGCCGCGTATCTTATTTTGATCAAGATACAACATGACACAGACCTGCAAATTGCAAAAAATCCAAAAACAAATTCATTTCGCGGGCTACACAGCGCAATCACCTTAAAAATACAAAACAAAATGTACCTATCAAAACTATCCTCTTTGCAAACAAGCGCGCCCTGTGAGTAGAGTAGTCACAGAGCGGTGTGTTCTGTATCGTATCTGTCTGTGTCTGTGGTCACTTGGCCGCTTGGTGAACGTGCCGCGCCCGGCCGGTCAGATACACGATACAATGTTCATTGCCTACTCTCGGCGGAAGCGAGACAGAGCTACTTCCTATTCCTACATTACGTACATACATAGGTCTGTGACTTCACAGGCCACCGGTACTTAGGACCGAAGATCTATATTGTTTTCTCGTTTTGGCGGCGGTTTCAATTTTGGATGTTAAGTTGAAAAGGTACGTAAACTGAACCCCATTACACATTACACATGGGAGGCTTAAAAAGTACGTCAAATGTGTAAAATGTACGCTAACGGCAACGCTGCTACCGAGATCTGCTCGGGTGAAAATAGAGAAAACTATTTTTTTTTTTTTTCTTCCCCGCTATGAGACCTAGCTAAATCGATTTTTCGTTTTACTTATATTAATTTTAATCGAAATTGTTAGAGCCAATTTTGAGAACGTGATTAGGTACAAATATAATAATGTAGGTATAGATAAGGTGTATCTATTCATACAGGTAATCTGTGGGCGAAACATCCATAGATAGGTGAAATGTTCTATCGACGAATCTCTCAAAAACGAAACGCCCGTCCTGTGATCCTGTCGGTGATCAGTCCAAAGGAGAAACGACTGTCGGAGAACGCTTGCAGAATTAAATAGATTGGGATAAGGGCAGAGGAGAATGATGGTGTTATACATATATGTATAGCTACCTACAAATATTGGTAATTTAGTACCTACGTTTAACTACCTACCTACCTAACGTACGGCCTACTTGAACAATGTTAGAAAAGTGTAAGGCTCTAGACAGACGGACCGCATTTCAACTGTAATCCAACCGCAAATTGCAGTTCGGATGCAGTTTGAATGCAGTTGACCCGACTGAAGAATAATAATATGCAGTCGTGTCAACTGCATTCAAACTGCATCCGAACTGCAATTTGCAGTTGAAATGCGGTCCGCCTGTCTAGAGCCTAAGTAAAGCATTTTCCCGCTATTAAATCTTTTCATTACCGAGTTCATATTTTTAAGAATGCAGGCTGTAAGTAGTAGGTAGGTATGTGCACCTGGAATAGGTACTTATGTAAGTACGCAACGGTGAAAGCTGCCCAGTCTAGCGTTTAGCGGAGCCCGGAGCAGCCCTTGACGCTTTGATTATAACTTGCCTCATTAAATGACTTTGTGTAGGCAACCTATGAATCCCTAACTTCATATTTCAGTGTTTTACTACTTTGAACGCAATTTATTCAGATATAGCGGTATGAACTAGGTAAATGTTTGAGGTAGGTAAGTACCTATTTACGTGGGCTCGACTTCGCACTTGTAAAACCAGTTATTTAAAATATTGGGGTAGGTAGGTAGTGAAAATGGCCTTTGAACGCATTTAAATGGATTTGTGCGAGGATAAACACAGCAACCGGGTTCACATGATTAAATAGATAAAGATCTTGATTGAAAAGATAACAACGAAGCATGGTAGTGCTCAATCAAGGCTAGCATTGAAACTCAAATATTCCACACATTCCACATCATTTTAGTTTTCACAATTCCTGCGTATCAAGAAATGTTACAATTAATGTTGCTAAGAAAAAATAGGTTATGTGAAGATTACCAAACAACTTTAGACTTTGTTATTACTTCGAGGAATTCTTAAAAATACAAAACATTAATGAAAACTGTTTATTTATTACAAAGATGACCAGCGTATATATGTAGTATAAGTTAGAATCACAGATGGAATTTTTGGAAAATATCAGCTGGCATTGCTGGTAACATTATTTAAATCGTCGTAAAAGTGTAAACTAGTAACACTGCGTTTTTCAGTCACTCAGAAATGGGGCTGCTGTCAATTTATTTTAAACCCAATTTTTTGGGTTTATTGAAATGTATAAACAAATTAAATTGGTTTATTGTATTCTTTAGTTTAATCAACTTATCGGTATGCATTTACGAGGACCAGATAGGAAAATTTGACTGGTAAGTGTATATTTTAGGTTATAGTGTTTCTATGTCATTGTAGGCTCGTAGTGACTGAATTTTTAATGAAATTATGATTTTCAGGCGTCAAACATACGTGGGAAGAATCAAATTTTCCCAATTTGATACTGTATCTACTGCCAAGAAGATAATTGTCGCCACCGAGGAGAATGTTTTAGCTGCACTGAATTTGAAGACTGGTAAATTGATTTTATTGAGTGTATCCGTTTTAAATTTATGAAGCCGGCATAACTATGATAATCTGCTTACACGCTTCACATTAACATACATATGGGAATTAATTTAATTATCTAATTATTTAACTTTACTGAAGTTTGGGTGATTTATATGAAGTTATCTTTATTTAAAAGAGAACAGTATCTTCATAAGATGCACAGTCATTTTTGTTTTTTTTTTGGCAAATCATTATTATGATTCAATTTATAACCATATATTATTTATTATGCATACTCTAGTGTATAATAAGAATAAGTTTGTTGTAGCTAATAATAATTGATTAAACAGATTGCACATCCACAAATGCCTACACATAGTTGTTGCTCAGACATTATAAACAAGGGCATACAATAGCACCATTACAGTTGCTTGTCATTGTGATTTATTAACCGACTTCCAAAAGGAGGAGGTTCTCAATTCGTCGGAATATTTTTTTATTACTAAGAACACTTACATACCTACATCAGATGATGCTCTGAAGATACTCTATAAATTATAATGAATTACTGCTTTTAAACTTTTTAAATACTGCAACAATGTTGAAAAGTTGTAGGTATATATTATGTATATTTATTCATTCTGCAGTTAAGAAGATTTTCCTCAATGTTAATTTTCATAGGTATATGCTCAGGAGAGACAATACTTATTGCATACTTAATTCACCTCCACATTATATCTTATTATTTTCCTTATTGCTTATATTCTTAATTTTCTGTTTGGAATGGCCGTTCACTGAACAGTCGTAACTCTCTTTAGAATGCAAAAATGTTTTCAGAAAACTAGGAATTCTAAAAAACTTGGATTTCATGAGATTTTATCCATATTCAGCCATTTTATTTGTTGTTTCCGTGATGAGTTAGTTGTTGAACGTAAAAGGTTCCCTGTCTTAAGGTGTGTACGCACAATCAAACAAAACATGGTGAAGACAGCCAACAAACACGGATCATCTGAAAAACTCAGGACCCTGTTGAACATTTAAAGTGTTTGATTTTCGTGTTCACCATGTTTTTGTTCGCTCGTGCGTACACAGCTTTATATCATATTTTAATTTCAAAGGAATTGATCCATTATGGCCCATCATATTGCTCACGTTTGTCATCTAAACCATTATTTCATGTTACCCAGGCCAAGTGGTATGGCGTCACGTGTTCGAGAGTGCCTCTACAGGCAACATTCAGCTTCTGGCTATAACGGACAAGGTGGTTACGGTGTCTGGATCCAACCCTTACTTGGTACGAGGATGGGACTCCGCTACAGGTATGGCCTAGTTATTGACACAAATGAGTTATCAGGTTGGTTGATCGGTCCTTTGTATACAAAAATTACTTTAAAATAATGTTTTAAAGATTGAAAAGGAAAATTGCGTTTATTTAAGTGTAATTTTACTTTTCTTTTTTTTTTGTGCTGCAATAACCTATTGGTATCAAAATCATCTATTTAAAAGATGAAATATACTTACATATATTTTAATGCTCACTCTTAACAGGTGTACTCCAATGGGAATGGTCATTAACACTTGAAAATGATGAGCAAGCAGACTTTTCCGAGTGGTGGGTGCAGAATGACTTGCTAATTCACATGCTGCCAGTGTTTGGCTCACACATCGAGGTCAGCATGTACAACCTCGCTACTGGACAGAACAGGGGATCTACTGCTAAGTTACCTGCACTCTGGGCTAAAGATGGGTAAGAAGAGTTTAAATAATTTTATGGAATTTTCGGGAAGTGAGAAAAGGGATTATGTTGATTTGGTGTCTAGTAAGTTAGTACCGTTTACCTAAAAAAAAACCGGTCAAGAGCGAGTCGGACTCGCGCACCGAGGGTTCCGTTCCGATTTCTGATAAAGTGTGCTATTTAGAGACAATGTTTTATTTTTCCTGTAATGTTTACATAAACTTCTATCACACAGAATAATTTCAGAGTTTTTTGTCTTCGAATATAAAAGACGCCCTTTCAGACCCTGTTGCAAAAAAAAAAAAATATCTTTGAAAGAGTATGCTTAGATGTTTTGGTCATGTTGAGAGGATGAATGAAAGGCGACCAACAAAGGTATTTACAAGGCAGATGTGAGTAGAAACGCCGGGAGCAGACGCCCTACGAAGATATATTATTATAGTGACTTAATAGGTGATGTTCTTCAGAAAGGTCAGGTGCATGTATGACCAGATATATGAACGTAAACGATGCAATAGGAGTATGTAAGGATCGTAGCAGGTGGCGTTCTGTAGGTACTGCCTACCCATGGGAAGAAGGCGTGAGTTTATATATGTTTGTATAAAAACTGTTATGTAACATTTCAGATGCATAGTAACACCACCATACTACACTTGCATATCCGGTGCGAGGGGCAGTGAACAGCTGATTACCCTGGACGTAACATCTCACGCGGTCCAGCTTATAACCCGCCCACTTTCCGAATACGTCCGCCTGGACACTTATGACGGAGGCCTACGACCTGTTGACGGTAGCAGTGTCATACCAGCGTTCACTGTGGATGACAAGAAGATTATTATGATAAAGAATAATAAGTTTGAGCTGTTAAAAACTAATGTTGCTGATGCGTCGGCAAGTGTCGCGTTTATAGATATTGCAAATACTCCAGTTGTGTTGCAGGCTTGGATGGATGAGAATCAGGTAATGTGGTGTTGTTGTTATTTGTATTTTTTTTAATTATGTAGTTGGCCTTGTGTTAGACATCTGAGGTTTCTCTGTGGGCTGACATATGACACTAGGCGAGTTAAGCTAGCCAAAATATTTCAAAATAAAATCTTTTATAGGCTGATAATTCGCACTGTTTGAAGACCATTTCATTTATTCAATAGCAATGTATATTGTGTCTGAATGTGTAACAAAAAAAACATAACTTGATTAATAAAAAAAAGAATACAATCATAGTGATTGTATTCTTTTTTTCTATTTTTTATTAATCAAGTTATGTTTTTTTCTCAAATTAAATTAATAATAATCACAATAATAATACAATGTCAACATAATAAGAAATAAAATTATTAACTAATATACTAATGTTAACTAATTATGTAGACCAACAATAACATAATAAAAACTTTTTTTCAAAAAACAAAACCAACTTCCAAAAAACACACTACAAAGTGAAAAATAACTTTTATTTCGGAAGTCGGTGTCTTTGGATCAGTATTTTAGGTTTTTGTAGTGTGTTTTTTGGAAGTTGGTTTTGTTTTTTGAAAAAAAGTTTTTATTTTTCACTTTTTAGTGGGTCAGTTTGTAATTTATATAAGTTACAATAAGCCATTGTCAACTGCTCATCACGTTTTACAAAATATTGCTTTTCCCGATGCAGGGACGTTAACTGTTGAGGTGTTCTCCTAGTAAGAACCAGGAGAACTGGAGCTCATGGTGAAGTCACCATCACCATTATGCATTTTGACGAGCATAAACCATATTAAAGTAATCGAATCGCAACCTGTGATATACTTAGATATAATTGAGCATTTCCGATGGCCATCTGTGGTCTTCATCATCAGTTCCAGTTCACCAAATGGTACTTTCCGAGAGCAAATGCACGAGTTACTATAAAAAATACTGAAATCGATATAAGTGTGCCCATAAAATTTGAGGGTTTCCCTCGATTTCCATGGGATCCCATCATCAGACTCTGACTTGATGATCATGGGACCACTTGGGAAGTATACCCTTTCGAACAAAAACAGAAAAATCCAAATCGGTCCAGCCATTTTCGAGTAATCGGGGAACATACATAAAAAAAAAAAATAAAAAAAAAAAAGGTTCCGACGAATTGAGAACCTCCTCCTTTTTGAAGTCGGTTAAAAACAATGTTCAGTAATAATTCGACAGCTCCCAAAACTTAACCATTACCATTTTTTTGTGTTTAAACCGGGAAAAAGAAATAACACAACAAACTCCCCAGCAAAATTGAGCACCAGAAACTTCTTTGTCTTCAAAAATTTCTCGATTATTTAATCAGCACAACCAAAGTTATACAATAAACAAAAACTAAACTATTGGTCTTCCATCATCCCCAGGGCTTCACAATGACAGCACACAGCGTATCAACAGGCGCCGAACTGCCAGAACTACGTGTATCAGACCGCAATCTGAAGCTACCTGACCCTGAGGTTTCCTCAGCGGTCTGCACTAAAAGCAACAGGGAACAGCTCATCTGCAGGATGCTATTCAGCGGTGGTGATGACTCTGTACATCTTATGCAGCAAGGAGGTGTGTTGAAATTTATATTTTCAAATTGTGGAGTTGTTGCTTTATCTATCAGACTGGTTTATAACGTCTGCTAAGTTTAACTGTTATCTCACACTAGGTAATACTATTAAAATTAGGTATTAGTTAACTTCTATGACTACAAGAGTTCGTGTTTTTTTATCAGGTCGTGTCCTATGGTCTCGTGAAGAGGCGTTAGCGAACGTCGTGGCTGTCGAGTTCGTGGAGCTGCCTGTGTCAGACTTGGACGCCGCCATTGAGTCAGAGTTCGACCAGAAAGAAGGTAATGTATTGTTGTTGTTGGACTTAATAATAGAATCATTATATACTTTCAGAGAAATTAATAGTCATATTCCCTATTCTCTTTACTACGCATTTATACTCTAACCATGTATATTACTTATTTATTTATCTTCTTATTTTCTAGCTGCCAAGATGTATAGTAAGTACTATAGACGTGTGTTTGTGTGATGTTTAGAAACCTTGGGTTCATCCTTTTACTATCAACAGTATAGTGACGATATTATTGAGTGGTTTTTAAATATCCGATGAAGTTTTAAGACTGGCCGCACATTGGCAATTATCGTGTTGTCTCTCTCATTCTCTTCTTTGGAAACCAACTGTTAAAGCGACAAGACAGTATAGGAGCCGATGGGCAGCCAGCCTTAATTTGTGTGCTAGTGTGAAAAAGGTGTGCCTTGTGTTTGAGAGTTGTTAATAAAGATTAGTTTATTATTCATAAAGTTCCTTTCTACTAGGTTTTAATAGGTTTAAGAAAGTTTCTAGCTGTATAGTAAACCTGGCAAGATTCATGCATGAACTTGACCGAAACCGCTGTACCGCGCCTTAGGTATGTGCGTGGCGAGACTGGGGGGGGGGGGGGGGCAGTGCAGGCCGCTCATTCGTCAAGGGTCACGGCGTCCCGTCGCTCATTCGACAACGCTGCCGGCCTCGCTGCGCATTCGTAAGGCGCGGCAAAGCGGTCTTGGTCAAATATACCAAAATAGTTTTTAGGCAAAATCAAGATAACATATTTTTTTATGCTTCTGCTGGCTACTTAGGTATCTTGTATAGTACAAGTTAATTGGAGTGCAGTGATATTTTTTTCACACTATATTTTCGTGTATACTCCTTTACAATAAGATAAGCCATTTAAACAAACATATTTACAGTTCGGTCAACCGATTTTGACTTCTATTGCGTTGGTAGCATGACAAATGACAGCTGCAGTAAATAGTTTGTATTGTAAGCACTTTTTGCCTTTAATGTCATCCTTAAGCCTACGGAATAGAAGTCAAAATCGGTTGAACGGACTGTAAAAAAGGTTTGTTTAAATGTCTAATCTTATTGTAAATGGAGTATAGACAATGTTGAATAGAAAGATAAAGCTGATAAAGAAATATCTATAGTGATATTATTTTATTAGTGGCTTATCGCTATTGGTATGTGTTTCTATTTTAATGCAATGTGACGCTCTCATTTTCATCGGCGAATTCAAAACTAACAACGCCATTGTTTTTCCTCACATCAACTTGGGGCATGTGTAGTAATTATGACTCATGCACATTACGATGCTTGAATATGTTTGATTTAATAAATAAAACAGAAGAGTACATCATAAAATAAGCATAAGCATAATCAGCCTATAATGTCCCCAATGCTGGGACCCAGACCTCCTCCCTCAGTGAGAAGGAGTGGGCCATAATCCACCACGCGGGCCCAGTGCGGGTTGGTAGATGTCACATGTCTTCGAATTTTTGGTTCTAGGACATGCTGGTTTCCTCACGATGTTTTCCTTCACCGTTTTGAGAGCAGTGGTGATGAAATAATTTACACAAAGTATAGCGCCTGTCTGCGTTCGAACCTACGACCCACAGCTCGTATGTCTCGGCCTTTACCACTGGGCTACCAGTGCAGATGATTTCACGATTCTAAGTGATCCTTAAAACCAATGATTTAGAGCTCTGCCCTATACGTTTAAGGAATACAAGCGTGGTGTGGTTTTTCACACTCCCAGCTTCTCAACACTGTACAGTTCGCGAGGCCTAAGCTGAACTTTGCATTTGTGTGAGTGCACATAGATAGTGTAGGTGTGACGTCCGGCATAGAGCGCGACGCGTCCATTGCTTGGTTTAAAACCGATTTATACTGCTTTTTGGGAATCGGCTTTTGTTCTTTCAGTACGACAGGCCATGACCAAAACCATGTCGCATCATTTTACGGCCAAAACCGTAAACAAGATTTTCAGACGGGTTGCTATGGGTTTTTTTTCTGCCTCATTATTCATTTTCTCAAATGGTCTCCTGGGTACGTGTGAAGCTACTAGTTTCTGAAAATTGTGTTTTCGGTATCTAAAATCTATCACTCTACTACATTTTGAAAATCAGACAGATTGCTATGAAATAGTTCGGTACTATTTGTTGACATAATTATTTGAAAATGCGATCAGGTCAGACGTGACGCGAAAAATTTCTGAAATTAAGATTTTTGGATTCAGAATAACCAAATCTATCGATTTTATACGGCTTTGGTCGTAAAACGATATGACAAAAGTTTTGGTCATGGGCTCTCGTACCATTTTGGTGATCAAAAAAATCAATCTGCCTAGCCTTTTCCCAACTATGTTGGGGTCGGCTTCCAGTCTAACCGGATGCAGCTGAATACCAGTATTTTACATGGAGCGACTGCCTATCTGACCTCCACAACCCAGTAACTGGGTAATACGATACCCCTTGGTAAGACTGGTTGTCAGACTTTCGGGCTTCTGACGACCCGTAACGACTGTCAAAGATCCACGAATAACAGCCGGGACCAACGGCTTAACGTGCTTTCCGAGGCACGGAGGAATCTCGATATGTAAAGATGGTCACCCATCCACTGACCAACCCCGGCAAGCGTAGCTTAACCTGACGGATCGACCCGTGCGGCTGTTATTACTTAGCCACGAGCTCCTCATTTCAGGTGATCACTCACACAAATAAAAAGCTCAGCTTAGACCTCGCGGACTGTACCTGGCAGTATTCAACATTCGTATCATCACTCCTATTCTTCTCTGTGCAGGTTCGATCTGGTCCGCGTTCTCCCGGCGCCTTCAAACGCAGTTCCAGCAACTGCAGACGTTGATACAGAGCATCCAGAGGGGCGAAGGCCTAGAAGAGGACGCGCCCTCCGCCCTCGTGCGTGACTACTTCGGACTGCACAAGATTATTGTACTTGTTACCGATGTGGGCAAGGTCAGTGTGAAGTTTTGACAGATTGGCGTCATTATTTTATTTCGTACATAATGACACTCATTCGAATTTCAAAAATATAGGGATTAATCCAACAGTTGTGTTAATTACTCAAGGACCGTCGTGGGAGTCTTCAATGTCATGATGAAAATCATGCTGTCTGTGTAAGAACTTATTTAACCTACGCCATAAAATAAATCCAAAACGGCGGTCAAACCAAGGAGCTTAGCGCTCCTTCTCACTCGCACATTATACGGTCCGAGTGAAAGGGAATTTCAGTTGCGCTATTTTTTTGAAATCGTTTCTTTAATAGTACGGGTTACACCTACTTACAGCGAGAGAGAAAGAAAACAGCTGGAATGAAATCGTTAGCAAAATCATTATGTAATTTTAAAGATTAATTGTAATTTTAAAGAAATTTGCCTATTTGCATCAGGAATAAGCTCCAAGCAGCCAGTGGGCAGGGCTCTAGAGAGAGAGGAACCACCTCACCATGTGTGCTGTGTCCAAAAGTACTGCTTTCTCAATCAAGCCCTTGACCAAACCGCGCTATTAGAGCCTCCTGAGGTGACGTTACTATGAATGTAATATTTTCTAGATTTTCGGAATGGACAACCTATCAGGCGCCATACTGTGGCAGTACTACGAAGCTGACTTGGACACTGAGGGTTTGGTTGTGTTCACAAGGAGGACCGCCAGGCATCCGCCTCACGACGCGTACCTTACCGTGGTCGGTAAACATGAGGTAAGAATAATATGTTGAAGAAGCTCTGAGCTCTCCAAATCTTTGTAATGTAATAGTTGGTCAGCTGTCGAAACAAGTTTTTCATAATTTAGCTTCTGATGATATAATGTGATTTTTTTTTCGTTACCAAACGTATCAGACAACTACTAAAGATTTGATTTTCTAGGAAAACACCTGACTGAACTATCCATCTTTATACAGGGTAATAAGAGTACAGTCATAGGCATCAATAAAGGGGAGATTCTAAATATCATTCTGAACAACATTCCATATCAAAGACTTTTCATACAACCCAAGAAACTACGTTTGTAAACTTTAATACAACAAATTGAGAAAGTATACTTAATTTTTATACTTGCGGCGGTCGGTCCGTGGATGGGTAACCACCTTTACATACCAAGACCTCTCCGTGGCTTGCAAAGCACGTTAAGCCGTTGATCCCGGCTGTCATTCGTGGATCTTTGATAGTCGTAACGGGACATCAGAAGCCCGAAAGTCTGACAACTAGTCTTACTAAGGGATATCGTATTACCAAGTAACTGGGTTGTGGAGGTTAGATAGGCAGTCGCTCCATGTAAAATACTGGTATTCAGCTGCATCCGGTTAGACTGGAAGCCGACCCCAACATAGTTGGGAAAAGGCTAGGCAGATGATGTTGATGTTAAACTTAATTTTTCGTCTTTAAGTGACCACCCAATTGTTGTTACCCAGGGAACAGGCAACGGCCTAATCATCAGCCTGAACCCGATAACCGGCACGTTGATCGGCGAGCGCCTCCTCAAACTGGACGTGCAGCTTCTACAGTGCACGTTGCTGTATCGCCCAGACAACGAGAAGCTACATGCTCTTATATTGCTCGATAAGGAGGAAAATGTTCAGGTAATACTTCATTATTCATCACCAGCCAAAAGACATCTCCTACAGAACTTTCCATTCATTCAAAGTTAGAAGCCTCAAAATTATATCTGCTTACGAATTTTTACACTGGTTGTAAAAATCACATTGGTCGAGGCTCGATTACTTGGGTTGGTCACCCAGTAATGGAGAAACTGATCTGATTGCTGATGGATTATGGATGGTCTATTGCAATAGTGCCCTCTAGCGGCAGCAATTGGCAGTAAGGTTCCCTATTGCCACAGATTAATACAGATGGGACACTCCGCAGTTTAGGTATGAAGCTACAAGTACGTGGCGGGCCGCTTCCACGGGGCGTATTCAGTAGGTCAGAAGGTATAAGAGTTACGCGATAGAAAGAGAGGTAATTTGTAGGTGAATATAATTGAAGGTAGTAAGCATTGTGCGACCTGAATTGCACTTTATTGTGTCGTAGCAAGAGTCGCTTTCGTGGAATTTTGCGGAGTGTCCCATCTGTATTAATCTGTGCTATTTCACAAATGTTTACCAACAGCGCCACCCTATCAACGTCGTTCGAGCGCCCAAAGATGTTTTTAGCGATGTACGTTATTTTTTGTAGCGATGTGTGGTGCAAGTGGGCTTAAGTACAAGACTAATGAAATTCTCACGCATTGTAGGTACTACCGGGCTCAGCGGCGCCGCTAGTAGAGAACATGTTCATGTACGTAGCGGAGAGAAACACGGCACGCGTGCAGGGGTACGCGCTTGTGTTCAATGGACAGGTAAGTCCACATCAGTAACAATATTATTTTTATTTTACACCTAACATACAAACAAACAAACAAAAACTCACGGCTTCTTCCCATGGGTAGGCAGAAACTACAGAACGCCATCTGCTACGATCCTTACATACTCATTGGCCCCGTTTACGTTCATACATGTGGTCGTACACGCACGCCGGTTGTGAGTACCACGAATCTGACCATTTCACCAAGAAGGCCACTATATGTCTTCCTAGGGCATCCCCTCCCGGCGTTTCCACTCACATCTACCTTGTAAATACCTTTTGTTAGTCGCCTTTCATTCATCCTCTCAACATGACCAAACCATCTAAGCACATACACTTTTCAATTGTTGCCACTACATCTTCTTTTAAACCACTCCGTTGCCATATCACATCATTCCTCAGCCTATCATTCATAGTCACACCACACATGCTTCGCAAGGAACGCATTTCCACCCATTTGTTCTACTTTCATGCTTCTTTTGCCACACCCAACATTCACTTCCATACATACGCGTAGGCACCAGCACTCCATTGTAAACACATAAGTCTTAACAATCTCATGAAAAATCAAATTTACGATTGGTGATTTTGCTTTCTGCCCTCCCGTAATTCGGCTTTAATTTGAACTTCGTTTTAGACACGAATTTACGCCTTTTACAAAAAAGTAGGTAACAGGCAATTAGAACATGCTTGAAGCTGACAACACTGGTCACTACCCCACAGACAGTAGAAGCAGTCCGCACATGGCTGGTCCAGCTCGGTGGCTCAGCGGACGCAGGGCACCGCATAGTGCGCGCGCTAGGCAAGCCGATGGGCGAGCGCGTGCACTCGCCCGGCCGAGTACTGCCCGACCGTTCTGTACTGTACAAGTACATCAACCCCAACCTCGTGCTGTTCGTCACTGAGGGACCCGACCCGCTACATAAAGGTACGTACAACACCGGTTAAGTCTTTCGAAGGTGTAAGCCGTTTATGAGGTTACCTTTATCATGTGTAACTCGTTATCGTTGTAGTAAAAGGGTTATCGCTTCAATATGGATAACCCATTGAATGGGTTTTATACTTGAAACCCAGTGAAAGGGTTACCCCTTCATTTAGATAACCTACATAGTATAAGGGTTTTGTTCGGCTTACCATATTAGCTATTCGCAACGTATGCCCCTCTATTTGCAACGTATGCCCCTAGCGTGACGGTTGACAGGAGAGAATGGAAGAAGAAAACGTGTTGCATCGACCCCAAGTAATATGGGATAAGGGCAGGAAGACGATGCAATGTATGCCACTCATTGAGAGATCATATTACATTGCTCCGAGTCGGAATGTTACGCTGTTATCGTTTTTAAGAGAGTTGAAGTGAAACCCTTTTGTAGGGCTTAATTTAAGCCGTTCAAAAGGGTTAACCACATCGTATGGGTTTTTGTTTAACTGCTTAGAAAAAACCCTATCGAAATACCTTTCAATGGGTAACTAAAATGGTCCCTGGTTTATAGTGATAAAAATGGTGGAATATTTGTAAACTTTCATGTTGTTTACTACAATTTATCGAACTTACTGTGATTAAAAATCGCCTCTTAAAATTCGCGACGATTTTATTAGTGCAATTATTTATGTACTCTTAAATTAAATTTTCAATTGCTTTTCACTCTTTCATATTAGACCACAATACAACATTACTTTTTGTTTACACTAAACCCGAAAAGGAGTCATTGTACTCATCATTTTGAACAATTTTTTCTATGAGACCAACCTTGAAATCGCGGAAAAAAATCTGCTGTTCGATACATTTGTGTTCATCGAAATCGACAAAATAACAGCACACAGCACAACAACAACAGCTGATTTTTCTTCGCGATTTCAAGGTTGGTCCCATAGAAAAAGTTGTTCAAAATTGAGTACAATGACCCCTTTTCGGGTTTAGTGTATACAAAAATGCAAAATCCATGCCAATGTTTAAGAAACAACTAAAATTGTTCATGTTTAATAAAATGAGCGCACTTTAGTACATTACATACCACATCTAGTTGCGCGCGTTCCGTGCATGTTTACATTTTAGCAGTGTGAAATTATTAGCGATTACCCTACACTTTTAGAATATTTTGTGTTGTATTTTTTTTTGCCAATACTGTACGTTCAATCAATTATGTTTTTAAGATAGTTAAATATTTCTCATGTAAGTGAAATTTCTTATGGGAAATAATAAAGACATCTCTAACCCGAAAAACTAATGTTGTATATTTCATGTTACTTACAGACGTGGTAGTAGCGACTTGCGTGGACGCAGCATCGGGTGCCATAGTGGCTGCGCAGACGCACAGGCGAGCTCGGGCGTTACCCCTCGCGGTGCACACGGAGCACTATCTAGCGTACCTCTACTACAATGATAAGCATCGCAGGACAGAGATCGGTAAGTTTTAATCGATATAACCAATACTATACCAAATAAAATTGTTTATTGAACAGAATAGAATGTAATGCTCTTTATTATTTTCACCATATAAATTTAAATTACAGATATAAATATAGAATAACGTGAGTACAGTCCGCGAGGCCTAAGCTGAGCTTTGCATTTGTATGAGTGATCACCAAAATGGTACGAGAGCCCATGACCAAAATTTTTGTCTTATCGTTTTACGTAAGACGAAATCTTCAATAGTCGTATCTTTTTACGTTTTACAACGATGCGACATGGTTTTGGTCATGGCCTCGTACTAAAAGAACAAAAGCCGATTGCCAAAAGCAGTATAAACCGGTTTTAAGCCAAGCAAAGGACGCGTCGCGCTCTATGCTGGACGTCACACCTACACTATCTATGTGCAATCACAAAAATGCAAAGCTCAGCTTAGACCTCGCGGACTGTATATGTATATGTGTGTATGTTGTATGTGAAATTTTTTGTTTAATATGTTTGTTTCTTGCCGTCCATCTAAAGGTTGTCTGTAAGATATTGTCACTCACCAACAAAATGTTCACAACTATGGACAAGATTTTTTTTTTTTGTATTTGTATTTTTTTTGTATATTGTGTATTTTTAGGGTTAAAAGATCGAGAGAAGTCCATTCTTGTCTCCATTTTCTAAAGGGATATCTAATTTATTCTGTTCAAATCTCATATCAAGTTGTATGTTGTTATGTGAATTTGATGGATATGTATTTATCAACATATTTATTTCCCCACAGCTACTTTAGAGCTATACGAAGGCAAGACCCGCTGGCTGCCAGCCGGGGCCGCGTTCAGTTCGCTGTCGTCCGAGCGCGCCCCCAGCGTGGAGCGCCAGGCCTTCATCCTCAACGCCGCGCCCAGCGCCGCCGCCACCACCGTGACGGAGCGCTCGCTCACCGACAAGCACGTGCTGCGTGAGTACATGACGACAGCACCTACATGCCTATAGAGTCCAATGTACAGTCAGTTATAGCAATTGCTAAAAAAATCTCAACCATTTAAGCAAAGGTTTGCATAAATGATTGAGATTTTTTAGAATACGAATCGATAAAATTTTATAATTCTTTTATATTTTATTAGGTAAAGGTATTTCAATAAAATATAAAAGAAAAAATCTCAACCATTTATGCAAGGGTGGGTCAGCTAATTGCTATAACTGACTGTACTTGATTTATCGTCATCATTCTCCTGCCCTTAACTATTAGTGATACTTCAAATGAGCTAGATATATTTGACTGCAGCCTGATGAAGTTCGCAGGAGTAGCACTGTGGTGCATTGAAAATGTTGAAAAATAATTTTAATTGTATTTTTGATTGTTTTTTAATTGTATTTGAATTGTATTTTTGGTAGCAGCACTGCATTGGCGTTATAGCTGTTAAGGTGTTAGTTAGTAATTTTTAATAAATAAATAAAAAAAAAATTAAAAAAAACTTCGCCAGAGCATGTCTGCTTCTTGACATCTTTATTAGTCGTCATCTCAGTTGTCAGTAGGATTAGACTCGATTGCTTATTACAACCGTCATTATTCCACCCAAAGATATCCACAAATGGTTAATAGGCCTCCCCAAGCCCCAAGCGCACGGTCCTGTGCAGTGTGCTGTGCATCGCATCCAGCTGACTCCTGCGAACTTTCACCCGATCATCGATCCAGAGGCTGTGGAACCGAGGGAAACCATTTTACGACTTAACTATCGTGTAACTTTTTTTTTTGGATGGGAAATCATCAAATGACTTCTCCCGCTCTGGGCGGAGCGGGAGGGCGTGTCACTTTTACGAACCCACCCGTGTTCCTTCAGTTGCCTATGCCAGGGCCACCGTATCTCTTTCGAACAACCCGCGACTCTCCTTCCGCTGGAGTATCTGGTATCGTGTACCTAAAAATACTCAGTATCAAACGATCTCTAGACCTGATAAGAAATGTTTAATCTAATCTAGATATTCTGTTTCTCTCCAGTGGCGTTAACATCAGGCGCAGTCGTAGAAGTACCCTGGGTATACCTCGAAGCCCGACGCGGCGGCATCACAGAGGAAGGCGTGATATTACCGGCGTACGCGCCCGAGATACCGCTGGGAGGAGACGCGAGACTTAACTACAACCGCACGCTCGCCAGACCCACGCAGATACACGCCGCGCCCGCGGGGCTGGAGTCTACTAGTCTTTTGCTCGCCACTGGATTAGGTAAGGACATCAGCTACCAAAATATAAACTAAAAAAACCGCATTGAAATTGGATCATACGCTCCCATAACAAACCTCTTTATCCGTCGGGGGCTAGTAAGCAAAATGTCGAAGACCTTCCTAACATTCACACCCACACACACACACACACAAGTAACCTAATTAAAAAAAAAAAGTTTAGTTTAAGTATATGTAAAGTTTGAAATTTTCATTCGAGCCACCAATATTTATAAAATCTTGATTTTTCTTTTTTTACCTTTTAAATTTTTGTCAGTGTACAAGTACATACATAAAAAGTTTTATTTTGTAAAAGGGCGGAAACCTGGTGTCCTGAAATACAGGCCTAGAGCTTAGCTCAGGCACCAGTCTCCCACAATATTCAAATAATGCATTCATGGTGTATTGTGTATTTTCAATAATATTGTGGTGAGAAATAAACATTTATCCTATCTTATTCATAACTAACCACTTTACGACAACACTGAGGTGCAGCGCAGACGACAGACTATCCGTGACGCACTTTTTAGTCTGTGAAAATAGAACCTTAGCAATTATTTTCAGTAACGCACACGACGCACAAAAAGTCCGGGGCACAAAAAATTCGTGTCATTCTGGCATATTGCGCCGCGCCGCGCCACTCAAAAGTGCGCGAAAAAAATAGAACGTTTGCTTCAACACGCGCTAACGCAGACGGCGCACACTTTTTAGTATCGCACAAAAAGTGTGTCGTCTTCGCTGCACCTTAAGTGGGGGATATAGCGTCTACTTTCCTACAGTTCGGCCAAATGAATGATCGAAGATGTGCGTCGTGTGTGTTGATTCTGCGTACAATCCGCGACGGACTTTTTGTGCGCCATGCACACATTTTGTGCGCCACAGACTCGATCGCACAAAAAGTGTGTCGTCTGCGTTGCACCTTAATGAAAAATAGTGACTGCCATTCCCAAAATCACATGACAAAAACGCTCATGTCAAATAAATATATTCTAAAATGTCAACATCTTTTCACAGACCTATTCTACACTCGGGTGGCACCATCAAAAACCTTCGATCTTCTGAAGGATGACTTCGACTACTACTTGATTACCATAGTACTGGCCGGCCTAATCCTAGCCACCTACAGTACCAAATACTTCGCCTCCCGGAAGATGCTCAAACAAGCGTGGAAGTGATGCAAGTACGTCGTCTAGGGTACTTTAGAAGGGAATTTGGACTGTGTTCTCTCGGAAATAAAGTTCATACTTGTTTAGCGCGCTCGCTATTGGAAGTGTTTGCCTGCCGCCTAAATAGGGCAACAATTTAGAATAACAATTTAATACTGATTTCGCAAGTAATGTAGCAGATAATTAAAAGTGTTCTAGAACGAAGTAAAGCTAAATATCAAAGATTGATACATGTAATATTAATGTAAGTAATAAGTTGTTGAAGTTATTCATAAAATATTTATCCTCAAATTCTACATAATGTTACTTGCCTAAATTATGCTGTAACCTCAGTTTTGCATATCAAACTAGAATACTACTTTTCTCGTTAAAGGTGCCATCGGTAGTCTGTTTACATTGAAGAAAAAGTTTTGATCTTTCGTCTTGTTCTACCCAATTCATTCTTCAGTCAATTTGATTTCAAAGGGCCTATATAAATAGCATTCGCTTCGGAACGATTCTATTTCTACCAATGACATTAAACATCTAGACGTTGCCATGATTACAGTGTGAAGTGTGGAAGTGAGACACATATATACGAAATAAGTAGGAAAATTGAGATAAAGCATCGTATCGTCTGTCCCTTACGGCCGCGGCGTGCCGTATTTTTGCATGGCAAACTTTTGAATGTTAGCCAAACAAAGTACTTTCACTGTTACAAAATTTATCTTGCGTCGATTAATTTAACTTTTTTGGACAGTTTTTGCTTTGTGCGAATGTATTGACATGGGTTTCAGTCCAAAATATGGAAGATTTCTTACGTTAAACCTCATTTCTCATACCACATAACCTAGAAAAAGTATTATATTGCTGTCTCAGGACCGGCCACGCGGTGGCTCGATCTAGATGTATATTATCTAAGATTTCTACATTCGCTGCAGCTTCAAAGGGACATTGACATGATCACGTGACATTTCAATAGCTTATGTCAACCCCATACATTTTTGGCTTTTCTATTAGCGTCATCATCGCTAATCGAATGTTACTTTGTCCCTCTGGTTATATAGGGGATGCATATTATTTGAACCCCAATCTGCCTAGCCTTTTCCTATCTATGTTGGGGTCGACTTCCAGTCTAACCGGATGCAGCTGAATACCAGTATTTTACATGGAGCGACTGCCTATCTGACCTCCACAACCAAATCACTAGGTAATACGATACCCCTTGGTAAGACTGGTTGTCAGACTTTCGTGCTTCTGACAACACGTAACGACTGTGAAAGATCCACGAATTACAGCCGGGACCAACGGCTTAACGTGGTTTCCTAGGCACAGAGGAGTCTCGGTATGTAAAGATGGTCACCCATCCACGGACCAACCCCGGCAAGCGTAGCTTAACTTGATGGATCGACCCGTGCGGCTATTATTACTTAGCCACGAGCTCCTACAACATTATTTGAACCTAAACAAACTAATCGTTTTATCATCGTGATGTCAGGAAATAAGTTAAGCAGAGTAGGAGGCATCATTTATAGTAATTCAGAAAATCATATGCGACTTTTATTTTGCGTTTGTACTACTTACATCTTGTAAAATTGTATTTTTACATAAATTATAATCGGAATATTTCAATCGGAACTAATATTCCACTGCCATATTTTCCGATGCAGTCCAAATTCCTTTATTTTAATGGACTTTTAATAAATAAATAAAATATAATAGATTCGTGATCGTGCATAGTGAGTGTTCACATTAAGTTAATAAATACATATATAATATACATTAATATATATATATATCAAGCATTCGCTCCGTTGTAGAAGTTTGTATGGAAATAGATTTTAATAACGCGTAGGAAAGTTGCCGGGATTATTCTTATAGTTGTTGGCTACTTGTTGAAAGCATGACGAAATTAGGTCATTACAAGACAGTTGCAAAAAAGTGATCTTTGAATAACTAATAAGTATAATAAATACGAAAGTGAGTTTGTTTGTTTGTTACGCTTTAAAACGGCTGAAAAGATTTGGGTGAAAGGCTCATGAGTAGACCATGACCTGGATTAGGACATAGGATACTTTTTATCCCGATAGTACGTTCCCGTGGGATAATTTCCGACCTACACGCAGGCGAAGCCGCGGGCAAAAGCTAGTTATGCATATAAATGTATTGGGTAAACTGTGAAGACCTTAAGCCGACGTTCGCACGGACGTAAAAATATAGCGGCGGGATTTTATCGCGCACTGGATTTTCAACTCTCGGTATTGAGCCGAGCGTTGAGAATCCAACGTAACAACAACAGAGTGCATTTCAGCGCGTCGAAAAATCACACTGTTGGATTTTCAACTCTCGGCGTTAAGCGGAGTGTTGAAAATCCAGTGCGCGATAAAAAATCGCCGCGATATTTTTACGTCCGTGCGTACGTCGGCTAACTCTTACAACGAAGCGTAAGCACGTCATATCTATTAAAACAGGTGTTTCTGAATCAATTCAGTGATCAAAAACGTTCAAATAGATACTGGTCTATGCAGTTTAATTTGATCTCTACGATAAAATATACAGGGTGTAAGGGACAGCCCTCCGCAAACTGATAGGGTGAATTCAGTATGCCATACTAAGATGACCGGTACATGAAATTTTTTCAGGAACGTTAAGGGAATCCAATAAAACTGATTTGTTTGTGTTTTTGTGCACAAATCGGAGCGTCTATTACTGGTTGGGAGGGTTAGGTAATAGGTATGCGGTGAGTTCGATGAACTCTGTAGCTAGACAGAAAGTGAACAGCTGATTTGACGCGTCGTTGGTTAAAGTATTTCAGCATCCATTGCTGGTTTTTTTTTGCAGTTTTTTTTTTTGCTTTTTTTTTTACATAAATGGAGTGCTGCGAACACACAATGCAATTTTACATTGAAATAATAAAAAAATAACTGATTTTTTTTTTGAAAAAATGAAAATTTTCCGGAGAAAATTTCCGGTGGAATATGATTCAAAATGAGGAGCTCAATGCACCCTGTGAGTTTGCGGAGGGCTGTCCCTTACACCCTGTATTGTTTTTACAAATACATGCTATTAAGTATACAATATGTTCTATAACGAAATTACGTCATTTTGTCTAAGGATCATGTTACACTGTACAGACATTTTATTGTAAAATTTAGCTAGTGCAATTTAGATGTATTATTTATTTAAGGGTGGTTTGTATTATACAATTCATTTATTAATATATTTAAACCATTCCACAATTTGTCACCTTACATTTTATCAATTTTAACATTTACTCTATTGTAAATTAAATAAATAATACTTATTTTTCTCCTATTGAAATCTATTCTAAAGTCTATGTAAGGTGACTGAATAAAGTCTTATCTTATTAGACATAGATTTAATATAATTAAATAATTATGTATTTAGTTCAGTATGTATAAATAACACAAAATGTCCATGCGTTTGTTCCTACAGTTTTCTGTTTCTTGTTATTTGTTACTACGCAAACCAAATCTGCGCAAGAAAAACCTTTATTTTATTAATTTTAATGCAATTCCCTCGAAAGATGTACACACTGTATAATCTCAGTTAATTTTAAGTCGCATTCATGTTATGGTCTGTAGAAAGTATTATATAAACTCATTTCACAAATTACTTTCTTTCAATATAACTCTATAGGAGTGAGACGACTTAATTATGTACAATGCGTTTCAAATAAGAATAGGAACGTCAATGACCTCTATCTGTCAAATGTTGATTGAAAAGTACGGTTTGCAAAGAAAACTTATTTGCGTATTGTTTACGATAAAATAAACAAAGATTTCTTGATGTGAATGCCTTTAATAGAGGTCTTTACAATTTTTGATAAATTTTAACAGGGAGTTTTTACCATGTTGTTTGAACGAGCGAGTGAGGAATGAATGAAGTGAATACAAGAATGAACGTTAAAATGAATGAAGATTAAATGAGCGAATGTGTCGTAGACATCCTCGGGGGCCTTGAAAGATAAGCTTTCAAGATAAATCTTCCTTGTAATCTGGTGAAGGCAGCAGGCACAATCTGTTGAGAGCTCTCCGTATGGTGCCTTGTGAAGTTGATACGTCGGCGACTCGTGGCACACCGTCAGTGCCGGGAAATAACTTTGCGACTCTTCCAAGGCGCCAGCATAGTGGAGGAGTCCTATCATCCTTGATTAGGACTAAGTCGTCTACCTTTAATTCTCGGCACCGTACTTTCCACTTCGTGCGCTGCTGGAGCTCCGTGACGTACTCGGTTGACCACCGCTTCCAAAAGTGCTGACGAGCTTGCTCTAATCGCTGAAAACGGTCAAGACGGTTTGTGCTATAGTCCAGCAGGTACGGCGATGGCAAAGACGTCAGCGGCCTACCAATTATAAAGTGGCCCGGGGTGAGTGGAGACAGGTCTAGTGGAGAAGGACTTAACGGGCACAGAGGACGGCTATTAAGTATCGCCTCGATCTGTGCAAACAACGAACTCAGCTCCTCGAACGTCAAGTGAATATTTTTAGTTACTCTGTATAAGTGAAATTTCGCGGACTTGACCCCGGCCTCCCATATACCACCAAAGTGAGGAGCGTATGCTGGTGAGAAGCGGAATTCAACGCCTTCGTGAGATGCAGAGTCAATAATAGAGTTGCTGTTGGACTTCAGAAATGAATTAATTTCTTTTGCTGCTGCAACAAAATTTCTACCATTGTCGCAGTAGATGACCTTTGGTTTACCCCTGCGGGCTATAAACCTTTTTAATGTCAGTACAAATGCATCCATTGTCAAGTCACTGACTAACTCTAAATGAACGCATTTGTACCGAAAGCAAACAAAAAAACACAGGTAACTTTTAGTTATTTTACAGCCTCGTCCCTTGCGGTCCGTAATAAGAAATGGACCGGCAAAGTCGACACCTATTGTAGAGAAAGGAAAGTCAGCTTCAACGCGATCTGCAGGTAAGTTTCCCATAATATTATCCATAGTGCGAGCATTGAAACGACGACAGGTAACGCACTCTCGTGCTGTACGTCTAGCCAGAGCCCTGCCTCCTACAGGCCAATAGCGTTCCCTTATAGATGCCAAGAGATGCTGAGGACCCGCGTGCAACAAGCGTAGGTGCTCCCGTTTGAATATTAACTTTGTTAAATGAAGACTGGAATGTAACAAGATAGGATGACGTTTGTCATACTGGTAAGTAGATGAATCGATGCGCCCTCCCACTCTAAGAATCCCATTTTCATCTAAAAATGGATTAATAGACGAGAGCGCGGCTTTAGAATTTAAAGATTTACCCTTTTGTAGTAGTCCTAATTCTATAGGAAAGGAATCTTTCTGGGCTAACTTTATAGAAACGTTGTGAGCGTTTTCTAACTCGGAAACTTGAAGTGGACCGCGTAATCTGTCCGATTTTTTGTGTAACCTACAATTGTTGGCGAACCTTAAAACTCTAGCTAGAACCCGAATAAGAGTAGTTAAATTAGAATATTTTGCTAAATCCACAGACAAATCTGTCATGGAAGATGCCTCTTCTCCCCCTAAAATATGGCAGGTCTTAAGCTCTGGCAATTCTATAGAGTCCGCAGTATCAGCGGGCCAGGAACCCTCGGAGTCTAAAAGAAACGATGGACCGTTCCACCATATAGAGAGATCTACCTGATCTGGATCGACGCCACGCGAGACTAAATCAGCCGGATTGATAGAAGTAGGAACATAACGCCAGTCTGTGGGATTTGTTAGCTCATTTATAGCAGCTACTCTGTGGGCAACAAACGTTTTAGTTTTATTAGAGTTAAGCCAACCTAATACAACTTTAGAGTCTGTCCAATACACCTGACGTTCAATAGGGCAACGCAATGCGGCTAAAACTGTAGCAGTTAGTTGAGCTCCTAATAGGGCAGCGCAGAGTTCGAGCCGTGGTATTGTCGTGGGTTTTATAGGTGCAACCCGTGATTTTGCACATACCAGGCTAACTTGTATGGCACCGCTAGTAGAAACAGACCTCAAATATATACAGCTGCCGTAGGCACGTTGCGAAGCGTCACAAAAACAATGTATTTGTACAGAGGAATTATTATCAATTAGAATATATCTAGGAATCCTTATAGAAGATAAACATGAAGATTTATTAGAAAACTTTAGCCAGGAAGACCTTATTTCTGGAGGAACAGGTTCATCCCAATCAATTTTGTGACTCCATAGTTCTTGTAGCATAATTTTAGGTTTAATTGTGAAAATAGACAGAAGACCAAGTGGATCAAATATTTTAAATGTTGAGGAAAGTATAGTTCTCTTCGTGACATTTTCAGAAGCCGAAACATCATGCTGAAAGTGAAGTTCATCCGAAGACGGCGTCCAACCTACACCTAGCGTACAAGTCGCATTACTAATCATGAGATTGTCACTTTCCAGGTTAACGGAGTCTGCGAGTAACTTGGGTAAGTTTGAACGGTATTTACGCAGATGAAACCTTCCCTTTGCTAACTCTGAAGAGACTGAAAGACGGATATGACGTAACTCCTCCTCACTGTTTGCACCGGTAAGTAGATCATCACAATATAGATCATTTTGAATTATAGTTTTGATCTTCTGATCTGAACATTCTTCACCTATCTGCCAAAGAGAGCGAGTAGTGAGAAAAGAAGCACTAGCGAAACCGTAAGTAACCGTATTTAAACGAAGCGTCCTTAAAGGCTTATCTTCACTATCACGCCACAGTATCAGTTGAAGATTACGATCAGATTCTTTGAGAAGTACTGAGCGAAACATTTTTTCTATGTCTCCTGTTAAAACATATTTATGCTGTCTAAAACGAACTAATATATTAAACAATGGTTCTTGCACTACTGGTCCCACCATTTGTAGGTTATTGACAGAAACACCAGAAGAAGTACGAGCCGAGGCGTCAAAAACAACGCGTAACTTAGTCGACTCGCTTTGTTCCCGTATAACTGGGTGGTGGGGCAAGAAATAGGCATTTAACGGCCTAGACTCTGGAGATTCAGATAGGTGGCCTAATGCTTCGTATTCGTTTATGAATTGACAGTATTGTTGTTTTAATTCTGGTTGTTTTCGGAAACGAGCCTCTAAATTAAAAAACCTCTTTTTGGCAAGATTATAGGAATTACCTAAACAATCTATGCTATCACGAAGTGGCAAACCTACACAAAATTGACCATTACTAGTGCGAGTAGTGTTGGCAAGATAATGTTGCTCACACAATTTTTCTTCACTACTCGGGGGCTTTTTTTGAGGAAAATTTTCAAGTTCCCAGAATCTAGACAACTCGTCATGTATGTTACTAGAGGTGTCATCATTTGAAACCAAATTGACCATGACTGAGTTATTTTTATTGAAACAAGGCAGTGATCCCGTAACGAGCCATCCTAACTTTGACGCCTGAAGCTTAGGATAACCATGTCCTAACGAATGCTGCTGGGCACTAATGATGTCCCAGAATAGGTCAGCACCAATTAAAATATTTACTGGTGATGGTTCATTTAAAGTGGGATCTGCTAACTGAAAACCATGAATATTTAATTTCTTTAAATCAAAATATGATTTAGGTAAGTTGCCGGTAATTTGCGGCAAAACTAAACATGAAACTGTCACATTAAAAGAACTTGTTTCAGAATTAATGCTTATAATACAGCGTTCTGTGTTAATATTTAACTTAGTGTTACCAATGCCTACTATGGTAGTGTCTGATGGCTGAGGAATCAAGTTTAGATGACGCTTTACGTCCTGAGTGATAATTGTCGACTGACTCCCGCTGTCGAGCAAAGCTCGCACTATCATAGTCTCGTTGGTGGCTGGGTTGGTAACCTTTACTCGAGCAGTACACAAAAGTACTTCAGAAGAGCATGTTGAGGACATACTGACGGAATTAACTGAATTAGAATTTTCAGTTTCTTCTGATTTATGAAGAAGAGAATTATGTCGTAATTTGCAATGACGACATGTAGCTGAAAGACGGCAACGTTTAGCAATGTGACCAGATCTCAAACAATTCTCACATAATTTGCTAGAAGAAACAAAGGCTAACCTATCCTCTATTGAGCTCGACTTAAACGACGGACACTCATAAAGGCGATGACTATTCTTACAGAACAAACATTCTGGTATTTTAGAAGTAGAAGTGTTTCCATCGTTTGGTGTAGCCACTAAAGACTTGGAACTATTATGTTTGTTTTGATTACTAGAGAACTGTTTTTGTTTAGTGTCTTGATTATCATTTTTATGGCGATAAACGGTCTCCAAAACATCAGCGCGACATTTAAGAAAACTGAAGAAATCATTAAGCGAAGGTATGTCACTCAAACTATTCCTATGTTCTTCCCACTTGAAATATGTACTATTATTTAATTTACCTGCAATAATATATATAACTAAAACATCCCACTTATCAGTAGGAAGCCCTAGCGAATTGAGTGCACGTAAATTTTTAGTGACGTGGTCAATAACATATCTTAAGGACTTGTCATTTTCTTGAACGGAATTAATGTTGAACAAAGACTTAAGATGGTTATTTATCAATTGACGCTTATTGTCGTAACGTTCGCATAAAAGTTTCCACGCTTCGGAATAATTATTATGAGAAACCTCCAAATTAGCGATCACCCGAGCGGCTTCTCCGTCAAGATATGATTGTAAATAGTGATATTTATGAATACTTTCGATCTTATCATTATTATGAACTAGCGAAACAAATGTTTCCTTAAATTCCAACCACTTAAAATACGCACCGTCGAAGTTTGGAATTTTAATCACCGGTAATTTAAAACCTAACGCATTACAACTGTGATCGTTCCGATGACAAGTAGTCATAGAAGATTTATTTCGAGAATTATTCTCATCATCCTGAACTATGGAATTTTTCTTTATTAAATTTTGAGCTAATGCAATACAATGGTAGAAATCGCTTTCTATTAAATCTCTAGTAGCTAACTCGCTACTTTGATTATCTGCGTTGTTAATTTCTATCAGATTCTGCACCTCATCAAAATCAATGAATAATGCCTCAATGCTTGGTAGTTTCAATGCGAGTTTACTTATTTCTAATTCTGGAATAGATTCTAATAAGGCTAAAGTATCGAGACTTGACTTAAATTTCGTTACGCGTCCTCTAATAGAACCGCGTTTGCTTATTAGGTCCTTTAACTTTAAAGGTTCGGACATTGTAGTAAACTCGTAATGAGCTAACACAAACAGATATTAATAGATGACGAAATAGATAGGTATATAGCATACGATACGCTCCTCGCTTTGTTGATCAGCTGATGCCCGCGGCTCACGTAGACTGCATACGATGGTGAGCTATGCAGGTGGGGCGCGCCGGCAGTCAGGTTACAGCGATGCGCATGCGATGCCGTGTCACAAGTCACAAACCTCGATCACTGGAATAGATCAATTCCGTGCGCCTCAGTAAACTGATAACAACAACTAATTACTCGTATGATGAAACAACGACGGTTCATAAGTTTACAGTTAAACTCGGGAAGTATTTACTATGTAAGTGATATATAGGCTGAATTGAGTGATAAAAGGGATAAAGAATCGAATAGTAGTGGAATATTTTTATAAAAATTGCTTGATTTGATCAAAGATAAGAGATTAAGTTGTAGTTAAATGTACATTAATTTAAGATGGCGGTAAGTCTATAAGTGAAATTAATTAGGCTAATTTGTGCTTTGCCCATCCTGTTTAGACTTCTTTCGAAGATAACTATGGCTAGGCCCAATAGACACAAATAGAAAGTAGGAACCTCACTTGACTTCGAGAAACTAAATCCGCTAAATGCACAGACTAAAGGATAACACATTAGGTAGGTATGTTAGTAAGATGGAACGAGCTCACTTTAAATGGGCAGGCAGCTAAATTCCAGCAGTCCCATTGTAGGCAGGAGCACGTAGATAGGTAGATAAGTAGTGATTCCTCTGACTCGTTCTAGGGGCGGACTTTGCTCGATCGGAGTTGCGTAGTCCCAGCAGAGTTCCCAGAATGGCTTGGCGAAGTTAAGGTTGCTCGACCCAGGTAGAAGTAGGATGCTAGTCCACAGCCACGGCGATCTTGGATACTCAACACGGGCTTTCGTTGGTACTGGTAGATTTCGTCCGGTGTCGACGATGATGTCCTTCGAGTGCCCTTGACACGGGAACAATCTGAGTGGCTATTTAGCTTCGATCCGACGATTGTAGTGTCCTGTCACGGTCGCCAATTTTGTTTACGATAAAATAAACAAAGATTTCTTGATGTGAATGCCTTTAATAGAGGTCTTTACAATTTTTGATAAATTTTAACAGGGAGTTTTTACCATGTTGTTTGAACGAGCGAGTGAGGAATGAATGAAGTGAATACAAGAATGAACGTTAAAATGAATGAAGATTAAATGAGCGAATGTGTCGTAGACACGTATCAATAACGTTTTGTTTTGTCTTAGCTAAATCAAAGTGAAAACAGACATCAATAAATTATTCATAATTAGTTTTTTATAAATTATGCTTCTTTCTTTCATATTTTCATTGTTGGTAACAATTATTTCATTTTTTTCAAATTCTTCATTCGTGATTCGTAAATAATGTTAACTATCAAATATCTTGTTTTGCTCACCCTACCCAATTCAGTCGATTTGACAGCTATGACGTCACAACATGGCGCTGAGTCGATCCTATTCTTATTTGACACGCACTGCACTTCAAGGCGTAATTTTGGAAGAGCAATTTATTGTTTCCTCTAAAAATATACAGGGTTATTGATAATAATATTATGTCGGCAATCCATTAAGGGGATGTAGGAGAGGGCATTTACAACCTAATAACGGGGTTATGATGACTCCTATGCAAATGTCAACCATTTTTTTGCAGAAATCGACCATTTTAGTCAAAACTGCTTACAATTATGAAAATTGTAAAAATTTGTAGCTTTTATTTAAAAACTATTAAAGATAATTATCATTTTATGGTTGATTATTATGTATTGAAGTGTTAGCAAGCAGATAATTCTAATAAAACAAATATTTAATGGATTGTTTTTTTTTTAATATATAATATACATTTTCAAAGTTGTATACCGCTGATATCTTCAAAAAATATATAAAATGTCAAATTACTCGAAAGGTTAGGCATAGTGGTCATACTGCTGGTGGTGGTTACTTGGTTGCAAATGACCTCCTACATCCCCCTGTTGGATTGCCGACACATTACCAATAAGCCTGTGTATCTGTCAGCCAATTTAATCGAGACTACAACTGGGTATTAGGGGCCGTTATGACGTGCAAAACGACCATGGATACATAATCGTTCCGTTGAGACAAAACGATGGTGCTATAGGTCGTACATAGCTCCGTCTCTTTCACACTGAAACCATGATGAATCCATGATCTTTTTTCACGTCATGGAACGGCCCCTGAACTGAATCAGAATATTCAATATTAGTTTAAATAAAAGAACGAAATACGTTAATATAAGCGAGGATTTTTTGTTTAAAAGTATTTGCTCACACGAGTTGTTATTTAGCAGTTAATGTTAAAGTTTTACCGTGTCTTTTCTTTGTTTATTATGATGTTTCTTTGTTATTTGGATGTGTTGCAATGGTGGCTTATTAATTCGGTGACAGATTAACATTGCAGCCACACTCATAGCCAAACACTTCTCGCTTGAGAGTAGTATAGTAAGACTCTCAAATGAAATGCACGTATTCTGAAAAATAAATTGTAAATATTAACTTTGCGAAGAAACAAAATATTCGTTAAAATTTTTAAGAAAGAAGAACCTAAGAAACTTACCTTCTTGCTCTATGTGAAGTTTGTATGACTCCACTACAAAATATTTAACGTAAACATCGATTATCCTAAGACCGTTTGTCCAGCGCCTCGTCAACGGGACGTCAACGAGAACGAGATGACGGCGCCGAAGTAGCGATACGTACATTGGCTATGGCCGCGTGCCCACCGCACATCACCACAAGGACGTCGTTCGGTTTGAATAATCTCGTTTCTCGTTGACGTTGTGCGGCGTACAAACAGTGTTAGACCAATTTTAAACATTTACATACTGATTCGATTGCAAAGCTGAATAACATTTGTTTTTCTTTAAAATTATTTATGAATTAAATTATGTTACTTATTCTTTACTTGGTCAGTTTAATTACTCACTTCAAATAAAATACACCTTTTTTTCCTTAGCATGTCGGAATGTTACCATTTCATTATTTAATTTTAGTGGTTTGGATGAAAATATTATACTGTGAACATAGACTTATAAAAAAAGATGGACTCCGCGCCACGCATATCGAAAGTGAAGCACCGTACCGATCTATGTGTGCATGATTTGAGTACCTGCAAAGACGCCGTCGCTCGTGTCACGTAATGGCGGCCGGTCGCCATACTATGATGTAAATGTGTGCGCGAGGCGTGTTTGTACAAACGGTCGCATACTTACTGTGCTTCACTTTCGATATGCGTGGCGCGGGGTCCATCTTTTTTTATAAGTCTATGACTGTGAATTATGTTATTGTTCTTGTACTCACGTCTTTGAATAAGCTACTTTTGAAAATCGACAATTATAAGATTAGTGTACAGTTCGATTACATGCATTTGGTGAATGTACGAGTGTATCGGTAATAAATTAGGTTTCTGTGGAACGAGACACTAATTTAACAATCGTTTTTGCATTTAACATTAATTTTAACAGTCATGCATTACAATGAATCGTAGTATTTTTTTATTTCATACCGAACTGTACTCTTTCTAGACGTACCAGTAGTATGTATACGTTTAAATGAATGTTGATCAGTCGGCGTAAGTTAGCAATATGAGGAGCGCCGGCGCAGGACGATCGCTAGAGCGATGGTCCCTAAACACAGTGACTTTGATTAGACTGAGTTTAAGATGTGAGAGTGGTTGCAATACATAAGTATAACACAATATATACTGTAATTAAAATGGGTATTTGTTTTCTGTGACCAATGTGTTTTGTAAAAAATAAAGTTGAAGTAATTACTGCCATTTGTGTGTTTAATTTTTTCAATAGAAAACCTTGATTTAAAACACAAAATTATTTAAAAAGACATTTAATTACGATACCATATGCTTGAATATTAACTTAATATTATTTTGATAGTCCTTATCTTTAGCTTCGAAAGGGGTTCCTACTATTGGTTGTAAATGCACATAGTTGACTGTTGGGGGGTCAAGCACTGCATCGTTGTTGCATAGTTCTCGCAGATGATACCAGGCGGCGCCGTAGTCGTAATCTAGGATCATTGTGAAGAACTCCACTGCTGATGACTGAAAAGAGCAATCAACACTATATTTAAGTACTACAATTAGTTTATGCGTGAGCGTAACATATATTGTACCGGATACAATTTTGACTGGGGCTGCAGTCTCGACATTGATAGCGATCGCTTTACGACCGAATTCAAAGTCCTAAGGGGGTGCCTAGACGGTCCAAATTGGTTGACAAGCACGGAAAAATCGCGTGTGAAAAGCAATTTTGACCGTCTAGGGACCCAAGACTTTACGACCAAATCGGTCGTAAAGCGATCGCTATCTATGTCGAGACTGCAGCCCCTGGTTGAACGTATCTTATGCTTCGAAAGCCTGCCATTGCAGCTAAAGGACGTATGGTACGCACGGCTACAGATCAAGCTATACATTTCCAGTATAAGCTGATCTCGCATTGTATAGGATTTCCTTACAATGAGAGATCAGTGTAAACTGGAAACGTATAGCTCGATGTGTAGCCGTGTGTCCGCCACACACGGCTACACATCGAGCTATACAGGGTGTCCCGTAAATAATGGATAATCTCTTAAGGGGTCATCGTACTCATCATTATGAATAACTTTTACTATGGGACCAAACCTGGAATCGCGAAAAAAAAATCAGCTGCTCCCTACATTTTGACGAGTTTGATGTAGATAAATGTACTGGTAAGCTGATTTTTTTTCGCGATTTCAGGTTTGGTCCCATAGTAAAAGTTGTTCATAATGATGAGTACAATGACCCCTTAAGAGATTATCCATTATTTACGGGACACCCTGTATGTTTCACTTCTATACGAAATATTGCTATATGTATCCATAACCCTGTATTTATGGGTAAAATATCAGCAACCTCTTAAGGGGTCATTGTACTTATCATTATGAACAACTTTTGCTATGGTAAAGCTGAAATCGCGAAAAAAAATCAGCTGCTCCCTACATTTTGACGAGTTTGATGTACTTAGATAAATGCAGAACAGCTGATTTTTTTCGCGATATCGGGTTTGGTTCCATAGTAAGTTGTTCATAATGATGAGTACAATGACCCCTTAAGAATATTTGTTTATTATAATATGATATTAGTTACGTTGGTAACCCAACCGATAAATAAATCAGCACAGGGAAAAAAGTCGAAATCTTGGCGGCGCTAATCATGCCCTCTCGCTTGCTGTGCGAGTGAGAGGTCATGATGAGCTCCTTTTGGCCGTTCTGTTTCTTTAATTAAGGGGGATGCGCTGTGGTAGCCCGCGAAATTCAATTCTTTTTGGGTTTTTGCAATTTGCAGGTCCGTGTCAGGTTGTATCTTGATCAGAGATGTATTGATGATGTTTATGGTTAAAATTATGTAAATACACGTTTTATTTCCGCTTATCATATTTTAATCAACGTACAACCTGACACTGACCTGCGAATTGCAAAAAAAACGTAAGAAATTTTTAATTTCGCGGGCTACCCTGGCGCTTTCGCCTTAATGGTGCAGGTTATACAATAAAAATTTTAGCTCACCTGCAAAGCCTTAGGCTGTTTCTTGGACAAGTACGGCTGCACAGAGTTCATAGCATCTTCCAAGGCTTCATCTTCTAGCATGAGATCTGTGGCGAGGTGCGGCAGAGCGGCTAGAGCAGTCATCTGTAGGCTGTACGCTTGACTGTTGCGGTAGGCCGAGCCGACGTCTTTGAGGTAGCTGTCTCTTGAAGACTTTTGTAGATAGTAGTATATGTGTGGGAGGACATCTCTGTGGTTGAGAGATACAAATAGTTTAGTAACTAGAGGCCCGCTTTCTTGTTTATAATGCCGGGGCCACACTATACGGACATCGCCGTTGATTGTCGCGTTAAAGGCGATAACTGTAGGTGTAGCCACCAACACGCGATAATTTGACAGCGGCATTCACATTGCCGATAGACTAGGGGTGTGAATTCATTGAGCATTGACGTTGACCGTTCAAGTGTGGCCACTCAATTCATCGCGTTGCACAACGGAACAATTACCGCGGTGTTTAACGCGTTTAATGGTCATTGACGTGGCCCCAGCATAAGAAACTAGCTGCGGCCCGCGGCTTCGCCCGCGTCGACCCTAATTCATTTTCTAAAATAAAAGCCTAAGTAACTACTTATAACATCAGCTATCTGCCAGTGAAAGTCCCGAAACAAACAGACAGACAATGTTTTTTTTTTTTGGTGTAAGTACCGTATATTCTTTCATATGCATTTAGTAAAAAGCTGTTATTTTGACATTACAAACAGACACTTGCAATTTTATTTATTTGTGTAGATTATTCCGATTGTTTCGTTAGATCCAAGGTCCACAACACCAAAACCAAGGATAAATATTCTCTACGGCGAGAAATTGAATTATTTCCTCTACAATGTTAGCGAAACCGTGGCAACAACTAGCTAAGTAATAAAAGTTACTCAAAACTTACGTAACAGCTCGACTCCTAATAAAATCCCGGGCCAACTCCGCCATAGTGACGAGCAGCTCAAACGCTCTCTTCATGACGGCAGGCTCCTGACCAAACCTGGTCACCAGCGGTGCCCACGCGCTGTGTACTAGCGGTAACAGCTCGTCGTCATACTGGCGTAATATGGGCAGACCTCGGGTCAGTACTTGTAAGGCGAGTACTGAGTTGTCTCGTTGAAAGCATGTGACGTAGTTTAGGCAACGTTTGAGGATTGTCACTATTACTGCTACATATTGGGGCGGTGGGGGTTTTTCTTCTGTGAAGATATAAATAGAATTCAGTAATACAAGGAAATGGTATTGAAACATAAAGTGTCTGTGGGTTTTTTTTACAAAAATAAAGACTGGTAACGCTTTCAAGGAAACTATACGGCTGTAGCTGTCAACAAAAAAACTTCTATTGTGTCTTGTGGACTGCCCGTGAACCTGTTAACCTGTTTTTGTCGTCCAGTACAGTTGTTTTATCTCACGAAAGCGGGTGAGCTATACTTGTAGATGTAATGCGTATAGACGCGCGCTCTTGTGTGCGTACCTGCAGGTAGCGCGCTCACGAGCTTACGCACACAAAGACAATGTACATGTTACATTTACACATACAAGTATGGCTCGCCCGCTTTCATGAGATAAAACAACCATAAGAATGGCGCTTTATTTTAGGATTTTCTTCTGAGACGTGTATGTGTTAACAAGCAGAGATCTTACATGCAAACAAAGACTTAATGAAACTACTTTAGGCTATAAAAATAAAAAAAGGTTTATTATTTTATTATCATAAAGGAACACAGCTTTAGCTCAAACAGTAACATATCAAATGTCAATTTTCAACATTCAATCAAAATGTTGAATAATCACTAAAACAAAGTCCACCGCCGCCGCGTCTCTCTTTCTGTATCTATGTATGTATGTTCGCGATGATCTCAAAAACTACTGAACTGATTTTCACCAATGGACGGAGTGATTCATGAGGAAGATTTAGGTGTATAAATTCATTAAAGGTTTTTTTGTAAATTGACTGAAATCAAGATGTCGGAAAAAATCATGGGAGCCTTACTCTCGCGCGCGTTACTATAGCACGTTTCCGTGGGATTATATCCGACCTCCACGCCGGCGAAGCCGCGGACAAAGGCTAGTATAAAAAAAAATCTGAATGTGATGTTGTCACTTCTTACCTGTAACATTATCATCATAATCTAAAATATCATCTTCCTTCTTCTTCAGATCTTCTCTATACATCTCCTCCACACTCTGACCGCTCTCTTCCTCAAACTCCTGCGCATTCAGTAACCTCTCTACTTCTTCCTTACTTTCTACGAATACTGACAGTTCTTTCATCACGTCTATGGGCTGGTTGCTTTGAGTTGTCTTTGGTAAGGCGTCGGGTATAGTATACCACTTGCGAATACATTCCACGAATGTTAGGAACACTTGTAAGTACGCGTACAGATCTTCTTCGTAATATTTATCACAACTTTGGACTAGAACCTGTAAGTGAAGAATTAGAATTATTATGGAGCGTATTCATTATTGTCTAGCGGAAAATAATGCTTTTGGCGTAGAGTTATCGCAATCTAAGTGTACGGACTGAGTGAAAAAGCATCCAGCGGAGCGTTCAGCGTTGCGTGCAATTCCCATATATTCAATGTACTCTGTGACTCAGGACACACTACGTGTTAATGCATGTGTTTGACACGAACGCCGCACGCTCCACCCCGCTGGACGCTCGATTTAAGCGGGCACTCAGTCCGTACACTAAGTCCGATTTGACATGAGGGTGTCTCTCTTTGGCATATGAAACGATATGGGCTGTCAAAATGGACCTATTATTTTGTAACAACTTTAGTATTCGCAACCGGCGTGCGTGTATGACCAGATGTAAGAATGTAAACAAGGCAAAAAGAGAATCTAGTAGGTAGCGTTCTGTAATTTCTGCCTACCCCCATAGGAAGAGGGCGTGAGTATACTCCGAGTTTATGTATGTATGTATAATGATTTTTGCCAGCTTACGTTTTGACGCGGAGTAACATATTACTGCCGCGATACAAAATTAAGAACGAATTTACGAGTGTGTAGTCAAATCATTACTTTTTTTAAAGAAAAGTATGTTTATTAAAAAAAATGCTTTGCATTCTTAAAATGTTTTTTCGGCGAATTGTTGATAGATGTGCAAGGTACGATTCTGAATTATAAATATAATTTTAGATAAGTACAGTTTCTCAAGAAACTCGTCCTAAGGGCCGCTTATGGACCTATCTAATTTCTTCTTATTGACAATGGTTAACTTAATTATTTTGGCCTTCAATCAAAAGTACAAAGGTATGCATACTCACATCTTGAACGATTCCGTATAGATAGTTCAGTATACTGGAGTCGCTGTATTCCATCACCACCGACAGTATCTGCAGGGCTGACTGACAGTTCCAAGCCTGCAATATGAGCCTTGTTTTTCTATACATAGTGTACACGTGTGTGTTTCAACGGTGAAGACAAAAATGCCCCAAAATTGGAAAACATGATGAGATCAACCAACCCTCACTGGGCCTGCGTGGTGGATAAATCTAAGACTACTCCCTCTAATAGAGAGGACGGCCCTGATTGATAGTAATGAAACATTATAGAATGATTATGGTGTGATTATCACATGGAGCAAATACAAAGAGGAGATGGCCTTAGCAACTGCACTGTGATTCTCAACTAGGCCCTGACGTCACCCATAGACTTATAAAAAAAGATGGACTCCGCACCACGCATATCGAAAGTGAAGCACCCTACAGATCTATGTGTGCGTGATTTGAGTACCTGCAAAGACGCCGTCGCTCGTGTAACGTAATGGCGGCCGGTAGACTTACTATGGTGTGAATGTGTGCGTGCTGGCTTGTAGACATTAGCGCACTGACTTACTATGGGTGCTTCAGTTATTGTTAAAGGAGACGGCGTCCGCCTTTTTTTTTAGGTCCATGACGTCACCATGTAGGCGTGGCCTTAGTCAGTGTATTGTTGGCGTTCGTCCTGTGCTTTTGTAAACGTTCTTTGTAAACGTTCCTATTTTCCAAACATAACTCTACCCGACATTAGATGGCGGCATTTGGTGCCATGGGAACTAAAAATATTTAGCCACATAGAGCTCAGTACTAACATATTTTAATAATCATATGTACTTCCTTTACAATAATTCCTAAAGACGGAACGAGCAAATAGTTTGGCTATTGACCGGTAGATGGAAAATAAAGAAGTGGGCGGGATCTAACAACCCTCACCCCGCAAATTGTCACGCGTTGTTTCATAAGGAAATCTAATTACAACATCTCCTCTTTGTATTTGCTCCGTGGATTATCACAAATTCAGGAAGGCAAATTTCTAAGCTCTTACCTTCTTGAGTCGCACAGTGACTTGGTTGGTGAAGTAGTCAGCGTTGTGCTTGATGAGGTCTGCCACGGTCGCGTGCCCGCCAGCTTTCGCTATGTTGTGGATAGCCTTCAGGCCCGCTAAGTGCAGCATCTCGTATTTACTGCCTGTAAATGTTATGTTGTTATAGCGAGCGTTGATTATATTCATTACGACTTCGTCCCTTGGCCCGCGACTTCATCCGCGTGAAATTTCTTGTTCCCCCGACCCACCCCGTCGCATCGCATCGCCTGCCCGCGCTACTCCTTCGTTGTTGCTTAGCGTTCTTTCTGACTTTTTTTTTCTTTTTGCTCTGCTCCTAAGAGTCCTAGCGTGATGTTAAATAGCCCTTTACACCCGCGCTGAAACGAGCGAGTTTCACTTTTTTTTTTTAAATTAAATTCTGGCGCCAAACCATTTACATTTTGCGAACGCAACCGACATCGATCGTGAGAGAGTGACAAAAAACGCAAAACGCGGCGTTTTTTAAACGGTTTTCTTTCGAAAACCTCTATTTTGGATTACATAGGATTTCGGAAAAAAACCGTCGGGTGTAAAGGGGTCGGACAAGAAATGGAAGCAGAACATCATAGACGAGTTTTTAAACGATAAAGAGTTATAAGTAATTATTAATAATGCATTTAAATTTATTTTTAAAATTTTTAATTTTTGACATCTGTAATTTTTTGTGACTATTGGAATGTTTCTTTTAATTAATGACATTTTTGGCAATGCCACTATACAATAGATAAGTTTTTTAATAATAAAGAGTTATAATAATTAAAGCTGCAAAAAAAAAATATGACATTGTAATTTTTAATGAATATAGGTATGTTTCTTTTTATTAATGATTGAATTATCTTTAGCAGATTTACTTTGCATATTATTAGATTTGTATGTCTTAAGACAAAACATAGCGTACTATTTTATGTGTAAGACCTAATTGTATACCTACCTATGTTTCACAAATAAAGATTATGATTATGATTATCATCTATTGGTATTTTTTTATTTAAGTGATTCAACACCGTCTACGTTTCGCGAAACGTATCTAAGAAGGAAGTTGGCTCTATGGTAAATAACTATATTGACTTGCTTGAAAAGGAAATGAATAATGCTAGAAACATTCAACCCTAGAAGGTTAAAGGAGAGAACATTACTCACCAACTCTCTCTAGCACCAAACACAGAGTCTTCAGCAGAAACGGCTGGTACTTGTCCTTGAGCCTCTTAGCCATCACACCCACGCCCTCAGTGAGTAAGCAGGACATCAACATGTTGCGCTGTGCCTCTCCTAGAGTGGCGCATTTGTTCGGGTCTGAGTGCGGCTTGAGACGAGGCGCGCGGTAGCTGATGTCTGTGTAGCGGGTTTCTACTGCTCCCTCGTATAGGTCTGGGAGAATTGTATACATTTATTTTTATTCGAATTACTAGCGGACCCAACAGACTTTGTCCTGTCTAAACGATCCTAGAACCTGACTGCAGCGCCACCTACCGGGTCCAATTGTGTTTTCAAACCATCCAGGAACCCATTCAAATATACACACAAAATTTCATCTAAATCGGTCCAGCCGTTGTTATACCACGTTTTATCGGTTTTTTTTTTTGTTAAGAGTGTGGTTCCCTATTTTCGCGCTCGGATTTTAAACATCTGACGCTCGACGCCGCGTAGCGAGTGCGCGTGTGTGCGTTTTTCCTCATGTACGGCACACAGTTGCGATGCTGCGACGACTAAACGATCTTGATCTGTAGCTATGGCGTACCTATATTTTTTTGAAGTAAAAGCTAGAGGTTTACGGAGAAAATAAAAAGACTGTCCAGAATACATTATTAGTGTATTTTAATTAAATTTATACAAATATGGATGAAGAAAATAATATTATGTAGGTACTTATAAAAACTAAACTCATTTTACTTATTTGCTTAAGTATTTGTATACCTACTTATAAGTAATTGAAGTTTTATAAAAGTATTTGTATTTGACGACACGGTTGGCGCAGTGGCTGAGCAATTGACTGCTGCGCAGCATGTCGTGGGTTCGATTCCCGCACGGAACAAATATTTGTACGACCTACAAGTATTTGTTTCCGAGTCTGGGTGTTTTTCTATCTATAATATGTATGTATTTACAAAAAAAAATGTATATAAGTAGTTTATCAGCCATCTCGTTACAATAACACAAGCATTAGGTTGCTTAGCTTGGGACTAGATGGCGTTGTGTGAAATGTCCAAGGATATTTATTTATTATTTATTTTATTTATTTATCTAAGGGGATTGATCGACTTTTCCTTGGATCTATAATTTCTGGGAGAACACAATCAGAATAAAATTTTGTTAACAGCGGAGCCATCTTTTGTCCAAAATCATCGTTTTTTTGTGTAAAACAGTTGAATTTAAGCCCTATTTCAATGTAGATAAAGACGCCACGCGCTAGCTATAATTATTTATTTTTCTTGCGGCATTATAGGTTTAGCAACCGCATCAAGTTCATAAAACAGTTGAATTTTAACCAACAATAATACATAAATACATAAAGCCGCCTCATGCGCAAATGTTTGGTTTACTGTTTTCAAATTTCAAATAGGTAGGTAACCCCGCTGCCACAGAATAAATAATAGTACTGCTGCGTTCGTGTGGGGTTGCTTTTATAATGTTTATTAGCCTAGGCAGGTATTGTACGTGCCCAGTCGACCTAATGACTATACAGTCGACCACACGTCGCACGTCAGTGGTAAGTGATAAGGATTTGTATAAGTATCGTTTTCATAGTTTTCGATTTCGACTATAGCCAATAGTGAAGTCAAAATTAAAATCCAAGATGGCGGCTGCGAAAATTTTAAAATTTTTCGTCATGGATGTCGTTTTCATAGTTCTTGAGTGTGCTAAAGCCAATATTGGCGTTAAAATGTAAATCCGAGATGGTGGCTGCGAACATTTTCAAATTTTTCGTCATGGGTGTCGTTTTCATAGTTCTCGAGGATGAAGCCGATAGTGAAGTCAATCATCCTAGAAGGGATGATTGGCTGCACTATGCGGCCCAAGAGAGCAATGCAATGGTGGCCCAATGGTAACGATCCCGACTTACGAGTAGTTCATGGTTTCGAACTCAGGCAGGCACTTTGTGTAAATAATTTCATCACCACTACTCTCAAAACAGTGAAGGAAAATATCGTGAGGAAACCGCCTAGAACCAAAAATTCGAAGACATGTGACATCTACCAACCCGCACTGGGTCCTCGTGGTGTATTACGGCCCACTCCCTCTCACCGAGAGGAGCCGTGTCCCAGCAGTGGGAACATTATAGGCTGATTATGATTGAGACCCATTATGTTGTGAGCGAGCACGTTTCAGTGCCAGAGGTCATCACTGATGTGAGACGAGACGATATATTACGCTCAACACCGCCGCGCGCGGCCCTTGTCCGATCAGAGCGCGGCTAGGCGCGCGTGGCAGCCGCGCTCAAATGCCGCTCTATATTTGGACACACCTTTATATAGTGCCTTTATCTATGCCTCACTCGTTTCGTATCGTTTAGTGCGGTCGCGATTTGAGTGTATTTCCCATAGTTTTATTGATGTTTTCCTCGACCCCTGTTTTCTTTCTGCGGACTTCTGATCTTGCTTCTTGTACGAACCTTGCTACCACACCGGACACGGTACGGAGAACCCCGCATAAACGTTGGACTTGAACTTGTTATTTTGTATATTACGACCAGCCTACCGATTTCATATTGGCACCATGGATCGTTGTGTAAATTGTGGCAAAGTGACTAGAGGCTGTAGTTTACGTGGTCGTCGAGCTGAAGAACTTCAAAAATCAGCTGTTAAGTACCTATATGTAGATCGTTATGTAACCTCACTTTTATTACATCTCTTTTAACTCGGAACTGAGACCGCGAAAATCCGTAAAATGTTCAGTGATGGTTTGATAATAATATTATCAAACCATCATCGCTACTACAGTCTGATTTTTAATTCCACGGAATTCTGACATTTCAGAAGTGTTGCCAATACTACAACGGTCCTAATAAAAACGGAACGCATTTAAGCGAAATAAAAAAAAATCCTTTCTTGAATATAAGGTTTCAATTAGAAAAACTAAAACTTAAAAATTGACTGATAATTTTAAAATGGTAATCAGATTTTTTACTATCATATTATTGAAGTTACGATAATTAGTAAGGTAATTATTTTTCTTTCACAGGAATCCCTGTCTAATAATCCATAGGTTACAAACCTTTTTTAGGAATATCTTTTTGTTTGTAAAATCATCGCTTCTTGTAACTACAGACCTAAATAAATATTTAAATTTAAAAAAATATGTTCTTTTACGCTTTTTTGCATTTAGCCATATAAAATTAATATTTTAATTAGTGTGCATTGAATGCACAGAACAAACACTATTTACATTGTCATATAATTTACTTGATCCCATTCTCTTTCATATTTTGTTATTTTATATCCCAAAAAATTGTAGTCATTTTCAACTTATAAAAAGGACAACAAAGAAAAAAGGTTTAGGATATCTGAAGTGTCAAAAAATTACTGCTGTCAGAATTCCGTCGAATTAAAAATCAGACTGTATATTATAGTAGCTATAAATTGACACCAATTTCATCTTTTTACAACCCAGGCCCAGGCCCAAGTTTATATGACATGGTTTCCGTCTCCTTTGTCACGGATCCACAATAGAGATTGTGGCAGTAGAGATTTCAAATAAAAATCTGATATAAATTTTTTCTCCATATTCATCCTCCAAAATTCTTGTAGCCATCTTGGATTTACATTTTGACTACACTATCGACGTTAGCACCCACAAGAACCATGAAAACGATACCCATGATGAAAAATATGAAAATGTTCGCAGCCGCCATCTTGGATTTACATTTTAACGTCACTATCGGCTTTAGCATCCTCGAGAACAATGGGAACGATCCCCATGACGAAAAATTTAAAAATTTTCGCAGCCACCACCTTGGATTTACATTTTGACCAAATTATATTGTATTATTGATATTGTAATTACAATATCAATATTACAAGTAATACAACATAATTCAAGAACTGTAACATAATTCTCCTAAAGTAAGTGTGCCTATCACTTTAGCTTCTTAAAATATTACTTAAATGAAAGGATTAAAAATATTTAGTCGCACTACAATTTATTATATATCACGCGAGGCGCATGCGCGGCGGCGGGAGGTCAACCGACATGGGTCCTGCGTCGACGAGCGCCAGAGCGCGACTGACTTAGGCCGTTCGATGCACCCGATTTTATACTTACTTTAAAAAATTATTTTCGTAAATGATTGAAGACAGATATGTTTTATTTTTTACACATATATAGTACAATCTTTCTTCTTACGTATAAAATGATTTGTGTTGCCAAATGACTTTTAGATTCTGAGAAATGACGTGTTTTTTTGTAGTCGATTTCTCGATTTTTGATTATTTTAGACGTGATTAAAATACAAGTTAATGAATTAAAAATCAAACTTTTCTCAATGCATTTTAAATTTCAGGATATGCCTCTTCGAATGAATACCATTTTACCTTCTTACTTAATAGTAATAATTGGTGTAAGATTACTTCAAAGTTGAGCCTTCGCGCGTCATCTGGAAATCGCGCCTTCGAAATCGACTGTTTTCGTAGTCAATAATTCAATTTAAACAAGTTTTTTTTAATAGACTTTAAATAAAAATATATGATAATTACGATGATTGAAGTCAAAAGAAGCTAAAAAAATAAATTATGTGACCAAAATCACTTCAAAATCTCCCAAGTTCTCGATTTACGTATGAAAAATGCAACAACGCTCTTAAGTATCCCATGTCCGTCTCCTGGTTCTAAGCTACCTCCCCACCAATTTTCAGCCAAATCTGTTCAGCCGTTGTTGAGTTATAAATAGTGTAACTAACACGACTTTCTTTTATATATATAGATAGATTTATTACTAGCTTTCGCCAGCGGCAACACACACACATCGCCGCCGTGCATGTCGGAAATTATCACATGGGAACGTATTTTTGGGATAAAATGTATCGTATGTCCTAATCGAGGTCATGGTCTACCCGTGTGCATTTTTTTTAAGTATCCTATGTCCGTCTCCTGGTTCTAAGCTACCTCCCCACCAATTTTCATCCAAATCCGTTAAGCCATTTTAGCGTGAAAGAGTAACTAACTCACTTTTTCATTACATATTAGTTAGGATAAGGATGTCATATTAGATTTGGAAATGAGCTAAATTTATGGTAACAACACCCCAAAAACTTTGATATCGATTTGATCTTCCCTTAAACGCTAAACTTCTACAAATACGTATACTCTGAAGATGTGGACTTCTGGAAAATTTGCGACCTCTTAAAGGCAGAATTCCCATCCTGTTTGGATTATGTAGAAAGATTTTATAACGCAAAACAAAAAGCCAATGAAGACGTAATCGGATTCTTCCACACATTTTAATCAGTCTTTTTTGTATAAAGCCTGACTAGCACTTGCGCGCACAATATACTAACCTGGCACACTATCCTTATCCCAAGCCCTGGGGTTGTAGACAGAGACGTCCAGGGTCTCCTGGTCAGTCAAGACGGGGTCCGCAGTGCCCACTTCTAGAGGCAGGTACCACACGTCTTCTTCTAGATATGTGTTTAGGATACGCTTCACGAAATCTTCCGATGAATTTGGTGCTGCGAAAAAAGAAGAAAAGTATTATTCAAAGTTTTACAATTCTTATCATTATATTTTATGTAGGCGTTCACGCTGCGTAAACGCATTCTCTACGCTACTCCAATGTCACCGTCATACAAACGTAATTTTGTCATAAGTACGTCCGATGAACCCTCGTCAGGGACGAAGTTCCTTCTCATGTATGATTTAAAACAAAAATAAAAATTTTCGTAACCGCCATCTTGGTTTTACATTTTGACTTCACTATCAACTTTAGCACCCTCGAAAACTAAGAAAACGACACCCATGACGAAAGCACCCTCGAAAACCATGAAAACGATACCTATGATGAAGAAATTTACAATTTTCTTAGCGTCCATCTTGGATTTTCATTTTAACAACACTATCAAACTCAAAGCATTTATTTCAAATAAACCAATTACAGGCACTTTTGAATTGTCAAGGGGTCGGTCTTGGGTCGCTTAGTCAGAAAGATGAAGATAGTGCCCATGCCCATTCCAAAGCGTAGTAGATCCCTATGGAGAAGAACGGGCAAGAAACTCCACGGACACTCTTTTAAATCAAATATTTTACAAAATATTGGTTACATCGTTCATATTGAAAATGTACATGTGAGAACAATGTAGAAAGACGTGCACGTTAAAAGCGTCCGTAATAAAAAAGATAAAAACTAAAAACAACTAAATTAAAAAATAAAAATAAGCCATGGCAGCTAAGAGACGACAAGTCCCAACTGACGGTGACCGTTCACGAACATGACGCATGGATCAGCACCAATTAGCTCAACCATTTTGAAGGGAACTTAATGACATTTGAGTGAGCATGACATACTCTCAACCGCCAGAGCTATCGACTTTAGCTTAAAACCCTCGAAAACCATGAAAACGACACCCATGATGAAAAATTTAAAAATTTTATTAGCGTCCATTTTGGATTTTCATTTTAACCACACTATCGACTTTAGCACCCCCGAAAACCATGAAAACGATACCATGATGAAACATTAGAAAATTTTCGCAGCCTCTTGGATTTTAATTTTGACCAAATTCACACTTTGTATCGATAGAGAGAGAGAGAGAGAAAAGTGTAAATTTAAAAGAAGGAAGTCGCATGGAGCCTCTACATGCGACTACGACATACCGTGTATGAACGCTTTTTCGCGTGACGATTTCTACCAGTCAACTCCTACCGCAAGCCCCGTTATAGAACATCGTTCCAAAACGTTATCTTTTTGGACGGCCGGTCTTTTCCGATCTTTCTGTGACGGCATCGCTTTCTTAAGAAACCCAAGTTTTTCGTTGGACTAATGCTAGAAGTGAATGCATCCTTTTAAGCAGTCTTCAACCCTCACCTGCCGCCATACAGTTACAGATGTACACGAGCTCGCATCCCCGCTCCTGCTGGAACAGCTCCAGCAGTCGGTCCAGCAGTAGAGAGGCGCACTCCGCCTGGCCGAGGAGGCTCAGGATCTGTTCCATGCGTTGGGAGCATGCCTCGTTGTCTAAGTGACGGAACTTGCACCAGGGGGAGCCGGTGGGAGGTGGCGAAGTTACGTCTGAAAAGAAGTAGTTTTGTTTTAGTTTTAATATAGTTCTTTCTGTTTTAAAATTGCAATCTCTAAAAACTTTTTACAAAAAAAAAAACAACCGACTTCCAAAAAAAACACTACAAAGTGAAAAATAACTTTAATTTTGGAAGTCGGTGTCTTTGGATCTGTATTTTAGTTTTTTGCCACCGACTTCCAAAATTAAAGTTATTTTTCACTTTGTAGTGTTTTTTCTGGAAGTCGGTTGTTTTTTTTTTTGTAAAAAGTTTTTATTTTTCACTTTTTAGTGGGTCAGTTTGTAATTTATCTAAGTTACAATAGCCCAATGGCAACTGCTCATCACTTTTTACAAAACATTGCTTTTCCCGATACAGGGACGTTAATTGTTGGATAACTGGAGCTCCATGGTGAAGTCATCATCACCATTATGCATTTTGACGAGCATAAATTACTTAGCAACCATATTAAAGTAATCGAATCGCAACCCGTGAAATACTTATAAATTGAGTAGTTCCGATGGCCATCTGTGGTCTTCATCATCAGTTCCACTTCACCAAATGGTGTTTTCCGAGAACAAATGCACGAGTTACTACAAAAAATACCCAAATCGCTATAGGTGTGCCTATAATATTTGAAGAGTTCCTTCGATTTCTCCAGGATCCTATCATCAGAACTGGATTTTGACAAAAATGGGACCATTTGGGAAGTATATACCCTTGCCAAAAAAAAATATTTTTTAAATCCGTTGGCAAGCGACGGAGTTATGCGCGAACAAACATAAAAAAAAAAATACAAACATCCGAATTGAGAACCTCCTCCTTTTTTAGAAGTCGGTTAAAAAAAAGAAATAAAAAATATTAAAATATTAATATTTAAAGAGGTAAAGTTGTTTGTTTCTTGTGTAAGTTGTTTGTAAAATGTAATCTGTGGAAATACTGCTCCGATTACGAAAATTATTAACCAATAGAATGCTACATTATAACTGGATGACATAGCTACTTTTAATCTCGGAAAAATGCACGGTTTCTGTGGGATAGACCACGGGGGCAAAGCGTGGGTAAAATATATATATATAGCTAAACATTGATGTGCACTTTCGCACTTTCAAAGCGTATGACGTGTAACGTTCCGCTAAGTGGCTACTTTTGCAACTCCCTGGATGCTGGCTTTTTGTTGAAATTTTACTAGAAAAGAAAGAAAATACGTTTATTTGCGGTAAACGTGACGCAAAGAATGAACACAAACACGAAAAGAGCAAGTTGGGGGAAATATGTGTCACATCCACGCAAAACGGCCATCGCTCAGCATAATGCTGCGACCCCATGCGAGACAGAGCCCCAGCGTAGTAGGTGGCGTTCTGTACCCCCATGGGAAGAAGGCTTGAGTTTATGTATGTATTATAGGATTTATAGGTAACAATTAGTGCGTTCATATTTGCTTCATTTTACTCATGTTACCTCTGTGTGCGTGTTGTGTGAGCATGGTAAGGTCGGCATGTATAGCGCATGCCTGCGCGAGCGCAGCGCACACGGCCTGCACGTTGTCTAGCACGCTCAGCGCTGACGTCAACCGCTGAGCCATCGTGTCCGCGTTCAGGACTGACACGTAGCCGTGGAGGAGGTTCAGAGACGACAGTTTGCGACTAGAGTCTGGAAACAAAGAAAGTTGTTACAATACGATTTTTACTCTATATGAGAAAAAATCTAAAAATATATTTTTTAGATAGGTTAGGCAAAAAGCAGTCGGAAAATGTTAGTTTTAGTTCATAAAATACTAATATAAATTTTAAAATTCAATTCAAAGTTTTCAGTCTTTTTAATCTGTTTACACCATGACAGTAGCCGCCATGTTATTACGTCATTACGGCTGTATAAATTAAAAATTGTCAATGTCAACTGTCAACTGATCAGCATCTAAAAAGTGTTTGTTTACTCAGCGAACTGACGTCATGATCACAGAGCAATATGGCATCCACTGCGTCCAGCGTTTTCGGGCGAAAGAAAATGTAAAATTTAAATGAATTTTTATAGCACTTATCGATTGAATAAAAATTTTGTGTTTTTTTAGTGACTTATTAGCACTATAGAATCTAATTGAGACACTTTTCAAAAATGGGTGTAATACCCTACTGTAGAGAACAGAATTTCTCGTTGATTTTGTTCACAATTACGCTTCCTTACTTTTATTATTCATAGCTAAAGGAACGTACTCACCGCGAACGTTTTGCAAACATTCGTTGCGCGAGCTTTTGCTACGCAACGAACATTCATTCGCGTAACGAACAGTTTAGTGAGTACCGGAAACCAAACACAAAAAAAAAAAAAACTAATGCTTTAGTGAGTATACCGTTCACCGTCCATTATACAAATTAACTAATTAAATTATTAATTAAATAAATTGACTTACCAATATTATTCATAACTCTCGGCAGACTATTTATAGCTGAGAAGAAGTTCTCAGAGAGCGATTCTAGAGTCTTCGACCTCGCATCGTCAGTCGCGTTCGCGAAGTATGTGCTGATTGCATTGCTGCTGTACTCAGCAACCTCCGGGTATTCGTCCTTAGCTAGCGAGATGAGTGTGTCCAATGCTAAAGGTACTGTGGATGCTAGTGCGCTGCAAATTAATCGTAATTTTAAGTGTTCATCTCCTACTAATGATTAAAATTAGTAATTATTTCACTATTACTAAAGAATCGCAACCCCAAATAAATTGAGATAAGGACAGGAGAAATATGATGTTGAAAATATATTTTTTATTGGAGGGGCGCGCTATTTTTAACCGACTTTTTAGTTTAGAAGATCCATCTATACAAACAATAAAGATTGATTGATGTTATTTTGGCATTACAAACACAGTACCATTTTATTTATCTGTATATAAGTAGATGTAGATAAAAAAAACCTGTTTATTAACATAAATTATCTCTATGTTTATCTTTAAAATACTCACATATCACATTCAAACATCAACCTAGAACAATAAATAGCGAGTTCTTTCCTCACTCTGAAATGCTCATGAGTTCTTAGAGCGACCAAATGCTGGGTGACTATTAATATTTTCTTACTGGCTACACTAAACCATTCTTCACTCCTGACGGGCAAGTTTTTGGGGTCCACTGCTGAAAAAGGAAAATGACAATAAAATATTAAATAAATGTGACGAAAATATGAATTTAAAAAAAATCGACTCGTTAACAAAACGAGAAGAAAAATTTTGAAAATAAAAATAATTTGTGTTGAAAAAGTAGTTAACATATTAAATTTTTTTTGCAAATTTTTGAACCGAAAATCACGTTACCACTTTTCAATCAACAAAAAAGTTATAAATAAAAATTAACAAAAAATTGGTATAAAAATCCAATTCAATTTATAGTTGATTTTACTAATTATATTCTCTAAAATTACTAATTACCCTTACTGCTTACTTCTATGATTTCCTTCTCTTTGAACCTATTCGCAAAGTCTTCCACGGTGATGTCGGCAGCCTGGCTCATGAACTTATTGTTCATGGCCAGACATAATATTCGATGCATTGCGTCTATTGCTATCTAGAATAAAAAAACATAACTATTCGTTTAGTTATTATACCAAGAAGTGTTTGCACGTTAAATCACACAAAATATAGGACCTCAATAGTATAACTGTGTAATTATAAGTAACATAACGCTCAGAGCGACTCAATGACGATACCACAGAATACATAATAGTACAAGTACAGAAGATTCACTCCGCAAAATCATTTAAATAAATAGCGTCTCTTGCTACGACATAGTAAAGTGCAATTCAGGTCACACAGCGTTAATTGCCTAGAGTTAAATTCACCTAGAAGTTGCCTCTCTTTCTATTGCGTAACTCTTATACCTTCTGACTAGTTACGGTTGTCTTCTTTTACGACGCGGCGCGTGAGTGAGTATCGAACTAACGTGCGCCCCGGCCAGCGCGCGGCAGCTCACACTGAATTAGCTCGACAAGTCGAGCCCGCCGCGTACTTGTAGCTTCATACCTAAAATGCGGAGTGCGCCTGGCCTGGTTATATTAATATTATTGGTAAGGCCAGGCTTCCTGACTTTTCCTTCACCGACGTCAGTGATGTCCAAGATAAACTTATAAAATACATTTGATTTTTTTTTAAATCGCATTTTTAAAGAAAAAGCATTAATTTGCACTAAATGTGACGCATAAAGAATTAGTATTTGCCCAGATTCTAAACCACAACCTTGTGCACGAAACGCGGGCTGGCACCAACTGGACATTTTTGACAGTCAAAAAAGACCAAAAATGCGGGAGTTTTGTCATGACAGGTGTCAATCTCACCACAATCACAGCATGTCCAGGGTTCTCCGTGCAATTGGCGACATCTTGCAGGGCCGACATCACGCCAGGCAGGATCAGAGACAACATGTCTACTGCCAGCTTTTCTAGGACCTTGTTTGTGATTTGGTAATCAGTAGTCAGCAGCGAGTGGGTTGCCGTGTGCGCTGTCACACATTGCAGTGCTGCTAATCTGGAAAGTGTACGAGGATCACAATACATTACATTGGTGTATAGAACGTTAAAGTACTTGGGCGTAAATATCAACTCTTTCCGCTACAAAGGGCGTAAAGATAATTTTGGGCCAAATTCACTTTTTGATGCAGTCTTCTATCTATCAGTTATCTAAGTACGACTGCATCAAAAAGTGAATTTGGCCCAAAATGGTCTTTACGCCCTTTGTAGCGGAAAGAGTCGATTATGATATATAAAGAGACTATCATACAGCACTGCTCTCGAAACGGTGAAGAAAAACATCGTGAGGAAATCAGCATGTCCTAGAACCAAAAATTCGATGACGTGTGACGTGATTGACATTGTAGCCCACTCTTATAGAAAGAGGAGGCCGGTGTCCCAGAAGTGGGAAAATTAAAGGCTGATTATGTATGTTATGTATCATACAGGTGAGTGACGGAGCCAACCAAACTTTTTCTTATACTCGATGTGCCGTATTTACGCCATTATATTGCATGGTATTGTTTTTGGCTTTATTCATGGCTAAAGGCAAAAGTAGACACTGGCTATCTCTGATCTAATATGGAGACGGAAACACAGTTTCATTATGTACAGTCAACAAAAGAATTAGGGATACAGGATGAAAACCAGAGCCCTACAATACTTTACAAATCTACAATGCTGCAACATTGTTAAATTGTAGGAAAAAGTTGCGTATCACAGAAGTCACAAATATGAATAGATAAAACAATCTACAAGTTAATACAATTTACAAACTGGTAAGGTTTTTCCGTTTAGGCTACGTACGCACTGACAGGTGACTACCAAGTCACTTGTAATATTTACAAATTTGTAAATGTAATTGTAAAGTTTTGTAATATAGAGCCCTGGCTTAATTTCTTCCTATATAGCAAAAACAAATGATCTGCCGGTCCGTTTTGTAAAAATCTCACCATAAAAACGCTACGTACGCACTGACAGGTGACTACCAAGTCACCTGTCGGTACAGACACTTGTAATATTTACAAATTTGTAAATTGTAATTGTAAAGTTTTGTAATATAGAGCCCTGGCTTAATTTCTTCCTATATAGCAAAAACAAATGATCTGCCGGACCGTTTTGTAAAAATCTCACCATAAAAACGCTACGTACGCACTGACAGGTGACTACCAAGTCACCTGTCGGTACAGACACTTGTAATATTTACAAATTTGTAAATGTAATTGTAAAGTTTTGTAATATAGAGCCCTGGCTTAATTTCTTCCTATATAGCAAAAACAAATGATCTGCCGGTCCGTTTTGTAAAAATCTCACCATAAAAACGCTACGTACGCACTGACAGGTGACTACCTGTCGGTACAGACACTTGTAATATTTACAAATTTGTAAATTGTAATTGTAAAGTTTTGTAATACAGAGCCCTGGCTTAATTTCTTCCTAAATAGCAAAAACAAATGATCTGCCGGACCGTTTTGTAAAAATCTCACCATAAAAACTTAGGTAGAATGACAGCTCGCTTGTCATTCTATCTGATGATCCTAGTCGCTGCTCTCAATAGTGTCAATCCCTATAGACTGACAGTATTGACAGCCTCACTTCACCTAAGTTTTCACGGTAAGATTTTCACAGAATAAATCGGCTGCTTTGAGACAACCCACCTGAGTGACCTAAGTCTCTCCATCTTGGCGATATGCACGCACACGTAGACTGCCTTCCCCATCAGAGGCACGTGAGCCTTCATCATCATCTCTCTAAACTTGGCACTGACGTTAAGAAGTAACGTTGTCAGGCATGTCATCACACTGTATTTCAGTTCTTCGGGCACCTCTGCAACTGAAAATTTAAGGAATATTTTTAGGGATAAGTACAATTAGACATTATTGTAATCACTCATAGACTGTTTGTCTTGTCTGTCTGTCTTCAAAAGATCGCTTTCAGCAATAAGACCACCCATTGCGTCACCAAAATATTTATATCTGTAATTTACATGACAAAGAGTATTCTGTTCTATTCTGACAGATTATTGTATTATTTATCTGGTTGCATAGTGCAAGTATTCTGATGCTGTAAAACAGGCTAGAACAAGCACAATAACTTTTAAGTTATTTTTTCAGTTCTCTTTATACTGTATTTCACCATAACTATGTTTCGAAGTGATAAGGGTTTGGAATCCTTTTAGGATCACTTCGTCATCCGTCTGTCCAGACCCTTTTCATCAGGAACGCGTGGAGGTATCAAGTTGAAATTAATACCAAATAAGCAGGTTTATGGCCCCTTAAGAGTTCTAAAAAATTCAAGCGTCTAAGTCAACGTAATAAAAAATACGGCCATTTATGCGACATATTTTGATACTCGCAAGTAAATCAAAACCTAGAGGCTACTTCCCATGTGTTGAAATATGTTGTGTTGAAATTGAATTGTGTTCTGTGTTGAAAGTCTGTCTAAGGGTTCCATTTAAAAAAAAAAAAAAAAAGGAACTCTTTTAAAGACTCCCTCAAAAGATTTAGACTTACGTCTAAGTAAGTAAGGTACGGAACCCTAAAAACGTAGGAAAATATGAAGTTCGCGTTCTAGCTTCGTGCATCCTCCTTAGCCTAACCCTTCGCTATTTCATATTATAAAAAACACAAGGTCAAGAAAAGTCTCAACTAAGAATAATTATTTAGTAAAAACTGCAACATCTAAGAAATTATAATTGCAACTAGACATACACATAACACACATAAATATTGGCAACTAGACAATCAAGAACTAAACAAATACATATTGATCCATTGACCTCAGTTGACTTCAAAGATTGCCAGGCAAGATAAATACTCTTGTATTTACACACACAATATGTATGTTTTTCATTCAACCTCAGGTCATTGTGACTGTATTTTAGATCTCTTACTAATTTAATAAGGAATGTAAACATAATAAGGACTTTTAAAGAAGTTTTTAAACTAAATTCAGATGAGTAGTTTAGGTAAAAGTTCAGAATGTTCTGAATCATTAAATGGATAGCAATAATTTCATCATTCTGCTGCTCTTATAACCCCTCTCTCCTTCCCCTTCTCCTCTCTCTCTTCCTCTGCGCTTATATTCCTGCTTTTATCTTCTTCTGCTTTATTTGGTGTCAGCACAACATGTCTTTTCTTCCATACTTCTCTGTTAGTCGTCTCGGTAGTCACTCCCTATCTAGCCTAAATAGCCGTACACAGTCCATCCATAGTTTCTTTGGTCTTCCCCTACTCGTATAGCCATCCGCATTCATACTTAAAACTTTCCTGACGCCATTTACTTCATTCCTCCGCATCACATGCCCATAGCATGACAACCGATTTCCACACAAATTTTCAGTCACTGGTGTCATTTTCAGACTTCCTTTTATATACTGATTTCTTATTCTATCCATTCGCGTAACACCAGGCCAGGCGCGCTCCACATTTTAGGTATGAAGCTACAAGTACGCGGCGGGCTCGACTTGTTGGGCTAATTTAGTGTGGGCTGCCGCGCGCCGGCCGGGGCGCACGTTAGTTCGATACTCACTCACGCGCCGCGTCGTAAAAGAAGACAACCTTATCGAGTCAGAAGGTATAAGAGTTACGCGATAGAAAGAGAAGCAACTTGTAGGTGAATATAACTGCCGGTAATTAGCGTTGTGCGACCTGAATTGCACTTTATTGTGTCGTAGCAAAGAGTCGCTATTTATTTAAATGATTTTGCGGAGTGAATCTTCTGCACTTGTACTATTATGTATTCTATGGTAACACCAGACATTCTCACCTCAGCTGCATGTCATTGCCTTTCATTCATTCCTTTTGTGGCCCAACATTCTGATCGGATTCGGATATTTATCCAAAGTAGCCGATAACAACCTATACACAACGGGTGACTCCCGGTCGTTTATCCGACTGCAAGCTAAAAAGCTTGGTTATGTTTTTGAGACTAAATTATTTCATTTCTAACTTTACTGAAAATGTTGTTTGTTGTCTACAAGGACTCTAATATTCTAATGTCTAGGCTACACCAACGGGAAACGCCGTTGATTATCGCGATGATGGACGTAGGCCGTAGGTGTAGCCACAACTTATCGCGATAATTTTACAACGGCATTCATATTGCCGATTGACGTGGCGATAACTTGGTGGCGGCGTTCAAGAGTGGCCACTCGATTTACCGCAATGTTTAAATAGCGATGATGGGCATTGACGTTGACGTTGGTGTGGCCCCAACATTACTGAAATAAAATTAAGAATTTTGATACTTACCTTGTTAGTAATAAACTACATTAATTCAACTTGAAAACCCGTTTGAAGTTTTTTATCTATACACCCGTGGGTCTCTATTTGCCACGTGTCGTGCATCGTGCTGTACTTGCGTTGCGGCCTGTTGCGGCTACAGTATGCGCTTGGACTTAGCCTATAGCGACGGGGCTTATGATACGCGTAGTTTTGCCAGTCAAGATAAGGCCATTTTTAGGGCTCCATACCCGAAGGGTGCCAAATGGAACTAACGGAACTATTCCGTGGGAAGGTTTTCTTCACTATTGTAATCAATATACACAATACTATCTCCCATTGAAGCCGTGGCAGATATTTATATACGTATAGGTATAATTATTAACAACAAATAATAAAAATAAAATAAAGTTAAAAATTAAAGTATTTTATTTAAACTGAAGTATTTTTTTTTTAATATGTAGTGTTAAATATTGTGTGGTGGTACAGAACCCTTTGTGTGTTAGTCCGACTCGAGTTGGCCGGTTTTTATTTTGTTTAAATTAGTACCTTTCAAATCAAATTACAATTGGTAGCTTCATAAATGGCATTATGAATATTAGCTTTTCAAATAGCTTGGATGAAATGGTTTCTTTTTTTTTAACCAACTTCAGAAAAGGAGGTTATGTGTTAGGAGGGTTTAAAAAAATATTCTATTTATAAGTGGTGCAAAACGTATGAGATGTGTTTCTTACTCATTCCTGGCCTCTTGTGATCAAACACAATCTGCAGCAGTCCTATTTCTATCTTCATGCACATCTCGAAGCTGTTTATGACCACCCTATTCAGCAGCGCCCCCATGCAGTCCACCAGCTTCTGCTGTACATCATGTTTGTTCCTGAAATTTATTAATATTTTATCAATCAAGTGAAACTTGTTCAAGGCTGTACATTTTGAAAGTTGGCTACTGGTTGGTTGGTACTTAATATAAATGATTATTTAAAGTAGTGCAACAAATTAATGTGAAACAACATGTTTTTTGTTGATCTGAGATGTACACATTTTTTATGCTGTGATTGCCATCAATGCAGTGTACCTACACGGGCTTCCAGCGCGGTCCTGGTGCGGCAGCAGTGTGGTGCATGTGTGATATTAATTTGTGTACACAAACATGCGGTCCGGCACCGGTGCAGTAACCGGTGTCTTGTACATGAAGCCTTAGGATTTTATTGTGTTCTCCAAAATGTCTCGGCATTAATCTGGAGCCCGGACTGGTGATCAGGTTATGGCAATAAGCTTGTGGGATTACGTGGGACTTGAATCATAACTGGCTGGAATTCAGTTGTTGCAACCAAAGTTTATTTTTGTGTTTGGTCTTAGCTAAAATTTGTATTATTTTTAATAATTAGTTTTTTTGCTTACTCAGTTTCACTTGACTTCAAGTGTGTGATGAGTGGGAACAGTAAGTACTGCTGTAACTCCTGGACAACTTCTCCTTTTAAATCTGATACGCGATCATGAAAGTCATCAATGCTATCCTTCGTAGGACACACCATGAGGACATCGCACACGGGTTTAATGCGCGAAAACGTTTCTTTTCTATCGCCATTCATCTTGTTTGCATTATACGCCTATCACTGCAGGTAAATCCTCTATAACAAGTCCGCAGAAATACTAAAAAGGTTCCACAATAAATGTTTGGTTTGTTATTTAGAAAAAAAAACGGAGAAACTTGAGTTATTTAATTTAGAATATCAAAATATTCGCGCAGAAAATAACAAACCAAATGCCAAATTCTTTCTTGTGCTTTTTGACATTTTTTGACTTGACAATTTGACATCTTATTCATTTGACATTTTTACATGACTCGCCTTTTTACCTCTTTTTACCTTAGAGCATTTAACCTATGGAGATGGCATAGCTGAGCGAACCCCTCTGCCAAAGTCGACTGGCCATATGGCCATGCACGTTATATAAAACTAATTCATTTGGCGACAGCTGTCATTGTGTATCGTATTGTGTCGCAAGAAAGTGCTCCCAAAAAATGGTGAATTATGCAGTTTCCTCGTGCGAAAAGCGATCTGCCACTTCAAATTTGCGAAACCATGGTGTTTCTTACCACATGTTAGTATAAATAATACATTCAAATACTTTTATTTAAGTACAATGTCGAAATAATCGTTGTTGACATTACGATAGAAAAATACAGTGGTACGTTGGTAGCGCAAACGTAGTACAGGAAGGAATTAAAGGAATTTGCATAGTGCAGGGACAACGTGAATGGATGATTGATACAATAAATGATTTTTTCAGTCAGTATGTTCAGTAAACATAGTTCAGTTTTTTTTTTGTGAATGTATCTGGATAAGTCAGGTTGAAATTAAAAAAAATATTATTTATAAAATATTAATTTCAGTTCTTTGTGAGTCGATTTAAATTCTTTTCTTTTGTAGGCTTAGGCTATTAAAAAATAACAGTTAGTTCGTTTCGAATGTGAGTTTTTGCAGCTCATGCAATTTGAAAAAAAATTAATCCGCGGTGGAATAATTTAATAATTATTCCACCGCTTTCAAACCCCAAACCGCTCAAAAATATAATTACCGATAAGGTTATTATACTTCCGCCGCTTGAGGTTTTCCGCAGCTGCAGCAGCAGTGTCAGCACAGCACGCCGAGCCAGGAAGATGGGATGGCGCAAGAGTATCGACACACGTAGCGTCCCACACTAAAGGCCTTCCCACCTTCCATGGAAATAATGACATGCCGTCCTGTCTCTTGCCATCGTCGCGTGCCAAGCCATTGGGTTCTAATACAGCTGGAACGCCGACGGTGACAAGGGCTCGTCGGATGATGTCATTGATGTTAGCGTGCCGCGCTTAGCAACCCGCAATTCGGCTGCAAGACAGGCCGTGGTGTCCGAGGCTGTTGACAACTTCGCCACAGTGACAGCGGTGAGGAGATAATAATAAAATTTCGTATATATCTGTCTCACTTCCACGCTTCGCACTATAATCATGGCAACGTCTAGATGTTTAATGTCATTGAAGTAGACTATGGCTATGAAGCCACTATGAACTAGCCCATGGCTATGAAGCCGCTATGAACTAGACTATGGCTATGAAACACCCGCATGTTTTCCTACTAAAATATCAAACACCTCATTTAGTTTATTTAATTAGTTAGCTAGTAAACACCGAACTCAAATAGTTGTAAAAAAAAGAAACCGAACGGGTAAAAGACGTGTATTTATTAGTATTTATTCTTTTGCCAGTTATCTATCCCTTGTGTTGCACCTACCATGTTTTGTCTCTGCATCACCCTAAGGTTGACTGGTAGAAAATGCCTCAGGCATTAAGTTCGCCTTTGTACAGTATTTTTTTACTTGTGCATAAAGTTTTAATAAATAATAAATAAATAAAAATAAAAGTGTTATTTTTAACGAAATAATAAAATTGGCTGTGTTGTTTTATTATTTATATTCTACACTTCCTACTTTTTTGACACGTATACCTACAATAAGCCCGCATTATATAACGGGGCTCAGTATGTATCCCGAATTGCCGACCCTAAATGCAGAATGATAGGGAAAGGCACTGCAGTGCGATTCTGTAACCATCTCACCGTGAAAACTTAGGTGAAGTGAGCGTGGAGTGAGCTGTCAATAGTGTCAATTCCTAGCAAAAACAAACTCACTTCACCTAAGTTTTCACGGTGAGATTTTTACTGAATCGACCGGCTGGTCCAGCAATATGTTATTTGAAAAAATATTTGACTCTATAAATAAATACAATCGTTCTTTTTCCAAAGCACTATAAATTTTTTGGTCATTACCGGCTACCTACGTAGTTTCGCAGGCATTAATCATATTGCGTATTTTTGTGTAGGTACACACGACTACACATCAAGCTATATACATTTCCAGTTTACACTGATCTCTAATTATAAGGAAATCCTATACAATGCGAGATCAGCTTATACTGGAAATATACAGGGTTATTGGTAAAACACCAGCAACCTCTTAAAGGGTCATTGTATTCATCATTATGAACAAGTTTTACTATGGGCCCAAACACGAAATCGCGAAAAAAAATCAGCTGTTCAGTACATTTTTATCTACATCAAACTCGTCAAAATGTAGGGAGCAGCTGATTTTTTTTCGCGATTTCAGGTTTGGTCCCTCATTAAAAGTTGTTCATAATGATGAGTACAATGATCCCTAAAGAGGTTGCTGGTGTTTTACCGCTATACAGGGTGTATAGCGTGATCTGCAGCCGTGCGTATACATACAAGAAATTAAAATTAATGAACATTTATTCATTCATTCATGTAATGAAATATCACTCATTGTTTGTGTCACATCACTAGCACTGTCAAATTTTCGTAGTGTGCTGTATGTGTTTTCCTCGCCCCCCGCATAAAGTGGCAGAAAATGTTGTTCGGTGATTCGCTGCTTGCCATCTCCATAGTTAAATGCTCTAAGCTTTTTACCCATTGCAGAATGAAAATAATCGACTAAAGATCCCACTGTAAAAAAACATCGTAGGTCGCCTTAGAGCATTTAACCTATGCTATAAGTACTTAGAGCATTTAACCTATGGAGATGGCATAGCTGAGCGAACCCCTCTGCCAAAGTCAATTGGCCATATGGCCATGCACGTTATATAAAACTATTTCATTCGCCGACTGCTGTCCAAAGAGTAAAGTAAGTATAGAGAGAAAGAGTGGCAACTCTGTGGTAAAATTTGCATGTATGGAAAGTGCTGCCACCTTATGTTTGGTGGGTGAACTAAGGGTCTAATGTATACACCTACCTATGCATACTGAGTAGGTACTCATAGTATGCATACCAGCTATAGGTAGGTACCTATCTATATAACTCTCGTACGAGTTTGTAAATTATGGGCAATCGGGGATATAATATAATTTTAAAAAACACGTATGCAGTTCAGGAAAATGTCAGTTTATTATTACCAATCAATCAGTCTTGAATGTGGGATCAAAATGGTGATCACTGCTTTTGTTCTTAAAATCTTCATACAATCACTTTCTCTAACCTCGCCGCCAACAGCCGCTATCCAAGCAGCGAACAAATCGGGCCTCGTAGTGGTTGTCAGGGTTTGGGAACCGGAGAAGAAGTAGGTACACCGTATGCCACTGAAATTGGAATGAAATTAATGAATAGCAGAATAAAACTTTTTCTTACTTTTATTAAAGGTACGGTACGGTAGTAAACACTTACATAAAGCATCACAGCCAAAAATACAATATCTTCTTGGGGGTTCACTCATTCTTGGGAGTTCGTTCAAAACAACTAATGTGAACATTGCTAACGAAAAACAAAGTATAACAATAATAGGAATAATAACAAAACTCAAACAGTAACATGAAACAATTTTTACAGAATTAACTGAGATAAACTCGAGAAGCGCATCAACAACGTCGGGAACGAGTTGACAATACTACTTAATCTGTGGAGTTGACAATTGCCGAAAATCCCACAGATTAGATAGCTAGAAAATCTGAAATGTTTTTATGACAAGCCAGACAAGATGGCTGCCAAGTTTTGTTATCACACCAAACTCCAGATGTCGCTGTCATCTATGGAAATTGATGACAGTGTTAAGTGTGCCCCGGTGCTGTCATTGTGTATCGCATTGTGTCGCAAGAAAGTGCTCCCAAAAAATGGTTAATTGTGCAGTTTCCTCGTGCAAAAAGCGATCTGCCACTTCAAATTTGCGAAACCATGGTGTTTCTTACCACATGTTAGTATAAATTATAAATTCAAATAGTTTTATTTAAGTATAATGTCGAAATAATCGTTGTTGACATTACGATAGAAAAATACAGTGGTACGTTGGTAGCTCAAACGTAGTACACGCCAGCGGGGGCACACTTAACACTGTCATCAATTTCCATAGATGACAGCGACATCTGGAGTTTGGTGTGATAACAAAACTTGGCAGCCATCTTGTCTTGCTTGTCATAAAAACATTTCAGATTTTCTAGCTATACAACGTGTAATGCTAAATGCGCAAAACCTCTTAAGGGGTCATTGTACTCATCATTATGAACAACTTTTACTATGGGGCCAAACCTGAAATCGCGAAAAAAAAATCAGCTGTTCAGTACATTTTGACGAAATTTGCGAACATAAATGTACTGAACAGCTGATTTTTTTTTCGCGATTTCAGGTTTGGTCCCATAGTAAAAGTTGTTCATAATGATGAGTACAATGACCCCTTAAGAGGTTTTGCGCATTTAGCATTACACGTTGTATAGGGTGACTGGTAATTAGTGACCGATACCTAAACACATGATTGTGCTCATGATAACAAACAACTTTTACTATGGGACCAAACCTGAAATCGCGAAAAAAAAATCAGCTGCCCCATACATTCATGTTCGCATAACTCGTCAAAATGTAGGGAGCAGCTGATTTTTTTTTCGCGATTTCAGGTTTGGACCCATAGTAAAAGTTGTTTGTTATCATGAGCACAATCATGTGTTTAGGTATCGGTCACTAATTACCAGTCACCCTATATAATCTGTGGGATTTTCGGCAATTGTCAACTCGTTCCCGGCCCGACGTTGTTGATGCGCTTTTCGAGTAATTTATCTCAGCTAATTCTGCTTGTTACTGTTATTTGTTTTGTTGAGTTTTGTTTTTATTCCTATTATTGTTATACATACTTTGTTTTCCGTTAGCAATGTTCATTTGTCAAATTAGTTGTTTTGAACGAACTCCCAAGAATGAGTGAACCCCCAAGAAGATATTGTATTTTTGGCTGTGATGCTTTATGTAAGTGTTTACTATCGTACCGTAAACCTTTAATAAAAGTAAGAAAAAGTTTTATTTAGCCTTATTCTGCTAGGTATTCATTAATTTCATTCCAATTTCAGTGGCATACGGTGTACCTACCTCTTCACCGGTTCCCAAACCCTGACAACCACTACGAAGCCCGATTTGTTCGCTGCTTGGATAGCGGCTGTTGGCGGCGAGGTTAGAAAAAGTGATTGTATGAAGATTTTAAGAACAAAAGCAGTGATCACCATTTTATCCCACATTCAAGACGGATTGATTGGTAATAATAAACGGACATTTTCCTGAACTGCATACGTGTTTTTTAAAATTATATTATATCCCCGATTGCCCATAATTTACAAACTCGTACGAGAGTTATATAGATAGGTACCTACTTATAGCTGGTATGCATACTATGAGTACCTACTCAGTATGCATAGGTAGGTGTATACATTAGACCCTTAGTTCACCCACCAAACGTAAGGTGGCAGCACTTTCCATACATGCAAATTTTACCACAGAGTTGCCACTCTTTCTCTCTATACTTACTTTACTCTTTGGTACACGCACACGGTAATACAAGTAGGAATTTGCATAGTGCAGGGACAACGTGAATGATTGATAAAATAAATGATTTTTTCAGTCAGTATGTTCAGTAACCAGTTTTTTTTTTATAATGTATCTGGATAAGTCAGGTTGAAATAAAAAAAAAATATATGTATTATAAAATATTAATTTCAGTTTTTTGTGAGTCGATTTATATTCTTTTCTTTTGTAGTTTTAGGCTAATAAAAAATAACAGTTTGTTCGTTTCGATTGTGAGTTTTTGCAGCTCATGCAATTTGAAAAAAAAATAATCAGCAGTGGAATAATTTAATAACTATTCCACCGCGGACCGTAGGCAGTGGATACTTACTAGTAGGTTTTTTCAAGGCTGTTATGAAAACGTAGTACGTACACAATCAAATTAATAGACATGATTTTCGTTTGATTCTGTTGGCACTTATTTAAACTGATTACTTTTATTCTATATTTTTCTTCAACAGATTTCCAAAAGATCCTGTACTATGACAAAAATGGAGGATATTTTGCGGTAATACAGAAACTTGGGGACCCACGCGTACTAGTGCAATCTGTTTAGAACATTTTATGTCGTGTAATTTTAAACAACTTGCAAATAATAGAAGGAAACTAATTGAGGGTACGATACCCACTTTAAAAAACATTCTTGGCACGGAAGAACCGCCTGCAAAATTAAAGATTTTAGTATGACCGTTTTATTATTGGCAACACTTCTGAAATGTCAGAATTCCGTCGAATTAAAAATCAGACTGTAGTCGTCATTATTCAGACATATGAATATGAACTAACGATGGCTTTGGCTATGAAGCCACACCCGCATGTTTTTCTACTAAAAGATCAAACACATCATTTAGTTTATTTAATTACTTAGCTAGGAAACACCGATCTCAGATAGTTCTAAAAAACAAAAAATGGACGTGTAAAAGTGTTATTTTTAACAAAATAATAAAATTGGCTGTGTTATTTTATTATTTATATTCTACCCTTCCCAACTTTTGACACGTATACCTACGTTAAGCCCGCATTATAAAACGGGGCTCAAGTATGTATCCTGAATTGCGGCTCCGAAACTTCACATTGGTGAATCACTTGGGTTAGGTTAGAACAGTGACCCTTAACGCGTAGCTAGTATATAAAATCGCCGGGTGCGTTTGTACAGTGGTTCCCGAATTTCTAAATGCAGAATGATAGGGAAGGTCCAGCAATATCAATAATGTTATTTGAAAAAAATATTTGATTAAAAAAATAAATACAATCGTTCTTTTTCTAAAGCACTATTAATTGTTTTGTCATTACTGGCTACCTACGTAGTTTCGCAGGCATAAGGGCCCTCGCCCACGGCGACTTTTTGTAGCGATGCTGTCGCGCGTTTACGAAATGCGCGACTGCATCGCTACTAACGCGCGTTAGTCGCATTTGCAACGCGCTACAGAAGCGATGCCAACGCGCTACTAACGCGCTACAGTATCGCGACTGTATCGATGCAAACGCGCGACCGTGTCGGACGACATCGGGGAGAGAACAGAGGGAGGGTGGCGCGTGAGTGGAGAACCGAGCTTTCGTTGCCTACGCTTCGGCTGCTTACGTAAAAGCAGCACCAAAGACAACGTGACTAATGTTGTCTCAACGAAGTCCATCTTGCAACTGTAGCGATCGCAGGTATTTTTGTGCCGTTACTGAATCGCGTTTGCATCGCGACAGAAGCGCGCCAGTATCGCGTTTGCATCGCGACAGAAGCGCGCCAGTATCGCGTTTGCATCGCGACTGAATCTGGGCCCGTGGGCGAGGGCACACAGCTAGCGACCGCTTCGCGACTGTATCGATGCGGACGCGCGACAGCATCGCTACAAAAAGTCGCCATGGGCGAGTTCTCTTAATCATATTGCGTATTTTTGTGTATAGACGCCAGCACGTCAAGCTACTACAATCTTTACAAATCTAAAGTATTAGGTTCAAGGTTGATTGGGAAAATTTGACAGTTTCGGGTGGCTTGACCTGTACATACAAGAAAATAAAACGAATGAACATTTTATTTATTCATTCATTCATGTAATGAAATAGCAGGTTAAGCTACGCTTGCCGGGGTTGGTCAGTGAATGAGTGACCATCTTTACATACCGAGACTCCTCCGTGCCTCGGAAAGCACGTTGAGCCGTTGGTCGCGGCTGTCATTCGTGGTTCTTTGACAGTCGTTACGGGTCATCAGAAGCCCGAAAGTCTGACAACCAGTCTTACCAATGGGTATCGTATTACCAAGTAACTGGGTTGTGGAGGTCAGATACGCTAGTCGCTCCATGTAAAATACTGGTATTCAGGTGCATCCGGTTGGACTGGAAGCCGACCCCAACATAGTTGGGAAAAGGCTAGACAGATTGATTTTTGATTCATGTAATGAAATACCACTGATTGTTTGTGTCCCATCACTAGCACTTTGTGTTTGTTGTCATAGGACAGTTGCGTAGATACGCACAAATTTGTCAATGTATATGTGTTTTTTTAACCGACTTCCAAAAGGAGGAGGTTCTCAATTCGTCGGAATATATATTTTTTTTTTTTTTTTGTTCGAAAGGGTATACTTCCCAAGTGGTCATATGATCATCAAATCAGGATCTGATGATGGGATCCCATGGAAATCGAGGGAAACCCTCAAATTTTATGGGCACACCTATATCGATTTCGGTATTTTTTATAGTAACTCGTGCATTTACTCTCGGAAAGTACCATTCGGTGAACTGGAACTGATGATGAAGACCACAGAGGGCCATCGGAAATACTCAATTATATCTAAGTATATAACAGGTTGCGATTCGATTACTTTAATATGGTTTATGCTCGTCAAAATAATGGTAATGGTGACTTCACCATGAGCTCCATTTCTCCTGGTTCTTACTAGGAGAACTCCTCAACAATTAACGTCCCTGCATCGGGAAAAGCAACATTTTGTAAAACGTGATGAGCAGTTGACATTGGGTTATTGTAACTTAGATAAATTACAAACTGAACCACTAAAAAGTGAAAAATAAAAACTTTTTTACAAAAACAAAAACCGACTTCCAAAAAAAACACTACAAAGTGAAAAATAACTTTAATTTCGGAAGTCGGTGGCAAAAAACTAAAATACAGATCCAAAGACACCGACTTCCGAAATTAAAGTTATTTTTCACTTTGTAGTGTTTTTTTTGGAAGTCGGTTTTTGTTTTTGTAAAAAAGTTTTTATTATTGTGTGGCTATTATTCTTTCGTGTGCGTTCGTAGCAATACGAAGCATGTATCTGTGTGTGGTTGTCAAATTTTAGTAGTGTGCTGTATGTGTTTTCCTCGCCTCCCGCATAAAGTGGCAGAAAATGTTGTTCGGTGATTCGCTGCTTGCCATCTCCATAGGTTAAATGCTCTAAGTATAAGTAGGTCGCAAAAAATTTCACTGTAGGCTGTAGGTATTATAATACAGATTTTTTAGGATAGGGGAAAGTCGGGCAAAGCTAATTGTAGATGGCGTGATCAAGCTTTAAAGGTACCGTAAGGCCTGTTATCAAAGACATTTCGTTAATATTTCATGAGTTTGGTTTTTTGGTACACTAATTCATTATTTTCGGTTATTTCAATTCAAGTATTTGAGTTGCCGGAATTTTTAAAACCAGTAAATGTTTCCTCGTAATCATTTTCTTCCAAATGTTTGGAACTCTGTTCTTTTAAATCTTTACGAATAGCTTTAATCCACCATATTTTAATTTTAGAGGGAAACGGTGGACTCCAATTTCGGAGTATTTAGGAACACAACAACTCGTCATTTTCGCAAAAATAAAATAAAACCAAGTCACCCCTTGTATTTTTGGCTTGTGTTGGAAACTAGCTATGACAGCGCCATTTTGACAGTTGTCTTCCCGGGGGAACACCAATAGCTATCTCCCTAAATTAAAGATCCCTGTCCCAACTAACTTTCCATTCCTATTAACACATTCTTCTCCAAAGCTCTTCCAGGCTTTGATGTTTTTTATCCGTGTCAATGACATCAAATTATGATGATTTTTGTGTGGTTTGTGGTCGTCTATGTATTTATATCGATTTATATAATATAATTAACAATATTCTTTATTTGTTTGTTTCAGTGTACTAATATTTGTCAACAATTCAATTCAATGTGTTTTTTTTTTTTTTTTTTTTTTTTCTTTTTCTCGGCACGTTTTCTCACAACACATCTGACATTGGCAGAATGGGGTTGGCTACTGTCAAAGTGGCGCTAGCATAGCTTTAACCAAAATTATATTCATTTGTATGAAGTATTTGTTTGTTTAAGATTTTACAAAATGCCTAAGAAATGTGAAGTGCCTTAATGCAAAGAAATAGGACCACACCAATTTCCGATAGCTGTAGAATTAAAAATAAAAGGTTAAAAAAAGTAATAAAAAAAGTGGTCTAATTCGGCTTTTTGTAGTATTGTATAATTGGCGAAAAGAATTATGAAATGTATACTTCCTACAAACAAACCCATTTCATAAACAAAATAGCTTGATGTATAATTTTAAGAGTATACCTTTCAATAAGGTCTGCTTTACTTCCTTGTAAAGAAGCACCTCGTTTTTTTCAGTTCAGCCTTTAGCTCGCTTATTCTTCATGTTGAGTACATGTTTATCTTATCATCCATCCCGGTATTTTGATGAAAAAATTTACAAAACCGAACACACAAATTGAGTAAACAAATGTGACAGGTGAAAGCTATGCTAGCGTCATCTGCCAAAAGTTTTAAGGAGCCAACCCCATTGTCGACATCGGCACCATTGCCATAGAGAAAAATAGAATAGAATAGAGGAAGAAATCGCAAAGCTAGGAACAGGTGGCGCTATTATCGCTCGACTCATAACATCGCACTGTCATTTTTATCTCTCAGTATTTCTAAAATAAAAGAGGAAACATTAAAATGTATGTCTAAATATTCAGAATTTTATAAAATCTATACGGACGGATCAAAAGACGGAGATCATAAAGGATGCGCATTTTATGACGAACAAACTGAAAGTTTTATGAAATTTAAAATCTCCTCTAATGTGTCTATCATGGTTGTCGAACTCATAGCCATTTCTGAAGCGTTATCATATATTGAATCCCTGAATCAAGGCAAATACGTTATTTATACAGACTCAAAGAGTTCCATTCAACATCTGGCTCGATGCACCTCGACTTTTCAAGGTAGACCGATAGCCTACAATACATAAAATCAATTTTAAAACTAAAACCTCAGGGTAAACAAATAATAATTCAGTGGATTCCGTCCCATATAGGCATATATGGTAATGACAGGGTAGATTATTTGGCAAAACAAGCATGTTCGGAGGGCACAGATTTTGCAGCTAATTCACATTACACGGACTACATTCCGGTTCTAAAAAATATATGTTTACAAAATTGGAAAGACTACTTTGATCTTCGTTCCAGGAAAAAAGGTATTTGGAATAAAACAATCCATTCACAACCTTCATATTCACCTTGGATTGATAGGTAAGTGTTTTGTTACCAGGGAGGACTTAACCATATTATTAAGGCTTCGTTCAGAACATATGCCTCTCAATAAATTCGGTTTTATGATGAAAAAGTTAACATCACCCGTTTGCAATACGTGTAACGAAGATGAAGACACGTATCATATTTTGATGAGATGTGTCCGGAATCAATCGCTCAGAACACAAATTGGCGCGCATAACATAAATATATCAATCCCGTTTTCGGATAATATAATTCCCATGGTAAATATGGTTAAGTTCGCTTTGAAGAACAGACCCAGAACCTAGCTGTAAAATGTTCTTATTTTAATTAAGCCTTTGTATACCTACAGAGTGTCATATTCGCATTTAGAGAAAAAGCTCAATAAATAAAGAAGAAAAAAAAAACAATAAAATTATAACATAAACTAGCGTGTGTTTTTTGTTGATACAACAAACAATGTATTCAACGTGGACCTTAGTTAAAACCTGAACTGAAGAACCGAGGAGCTTCACTAAGAGGCCGAAAAGCGGGTCTGGTCAGCAGGTATTTACAGCCTATTTTCTTGTTAATAATTGAAGAAAATAACCCAATTTTATACATATCAACATGTCGTTCACTAGTTATTTGTATTTAGTAATTACAAACTTTTACGTACTTACACAGTAGTTTTATAAAGTAATCGATGTTTCATGAGCTACGAACGTAACCTAGAAATTAAATCTGAATTTTAATTAAATCTTGTAGAATGGAATCATTTGATTGTAATTTGATTGTATTTTGACTGCTGATACCATTGATACTAAGATGGACGTGAACATATCCTCGAATTTTCGAAAGCTGTAAAATTGCGTATCCTAATCACCCTTTCCCATATTTTTTTAATCGTAAGTCTTTAGGAAATGAATGATTTCCATTGTTATTACAACAGATTACGTGCAAATGTAGCATTTTTTTGCCAGATGCCATCCAATGGTTTTTGTCAACAAGTTTTGTATGTGATTTGACAGGTAATGTCATTTTCAGTGAGTCAAGCGTTACCAGTGACACCTCGCGGAAAAAGTTGTCAGTTTTCTTCCCCATTGGGTGTAACACCAAGTTTGCAGCTTCGAAAGACCTATTGTGCAGCACAGCAGGTTTTTCGAAGCTGCAACTCATTCAGCACAGCCTGTGCTGAATGAGTGGTACAGACGCCAGCAGGTCAAGCCACCCGAAACTGTCAAATTTTCCCAATCAACCTTGAACCTAATGCATGAAAATCTATTAAAGTTTGACAGATTGTAGTAGCTTTATGTGCTGGCGTCTGTACTTAATAGAAAATTCTCGAAACTTTCAGAATTCTTTCAGTTTTTGGCTCAGAGTTTGTAAAAGGTGCGTCCCACGGATTTGTTTGTGTCTATGTGCGGTAGTCACCGTCACGACAGCGATGCGGAAGAATTTTATTTTTTGGAAATGTCGGATTGATGCGTTCACAAACTAGAGTCTGTGAAATGTGGATGTATGGCACGATGCCTCGCATACCGAGTTGTGTACACACCATCAACATCAATCATCATCACTTCAGCCGAAAAAAATACGTCCACCTATATTTATGTCTCTCAAGTCGCCACAAATTGTCTCAACTCAAGATATACTATGTTCTTAAAAAATGATGTTACAAAAATTAGAATTACTGTGAACGAAACGTATTAAAATTTCAAAAGAGGAATTGTCAAAGTCAGGTGTTAAATGCTATCTGTCAAATAGAATTGAATGGTAACGAGACTGTGAATAACTAATTAAATTACCATAAAATCATGTTTTTATGATTTTGTAAAGTGTGAGAAATATTCCAAAATGTTCACCTTGGTGGGGCAGCGGGTCTTACATAAGTGCCTCAAGATTTTGAGGTTATCTGTTGCAGAATTCAGCAACTTGCCCGACATCAAGAAATTGAATGCGGTTAGGACTGTTGAAAAAACAATAGATACAAACACATCCATCTTTATTGAAAGTCCTATACACGTTAAGATCCAGCCGATCGATGTGAACGACATAAAAGCTCACAACAAACTGACCATGACATTGTACAGCCATCAAGGCAAAGATACTAATGACTTTCAAGTAAAACAGACCTCCAAACGCCTGGAATTGCTCAACAAGAATACCGCGTCGGACAGGAACGACGTCTGCCTGATCCAGGTACCATATAATTTAAATGTGCAGGTCACAACAACAGATTACGCTTCAGTACATCTAGCTAAATTAGAAGGACAGGAGTTTGTTGTTAAAACTCAGAAAGGGACAGTTAATGTATCTGATCTGAAAGCACAGAATATTGTGGTCGAGAGTATTGAAGGGGAAGTAAAGTCCGAGGGCAGGTTACAAGCAAGTAATGTAGATTTAAAAACTGGGTTGAATTCTGGAATTACCTGTAACAACATAATGGCAAACGGGTTTAATGTTACAACACATGCTGGTCCAATTGTTGTCAAGTCTTGTTACAGTGACAAATCTCATTTTACTACATTAATGGGCAACTTGAAACTATACAGCCTGCACAGATCAGTAATGATTGATATCATACAGAAAGGCAATCTTCACATCACAGGTTTCTCAGGGAACATACAGGCTTCTTTAAAAAGCGGAGATGTCTTCATGCATGCTACTCAGTTTACAGATCATAGCAGTATTTTTATACATGAAAAAGGCAAAGTTGATCTTCTAATGCCAGAAATAACAAAAAATTTACCTGCTACTAACTTGATAGCAGAAAAGATAATAGTTGATGAAAAGATACTGAAGCTAGGCCGGTTCATGGATGATGCGCACCCCAAAAGGTTCCGGTATGAGAAGGACCCACGTACTGAGTTGCACATAGTTTGTAAGAATGGCTCAATTGAGTTAAAGGAAACGGACTTACCAGTTTTTCTGTAGTGAACTAACCTGTTTGATATGAAACATGTACATTAGGATTATATAATGGAGTTTATACTGTGTATCTTCATGAAAGTGCTTGTTACTTTTTTTAATGAACTAAACATTCATTATAATTATTAAATGTAATTTTAACATTGTGATGTGTTGATGATTTTGGTGATAAAGTAAATAAGTAGTAAAGTAATCATGTAGATTTCCATAACATTCGTTTAATATTATTTCAAAGTAGTTTTTTCCAAATAGTATGTATTGCTTATACAGGGTGGTCATAAAGTCGTGGATCAAACGAAATAGGGAGATAAAGGAAGTCATTTCCAACAAAAAATCTTTGTACAGCATGGCCATAATTCAATTGCCCTAAAAATTAATTGCTCTTGAAATTTGAACCACAAAAAGACTATTTAAAAAAAAAAGTGATATAAAATAATAAATCAAACAGGTTTGTATTATTACTAGACAATGTATCAAAAGTTCTATTGCGGGTCTGGGTATCAAATTTCAATAGCAATCATTTTTAGGACAATTGAATTATGGCCATGCTGTACAAAGATTTTTGTTGGAAATTACTTCCTTTAACTCCCTATTTTGTTTGATCCACGACTTTTTGACCACCTGTATATAAAATATATTAGTCTTTATATAATTACTATGTGCAATGTTTACTCTAATATTATCATTGTTGTGTCTTCCATGAACCATACAAGAAGTTATAATTAGGATGCATAATTAATTCTCACACATATTGAACATAAGTATGATGTATCTTTTTTAGGATGTAAGAAGTACTACTATACTGCCAAAGTAACATTTTGTGTAATGCAATTTGTACTATATTAACATACATTTTTTATGCATTTATAACTAGCATTTGAAGTAAAGTCAGTTGGTTGTCTCAGCTCATTACCTACATTTAAAGATTTATTTTTGTAGTTCCTTTATAAGACATTAGTGTGTTTTCTTGTACCTTATGGTCTTAATATTGCTAGTCCTTATTAATTTGTTAGAATTATTTAAATATTCTTCTTTAGAACTTCAAAATGTTAGTAGGTATCTATTCAACATTGTTATTTATTTAGGTAGTGAATTGTCGAAGAAATCATTAAAAAATTATTTCATTTTATAGTTATGTATTATTTTAATATATCCTTTCACACTTGATAACATTGGAAGACTGGTTTGAGTAAATAAATCTAATCCCTCAGTTATTTATTTGTCATCTAATTATGTATTTCCCAGTTTGTTTACTTTTTAACTAGGTAAGCGTTAATTGGGTACAAAGATGATGGATTGTGTAGTGCGGGGCGCCGCCGCCGCTGTGATAACGAGGCTGTTTATATGCTGCGCGAGTGCGCGCGCGCAACAGTCTTACCGCCAGCCGCACCCGCCATGCCGGCCTGCGCGCCCGAATACAGTCGCCTCGCGCGCTCCAACACAGAATTAGTGTTCTCTCCGCGAGTCAAACGATGCTCGCACCAGCCGCCGCCCTTCACGGCGCTGCGGCGATCCTTCTCCTCCACGTTCTCCTTGATACCTGAGGAGCGCGCGATATCACCTGAACGCCCACCGCCGCTGCCGCGCTTCATCAGAATCATCACATGGGGTCCGCGGCTTATGCTACGACCGCTCATCGCCATACTAAGCCTCATCGCCCACCCGGCCTGGAAGCAAATTCTGGTCGTTCTGCCTACCTTATGGATCGCCGCCTCGTTATTCTTATTCTGGAAGTGTGTACAGTGCCCTCTTGGAGTTCTCAAGATGATTGGACGTGCCATTAGCTCAAAAAACCAGAAGAAACCACGTACCGTGCTTATTAGTGGAGGAAGCTCAGTGCAAGCCTTACACCTGGCTAGAAACTTCCATTCGGCAGGCGCAAGAGTTGTAGCGTTTGAAATAGAAGGCCAATTTGCATTGTTGAAGTATTCCGCTGCGGTTCATAAGTTTTACACAGTGCCGCGGCCGAATCCGGCTGATCCTCTAGCCTATGCGCGGGCACTTAAAGAAATAGTGGAAACAGAGTCGGTGGTGTTCTATGTACCGGTGAGCTCCACTACTCCAGCGTATTACGATGCGCTTGCTAAGTCACATTTAGAAGTACTTGGATGTCAGTGCTTTGTACCTTGCGCTCGCGACGTTGTTACATTAGATGACCCTTTGGAGTTGATGAGGGTATGTCGCGCTGCTGGCCTAGCGACACCCCAGTTTTGGGTGGTAGCCAACGACGAAGATGTTCGTGCGTGGTACGATACCGGGGCTTCTAAGGAGGGAAGACATTTCATTGCGAGTGCTGGTGCACGTGGAGCCAGAGACCGATTGCGTTTTGTCATGCCTGAAGACAAAGCCCAATTTAGATTCCCACGGGAAATCAGTGCGGAGAAACCGTGGGTTATTGTTCGGGAGCCAAAGGGAGAAAGGATTGTGACGTGTACTACTTTGAAAGAGTCGCGCGCGGTCAACAATGTTTCGTGCCGGGTAGACTCTGCGAGAAAGGGACTGGTGCCTCAAAGGGACGAAGAAGCTGACGCTTGGGTACAGCGATTTGTATCATTCCTTGCACCGGCGAGGCCTATGACTGGACACGTGTCATTCAGACTAGTTCGTGAAGAGCAGACTACGAACGGTAATACTAATAAACTGGTGGCTATTGGAGCTCGAGTTGGAGTGTCTCTGCCGTATTTGTGCCAAGGAGCGGCACGTTGCGGGCATGCAGCAACTGTGGGCAAGCTGTTGGATACCGTGCTGGACACTCGCGAGGCTCTATTCGCATTCTGGGACCCGCTTCCATACTGTGCGTACTACCAGTCGCGTACGCCAGATGATCGGAGGCCCCCGCCGCCGGAGCCTTGCAAGACGCCGCCCAATGTTCCTCTCTGAAGTGTAATGTAGTGACGTCGTAGGAATTATTTATTAAAGACACTCAAGTACCTGAAGAGTGCGTGAGTGGGAGCTCTCTCGGCGTGTGCCATAGTTAAGTCACGCTCTCTGTGTTGTTTGCTCGTCTCGCTTGTGCACAAGTGTGTGATCGAGGGACGATACGATATGTTGTAACTACTAAGTAGATATTTTAAGTAAATGTGTACCTACAAAATGTAATGTTATACTTACATTATTGTTAGGTTTAAGAAATAAAAAGAGGTCGATATTTTTAAACGTTTTTGTATAATTTCTTATTCATACAGGCGTTCCTTAGCCTAGCCTGAAAAGATACACAAGTTGATAAGGATCCAATGACCCAATTTATACATCTCATCATCCATCCTCACAATAAAGTGAAGTTTTCTCTGGAAATTCCTACTTTTTTCCTACCCACCTTCTTGATAGTTCAAATTAAATTTGTAGGTACCTACCTATATGAAAGTATAATGTTTATAAAACCAGTCAAGCACCCGATAAAATATACGCTCGTTAATATTTTTTTTTATCACCAAGCAACCACGTTGATAGAAGTTATTTTTCCACAAGATCTGCGGGGAAAAGTGTGATCTGTGGCCGGGCGCCCCCAGTGACCCGGACGAGATAAGCACTATCTCTTCAAGTGCACTACAATTTATAATAATATACCTACTTGCCACTTATCAGGTTAAATGAACAAACACCATCCCGAAGATGTGGGTAGGTAGATTCTTAATGGCCGGCGTTTGTTAAAGGAACATGCTGATTAATTATCATTTCGCCATGAAGGATCTAGGTAAGTAGGTACCTACTGTGCATTACGCCTACAGGTTGTATTGAGATTTGTCAGTCAGTATTCCAACAATCTTGAATGAACTGAGCTAGCTAGAGAACTGTGATGTACCCTACTCTATCCGTGTGATGTAGCCTGATAACTGTGATGTAGGTAGTTAACTAACCCGTGCGACAACCAGCACCAGTCGTAAAATAAAAATGAATATAGCAAAAATGCATTGAAAGATAAGGTATCCTGGCTACGTCAGCAGGCTATAGCAAGGCAGAAGTTGAACGGTTCCAGTGTGAGAGAGGCGGCTTATAGGTACGACCTAAAGCACCATCCTTTTTTCTCATCGGATCCATGATCTTTTTTCACGTTAATAAGTACGGTCCCTGGTATCAACATTAGGGCAATAATCGACATAGGTCTAACAAAGGTAGGTACTCGTCGGTGGGCGCCACAGCACAGAGCACTATATAATTAGTCCAGTAGAGATATAATATTTTTTCCATTTACCCTTCGATAATTCTAAAGTTTTTTATTTTCGCTGAGTGGATAACTATAGTGAATTCATTGCTATGTACAAAAATGCTAACAGTTTAGAGTTATGCTATAGGATGATATTTGGGTGTGAACCTTCGGGGAATACATGCGTGATACCCCCGCGTGCCGTGGAAGACCCCTTGGCAAAACTGGTCTACATGTCGAACTAACACAATTAATTCGTAATTGACCGAGCGAGCGAGGCGTCTTATATGATTCGCGAGTTTCGCGACAGTAAAAAGTTCACACAGTAAACAGACAATAATTTTAATTAAGTATAAAAATCATCAATACATCTCTTTAATATGCCGGCGGCGGCCATGCCGCCAACAAGCCTTCCCGGGTGCGATTTTGAGCCGGGCGGGCTTGCCACACAAAGGGCGCTACCCGCACGGCAAAATCCGCTGGTTGTGCCGCCGCCCGCCGCCTTTTCCTGCTTTGTATGAGAATTTGAGGCAGTTCAGCAATTGCCCGGCAATGTAAATACTGACTTTATTTCATTATTTAGGTACCTATACCTACTCTACTAGTATTCTGTATTAAGTAGTTTATCAGCCATCTCGTTACCATAACACAAGCATTAGGTTGCTTAGCTTGGGACTAGATGGCGTTGTGTGAAATGTCCAAAGATATTTATTTATTTATTTTTTTATTTATTCTGGGTGTCTCTCCGTCTTCCTTTAAGCGTGTAGATCTACACAGTATGTTTCAGTCGATAGAACAGTAAGTAGGTATTGTTTGTCAGAGCGGTCCTAGACTTATTATTTTGAACTCGTGACCTTTGTACTTAACAAACATAATTATTACTTATAGGTTAATAACTTTGAATGAATTACATTCTCATGTAATTTTTGACTTTCACGACGTAATCAAATACCTACTTATGTGTTTATGGTGATAGGTCACTATAGGGCCGACGCCGCTGGGGTCGCGGGTAGTTTGAAGAAGATACCGCGGCCCTGGCATAGGCAACTGAAGGAACACGGGTGGGTTTTAGTCAGTAAAAGTCTGACACGCCCTTCCGCTCCACCCGAGCGGGAGTAGTTATTTGATGATTTCCCACACTCAAAAAAAGAAAAAAAAAAAGTCATTAGTGCATTAGGTAGGGTAACCTCTGAAAAAGGATCTCCTTATTTACACGAAACCGCACGCCCGCGCCGCCGTTTTGGGATTGGTTTTGGGCTAACGTTTAGGTACTTATTCGATTCGGCGGTATTTGTTGAACAACAAAGCCGACCTGAAGCAGTAGGTAACTATAATAAATATTCGGCTTTCGTTCGGCATTTTTAGCTTAGGTAACGTAGGTAATCATGTTCGGGTCGGTCTTTTAAGGGCCGTTCGCGATTCCAGTGTTTTTTTAGAGGTAGTACACACGGCTACGCATCAAGCTATACATTTCCAGTATACACTGACCTCTCATCGTAAGGAAATCCTATACAATGCGAGATCAGCTTATACTGGATATGTATAGCTTGATCTGTAGCCGTGCGTACCTACATATAGGGATTTGGGATTTCTACCACGTTTTGTCTTTTTATTAGGGTTCCGTATCAAAATGGTAAAAAAGGAACCCTTATGGTGTCACTCAGTCTGTCTGTCTGTCCGTCTCTCTGTCTGTCTGTCTGTCACAGCTGGATATCTCAAGAACCACTAATCCTATCAACTTGAAATTTAGAATAGTTTTAGATGACGTTTACTCAACTATTTTGCAAATAAGAAAGAAATTAAAATATTTTTTGCAACAGGGACTGAAAGGGGGTCTTAAAAAATCAAAGTGGAGCTACTAGGGCATGTGGGGTATCATATGAAAGAACGCTGTTTGCACATTCTCCATCATTTTTTTTTTTTTTTTAGGCCGCATAGTTTTCGACTTCTGATGAAAAATGTAAAAAAAATGCCGTTGGCCCCCCCATTATCTCCGAACTTTGCAAAGAGAAAAATCTGAAATTATTCAATGTGATAGAAGTTTATGTAAAGATTACAGGAAAAATAAAACGATGTCTCTAAATAGCACACTTTTTCAGAAATCGGAACGGAACCCTCGGTGCGCGAGTCCGACTCGCTCTTGACCGGTTTTTTTTATTTTAGTTTGGCGATCTTAGTACCTACCTATACACAGATACTTATAAGTAACGTACTGGAGGATAGGTAATGTTCTAATTTACGTGTGCCTATGCCATCTGCCATGCCCTATACCTACTTGCAAGAAATGTATCTTCAGGTGCCTATGATGCGTTGCATCATGCACGGAATGCCATGGAAATGCCGCCGATATTCAGACAATTTTTGTTTTACAAAAAAGGGCTATTCGTTCAATTTACAAATTAAGTCCCAGACACTCCCTCAGAGATAAATTTAAAGAAATTAATATAATGACTGTGCCTTCTCAGTATATCTATGAAAATCTTTTGTATGCTCATAAAAATATCAATTTGTTTAAAAAATACAGTGACGTCCATAATGTGAATACTAGAAACAAACACAAATTTGTTGTTCCTACAACCAGGCTTAAGAAAATAAGTGGTTCGTTTAGTTGCCAATGTATACGTTTTTATAATAAACTACCTAGCCACATTCAAGAACTAAGCCTTAATAAATTCAGAAATTGTATAAAGCGGAAACTTTGTCAGAAAGCCTTTTATACTGTCAAAGACTATATTGAGGACAAAAAGGCTTGGGATTGAGCTGCTCCAATAAATTTACACTATTAATGTTGATTTAAATACCTTTTTACATATTCTATACAATGACATGAATATTTACTTTGTAAAGTATTACTTATACTATTTTTAATTATTGTGAATGTGAAGACTACGTGGATCATTGTTTTTTATTTATTTTATCCTTTTCTCAGTTTTAGTTATAGTCTGACAGTTTGAGTAATTTATGCGGCCTACCCAAATGTCTTTTCTTTGGTATTGTTCGTCGAATCGTTAAGCTCCTTAAGTTTTGAGTTGAGCTGCACGATTACTGACAAATGCGTGCACTGACTGGACAGGTCCACTCAATCTGTGTGGTTCTTTCATCAAAAGACCATTTCAGACTGCAATCTACATGGTCTTCACATGATCTGACCAAGATTATGTCTGGACTTTAAAAGAGACTGTGACCTCTGAGTTTGTTTCGGCGTTTCTTCTCAGAGTAGTCAGATAGGAAACGTCGAACTCATCTAGTTTAAAAAAAAATATGTTTGACGTGTAAAAGTGTTTGTACAAACCTACTTACAGAAAATAAATCATTTATCATTTATCATTTATAAAAAGCATGTGAAGTAGGTGATATGATTAACTACTTACGAAAATAAACATTATTTTCACCAAGCGTCCTTGAAGAAAATACTTTCATTGTCTGACGTTCTCATCAGACAAATTACTCATTTTAAAGATATTTTAAAGTATAAATAGCGTGCAGCAGCGGGCGATTGAAACTTTTTATTTTTAAATTCAGCATCTGAGTTATTGCGTCGAACTTGCACTGTGTATCCAATGTTTTGATTTTCAGACGGTTACTTACCGACAAATACACTCATGGACAAATTTAGAGGAACGCAAAAAAAAAGTGTGTTTAAAACACCATGAACACCAAATATCATGGATATTTGTGACAATTAAGTTTATTAATTTGGATATTGCTTATTAGTCGTTAATTTAAAATTGCAAACGTCGAAAAACAAATGACCAAATGACAAAAATTAACCAAATTAAGAAAAAAAGAAAATTTTACATGAAAGTAACATTTTTGTAACTCATTATTTTTATTATTTTTTTCATAAGGGCTTAGGAAAGGCTATAACGTAGGCTATAATCAGTACTTAGTGTTGCCCCTTCTAACTCTTCGAACTGCTCCCAGTGGCCTTGAATCAAGTTATCAATAAAACCTTTAGAGGTTGCGTAACATTCTTCCTGTAATGCGTTTTAAGAGCTCTCTAATTAGCGGGGGCAGGATGTCTTTTCTTAATTTGTCTTCCAAGCTTATCCCATGCATCCTCTATGGGGTTAAGTCGGGCGAGCGCGTTGGCCACTTGAAAACATTGATTTCAACGTTTCGAAGGTATTCGACAACTACGGGCGCAATATAGGGGAGTGCATTATCATGCATAAAAACAAGTCTATCTCCTTTATAAGGGGCAAATGGCATTGCAATTTCTTCCAAAGTCTCAGTTACATATCGTGCCGCTATTAGTGACCCATTTTCAATGACGCGGAGTTCCGTACGTGGCCCCTTACAAATACCCCCTATACCATAGCTGACCCTCCACCATACGCCTCTTTTCCAATGATGTTGCACTGAGTGTACCTTACTCCCGCGCGTCTCCACACTTTAATCCTTCCAACATCTGGCTTCAGACAAAATCAGAAATCATCTGTGAATAGAACTTGACTCCAAGCTTCGTTATTCCAATTTTCGTAAATGCGAGCAAAATTAGCTCGAACTACTCGATGGGATGTGGCAAACAGGGGGTCTCTGGCAGGCAAGTGTGAACTTATTCCGGACGATTTTAGTCTTCTTCTCACAGTTTTTGTGCTTATTGTAACCCCTCGAACTTCTTGGAGCTTCGTTCTTACCTCAGAAGAAGTTAAGGTCCGGTTTCTAAGCACGCTGCTAACGATGAACCGGTCATCTCTGGTCCCAGTTTTCCGTCCTGCGAGTCTAGTATACTGTCTGGTCTGCCGATACCTCTTGACAACTCGGTGTACCACAGATTTTGATAGGTACTTGTAATGTTTGGGCTACATGTTTTTAGGTTTGCCCATTCCCAATTAAAGTAACAGCACTAGCAACTTGAGTGGGGTTTAGATCTGGCATTCTCAGTTTATTTGCAGTAACAATTCACGCTTAACATGATAAACAAGGCAGTCAAGGCAAACATTTAAACAAGACCTAAAATTAAACTCAAATTCAAAAGTTGGCAAAATTTTTCGCAGTATGAAAGAAAGCATTACGCAATAATTACATAAAAACAAATGAAATTCGAAAAAAAAAAACATTCCAAAACTTTATTTTTTTTAATACCATTTACTAATGTTAGTGACAAGTACGCAGGATAACTACAACAGGAAAAACTTAACCTTTTTTTGCGTTCCTCTGAATTTGTCCATGAGTGTAGGTAGGTACAGACGCCAACAGGTCAAGCCACCCGAAACTGTCAAATTTTCCCAATCAACCTTGAACCTAATGCTTAAGCGATCAATCTGCCTAGCCTTTTCCCAACTATGTTGGGGTCGGCTTCCAGTCTAACCGGATGCAGCTGAATACCAGTATTTTACATGGAGCGACTGCCTGTCTGACCTCCACAACCCAGTAACTGGGTAATACGATACCCCTTGGTAAGACTGGTTGTCAGACTTTCGGGCTTCTGACGACCCGTAACGACTGTCAAAGATCCACGAACAACAGCCGGGACCAACGGCTTAACGTGCTTTCCGAGGCACGGAGGAATCTCGATATGTAAAGATGGTCACCCATCCACTGACCAACCCCGGCAAGCGTAGCTTAACCTGACGGATCGACCCGTGCGGCTGTTATTACTTAGCCACGAGCTCTTCCTAATGCTTAAGCGATAAAGATGAAAATCTATTAAAGACATTTGACAGATTGTAGTAGCTTGATGTGCTGGCGTCTGTACCTATATCTAATTGCCTCGTTGGTCTAGTAGTCACAAGTGCTACTACGGAGCATGAGGTCCTAGGTTCGATTCCCGGACCGAGCAAAGTGTTATTGGGTTTTTCCATTAGGAAATTCTCAGTAGGTAAGGACTATTAGGTTGCGTTCTGTAGTTTCTGCCTACCCCCATTGGAAGAAGTCGTGAGTTTATGTATGTATGTACAGTGCGTTTCAAATAAGAATAGGATCGACTTAGCGCCATGTTGGGACGTCATAGCTGTCAAATCGAATAAATTGGGTAGGGTGAGCAAAACAAGATATTTTTTAAATAACATTTATTTAGGAATCATGAACGAAGAATTTTTCATTCTTTCTGGTAAATTGTTGCCAACAATGAAAATATGAAGGAAAGTACTTAGTACTTATAATTTTTAAAAAACTAATTATGACAAATTTTTTGATGTTTTTTTTTTCACTTTATTTTAATTTTAACTAAGACTCGGTTAAACAAAAAAAAAAACTTTATTGTTAGGCAAATAAGTTTTCTTTGCAAACCGTACTTTTCAATCAAGGTTTGACAGATAGAGGTCATTGACGTTCCTATTCTTATTTGAATCGCACTGTATACTTACTTATAAATTCTCGGTAGCAGCCCGCGGTCTGGATTTGTGCCTGGTTTATGTCAATATGCTCGCCCCCTAATTAGCATGGGACTTAAATATATGGGACTTAAACATATTTAGCTGGCGAATAATAATATCTTTAATAATATATCCTTGGACATTTCACACAACGCCATCTAGTCCCAAGCTAAGCAACCTAATGCTTGTGTTATGGTAACGAGATGGCTGATAAACTACTTAAAATAAAAATAAAATAAATAAATATCCTTGGACATTTCACACAACGCCATCTAGTCCCAAGCTAAGCAACCTAATGCTTGTGTTATGGTAACGAGATGGCTGATAAACTACCTATATACATTTTTTTTTTTGTAAATACATACATATTATAGATAGAAAAACACCCAGACTCGGAACAAATACTTGTAGGTCGTACAAATATTTGTTCCGTGCGGGAATCGAACCCGCGACATGCTGTGCAGCAGTCAATCGCTCAACCACTGCGCTAACCGTGTTGCCGTTTCGAATTGTGGGTGTATAGGCAATATAGGTTACTATAGGTACGTACACCTCTGCATTACAGCCGTAATGTTATGTTATACCTAAATGACTACGTGATGTAGATGGCTTACACAGTACCTAAGTACTTACTTATCTAAAAGAAGCAGAAAAATACCGTACATAAGTTGTTTGTTATAAGTAATCTTTAAAGAACTTTGAGTCGCTGATAAGCATTTCTTCGCGCATTTACGACTTTCTTTATCTGTATGAAGTAAATGGAAAGTAATTAAATCAGTCAAATATGTAGGTATTAATTTTAAATTCGATGAAACGTGAAATCGATAAGCCTTTCATAATCAACCATTCAGTAACAACATAATAATATCTTGCCAACCGTTTATTTTATTTTTAACATAAGCACGCATCAATTAAACTGCCTAGCCTTTTCCCAACTATGTTGTGAAGACCTCTCAACTGTCGAAATGCCTCCTAGAGGCCGGTAACGATAGAAAATAGTTGAAGGTTAGGTACAGGGGCAATCATTGCTACCCATGGCATTCGCTACACATGGGAAGACCCTCATGCACTCAATGATATATTTTATGCAAGTGGTATGTCAAAATCTGGCTAATTAGCCCTTAGATAATATACATCTAGATCGAGCCACCGCGTGGCCGGTCATGAGACAGCAATATTAATAGTGAAAGTACTTTGTTTGGCAACATTTTTAAAGCAAAAATACGGCACGCCGTAAGGGACAGAAGATACGATGCTTTGTCTCAATTGGGTCCTACTAAAAACTGAAGTAGGTAATTAGTTTTATAATAGGTCTTTACCTATGAAATTGCCGTTTTGTATGAAAAAATTTAAACGAATTTTTTTCATGTATTTTTTATTTGTATTAATCGAAGTAATCACCCATGCAATCAATGCATCTTTGCCAACGCAGTGGCAGTTTATTGATGCCCTTCTTAAAGAAATCAGCTGGTCGGGAGGCAACAAATTCTTCAAAGGCATTTTGTACTGCCTCTCGGGTATTGAATTTTTTTCCCGCCAAGAAGTTATCCAAATTCTGGAAAAAGTAGTAGTCTGTAGGCGCAAGGTCTGGTGAGTAGGGCGGATGACGGGGAGCTTCCAACCCCAGTTCATGCAACTTGGAGACCGTCTGCTGTGCAGTATGAGGTCGCGCGTTGTCGTGCAGGAGCAGCGGAGACGAGCGATTGACCAATGCTGGTTGGAGATGTGCCGCCAGCTTCTCCATCATTGTGTTCAGTTCTGCACAGTACACATCTGCAGTAATGCTCACCCCGTTTGGTAAGAAGCTGTGATGAATCACACCGGCGCTAGACCACCAAACAGTGACCATCACTTTTCTAGGGGTAAGTTTTCGTTTAGGACATTGTTTAGGTGCTGAACCAGGATCCAACCAACTTGCTGAGCGCTTGCGGTTATCAAACAGAATCCATTTTTCATCGCAGGTAACAATGCGGTTCAAAATTCCTCCATTTGTGTGTCTGTTGAGCAGTGCAAGGCACGTCTCGACGCGTACTTCGCGCTGGCGATCATTGAGTTCGTGGGGCACCCATTTGTCAAGCTTTTTTACCTTGCCAATTTGACGCAAATGGACCAATATTGTTTTGACGCTAACGTCGAAAGCTGCTGCTAATTCAGCCGTAGATTGTGTATCATCAGCTTCCACAATCGCCTTTAATTCGTAATTGTCGACCAAAGTCTTCGGACGACCGCGAGGTTCATTTTTCAGGTCGAAATTTCCAGAACGGAAGCGAGCAAACCAATAACAGGTGGTGCGTTGGTTTGTAGTGTTAGCTCCGTAAACGTCGTTGATGTTGCGTGCCGCTTGTGCCGCGTTGCTGCCACGACGGTACTCATATTCCATAATTACTCGAATTTTTAACATATCCATGATGACGAAAAAGATTGAAATGCGATGAAAATGTAACACTAATCAATAAACAAATGACTAATTTTGGAAAAAAATCCATGTTTTTAAAATAAAATTAATTTGAAATTAGAATTCTTAGCCAAACAAAAATTATTTTGATTTGAAATGGCCAGTACTGCAGAACGGCAATTTCATAGGTAAAGACCTAATATGTGTCAATTCAATGGGTCCCCGGAAACTGACGCTAGCACTTGATTGTGACGTAGCGACAAGCAAGAATGATGTGGGAGCTCTGTTCCCGTCAGTGTTCACTCCAGCCGGTCAATAATGGCAAGCCGAAATGAGAAACAAGACTTTTCCCGGTAGATAGGGTCCGTGGGGTCGCTACTGCCCAACAGCTCGCCACGTGCTCCCCTGCGGGTTTCTGTAACTCTCTTGGTCTGGCTCCTCACCCTAGACCTGTTTCGGCAAAGTAAACTCTACCGGCACAGACCCAGAGTTCGGAGCGCGCAAGCCGCACCACGACGTCAACGTAGAGATATGGCGGTGGGGACATAATTACAGGGTTACTTGGTCGACCACTTCGTTGCAGGACGTCATGTAGGGTTAAAATGCAACAAATTAAGCCACCAAATGTTCTATCGAAATTCAGTTTTTTTTCGTAATTTTAATTTTTGTCAGACAAAAATTACGTAAAATAAAATGTTTAATTAGGTACTTAGTGATCTTTGCCAAAGTTTCAGGCATTTTTGAAATTTTAATTATTAGCAAAGGTCTGCTACGGCATCAGCTATACTTATTATTAACTTAAATTCCAGTATAGTCTCGCTGTAAATCATTTTTTCGTACCACTACTTGCTCAAAAAAGTGACATTCTATGCCACAAAAAGCGAACATAACAATCGATAACAATAGTCATTTTTAATCTGTTAAAAACAGGGAAAGAAAATTGTACTGAATTTCATTCATCCTCTAGGGGGAGAATGTGATTTAAATTTGGAATACTTACCGAAAATACTGAACTACATCTGTGTTTACACCATTGAGCTTGTATATAAAGCACTAGCTTCTGCCCGCGACTTAGTCCGCGTAAAATTTATTTTTTGCTCGACCCACCCCGTCGCATCGCATTGCCTACCCGCGCTATTACTTCGTTTTCACTTAGCGTTCTTTCAGACTTTTATTCTTTTTGCTCGGCCCCTAAGGGTCCTAGAGTGATGTTAAATATGCCTTCTATAAGATTTGGGCTATCATTAATGCAAAAAGATTTTTTAAAGTCCGACTGGTAGGGTAGTTCCAGAGTTTAGCTCGTTCCTTCACCACGTCCCCTTCCGCTACCTCTCCCTCCCCCTCTCACTCACTCTCACACCCCCCTCATCACTTCCCCTTCGCTCTCTCTCTCTCACCACCCCGTCCCCTCCCTCTCCTACTCTCCTCCACCTCCGGCTCACCAACCCCTCCCCACCCCTCAGCCTTCACCATGTCTTCCTCCTCTCCTCACCAATTCCTGCCCTTTTTCCCTGCGTCCATCATCCTCCCCCTCACACTTCTCACCACCCCTCCCTTTCCCCTCCCCCTCTAACCCTCCCTCCGGAGTAGTTTTAAAAAACTAATAATGACAAACTTAGGCAAATATTTGTGCCAAATTTCAAGTCAATTAAAACCAAATGAATAACATTTCTCATGTAAATTGTATTCCCTGTTTTCACCCCCACAGGGGTGGAATTAAAAAAATGGTTTGAGATAGCATAGCTTGACTCAAAGATTGTTGGAAATCTAGGTTCTAACACTTCAATAAAACGAGTTACTAGCTTTTTAAAATGTATAGATTATTATTAGCCAATTATAAGTCACTAGGAAGGTTATACGTCCGTCTTTATCAAGGCTCAAACATGAAGTAAGGTAATAATAATGGTGGGTAGTATTTATATAATAAGTACCTACGATATATCGATTATTGCAGAATCGACTAAAGATTGATTTTTGTAAGTAAGTAAATCAATTATATCAACACGCCCCCTCAAAAATTGATCTACCTAATTATACAAACAAAATAAATCAAAGTAATACCTAAATGACCGGAACATATTCACTTCCTAGTGTTTGCTGGGAAATACATCTCATGGTCCAACATTTGCTGCCAAGGATTAAGGAAAACCCAGAAAACCTTAATCAAACCATTTCATTAAATTATTATTAGTAATAATTAAATTAATCATAAATCATATTATTATGTAGAATCACAAAACATTAAATCAGTATCTTATTCTAAGCCCATTTTACTTCTCATCTCTTGAAAAGTGATAGCGGGTCAGAACATCTGCCAACTGCTGAACTGTTGGAATGTAATTTTATTTTATTACATTTTTTTTTAATCTGTTCCATAGATAAATTATACTTTATATCTATGTTTTGTGATTGGTTGGATTATTTGCAATGCGTATACAGCCATTGTTATCCTCATAGATTATGATAGGTTTACAAATAGTGCATATTAAATTTATTTAATACTGTTTTTGTGTATGCACTTTGATCTAATGTTATTTCATTACATGCTTGTAATTTTTATACCAAGATACTTTTTTTTCCTTTCTTTTATATCTGTCTAAAAAAGTCATTTTGAATTTACTCATTAAATACCTTTTAAAATTATTAATTGTTTCAATATCAGCACATACTGTTAGGTTAAAACACCTTTAAATAAAATGACATATTATATGCCTAGGTATGTATATCTCCATTGTCTAGCAAATATTTGAATGAAAAATTTTGAAAACCTTTTTCTTTAAGTGATCTCTCAAAGACTTCAAACCAACACCTAGCTGCCTGTTTCAGCCCGTAAAGTGCTTTATTTAATTTACACACATAATTATCTGGACCAGAGATACCCTCAGGGACTTTCATATAAATATCTTCCTATAATTCGTCATTCAAGAAGGCAGTTTTGACATCCCTAAGATGAACTAGCAAATTAAATTGATTCACAAAAACAAGATACAATCTGAAGCTGCTATCGCTACTCATGCTACTGGTGCGAAAGTTTTACTATAGTCCGTGAGGTATTCTTGACTGAAACCCCTTGCAACAAGTAGTGTTTTTTTTTTATCTTAAAGGTTTTCCAAATTCATCATGTTTTATAGGAAATATCCATTTACAATAAATTGACAATGTTTTTATTTTCAGCTCTTGGTACTAAAGCCCAAGTATTATTTAGAGAATTTAGTTCGTCCCTAATTGCACTTTCTCACTGAGATCTGTTTTGATTTCTTCTAATGAATTTGTTATTTTACATAGAATAGACTGAGCACACAAAATGGCAATCATCATCATCGTCTTTACTATAGGAAATACGCGGACGATTTTTGGCCTGTTGTTTTTTTTTTTTTTTTTTTTATTTGTGTTTTCTTTTGGTGAAGACGGGTTATCAGAAAGAATTCATATCAATTATTTGCTCCGATTCAATTAAATTATCATGGTTTAATTTGTGAATTTTACACTCGTGTTCATCAGATTTAGTCCATAGACGTATCCGATTTAGAACTGTCAGAGTCATTAGACTTGACCGGCACTGACTTGGATATTAACACAACATCAGTTTTGCCGTGAGAATGTTTAATATTCCCTTCAGTACCCATCAGATTTAGCCCATAGACGTATCTGATTTCGAACTGTCAGAGTTATGAGACTTGACCGGCACTGACTTGGATATTACATCATCAGTTTTGCCGTGACAATTTTTAATATTCCCTTCAGACTTGAGTATTGACCTGGATTTAAAAAATCCAGTCTCATCAACAATAACATCCCTGACCACTATGTAATTTTTCGCACTCTGGGTTCCAAACTTTACAGCGTTTGGTTCATAACCCACAAGTATCACTTTCCATGATTTTTGATCAAACTTGGTCTTACTGCTTTTATTATTGAACGTAAACAGTTGAACCTTCAATTTTTTTTTTTTTTTTTTTAAGTTTTGTATCATGCCACATTTCGAATGATGTTTTTGAAAGTTTCAAAGTTTTAGTTGGGGTCAAATTAATTAAATAATCAGCAGTCAGTACTGCGTATAGCCCCAAAACACTTTGTTTAATATTGAGCGAGCTTTTTCAGTAATGATTCTGACCATACATTCAGAAACGCCATTCAACTGTGGTGTTCTCGGAACTATTAAATGATATTATATTTTTTTTTCTGATATCCCTCTACACAATAAATAACCTTTCATTTCAGTCGATAAATGTTTGCCACCATTATCGCAGTACAAGTTGACTAATTTTAAATTAAACTTAGCCTCGCTTTTAGCCACGAAATCTTTAAAAACAGCAAACATATCTGATTTTTATAAGTTAAATAGGTACGTAACAAAGTATTGCGTATACTCATCAACAAAAATTACAAGGTAGTTTTTAGTTGGGGGTAGGTATAAACAGTAACAATAGTCCACAAACATCTGAGTGCACAATAAATAATAGCTGTTTAACATGACTTTTATTTTTGACCTCATATGAACGGAAGTCGACTTTGTTTCCTATTTATACAGCATTGCAGTTTCGATTTGGCTGGTGTCATCAACCATTTTATTTTTAATTTTTTTTTTTTTATTTCGATGAATTAATTTTTTTCTTATTATGACCAAAGCCATAGTTTGTACATATTTTTATTACTGCATACTTGAGAAACAGATTGACACTTATTTACAGATGCCATTAAGTCTACAGCAATTAAATTATTTTTCAACATACCTTGTATGATAGTTTTATTAACCTTACGTATTGTGCTCCTTGCTGGTCGAAAATGACTGTCAACCCAGCACGTTGCATTTTCGTTAAGAACCGCAGGTGGTACCGCAGCACAGAAGAGCACGTCCTCCAAAACTTCTTGAACGCTCATGTTGCTGGTCACATACATCGTTCCCTGAAATAAATTCACCATTTTTAGCAATAGAAATTTTAATGGCGTTTGCAAGACGGTGTGACTAATGAAAAGATCTTCCCTGTTTGTAATATGGTCCGATGCTCCAGAATCCAACAGGAAAGTAACTTTGCTTCCATCATGATCCGCTTGATAGTCTGCCATCATAAAAGCAAAGCCAGAAAAATAGCTCGACGTGGATGGTTCACTGATTCCAACTGCCTGGACCGTCCTTGTCCTCTCCGTATTTTCTGCTGCTGCTGTAATGTTTGAGCTCTTTTGAAGTAGAAGCAGTTGTTTTCACATGCTTATAACTTTCACAATACTTCACGAACGAGACTTATTCTTCTGTTTATTAACCTTCTGGTTGAAGCTATTTTTCCCTTTATTATTTTGAGAATTATCGAATTTTATTTTTCGAAATTCCTGTCCATTTTTCCTCTCAACTTGCAAAACTTTGACGCTGGTATCACTGTACTCATTTCTAAACATGACTTCATGATCCAAAAGCCTTGGTTTAACGAATGCTAGCATTAAACTATCCTCCGTTAAAGTTTCGATCGCAATTATCACACCATCATATTTTGCGGGTAGGGTTAGCAACAAATGAGCTACCTCGCGTGGCGTGGTTTGGCGGCGGCGTGCTGGCTAACAATTCGATGATCAAATCATCAAAAATTGTTAAATTTTTTTTATGAGTATGCCGTCACCTACTCGACGATAACACTTTTTTTTTTTATCACGTCCATTTCACTTAACAATGCCCGTATTTTTTTATTTAAATTTTAACCACTTATATTGCAGTAAAAACGTAACCTGGTCCCATAACCTGTTGGAAATGTAGGTTCTAACACTTCAATAAAACGAGTTACTGGCTTTTTAAAATGTATAGATTATTATTAGCCAATTATAAGTCACTAGGAAGGTTATACGTCCGTCTTTATCAAGGCTCAAACATGAAGTAAGGTAATAATAATGGTGGGTAGTATTTATATAATAAGTACCTACGATATATCGATTATTGCAGAATCGACTAAAGATTGATTTTTGTAAGTAAGTAAAATAAAATAAATAAAATAAATAAATAAATAAATAAATAAATATCCTTGGACATTTCACACAACGCCATCTAGTCCCAAGCTAAGCAACCTAATGCTTGTGTTATGGTAACGAGATGGTTGATAAACTACTTATATACATTTTTTTTTTTTTTTTTTTTTTTTTTTTTTTTTTTTTTTTTTTTTTTTTTTGTAAATACATACATATTATAGATGGAAAAACACCCAGACTCGGAACAAATACTTGTAGGTCGTACAAATATTGGTTCCGTGCGGGAATCGAACCCGCGACATGCTGCGCAGCAGTCAATCGCTCAACCACTGCGCCAACCGTGTCGTCAAGAAAATCAATTATATCAACAAAGATTATTTACACCAATTTTCGAGTTATTCAAGCCACGCAGTAAAATCCTCCCTAGTGAAATTGACTACCCCTTTTCACCCCGTTACAGGTAGATTTTCGAAAAACCCTGACACACATTATTCTTTATTTTTGGTTTTAAGTATAAAATACTGAGTTTTGAGTTAATCGGATTGCGCGTTAAAAATTTTCCATACAAACTTTGAGATCCCCCAATTCCCCTTTAGGGGGTAGTTTAGAAAAACAAAAAATCACAAAAATCATAATTTAATTAGATAAATATTCGTGCCAAGTTTCAAGTTTATTAACTCAAGGAATAAGATTTTTCATACAAACAATATCCCCCCATTTTACCCCCTTAAAGGTCGAATTTCCAAAAACCCTTTCTTAGCGGATGCCTAGGTCATAATAGCTACTTGTGTTCCAAATTTCAGCCCAATCCGTTCAGTGGTTTCAGCTGTATGTTGATAGATCAGTCAGTCAGTCAGTCAGTAACGCTTTCCTTTTATAGATATAGATTATAGTTACATCTTTTTGAAAAAGGAATACGCATTTATTATGCAGTTATGATTATTAAATAAAATTACGAAAACCGACGAGGCCGTATGAGCTTGATGCCTTTGCTTTTCCGACAAAAAAATATTAGTCTAGGAATTTGCCGCGTTTTTGTTTTCTTCAACTATACAGGGTGACTGGTAATTAGTGACCGATACTTAAACACATGATTGTACTCATGATAACAAACAACTTTTACTATGGGACCAAACCTGAAATCGCGAAAAAAAAAAAATCAGCTGTTCCCTATTTTTGTTTTTTTTTGTGCATGGGAAATCATCAAATGACTTCTCCCGCTAAACACATGATTGTACTCATAATAACAGACAACTTTCCCGATTTTTTTTTTTTTTTAATTTACTAATGGCATTTATGATCCTAATAATTCCAATAAGATATTGAGTACCTAACAAGAATAATACACGTGGAGCTCGTGGCTAAGTAGTAACGGACGCACGGGTCGATCCATCAGGTTAAGCTACGCTTGCCGGGGTTGGTCCGTGGATGGGTGACCATCTTCACATACCGAGACACCTCCGTGCCTCGGAAAGCACGTTAAGCCGTTGGTCCTGGCTGTAATTGGTGGATCTTTGACAGTCGTTACGGGTCGTCAGAACCCCGAAAGTCTGACAATCAGTCTTACCCAGGGGTATCGAATTACCCAGTTACTGGGTTGTGGAGGTCAGATAGGCAGTCGCTCCATGTAAAATACTGCCAAACCCCAACCCCCACACCCGACCCCAACATAGTTGGGAAATGGCTAGGCAGATTGATTTTAACAAGAATAACATCATCCATAATAATACCACCATCAGCTGTTAGTTAACCCGTCGCATGCCAATTAGCAGAGCAGTGGTGACCCAGTGGTAACGGCCGTGACTTACGAGTTGTAGGTTCGGAGTTTCGGACACTGACAGGCGCTTTACTTTGTGTAAATTATTTCATCACCACTGCTCTCAAAACGGTGAAGGAAAACATCGTGAGGAAACCGGCATGTCCTAGAACCAAAAATTCGAAGACATGTGACATCTACCAACCCGCACTGGGTCCGCGTGTTGTATTACAGCCCACTCCCTCTCACCGAGAGGAGGCCTGTGTCCCAGCAGTGGGAACATTATAGGCTGCCTATGTTACACTAATTAGCAGACACAATAGATTTATTATTGTTATCCGTACAATCGACAAAGTTAATTTAGTTTCCTACTTTTCCTTTTTACAAACAAAACTATCCACTTTTAACATGCATTATCCTTTTTCATTAATTGAGAACAAACGTACTTACCATGCGCACGTTGTCAATTGTTAGTCGCTTGACCCCGTTATTCTATGTCTCCGATATTCTCCGTGTGGCTGCATACCTACGAAATATCGGCACCGGGCGCGATCCCGGTAAAAGTAGGCACGCACAACACTGTATCGCTCACACTGCACACACACACACACACACACACACACACGTGCTTAATTCTAATACCGGTTAGTAGTAGCAGTTTTAACTAACACTAATAATTAACGAAATGACAAAACACTATCTACGGAATCACACTATTAAAACAACAGTGAATTCACTCGTATAACAGTAAGTAGGGCGGAGCACCGAACGAGCTTCGACAGCCGCGGAGGAGCCGTTTAGGTACGCAGTCTTTCCTTGTCGGCAGCACCAGTATTACTAAGCTAATTACAAACTTTCGGAGTAAACACGCGGCGTGCCTCAAAGAAGTACTCCTTTATGAGGTATGAATGTTGCTTTATTGTTTATTTAAAACTATTTTGAAAACACATCTTTACTGCGAACTAGAATTCTATTACTAGAAGGATTTTAGGAATAACCCAAACGAGCAAACCATTTACAAATTGTAGACAATGGATGTTACTGCGGCGCTCTGCGATAAGCATATTCAATAGGTACGTGACTCATAAAACGCCACCGCCGGCGATCTCGCCTCTATTGTTTATTTGAAACTGTTTAGAAAACACATCATTACTGCGAACTATTACTAGTAAGTATTCCTAAAGGAATGCACATTTTACAATCCAGCAAACCATTTACAAATTATAGACAATAGATTTTACTGCGAAGCTCGGCGTTAAGCAAATACAATATGTACGTCTTTCATAAAACATCTGCTACTTTCTAAAGGTTATAATTGAAATGGTTGTTTTCGCAAAAATAAAAATAACACAAATATTTTCATGCTAAAGCTTACATAAACTAAGGGTACGGCTAGCGGCTGTCCTTCACAACTATCTAGTAGGTATTTTCGTACCTACTTTACGTGCGTGCGCTACCACTAAATGCATTATTGTTCAAGCTATTCCAAGTTTCCCATCCCACTTTTCTAGGCTAGACTAGCAGTCTGTCTACGATATTTGAGTTTAAATCAGAAGTATTCGGCAAAATTAATTTTATAATGTTGCTAGTCGCGTTGCTACAGGCACAGGTTGCTTTACTACTGTACAGTTAAGGCTCCTACAAAGAAGCACAACGCGCGACGCGACACAAGTACACTGCATGTCGCGCGACTAGCGGTGCCTTTCAACTCCCTTTTAAATCATGCATGCCGCTATAATTGCCCTCTAAGTAAGTAACTAAGTAGCATACGCAATGACTTTATAGCCTCTATCCATACAAAACAGATTATGTGAGGTCCGGCGGCAGCCGGTAGCCATTTAGCGCGCGCAAGTAGGTATGTGGAGTGCAATCCATACTAATTTTATAAATGCTAAATTAACTCTGTCTGTCTGTCTGTCTGTCTATTAGGCTTTCACGTAAAACGGATGAACCGATTTTGACGAAATTTTGTACAGAGATAGAACAGATTTTGAAAAAGACATAGGCTAAATTTTATCGCGAAAAAAGGCTTTGGAGGCGCGAAATAACCGAATTCCACGCGGGCGAAGCCGCGGGCAGGAAGCTAGTATCTTTATAGGTACGAGTACAAATAAAACTTGAAATGACTGGCGTGGTTAAAAAATTGGAATCAACTTGGCTATTTACAACGATTACTAAATCAACTACTTACTTAGGTACTAAAGTTTTTTTTAATTAAATGATTAAATGAACTCACATTCATTGTTGCATGTGTCCACCTTGCACTTCAACACATTTAGTGGCACGTTTAGTAATATGAGCCTGCACGCGCTGCAGAATTCTAGTGTCACTTTTCACTATTTCGAAACTGTTTTCAATCCTAGTTCTTAGTTCATCGGGAGTATGTACTGATCCATCTCGGTAGACTAAGTCTTTTACACGCCCCCACAAAAAAAAGTCTAATGGTGTTAAATCCGGTGACCGCGGAGGCCAAGCAACTGGCCCCCCGCGACCAATCCACCGCTCTCCATAAATAGCACTTAAACGATCGCGTACTGAAAAAATGACAAATGAAATGACGCGCCCGACTACTGCAATTACTGTAGTGTACGTATACAGATTTAAGTAATAGGACGCGTCATTTTAGAGTACACAAGCTCTACAAATACAGAATCGGAATTAGTACTATTGATCGAATACACGCCGATAGTATTAGTAATACCTACTTACCTATACTCCATTTACAATAAGATTAGAGATTTAAACAAACCTTTTTTACAGTCCTTTCAACCGATTTTCTACTTCTATTCGAAAGGCTTAAGGATGAGATTAAAGGCAAAAAAGTGGTTACAATACCAACTGTTTACTGCAGCTTCCATTATCATGCCTCCAACGCATTAGAAGTCAAAATCGGTTGAACGGACTGTAAAAAAGGTTTCTTTGAATGTCAAATCTTATTGTAAAATAGAGTACACATGAGATATAACGGGATTACCGGTAAAGCTATTAACAGTTGATAGCGCAAAGGCGCGCGCACCTTGTTTTGTTAGTAGTATACAGTAGTACCCAACTGATATGGCTTCTATGTTAAGGATTTGGTTTCCGCACTTAGTCCTTCATGTGGACCATTGTGCGTACTGATATGGCTTACCGAGGTACCTGCGCAGAAGATGAATTTTCAAAGCGCGGGAAATGCTATTGACCAATCGGCACGCTCTACGCACCGTGCTTCTTTTTCCTGTAGGTACCGCTATTGGTCGGCAACTGCCAGCATAATGTTAGTCAGCCGCCATACTTGCGAGTGAGAGAAAACTAACAGCTGCAGTGTATTATGAAGTAATCTAAGGTTGATTGTAAGTTTTAAGCATTCTCGTTAATCTCGGGGCCATACTTTCTTTTCACACGACGGGTTCGTGGTTCGTGGTCTTTTAGTGTTAACGAAAACTCGTATTCAGCGTTTGCATCAAACGAACAAAGAGCTAGAGCTAGAACAAGAGCTAGAACACAAGAACGCTTTGAAGAGACCGCTCAGGGGCGCGAGCACGTCCGAACACGCAAGAACGCTCTAAGCATCTGTTCGCGCGCTCTAGCGCCGTTTACATCGAGCGAGCGAGTATTCTTAGAATATTCCATAGAATCTTTGCGAACGCACTAAGAACAACGAAAGAATGCTCTACGCCTGTTTACACTAAAAGAATTTGATATAGTGGGGATAGAATGAGCATTCGCTCGTCTGATGTAAATCGACCTTAATAGAATTCTAGTTCGCAGTAAAGATGTGTTTTCAAAATAGTTTTAAATAAACAATAAAGCAAGATGCATACCTCATAAAGGAGTACTTCTTTGAGGCACGCCGCGTGTTTACTCCGAAAGTTTGTAATTAGCTTAGTAATACTTGTGCTGCCGACAAGGAAAGACTGCGTACCTAAACGGCTCCTCCGCGGCTGTCGAAGCTCGTTCGGTGCTCCGCCCTACTTACTGTTATACGAGTGAATTCACTGAGAATTCACTGTTGTTTTAATAGTGTGATTCCGTAGATAGTGTTTTGTCATTTCGTTAATTATTAGTGTTAGTTAAAACTGCTACTACTAACCGGTATTAGAATTAAGCACGTGTGTGTGTGTGTGTGTGTGCAGTGTGAGCGATACAGTGTTGTGCGTGCCTACTTTTACCGGGATCGCGCCCGGTGCCGATATTTCGTAGGTATGCAGCCACACGGAGAATATCGGAGAGATAGAATAACGGGGTCAAGCGACTAACAATTGACAACGTGCGCATGGTAAGTACGTTTGTTCTCAATTAATGAAAAAAGGATAATGCATGTTAAAAGTGGATAGTTTTGTTTGTAAAAAGGAATAAGTAGGAAACTAAATTAACTTTGTCGATTGTACGGGTAACAATAATAAATTTATTGTGTCTGCTAATTAGTGTAACATAGGCAGCCTATAATGTTCCCACTGCTGGGACACAGGCCTCCTCTCGGTGAGAGGGAGTGGGCTGTAATCCAACACGCGGACCCAGTGCGGGTTGGTAGATGTCACATGTCTTCGAATTTTTGGTTCTAGGACATGCCGGTTTCCTCACGATGTTTTCCTTCACCGTTTTGAGAGCAGTGGTGATGAAATAATTTACACAAAGTAAAGCGCCTGTCAGTGTCCGAAACTCCGAACCTACAACTCGTAAGTCACGGCCGTTACCACTGGGTCACCACTGCTCTGCTAATTGGCATGCGACGGGTTAACTAACAGCTGATGGTGGTATTATTATGGATGATGTTATTCTTGTTAAAATCAATCTGCCTAGCCATTTCCCAACTATGTTGGGGTCGGGTGTGGGGGTTGGGGTTTGGCAGTATTTTACATGGAGCGACTGCCTTACTGACCTCCACAACCCAGTAACTGGGTAATTCGATACCCCTGGGTAAGACTGATTGTCAGACTTTCGGGGTTCTGACGACCCGTAACGACTGTCAAAGATCCACCAATTGCAGCCAGGACCAACGGCTTAACGTGCTTTCCGAGGCACGGAGGTGTCTCGGTATGTGAAGATGGCCACCCATCCACGGACCAACCCCGGCAAGCGTAGCTTAACCTGATGGATCGACCCGTGCGTCCGTTACTACTTAGCCACGAGCTCCACGTGTATTATTCTTGTTAGGTACTCAATATCTTATTGGAATGATTAGGGTCATAAATGCGATTAGTAAATTTAAAAAAAAAAATTTGGGAAAGTTGTCTGTTATTATGAGTACAATTATGTGTTTAGCGGGAGAAGTCATTTGATGATTCCCCATGCACAAAAAAAAAAAAAATAGGGAACAGCTGATTTTTTTTTTTCGCGATTTCAGGTTTGGTCCCATAGTAAAAGTTGTTTGTTATCATGAGTACAATCATGTGTTTAAGTATCGGTCACTAATTACCAGTCACCCTATATAAACATTAAGTTTATTTTAATTTATTTTTATAAATAAGTTAATGTTCTAAAAATACGTTTTAATTGTCATTATCCATACTAATATTATAAATTCGAAAGTAACTCTGTCTGTCTGTCCGTCTGTCTGTCTGTCTGTCTGTTTGTCTGTCTGTCTGTCTGTTACCTTTTCACGCCTAAACCACTGAACGGATTTCTATAAAATTTGGCAAGGCTATAGATGGTATCCTGGGGACGGACATAGGCTACTTTTTTTTTCAAAAATAATCCTACAGGGGATGATATAGGGGATGAAAGTTTGTATGGGAAACTCAGTATTTCTTAAGTTAGGGATGTGAAAATTAAAATGTATGCTTTTGATAGGAAATAAAGAAATATGCGGTTCAGTGTTTTTGAAAATTCATCCCCTAAGGGGGTAAAATAGGGGTTGATTTTAAAATTTACAAAACTGCATGGATTTCGACAAAATTTAGCAAGGCTTTATATAGCATCCTGGGGAAGGACATAGGATACTATTTTTTTTTCCAAAATAATACCACGAGGGGTGATATAGGGGATGAAAGTTTGCAAGGGAAACCCAGTATTTCTTAAGTTAGGTATAACAAATTTATGCTATTGGTAGGAAATTAAGAAATATGTGGTTCAGCGTTTTTGAAAAATCATCCCCTAAGGGGGTAAATAGGGGTTGATTTTAAAATTTACAAAACTGCACGGATTTGGATAAAATTTGGCAAGGCTTGATATAGCATCCTGGGGAAGGACACAGGTTACTTTTGGTTTTAAAAAATAATCCAACAGGGGGTGATATAGGGGATGAAAGTTTGTATGGGAAACTCAGTATTTCTTAAGTTAGGGATGTGAAAATTAAAATGTATGCTTTTGATAGGAAATAAAGAAATATGCGGTTCAGTGTTTTTGAAAAATCATCCCCCAAGGAGGTAAAATAGGCGTTGATGTTAAAATTTACAAAACTGCACGGATTTCGACAAAATTTGGCAAGGCTTTATATAGCATCCTGAAGAAAGGACATAGGATACTTTCAAAACCAATACTACAAGGGGGTGATATAGGGGATGAAAGTTTGTAAGGGAAACCCAGTATTTCTTAAGTTAGGGATAACAAATTTATGCTATTGGTAGGAAATTAAGAAATATGCGGTTCATATTTTTGAAAAATCATCCACTAAGGGGGTAAAATACGGGTTGATTTTAAAATTTACAACACTGCACGGATTTCGATAAAATTTGGCAAGGCTTTATATAGCATCCTGGGGAAGGACATAGGCTACCTTTTGTCTTAAAAAATAATCCTACAGGGGGTGATATAAGGGATGAAAGTTTGTATGGGAAACCCAGCATTTCTTAAGTTAGGGATATGCCCTATGTTTTCCACATGAACGTTCCCATGGGATATTTTCCGACATCCACGCGGGCGAAGCCGCGGGCAAAAGCTAGTTTTGAATAAATGCTTATCTCATATTATTATTGTGTTAATTTTTTCGCAAATGGTACGAAAAGTAGAGTATTTTCCTCGGTGATAAAGCTGTCTTAGTCTTGGGTGAACTTAAATCCCTCGCTACACTCAGGACTCGTCTTAAATCCCTCGCTTCGCTCGTGATTTAAGTTTTTAACACCCTCGCTACGCTCGGGAGTAAACCTCGAGTCCTTCGTTACGCTCGCGATTTAAATCGTCACCCGCGACAGAAGACACTGCTTTATCCCCTTGGTTAATAATCTAAATTGGATTTTTCATTAAACTAAAAATTTAAGTAACTCAAAAACTACTGAATTTCGGTAGGGTAGAACATTAATTTGGTGGCTTAATTTGTTGCATTTTAAAACCCTATTATGACGTCCTGCAAGGAAGTGGTAGAGTTACCAGTAGCCCCGTATGTTATTTTAAGGGCCTGCCTGTTTCACCACTTCGCAGATAATTTCATACAAATTCTGTTCCATTTTTGAATTTATTCGGTAACTGTAGGGGCTATTCGGACATCGTGAAATACTTAGGCCCTAAGCTATCTTTTTAAATTATGTTAACAAAGTAGTAGGTAGTTAGTAGTAACAGTAATGTATTCGACAAATAAATATATGACATTTAGTGATTATTATTTAGATCCAAATTAATATAAGTTCGTTAATGTCATTAGGATATTATTTATCAAGCAACACGCTTATATACGCAGCTGGTTTGCATTACGATAGTAAATACTACACTATATTCGTCGCATGATGCGCGCTGCGATCACGTGAGCTACATAAGCTGAACATTATTTTCAAAGTTCATGAGTTCCGTAGATAGTGTCACATATCGACACATGCCTAACTTATAGAATCCCCTGAACCTTTCTCTTATTCAATCATTTGCTTTCAGGCGCAGATTTCCTGAAAACGATCAAAAAGGTGGTTTTTTAAAGCTGTGTATCTCATAAACCGTAAATAATTTTGACATGTAAAAAAAATATGATATTTTCAAGTGCTCTTCGCATACAGTGATGGAAGCCAAAACATAATTAAACATACTTTAATGCTCCAAAAAAATCTTTAAACATACCTCCTAATAATCTTTAAAAGCTGTTTATCCCTTCATTAGCAATTATAACTATAATTAAAAATATACCATGAAATGTCAAATTCCAAACTGCATCCAGTGATGGATTACTTTTTATTAAATAGTTTATTTCTAATTTTCTACGATTTTATTTGCACTTTAACGACATAATTCCGGTGCGCGTGAGAATCTTCTATCTCGTGCGTCAAACTAGACAGCCATAACGCCATTTCACTTACACACAGAGCTAAACCAAGCTTGGAACGGGCCTTCATTTGACGTTGTTTGATGTGATATCGTTTGTTTTTTATGGTGCTACATATTTATTATCTTACAACGTAGGAGGTTATTATTTAACTAGTAGGTACTTATTGTAGGTAGGTAGTTCTGCGAACCTCGCGACCTCGCGAAAATTATTTTCAGACTTCTCTAGTTTTGTGATGAGGAGGCGGGGCCAGACTCCAGGTGCTCCATCAATCCCTATCTAGTAGTTAGAGGGTCGATTCCACTAGTAGAAATCTCAAAGTGAGCAATTTACTGCATTTTGAGGAGCTATTCTGTTCAACACGCCGAAGATCCTCATCAGATCTTCACCAAATTTTATAAGTACCTACTACGTTTCAAATAAAAAAAGAGCAATCGAAATCGGATCTCTTAGGGCGGAAATATCTAGTAGCCCCCTTTTTGCCCTTTTGGAGGAAGTTCCAATCAAAAATCCCCGACGACAAAAAAAATCTATAAGTCTCAAGTGCTAAAATCTCGCCATTACAAATATTTTTATGACAGTTCTTCACTCCCCCTTTGTTTACATGTATATATGTCGTTGTAAATGCACCCATGCCACAGGAAAAATCCTAGTGTGCGAAGTATATAAAATAAAACAAACTGCGGTCGTGGAAGCAATGTCCTTACTTACCGCAATTCGTACTTCGTACTTCCTGACCCTCGAGGCTACGCCCCAATGGTCTCGTAGCCTATCAGCGCGTCCCAATACGTCAGATGTATGGAATTAGTACATATGTACAGCCAGATGTCACGGGCAGATCAGCAGACGACGCCCGCCGTCACGGAGTCCAAGTCCAACTTGTTTTATTTACCGAAAGCTTTGTGCTACGAGAGCCCATGACGAACATTATTGTCTTATCATTTTACGACTCAAACCGTATAAAATCGATAGATTTGGTTATTCCGAATCCAAAAATCTTACTTTCAGAAATACGCGTCACATCTGACCACTACTATGAGCTCTTATAGCAGGGCAGAAGTTGAACGTTTCCAGTAAGAGAGAGACGGAGCTATATACCACCTATAGCACCGTCTCTCTCTCACTCGAAACGTTCAACTTCTGCCCTGCTATAAGAGCTCATAGTAAGCCCCCTGACCGCATCTTCAAATATGTAAAAAAAGGCAGATGGACTCCTATAAAACTGTGACGTTTCTGACCGGTGCTGCCCACTAAGTCGGGTTCAGAATCATCTAATTCTAAACTAACGATTTTGTACGGTTTTGGCCGTAATATGATGCGACATGGTTTTGGTCGTGGGCTCTCGTACTATACTGTGTACTGTCTAGACAGATAACGGGACCTGAGATTGTCAATGTGTTTTTAAATTATTTACATAGTTGTTGATAAATGCTGAAGAGGAAAATCATGACCTATTCTTGATAGACCTGTAGTTGGCTACGTACAGGGAAGCCATCAGGGCTTTTCTTCAGCGCAGTTGTGTGTATAAAAAAAATATGGTAATATAAAGTAAACGACTTTGATAGCTTGATTTATCTGATACCAAGTAGACTATGTGCTAATTTGATAACAGTTCCGTAAAAGTGTTTATGCATTATTTATTACTTATCTCCGTTACATCGAGGTGCTTCCAGTAAGTTCCGGAATTAATAGTACATTATTGCAAAGGCCGTGAAATAGGCAATTGCAGGTCGAGTATGAGTTTGAAGGCCGAGCCGCAGGCGAGGGCTTCACTAATACGAGACAAGCAATTGCCATTTCCGCCGAGGCATATACATACAGGGTGGCCGGAACATTGACGTCCAAAAATAAAATTTCGGTCCCTCGTATCGTGGGGTATTCGAATCACCCCCATGTATGTTCCGCGACTTTTCATAGTTTTCGAGTTATGAATTTTTTTCTGAATGTTTGAAAATTTTCGACCTGACCAACCTAAAAAAATTCTAAAAAAAAAAGTAGAGGGTTTTATCGAGTTTCTTTTTTTGCAACTGAATTTCCATAAGTAGTACTTTTATGCATAAAATAATCAGCTTCGTAACTGTGATGAAAGTTATGAAAATGTTGATCTAAAGTGAAAAATTTACGTTCGGTAAATTATGACTCAAATTTTCAACTTTAAATTAAAAATCTTAACAGGTGACTTCATAATTCCTAAGTAGGCTTCAAGAATGCGCCAGACTCTCAGCTTTCATAATCATAAAAAAATGAAGTACTTAATAGGGCTACTTTGTTTAAAACCGGCCTTCAAAGACAGCGAAGTGGAATAATTCTTAAAATTACCCATCTGAGTAATTATTTTTTTTTGGCTATTTTCTCGTTCCTAAGGTTAATTAATGATAAGAATACTGAAAACTAACCACATTATATTCAATATTCATAATTACCACACGTGGGCTAACTTTCATCACAGTTACGAAGCTGATTATTTTATGCATAAAAGTACTACTTATGAAAATTCAGTTGCAAAAAAAGAAACTCGATAAAACCCTCTACTTTTTTTTTTAGAATTTTTTTAGGTTGGTCAGGTCGAAAAATTTCAAACATTCAGAAAAAAATTCATAACTCGAAAACTATGAAAAGTCGCGGAACATACATGGGGGTGATTCGAATACCCCACGATACGAGGGACCGAAATTTTATTTTTGGACGTCAATGTTCCGGCCACCCTGTATAGTGCTTTTCTCAAAAGAATGTAGGGAAATGAAAGTAGTTAAGTTTCCATAATTTTTCAAGTTAATGCCGTTTTTAACATGAACTGTACCTACATTTCAGCATGGAATAAATTGGACATAATGTAGATGGGTTTTTAGTTTTAAAAATCTCATTAAAATACGCCAAAAATACAAATGTTCACTTTTTTCTCGTTTTTCCAAACCAGAAAATTTTCATATAAGTACCTACTTTCATGTATTTTTCTTTTGACTTCGCTGGAAGCAGGTTTTCCATTGCCAATTTGGCTTCTGATCTTAAATCTGGTGGAGTACCTACAATCAATCTCCATTTTACTCTGAACCGTTGGAACTCATTTTAATTAAGTATTAAATTTATATTTAATAAGTATGTAAATATAAATTTTCAAATCAAGATGAATTTTCAGTTTTGCCGCAAATTTTCTATCTAACATTTTTTTTTTTTTTTTTTTTTTTTTTGAGGGTGGGAAATCATCAAATAACTTCTCCCGCTCTGGGTGGAGCGGGAGGGCGTGTCAGACTTTTACTGACTAAAACCCACCCGTGTTCCTTCAGTTGCCTATGCCAGGGCCGCGGTAACCCTTTCAGACAACCCGCGACCCCAGCGGCGTCGGCCCTATTGGGCCCCGTCACTTGCTGACATCTCTTTGAGGCGCGCGTGGAACACGACGCGCCGTCGACTCGGGCCTGGTCCTTACCGGACGGCGAGCTACCCGCTGCTCACCGTCCGCAGGCCCGGGCCTACGGTGGCCGGAAATCGCCCCGCGATTCCCGCCGCCCAGGGCGTCTCCTGCGGCGACTGAGGGCGTGAGGCTGCCTCTCCCTCACGCGTTCCGCCTCCTCCTTCGCGAGCATCACTGCTTCGCAGAAGGAGGTGACGGCCTCCCATGCACTCTCGCTCCGCACCATGGCCTGGACCAGGCTCGGACGCGAGAGATCGCCGCCGCCGATCGCCTCCGTGAGAACACGGCGGTGCTCTGCCCAAGCCGGGCAGACCTCCACTGTATGCTCCACCGTGTCCTCCGGGCGATCTACACAATGGAAACACCCGGGCGTTTCCTCCCGCCTTATGCGAAACAGGAACCTCCCGAAACAACCGTGTCCGGTGAGGACCTGCGTCAGGCGGAAGGTGAGGACGCCGTGGCGCCTCTCTAACCACTCCTCAAAGAGGGGACTTATCGCCGCTATTGTGGCGTGCCCAGCGCTGGGTTGCGACAGTCGCGATCTCCATGCCGCCATGAGATCCCGCCGGAGCTCTGTCCGCTGTACCGTGATTTCTCGCGGCAGCGGAGTTACGCCCCGGCGCTTCGCCTCCTCGCGCCACTCCCACACGTGCGCGAGGACCTTTGCCTCCAGATCCCACGGCGGCAATCCGGCAAGGAGGCTCGCCGCCTCCCGGGAGACCGTGCGGTATCCCCGGACTAGCCGGATGGCCATGACCCTCTGGGACGCGTTCAACCTGCCGGCTGGTCCCAGCCTTAGGGAACGCGCCCACACCGGTGCTCCGTAAAGGGCCATGGACCGCACGACCCCCGCGTAGAGCCTCCGGCAGGAGGCGTTTGGACCCCCCAGATTGGGCAGGAGCCGCCTCAAGGCAGCCCCAGCCCGTGCCAGTCTGGGAGCCAAACGTCGGAAGTGCTCCACGAAGTTCCACCGGCTGTCGAGGACGAGTCCCAGGTACTTCATCGTCGACCCGACACCGATGTGAACCCCTCCCACCGTTATTTCGGAACCCGACGGTGGCGCATTCCGAGGACCATGAAAACACATGGCCTCGGACTTGTGCAAGGCCACCTCGAGTCCCAACTGCCGGATCCTCTCCACGACTATCGCAACCCCGCGTGTCGCTAGTTCAGCCGCCGCCTGGTGCGACCTCCCCTGCGCCAGGACCAGCGTGTCGTCAGCGTAACATACTACGCTGACGCCGCTTGGGAGGTCGGCGCGCAGCACCCAGTCGTAACCGATGTCCCACAGATGCGGCCCCAAGACCGATCCCTGTGGGACACCGCACGACATCTCTCGCCGGTTCCACTCTCCCTGATGACCGGGGTAGATGACGGCCCTGTCCGTCAGATAGGCCTCGACCACTCGACAGAGGTAGGTCGGCATCCGGTGATACCGCAATGCCTCCCTGATGCAACTCCAGGGCAGGGTATTAAAGGCGTTGGCGATGTCTAGGGACACCGCCAAGACGACCCCACCCCGGGCCACTGCATCCCCCGTCGTGAGGGCTCGCACGCGCATGATGGCGTCCACCGTAGAGCGCCCCTTGCGGAAACCAAACTGGGTCTCCGCCAAATCCGGCCCCTCCTGCACCAGCCACCCGACGAGGCGGTCTGCAATTACTCTTTCAAAGAGCTTGCCCACCTCGTCGAGCAGCACGATGGGCCGGTAAGCGGACGGAGAGTCCGCAGGGCGCCCCGGCTTCTTAATGAGGACCAGTTTCCCCGTCTTCCAGCGAAGTGGGAACTGGCCCCTCTCCAAGCATGCGCTTAGGAGCCCCCCTAGTCGAGGCCCGAGAGCCCCAAAGGCCAGAACCCAGGCTCTTCCAGGTAAGCCGTCGGGTCCTGGGGCGGTATTTTTGGCACTAAGCCTACGTACCGCCGCTCTCAACTCTACCTCGGTCACTTCCGGAGTATCAACGTCGTCGTCGGTGTCGTGGTCCGCAGCGGGCACCGCATGAGGCGGAGCCATAGGCGGGGGAGTATGTTCCCCTCGCGAAGGGAACAGAGCGCTCACCACGTCCTCCACGAGCTCGGGCCGGAGACTCTGCGTCAGCGGGGGCGCCCATGGGCGGAGTTTCTCCCGCACCAACTTGTAGGGGTGCCCCCATGGGTCTCTGTTCAGAGTCTCCAGCGACTCCTCGCGGCCCAGATCCCTGGACCGCAAGATCTCCGCTCGGAGGGCGGTCTTCGCCGCTCTGTACCCCTCGTACAGCTCCGCCTGAATGGCTTCCGTATCCGGAGGGCGGATACGGAGCCTGCGGTGCCTGGTGTACAGGCGTCGCGCGGCGACGCACGCCTCGCGCAGTGCCGTCAGCTCCGGCGACCACCAATACACCTGGCGAAAGGCGCGACTGGGCTGGACCCGGGGCATTGCCACGTCGCACACTTCGGACATGGCCTCCCGGAACCACTCCGCCTCGTCATTGATGTCGGCAGGCCTGTCCGGTGGTGACACCCAGGCCTGCACGATCGAGGCTTCCAGGAGGATTCTATCTAACATCAGAGGGGCAATTCTCGTACCTAAAAACGTTCACAATCTCATGCCAGCGTCAATCAAATGTCAAAAATGTAGGTAAACGCTATACAATTTTTGACAGATTGAGTCTTGAGATGATATTGCGAACGTTGTTAAAAATACGAGAATTGCCCCTCTGTGCCGAAAGGCAAACGCTTTTATGGCTATAGGGCTATACAGCCACGTGAACTCAATATAAATACTAAGCAAAGAGGTCCAATCAAAGAGTATTTAATAACCCCAGCACGCCGTTTCATACAACATTGCTGGAGCGGTGTAATGTTCCAAATTCAAAAAACGCTCCTGCAATGGTGGATTTGATTTTCTTTGACCGTAAATTCGTAAATTCGATACTTCGCGTGTTCTTTTTTCGAAAATAATGACAATATTTCCAGGTAGCGCAGGTAGATAATGAGAGTTTTTTAGCAGCACTGATACGTCAGGTCCGGGCACCTGTCAAAACTGTCAAAGCGCCTATATTTTCTTTAATCGTGACTGATTGATGAACGAATGATGAACGTTATCATATATTTTTTTATTGATTGTCGAAACCGTAGACAGTCTTCGGTCGAAACGGAGTCCTCTTGTCAAAGTGGTGCCATCTGGTGGTGTGAATTTTCATGAAAACCCTAATTTGAAAAATTCTAGCCCTTGAGCACAGTGCCCGTGCGCCTTGTTTAATTATACCTTTCTTTAGGTGGTGGTAAACTAAGAACGAACTTAATACTTACTTAAGAACCACCATGCCATTAATTAATGCCGATCATTGACTTATACAGGGTTACAGGGATAGTCGTAGGTACTGAATATTGAAGGACGTTATTATTCAGGTCATTTCTGATGGATTTGATTCTGTAATAAGGTGTCCGAAACTTAACCGTTATGGAGATATTGAATTTTAAAGATTTTTTTTTAAATCCTTTATTTTTTTGGCTTTTAGTCGTTTTTTTTTGGGATTAGAGCTCCTAGACGCCGCGCCGATGGATTTTTATGTGTGGGGTCATATGAAAAGCTTAGTATACGACTAAATGACACCGATCGAAAATGTCGATATTTTAAGACAAAAAAATATTGATGCGGCTAAGGAAATGAGGCGAAACCTACGAACTTCTGTCGTGAAAAGTAATTTAAGAAAAATAATGAGAATTTGTGTAAGAAATAGCGGCGGCCATGTCGAACATGAATTATAGAAATATTGCTATGTTTTTTTGTTTCATTTACGTCTTTTAGCTACTTTTACCTCAAACTAAAAATGTACCTTCTGCTACCTTAACTGTTATTTGGTCAATGTTGTGCCTATTTAGTAGCAAGTGATATACCTTTCTGAATAGTTAAAGAAACTTAGAACTTTTTAAAATTATTTTCAGAATAAGTTCCATACAATATTTCTTTTTAAAAGCTCTTCAAAGTTAAGAACACTATTACAAAATTATTTAATTCTATCCGTTGTCGAGCAGTTTTTTTTAAGCTGTTAGTAGTAGGTTCACTTTCTTTTGATCATTTTTATTAATAGACATGTCTTCTAACTACATACATAAAAAACCGAGCCTAGGAGCTCTAATTCCAAAAAAAAACGACTAAAAGACAAAAAATAAAGGATTAAAAAAAAAATCTTTAAAATTCAATATCTCCATAATGGTTAAGTTTCGGACACCTTATTACAGAATCAAATCCATCAGAAATGACCTGAATAATAACGTCCTTCAATATTCAGTACGACTTTCCCTGTAACCCTGTATATTACTGCGTTATATCAATGATGCCGATACTAATTATAGTAATTAGGTATAAGTAGAGGGAGTTTCCTATAGATCCGTTATCATATGTCCTTAAAGAGAGATCCGCTTCGAACATGATTGACCGTATTATTTACTTTGAATATTCCTAGTCTTGGAAACTTCCGTGTGGATTTATATAGAACTGATTATTATTCATACAGATATCACTGAATCGAAATCGAATAAGTACATACTTATTGGAACAATATTTGAATATCACGGTATCAGTTCTGGCACAGATTAATACAGATGGGACACTCCGCAGTTTAGGTATGAAGCTACAAAGTACGCGGCGGTCCCCGTCCGCGGGGCTATTCAGTAGGTCAGAAGGTAGAGTTACGCGATAGAAAGAGAGGCAACTTGTAAGTAGTTGAATATAACTGTAGGTAATAAGCGTTGTGCGACCAGTATTGCACTTTATTGTGTCGTAGCAAGAGTCGCTTTTTATTTAAATGATTTTGCGGAGTGCCCCATCTGTATTAATCTGTGGTCCTGGTAACTTGAGTGCGTGATATTTCTTTGTTGACCCAGCAATGACACGGATTCAGTGTCGGCTGTGTTGGGTTGTGTGTCACGGATTTTGTCGTATTTTCGTGACACATGTCGTGTGTTTTAAGAGAGCTAGGAAGGAATCTATAATGTGCTGAGAAGATGCTGGCAGACGGTAATATCAATCTGATCGAAGTACTTGCATATACAACCTGTAGTTTTGCATCCTCGTCAAATTTCAGGGTGTGGTACAGAACATCAAACCGAATAACTTTCTCCATGGGACCAACATCGTATTCGCGAAAAAATTTCAACTGTCCCATAGAAAACATCAACACCTACTCGACGCAAATGTATGGGACGGCTGATTATTTTTTCGCGATTACGATGTTGGTGCCATGGAAAAAGTTGTTCGGTTTGATCAATGAGGTATAACATCATTGGGTTTAATGGTCTATACCGCACACCCTTAAATTTTACGAGGATGCAAAACGACACGTTGTAATAGCATGTTATAGGCAGAAATTACAGAACGATTTAAATTTATGTACTACTAATGCTATCAACTTGAAATTTGGAACAGTTTTAGATGACGTTTACCCAACTATTTTGGAAATAAGAAAGTAATAAAAATATTTATGTTTTTTTTGCAACAGGGACTGAAAGGGGGTCTTAAAAAATCAAAGTGGGGCTACTAGAGCATGTGGGGTATCATATGAAAGAACGCTGTTTGCACATTCTCAAACATTTTTTTTCTTTTTTTTTTAGGCCGCATAGTTTTCTAGTTTTGATGAAAAATGTAAAAAAAATACCGTTCCCCCCCCCTTATCTCCGAAGTTTGCAAAGAGAAAAATCTGAAATTATTCTATGTAATAGAAGTTTATGTAAAGATTACAGGGAAAATAAAACGATGTCTCTAAATAGCACAGTTTTTCAGAAATCATCAACAAAAATTACATATAAATGATGGTACGGAACCCTCGGTGCGCGAGTCCGACTCGCTCTTGACCGGTTTTTTATACATACTTCTTACTAGCTTCTGCCCGCGACTTCGTCCGCGTGAAATTTCTTGTTCCACCCCGTGTCGCATGCCATCGCTTGCTCGCGCTATTATTGCGTTCTTTCTGACTTCTTTTTATTTTTGATCGGATCCTAAGGATCCTAGCGTGATGTTAAATAGCCTATAGGCTATTAAGGCCTTAGCTTTATTATTAGCCTTCCTCAAAAATTGGGCTATCAAATGCAGAAAGATTTTTGAAAACCGACGGGTAGTTCCAGAAAAAGACAGAAACATACAAACAAACTCTCCAGCTTTATTAACTGTTAGTAAGTATAGATATAGATATAAGAAGATAGATAGATAGGTACATAATATAGGTACATACTTACTTACTTAGTAAGGTCACGGCCGGCGCACGGATGTCCAAATACCTATTTTTTAGTGTAATAAGTGTACAGTAGTATCCACCTGATATGGCTTACCGATGTACAGTCAACGGCCAGAAGTCCACTTACACCGCAATGACCATTATCGCCTGCGATACGGGCTGCGGCGCCGAAGAAGGTCATACTCATAAGTAAACTAATACTTCCTGCGCAGAAGATGAATTTTCAAAGCGCGGGAAATGCTATTGACCAATTGGCACCCTCCACGCACCGTGCTTCTTTTTCCTGTACCGCTATTGGTCGGCAGATGCCACCATGATGTTAATCAGCCGCCATATTTGCGAGTGAGACGGAACTAACAGCTGCAGTGTATTATGAACCTTATAGTAGTGACCTAAGGTTGATTTTACCGCTGGGGTCGCGGGTTGTCTGAAAGGGTTACCGCGGCCCTGGCATAGGCAACTGAAGGAACACGGGTGGGTTTTAGTCAGTAAAAGTCTGACACGCCCTCCCGCTCCACCCAGAGCGGGAGAAGTTATTTGATGATTTCCCACCCTCAAAAAAAAAAAAAAAAAAAAAAAAAAGGTTGATTTTAAGTTTTAAGCATTCTCGTTAATCTTCGGGGCCATAGTTTCTTTTCTGTGCGAACGAAGATTCACGACGCGCCTTATTAGTTGGGTACTACTGTATCTTCCTTCTTTCTATGTCCTCCACTCAACTTGTGAATTGGAACCATTGGAGGACGCGAAATATCCATGTAGGTAATCGTTAGGGACGGTCAGTGCTCTGCATTACCTGACCCTTCTTACAAAGAAGAAGAGAGGAAAAGGATTCAGGTTGTGGTACCTAATTGGACAGTTTGTGGTACCTAATTGGCCGCAGTTTTGCCATTATACATAGTACCAAAGAAACATAGTAATTTGCGACGTACATGCGTAGAGTTCACCTCGAAAGGGACAAAGGGCTTGAGATAATGACATGTCGTAATGTCTGACTATCGTAAATGTTAAAATTTTCCACCGGGGTCGTCGCTATCTGTAGACCTTCAATGTTCGTTACTATTGACAGTTTGTGTTTAAAAAATATGTAAATCTATAGAAAAATATCGAGTTGCCAATCCATTCTTAATAAATCTTATTTAGCCACGAAGAAATAAACTGATACTTAACTGAAAAATCATTAACTTTGCTTACCTATAATGTCTTCCACTCGGCTGCTACAATTTGTAAAAAAAAGATTCCTACGAGTACAAAATTGTTTTTTTCATTTTTTCAAACGTAAATAACTACGGTTCAATAACCTCTAACAACGTAGACATTCATTCCAGTGAATCACCAGCTATGCCAAATAAAGCAAAGATGCTCTTTGGGTTTGGGGTACGGAGTTCCACCCGGAACACCGGACACCCGGAACTAGAGCTATTCTGACTTTTAGGTACTTATTATAGACAGTGGCATATTTATTTTATTTTTTTATTTTATTTATTAGGTACACCAACAGCAGTATATACATTGAAATTAAACAAGTAACAGATAATAAAAATACTGGTATGTCTGCCTATTACAGGTATACACAGCATTCACCACAAAACAACAACGTAATTAACTTAAAAGAACTATAAAAACTTATGACCACATAACATAAAATACATACATTTAGAATTCAAAATTAAAATAGCAGTTCAAAGTAGTAGTGTAAGTAGTAGTGTTAGTACATTAAAAAAAAAGAAAAATATGAAATGTTGTCACGGAAGGTACCTATGAGTGTGGGATAATTATAATATGAATTACAAAAAAAAAGTATGATTATTTATTGGTTAATTTATGCACTCCCGTACCTCAGAGACTGATCTTCTAAACTTGTTGAGTGTTACACCGTGTAAGTCGGTTTCTGACGACTTACATTGGCTGTTGTAATTTCTGCACATTCGGACCAAGGGAGCATTGAGACCAAGATTGGATTTGCAGAAAGGGTATTGTTACTCCTGATTAAACAATAAACATCACGACAATAAACGAAATCAGCCTTCGTTTGTTTTATGTTTCATCCAGACCCAATCCACTATAAATATTAGTAACATTATAAAACAGATTCTGATAAAATAAAAAAGGCGTAAGTAGTGTTCATGGGCCAAGGTTGCAGCGCAGACGCATCGCAGACGTTGATTAGACGTTATCACTACTTATAAGTGTGTTACAAACATTACTTATCTGTTTGCGTTGTTAATGCTGAAGAATGAAGAAAACAGGAAAACTGGAGGATGGTGTAGTTTGCAAGAGAACTGAGGATGAAAGAGATCGGTAAGATTAGGTTTGTCCCACCTGACCTGAACCGAGTTCTGAAAAAGTATGCTATTTAGAGACATCGTTTTATTTTTCCTGTAATTTTTACGTAAACTTCTATCACATAGAATAATTTCAGATTTTTCTCTATGCAAACTTCAGAAATAAGGGGGCGGGGGGGGGGGGGGCGTAACTACGAGGCCTAAAAAAAACCAAAAAGCTTTTATCAAATATCTACAAAAGGCTGATTTATAATGTGGTATAGTTTGACACGTGCTTGCAGATTATCTATAAAGTCGCCATTAGATTTCTTCATTATCTTATCTAAAATTAAAGTGAGACTACTATTTAATAAAGTTAAGAGCTAATTACATAGGGAAGTGATATCCGGGGTATGTAAGGAACGTAGCAGGTGGCGTCTGTAGTTTTTGTCTAGGTACTCCAATGAGAAAATTTATTTTATTTTATTTTATTTGTATTAGGAAAACTTACAGCTAAAAGATACAGTGAATAAAATTTTAAACAAAATAAGGCCAATTACAAGTTTCCACATGTAGTAAATCTTAAGAAACAGAAAATTTGTACCATTTAAACAAAAACATTTGAACAAAAAAAAAAAAAAAAATTAAAAATAAATTACTGTTTACGCTCGAAGAAGCTATTAGATAAAATTTTTTGAAATTTAGCAACACCAGTATAGAAAATGTCGAAAAGGCGTGAATTTATGTACGCATAGATATAAGAAAGAAATTTTATATTCCAATGTATGTACGTATGTGATAAAGGCCGCCTGTGTCCGCCTGTGTCGTAAATTAAATGCATAAAGGCTCCAGCAGACAGGTGCGACGCGACTCCGGTAGAACAATTTTAATTAATTTTCACACATTAGATAAACCAATGAAAACTAGGGATTACATGCAACTCATCAGGTTTTGAATGGTTTTCTCGCTGTCTACAAACGTACAAAAGATCAACCTTGGGATTACATGGAGAATTGACGGTGACTTACGTATATCAATGTATGGGAGAATATGTTTTTCAACTACAATGTTAAGTCTGTGTTTGGGCTAAATTCTTTTCAACTACGGAACCCTTCACTTTGCGTGGTCCGACACGCACTTGGCCGGTTTTTTTTTATGTTTGTGTACCTAAGTTTTAGTGAGTGATTGAAGTGCCTTAACAATAAGTCTTCTTTTATTTACCTAGTATCTTAAATAAAGTCACTTCCGCTGTCTGTTCGCTTAGATCTTTTAAACTACTCCACAGATTTTAATGCAGTTTTCAGCAATAGATAGAGTGATTCAAGAGCAAGGTTTATCTGGGGGCACGGGAGTGCTCCCGCGAAGACGAGCCAAGCGAAGCGCAAGGGCACTACCTACCTTTTCTCGAAGCACTTCGTCGTATTTTTGAACCTTCTTAACTTGGGTTTGGATTATACCAGATAAACAAAATTTTCGGGATATGATGTCAGTGGTTGAATTATTAAACCTATAAAGTTTCAATTGCATAGCTCTTATACTTTATATTTTATTGATATCCAAAATACCCCGATTTCGTCACTGACTCACTGATGATCATAAAAATTCTTAGGGTACTTCCTGAAGTCCTAGAAAGCTGAAATTTGGTATGTAAGCTAGTATTAGTACACAAACAACAAAAAAATTCTAAAACTTGGAACTTTTACCCCCCAACCCCTTAAACTAGGGGATGGAAATTTGTATGAGACTTCCGCAAATAAAGTCCTAGAAAGCTAAAATTTGGTATGTAAGCTAGTATTAGTACACAAACAACAAAAAAATTCTAAAACTTGGAATTTTTACCCCCCAACCCCTTAAACTAGGGGATGGAAATTTGTATGAGACTTCCGCAAATAATAAGTACTTATACTTACGAATAATATTAATACACTTGTATATACTTCGATAAGTGTTTATTAATCTCCTACCTATCAACCTATACATATCATAAGCAACTTACAAAAAGAAATGAAATCCCACCAAAAACATTTTCATGTAAAATATTGCCAAGACGAGACCACCTATAGCTCGCACTGACAAAAAGCTATCTGAGGGGCAATTCTCGTATTTTTAACAGCGTTCGCAATCTCATTTTTTAGGTACGAGAATTGGCCATCAGATGGCCAATTCTCGTACCTAAAAACGTTCACAATCTCATGCCAGCGTCAATCAAATGTCAAAAATGTAGGTATACAATTTTTGACAGATTGAGACTGAGATGAGATTGCGAACGTTGTTAAAAATACGAGAATTGTCCCTCAGATCTCATGTAGAGCCAAGCTTCTAACTCTACACGCCCTAACTCTCCAAGCCCTAACTTCACAAACTCTACACCTTAGTCAAAATATGTGGCTTGGCCGTTTCGCTACCATCAGTCCATCACATAAGCGCAAGGTGAAAAATGTATTCACTGTTCATTACTTTTCTGTTATACAACAGTTCTTGTTGTAACGAAACGGCCAAGCCTCATATTTTGACTAAGGTGTAGAGTTTGTGAAGTTAGGGCTTGGAGAGTTAGGGCGTGTAGAGTTAGAAGCTTGGCTCTACATGAGATCAGCTTTTTGTCAGTGCGAGCTATATGTGGTCTCGTCTTGGCAACATTTTACATGATAATGTTTTTGGTGGGATATGTATAATACAATAACCGTGTGTAGCGGGGCCGGGTCGCTAGTAAATTATAAAAAATTGCGCAACCCGCTCAAGAACTATACTTACTGTACTCCTTGTGAAATAAGGATTGAGGTAGTAAGTGTCTAACAGATTTCATTACCTACGGTTGACGATATAATTATAAAGTCCAATGTAACGGGTTTTCACAGAAGGAAAGAACCTAGTGTTATTTATAATATCCACTTATCATTATATTCCCAGTATCGTTATACACGGTAGCGTAAGTCGGTAGTGAAAGTTCACCTATCTTTATTTCATTTATTTAAAATAGGTCCGCCAAGTTCTGCACCCTAATTGCGTAACACATTATCAATCGGAGTTGGTTTCATTTTGATAGTTCAACAACATTAATTGCGTTATTTACGTTGTCGAGCAGACAAATTTTTCGAATATATGAAGCAATGGATTAGCAATTTGTTTCAAAATGATTCAAACTCCGATTGATAATGTGTTACGCAATTAGGGTGCTGATCACAAATTATAAGTAACACACACGACATTCACAAAATTAAAAAAAAAATTAAAACAAAACAGCTTTGACTTCGGCAACTCTAAAAAGAAAAAAATAAATTACTGACACAAATATCAATCCATAAGCATAATCAGCTTATAATGTTCCCACTGCTGGGACACAGGCCTCCTCTCTGTGAGAGGGGAAATTCAAACTATACCTACTAATAATTATAAATTCGAAAGTGAGAGTTACATCGTCTGTCTGTCTGTCTTTTCACGCCTAAACCACTGAACGGATTTCGACAAAATTTGTCAAGTAGCATGTATATGTATAGTTAGCATCCTGGGAAAGGGGTGATTTAAAGGGGATGAAAGTTGGTATAACAAATAAGGAATTACTACGTCTTACAGCGTTTTGTTAAATCATCTCCAAAAGGGGTAAAAATAGTTAAAATTCACATATATTTTGGTTTGTGTAGGTACTTACTTACTTCTTTTAAAGAGATTTAAGATACTTTTTGGAAATATGGGGATGGACCGTAAATTGACCTAACATTTAGTCTTTATTTCATCAAAATCGGTTTCCTTGGTCAAAAGTTAAAAAATAACAATATAAAGTCATAATAATAATTTACCTAACATGTAGGTACAGTGTGTGTGTACGACAAGAGCGTGACTAGCATAATTTTAATTTTCGACACGTTTTTACGCCTAAACAACTGTATATAATTCGATAAAATTTGACAAAGAGATAAATGGTATCTTAGGGAAGGACATAGGCAAATTTTTGTCAAAAGGAGGTGACAGAGGGGTTGGAAGTTTGTTTAAGAAACCCAGCAATTCATAGGTTACGAAAGGGATATGAACATTGAAAATGCTTTTGGTAAGAAATAAAGAATTACGGGTTACGTTTTTGTAATATTGTCCCCAAGGGGGTAAAATAGGGGTGATTTTAAAACTCACATTTAAAACCTGGGTCAATTTCAGAAAAAAAAAACGTTTTAAATTGAATTACATTTTATGTCCCACGCTGAACTTTGACACCGTAAACTCCGTAAAGTCAAACCTCGTTGCCATAATTTTCATGACGACGCCGGTCACGGCGGCCGTTATATGGCGGTCAACACTCTTATAGCTAGGAAACTGTAACTGTACAGTCAACAGCAGTTTTAATTTTCACCAACTCCTAAGTAGATGCTTAATCTTTTTTAACGGCAAGGCCATTCGTAATACCTACAGCTCGCCCTTAAATCATAATGCAAGATATGCTTATAAGGTGGTTCACTCCATTGTTACGTGATATTAAGAGATTGTTATCTATCTATCTGACCTGTCCTGTACCTAATGTATAATTTGATAAGATAGCCGGATTAATTAATAATTATTAAGTAGGTACTATTAAGGATTTGTAATTCATTGGAATTAAGTATCGTAATTTTATGTTATTGCCAAATATTATCTGACCTCGGCAAATGACCTCGTGTATCTTTCATGTCTATTTGTCTTTGGCCAGCAGTGGCACAGTTTAAATTAAAAAACTAAAATGCTGTTGATTTCTCTTGTTTTATCGTCCAAGATTTCTGACAAACACTTTTGGTTTTGGTCACCATTCTTAGGATCCTCACTAGGACACCAGTCACGGCGCAACCATGGTCGATTGGTCGCACTGCCAAAAAAATGTACGGTTGGTTGTGCAACCGATCGGCTGCCTGGTGAGATATCCACCATAAAGCTGTGTATATATTTTGCGGGCCAGTGCGACCACGGTTGCCCACCATAATGCGGGTTACAGATTGGTGAAACGTAACATGAAATGTAACACATGTTGAAACAAATTCGCCTAGATGTTGTGTTACATTTCATGTTGCATTACACAAATTAGGACGGCTAGTTTGTGTTACATTTCATGTTACGTTTCACCAATCTGTAGCCGGCATAAGCCAAGCAAAATGAGAAAAAAGAAAAGAGAAAAAAAAAGAGAGTGAGAGTGTAAAGAGTATTCTATCTATCTAATGATTTCCTTATCAGCACTTTAATTTGTGCAATTTTATTCATCATCATTGCTAAATATAACCAGTGAAGAAACACATGCATGGTGAGAATACCAGCACGACTTAGAACCTAAAATCCACACATAATGTGACGTCCACCAACCTGATCTGTAACCACGTGATAGATTACAACCCATTTCCTCAAACGAGGGACATTACAGGTCTGTAATCATCATGATCTTTAATGAAAATCTTAAATTCACTGACAGAGAACGCACAGCCAAACCCCTGGGTCTAGAAGTATGAAATTTTGCGCAAGAGTTCCTTTTAAAGCGAAAGTGAGCATAAGGAAGTATTTTTGAAAATTCGTCTCATAAAGAGCTAAATAAGTGATGAAAGATTGTAAAATAGGTACAGTTCGTTATATTTGGCGATGGGGAACCCACACGGCTTATTAATACTACAAACATACATCTAGAAAAAGTATCAGTCTAACTCCAGACAGGTCGTCACAGGTCGCCGGTGATTTTCCTGCGCGTGAGTGCATTACACCCAGACGTACAAAGTGCGGCTCGTCCAGACGACTCGACCTACTTGCGTTACGTAAACATCGTGTAAAATTATAAACAAATCCAAGGATATTCTGTGCTGTACTCACGTGACGACTCCTTGAAGTGTTGTTGATAATATGAGGATAATCTGGTTTTAACTGGGTCTAATAGAATATGGCGGAATGCCTTTTAAAGAGGTGTTAGCGATAAGACCGTCCATTTGTGTTTCTATATTTTTTGTAAATTTTATAATAGAGTTTAAAGTGGGGGCTCGTGGCTTAGTAATATCAGCCGCTCGGGTCGATCGATTTGGTTAAGCTACGCTTGCCGCGGCTGTTCCGTGGATGGGTTACCATCTTTACATACCAAAAGCCCTACGCTACGTGCCTCGGAAAGCACGTTAGGTGGTCCCAGCTGTAATTCTTGGATCTTTGACAGTCGTTACGGGTCGTCAGAAGACCTAAAGTCTGACAACCAGTCTTACCAAGGGGTATCGTATTACCCAGTAAGTGGGTTGTGGAGGTCAGGCAGTCGGTTTACATAACTGGTATTCAGCTGCATCCGGTTAGACTGGAATCCGACCCCACCATAGTTGGGAAAAGTCTAGGCAGATGATAACTTAATAAAGAGTATTAAATCTTCTATCTACATATCTACTAGAATATATTCCCCTCATTAAACAACATTGAAACATGTGCTTTGTTGCAAATTAACTTTGTTTGCTATAACTTGAATCCCTCGAAAACTCGTGGATTAAAACGCGTCACGCGTCTATAAAACTGAAGACGCGTTTATGTTCCAGTCTACAAAGTACACAAAAGCGCTACCTGCAACAAAGTATTGCACTAAATAAACACGACCATAACAGTGCACTCGCTAATTGCAGGCAAAACAAAATCACACCTTCAGAATAGCTAACAAAGGGTTAGGTCTACATGGTGTTCGCGGGTTGTTTAAAAAAGATACCGTGGCCCTGGCACAGGCAACTGAAGGAACACGCGTGGGTTTTAGCCAGTAAAAGTCTGACACGCTCTTCCGCTCCACCCAGAGCGGGAGAAGTTATTTGATGATTCCCCATCCACAAAAAAAAAAAAAGAAAAAAAAGGTCTACATGGTGTTCGGTCCGTAGACGCTACTACGGCGTAGCGACTACAGTGTCGGCGTCGTAGCACCGTAGACCTTTTTAAAAATAACTCATTCCAAACTTTCGTAGGCATTATGAAACCGTTAGAAAAGTCTTCTACAATACATGTTATTATATAAAGATGGACACATTATGATACCCAGTTAATTATAATAATTGCGATTCATAATTAAAAAATAAATGTTAATTAGCAATCTGGTGCTCTATAGCTGCATGTCATGGTAGCGCCGCGTGTTTCCGCATACCTTTGGACAGTATAAAACATTTTTATCAAATTAAAGTTAATAATGTCTGCATGTTAATTAAGCATCTCGGTTTGATAATATAATCGCCGTGTGAAAAGGTCGCGATTGGCATTAATTATAATATTATTTCAATCATTATTGGGTCATTTATCTTGTGGTTTGAAATACGGTGCAGACGACTAATTAGATCATAAGAGTGCAGTTAAGCCGTTGGTCTCGGCTATTATTCTTGGATCTTTGACAGTCGTTACGGGTCGTCAGAGGCCCGAAAGTCTGACAAGCAGACTTACCAAAGGGGTATCGTGTTACCCAGTAACTGGGTTGAGGAGGTCAGATAGTCGCTCCATGTAAAATACTGGTATTCAGCTGCATCCGGTTAGACTGGAAGCCGACCCCAACATAGCTGGGAAAAGGCTTGGCAGATGATGATGATAATAATAATAACCCCACCGCCGTATCTCTAGGTTGACGTCGTGGTAGGGCTTGCGCGCTCCGAACTCTGGGTCTGTACCGGTAGAGTTCATTTTGCCGAAACAGGTCTGGGGTGAGGAGCCAGACCAAGAGAGATACAGATCTCCCGGGAGTAGTCTTGTCCCTCATGTTATTATACAGTGAACGAATACCTAACTGACACATTATAATTACCCTTTTTTTTAATGTATCATTTATTGATTTGACAATTTATATTAGAATTTATTATTATTATTATATTTTATTGGAATGTTTTTTTTAGTGTTGACAATTTAAATTCGAATAAGTATTTAATAATGTGTGATAATTGTTTAATCATCTATTATAGTTAGCAGTTTGTACGTACCAGAATGATATTTGTACACCGAGGATGGTTAGACATAGCGTTCTTTTTATAATTACAACATCTGTACCTACCCCCCTATGTTCAACAAATAAAAAGTATTTGTATTTGTATTTGTCCTCATCTCTGGCTTGCCTTTATTGACCGGCTGGAGTGAACAATGACAGGAACAGAGCTCCCACCTCATTCTTGCCTTTCTTGGCTGGCTTGAGTGGGGATTCGCAAGAGGAAGGAAGTATTCCAGTAAGTGTTTGTAGGGATCTTGACCATCTTCCGGGCTCTGGGATTGTTCTGAGAACCGTGGAATACCTCTCCACTCCTCACAAGCATCTCAGGATATGTTGCCATCTTGTCGTTACGACACTATGTGCTAGCTACCGTTTTCGGGGGCCCATCATTGAGCGTGCAAGTCATCCCCCTTTTTTTTTTTTTTTTTTTGAGGGTGGGAAATCATCAAGTAACTTCTCCCGCTCTGGGTGGAGCGGAAGGGCGTGTTAGACTTTTACTGACTAAAACCCACCCGTGTTCCTTCAGTTGCCTATGCCAGGGCCGCGGTATCTTCTTAAAACTACCCGCGACCCCAGCGGCGTTGGCCCTATTGGACCCCATCATTTGCTGACATCTCTTTGAGGCGCGCGTGGAACACAACGCGCCGTCGACTCGGGCCTGGTCCTTACCGGACGGCGAGCTACCCGCTACTCACCGTCCGCAGGCCCGCGCCTACGGTGGCAGGAAATCGCCCCGCGATTCACGCCGCCCAGGGCGTCTCCTGCGGCGACTGAGGCCTGGCATTTAATCTGTGTATTGTATACAAAACATTGATCGGGCAGGGGCCATAGTCTTTCCATAGTTCTAGGTAACCATTCCACAGCCACCCAAAGCCATAGCCATAGCAATATGTTTTGTGTCCATGTTCTGCAAATAGGTCTGCACCAACCGGGACATCCAAGGACAACCGTCCTTGGATCGCACTTGCATAGTGCATACAGAGATAATCGTCGGCTGGTGCCTCCTCATCATTTAAAATTGTCTAAGGGGCCTCTGCGAGTTGGCTTCGGCCCCTCGTACGCCTTCCAAAGGTGCGGGATACAATAGGGATGATGACTAAAAATTTATTTTTTGTCCGTCATAGAGATTATTAAAAAATATTGGACACGTATTTTTTCTTTTTTTACGTAATCAAAAAATTACGGCGATACATTGGGTTAAAATATGGCATGACGTCACGCGTAGCTAGGTTTTATACGTACAAGTGACGTAGCGAGCCCCCACTCCCCAAGTTTAATGCGTGATAGCTAAGTATTTTTTTATTAGTATGATAAAGCAAAATCTGACTGACGGACTAAATAGAATTACTTTTTTTTTATCCAGGCATCATCCCTATTGCGAAGATAAGTTACTTATAAGTAACTGAGTGATGACTGATGATATATCATCAGGCTGGATCGGTGGATATGAATACGTATCTCGCAGGTCAATCGGTAATCAATAAACCACGTAGGTAATATAATTTCTCGTGTTATTATTATACCTCCTCTGCCTTTGTACCACCGTGATCCCGTCATCCTCAACCCGTATGTTATTATGTACCTTCTTACAGAACCCTTAAACTCAAAAAGGTTTATTTTCGAACTCTCCATCATGTGACCTAGAGTCTGGCCTCTGCCATGGAATAAATGGGCAACCCCAAAAAGTTTTACAGTAGTTCTAATGATTTTGATATTTTGCCTTTTGATTATTTTCTGCATAATAAGTTGATTATTATACCGGATGACTTTTTTTACCGTCTCGAAAAAAATTGGGCGTATTAGGTGAACAAAGTAGAAGCTGAATGTTTACGAATACTCATACGCGTGTTTCTGTTGTTCAAGAAGATCGTGTCAAATTACAACATTTATAATGACGCAAAACAACAAACTTTGTGGTTAAATGCGGTAATCACTCACTGAATTTATAACAAGTACTTCAAGCTGAATATTAACAAAATAACATAACAAAAACAAAAAAAAATAACTAGTGTCAAATTTTTTTTTCCGTAGTACCTACAGATGGTGTTGCTATCTATAGATTTTCAAATTCCACTATTTCTAGGTTTCCGTACCCGAAGGGTTCAAACGGAGCTTTTTTGCTGTAACTCACGTGTCCGTCTGTCCGTCTGTCCGTCGTCTGTCACACAGGTTTTACAGCCAAACGGTAAGAGCTACAGTCTTAAAATTTTCACAGTATAAGCAAAGATGCTTATACTGTGAAAATTTGATCCAAAGCCATACATGTAAATTGTTAAAAATATTTTTATTTTTTTTATTACATTTCTATTACTACCCCAACGAGTGGGATATGGTTGTTTAAGGCTCGTTGAGTAGATAAATACTGTATTTTTTGTTTTAAAAAGTATTGGAAAACGAAGGAATGAGAACCCACCAAAATGTAGCTAGCAAAATAAAGCTTGTTTTTTACAAAATTTTGTTTCGAAGAATTTTTTGACTTCCCATTGACCTATGAACTTGAAATTTGGTGATAATGTTTATTAATACGTATATTTACTAAAAAATACCAATTTGATAAATCAGATTTGGTACGGAACCCTAAATGTGCGAAGTAAAACACGCACTTGGCCGGTTTTTAGGGTTCCGTACCTGAAAAGGGAAAAACGGACAGACAGACGGACAAACAAGTGATCCTTGATCCAAGTGATCAAGGATCACTTGTTTGTCCGTCTGTCTGTCTGTCTGTCAGTCTGTCAAGACCCTTTTTCTAAGGAACGCGTGGAGGTATCAAGTTGAAATTAATATCACATAGGTACGTAAGTCTATGGTCCCTTAAAGTCCTAAAAAACTCAAGCTTCTAAGTCAATGCAATAAAAACACGGCCATTTATGTGACATATTTTGATACTCGCAAGTAAATCAAAACCTATAGGGTACTTCCCGTTGTTCTAGAATCATGAAATTTGGCATGAAGCAAGGTCGTAGAACACAAATAAAGGAAAAAGTCCGAAAATTGTTAATTTGTAATTTTATCACATAATAGTACATTATGATATAAGTGCGGTAAGTTGAAAATTACAACCGAGGCGATATTGCTAGCCCGAGCCGTAGGCGAGGGCTACAAGAAAGCAGAGGCTGTAATTATCAAAGCGCACGTATGTCATACGACGTTTTATGACATATTTGCGAGGAAATAAATAAAACTCGGACTTTCTTAAACGAATAAATCTTTAAAAACACACTTTCTGAAAATGAATTTGGATCTTTGCTTGTTTTCCATATGATGAAATTTTGATACGCTTGTAAGTATCTATCGGTCGATTTTTCAGGCATGAGGCTTAGAGTAGCCTTTTTCGCTGTCTCTGAGACTTCTGGCGGTGTCAATTTTTCAAATGAAAACAATATAGCGAAAAGAAAAAGCGCTCGGAATAATTTTTACTTGTTCACAAATTAGCTTTTTTTTTAAAGCAAAGGCACAAAAACAGCTAGTATTGCTAATAAAGTAAATTAATATTTTTTTGTTTTTGTTTGTTGTTGTTGCAATTTATTGTCAAAATTAATTAAATTAAATAATTAATTCTTTAATTTAATTAATGTTTATTTTTTATATTTTATCTCCCAAAGTTAATTTTATTCATAAAATGCTGACCACTTTTCTGACATAAAAGCTCTTTGCTAAGATTTAAAAAGTACCGTTCGTTTTAGACGGAGCATCTTGATAAACCTTACGTTTTACCTTATTAAAAAGAAACCCGTGCGTTTTACATTACAATTACGCACAAGTACGTAATGACATACATTACGATATTGAAATTCGTGAAATAAGAGGCCCTTTACGAGCAAATGTGTTATAAAAAAATGTTTAAGTCTCTCAGTCCGTTTTTTTTTTTACTTCTGCAGAGTTAGCGTGGCCAGTCTCTATACCTCAACTCAAGTAATTAATAATATGAAAATATTACGCAACGATCGTTACCCACTAATTATTGTAAGCAAGTTGAAAGGTCAATCAGTATTAACACTCAAGAGTTAAGATAAGAGATATTCTTCAATTCGAAGCTTCGTATCCGGGATGCTAAGAACGGACTTTGATCGCTGATATTGTATACAAATTCCGGATCACGGGTTATGTGTCGCAATTACTGTTGTTGTTTACTTTAATTATATTGGGTCTATTTATGTAATTGGATGATTATCTCCATAAAAGTCAACTTCAGTTCTGTGAAGTTGACTTTTATGGAGATGAAGGCTGACTATAACATAACATCGACATCTCTTATATTATATATCCTCCCTTTTTAGGGTTCCGTACTAAAATGGTAAAAAAGGAACCTATAGGGTGTCACTCAGTCTGTCTGTCTGTCTGTCATAGCTGGATATCTCAAGAACTACTAATGCTATCAACTTGAAATTGAGAATAGTTTTAGATGACGTTTACCCAACTATTTTGCAAATAAGAAAGAAACAAAAATATTTATATTTTTTTTGCAACAGGGACTGAAAGGGGGTCTTAAAAAAACAAAGTGGTTCTAAGGCATGTGGGGTATTATATGAAAGAGCGCTGTTTGCACATTCTCAAACTTTTTTTTTTTTCTAGGCAGCATAGTTTTTGACTTCTGATGAAAAATGTAAAAAAAAATACCGTTCCCCCCCCCTTATCTCCGAAGTTTGCAAAGCGAAAAATCTGAAATTATTCTATGTGATAGAAGTTTATGTAAAGATTACAGGAAAAATAAAACGATGTCTCTAAATAGCACAGTTTTTCAGAAATCATCAACAAAAATTACACATAAATGATGGTACGGAACCCTCGGTGCGCGAGTCCGACTCGCTCTTGACCGGCTTTTTTTTTGTGGATGGGAAATCATCAAATGACTTCTGCCGCTCTGGGTGGAGCGGAAGGGCGTGTCAGACTTTTATTGACTAAAACCCACCCGTGTTCCTTCAGTTGCCTGTGCCAGGGCCACGGTATCTCTTTCGAACAACCCGCGACCCCGGCGGCATCGGCCCTATCGGACCCCATCATTTTGCTGACATCTCTTTAGACGCGCGTGGAACACAACGCGCCGTCGACCCGAACAAAATGAGGATTAGCAAAATGTTGTTAATAAAATATATTAAAAAAGGTTAAAAAAAGTGTGAGGGGGGTGGGGGGGGGGGTGAGGTTAAGGTTAAAGGTTATTAATTAAGGTTGTCTGTAAAAGATCGCTTTTAGCGATAAGACCGCCCATTGTGTCACCCTATGTAAAATTTCAACATTTATATCTGTAATTTTTATGGTGTGCATAATAAAGAGTATTCTATCTATCTATCTATATTTTGAGGTATTCAGGGTTTGGTCTAATAAACGCTTTCCTATATTTCTAAAGATACAACAGTCTCTGCATATGACTAATCAGAAGACTCCCGGAAAGGGAAGTGCCGGTGAGGCATTAGTGTTGGCAGACTACAACTAGTGTTGCCATTACAGGGTACATCTATTTTTACGCTTATGCCCGATTGGTATGTTTTTACGTTGCGTGTGACAAAGCATGATACCTACGAGTACTTACCTTTTTATTATAGCTTTTATTGCCGATATAACTTTGTCGTAATAACATCTTTGGCTCTTTTAACGATCCTCAGTTTGGCATCCGCATATTTTGCATATATTTGGCATATTTTCATTTCATCAATCTTTTTCATAGTTTTGTTGGGAATCCCCAGCTAGCTGTGATTTGCAATTGATGGCTTCACACACTGACCTACATACACGAAAATAGACTTTCAATAGGGGTAACAAAAGCCATTGTTGATGGTTCACAAACTGCTACTAAGCTAAATTACGCACGACATGTGACCGCGATATTTTTGTGCTGTCTCTTTTGACGCCATATGCTATGAAAAAGACAACTAATGTTAAAGGTTTTTTGGAAAGAATTTCGTGGTAAAGGGTAATTGTTATTAACTGACTTGCAATTTTTGATTTTAGTTGATGAATCTTAAATTTATCAGTAGGTGCAAAACTGTAGTGGAGGTAGTACGTTGAATAACTGAACTCTATTTAGAATTAAACCTACATTCGTTGCAAATAAATTATTTGATTGAATGATTGATTGAATTAGTTAAATCTAGAAAATTGTAGGTTCGTAAATAGTATGGTAAAATGGCCGATACATCAGAATGTCCTCATTCAGCGCGCTCAAGAGCACCTCTCAATGAAGCTGGAGCAAGATGGTGGGAAATGTATGGCGACTTAGACCATCCAGAATACTACGTGCAAAACGAAGCCAAACAGTCACTAGTTGATGATAGTAAGGGTACCGATGACAACAAATCATTCGATGCCAATAATTTAAAAGTACAAAGAGCATTAACTTCAAAACTCTATGAAAACTTTATTGGCAGAACTGTGAAAAATATTGATCCTAAAGGTAAAGTATTGAAAAAATGGAGGGAAGACCAAGCGAAAGCGAGGTACGAACAAGCTAGGAAAGCCGTTATTAATTCAATGAAAGAAAAATTCGGTGGTCCACTGCAACAAAGCAATGTACTCTCTGTGCTTAATGTCAATAAAGGGGATAATACTAAAGCAATACCAACGTTTATTATAACTGGAGACAATGTCGAAGAAACATCAAATTCGAATGTAAATCGTGACGACGAGACTAGGAATGAAATTGGTTCAAATTCTGTGAGTGCTAAGGTTGATTTTGCTAATGTAGGAGTTGAGGATGTCAGTCACGCGAGGAGGCTTCAGATGGGGCCAGGTGGTGAGCTGGCACAGTGGAGGCTTGCTCCTCGTGGCAGTAGGGCGGCGGGCGCGGAGGGCGGACTACGCGGGCTTACGAGGATCGACATGCCGGTAAGTAACTGCACTTTTTATATGTTCATTACTTTCGCCTAATTGTTTTGACCAAAGCTACAAGTATTTTTACGACTTGTCTCATTGTGTCTGCATCCGAGACGAAACCGTGTAATTTTTTGTTATACACGATTCTATTTGACCTACTACGAGTATTTCCCCTTCAGTTACCAAAGATTCCTTATCTTTGGGAACTATTTAGTTTACAAAGAATCATTATTCCTTTGAATACTTACTTTTTGTGCTTTAACTGCAAGACAAACAAAACTAATTTACCACATAGGTAACTACATAAAACTCCTAGCTTCCTTTAAACCGAAGGATGTTATCGAGTTCAAATTGAAGGCAGTAAACATTGCCTCCATTAGTACTTACGATGCGGGAATAACCGATAGTCATGCTATCACGAACTAATCGGGAACCGGGATCTACCCTGACTTTCTGTACATGGACTACGTATGGATTTATTACGATAGCTTTCCGGTAATGCATGGATTTTATAGGTTTTAGTAACGGCAATTGGACTATGTGCATTTGGGCATTTATCGGGTTGAAAAGGTTGCCTGAAAAGTCAAAATGTAAGTTGTACCTATTTTCTATTTGGCTCTATTTTTATTTGAATTTTATTTAGAATAAAATCCTCAAAATAATTGTGGTCTAATTAGTTTTAGAAAGCAAGCCAAAAAGATGAGCTTTTTAAATAGATGTTGCAAAGATTCTATCAGATTTTAACACTCATTCCCAAACAGTTTCACAGCAATGTACTATTGCAGCAATCTATTAAAAAACTCCACAGACATGGTCAATAAATCGGCGAGATATAATGACTATGACTATCTTACGATTGTGACGTTCCTAACACACCCACATTTTTGACTATACGGATAACTGCCATGCCATAATTATGTCGGGCGGCGCGCCGGCCCGCGGGGGCTTATCAAGAAAGACAGGTGTAACCAACGTGATTTTATTTTGTTTACTCCTGGCATGATAGACGATGGCCTCAATATTAGAACTTATCACTGATTATCTTGGTCTAGCTGAGGCGTATCAAAAATTAAAACGTGAGCATACGGTAGTACAGACATATTATACCTGCTGGTGTTTAGTAGACAGATAATTTACATACGTTTTTGTTGAATATTTTTTCAAGAATCGAGCATTTTTTTTTTTGTCCAGCATGGTTTTTAGATGAACTACTTACTTATTCTTTTTCCAACTGCTCCTCAGGCCAGTGAGGTCCTTATGGTTATTGTTTTTATTTCAATACGGAGAAACTTCATAAATGGAAACCCGTACGATGTTTATTCAGTAGGTAATTATCATTATTTTTCATATCTCGCGTCAGCACGTGCAAAAAAACTTTGTTTTACACGTGCAAAAAAAGCATGGTTTTTAGATGAACTACTTATTCTTTTTAGATGAACTACTTATTCTTTTTCCAACTGCTGCACAGGCCAGTGAGGTCCTTAATGGTTAGTTTTTATCTTAACGCGGAGAAACTTCAGGAACGTAAGATATTTATTCAGTACCTAGGTAAATATCATTATTTTTATATCTCGCACGGGCAAAAAACTAACTGCATGTCAAAAAATATCAAATTTTTGGCAGCGGAGCATAATAGAAGTATATCTTCGCTCGTAAAACCACGTTCAATGCACCCATAAACATAAGAAAATAATCAAAAACTAGGCCAAGTTCCACAAGTTAAATGAAACAATCTGGTATAAAAACTCAGTGATTACTGTTGACGCGATAGGGGCTGGAATGGCTTCATATCTGTTTCGCAATGTACTAATGTTCTCGTAGCACGTTATGGCCTGCGAAACGCGCAACTTTCCTAATGTTTTACTACGGCTCATCACTACAGTAGGTACGCATTGTGCGTGGCTTGAGTCATAATTGTCTTTTTTATCTCTTCTTAAATTAATTAGACCAGTGGTTCCTAAAGTTAACTGGACCGCGACCCACCTAACAAAAACTTCCACATTCGGGACTCACCTCTTGGCTGTCACGGAGAAAAAAACCGGTCAAGAGCGAGTCGGACTCGCGCACCGAGGGTTCCGTTCCGATTTCTAAAAAAGTGTGCTATTTAAAGACATCGTTTTATTTTTCCTGTAATCTTTACATAAACTTCTATCACACAGAATAATTTCAGATTTTTCCCTTTGCAATCTTCGGAGATAAGGTCAAATGTAAAAAAAAATACCATTCCAAGATTTTTCCCTTTGCAATCTTCGGAGATAAGGGGGAGCTTATCTCCGAAGATTGCAAAGAGAAAAATCTTGGAATGGTATTTTTTTTTTACATTTTTCATCAAAAGTCGAAAACTAATGCGGCCTAAAAAAAATAAAAAAATGTTTAAGAATGTACAAACAGCGCTCTTTCATATATTTGATACCCCACATGCCCCAGTAGCCCCACTTTGAATTTTTAAGACCCCCTTTCAGCAGCTGTTACAAAAAAAATATAAATATTTTGATTTCTTTCTCATTTGCAAAATAGTTGGGTAAACGTCTTATAAAACTGTTCCAAATTTCAAGTGATAGCCTTAGTAGTGCTTGAGATATCCAGCTGTGACAGCCAGACAGACAGACTGAGTGACACCATAAGGGTTCGTTTTTTACCATTTTCGTACGAGATAAGGTACCATTTTGGTACCTTATCTCCGAAGTTTGCAAAGCGAAAATAAACACAAAATTTATCGATGTATTCCCTTAACACGATTTATTCGTGGTTAGCACAGCACGTCATATTCTCCTAAATATCAACCGTCACCTCTGAAGTCACACAATGCATTTAAGTACGGTTTCTTTCGGTCTGTAATATATGGCAGATGAAAGTCTTTGCCAAGAAAGGTAGCAACTTGGAGTCTGACTTTGTGCCTAATTAATGAACGAAGTCAGCCTGAACTATATTGCCACAAACTAATTATCTGACCCGGCAACGGCGGCAATGTCGGTGAACAAAGTCACTTGTCATAGTGATTTCGTTAGTTCCAGCCACCGGGTCAGATTTTGTGGCACTTTACTTCAGACTGACTTCTGACTTCTTTTTGAAGTTTGTAGAGATAAAAAACATTACCTATTGTTCATGATGACATAATTTGTGCCAGACAATAATAGTCCGGTCAATTTAGACATTCGAAGTTACATAAAGTCCCAACAAGCTGAATTTCTGTGAAATTGTTCAAAACATAAAATATAAACAACTAGCTTTTGCCCGCGGCTTCGCCCGCGTGGGTGTTGGAAAATATCCCACGGGAACGTACGCATGGCTACAGATCAAGCTATACATTTCCAGTATAAGCTGATCTCGCATTGTTTAGGATTTCCTTACAATGAGAGGTCAGTGTAAACTGGAAATGTATAGCTTGATGTGTAGCCGTGTGTACTACCGGGATTAAAAGTACCCTAAGTCGGCGTTCCCACGAGCGTAATAAAATCGCGGCGGGATTTTATCGCGCACTGGATTTTCAACTCTTGTTGTTGAGCCGAGCGTTGAGAATCCAACCTAACAAAAACAGAGTGCAACCCAGCGCGACGAAAAACACACTGTTGGATTTTCAACTCCCGGCGCTAAGCAGAGAGTTGAAAATCCAGTGCGTGATAAAATCCCGCCCCGATATTTTTACGCCCGTGCGAACGTCGGCTAGACAATATCTTCTCGCACTGCTTATACTGGATAATTTTTTAAGCAGTGCGCAAATTTTCACAGGGTGTTCTACCCATGAATATGAACAACTTTCACTATGGGACTAAGGGTAGGTTCAGATGACAAGCGCTCAGCGCGCGTTGAATTTTTGTATAGTGTTCACATGGTGCGCGCTTGTCAACGCGCGTTGTTGCGGCCAGTTTGAGTTCTACATTTGTCGACGAACCCTAAAATACGTCTATCCGCGTCGAAAGCGCGCGCTCAACTGAACGGAAACATAGAAAACCAATGATCTCAAAGCGGCGTTGACGCGCGCTGACAACAGTCGAGCGCTAGCGCAGCATTGAACGCGCGCGTTACTAAAACGCGCGTTAGCATGTGTACGGCCTGAATAAAATGTATGTAGTTGTAAACGCGCGTTATCAAAACGCGCGTTGAGCGCTTGTCATCTGAACCTACCCTAACTCTGAAATCGCGCAAAAAAAAATCAGCTGTTCAGTAAATGTATCTACACCAAACTCGTCAGAATGTAGGGAGCAGCTGATTTTTTTTTTGCGATTTCAGGTTGGGTCCTATAGTAAAAGTTGTTCATATTCATGAGTAGAACATCCTGCGAAAATATGCGCACTACTTAAAAAAATATCCTGTATAGTACTCGAGGAGCGGCGCGCAGAATTATATACCTACCTATGATTGCTGGAGGATAATAAATCTTAAAACCAAACAATAGTAAACGGAAAATTATCAACTTGCCTTTGAAAGCAACTTTAAAGCGAAAATAGAAATCCTCTTTATTCCTATTTACTATGGGAATTAAAAAAATATTAAGACTAAGTAACTGTTACTTCAAGATACAAACTACCCAATCCCTCTTACACAAAAATTTTTATGGTGTTTGTGAATTTTAAAATCAACCGGTAGTTTACCCCCCCCCCCAGGGGATGATTTTTTCATAAATCAAAACCATAAATTTGAATTTTCATATCCCTAACTTAAGAAATGCTGGGATTCTCATAAAACTTTCACCACCAGTAGGATTATTTTTTAAGACAAAAAATAGGGTATGTCCTTCCCCAGGATGCCATCTATAGTCATGCCAAATTTTAGCGATACCCGTGCAGTTTTGTGAATTTTAAAATCATCCCCTTCTTTACAACTTAGGGGATGATTTTTCAAAATCGCTGGACCAATCATTTCTTTATTTTCTACCAAAACCATAAAGTATTTTCATAGCCCTTACTTAAGTAATGCTGGGTTTCCCTTACAAACTTTCATCCCCCATATCACCCCTGTAGGATAATTGTTTAAGATACAAAATAGGCTGTGTCCTTCCCCAGGATGCCATCTGTAGCCTTGCCAAATTGTATCGATATCCGTGCAGTTTTGTGGATTTTAAAATAACCCCTATTTTACAACCTTTGGGGATGATTTTCCAAAAACGCTGAAACACTTATTTCATTATTTCCTACCAAAAGCATAAATTTGAATTATCATATCCCTAACTTAAGAAATGCTGGGTTTCCCATACAAACTTTCATGCCCTATATCACCCCCGTAGCATTATTTTTGATACAAAAAGTAGCCTAAGTCCTTGCCTAGGATACTACCCTATAGCCTTCCCAAATTTTATCAAAATCTGATCGGTGGTTTAGGTGTGAAAAGGTTACAGACGGACATAATTATTTTCATATTTGTAATATTAGTGTGGATAATTGTTATTTTCCTCGCCAGAGAGCTCCGATAAACGCGTGCGATCTCTGCTAATCATGAAGCGCGGCGTTCGACGCGTTTATGTACCGCCGCCCTGCATTTTAAATCTGTAATATCTTCGAAAATATTCATTTAAATTACATACTGTAAAAGGCCTTATTGATCTGTAGTAAATGCACAATTTATTTAAGGTACTTAATTGGATAAGGATTAATGCTGTATTGCTTAAAATCGCTTCGTAAATAAGCCATTATTTCTCGAAAAAAGAAAATGATCAAAAATGGTTATTGTGGGTTATCCCTAAGAGATAGACATATGCCATCGCGAACTTTTTTGCAGAACTTTTTAAGGTGTACAATACTGTAGTACATTATTTTGATCTATCTCATTGGGTTCAGCCAGCGTTTGCAATGTAAGCGCAAAAAAATGTGTTTATTTACGACATCACATTAGAAACCTCTAAAATTATTAGTGTTCCTCTACTACATTATGCATGTATTATACATATAAACCTTCCTCTTGAATCACTCTATCCATTAAAAAAACTGCATCAAAATCCGTTACGTACTTTTAAAGATACATAGGGACAGACAGACAGCGGAGCGACTTTGTTTTATAATATGTAGTGATGTCTAGAAGTTCCCCATCATTCCCCTGTAAGGAAAAAAATTTATTCAAGGTCAAAGGTCAAAAAAATTAGTTTTTCGCGATTTTCAGCAAAACGGTAAGTTTTATTATAAAAGTACTTCACACAAAAATTGTAGATCATATAATTATCTATAAAAATGTATTAATACTTTTTTTCTTACGAGCCACCGTTTCTGATATATAACGATTCAAAAAGTTATAAAAGTTGTTATCGTCATAATATGCACACGTTTCCACGCCACCTATGAGGTAGTGTACTTAGCGCGTTTTTTTAACGTGGTTTCCCCAGTAGGCCTACTCCACGGGTCAGTTGTGATCCTGTTTAATGTAAAACTATTGCATAATAACGGAAATTTTCAAAGATTGGGAAAGATAAAAGCGATGTAAATTTAAAAAAAGCGTTGAAGTTTATTCGTCTTATTCGTAAGTTTCAAATTCTTGTTCTTCTTCTTGTTCTTCTTCTCCTGCTTCTTCTTCATCTTCATTTTGGATGCAAGTAAATTGCGTCAATAGCGATGTATCGCATGATACTTCGTCGGAGTCAAACGAATCCTCCATTGTTTGTGATTCAATATTAGAGCACGACCGGCCTTGACAATTTGTGCATGTCAAAGAACAAGACAGTCCGACTTTTTTGCAACCACATTTAGCACTGCATCCCTTTTTGCAGTTGCAAAAAATAGTGTTCAGCAGTTTTTCCGGCGCAGGTGGAAGTAAAGTTTGAACTGGCTCTAATATATTGTTGACCAACTTCCAACCCCAGTCTGTAGGGTCTAGCTGATAACCATAACTGATAACCGATAACTGCTGAACACTATTTTTTGCAACTGCAAAAAGGGATGCAGTGCTAAATGTGGTTGCAAAAAAGTCGGACTGTCTTGTTCTTTGGCATGCACAAATTGTCAAGGCCGGTCGTGCTCTAATATTGAATCACAAACAATGGAGGATTCGTTTGACTCCGACGAAGTATCATGCGATACATCGCTATTGACGCAATTTCCTTGCATCCAAAATGAAGATGAAGAAGAAGCAGGAGAAGAAGAACAAGAAGAAGATCAAGAAGAAGAACAAGAATTTGAAACTTACGAATAAGACGAATAAACTTCAACACTTTTTTTAAATTTACATCGCTTTCATCTTTCCCAATCTTTGAAAATTTCCGTTATTATGCAATAGTTTTACACTAAACAGGATCACAACTGACCCGTGGAGTAGGCCTACTGGGGAAACCACGTTAAAAAAACGCGCTAAGTACACGACCCCATAGGTGGCGTGGAAACGTGTGCATATTATGACGATAACAACTTTTATAACTTTTTGAATCGTTATATCTCAGAAACGGTGGCTCGTAAGAAAAAAAGTATTGATATATTTTTTATAGATAATTTTATGATCTACAATTTTTGTCTGAGGTACTTTTATGATAAAACTTACCGTTTTGCTGAAAATCGCGAAAAACTCATTTTTTTGACCTTTGACCTTGAATAAAATTTTTTCCTTACAGGGGAATGATGGGGAACTTCTAGACATTGTTTATAATTATATTTTGAACAATTTCACTGAAATTCAGCTTGTTGGGACTTTATGTAACTTCACTCTCATTTTTTGGTCTAAATTGACCGGACTATAAGTAATTTCATAAGCACGTGTAGTGGTAATCTGTCACACTAAATAGAGGAGTCTCATTAACTAATAAGCTTCCAAATACGCAAACAATAAATATCTAAGTATCTATTTTTGTTTTGACCATGAACGTTTGTTTTGTTGACTACGTGACGATTGTAGTGTTGTCTAATAACCCCATTTAGACGATGCAAGTTTCTGGAACGTTCAAGAGCAATAATCGCAGGCCATAAAGCACGTTCAATTATTGCCATTCAAGTAATTGCATGCAAGTGCTTACACGCGTGCGATTTTCATAAAATGGCATAGGTACAATAATTGAATGCAAGTTTTACCGTTCAATAAAATTGTATGCGACTTACACCAAGGAAATTTTATTGCAAGGCGTTTATTGCATCCAAGTTTTGCACCTAGTACAATTGATTCAAGTACGTAGGTAGGTATTGCCCGTATTTGCGCTGCCAAATGTTTAATTCAATTTTATTGACAGTCTTCGCAAGTTTTTTTTTTTAAATCGATGTGTGTAGGTACCTATGCATGTATGTTCCTGGACTCCAAAACGGGTGGAGCGATTTTAATGAAATTTTCAGGCAATATTCAGATTAGCTTAACGAGTGATCCTGTGCAGTTTGGTAGTGATCGGGTTGTCCGTGCGAAGCCGGGGCGGGTCGCTAGTATGTTATAAAATAAACCCGTATTTTTCAGAACTTTCACATTCTCATCTCAGCCTCAATATGTCAGAACCTCTAATTTACCTACATTTTCGACAAGTTTTTTAGGTACCTACATTGACTGTCGCTGAAATGAGATTGCGACTTGAATTTGAACGTTTTAATTGGCCTTCAGTTTGGAGACATTTATCAAAGTTTTTGTTTCTAATCAAATTCATGTTAATTGGGCATTCAGTTACTATGTCAATTATTATATAAACTCATCTGCGATTACAGGGTAACAAAAAAATGTCTCAATAAATGGTTAGGTTACCACACACAAACATTCAAAAGTGGGACAGTTTTTGGATTTAAACTTTTTCTAGCATGAGGCATACCTAATGATGCCCATTCTCACACGGTGAAAATACTTACATTATAGATGATAAAAACAAGAGTAGTACCTACTAATCAAGTGAATTCCCAAAAAAAAAACTCGCGATTTAGGTTGGTAATAGCAAACAAATTATGTAGGTAAATAAGCACCTAAATACAGTGGCTTAGTTATTTATTCCATGAAATAAGTGTTACCTAAGCACTGAATTTTAATTTGGTTACATTGAGATATCCCGTGGACTTTGATACTCGTGATGATTTCATGATAGATAGGCAGGATTTTTTCATCGAATTACGATTAATTATTTGTTTATGAATATTTTGAATATCATTATTGATAAAAAATATATTCGTTAATTAGCTAAAAGTAGTGTTGGTGATGATTATATTACTAGATTGGGAGTTTCCGCTCTATCCGTCTTTTATTTACACATTGATGTAAGTAGGTAAGTACTTACATAATCAGCCTATAACGTTCCTACTGCTGGGACATAAGCCATCTCTCTGTGAGAGGGAGTGGGCCGTAATCCACCACGCGGCCCTAGTGCGGGTTGGGCATGTCACATGTCTTCGAATGTTTGGTTCTAGGACATGCCATTTTCCTCACGATGTTTTCCACCGCCGTTAGGACAGTGGTGATGAAATAATTTACACAAAGTAAAGCGCCTGTCTGGGTTCGAACCCACGACCTACGAGTCGTAGGTCCTACGACACGTAAAGCGGCTTTCAGACGACGCTATACTATAATAGCATATAGTATATATAGCTCATAGCATAACAATATCGCGCACTATACATTGTCAATAATATATAGTACAGTACAGTGTGAACGTGTCCATAAGCCACTGCTGGCTGTGCCAACTGCCGGAACTACCTGCTGGCTAAAGCACCTCTCACGCGAGCAATTCGTACTGTTAACGAAGTTCAGAATAGGTTGGACATTTTTTCGTGTTAATTTAGTGAACTTGCAAAGGTAACTTTAAATATAATATGTTACGAAAGCATTAATTAGTGTAATTTTAGGTTTATTGTTCATTTTATGTTTATTGTTTCTTTTATTGTTTACTTTTTAATTTTTGACTGTAAAACATATTTAAGTTAATTTTGTATAAGGTTAAGTGGTATCGTTTTAGTTATCAGTAATTTTGTATTAATGTACTAGTGTGTAATTGTTAGTAATGTAAGGTTATTTTAAATAGTTAATAATTATTACAAGTAGTCTTAGCTATCGCATTAGGTTTGTAACCTGCCGGTCGATTCTGTAAAAATTTCACCGTGAAGTGAGTTTGTTTTTGCTAGGAATTGACACTATTGACAGCTCACTCCACGCTCACTTCACCTAAGTTTTCACGGTGAGGTGGTTACAGAATCGCACTGCTGTAATGATAGTCTATGAGTTTTAAATAAATAAATAAAAGAAATAAACAATGTATGGTGCGCGATATTGTTGTGCTTATATGAACTATATTCTATACTATACTATATATACTATATGCTATAACTATACTATATGCTATTATATTATAGCGTCGTCTGAAAGCCGCTTTAGTCGGGGCCGTTCCCACTGGTCCACCACTGCTCTGTAAAGTACTTAGTTCAGAAGAAGTCCGTAGGTACTTAGCTTGATAGAAAGTCAAACTGTCACGAGTTAGTCTTTCAACTAAAATAATATGTTAAGGCGTGATGGATGAGTCACACATCGACGTACGTCAAACATCTGCATTAAGTATTAATGAGATTACGGTTTCATTTTTATTAGCCATTGTAAAAGAATTGAGAACAGCTTACTGTGCGAAGGATAAGACAAAGGTCGCTGAACTTTATAACACAGCAAGATAAGTCATAAACCATGAGGTGGTAGGTAGGTATTACCGCCTATTTTTTCGTATAACAACTTTTCAGTTAACCACGAAACTTTTTTTACTACCCGACTAGGGAAAAAGAAAAAGGTTTTGAAAGTCTGTAGGTAGTGTATTTGTAAATGTATGTTTAATTGTAGCTCAAAAACTTCTGAACTGATTTACTTACACAATATTTTTTTTATATTGTTTATTCTTTAACACGCTCAGCGCCATGTGTATCATTTTCGATACACACTGTACAAACACTTGTGTATCTTTTTCGATACACGAACACCATTCCAGTCTTTAGCCTCGTGTATCGTTAACGCGCACGTTTTTATACATTTTATACTACGAAAATATTGCTCTGGCCTAGGGGATTTTTCTGGTGTATTGGGGTTGGGATTGGTAATTTTTTTTGGAAATTATGAAGCAAAATGTATGGGAAAGAAATAAAACAGTAAAATTATTACTTTTTGTAACATTCTGAACAACGCCCGCGAACTGTCCTTTCTCCAACTATATTCTTCACAAGATAGTGCTTCATATTTCCTGAGGCTCTTCTTGGTGTTGAAGTCGATGGTCCGGATTCTGTTACACGGTTTTGGGTGTTAACTATTTTCACAGGCCAGTGTATCAAAAAAGATACACACTAGAGGGAGGGGGTTGGGAAGGGTGGGGGTAGAAAAAAAATTATCCGCTATAACATCTAGATGGTTTTAGGTCAAAAAAAAATTTTTTTTCAGAAAGGTCAAATTTGGGTGGTATTGGCATATAAGGCTTGGCGCTGAGCGTGTTAAGGCGAGTAGTGTTGCTAACTAGCGTCACCATTGAGAAAAAAATTATAAGTCGTGAGATATGGAACATTTTGAAATTCTCTATGTTCACATTTTTAGTCAGATTTTTTTGTATCAAAAAAAACAACACTAAACCTAAACCTCCTAGGTCCGAAATCGAAGCCTTATCAGTTAACTCCAAAAACGGCCGTTTTTAGCGAAAAAGAGGAAATTTCAAAATCTTACTGCGAAAGTTTGGATGGATGGATGTTTGTTCCTCAATCACGCCAGAATCATGGATGAAATTTGGCAGAGATAGGTCTGGAATAGCACATAGGCTACTTTTTATCTCGGAAAAATATCCGACATTCTCGCGGGCCTCTGGCAAGCCTCTGGCAAAAGCTAGTGTTCCAGACTTACCTACTTATACATTTTTAGGGTTCCGTACCAAAATGGTAAAAAAGGAACCCTTATGGTCTCACTCAGTCTGTCTGTCTGTCTGTCTGTCTGTCTGTCTGTCTGTCTGTCTGTCACAGCTGAATATCTCAAGAACTACTAATGCTATCAACTTGAAATTTGGAATAGTTTTATATATGACGTTTACCCAACTATTTTGCAAATAAGAAAGAAATAAAATATTTATATTTTTTTGTAATATGTGCTGAAAGGGGGTCTTCAAAATTCAAAGTGGGGCTACTAGGGCATGCGGGGTATCATATAAAAGAGCACTGTTTGCACATTCTTAAACATTTTTTAATTTTTTTTAGGCCGCATAGTTTTCGATTTTTGATGAAAAATGTAAAAAAGAATACCGTTCCCCCCCCTTATCTCCGAAGTTTGCAAAGGGAAAAATCTGAAATTATTCTATGTGATAGAAGTTTATGTAAAGATTACAGGAAAAATAAAACGATGTCTCTAAATAGCACACTTTTTCAGAAATCGGAACGGAACCCTCGGTGCGCGAGTCCGGCTCGCTCTTGACCGGTTTTTTTTCTCAATGCTGGCGATAGTTGTCAGCACTACTCGCCCCATCCCACACAATATTGTTTAGTTAGGTAAACTACGCGGTTATTGTCTAAACATTATTTACCACTAATCTAAATTATGTTTTAAAAACATACTGCCATAGTTTGAATTATAAATGTTTTGCGTCATTAACGTTATTTCCGTGTAATGTTCTAATTATATCAACATAGAATCCCTATCAATTTGTATCTATTTATTACTAAATTACTGCGTAATAATCGCTTAGATATTTCAAACATAGACACAGATTAATACAGATGGGACACTCCGCAAAATCATTTAAATAAAAAGCGACTCTTGCTACGACACAAGTGCAATTCAGGTCGCACAACGCTTATTACCTATAACAGTTATATTCAACTACAAGTTACCTCTCTTACTATCGCTTAACTCTTATACAAAAAAAAAAAAAAAAAATGTGTTTATTATCTTAAATCTATACAATAGGGCCGGCAACTGTCAAAGTGTCGCTAGTAGCGCTCAGACCAACAACAAAGCAGTTTTTGTACGGAATTTGTAGTGAATTCATAATTAGACACAATTATTGAGGAAATGCCAAGATATTGTGTAGGTACCAAATTGTAAAGAAACTAGAGGCCACCAGTTTCCTCGAGATGAGAAACTTAAAAAATTGTGGCTCAAAGCGATAAGGTGAGTAAAGTTTGAGCATAAAAGCGGGGCAAGAGTGTGTCATAAACATTTCAAGGAAAGTGACTATGAAAAAATTGGTAACAAGATTAAGTTAATGAAAAGTAAGTAAATGATACAATGTTATCATACACTAGAGTGTATCATTTAAGTAAACGTTCATTAAACCATGAAACAAACATGCAGACCATAAAATTGTAAAAATATAAATTAATCTATGAACAACAAATTCCATTCAATTAGGTCTGCTTTCTTTTTCTTCTTTTAACTCACATAATTATTTTCCAAGTGGAATACATACTGTTCTTTATCGGAAAAATGTCAAGAAATCAAGGCAAAATAAGAAATCCGAAGAGCATAATTATGTTTATGTCACTTAAGGATGATGCGCAGTGGTAGCCCGCGAAATTCTTTTTGGGTTTTTTGCAATTTGCAGGTCCGTGTCTGGTTGTATCTTGATCAAAGTATGATACGCGGAAATAAAACATATGTATTTATATCATTTTAACCATAAAAATCATCAATACATCTCTCTAAGTTAGATTTCGTGCAGATTCGTTAGATTTCGTTCGTTTGACGACTGCTCGAAATCTAACTTAGAGAGATGTATTGATGATTCTTATGGTTAAAATTATGTAAATACATATGTTTTATTTCCACGAATCATACTTTGATCAAGATACAACCAGACACGGACCTGCAAATTGCAAAAAACCCAAAAAAAAAAATAATTTCGCGGGCTACACAGGGTTCGTATAGAGGTAGCGCCATCTGAGATCAGCTTTAACTTGCCGACCCCATTAAGTTGCCGGGGTTTCCCAGAAAGTAATCCGAAGATACTTGTGATGGGATAAACCTCGCTCTTCCTTGATTGATTAACAATTGATTTGTTGTGCGTGCTAGTGAGGTATAAATTACACATTTTTTATAAAACTATTAAAAATAAAAAATGAAAAATGAAAATCGTGATTATGGCAGTATGTGAAAACTAGAGTGTGTTTTGTATAAATGTGCGTTTCTAAATGTATATTTTGTGTGTATATGTGTTTGTGTATGAATGGCTGTGAGTGTATGTGTGTGTATGTGTGTGTGTGTCTGCATGCATGACATTCAACCCGTAGTCGCCAAAATGTCTTCCACGGCATCATAATTTAGCGTGAAGAGCCACTCCGTCAATGTCCTCTTACACTCATACAGCTGCATAGGGTAAATATTAAGTATGCGATTTACTTTATTATAAACTCGTGGGGCTTGCGTTACATTTTGGCGACTTGCAAAAATTGAACGTGCTGGGTATGTAGGGGCTACTATATCACAACGTCTTTTTTTTAAGTTTGGCATGACTAAAGGGTAGAATTTTGTGATATCTTAGTACCATGTGTAGTATGTAGAGTTTTCTAACGGAGAGCAGCTTAGAGCTTGCGTAAAAAGCTTCAGTAGGGAACCTGTAGGGCTTACAGTACATGACCTTAATCAAGGATCTCTGTGCCTTCTCTAGATCAATAAAATACGACTTAGCTGCGCCACCCCATACCGAGATACAATATATGATTACAGATTGAGCCAGTGCGATATAGATTTTCTTCTGTAGTTCTGCATTCGTAACATGTCTCAAAGATTTGAAAACCCATATGAGTTTTCTTACCCTCCCTATAGTTACTTCGAGGTGTGGGTACCAGCTTAACCTTTGATCCACAACAATCCCTAGGTACTTGACGGAATTTATACCTTCTGACCTACTGAATTAGCCCCGCGGACCGGGCCCGCCGCGTACTTGTAGCTTCATACCTAAACTGCGGAGTGTCCCATCTGTATTAATCTGTGACATAGATTCAAGTTCGATGCACCGGATAGCGGAATGTTCTTTTACAACCTAAATACGACAGAATTTGCAGCTCAGCCATTGCAATAACATTCTTAACACTCTTGTAATAAAGATCATCTAAGCTGAATATCACTGTATGCACAAAAGAATGCAATGAACTGAATTTCCGTTATAGTCTACTATCAGAGGATGTTGTGTATTTTTAGATGGCTCTTATTTTAACATACTGTCATAGTTTTAGTATACAATGACAGATCAACAGCTGCCTATACTTTTCCCAACTATGTTGGGGTCGGCTTCCAGTGTAACTAGGGTTGCCATACGTCCGGAATTTTTTCGGACATGTCCGGTAATAATAAGTCTATGGCATGTGGGGGGAATTTTAAGCCGTCCGGAATTTATATAATTTTATTTGTGTAAAAATAAAATAAAAAGTTATATTAATTCAATATTAACTGTCATCGAGCGTGGGCGGAGAAGGGTCACTTACCTCTCCCCCGCTCGCCCCTCATCGAGAATATTCGCGAAAACGTGAATTGCTTAATTCACTCTCACATAAATGTAACGAAAACCAGCATGAAACAACTCGACGTTAACTTATTATACCTAAGTACTTATTTACAAAAAAGTCAGGAATTTTCTTGAAATGTCCGGAATTTACTCCGGAATTTTATTTTTTTTATCTGGCAAGCCTAAGTGTAACCGGACGCCGCTGAATACCAGTATTTTACATGGAGTGACCCTATCTGTCTGACATCTACAACCCAGGGTAATACGATAACCCTTGGTAAGACTGGTTGTCCGACTTTCGTGCTTCTGACGACCCGTAACGACTGTCAAAGATCCACGAATGACAACCTATACCAACGGCTTAACGTGCTTTCTAAGGGTCTCGGTATGTAAAGATGGCCACTATCCACGGACCGACCGCGACAAGCGTAGCTTAACCTGATCGATCGACCCGTGTGGTTGTTATTACTTAGTCACGAGCCCCTCGATAAATATACATAGTTAAAAATAGTTAAAACTTTATTGTTCAAGAAAGCATTACTTACTAATTCAAATAACACTATAAGTAGCGTCCACACTAGGGTTCCCTGTGTCGTGGAGACTAGTCTCCTTCGTCTTACACTACGGCCGATTTATCTCACCGTGAAAACTTAGGTGAAGTGAGCGTGGAGTGAGCTGTCAATAGTGTCCATTCCTAGCAAAAACAAACTCACTTCACCTAAGTTTTCAAACCACCTAAATCTCACCGTGAAAACATTGAAGTAATACCTACTTTATATAGTGTATTATTATGAGGAGCTCGTGGCTAAATAATAACAGCCGCACGGGTCGATCCGTCAGGTTAAGCTACGCTTGCCGGGGTTGGTCAGTGGATGGGTGACCATCTTTACATACCGAGATTCCTCCGTGCCTCGGAAAGCACGTTAAGCCGTTGGTCCCGGCTGTTATTCGTGGATCTTTGACAGTCGTTACGGGTCGTCAGAAGCCCGAAAGTCTGACAACCAGTCTTACCAAGGGGTATCGTATTACCCAGTAACTGGGTTGTGGAGGTCAGATAGGCAGTCGCTCCATGTAAAATACTGGTATTCAGCTGCATCCGGTTAGACTGGAAGCCGACCCCAACATAGTTGGGAAAAGGCTAGGCAGATTGATTGATATAGTGTATTATTTATGGAAGTGAGTTTGTTTTTGCTAGGAATAGGAACGGTGAGATTTTTCAGAATCGACCGGCAGGTCCGAACATGGCACTAAGAAGTTTCAGCTGCTTCCTACATTTTGACGAGTTATGCGAACTTGAATGTAGGTATGGGGCAGCTGATTTTTTTTTCGCGATTTCAGGTTTGGTCGATTAATAAAAGTTGTTTGTTATCATGAGCACAATCATAATCATAATCATTTCATAATCATTTATTCCTTTGCAAACATGGGTAGATTGGTACACAGATGTTGTCATAAAATTTAGTTCTCCATGTTCTGCCGTCACATGAGCATGCAAATTTTAAGTCAATCAATATAATTTGAAATAATATTATTATAAATCCATTTTACGCATTAATGTCAAATCATTTAAAATCACAATAAAATAGAAAATGTCATAATAGTACATAAAACTGTCACGGGTTACAAATATTAAGTATGTCAATGGATACAATACAAGCATGTAAAAGAATGTAAATCATGTGTTTAGGTATCGGTCACTAATTACTAGTCACCCTATATACAAAACTTCAATCCCAACGTTGCTCAACTTAATTACCTAATTTTCCTATCAAATTATCGACTGTTATTTATAGTTTATATTATAATTATAAAAAAATATTGTTCTAATCACGTGAAAGTATTAAAAAAACCGGTCAAGAGCGAGTCGTACTCGCGCACCGAGGGTTCCGTTCCGATTTCTGAAAAAGTGTGCTATTCATGACACTGTGTGACATCGTTTTATTTTTCCTGTAATCTTTACATAAACTTCTATCACATAGAATAATTTCAGATTTTTATCTTTGCAAACTTCGGATATAATGAGGGGGGGGACGGTATTTTTTTTTACAATTTTCATCAAAAGTCGAAAACCATGCTGCCTAAAAAAAAATAAAAAATTGTTTAAAAATGTGCAAACAGCGTTCTTTCATATGATACCCCACATGCCCTAGTAGCTCTACTTTGAATTTTTAAGGCCCCCTTTCAGTCCCTGTTACAAAAAAAAAATATTAATATTTTTACTTCTTTCTTATTTGCAAAATAGTTGGGTAAACGTTATCTAAAACTGTTCCAAATTTCAACTTGATATAGTTCTTGAGATATCCAGCTGTGACATAAGGGTTCCTTTTTTACCATTTTGGTACGGAACCCTAAAAAGTAGTAAGTGGGTAGTTGAATGTTTTTTATTATGTACAGTCAGCAACAAAAGTCGATTAACACTTGTGTTTTCTACATCTTAATTATTGAGAAAAATACTTTTAAAATCGGAACAGATGACAAATGACATGCTAAACAGCAGGTTATCGTATCATTTTGTGTTAATTTCGATGATGTCAAAAAGTAGCAGTGTTAACTGACCTCTGTTGCTGACCGTACACATACGTAGGTAGCTACAGTATGACAATGTTCAAAAGTGCCATCATTTATTTTCGAAAAAAAATTGTTAATCTGGTTAAATATTTTTTTGAGTTGGAAAAATTGTTGTTCAGTAGACGCAACATAAAATAGAATTGCAAATACATTCATTGCTTCTAAAAAAAAAGTTAACCTTTGAATATTTTCAAGTAGCCTTGCTTAAGAAACTTTCATGCGCAAATTTTGAAGGATAAATGTTTATAATTTTCCAACTTATTTTGAATGAAGGAATAGTATAGATCTTCGAGATTATTCCCAAGTACTTTGTTCATTAATTTACCCATAACTTTAATAGTAATTCTCAAAAATGTGAAATTTTCGTTACTTTCGTGGCACAATTTTCGTGGTTATTTGTCCACGAAAGTCATCTAGCGCACCATGAAAGTTATATATCTCCATTAAATAATGACTAGATTTTTTGTGACGTTGCTGATGCATTTACTCGATTGTCGCGAATCTCAAAAGAAAGATGTTATGTATTTGTACATGTATGTACTTCAATTTTTTTCTTGTAACGACTTGTATGTGTTTCTGTTTGTATGTTTTCTCGTAGCCAATTTAACAGTTCACCCCACCTTAAACTGTGCTGTTTAGCCAATAGGCTAATTGACAGTAAGAAAAATACCTTATAAATTTTATTATGAAGAGTGTTTGTCAGCAAAAATACTATTATAGCAGCTGGCAAAAAATGGTGTGTTTTTATGATTGTAAACATTTGAAATAAATAATCAAAAGAACACATTATCTGTCAGCAGCTACACTAGTATAGTACCTAAGTAATAATTATGTTAATGTTGTCAATTTTCAACAAGTATTCCCGTCACGAATCTGGAAAATGACCCAAAAGCTAGATTGACCAGACACTATACCTAAGACATCCAGGACCTTGTACGAGATTAGGATGACTCTGAAGCAGCTCAAAAACAACAAGGCGCCGGGTGATGACGGAATTACGGCCGAACTCTTGAGGTTCGGAGGAAAACCCGTTCTTAAAACCCTCCAGAGGCTATTTGATTCAGTCATACTTGAGGGCAAAACGCCGCAGACATGGAACAGAGGTGTGGTGGTACTATTCTTTAAGAAGGGTGATAATGCTCTTCTTTAGAGTTACAGGCTCGTCTGACCCGTCTCACTTCTGAGCCGTGTCTACAAGCTGTTTTCAAGAGTCATCACGAACCGTCTCGCACGCAGGTCTGACGACTTCCAGCTTCCTGAACAAGCCGGATTCCGTAAAGGCTATAGCAGGGTAGACCACATACATACGCTGCGGCAGGTTATACAGAAAACTGAAGCCTGCCTCTATGCTACTGCAGTCTCTTCAACGGTGCCAGATCGACTATCGGTACATTGAGGTGCTGAAGTGCCTGTACGAAAATGCCACTATGTCAGTACAACTCCAGGACCGGACCTAGAAACCTATACTTCTGCAGCGAGGGGTGAGACAGAGAGACGTTATCTCTCCGAAACTGTTCACCACTGCACTGGAGGATGTCTTCAAGGTTCTGGACTGGAAAGGGCTAGGCATCAACATCAATGGCAGGTACGTCAATCACCTTAGGTTTGCTGACGATAGTCATCATGTTTGAGACTATGGAGGAGCTCAGTACTGCTCGATGACCTCAGTAGAGCTTCCGAAAGAATCGGTCTTACAATAAACACACAACACATCGATAAGACAAAGGTCATGTCAAATGCCCATGTAGCACCCACTCTCATGAAGATCGGAGACACTACACTTTAATTTGTGGACGAGTATGTTTATCTGGGACAAACTGTCCAGTTAATTAGGTCCAACTTTGAGAAAGAGACCAATCGTTGAATCTGACTCGGCTGGGCAGCGTTCAGGAAGCTTCGCAATATCTTCTCGTTTCACACACCGATTGTTTCTCAAGACGAAAGTCTTTGACCCAGTAAGTGTTGCCAGTGATGACTTACGGCACTGAAACGTAGTCGCTCACAATAGGCCTTATTAGAAGGCCACCCAAAGGCCAATAGAGAGGGCTATGCTTGGAGTTTCCCTACGTGATCAAATCAGAAATGAAGAGATCCGCAGGAGAACGAAGGTAACCGACATAGCCCGAAAAAATACTAAACTTAAGTGGCAGTGGGCAGGGCACATTCGTAGAACAGATGGCCGATGGGGCCGAAAGGTTCTGGACTGGCGGTCGCGTACCGGAATCCGCTGGATGAGGGAAGCACAGAACCGGTCGAAGTGGAAGTACTTAGAGGCCTATGTCCAGAAGTGAACGTCTTTCGGCTGAAATGATGATGATGGTGAAGTAAATTTTACAGTTTAATTGCTGGAACAAAAGCTGAGTTAGCAACCTATGTTACTAATAAGTAATAATAAGCTGATCTCAAAACAGCGATGATCTCAAATACAAGTTATAACCTTCAATCAACAGGAAATTTAAGAAAAAATAAGGATTTAAAACTATATTTTGCTTGTAGAAAATACGTTTGCAACTTATGTGGCGTCTTTCATAACTTTCGTGGGAACCGAAATTTCAAAATAGAATATCTTTGTAGTTTATGCACCGATTTACATATACTAAAAATTGCACGTATTACTTTTACAGCGTCTTAAATGCACGCCCATTTATTTGAAGATTACTCTAAAAAAAAAATTCGCCACGAAAGCTACGCGGAGAATACTTTTTGAAGAACTACTCAGGTACCGAAATTTCACTTACGTCGAACAATATAAAATACAAAATAAGTTCCTGTACCTCATTATAAAGTCAATTTATTTTGACACTAACCCAGAGTTTAGCGTCTCAACTTTGGGAACATCGGTGGGTTAAATATTTAGATTTTGAACTCTAGGTTTACCTCTAACTCTTGGTGGCGCAAGATGAATTATTTGACTAACCCTGAATTACTTAGCTGTTAACTCCGATTTATCTAAGATAACCCATGAACGTGCAAGTGGGCCTTACGTACCTTTGACACCAGTTATCTCACAATTTTACTGTCACATTAAGCATACAAATTACGGGGGAAACATATTCATTTTAATCAGCTATCTAACGAGGTACAAAAGTTAAAAAAATATTTAGAGCTGTTGATAGACGTGTACAAATAAAATTACGGGGCATCTTCATTTAATGAGCTTTCTAACGAGGTACAAAAGTCAAAAAAATATTTGGAGGTGCCGATGAAACTGACGATAATTCTGGCAAAGATCGAAATTGCAATTTGTAGAAATATTTAAAACTTGTGTTATAATCGAATTAATGAACTGGTTTATGCCAGTCCTAATACTTTCTACCTCCCAGCAATCCATCACACGTTAGGCACCCAGGTCGCCATGATCATGACCCGGTCACAAGTAGCGGAGCGGCCTTTTAGTTTTAACTTGAGTAACGGTTCACTTGTCGCTGAGTTTGCGTGTGTTTAAACATACAATACAACACATACAATACATTTCCTTGCTTAAAAGGTGACCTCCAACTCATGTGATCTAAGAATTTGTTTAAATGCAATAAACATTTTTTACATAATAAACATTTAAATATCCCACGGGAACGTACTACCGAATACATCCTTCCTTTTTCCTTGTCTACATACAAGGGTTTGGGCTGGGCGTTGATGAGTCAGTCAGTCAGGACTATTCTTTTTTAATATATAGACAGCAGTTCCTGTCCTCCTCCAGCAGCAGCTGTGTTAATTCAGGTTATAAACTATCTGTGTGCCAAATTTCATCAGAATCCGTTCAGCAGTTTTTGCATCAAAGAGTAACAAACATCCATCCATCATCAAACTTTCGCGTTTATAATATAGTAGGATAGAACGGATAGAAGGATTATGCTGATAAAGAGAATCCACACGAAGCAACCACGAGGCTCCACGCGGCTTCGAACCGCCACACCTCACGCGTAAAACTCATGCGTGTGTCTTTATCAGATGACCTCCGGTCTGATGCTGACCTATGAGACTAAGGCTGTGATAAGACACGGATATATGCATGTCAACGTTGTATTAATTAAAAGCACTGGGACTATCCGGATTTAGCTGCTGGCCACTCCTCTAAATCAGGATTGTGGTGTCTTGTGTGTCATAGTTTGACCGATACCGCTGGACCGCGCCGATGGAGGGCAGTGAAGGCCGCTCATTCGTCAACGCTCATGGCGTCCCGCCCCCTGCCGTGCGGTACAGCGGTGTTGCTCAAGTTATAGTTGGAGGATTTTAGCTTTTCTTAGCCACTACCTAATTATTTTGACTGTCCCCTTCTCAACAATTATAATGATCTAAGTAGCAATAAGTATCATCTGCCTAGCCGTTTACCAACTATGTTGGGCTCGACTTCTTCTCTAGTTCTTTTACATGGAGCGACTGCCTATCTGACCTCCACAACCCAGTTAATGGGAAATACGGTAACACTGGTTTTCAGACTTTCACGAACGGCTTAACGTGCTTTCCGAGGCACGGAGGGCTATCGATATTTAAAGATGGTCACCCATCCACGGGCCAACCGCGGCAAGCGCAGCTTAACCTGATCAATTGACCCGTGCGGCTGTTATTACTTAGCCACGAGCTCGTCAAGTAAGTAGCAATAAGTACCTATGTATGGAGTTTTAATAAAGCAAGAGTTATTTACGATTTTCATCATTATCAATGGAAACGTTATCGTTTACACACAAGTTTAATATGAAGCGAAAACGCACTCTAATCACAGAGGCTGGCACAAAATCTGAAAATCAGATGCACACACCGTAAACCAGTAACAGGATGTATGGCTAATTAGAAGCTTGTAAAAATTAAAGGGTACGTCTACAGGATAAGATGGGGCTCATCGACGTATTTCGTAAAATCTAACTAACTATGCCATTCGACTAAAACCGGTACTTAAAGAAGTTTATAACACATTTGCTCGTAAAGGCTCTCTTATTTCACGAATTTCAATATCGTAATGTATGTCATTACGTACTTGTGCGTAATTGTAATGTAAAACGCACGGGTTTCTTTTTAATAAGGTAAAACGTAAGGTTTATCAAGATGCTCCGTCTAAAACGAACGGTACTTTTTAAATCTTAGCAAAGAGTTTTTATGTCAGAAAAGTGGTCAACATTTTATGAATAAAATTAACTTTGGGAGATAAAATATAAAAAATAAACATTAATTAAATTAAAGAATTAATTCTTTAATTTAATTAATTTTGACAATAAATTGCAACAATAAAAACAAAAAAAATATTAATTGACTTTATTAGTAATACTGGCTGTTTTTGTGCCTTTGCTTTAAAAAAAAAAGCGAGTAAAAATTATTCCCCGCGCTTTTTCCTTTCGCTGTATTGTTTTTATTTGAAAATGTCGTCAAGTAATGATGAATTTATTAATTCGACACCGCCAGAAGTCTCAGAGGCAGCGAAAAAGGCTACTCTAAGCCTCTTTGCCTGGAAAATCGACCGATAGATAGGTACTTACAAGCGTAACAAAATTTTATCTTATGGAAAACAAGCAAAGATCCAAATTCATTTTCAGAAAGTGTGTTTTTAAAGATTTATTCGTTTAAGAAAGTCCGAGTTTTATTTATTTCCTCGCAAATATGTTATAAAACGTGGTATGACATACGTGCGCTTTGATAATTACAGCCTCTGCTTTCTTGTAGCCCTCGCCTAGGGCTCGGGCTAGCAATATCGCCTCGGTTGTAATTTTCAACTTACCGCACTTATATCATAATGTACTATTATAACACATTTGCTCGTAAAGGGTCTCTTATTTCACGAATTTCAATATCGTAATGTATGTCATTACGTACTTGTGCGTAATTGTAATGTAAAACGCACGGGTATCTTTTTAATAAGGTAAAACGTAAGGTTTATCAAGATGCTCCGTCTAAAACGAACGGTACTTTTTAAATCTTAGCAAAGAGTTTTTATGTCAGAAAAGTGGTCAACATTTTATGAATAAAATTAACTTTGGGAGATAAAATATAAAAAATAAACATTAATTAAATTAAAGAATCAATTCTTTAATTTAATTAATTTTGACAATAAATTGCAACAACAACAAACAAAAACAAAAAATATTAATTTACTTTATTAGTAATAATGGCTGTTTTTGTGCCTTTGCTTTAAAAAAAAAGCGCTGATGCGCGCGCATCGCTAATTTGTGAACAAGTAAAAATTATTCCGCGCGCTTTTTCTTTTCGCTGTATTGTTTTTATTTGAAAATGTCGTCAAGTAATGATGAATTTATTAATTCGACACCGCCAGAAGTCTCAGAGGCAGCGAAAAAGGCTACTCTAAGCCTCTTGCCTGAAAAATCGACCAATAGATACTTAGAAGCGTATCAAAATTTCATCTTATGGAAAACAAGCAAAGATCCAAATTTATTTTCAGAGAATGTGTTTTTAAAGATTTAATCGTTTAAGAAAGTCCGAGTTTTATTTATTTCCTTGCAAATATGTCATAAAACGTCGTATGACATACGTGCGCTTTGATAATTACAGCCTCTGCTTTCTTGTAGCCCTAGTCTATGGCTCGGGCTAGCAATATCGCCTCGGTTGTAATTTTCAACTTACCGCACTTATATCATAATGTACTATTCTCATTTTCTATACGCGTCCATATACGTGGCCTTAGATAATCTGTCATCTTTCAACTACATGTTGAACATTTAAGGGGGTATTACACTTTAATAAATCTACGATCACAGATCTATGAGTCATATTTACCTATACACACACAAAATAATAACACTATAATCACACTTCACACTTATATTAAAGTTTGTGAGTGTGTGTGTGTGTTTGTATGTTTGTTACTTCTTAACGCTCAATCGGCTGGACCGATTTGGATGAAAGGTATGTAGATAGCTTATACCCTGAATTAACACATAGGCTACTTTGTACCCCAGTCTACGCGGGTGAAACCGCGGAGTGTATGTAAACATATGAATTATTTCTTCTTTTATCAAACATTTTTTTTTTTAAATTTATTTAACGTTTACACAAAAGAATACAGGATTATACATACAAATAGCAACCAAAAACCACTAAGGTTTAAACTTGTGCTATCATGCTTGTGCTATCTCAATATCGAACTGTACAATGCTGTTGGATAGGATCATAGAAAAAGATCTTGTCATTAATGATTATTATTTAATGAATTTTAACATTTATTTTCATAATTTCCTACAAAATCCGTCCATAAAATTATGTATTTCGCCTGAGGATTTTGCCTATTCGGTTTTGCTACTCTACTGCCATATTCTAAATTGTAAGGCAATTAATTATTGTGACGGTATAAGTCATCAATTCGAATTTCTGAATTTTTTTTTTTTTTTTGTAGATGAACCCCTTCGTTTCCTGTGGCCTTCAATTAGAAAATTACGAAATGTTACATAGGTTTTCCGTTTTGTGCTCATTCAGTATTGCCATGCTTTACATTAATTTTGCAATGACAGCAATGACATTATCCTGGGTACGTCACGGTCTATGTGGGGTGACCGAAATCCGAACGGTAGGGACTGTCATAAATTGTAGTAAATTAATGTTCGTAGCATGCCATAAATTGCTTGTTGGCTTGTTACAACGAGGTTAGCCGTTAATTATGACATTACAATTTTGCGTACCGTGTTTTTACAAGCTTTTATTTAACTGGCAATGTCCGTGTGTAGGTAAGTTGTCCTTTTCAAAATTAGCAAGTTAAACTTGACCCACTTATCGGTGTTCGATTGAGCTGAAATTTGGCATAGGTATGTAAAATTGGTGACATTGCAATATTTTGGTACCATCGAGCTGATTTGTTGATGGAGCCAGAAGGTGACCACAGGTGACTAAGTAATAAAACGATGCAACCCTTCGAGTTCGTTGAGTTTCGAGTTTGGGCTCGTTTTATTCGGCTTGACAAAAACTCTGGTCCTGGATGATATCCACACTACTAAAAGCTTGTTTAAAAAAAAAACATAATAATAGATAGACTTGTTATTATTGATAAGTATCGCAATTCTAATCAGACATTTTACTGGATTTTTCCGGTTGATACATAATGAAATATCGACCCTATTTTAATATTATCATGTTTTATCTTGCTAAGTACTTGCAAGGCAGTCTATCGAAACATACTTACATATGAATTCTTTACAATAACAAAAACAGTACTAAATTGAGGTACCTTGGTGTTATGATTTTGATAAGTAAACCAACTAACTAAACAAGTACTAGAAACTTTCCAAATTACTTATTGTCTAACATTTTTTATCAAAGTTTGCTCATAAAAAAAAAAACAATTTTAAGTAGGTACTGTTGCTTAGTTATACACACAGCAGCAGGTCAAATTACTACAAACTGTCAAATTTTCTCATTCGATTTTAAACTTAACGTGGACCATTTTAAGCTTTAAAATCATTTGGAGAAATTTAACAGTTTGGTATAACCTGATTTACTGTTGTCTGTACTTTGCAAGACTCACGTGCGTGCAGAGGATAATCAAATTTCGGCAGAATGGTACTAAATGCAAATTGTACATAAGGAAAGTATCTCCGAAGGAATGGCTTTTTGGTAATTTGGGAAAATTGGCCCAAAATACATTGGTATTATAAGTTCCATAACTTTCCAATTCAAGTTAAAGTTATAACAACGGCCAATAACTACTTCATTTATTAACTGTTGGGTAAAAATTGCGCCCGAAAATATATTTTTGATTGTATAAACGTGTATACAGGGTGAAATTGAATTCATGGGCAATATTTTAAGGGGTCATTGTACTCATCATTATGAACAACTTTTACTATGGGAACAAACATAAAATCGCGAAAAAAAATCAACTGTTCCATGCATTGTGCTCGCATAACTCGTCAAAATGTAGGGTACAGCTGACTTCTTTCGCGATTTCAGGTTTGTTCCCATAGTAAAAGTTGTTCATAATGATGAGTACAATTTTAGAGATTTCGTGTATGAATAGACATCTATAAAATACGTCCCAGAATTAGCCCACAACCTCTTAAGGGGTCATTTTACTCATCATTATGAACAACTTTTACCAGAACACCAAACCTGAAATCGTTAAAAAAAATCAGCTGTTCCGTACATTTTGATGGGATAAGCGAATATAAATATAGAAATATTAAACATTGCCCATGAATTCAATTTCACTCTGTTTATAGGGGCCACCACAACAACAACATAGTCAAAACTACTACGAATGGCGTAGCAACAGCGGTGACTGCTACGCAGAAAACTCGTGCTACGCTAGTATGTGTGCGAGTAGTATAGTCTTCATCCGAAAAATTTGCTACGAGCTATGACACTCAACTACGTCGTAGTAAAAATCGCGTAACAGTATTTGTAAACGAAAGTTCCCAGTCTGTTTATTGCTTATCATAAATATAGTATGAAGCGCGACACAAGTCTGTTTCTATTACTGTAATAGTCCAAAATGTCTAAAAGTTAGCATTAATTTGTCTGCCTCTACTCACGACAAGCCGTCTAACAAACAACTGTTCCTAGTCAAACAGGCTGTTGCAACTTGCAAATGACGCCCGTAATTACCTAGAAAATTGCAAAAATATTACCCTTGCCTGCTTCGAACTGGCGAAACTAAACTCAACTAAGTGTTTGATTGAAGTTACACCTCTTGTAACAGCACTAGATGTTACATTTCGAGTAATTTACTCGATTGCCCACCGATTGCCGACGAATCGAGATCGGCGGTAAGCACCAGTTGGCACAATCGATAGGAAGACGAGCATTCCCATTTTTATAAACAACAGCAAAAAAATTACCGACGAAAAAAATGGGCCCTCGAAAAATTGGACTCTATGTCAAGGGCGTAACGCATTCCAATTTTGGAGCGAAAATATGGTAACAGCAAAGTTATGTTTGTTATATTTTACCGGTTAACCAAGATGGCGGCTTTGACACGTGACATTTAATAAAACGATATTTATGAGCGGCAAGTTCGCGAGTCGGGATGCGACATGCGAGACCGTCACGAACCACGGATACACGGATTTAATGAACGATTTCTATTCATGACGATTTTATGTGAAGCAGGAAGGCACACGGGACTTGTCGAAATCTGAGGAATGTTCCATATACGGTATAAGTTATGCTAATGTTCAAAACAACAGTTTGGACTCGACTTCATGTCGACTGCGATCACAAGTTGTCAACGTAATTTGCATAGAGTTACAGTAACAAGACGTTCAACCAGGATTATTGCACCAAATTTTACGATACCTACTCGTAAAGCTACGGCAATGCTTTGTGTAAAGAGGTAATGAGCGTTTAAAAAACTTTTTTACAAAAACAAAAACCGACTTCCAAAAAAAACACTACAAAGTGAAAAATAACTTTAATTTCGGAAGTCGGTGTCTTTGGATCTGTATTTTAGTTTTTTGCCACCGACTTCCAAAATTAAAATTATTTTTCACTTTGTAGTGTTTTTTTTGGAAGTCGGTTTTTGTTTTTGTAAAAAAGTTTTTATTTTTCACTTTTTAGTGGTTCAGTTTGTAATTTATCTAAGTAACAATAACCCAATGTCAACTGCTCATCACGTTTTACAAAATGTTGCTTTTCCCGATGCAGGGCCGTTAATTGTTGAGGAGTTCTCCTAGTAAGAACCAGGAGAAATGGAGCTCATGATGAAGTCACCGTTACCATTATTTTGACGAGCATAAACCATATTAAAGTAATCGAATCGCAACCTGTTATATACTTAGATATAATTGAGTATTTTCGATGGCACCCTGTGGTCTTCATCATCAGTTCCAGCTCACCGAATGGTATTTTCCGAGAGCAAATGCACGAGTTACTATAAAAAATACCGAAATCGATATAGGTGTGCCCATAAAATTTGAGGGTTTCCCTCGATTTCCATGGGATCCCATCATCAGATCCTGACTTGATGATCATGGGACCACTTGGGACGTATACCCTTTCGAACAAAAAAAGAAAAATCCAAATCGGTCTAGCCATTTTCGAGTAATCGGGGAACATACATAAAAAAAAAAAAAAAAAAAAATAAAAAAAAAAAAAAAAAAAGGTTCCGACGAATTGAGAACCTCCTCCTTTTGGAAGTCGGTTAAAAAGGCATTGTAGCTTCATGTTTCGAAACTATGAATAGATATTTTATTTAAAACCAAGTATCAGAGACTGAGACTTGAAAAAGAAAACACAGCCCAACTATACCTATACTTAACCCCTCAAGTGTCGAATGCACCCCATGTGTGCATAAGAAAAACCCTTTTTTTGTTCGGTACATAAGCTTATATCACATATATATAAATGTAAAAAAACATCATCCGATGGAAAACCAATCAAATCATTTGTGAACTTATGGAGTTCGCAGCTAACCTCCCCTCCCCCCCCGCGTGTCAAATGCACCCCAAGTGTGCAAAATGACAAAACTTTACATAATAGGTATATAAGCTTAGATCACGTATATACAGGGTTACAGGTTAAGTCGACCTAAACCCTTTAAAAGGTGGTAGTTTCCATCATTCCTGACTGATTTGACTATGGAACCCCATACCCCAAACTTAACCGTTCTCAAGTTATGGGACTTTGAAGTTTTTTTTATAAAAATCCAGATTTTTTGTCTTTTGTCCCCTTTTTTTGTGTTTTGTACCTCTAATGTTTTTGTTTTTGTATTTTTTGTGTAGCAGATTAGTTGCTTCATTATTTTAAATACAAAAACTGCAAGTAACTGTACCAAATGAGTCTTATTAGACGACTAATTGTTAAAAAAAGAAATAAATTTGTGGAAAGTTTTTTATTCGTTGTAAGATATTTTAAAAAAAGTCTATAACAGTTATGCTGCAGATGTGCTTAAAAATATCTACGGTTCTTCAGCTTTCCGATAAGGTATAATACAACAGGGTATTATTGGATTTTTTTAACAAAACATTGATGATACGCTACCAGGTAGTAGTAAAAAATAACGATACTTAAGCATCAAATTTAACTTTAGTTAGAAAACAAAATAAAACAATCCAAATAGGTAACAATTGAAGTTTATTATTCTTTTTACAGTACATGTTCCACATGTCCACCCCTATTTCGCAGGACCTCAGAATGCAGGACAATAGGCGCTGCGAGCAACTTTACGAAATACTGTTATTTTTGCTATTACCTGGGAGTCTTTCATCGATGATTTTTCCGAGAATCCTGATAACACCGTAGCAAATTATACCTTATCGGAAAGCTGAAGAACCGTAGATATTTTTAAGCACATCTGCAGCATAACTGTCATAGACTTTTTTTAAAATATCTTACAAAGAATAAAAAACTTTCCACAAATTTATTTCTTTTTTTAACAATCAATCGTCTAATATGACTCAGTTGGTACAGTTACTTGCAGTTTTTGTATTTAAAATAATGAAGCAACTAATCTGCTACACAAAAAATACAAAAACAAAAACATTAGAGGTACAAAACACAAAAAAAGGGGACAAAAGACGAAAAATCTGGATTTTTATAAAAAAAACTTCAAAGTCCCATAACTTGAGAACGGTTAAGTTTGGGGTATGGGGTTCCATAGTCAAATCAGTCAGGAATGATGGAAACTACCACCTCTTAAAGGATTTAGGTCGACTTAACCTGTAACCCTGTATAAACGTAAAAAACATCATCCGATGGAAAACATATCATTATCAGTAGTTGTGAACCTATGGGGTTCGCAACTAACCCCCAACCCTCCCCACTCGCAGGGGTTTTGGGTCTAAAATCAGCCAAACTCAGACACTTGAGGGGTTAAGTAGAAAATCCCATCCTTTCTTAAAATGTGGGGTTATATTTGGCGGCCAGGCCAGGGCTTGCCGAAATGACTAATATAAGTTGAGTATTTATTTATTTATTTATTTATTTATTTAAAACTCTTATACTATCATTACAGGTTACAAACCTAATGCGACAGCTAAGACTACTTGTAATAATTATTAACTATTTAAAATAACCTTACATTACTAACAATTACACACTAGTACATTAATACAAAATTACTGATAAGTATTACTGATTACTGATACAGTATAACATGAATCTTAGCGCAATATCCTCCCAAAACAACAATTACAATTGAGACATTAATTTTCGTCGACGAAAGATTTTGAAGACCTCTTGCGTCAACTACTAGAATCAATCAATCTGCCTGGCCTTTTCCCAACTATGTTGGGGAAAACAGTCTAAGCGGATGCAGCTGAATACCAGTATTTTACATGGAGCGACTGCCTATCTGAACTCCACAACCCAGTAGGTAAATGGGTAATACGATACCCCTTGGTAAGACTGGTTGTCAGACTTTCTGCCTTCTGACGACCCGTAACGACTGTCAAAGATCCACGAATGACAGCCGGGACCAACGGCTTAACGTGCTTTCCGAGACACGGAGGAGTCTCGGTATGTAAAGATTCTAATGGTCACCCATTCACTGACCAACTCTGGCAAGCGTAGCTTAACCTGATGGCCCATGCGGCTGTTAATACTTAGCCACGAGCTCCTCTGAAATTTACATTATTTATTTTCATTTACATTTTACATTATTCGAAATTGTTCACATAGTAAAAGTTGTTCATATTGATGCGTAGAACACCCCCTTAAATTTTGTCGCATGTTTTCAAAGTCACCCTGTATAGTAGAATATCTAGAAATATATTCAGACAATAAATGAACGTATCCCAGTGCTTCAATAGAGCTGTTAGTATTATCTATAGTCACACCCTACAACTCAATAACTATAACCGACTAAATTGAACAACTGACAAATGGCTACCTACAAGCGGCATAGCCAGCCAACGAGCAATTAACAGAATCTATGGTTTCATTCACTCCAAGAACGGTGAAGTGAACATTCTATAAGACTAAATATAACTTAAACTTGAGTTAGTCAGCAAGTTAGGCACAATAACAGTAGATAGTATTGTTAATAACCGGTTAGCTGTTCGTTATCGAAAAGTTTGACACTAATGAGCAAAAGTTTTGGCCACGCGAAAAATGGGGAGCGAAATGCGGAAGTCAAGTAAAGAACTGCGGATTATGCTGTGCATAGTGGGTGACGGGAATATTTTACTGTAAAATATGAAAGGCGACAAATGATAATTTCCGTGTAGAAATTAACAAAAACCGGTCAAGTGCAAGTTGGACTTGCGCACCGAGGGTTCTGTTCCGATTTCTGAAAAAGTGATAAACTTCTATCAAATGGAATAATTTCAGATTTTTCTCTATGCAAACTTCGGAGATAAGGGGGAAGGGTATTTTTTTTACATTTTTCATGAAAAGTCGAAAACTATGGGGCCTAAAAAAAATTAAAATGTTTGAGAATGTGCAAACAGCGCTCTTTCATATGATACCCCACATGCCTTAGTACTAGTAGTCCCACTTTGATAGATCGAGCCGCAGCCCCACAAAAGTGCGCGAAAAAAATAGAACGTTTGCTTCAACACGCGCTAACGCAGACGGCGCACACTTTTAGTATCGGACAAAAAGTCTTTCGTCTTACAATAGTAGGTACCCATGCAGTCATGTATTCGTTTTTAATCATTTGTGTGTCAATATTGGCAAAGCATAGCGTATATGTATTACCTATGTTTACTTATTACAAATAAATTATTATATTCTATTCTATTCGCTGCAGTGTGCAAGTGGGGGACGTAGCGTCTACTTTCCTACAATTTGTTCGACAGAATGATCGAAGATATATGCGTCGTGTGTGTTGATTCTGCGTACAATCCGCGAGACTTTTTGTGTGCCATGCAGACATTTTGTGCGCCAGAGACTCGATCGCACAAAAAGTCTGTCGTCTGCGTTTCACCTAAACGATGCGCGTTTAAATTCCGGTGCGCGTGAGAGTCTATTAACTGGCGCGTCAAACTAGACAGCCATAACGCCATTTCACTTACACACCGAGCTAAACCACGCTGCGATATATCCTCTTAAATAGGCAAAGTCAAACCATGCCGCCATATAATGTATAATGTCCCACTTGCCTTACATAGGTTTTCATCAGTATCAATCTGGCCTTTTCCCAACTACTTATGTTGGGGTCGGCTTCCAGTCTAACCGGATTCAGCTGAATACCAGTATTTAACATGGAGCGACTGCCTATCTGACCTCCACAACCCAGTAACTGGTAATACGATACCCCTTGGTAAGACTGCAGACTTTCGGGCTTCTGACGACCCGTAACGACTGTCAAAGATCCACAAATGACAGCCAGGACCAACGGCTTAACGTGCTTTCCGAGGCACTGAGGAGTTGCCATCCACGGACCAACCCCGACAAGCGTAGCTTAACCTGATGGATAGGCCCATGCGGCTGTTATTACTTTGCCGCGAGCTCCTTACATACGTTTTCATGTCATCACGAAATCAGCATGGGTTAGCAACAGAACCCGGTTGGACTAATATAGCTACGCATATATTGCCTTGCCGTCTGGTCCCGTCGCCGTCGCCGTTCGATTATTTGCCGAGATTATCATTTTGGTCGTAAACGTTTATTGTGACCCAGTTCGCGGGACCATCAGACACGCAGGGTTCAAATAAACAGAATAACACAATCGTTCCAGGACTCAGAAGCCACAAGCTGTTGCTAATTTATTCCGCAAGGTTTTACTGTCTTGTTGAATTCGTGATGAGGTTGGCTCTATGAGTTTCCTTATGGGGTGCGGTGTAATTAGAAAACTTAATAGAAAGATACATTTTTGGAGGAGGAGCTCGTGGCTAAGTAACAGCCGCACGGGTCAATCCATCAGGTCATCTACGCTTGCCGGGGTCCGTGGATGGGTGACCATCTTTACATACCGAGACTACTCCGTGCCTCGGAAAGCATGTTATGCCGTTGGTCGCGGCTGTCATTCGTGGATCTTTGACAGTCGTTGGTCGTCAGAAGTCCGAAACTCTGACAACCAGTCTTACCAAGGGGTATCGTATTATCCAGTTACTGACATGTTGAGGTCAGATAGGCAGTCGCTCCATGTAAAATACTGGTATTCAGCTGCATCCGGTTAGACTGGAAGCCGACCCCAACATAGTTGGGAAAAGGCTAGGCAGATGATGAAAGATAAATTGTAGTCAGACCTTCTCTAACGAAAGGAAAAAAAAACCTGGCCAAGTGCGTGTCGGACCACGCACAATGAAGGGTTCCGTAGTTGAAAAGAATTTATCCCAAAGACAAACTTAACACTGAGTTGAAAAACATGTTCTCCCATACATTGATATACGTCACGGACAATTCTCCAACTGCATAATTTAAGTTTGTATTCGCAAAAAACTATTCATAAACATATCATCACGCCTTGTTTCCCCGAAGGGTTGGGCAGAGGTGTATCTGTAGTACACCCACATTTTGCCAGAAAAAGAAAACTAAAAACTATTTTTTTTATGTGACATAACTACAAATAATCAATTTTCAGACTTTTCCCTTTACTTGTGCTGTGAGACCTTGCTTCTTGACAAATTTCATGATTCTAGGTCAACGGAAAGTACCATAAAGGTTTTGATTTACTTGCGAGCATGAAAATATGTCGCATAAATGGGCGTTTTTTTTTATTGCGTTGACATAAAAGCTTGATTTTTTTAGAGCTCCAAGGGACCGTAGATTTACGTATTTGATATTAATTTCAACTTGATACCTGCACGCGTTCCTGACAAAAAGGGTCTTGACAGACAGACAGACAGATATACAGACAATTAAGTGATCCTATAAGGGTTCCGTTTTTTTCCTTTTGAGGTACGGAACTAGGGTTCCGTATTGCGTATTCCGTATTGCCTCGATTTCGTTTTCGTTTTTAGGAAAACGAAAACGAAATCGAGGCAAAAGGATCGTAACTAGGTGGCGTTCTGTAGTTTGTGTGTATGGGGGTGCCCATAAGAAGAAGGCGAGAGTTTATGTAGGAATGTTTGTATTCTCTCCTTTCCATGGGAGATCGCCTTTGGCTACTCAACTCACTCATCTTTGGCTTGGAATTAAAGGTAAATTGAGTTTGTATAATTGAACTTAGAACGTAGTCACAACGTAGTCAGTAAAAAGTGCTTACCCTTTTTGAATAAGCTCGATAGGCTAGTAAAAGGATTTTAGTTTAGTTAAATTTAGTTAAAAACTAAACAAATGAAAAAGTAAACTTTTTAAACTTTCGCGATTTGTACACATTATAAAACAATATTGAGAACGGGTACGGGTACGGGGGGAACGCCAGTGTGTAGACGTCCTTAGTGTTGTGTGTAGAAGTACCGACAGTGACAATAATAAAAATTGGGAAGACCAAGTGAGGGTAGATGCACATTCCCGCACTTTACGAAGACGTCGCTGAGCTGTCATCAGTCCTCCCGTGACCACGATCGCTGCAAGGCGGTCGAAACGTCGGGAAACAATTAGGTACCTGTTTACCTCGTAAAAAAGGAAGATCGCGATAAGACCCGTTCTCGATATTGTTTTATAAATGAAAAAGTAATTAATACATTTTTTTTATACTAGCAAAAGGACAATTATTGTCGTACTGCTGGGCAAACGCCTCCCTGTTGTACTCTCTTTCCACCTCTCTCTGTCCAGAGCTGCTAGGACCAATCTTTAGCAAACGAGTCCAGCTCATCCCGCCATCTCCGTCTGGGCCTGCCGCGATTTCCGCCAGTTTATTTATTTATTTATTTATTCATATTACAATTCGCATTGTGTTTGAAATGGGAAATAGTACATTAAACATTCATTAATTAATTACAGCTAAAAATAATAAATTATGAATTTCTAACTAAAAAATAATAATCAATAACATTATGATAAATATCAAAGAATTAGTCTGGCTATTCAAAGGGGGAACGCCTGCCAGTATCTTCGGAACCTTGCCTAAAGGGACTCCTTTTAATAATATATTTTAGTTACTATGCAGCTATGGTTTTTAGTTTTAGGTTCTTTGTTTTAGTATATATTTTATTTTTATTTCTTAATTAAACCTAACAATTCCTGATAAATATTATGTCTATAGGTTGTAAATAGTTATTATATAAAAGATTGTAAATATTATTATGTCTAATGATTATTAATGTTTAATACTGTGTTCAATATATTTTTAATGTCAGATTGCAGGTACAAGAAGGTAAAATACTAAAAATTAAAACTATTTGCAATTCAGATAGGGAATATAAACATTTATTTAACAGGAAAGATTTAAGTTTAGCTTTGAACAGAGTACCTTTGTAAATCACTGATCTTAAGTCAGTAGGCAACTGCTTGGTATGTAGAGCAATGTTTCGCAATATTAAGTTTAGGTGCAATTTTATTTTTTACTAGCTGTTGCCCGCGGCTTCGCCCGCGTTTATTATACCTAAAAACATTCCTCTTGAATCACTCTATTTATTAAAAAAAACCACATCAAAATCCGTTGCGTGGTTTTAAAGATCTAAGCATACATAGGGACAGACAGACAGCGGAACGACTTTGTTTTATAATATGTAGTGATAACCTTCCTTCTAGTGTTCTCTCTAAGTTCTCGTTCTTCTTGTGATTCGTGCTCGTCTATGTATTTTGCAAAGTGGCTGAGTAGTACTAAAACATATAAACTTGGTACTGTTAATATACCTAATTTTTTTAAATATTCTTTACATGACTCTCGTTGTGGGATTCTGACAATCGTTCTTATCGCTCGTTTCTGTAGTATAAATGCTATTTGGCAATTATACCCGTAACTGTTACCCCAAAACATAATGCTGTATCGTAGCCTGGATTCTACCAATGCATAATATACTGCTTCGTGGGTCAGTGGGTCGTAAGTTTGCCCATTGATCGTCTGACATGCGGCAGATGTGTCCAGTCCAATTCCATTTAAGCGTGGCAGCTTTCCGAGTGACGTCAGTTGTTTTGGTCAGTAATTAATACATAGCCCCAAACAACTTTGTCCCCAAGAATTCCTTTTTTTTTTTAAAATAAAACAAACAGTAAATTGGAGTCATAATATTTTGAGTTAGAAATCAATAACAAAGGGGTGTGTGATAAGATTATGTGAGTCAACGTCCGAATGATTGCCGTGCGCGCTAGACCACGCGCTACTTGCGTCATGTAATCATATTCTTTTAAACTGCCAACAATATATTTGATAACTAAATTAACGTTGTGTCACTGTCAAATAAATCTATTTATGTCAATGGAACAACTCTCTATCATTGGAAACAAAAAAAAATCTGCCTAGAGCCTTTTCCCAACTATTTTGGGGTCGGCTTCCAGTCTAACCGGATGCAGCTGAATACCAGTATTTTACATGGAGCGTGTAGAAGGTTGGAAGATTGTCAATGATACTACGCAGCAGTTAAAGGTAAAATAAAGATATATTTCATGGACCAAAGGTTTTGAATATAAAGGAGCGAGGGAGCACACGCGATGACCGCTAATCGTGTACTGATGTCTCAACTAATATTAATTAATAAGTTTCGGAAAAACGCTTAGTCGGCGGTAGGTAGGTATGGTTTCACCGTACAGAGCGACTGCCTATCTGACCTCCACAACCCAGTTACTGGGTAATACGATACCCCTTGGTGAGACTGGGTGTCAGACTTTCGAGCTTTCGGGCTTCTGACGACACGTTTGTCAAATATCCACGAATAACAGCCGGTACCAACGGCTTAACGTGCTTTCCGAGGCACGGAGTAGTCTCATTAAGTAAAGATGGTCACCCGTCCACGGACAACCCCTGCGGCTGTTATTACTTAGCCACGAGCTCCTCCTATCATTGGAAACAATCTAGAATCATTGTTCTTTTGAAAAGTTAAATTAAACTAATGTTTCTAACTTCCAGATGTAGAAAACATCGTAGATCATCATCTTCCCGCCTTATCCCATGTTACAAAAAAAAAAACGAATCGGTCAAGCCATTTTCGAGTTTTTGCGAGACACACACGGCAATTGATTTTTTATAGATCAGAGATAAAAAAAATAATCCTTTTATTCAATTATAGAAATTACTTGGAATGGAAGCAGTGGTGGCTCAGTGGTAACGGCCGCGACCAGCGACTTACGAGTTGTAGGTCGTAGGTTCAAACCCAGGCAGGCGCTTTACTTTATGTAAATTATTTAAGTTGTAGGTAATCACCACTGCTCTCAAAACATCGTAAGGAAACCGGGCATGTCCTAGAACCAAAAATCCGAAGACATGGTGACATCTATCCAGCCCGCACTGGGCCCGCGTGGTGGATTACGCGGCCCGATCCCTCTCACTGAGAGGAGGCTTGTGTCCCAGCAGTGGGAACATTATAAGTTGATTACGCAATTACTTGGAATATTGGAGATTCAGATAAAGTGAAAACAATAATACCCCCGGTGACTGTTATCACAACGAATTAACGTAGTATCGTGTAGGTAAAGTCAATTGAGTTGGTTGGTAGGTATTCATTATGCAATCGAAGTCTATGCAATAAAACCATCGTAAAACCATCGTAGGTACACTATTTATGTCGCGGGTTGTTTGAAGAAGTTACCGCGGCCCTGGCATAGGCAACTGAAGGAACACGGGTGGGTTTTAGTCAGTAAGGGCGAGCGCGCATTGCGGTGCGTTTCCGGTAGTTCTGCCGCACTGGGCGGGGCCTACGGTAACAAAACGCATGACCGCAGTGCGCGCACTTCAAAGACATTCAATACTTCACAGATTTTGCGGTAGAAAAACGCACCGCAATGCGCGCTCGCCCTAAAAGTCTGACACGCCCTTCCGCTCCACCCAGAGCGGGAGAAGTTATTTGATGATTTCCCACCCTCAAAAAAAAAAAAAAAACCCCCCACCCCGTCGACCGTTCCCCCGACCCACCCCGTCGCATCGCATCGTATCGCCTGCCCGCGATATTACCTACTTCGTTTTCGATTATAGCGTTATTTCTGCCTTTTTAAGGTTTCGTACTTCAAACGGAAAAAAGGAACCCTTAGGTATAGGATCACTCACTTCGTTGTCTGTCTGCTGTCTGTCAGTATGTCAATCAAGACCCTTTTTCTTAGGAACGCGTGGAGGTGCGACATGTTTTTATACTAGCAAATAAATCAAAACCTATAGAAGGTACTTCCCGTTGACTAAGGCTCGTATTTATAATCAAGTAATTACTTGCTAATAGTAATTTCATAATGAAATCATTACTTGAGGGTAGAATTCTTAAGTAAAGAAAATGGTGACTATTACTTGGCTAAGAATTCTAAGCTTTGACAGTTCTAGCTTCAAGCAATTACTAAACTATAGAATGAAAATCATTACTTGAGCAATTACTTTGACTGAAGTAATTACTTTTACTTGACTTTAAATACGACTGCTAGAATCATTAAATTTGGCAAGAAGCAAGATCTTATAGCACAAACTAGTAAAGGAAAAAGTCCGAAAATTTTTACATTTGTAATTTCATCACATTTTTTTTTTTCTATTTAAATACTTACAATGTTATAAGAATGTATCCCAAAAACATTGGGATAGTTCTTATCAACTACGGAATCCTTCATTGTGCGTCGTCCGTCACGCACTTGGCCGGTTTTATTTGTTTTGGCTCGGACCCTAAGGGTCTTACCGTAATTTTAAGCCATAGCCAAGGATCCTGCCTGCCATACTGCCGTCTTAGAATTCTGCCTTCCTCAAGAATTGCACTATCAAATGCAAAAAGAAATTTTCAAAACCGACTGGTAGTTCCAGAGATTAGCCCGTTCAAACAAACAAACAAAAAAACACTCAAACTCTTCAGTTTAAATTTTAGCAACATAGATAAAAGATAAGCCATATTTACTTACTTATAATTTTACATAATTCATGAAATACAATATGGCGTGAAGAGATTACCTTTGTAAAGGACAGAAAAACAATCGACGATCAGCTTAATTCGTTGATAACAGTCACCGGGGGTATTATTTATTTTCACTTTCTCTGAATCTCGAATATTTCAACTTAGGTATGTACTTATTGCATCACACATTTTACCGAAATAAAAGGATTTAATCAATTAAGTACGTCGCGTAGGTAAAAAGATAACAATTTTTTGCCCTTTGAATTTGTGGTATGTACCAAAGTCTAAAGGGTACAATCATTATCTTTATTTGGATATAATCCAGTGTCTAAAATAGACTAGACTTCAGACTTTGCCCCTTGTAAGACTAGTATTCGGTTTTACAAGGGGCAAAGTCTGAAGCCTTGGTCAAAAGTTTGGGGAAAAGACTTTTGGTTCAAAGTCTAAAGTCGCTTCAGCCAAATAGAGACGGGACAGTCTGGTTCATTTCGTGCATTTTACTTGTAAATTATTTTAACACAATGCCAGAGTCGTTGCAAATACACTTGTCGCAGCTAATATCAACGTCCTACTATGGCCTGCGTGTTGCCAGACTTGAATCCCATAGAGCACGCATGGGATATACTTCAAAGAAGAGCTCTGCCAATTATGGATGCCGTACACGCCAGAAAATCTCTTTCTCCTGTTACAACGGACGTGGGCAGCCATTCCGCAACGTGATTTGGATGAACTCATATTGAGTATCGCTACGATTGTGAAAACAGACTACTAATTGTTTATTTTAACACAATAAAAACCTTTAAAAACTTTTATTTTTATCTTTTTATCACATTTTAATCAACATCTTCATCTTCATCTTTAATTTTTTTGTGTGTGTGTGTGTGTATTAACTATTTTATTTTGTTTATTAGAGCCTACATTGTGTCCCACTGCCGGGCAAAGGCCTGCCCTTTTTCCTTCCAAACCTCCCTGTCTTGTGCGATCTCTGGCCAAGTTGGCTCTGCAAACCTATTATCATGATTGATAGAATTAAGTAGGTAACATGTAGGTACAGGTGAACAATCCAGCATAAGCAAAAATCGTGAAAGTCTTTCAGCAGAGAGTACCTTACTTCGTCGATCTACACATACGAATACATTTTATTTAATCAATCAGCAGCAGTCTCCGCCACTGCTAAATATACATTTTTATTTAATTTCAAAAGGGCAATAAAATATTTTTTGAAATACCTTAATCCCTTGACACCTACGTAGGTGGGTGCTGTATGATAAGTTGATAACATTACACTATCTACATATTGCTTATCCATACCTATAGGTACTTATATCAGCGTAAAAGAAAGTAGTGATTCGGAGTGACTGTGTAAATATTTTATTTTTAATACACTTCCTCAAAAAAACTGGTTCATATCGCACTACGATTAGGTTCACAATGCAATGTGTGCACCGTGTGCGGGAATAAAAATTGCCACAGATAACTTACCTACCTATACTTAGTCCAAATTAGTTCAATGCCTCTATTCACAACTCTCTATTCGAAGGTGAATGTTTTTTTTAAATCTCGGCAAAGAGATTATGCGTCTTTAAGGCGTTAATATTTTTTTGAATATTTAAATAATGTTTCTATGAATATTATCAAAAACCATGATTATTACAATAAAAAAAACGTTTATGAACAAATTAACATTTGTTTGTGTTCTAAACTCAAAGATATTTGAATTTTCTATTTTTCATATTAAGCTGTTTATCGGCTTTATACCTTTGCTTCCCTTTTAACCTGGCAAAAGCAAAGCGCGGAAAAAAAAGAAAATTTAAATCATAGTTTCCTATTAATTCATGAAATCATGACATAAATATTTTCCGTTATTTTATTTTATTTCTTCAAAAGTGTATTGAAAACCGTCGTTTGATACACGTGGACATTTGTTATTGCAGCTCTCGGCTCAAAAACAACCTCGCCTACGGCTCGGGTGTTTTAATTCCGCCTCGAATGCAATAACAAACGTTCTCCACTTGTATCAAAATGTACTATTACCTACTGTTAGACATGTGGAAAAAAGCTAAAAACTTTTCTGAAAGGTACCTATTATTGAATGACAATTTTGGGGCCAAGGGCTGTCGTTTGAAAAATCAAGAACTTCAACCATAAATATACGTAATATAGGTAGGTACTACTACATACAATAATATTGTTATTGCATTGCTTTCAATAATAACATTCGGATAAGATAACGTTCTGCAGTCTCGCTCCCGTTTTTTTTTTTATTGTGACATTACTATAAATTATCGATTGGTTATAGACGTATCTATTCTTCAAGGAGACTTGAATCATATGGCCCTGTATTTACTTATATAAATTATACTAATTTAATATTCGAAATGGTATAATAAACGATTATACATACGCGCTACATCGATCTGTCTGTTGCAGATCATAGTGACCATATATTGCTATGATGAGCTTAATACGTTAACTCTAGCCTATGATGAGTTAGCCCATGCTTTTACAGTACCTAAATAGTTACTTAGTGAGCGTAGTTGGTAACAAAAACGATTCGCAACTAAATACCTGGTGGTCTCAGCTCTGCTCGGGTGAAAATAGAGAACGAATTTTTCCAGATATGAGACCTAGCTAGACCCCCACAAATCTGCTTTTAGTAGATGACTAGGCAAAAATTACTGCGTCACCCATTGGAGGCTGATGTGTAGTTCAGAAAAAACACAGACGTCTGACCTCTGAAAGTGGGGCTACTAGGCATGTGGGGTATCATATGAAAGAGCGCAGCTTGCACATTCTTAAACATTTTTTTTTGGACCGCATAGTTTTCTACTTTTGAGGAAAAATGTAAAAAAAATTACCGTTCCCCCCCCCCCCCTTTTTCTCCGAAGTTTGCAAAGATAAAAATCTGAAATTATTCTATGTGACAGAAGTTTATGTAAAGATTACAGGAAAAATAAAACGATGTCTCTAAATAGCAGACTTTTTCAGGAATCGGAACGGAACCCTCGGTGCGTGAGTCCGACTCGCTCTTGACCGGTTTTTGTTCGGAAAACCGGAAAGCACCCTCTGTCGGCGCGACTACACAAGTCTACGACTACGAAGTACGACGTACCTATAGCACAATATTCTCAATATTCACAATATTCACACTACCTAGTGTTTTATAAAATAACAGCAACTTCAATCTCACCTTGAAAACTTAGGTGCAGTGACCTTGAACTAAGATATGAATAGTGTCAACCCATCATCAGACGTGGAAATACAGCTCTCTTCAAGTGCATTTCACCGATGAGACTTTTACAGAATACAGCTACTTATTTGAAACACACGCATCAGCTAATTAGTTGCTAATGTGTGTTACCAAATAATAAAAATTTAAAAAAAAATTGTCCGGCAGCGTATATAGAAATGCTAATTCAGTACGTCTCCTCAGGGCGGAGACGAATACCTAGAGTTAGCGCATTTCCAGTCGCTAAACACACGTAAAGCTAGTATTCAGTAGCATTTACGCAGAATTAGCATTTATGTGTGTTTAACGCCTGGAAATGACTATCGTCTCCGCCTGAGGGGACGTAGTGAAGTAGCATTTGTATATACGCTGACCGGCAGATGTTTTAAAGCCACACAAACAACCCTTTTCATAATAATAATAACCCGACCTCAGTATCTCTACGTTGGCGTCGTGGTGGGGCTTGCGCGCTCCAAACTCTAGGTCTGTGCTTGTAGAGTTTACTTTGCCGAAACAGCACTCTAATTGCGTAACAAACACATTATCAATCGGAGTTGGTTTCATTTTGACAGTTCAACAACATTCATTGCGTTATTTACGTTGTCGAACAGACAAATTTTTTGAACATAATTATGAAGCAATGGATTAGCAATTTGTTTCAAAATGAAACCAACTCCGATCGATAATGTGTTACGCAATTAGGGTACAGGTAAGGAGCCAGACCAAGAGAGATGCAGAAACCCGCAGGGCAGCATGTGGCGAGCTGTTGGGCAGTAGCGACCCCACGGACCCTATCTCCCGGGAGAAGTCTTGTTCCTCACCTCTGGCTTGCCTTTATTGGCCGGCTGGAGTGAGCACTGATGAGGAACAGAGCTCCCATCTCATTCTTGCCTTTATAGGCCGGCTTGAAAAAAAAAAATTAAAATCAAAAGTAATTTATTCAAATTAGAGAATCAGCACTTTTTGAACGTCGAAATTACAGTAAGACAGTCCCTACAAAACGTCCGCCCTTCACCACTTCCTATATTTAGCTGGGTAGAAGAAGTAGCGGAACAAACTCCCCAGCAGCACAGCTGTCTGTTCAGTTAGAAGAACTAGATTCTACTTGAGTGGAGATTCGCAAGAGCAAACATGCTCGGAGGAAGGAAGTATTCCAGTAAGTGTTTGTAGGGATGTTGACCATCTTCCGGGCTCTGGGATTGTTCTGAGAACCGTGGAATACCTCTCCACTCCTCAAGCACCTCAGGACATGTTGCCCCCTTGTCGCTACGTCACTATGTGCTAGCGACCGTTTCCGGGGGCCCATTATTGAGTGTGCAAGTCACCCCCTGCCATTTATCTGTGTCTATTAAATAACATTGGTCAGGAAGGGGACATAGTTCTACCATAGTTCAAGGTACCCAATCCAGCCCCCCAAACCCCAAATGCCCAATATGTTTTGTTTCCATGTTCTGCAATAGTCCTGCACAAACCGGGGGTAGTCCTTGGGTGCACTTGCATAGTGCATACAGGGATAATCGTCGGCTGGTGCCTTCTCGACATTTAAAAGTTGTCTAAGGGGTCTCTGCGAGTTGGCTTCGGCCCCTCATAAGGTACTGACTAGCGTTGCAAAACTGCGCAAGTATTCGCAAGTATTCGGAATAATTGCGAAATATTCAAAGGAATACTTCGATTTGAAGGAATACTACTAGTAAGAATGTAGTAGGTAACCTACTTTTTATTACCTATTAAGAATGAAATTATTGCCAGTAGGTGCCTAGTTACGAATATATGCGTACTTGCGTAGGTCGCTTGATGAGACTCGACTCGCCGAATATATTACGCCGTGCCGTTAAATGAATTAACGCCATCTAGGGGGAAATGGTAGAATTGTAAATGAACACCTGCTCTCGTTAGTCGCTCGGCGACGCCAGCGCTCGCCTGGCATTGGCTTGATAGTAAAGTGGCACACCACCGAGCTTCGCAGCCATTCATTCATGAGTCAACGAAGTATTAGCGCTCCTGTACACGTTTTTATGGCGAATCCAGTGCCGGACAAGTGGGGGTTCAAGGACAAAAATGCAGTGCGCCGACTATTCTATTGTTATCGCAAGAATCCGCAAGATGGTGCCACAGAAGCGTAGCATTAACTAGCGTGATTAGTCGTGTTAATGCGACGCTTTCTGCTGCTGCAGTGATCAAGGTTTGCTGATTAGCTTATGAATGGTGGAAGATTGATTCGTGGGTATTAATGAATGCACTATCACCAATGCGGGACATAATATATGTAATTTGCAATGAGAACTGCGCCCCCATCTAGTGGTCAATAGTCGCATTTAAAAGATAATCCAATAAGTACCCGAAGTTGGTCGGCGCGCGGTGCCAGCGGCGTTCACTTGCACACTTGCACACGTGATTTAGGAAGCTCGAGCCCGTTCATTCATAAAATCAACGAGTATTATTCGATGCCTACGTACTAGCGCGAATATTTCCGCGTAAGTAGTTATCTACTAGCGGGAATAATTCCCTGTAAGTAGTTATCTACCAGTAACTCGGTAATTATTGTTTTATTTTTGTATGGTTGAGTTTAAAATGTCTATTTTGTGCGGATATTAGTGCCGATTCTCTTGTACATGGAGGGGCGCTAGGAGGGGGCAGCTTCAACGTGTTCTTTACGGTTTTTTTTTTGGTACCTACATGTAGAGGTTTAGGGGTTTATGGGTTTTATAAAGGGGGGCCAAATTTTAATTATTTTTGCGATAGGACACACCGTTTTCGAGATATAAGCAAAAGAAAAAAAAAATGTACTGTATTTTATATCTCGAAAATGGTGTGTTTTTGCACTTGAAGTCAAACCTTGACTTCTTTGACTTCTTTCTTGATACTTACTTTAAACTATTTTATAAACTCAGTAATCTACCTATTTACTTACCTCTCTACCACTTTCACACCTAAACCGCATACAAAAACTTATTACGTAAGTACTTATATAAGTAGATGTAAAGAAATATTCGGAAGTATTGCGAAGTTTTCAAATCGAATATTACTCGGAGTAATGAATGAACGCAACATACTCGTACGACAACAAAACACACGACACACAACGACGTAATGTTAGTTTGACTATTGACCGCTAGATGGCGTTAATTAACGCCATCTAGTGGTCAATAGTCAAACTTTAATAGATAAACTTGCGTGACCGCACATGTACTTAACTCGGGGAATACTTGCGAATACTACTCAAAACTTGCGAATACTTCCGAATACTTCCGAAGGGAATACTTCGGAATATTACTCTCCGGCAACGCTAGTACTGACACACGTGCTCATAAAAAGCATGCCTATAAGCACGCTTACTCGAAAACATACTAGAAATAAGCATGCTCATTACTAGTCACACATGCTACTAATGAGCACTTGCTCAATAAAAGCATGCTTTCGTGCTAGTAATGAGCACGTCTGTCAGTAGCTGTATGCCTTCCAAAGGTCCGGGACCCCAGGGTCCCGAGATATGTAAACATATAGAGCATAACAATAATCATTGTATTATCAGGCAACTAGGCCCATTGATAAAATACACAATATATCTTAAACAATAATAAACTAATAGATATGAATAAATCTTAAAAAAAACTATAACTATACACGTAACGTTGTCGGCGTTGTGTTCCGCTGCGTGGTGTCGCGTAACCGTCCTCGGAAACGTCGAAATATGACACCTTTCGGCCAAAAGTCCTCTTTTAAGAAGGTCTGTAGATGTTGGGTTGAAAGTGTTGGAACTCGTACCACGAACGACGTAAAGTTGATGTTGTGGCGCGACTCCAACCTTACGACCCTCAGAGTCCAGTCGGTCTTCACCTTCAAATACTGCACGACTTCCTCAACCCATGTGGAGTGAAACAGACGCGAGATGTACAGCTGCGTGTAATAATAAATTACATAACGTCTTTACGCAGCGTCTTTTAGAATTGGTTATTATCTCAAACTAACTGTGACTGAAATTTATCAGGGATAGTGGTATCGGTCGTCGAACCCACGCATCGCAAGCAAAACTGTGACGCACATAATAAACTTAGTATATCACACTAAGGATTTGTGCACAGTTGTTTATGTCTCGGTTTGTAATGTACCTAGATAGGATTTTCTTGTCTTGAAACTACTAGAACATTCCGTTTTTCAATGGTATCTAGGTACGCTTCAACATCCATATAACTTATAGGTAATCGGATTTCTGTGTGCATGATTATTGGAAGAAGCTGATTTGACTTCTTCCGACCTCAAGACACTGTGTCGCAGGGCTAACTTATACATAAGTACCTACACCTAAGCTCATACACACACACCTACACACCCTTACACGAGCACGGTCTCATCTTACCCATACCTGTGCCCATACTCGCACACATACATCACACACAATATGTACGCACATTTTTCCCTATTTCTCTGTGTAACGCTCGTTCGTTTATAGTTTGCTTTTTTTTCTACAATTAACCTATTTTTACGGTTCCGTACCTCAAAAGGAAAAAACGGAATCCTTATAGGATCACTTGTTTGTCCGTCTGTCTGTCTGTCTGTCAGTCTGTCTGTCAGTCTGTCAAGACCGTTTTTCTCAAGAACGGGTGGAGGTATCAAGTTGAAATTAATATCAAATACGTAGGCCTGTGGTCTCTTGAAGTCCTAAAAAACTCAAGCTTCTAAGTCAATGCAATAAAAACATACGCCATTTATGCGTCATATTTTGATACTCGCAAGTAAATCAAAACCTATAGGGTACTTGCCGTTGTTCTAGAATCATGAAATTTGGTAAGAAGCAAGGTCATACAACACAAATAAAGGAAAAAGTCCGAAAATTGTAAACATAGTGGACTCCGCGCTGCGCATATCGAAAGTGAAGCACAGTAAGTATGCCGGGTCCGTTTGTACAAACACGCCTCGCGCACACATTTATATCATAGTATGCCGACCGGCCGCCATTACGTGACACGAGCGACGGCGTCTTTGCAGGTACTCAAATCACGCACACATAGATCGGTAGGGTGCTTCACTTTCGATATGCGTGGCGCGGAGTCCATCTTTTTTTATAAGTCTATGATTGTAAATTTGTAATTCTATCACATAAAAAAAATGTTCAAGTCTGTCAGTCTATCAAGGCCCTTTTTCTCAAGGACGCGGGGAGATATCAAGTTGAAATTAATATTACATACGTAAGTCTATTGTCTCTTAGACTTCTAAAAAAATCAAGCGTCTAAGTCAACGCAATTAAAAAATACGGCCATTTTGGGACACATTTTGATACTCGCAACTGTCGCAAGTAAATCAAAACCTATAGGGTACTTCCCGTTGACCTAGAATAATGAAATTTGGCAAGAAGCAAGGTCTCCCAGCACTAGTAAAGGAAAAAGTCCGAAAATTGAGTATTTGTAATTTTTTCACATAAAAAAAAATTTTTTTGAGTTCCAATGTTAAGTTTGTTTTTGGGATAAATTCTTTTCAACTACGGAACCCTTCATTGTGCGTGGTCCCACACGCACTTGGCCGGTTTTTTTTTTGTATTCCTACATTCAATCGCAAATTAGAAGTCTCTTATCACAAGCAGTAAGGCGATCTCCAAATCATGTACTAACGTAAATAAATGCACTTTGCAATTGACGTAAAGGTTTTGATTTATTTTTATGTATTCAAAAAAGCGCTCTTTACAAACACACTCACTATGCACTCTAGCAGTATTAGCAGACAGAATTTTATTTAGCAGAATAAGGGATAGAACCGTAGGTTAATTAGGTATGACGTACCTACAACTTGATTTTCTTTACTCTAGTTTTGCACAAACGCAAGCTTTCCGCAATTACATGCATCCATACGTAAGCTTACGTCTTCTTCCCCTGGGGGTAGGCAGAAACCAGATAACACCACCTGCTACAATCCTTACATACTTACTTCATTTGCATCGTTTACGTTCATACATCTGAGGCCTTAGTGCGAGTTTTTATACTTACTCGATCACGTTAACGTAAACTTCAATTTGTACTGGAACTGAATAAGCACCGTCTGGTGAATCACAATTATTCCATACAAATTGACTTATGGTAACGATAACGTAAACGCGATCGAGTAAGTATAAAAACTCGCACTAAGCCCACTGGTCATACTCGCACGCCGGTTGCGAGTACTACGCACCTCTGATCTTTCTGAAGAACATCACCCATAAGGTCACTATGTCTTCCTAGGGTGTCCCCTCCCGGCGTTTCTATTATTACTATTGCTATTCTACTCACTCCTGCCTTGTAAATATCTTTTGATAGTCGCCTTTCGTTCATCCTCTCAACATGACCAAACCATCTAAGCAAACTCTTTTCAATGGGGAGCCACACGCAAAGCTGTTTGTAGATGGCGCTCTGAACGACTGTACATTGTTTTACAAACAAATCCATACAATTTGACAATCGTTCGTTATGTCAAATCAATGAAAAAAGGACAGTCGATCATGTGCCACCTAGCGTGATAAAAAGTTAGTTTTCCTCCCCATTGTTGCCACATCTTCTTTTAAACCACACCGTTGCCTTATCATCATCATTCCTCAGCCACACCACACATGCTTCGCAAGGAACGCATTTTCACAGCATATACTCTACTTTCATGATTCTTTTGCTACATCCAACATTCCATTGTAAACAGCCAGCCATATCGAAGTAGTAACTATATACCTACATAACGAAGCTAACTCAAAAACTACCCAAGAAAAGTTAATTTATGGAGCCAACCGCTTCCTATACCAAATAAAAAAAAAAACAAAATTGGTCAACAATTGACGAAAATATCGATGACCATAATTTAAAAAATGGTACCTACTTAAAGTCAACATAATTATAAACTCCTTCTTTTTGAAGTCGATTAAAAATCGCTCCAGCGTGAAATAGGCTTTATTGCTAACTATTTTTATCTTATTTCTACTTTCGTATAGCTTGCAATAATTTATTATGAAAATCCCTTTCAGTAGCAAAGAGGTAAGTAAGTACATTGCACGATAATGTAACAAACATTATGACAGGCGCTACCGTAGATTAGGAAATGTTAATCTATTTAGATGTGTTGATTATGTGTTAGCAAGCAGATAATAATTTAAAAAAAATTCATGCATTGTTTTTTTTTTATAAATTTTCAAAGTTGTAGGTATAGGTACCGCAGATATAGTACCTGTCTAATCTTCAAAAAATTATAACATGTCAAATTACTCGAAAATGGTTGACATTTGCAGAGTCAAGGGGTAATTTTGTTGTAAATGACCTTTTCTACATCCCTTTTGCCGACTTAGTAGCAATAACCCTGTATTTATAATTCTTATTGTACCTACGTGCGTATCTATAGTCACTAAACTCCTAAACGGCTGGACCGATTTTGATGATTTTTTTTTGTGTTTGAGTGCGTCTCTGGATGGTTTAAATTTACAATTGGACCCGGTAGGTGGCGCTGCCACCGAGTTCTAGGAAACAGGACAACGTCAACGTCGTCGATTATTAGATAACTCACGTGCACTACGTTTAAGGGTTACCTTACCTATTCAAACGTGATAAAATAAGTGTCAGGACATTTATTAAGGTGCAGTTGTTACTCAAATCACAGAATAAATAATACTATCTAAATCATCCGGCAATTTATAAAAATGGCTAATAAATCTGCCTATAGCCTGGAGTTTCTCTGAATGCTTGAATCCAAAACCAGATTAACTGACAAATCGTCGACAATACAATAGCCAATGCGTAAGTATCAATGTATTAATGTCTTTACATAGAGGTGTCTAGGTACAGCCGTACGAGAGACTCTAAAATGTCTAAGTACCTAATCGATAAAAAAGTGATTAGAGTAATAAATCGTTTTTTAACCAAGTGCCACGGCGGAAAGCATCGGACTGTATTTTGTGGACAGTCGAATCGATAGTGTAAATTGGGTCAGGCTAGAGTCCCAGTTAATGTTCAGAGTTCCGTACGATATAATTCTCCACAAAGTCCAAGATTGACAGCTTAGACAATCTATATCAAAACGCCAGTTTTTTTTAAGGTGATCCATAAGCCGGTGGTCCTTTCGTGATTTTGACAGCTTTTTTAAAAAGTTACATGTTGATGGTCAATATCATGATTTTTTGGAGTGTGGAACCCAAGTAAAAAAGTGTTATCTTTATTATCGTTGAGGTAGGTACACCTGTACCAACTAATAGGGGGCGGTGATCAGTAAAGCGAATCGCTCGCCCCTCGAAATAACAATATTTGTAATTTTTTAAACAGTCCACCCCATCAGCTTTTGCTGAACACACGTGTGAAACGACCAAGTATTACACGAAAAATAGGAAAATGATTTAGTTTAGGTATACAATCTGCACATTAGTGCAAATAATACAACTGGCTGATATAATTTAAGCATCAGGCGTAAAAGTAGGCACGAAACCAAATTGAAAATGGAACTCGTGGATTTCAATAACCCAGTTAAAATGACAAATTCAATCGTTTCTCTTTTGTATAAGTAAATTAAACTCTGTTTTTAAAAAAAGTGCAATTTTCCTACTCATTTAAGTTTTTATTAAAAGTGTGTCTATTAAATTTCGTTGTTATGACTAATTAATTGATATAACTTACTGCACGCTTTGATTGCGTTGCTAGGATACGTGTGTATTATCAATTTTTCACAAAGTTTTGATCAAATAACTCGACGAATCATGGACGCCGTCACATTTTCGTCTAAATAGGTGAGTTTTCCTTACACTTGTTTTATCGGAAAAGATACTCTATGTACATAATTTTAAAAGATGGTTTGTTTACATGCTTTGTTCTGCAAGGTTAAACTTACTAGTGGTGAATGGCATAGGGTAGGCATACGATAGTGGTAAGGTAATTGACCTATTACGTGACCCACATAGAGCTACGAACTTTACTAGGTACCGAATAACAATGCTCTAAGTACCGGCCTTGCATGTGAACCAAGGTAAAAATACTTTTCATGCATCCAAACATAAAAATAATTTTATTACCAAGTAAAACTTAGAGATGAGCCTTTAGATTACGTGCCTATGGTACGATTTACGAGTCTAGCTAGTAGGATAGAATTTTTATTGCAGTTTCATTGAATGAAATTGAATTAATTTTAAAATGATCTAAGTAATAGGTACCTACCTATCTAACTATAAATACCTACCAATGCCGGACATAGTACGTAACACATTTTCAATCGGAAGCGGTTTCATTTTGACAGGTCAACAACATTCATTGCGCTATTTACGTTGTCGAGTAGACAAATTTTTCGAACATAATGAAGCAATGGATTAGCAATTTGCTTCAAAGTTATTCAGAACTCTACTGTTTCTGAAAATTCTCTACGCACTTGTAGGTATGATTTGTAGATCGGTTTCAAAATATTAAGAACTTGGAAAGATAGATTGACTATGGTACCTACCTACACGTTTTGCCAGGTGCCCCTGCTTACCGAATTACCGATCTACCTACACTGATGTGGATCGGTATCTACATACAGGGTACGTAGGTACTATGTAATTTCGACACAACATAGCAATCTGCTAATTAAGTACGTATTTAATTGTAGTCTATCTACCTACCTAATTCCGCATTGGGGAATTATCGCTTCCTACGGGCACCTATAAACTTATATAGGTAGGTAGGTAAGTAATCGAAATGAGAAATCGTCGTCTTTAATTTCCTGACGCCAGTTTCATAAGGGTTGATTGCAACAAACACAAACTTTATACCTACATCATGTATTTAGTACTAAAGGGGACAGGTTTATTCACCTCGGCAAGGGGTCTCGCTGACTAACTGCATTGTGGGTGGTGATAATTAGATGCCTAGTCCGATAGCCAGTGTTTCTTGCCGCCCTACGGAACGCTATTTCTGCAGTACAAACCGCAATTTCACTGTTGCCACACCTCAGAATGTTGTCTTTTTACTTTTTATTACAACCTCCTTTCTATTTCCTCGAGCTAGTGGACGTTTTATTTTGTGAAAATCGCAGATAAGTGAATGAGTTAAAGGTTTCGTGCAAAATGTCTTTCGAATTTAAGTCAGCACGTCATTTATATTTAGAAATGAAACAAAAGAAGGTTAAGAAGAAAGTTACGTTTAAGGTCGCTATACCTACTGTTTCTTATTAATTTAAAACTCGACTGATTTGTTTTGGGAGCAAAATTGTCTCTATTATTTTCTTTGGTTTAGATTTTTGTCCTGATTGTCTCCTTTATAATATCTACCAAATGGAAATACCCACATAATTTCTTTTGCGATTAAAACATTTTGTAGGTTTTGGCAATTAATTAACCCTTTGTTTCCTAGTTGCCGAGCAGGGAAGGTCTGACTACGCCGCGGAGCGCTCGGGCTCCTATCGGCCGGCGACCTCCGAGCACGCTACCTCATCAACGGCTCAAAAAGGAGGTAGGCATACACAATTTTTAGAAAAATCGCTCCAATGCGTATGGTGTTGGCTGATAGATAAAGCATTTAAGGCGGTTGCCCAGTTTCATTCTGTGCCCAAATAAACGTTTTTCTTTCTATCTTCACTGTTTAGAAGTCACTGGATAGTCCTCCGGAGATGGACTCTCCGGGAGGGAGCGCGGGCAGTGACCTCCGGCGGCAGAATGAGGAGCTACGCGCTCGTCTCGCTGGTGAGGCTGCTGACCATAAGCGTAGACTCGATGCTTACCGCAAGGCTCAGCAAGGCCAAGCCGCGTTGGTGTCCAGGCTTCAGTCCAAGGTAATAAAATATAGTTTTTCAATTCTTTATGTTTTAAATGATTGTTGTGTAAATAAACCAAATTGAAGACACGGGCCAACCACGAAGTAAATACTGACCTTAGAAACTTAGCTTGGTAATTAAGTTATTTACACTATTTTCTGACTGACTGAGTTGAAGTCCGTTATTCTATGAACTTTTACGACCCTTAATAATCTGTCTTGTCTTGTTTTTTTTAAATTACTGAACGTAAGGTAAAACTTCAATAGGTAACTGACACTCCATTTGTCAATGACAAAATGTCAATGAAATGTCAGTTATTTATTTACAAACAGCTGAAACAGCCGAAAACAGTAGAAGTTATAGAATTAATACCATTCTTGAATGAAAACAACTATAACTTTACTTTTACCAAGCATATAACTACTTCTACATCCCTTTTCTCCCAAATTCCTCTTTATAAAGGTCTTGCAATACAAGCAGCGATGTTCGGAACTCGAGACCCAAATGCTGGAGACGACACCACGCAGCGAGCCAACGACTTATCGCGAGCCGACTTCTTACCGCGAGCCGTCGACCTTCCGCGCGCCGGCGGTGAAGACTCACGGCATCTCGCTGCCGCCGCCGCCCTCCGCCACCACGTGCGCCTCGGCCGCCGTATCCGCCGCGGATGCGAGGATCACCGATCTCGAGACCGCGTTGAGGCGTTTGGATGAGGAGAAACGCAAGTAAGTGTGGTGAAAAATGCTTTAGGAGAGTGTAGAAACTGGTATTTAAACTAAATTAATAAAAGAAGTCTTGTGCAAAAGGCAAGTACAGTCACCCGGGGCTATAGTAGCCAGGAGGGCAAACTGGTTGGTTATCCTAGACAGCATGGAAACGCAACAATAATGAGTTATCTCAATCCGTTACATTTGCTCCCTGGTTACAATAGCCCCGGGTAACCTTAGTTGGTTTTACAGTGACAAAATTGCCTTGACAGCTATTTAGAATTCTGTAATCCTTTGAATTTATTGAGTAAGGAATACCATATAAACATAGTTTTACATACCTACCTACACACAGGTACTTACTTGAGATATTGTTAAATTTTTACCACAAAGTTTCTATTTAAGAGTTCATAATTATTATTATGAATGGACTGATTCACCATCTGTAGTTCTCTGTTCCAGTGTTACTGTTTTAAGTAAATCTGGTAGACTGCCTATCTTAACACCACATAATCTTATCATAACATAATCAGCCTATAATGTTCCCAATGCTGGGATACAGGCCTCCTCTCAGAGAGAGGGAGTGGGCCGTAATCCACTATGCAAGCCCAGTGGGTTGTATTTTTTTTCCGACTATCTTAACACTGTGAAACAAGCCCATAATCTAGAAAACCAAGAAATTGTCCTCTTCCACAGTATTTCCTCAACACTTATACCACTGCTAATCCATTATTATTTCTTACCAGGTGTGAGAAAGTGGTGCAGCAGAACAACCTTCTTCGTGACCAACTGGAGGAGTCGCACCAGCTGAATGAGGCCCTCACTAATGACCTGCAGAAGTTGACCAATGACTGGGAGGCTCTGCGGGATGAGATGTCCATCAAGGAGGATGAGTGGAAGGATGAGGAACAGGTCATTGGTTCACCATTTTTTTTTTGTATTCTGCTTTATTTTTAATTTGTTAAAACAAACATTGTTTTAATATTTGAATAAGTTAAATGGGAGATAAAAGCACATGCAGTCTTTGTCTACTTGAAGTTCAAGTTATGGATCAATGGATATCATTAATCCATAACTTGAATTTCAAGTATTGCAAGAGCAAGTGGCTCTTGCACATTCCTCTAAAGCTCCATTTACACGGTTCAAGTTTATTGCCTGTGGCATACCTTAAATTTGAAGGGCAATTAGCCAGCATCATCTAAACAACACATACAATTAAGTTGCACGCGGTTTTATTGAATGGCAAAACTTGTATTCAATGATTTTGTAAGAATGCCATTTTATGGAATGGCACGTGTGTAAACACTTACATGCAATTCTTGAATGGCAAAAAAAATTTATGTGCTTTATGCCATGCGATTATTGCATTCCAAAAACTTGCATGTAAACGGAGCTTAAAATTTTAATAACAAAGTGAATACTCAAAACATTTAATAAAATTTTTTTGTTTTGTCATCTCATATATAACCAAAACTTAATAAGGTATCTAACATATCTGATGTGCCATGTCTCAAACGTAATTCAATTTCAACTTGCTGATAAATGGAATGATCGCTATTTAAGGCATCCTAGTTGTGTGTTATTAGATAATTATAATTTAAAAAATTACATCCACCCAGGCATTCAATGACTACTACTCCAATGAACACCACCGTCTACTCAGCCTGTGGCGGGAGGTAGTGTCAGTGAAGCGTCACTTCTCCGAGCTGCAGACCAACACTGAGCGAGACCTGTACCGCGTGAAGAACGAGTTCGATTCCAACGCTAGGGAGCTCGTCGGAATGCTCAGTGGGTACTCTATCAACGCGTTTGCTGCGCAGAGTATTAAGGTCAGTTTGATACAATTTATAGTTCGCGTCATGGAAGTTTTCCGCTGTGAAGTACGTTACAAATGACTGCGCTGTAGTCAGTATCTATCTATCTATATAAATAAAAAAAGAAGTCCTGACTGACTGACTGACTCATCAACGCCGAGCCCAAACCCTTGAACCTAGAAAGCTGAAATTTTGCACAAAGGTTCCCTTTATAATGTAAGGAATAAGGATTTCCCGGTAGTAAGTTTCTGACTGATATTTTTCGACATTCACGCGGGCGAAGTCGCGGGGAAAAGCTAGTCTGTACTAAAACAGCAGCGTGCCATGCCATGCGCATCGGAAGGCCTGTTTTCAGAGCGGTACACTTACTAGACGGGAACGGGGGGGATTCGCATCTTTGCGAGAAAAACGTGCTATCTCGAAAAATGCAATGTTACAGGAAGCACTAAGTATGTAAACTTTTAAAAAAATATGACAAGTAAATTAATGTGCTTTTACGTTAAATGAGTTATTTAATAAACTTTTAAAAATAGGTACACAAAAAGATTATATAATCGAATATTAAATTATTGAATAATAACAAAAAACACCTTTTCCGAAATATCACGTTTTTCTCGCAAATAGGCGAATTGATATTTGTGGCCCATTTCTTTTTAGCAGAAAACTATCATTCTTTTGAGCAGTAGTGAGTGGCCCATTGGTAACGGCCGCGACTTATGAGTTGTAGGTTGTAGGTTCGAGGTTTAGGCGTTTTACTTTGTGTAAATAATTTCATCACCACTGCTCTCAAAACGGTGAAGGAAAACATCTTGAGGAAACCGACATGTCCTAGAACCGAAAATTCGAAGACATCATTCTTTAACATGATCATTCTTTTACAATCAAGAAATAACAATTAAGGCGCTGACTGACTACGATTTTAAACGTCACACAACCGCGTAATCTATTGTCACCATTAGGTGCCTTGAAATAAGGTTGAAAATTTAAAATAATATTTGTGTTGCCGAGATGTGACTAAGCTGGGAATGTGCATTTATTTTCCCAGTTTTCTTTAGATTATTCAGAATGTACACAATAAATTAAATAATTGTCCGGTTAAAGTTTAAAAAAAAAAGCTAATTCTATTAAATTCTTAAAAAAAGAATGTCGTTATCGCTGAAAATATAGAGATGTTCGACGACAAAGTGTATTTTTGCGGAGCAACTTCCAAATGTTTTTCTGGGAATATTAAACTATTTTTTTCGTCGGATAGTTTCATTGCGTTACGTCACACTCGACAATCCAAGAAACCAATATTAGTGAATGTTGAGCTAACGCCGCGCCTTAAGTCCACTGTCCAGTCTATGAATTGCCAAGACTTTTTGTTTCTAGATTTTCCATAAAATATTGCTCTCATGTAGGCACAATTTTACTTATGTCTTAAAAAATTGTTTTCCTCTCTGAGCTACCATATTACACACATTGTAAATTAAAAACATCTTCGTACGCAAAATACGCACTCAGACATGGAGTTGCGGATGGCAGTTCGATGTGCAATACAACCATCTTACTTTATCCACAGCCGGAATACCAACCTTTATCCCACCAGACTTCTCACGGAGGCGCCTACCAAACCCCACAACAGGCTGGTTACCAGACCTCACAGCAACCTGGTTACCAGGCCCAACAGCAGCCTGGTTACCCTGGTTCCCATCCATCTTGTCTCCAAGGATCTCAGGGTCATCAGACGTCTGGTGGAACATCAGCAGGACCGTACAGTGTGGAAGGCATGCGCGTAGATCTGCGCGATATGACGGCGCAGCGTGACTCTGCGGTAGCTGAGTTACGTGAACGTGATGCCAGGATACAGCGCCTGCTTGGGGAGCTGCAGGGATTGGTGAGTGTGTTACAGATTCTTCTTTCTTATCGGCGCAACCTATATGCGAAGTGCTCAGGCAAAAAAAAATAAAAGCCAAAAAAAGGCGAAAGGGGTTGAAGGGTGTAAGGGCGTAGGGGTGTAAAATTACTAGCCACTTTACAATATGAGTGACTGCTTATGGTGTGCCGACCGTTCTTGTACATTTAAAAAAACCTCCACGAGTGCCCAGTCTTAAATGATTTAAGTATAGCCACTCGTGGAAGTTTTTTCATTAGATACTAGCTGCCCGCCCCGGCTTCGCACGGGTGTAGGTACTAATGAAGAAAATCAGACCAAATCTTCCCTTTACCGTGTAATGAAATAAAATGACAATTAAATAATTTTACAACGATAACATACTGAGTTCTATAAACTGCTATTGCTGGTATTTTTAAAAATAGCCCTCTAGTCTCAGTACAGTAGAGAGAGTAGTCAAAATACTGGAAAGTAAAAACTTATGCCACTTGTTAAACGTATTTATATTAAGAATCTCAGTGGAAACGGTCACATAGTTTTGTAGCTTAGCTTTTACATTCTCGCAGCATAGCTACATAGCACATCTCTGGTAGAAAAGCACTCTAAATGCCATGTCTATTCGAATTTAAGCTCGGTGCTACGATTGGCGTGAATATGACGTAAGACTACGTCATTCGTCGGCAGTATCGCTGAACTCCAGTAGTAGTGTTTGTATTTCTTGCTTAATAGAAGAATTTCATTCGGTGTAAGGCTAGTGATATTTGGTTGCGTGTCTAATATCTATTGCGATAGGTAAATTCCTGTTGATAGTTTATTCGAATCGAAAGCGCGTGAAGTTGAGACACGAAGCACGTAATTCAAGAAGATTCTAAGAGTCTTTTACTTTCCTGTTTTCATTAAAATGCTCTTACCTTATTTACTGTTGTATAAAAATCGTGTGTCCTGCATTTACCAGGATAAATGGTGTAAAATCCTGACAGAATGGTACCCTATCAATTAATCAATCAAATTATTTGTTTTTGCAGAAAACACTGTTACAATAGTGTTATTAAATGTACATGTTTCAAGTGATTCTACCGTAAGGTATGCAAAATGTATACAATCTTGGTTTAACAAAAACAAGATTGACATTAAAAAATATAAATTAGAAAAAAAAAACATTTTACTTATTTATTTATTTCTATTTACTTCGGACATAATCCATATAAGTGTTAGTAACAATTTTCTTAAGATCTACGTTAGTAGGTACAAAATACAGTCACAATCTTCCCGTAACTATTGCCACCCAGTGAGCCTGAACGGGACAGTCATGGCGGGATGCAATCATATGCTGTTGGTGCTACCGCGCAGTCTTTAAAAAAAAAAAAAAAAATTTATTTGTTCAAGACTTAAACCTTTACAGTATTACATTTATTATGTAATTAGACTGAGATACTGGCAAGATACAAAACTAGTGTAACTGGGCTTAAACTAGGAGGATTCCTTTGAAATAATGACGCCACTTTCTTACGCATTACAGCGTGGAAACCGTCCACGCGCGCATTAGCGAACATTTGTGACGCACTACAATGTCGCGGCAACCCCAACAGCATTCTGAAAGCATTATTATACTGAATCCGTAGGACGTTGTAGGCTCGTTGTGTATACCGAACCCACAGGCCGCTCGAGTAAAAAGATTGGCAATATGCCCTAAAAAGTGTTATTTTAACTTCATTAGTACATCGAGCGAACCTACGGGCCAACATATTGCTCCTTACCGCCCACGCCCTACGTTCTCTCTCTATATTTTAAGATGCCTATTTAATTAATCGAAATCCTAGAAATGGTAAACGAAATAGAGGTCGACAACGTAAAAGATGGGAGGACAAACTCAAACTTACTCCTGCAAACTGGAGAAGAATTGCAAAAAATAGAAAGCAATGGAAATCGTTAGAGGAGGCCTTTGCCAAGAGGCACACTGAACTGCGAGATACAGGGTGTAAGGGACAGCCCTCCGCAAACTGATGGGGTGAATTCAGTATGTCATACTAAGATGACCGGTACATGAAATTTTTTCAGGAACGTTAAGGGAATCCAATAAACCTGATTTGTTTGTGTTTTTGTGCACAAATCGGAGCGTCTATTACTGGTTGGGAGGGGTAGGTAATAGATATGCGGTGAGTTCGATGAACTCTGTAGCTACACAAAAAGTGAACAGCTGATTTCACGCGTCGTTGGTTAGAGCATTTCAACATCCATTGCTGGTTTTTTTTTGCTGTTTTTTTTTTTGCAGTTTTTTTTACATAAATGGAGTGCTGCGAACACACAATGCAATTTTACATTGAAATAATGAAAATGTAACTAAAAAAAAATTTGAAAAAATGAAAATTTTCCGGAGAAAATTTCCGTTGGAATATGATTCAAAATGAGGAGCTGAATGCACCCTGTTAGTTTGCGGAGGGCTGTCCCTTACACCCTGTATATTATAACTCAGGAAAGAAAATAACGAACAAAGAAGAGTTCAGGATAAAAATGGCTATTGTATTGTATTGTAAAAATCGTGTGTATACAGGTTGAAATTTGAATTCATGGGCAATATTTTAAGAGGTCATTGTACTCGTCATTATGAACAACTTTTACTATGAGAACAAACAATATTGTGGTGAGAAATAAACATTTATCTTATCTTATCTTAAACCTGAATTCGCGAGAAAAATCTTCTGTTGCATACATTATGCTCGCATACCTCATCAAAATAAAGGGAACAGCAGATTTTTTTGGCGATTTCAGGTTTGTTCCCATAGTCAAAGTTATTCATAATGATGAGTACAATGACCCCTTAAAATATTGCCCATGAATTCAATTTCAACCTGTAGATCTTATCTTAGGAAATTTTAGTAAAAAGAAGCCACACATTCACAGGAGGAGCGCTGCGATTCTGCGGAGGCAGCGTGTGGCGAGGCGGGCATCATGCGCGCCGCGTTGGAGGACGTGGCGCGCGCGCTCATACACGACTCCGACAGTGACGCGCCGCCTGCCCATGCCGCGCACATACATCTGCACGACAGGTAACTTATCAGAAAGCGACAAGTCCGCCCATTGTATGTTTTGTAGTGTTAAGTTTATTTTTTTGCTATTTATTTTCACCTCTTTGCGAGAAAAACGTGACATTTTTGAAAAGGTGTTTTTTGTTATTATTCGGTAATTTTAATGTTCGATTTTAGAACCTTTTCGTGTATTTTTTAAAAGTTTATTAGATAACTCATTTAACGTATAAAAACACATTAATTACTATTAATGTGTTTTTATACGTTAAATGAGTAATAAATAATAAAATAATAATAATAATTATTATTATTTTTAGGTGTCTTGACAATTCTCGGGTCCAGGACCTTTAGACGGCATACTAGGGGCCAAAGCCAACTCGCAGAGGCCCGTTAGACGCTTTCAATGAAATAAGGCACTATTATTAATAAATAAAAAGAGAAGTCCTGACTGACTGACTGACTGACTGATTGACTGACTGACTCATCAACGCCCAGCCCAAACCTTTGGACCTAGAAAGCTGACATTTTGCACAGAGATTCCTTTTATAATGTAGACAAGGAATAAGGAAGGAATTCCCGGTAGCAGGTTCCCTTGTGTTATTTCTCGACATCCACGCGGGCGATGCCGCGGGCACAAGCTAGTTATTAATAATAATTAATTATTAACAATTATTATTAATTTACTTGTCATCATTTTTAAAGTTTATAAAATAAATAAAAAAAAAAAAAAAAAAAAAAAAATTATTTCAGTAACTTTACAACTTCTACAATATTTAATCATACATAGGGGTCTCCTTTTAAGTAAGAGAAATACCTGTGCTAGGAGGCCCCGCTCTTCTAAAACTAGTACAATAATAAGTAGGAGTGTGCTTACATGAGCTTTTACTAACTTAATAAGTAATGGAAAAAATAAAAAATAGAATAAACAAAAGGTAAGCAAACAAAAAATAATTAACTTAACACATATGCGTGTATGGGTGTGTGTGAGGATGGGTGGGTGTGTGTGGGTGTGTGTTGTGTAAGTGAGTGTGTGTGTGTATATGTAAAAAGTATGTCAGTGTATATGGAGGTATGTTTGTGTATACGTCATTTATCGCCAGATAGATTATAAAAGAGTTTCGATATCGTCATAGCTTTTGCTTTTTAGCCAATCTACCAGAGATTTTTTACAATCCCGATAAGTCATAGGGAAAATATTCAAAAGTTTATTTAATTTGTTATAGATGGAAGCGGATTGCCTGGTAAACTGTCTTTTTGCATATATCGTTTTAACTGAGACTTCCGGTGCAACAAGATACTTTCTTCTCTTTTTGCCGAGGTTGGGATCATAAGGGAGATTGTTATGCAGTTTTAAAACAGCATGGAGGACATATAATTTTCTGACCGTGAGAAGACCGCTTAGCGAATAAAGGTTTTCAGTAGGGAATCTATACGATTTGAAATACATGACTTTCAAGAGAGATCTTTGTGCTCGCTCCAATTCTAGAAATTTAATTTTTGTAGCCCCACCCCAAACAGGTATACAGTACACTAAGACTGACTGGGCCAGTGAAACATAGATTTGGTTTAAGAGAGTCTTGGAGGTAACATGTCGTAAAGTCTTGAAGATCCAAATGAGTTTTCGGGTTCGAGCCATGACCATTTCTGTGTGTAGATGCCAAGATAATCTTTGGTCAACTATAATACCAAGATACTTGATATGAGTCACTTTTGTGATTTTAATACAAGAGCACTTTGTATTTAGTAGAAAATTATCACAAGTATGGATTTTAAGGTTATAGTCAGGTCCAGGTTGAGTGATATTATATTTTGTAAACGCGATATACTTAGTTTTAGAGGTGTTTAATGTTAGCAAATAAGAGTTTAACCATTTAGCAACCTTTGTAAGCCCCTTTTCAGCATTTCCATATACAGATACCCATGTATCTCCAGTGAAAGCAAGGGCTGTGTCATCTGCATAGGAGAAAACACGCCCATTCTCAAGCTTCATCTCGCAAAGACTATTAATGTAAATAAGGAAAAGCGTTGGACCCAAAACACTGCCCTGCGGGACACCAAAACTCACCCCTAACTCATTACTGACGCAATTTCCTATTTTTACACATTGCTTTCTATCCTGGAGATAATCTGTTAACAAAGCTAACGGGACTCCTCTAATACCTATGTTATCAAGAATGCGCACAAGGATGGGAACAGAGACGGTGTCGAAAGCTTTTTTAGATCCAGGAAAACAGTTAGACACTTTTTTCCTGTATCCACTTGTTCCACAATATGAGAAGTTAAAGCTGCGACTGCATCTTCTGTCGATAATCCTTGTCTGAAACCGTATTGAGCACGAGATATTATGTTAAATTTGTTAAGGTAATTTATTAGCCGAATGTTAATTAACCTTTCTATAATTTTTGAGATTGCAGGTAAAACTGAGATGGGTCTATAATTGCTCGCATCGTCTCTGTTGCCACCCTTGTACACAGGCGTAATAATGGCTTTTTTCAGGGTGGGTGGGAAAATACCTTGCGCAAAACACAGATTAGCCAGATGTGAAATTATTGGTACCACCACTTCGTGGGAAGATTTAAGAAATTTTGTAGATATATTGTCCCATCCTGGTGCACTCTCCATTTTTAGACTCATCAGTATACCATGCACTTCCCCAGGATCAGTTTCTATAAGCACAAAGGATGAAGCTTGTGAGTCGGTTAAAGTACAAGTACCTGAATCCTGCGATAAATTGGAAGAAGCAATTTCTTCAGCCAACGCCTTACCAATGTTAGAAAAATAGTTATTTACGTGATCAACTGAGTCCTGGGGGGTTGGTTTTATATCTAATAAATCCATATTTTGAGTTTTGTTTTGTTTACGATGCGTGATCTTATTTACAGCTTTCCATATACTTTTAGAATTTTTATATGCCTTATTAAACTGTTCTCTCTCTGTTCTCTGTTTATATAGTGCTTCCCGTAAAATTGCATTTTTCGAGATAGCATGTTTTTCTCGCAAAGATGCGTTCTCTGGTGTACGGTCAGTGCTCTGCATTACCTGACCCCTCTTATTACAAAGAAGAAGAGGGGTCAGGTTATGCAGAGCACTGACTGTACAATGAAGTATGTATAAATAAATAAAATCTACAAAATAACGGGCTTTGTTACGTGCATATTATAAAGACCTAGTTTTAGGGTAAGTTACAGAGATGTTCGATCTGCCCATAATGATCTGGTGGCTAATTCTCGTACCTAAAAACGTTCACAATCTCATGCCAGTGTCAATGAAATGTCAAAAAGGTAGGTAAATGCTATACAATTTTTGACAGATTGAGACTGAGATGAGATTGCGAACGTTGTTAAAAATACGAGAATTGCCCCTCTGATCTTAAAAGATCGAAGTGCAAAGACGTTTCGTCTCTGCATCTTACCCTACACTCTAGGTATGTTAGACTGTGACATTGTGACTGTCAGAGCTACAAGCGTTTATTACATTTAGTTCTTATTTCAACCCCAATTGTTACAAATTACTAATATTACTTGACGTATTCTATACAGGATGTACCAGAAAGGTGTGGACAAATTTAAGGGAACAACTTTCTCCATGGGACCAACATCGTAATTGAGAAAAAAATAGTTTTTTTTTTTTTTTTTTTTTTTTTTAAATATCCTTGGACATTTCACACAACGCCATCTAGTCCCAAGCTAAGCAACCTAATGCTTGTGTTATGGTAACGAGATGGCTGATAAACTACTTATATACATTTTTTTTTGTAAATACATACATATTATAGATAGAAAAACACCCAGACTCGGAACAACTACTTGTAGGTCATACAAATATTTGTTCCGTGCGGGAATCGAACAAAATAGTTGGCTGTCCCATACATTTGGAACGAGTTGGTATTGAAGTTTTGTACGGGACAGCTGATAATTGTTTCTCGATTACGATGTTGGTCCCATGGAGAAAGTTGTTCAGTTTGATGGTCTGTACCACACCTTTCTGTTACACCCTGTATAGGGGGTATTGAGTATTGTAGGAGAATTTGACATTAAATTGAACAGCATGCAAACATTGCTAGTTTCAGCAACGTAGCTAGAACATAGGCATATTTTAGATGTATAGCCATTGAACATTTTTGGAGTGTTTTGTTTTCCTAAGATACAGGCCATCCCTAGTTTAGGAGACAGGATTTAATTTTTGTTAATACAGACAATTATTTTTCTCCCCTTGTGTCCATTGTTAGTTGATTAAGTCTTAGTATGTAACTAATATACATCCTGTGTCTATGGCATATCTTTGGATCAATATAAGTATTTTTTTTAAATTTATTTATTTATTTATTTTAGGTCTCCAAAGCGCAACGTGTCTTCATCAGCCAACGCGACCGCTTTCGCCGAGAGCACAATATCAGCTGTGCAAGCCGCGCTTCACAAGTATCAAATACAGATACATGAGTTGCAAGTAAGCTATTAGTATTAGGGGTTAAAGTATGAAATTGCCGATTTGTACTGAAAAATTGAAATTCGTTTTTTTTTTAATTTAACATATTTATTTAATCAAAATAATTACCATTATTATCTATACATTGCTGCCATCTAATAGAAAGGTCATTTATGCCTTTGCGATAGAACTCTGGTGATCTAGATTCGACAAACTGTGTGAAAGCATTTTGTACTGCCTCCTGAGAAGAAAACTTTTTATCACGTAGAAAATTGTCCAAATCACGAAAAAAATGATAGTCCGTGGGAGCAAGGTCTGGCGAATACGGAGGGTGACGAATGATTTCTAATTGCAGTTCCTGTAGAGTTTCCACCATCTCTTTCAATTCATTATTATTCACCTGTGTGGGCAGTCTTCCACGTGGTTCGTTCTTCAAATCAAAGTTTCCATCACGAAAGCGTTTAAACCAAAATCGCACGGTGCGTTCATTAGCAGTCCCCTCTCCAAACGCAACATTGATATTGCGAGCTGTTTCTGCCGCGTTAGTTCCGCGTCGGAACTCGTATGAAAAAATAACTCGAATTTTCGAAGTAAGTATCCATCTTTCTTGTCTAAGCTGAATAAAAAAAACAACTGAAAGTCGAATGTTGCACATTTTTTAAAAGAAGAACTTCATAGGTACCATGTGGAAAAAGTTTCACTCAAAAATCTCAAACCATGAAGGTTCTATGTCAATTCGAAATACCTAATACAATAAAACGGCAATTTCATACTTTAACCACTATTATTATACCACCGGCAATGATAAATATTTCATATCATCATTTCAGCCGAAAGACGTCTACTGCTGGACATAGGTCTCCCCCAAGCACCGCCACTTCGACCGGTTCTGTGCTTGCCGCATCCAGCGGATTCCTGTGGCTTTTACAAAAAAAAAACAGCTGGACCCTTCATTTCTGTTTGCAAAACTCGTCAAAATGTAGGAAACAACAGATTTTTTTTCGGGTTTGGTCCCCTAAAGTTGTTCATAATGATGAGTACAATGACCCCTTAAGAGGATGCCCATGAATTCAATTTCACCCTGTAGATCTGCCTGTTTCATTTTAACCATTTACATTTTGCTCAAAATAAAAAAAAATAAAGTCTAATATCTAGTAGCGGTGTTTTTGTGCTACTTATAATTCCGTTGGTGGGATCCACTGGAATTATCAGAATTCTTATAATAATAAACAACCCAACACAAGTACAGTCACCTATAGCATTAGCTGTCTGTACACTGTAGGTACAGTCATCAACAAAAGTCGATTAACACTTTATTTCCCATCTTTACAGGTTTAACACCTAATGCGATACTGTAGACAACTATTATTTTCAAACTAGATGGTTACAAACTAATAATTTTGTAGGTACTTATTGCTACTAAAATCTACTTGTTTTTTCTAAACCTTAATTATTTACAAAAATACTTAATTAAAATCGGAGCAGATGTAAATAAAGAAAATTAACTCTAATGCTAAAAAGCAGGTTATCGTATCATTATGTGTTAATTTATATGATGTCAAAAAGTAGCAGTGTTTACCGACTTCAGTCGATGACCGCACTTTCTACACAAAATTATTTCTTAAAATTTTATATTAAAAATCGATATGTTTCAGGTAAAGCTACAGAACACACGGGAGCAGTTGATAACTTGCAGAAAGCACGGCGAGACGGCTGACCTCACCGTGGCTTCTCTGGAGAGCAAGGTCCAAGATCTACAAGGTATATTTTATTCCCGGCTGTCATTAGTGGATCTTTGGGAAGCCCGAAAGTCTGACAACCAGTCTTACCAAGGGGTATCGTATTACCAGTTACCAGTTATTGGGTTATGGAGGTCAGATAGGCAGTCGCTCCATGTAAAATATTGGTATTCAGCTGCATCCGGTTAGACTTGAAGCCGACCCCAACATAGTTTGGAAAAGGATAGGCAGATGATGATATTATACACATAAACATTCCGGAATAAATTCTCTAAATGGTGGTGAGAACCGCATCAAAATCTGTGGCGTATTTTAGAAGAACAACGCGGACTCACAGACTAGACACGAAAACTCAAAAAGTGACTTTAATTTATAGTGTGTATAGAAATCACTTTTCTTAGCGTCCACTGCAAATACAACGCCGACTTTCGAGTTTCAGAGCCTTTGTATAGAAAAAAGCTGCTATTACCTTTGTGTATTCAGAATAATCGTTCTAGTTATCCTTAAAATATTAAAATAATTAAATTATAAGGCCTACTATGACGTGAAATAAGATCATGGATCAATCATAGTTCCAGAGTGAGAGAGAGGCGGAGCTGTATATCACCTATAGCATCATGCTTTTTTCACAACGGAACCATGATGGATCCATGACCTTTTTTTCACAACGGAACCATGATGGATCCACGACCTTTTTTTCACAACGGAACCATGATGGATCCATGACCTTTTTTTCACAACGGAACCATGATGGATCCATGACCTTTTTTTCACAACGGAACCATGATGGATCCATGACCTTTTTTTCACAACGGAACCATGATGGATCCATGACCTTTTTTTCACAACGGAACCATGATGGATCCATGACCTTTTTTTCACAACGGAACCATGATGGATCCATGACCTTTTTTTCACAACGGAACCATGATGGATCCATGACCTTTTTTTACGTCATAATGTGCCACCGTAACTGTCTGATCTCTGACACCATCGAAACCTGTATTCAATAGGGATGATGACTAAAAATTTATTTTTTGTCCGTCATAGTATAGTAAAAATATTGGACACGTATTTTTTCTTTTTTACGTAATCAAAAAATTACGGCGATACATTGAGTTAAAATATGGTATGACGTCACGCGTAGCTAGGTTTTATACGTACAAGTGACGTAGCGAGCCCCCACTCCCCAACTTTATGCGTGATAGCTAAGTATTTTTTTATTAATATGATAAAGCAAAAAATACGTGTCTAATATTTTTTTATTATCTGACTGACGGACTAAATAGAATTTCTTTTTCTTTACCCAGGCATCATCCCTATTGTTCTGTCTTGATTGACTAACTAAAATGCCATCAACTGCTAACTATTAGATTATTATCAGTTTTACTTAAAATTTTAATGTCTAATGTAATTTAATTGTAAAGTGACGGCCTGAAACACAGGTTTGTTTAAACCTAGATCGGGCGGGTCGCTACCTATTGTTCTAACTTCGAACCATCATTACTTGCACCAGTAATAAAAATATTTTAGCTTTAGTTATTATTATCTCCTTTATTTCATTTATGTACATTTACATTTTTAAATATTTTTATAAAAACAAAAATAAAAAAAAAACATTTAAAAATATAAAAATAGTAGCCCACCGATATCGGGAACAGGGTCCAAGCTACCGGTGGTCAGGGCTCTAGAGAGAGGAACCTCCTCACTATGCGTGCCGTGTCCAGGAGTACTGCTCTCTGAATCAAGCCCTTGATCCAGCCGCGCAATGAGAGCCTCCTGAGGTGTTGATCGAGGCTCTGTGCTATTAGGCCATTAACCGTAACGATTATCGGTACAATGATTGCAGAGTCTACGTCCCACATGTCGACAACCTCGTGTGCTAAGTCAAGATACTTGATTTTTTTATCTTTCTCAGCTTTCACGAGATTCTCGTCATGAGGGACAGCGATATCAACAATAATTGCACGGCGCTCTCGTCGATCTATCACCACAATATCAGGCTTATTGGCTACAATAGTCCTGTCTGTGATGATAGATCGATCCCAGTACAATGTGGCTTGGCCATTCTCGAGAACTGGGTCGGGCACATACCTGTAATATGGCACTTCGGACTCCACAAGGTTGTACTGCAAGGCAAGTTGCTGGTGGATAATCCTAGCCACTAGATTGTGTCTGTGCAAGTATTCGCCGTTAGCAAGACGAGAACAACCGGAAACAATATGCCGGATTGATTCACCGGGACGGTGGCATGCCCGACAGATGTCAACCGTACCATCCTTGACAATGTATTTCCGATAATTATTCGTCATGATAACCTCATCCATAATTGCACACACAAAACCTTCGGTTTCCCCGAAGAGGTCGCCGAAACGTAGCCAGGATACAGACGCCAAAAAGTCTACATCAGGCCCATGGAGGGCCCGGAAAAAGCGTCCGTGAAGCTCTTTGCCTTGCCATACTTCCCTACGATCGTTAGTATCAAGTACTGCAGGTTTGCGCCAGTTCTCTTTCGCCAAGGAGAGTGGGGTGAGGCCCTTGTCCACCGCGATGCATCCCCGCGTCGGCTTCTAGGAAATATTCCCTGAGACTGCATATCTCGCGATTGTGAAGGGTCTTAGCATTTAAAAAGCCTCGACCTCCACACTTTCGCGGGATATACAGTCTCATTACCGATGACCGTGGGTGATGCATTCGATACGCAGTCAGCAGCGTACGGACCCTCCTATCCAGGGCGTCGAGTTCGGTCTGAGTCCATTTGAGTACGCCGAAAGAGTACATCAAAACAGGCATGACCCAAGGCGCGCACCTTGTTTCCACCTGATAGAAGACTATTAAATACTTTCTTCAGGCGGCCAAAGAAGCGCTCCTTCAACGATTGCTTCATGTCAGCAACATTGATTAGCTTAGCTTAGCTTAATTAGCTTTAGTTTATTATTAGGAATGTTATTTGTATAGGAAAATTTTATCACTGTTTGGCTAAATGTACACTTTTTGTAAACGTTTTATTAAATAAAATGTATTATTATTTATTATTTTATTATTATTTGACTAGGTAAACTAGACCAAGCCAACGCAGATCTGCATCAACTCTTGCAAGAGAAAGAGTCAATGCAGAAGTCGCTGGAGGCGCTCCGGATCGACAAGAATAACCTCGAGAGGAACAGAGTCGAGATTAATGCTATGGTGAGTTGTAATACTATTATAGCCCACACAAAATAATGATGTCAAAATCGAACAAAACCGGTGAAGAGCGAGTCGGACTCGCGCACCGAGGGTTTTCCGATCTGTGAAAAAGTGTGCTATTTAGAGACATCGTTTTATTTTTCCTTTACATAAACTTCTATCATATAGAATAATTTCAGATTTTTTTCTATGCAAACTTGATTGAAAAATCGAATGAAGATTAGTAAATCGAACAGAATAGGGTTTTCTAAAAAATCGTCACAAAAAATGCTGATTTTCCTATGATATTTAGTTAGGGGGCAGGGTATCTATTCATATTGGACTTTCGACCTCATGATCTACCTATTTTATCCAATCTTTGTATATTTCTTCTTAAAAGTTTATATACCTTTCTCACCATTTTCAAAGTTTATGTTTTTGTGAATAATAATTATTACTTACTTATTTTATTTATTTATTGTGTGTTACAAAGTATTTTTCTTACTGTTTTTAGGTGGAATCTCTAACATCAGACTATGAGAAACTTCAGAAGATAAACTCTCGACTAGAGAAAGTTATAGAATCTTTGGAAACTGAGAAGAGGAATTTGAACGACGAAGTGGACCATCTGCATCGAGAGGCGTCGAGTAGAGAGGCAGTGTTGAGGTAACATTCGATTTACAGTCTTATGTTAAAAGGAATAGGGTATAAAATGTATTGAAAGCGTACTACTCGATTCAAAAGATGAAGATAAAGTGTCAAGGCATCACTCGATTTTAAATTTAATGTCTAGCAGAGTAATGTTTAAAATTAGTTGCCGTATTTATTTTTGGAGACAAGGGTACAAAAGCAGCAGTATCTTTAGAGAGTTGTACGTTTCCGTTAAATCGATCGTCCTGCATAAGCCTGATGTTTATCATATTTTTCCGTAACTGTTTTTTTCAAGACTCCTTTTCTATCTATACATATACTATCTATCTATACGTATACTTGTCCTGACTGCCTAATTCATCAAGGCAGAGCCTAAACCGCTGGGGCTACAAACTTGAAATTCTGGCAGTTGATGCATTTTATGTTGTCTTTAGTGGATACTAAGGAAGGATTTTATGAAATTAGATCTTTAATGGGGTGAAAAGGGTGGGATTTTTTTTGTATGAAAAATCTTATTTCTTGAGTTAAGTTTTGTTGCTTCTACATGCGAGAACAATGTAAAAAAAAAAAACTTAAAAACAAGTCAAAATATAAAATTAAAAATAAGGCCTGGCAGATAAGAGATGACCAGTCTCAACTGACGGCGCCCGTTCACGAACATGACGCGTTGATAAATATAATAAAGTATTTTAATATATCTCGTAAGTCATTTTCATTGATCACAGGGCCGAAGAAGAACGTTCTTCGCGCCTACGTTCGGAACTGGTGACGACCAGAGAAGAGCTCAACAAGACTGCCCTAGCAAGAGACTTGTTAGACCAGCAGAAGTTAGAGGCAGACTCCATACTGTCGCAGATGGAGAAACATAGGAGTAAGTACTTCAGATTTTACCGTCTTACTTCTTATGTTTTAGGTGTTCGTAAAAATGGGAGCAACGAAGTCAGCACCACGATAATGCTGTGTGCCTTTGCGTAAACTCTCTTGTTTTCGCTAAACATTTGCGCAAATCTTCTATGCTAAGCGTCTGCGCAAAGTGTCTACGCCAAGCGTATGTGCTTACTTGTCAAAGAAAAAAATACTAGTTATTGTTAGTCATATAAGTCGCACGGGTTGATCCATCGCTTGCCCCCGTTGGTCCGTGGATGGGTGACCATCTTTACGTACCCAGACTCCTCCGTGCCTCGGAAAGCACGTTAAGCCATTGGTCCCGGCTGTCATTCGTGTCGTCAGAAGCCCGAAAGTCTGACAACCAGTCTTACCAAGGGGTATCGTATTGCCCAGTTAATGGGTTGTGGAGGTCAGATAGGCAGTCGCTTCATGTAAAATACTGGTATTCAGCTGCATCCGGTTAGACTGGAAGCCGACCCCAACGTAGTTGGGAAAAGGCTAGGCAGATTGAACTGAGTTGTGGAGGTCAGATAGGCAGTCGCTCCATGTAAAGTACTGGTATTCAGCTGTATCCGGTTAGACTGTAAGCAGACCCAAACATAGTTGGGAAAAGGCTAGGCAGATTGATATATTTATATTGACTTTAGAACTTTAAAAAAACTACACTTCACATAAACGATTTACTTTTCTGACCTAAACTCAGTCTTTGCAGATGACGTTCAAAGAGATCTCATGATTTTTCCTATTATTTAGGTGACCTCGAAATAGAGTTGGAACGAACTCTAATGGAGAGAAGTGACTTGCAAGACCTCGTGGAGAAGTTAGAAGCAGCTGTGAGGAACCTAGAAAGTGACAAGAAGAAACTGCATGAAGACGTCAAATACGTAAGTTGCTTTTAAAAAAAATACCGGGTTCGACTCCTGCCTAAACTAATTTAAAACGAAATTCAATACTCAATACTTTATTTGCATTCCACAATGTGTATTAGATGGTAACTTAAAAATATGTGATCATTATGTCCCTGTATTCAGTCATGTTTACTTTGAGAACATTGCTCTACTTACGATAGTTTAAGATTTCACCCCATTTCAAAATTTTCACTGTCTAAATTAAAGGCTTGAAATAATCAACCCACATACGTTATTTTAAATGTTGCCACTTATCAATAAGATTAAAATCCTTTTCGATGTTTGCAAGCTCGACTAATTCAGAACAAAAAAAAAAAACTTATTTCCTACTTACAATATTTTCTTCATCAGCTCGAAGATGAAAAATCAAACCTGTCAAGCCAATCATCAGAACAGCAGGGCGATCTCAATTCCTTGCGTAAAGAACTACTAGCCGCTGAACAAACTAGGATGGAGTTAGAAGCAGACAAAGCATCTCTTTGTGAGAAGATCAAGTTCTTAGAGGGAGAGAGAGATAAGGTGGAGTTGGAGTTACGACAGGTTATGAGGTAAGCAGCCGTTAATAGAAAATAGTTAATTTTGAAAAAAATACAGAAAATAGTTATTTAATTTATACATTACAGGAAAACCTATAAGAAGTCCGTGGCCTTAAAATAACATAGTAAATCACTCAATATTGCGCGTACACATTTACATTTGCAGTTATGTTTGTTCTTGGGATAAATTCATCCCAACTACAGAAACCTTCATTGTGCGTGGTCCGACACACATTTGGCATCTTAGTTTTTTTTTTAAACTAAACTAAGTGTTCTATTATATTATGTTTCATCCAGGGAGAGAGGCGAGCTAAGTTCCCAACTCACAGCAATGGTCCGGAAGAAAGATACTCTAAACGAGGAGATAATACGTCTGCAACAACGTCTGGAACAAGCGAATGAGACTATCGGCAGAATCAACAGGGCGTTGGAAGACCATGTCAAAGATGGAGAAGAGAAACAGGTAATTAGCTTATATCTTATGTGAAAGTTTGAAATCCAAGATAAAATCCTTCAATAAAATAAATTAAATACACTCTTTTGCAAAAAAAACGGGCGGTTTGGATTTTTCTACATTATTGGTAATCATTTAGTTCTAAAGAGGTTTTAATAGCTAAACTATGTTACTGGCACTTATTAAAGAGTCTGGGTATGAAAAAAAAGTTAATTTTTAATTCGAAACTGTTATTTTTAAAAATAATAATCCCTTTTTCAGTTTATGACTTTTTACTTACTATTCGCGGGTTTGCGGTTAAAAGGTTATCAGGCAACTAAAACTAACTTCTCATTATTTTTATTAGAATAATTTATGTTCATCGCATAATCCTGCCTTATTGTGACTTAAAACAGATATCTTTTTGTCGATTGTAATGGCAGAAAAAACAATAAGAGCTAGTAAAATTATAGCGCTGCTGGAAGTGGGGTGTAGCCAATGTTACGGCTCACAGCGGTTAAACGTGAGTCGTCCAACCGTCCAAAGAACCTGGACTCGATACCAAGAGACAGGTTCCGTTCAAAGAAGGCAAGGTTCTGGGAGAAAACGTTGCACATAACCACGAGACAACCGCTTTTTAGTGACTCAGGCGCTGAGGAACCGCAAATGCAGTTACATAGACCTCAAAAGAAACCTTGAAGAGGTACGAGGAGCACAAGTTAGCCTATGGACAATGAGGAGGAGGCTTTTAGCGGTTGATATACGCAGTCGACGACCAGCGCGGGACCCCAAGTTACTCCGTGAGCACCGGATTGCTCGACTGAGGTTCACTAGAAATTGTCTATCTTAACACTAGGTAACTGGAGTAGCGTACTCTTCTCCGATGTGGCTCGAATTTGTCTGAATGGTGAGGACCGACGTCGGCGAGTGTTACGAAGACAAGGGGAACGTTATGCCGGCGTGTGTTTTGAAGAAATCTCCCCTTATGGTGGAAGGTCCGTTATGTTTTGGGTGGGCGTAACTTCCAGCTATCGTACCGAGATAGTGTTCGCTGAAAATAGCTCACTAAATGCGCAAAGGTACATAACAGGAATAATTTGTCAACATGCACAGCCCGCACTGACTGTAATTGGTGAAGATGCCATTTACATGGATGATAATGCTCGGGACCACCGTTCTGGCGACGTAGATGCTTATATGCAAGAGGTCGGTATTCGTCGTCTGGATTGGCTAGCGCGGAGCCCCGACCTTAACCCCATTGAGCACGTCTGGGACCTCCTAAAAAGGCAAGTACGATCTGCCCAACCCCTTCCACAAAACATCAGAGAGCTTAAACGTGTGATTTCGGCTGAGTGGGAACACATTCCACAGGACACCATCAAAAGCCTGGTGGAAAGCATGCCAAGACGATTACATGCCGTTATCGTTGCAAGGGGAGGTCATACTCGTTATTAATTTTTATTTTTCAATGTCTTTTTTTTATTAAAATACCATAAAAATTACTCGTAGTCTTAATTTAATTATACCCTAAAAATTTCCATTTTATCACGACTCTCTGTTTACATTGACTAAAACACCGATTCCAGGATTTAAGTGTTAAAAACTATACTCTCAATGATAATAAGAAATTTCTAGTCATTTATGCTAATGAAATACTAAAAATATTAATATTATCCATAGAAAAGCCAATTACTGTAAGGTGACCGTTTTTTTTGCAAAGGAGTTTATTTAGCCCTGTGAGGTCGTTTTAAACAAATTTAAAAATATTTATAGAAGTTAAAATGATATTTATCAATTACAAAAGTCAACAATTTAATTTTTATGAAATTATCATAATCTTTGTAGGTTCGATTTAAAAAACCTCCTTATATAACTCGTACCATAAAATTTTATGACACAGCATCAAATCTCTGTTTTCTAGTGAAGCTCTTTCTTTTTCCTGTGGTACTAACCACAGATTAAAACCTGGTGTCAGAGTTTTATGCCGCCCATGGGCCACTGACTTGGCTTCACATGCCGTTGAGATACATCTCTCAGGCATTTTATCAGGTTTCCTCACGATTTTCCTTTACCGTTTTTTAAGCAAGTGATAATTACGCAATACGCACATAAATCCGAAAAGTCAGAGGTGAAGACGTGAGACTTGGCGACGGTCGCACCACTAGGCTATCACTGGTGTTTAGTTAGTAGTGAAGTTATTAATGAAGAAAAAGAAAGATATTTTTATTTAGGACACGCACAGGAAATACAAACAGTAAAAAAGGAGCATTTAAAACTAACACGATTAACCCCTCAAGTGTCTGAGTTTGGCTAATTTTAGACCCAAAACCCCAGCGAGTGGGGAGGGTTGGGGGTTAGTTGCGAACCCCATAGGTTCACAACTACTGATGATGATATGTTTTCCGTCGGATGATGTTTTTTTACATTTACATAAATATGTGATCTAAGCTTATATACCTATTATGTAAAGTTTTGTCCTTTTGCACACTTTGGGTGCATTTCACACGCGGGGGGGAGGGGGGGTTAGCTACGAACTCCATAGGTTCACAACCAATGATCATGATTGGTTTTCCATCGGATGATGTTTTTTTACATTTATATATATGTGATACAAGCTTATATACCTAACAAAAAAAGGGTTTTAAAGCACACATGGGGTGCATTCGACACTTGAGGGGTTAACATCAAAAACAAAAAAAAAGACCTATGCGAGACCAAAAAGGCTCCTATCTCAGCATAATAATGTTATTTACTTTTAAATGTATGTTTCTCATGCAGGTATCGTGATGTGTTGAGTCTATTGATACCTCATAAAATTAATTTGTATTTATATTTTAATTCCTTACAGATCCTAATAGACTCTCTAGAGAAAGACAAGCATCACTTACAAGAGCAGTTAGCTGGTGTGCGATCTGAGAAGGACGCGTTGGAAGCCGTGTTGTTCGACACGGCCAACATGTTGGAGGACACAGACAACAAGAGAGCCAAGCTTGAACACGAGCTGCAAGAGACGTTGGTGCAGCAGGAGAATTATAAGGGTGAGTTATGAAAATACCTCAGGTCCCAGTAGCCCAGGCAGCAAGGTTGTTTGCAACTTGAGGTTGTCCTATCGGTGGCTCTCTTTGAACTTTCAAATGATGAAACTATAGTTTGACCTATACCGCTGTACCGCACCTTAGGAATGTGCGGCGGGGGCGGGACGCCGTGAGCTTTGGAGAGTGAGCGGCCTACACTATCCCCACGTCTCGCCGCGTACATTCATAAGGCGCGGTACAGCGGTATCGGTCAAACTCTAGCTACAGTTTTTAATGCGAATCCATCATTTATTAAACCGAACAGAACCTTTAACCCGTTCGGCGTTCCTAAACCCATGACCATTATCATTATTAAGCGATACAATATTACTATAATTGAAATTGATTGCAAATGGGACCCTAAGACTTAATGAAAACTGTCTCCATTCCTTCAGGTCAAATCGCCCGTCTATCAAAAGATCTAGAGAACAGCGAGCGCAAACTGCGTGACACTCGCAACTCTATGTCTCAAGCATCCGGTAAGAAAGAGGCGGAGTACCAGCAGATCATCACCAATATTAACAGGACTACTACTGAGAACATCACCAAGTTGAAGGAGGAGAAGGTATGTAGTATTTATTTATTTATTTAATACTAGTATTTGCCCGCGGTTTCGCCTGCGTGGATGTCGGAAAATATCTCAGCGGAACGTGCTACCGGGATTAAAAGTACCCTATGTGTTAATCTAGGGAAACCACAGATTTAGAGTAGGCTACATACAGCAAGCCATCCGACCAAGCGTGCCCGGCATGTTTGTGCTGTGCATAAACTTGACGCGCTACTACTTTAGTTTGTGTTCGATCGCGCCACTTTTTTCAATCCTCGATGATACAACTGTATCGTCGAGGATATAAGAAGTCTGTTAGCTCACTGACGCTTAGCGATTGAAACGATTCTATTTACGGTGAGCACATCACTGGGGTGAAGTTTTCGTAGGTATAAAAAAGTTGACACGCTCGGTTTTCATACTATCTAATGAACATGCGGTATCTAGCCTACCCTAAATCTGTGAGGGAAACAATGTAATAATTCCGTAATACATTATTTTCATATAACTATTGGTTTACGCGGCGCACGCCAATAAAGTTTGACCCACATCTGTCAGCACGGAATCGCCTTTTTTCTATCGCTCAGGATCGTATAAATTCTTTACCGGACAATTTTTTTTTGTTTATAGAATTCGTTAGGCGGTTAGTTTTTAAAGCAACGTTTTTCCTTTCGTTTATGCTGTGACAGTCTTCTATTTACTGATTATTATAACTGTACGTTGTAGGAACAACTCCGCCAAGCCTTAGAACACAAACTAAGCCAGACCATAGCATCTCTAACGAGCGAGAAGGAATCATGCGAGGCGAGCGCGCGTGAGAGAGAGAAGAAGCTACTTATAGCGAGAGATCAACTGATACTGCAGCATGATGAAGCTATGTTAAGAGCTGAAAATGATAAGCAGCAGGCGTTGCTTATGGGTAAGTATATATACGTACGTACTTTTGGTGATTTTTATTGCAGAATTCGTTCAGTTTTGGTACATTCGTTCACAAAAGTGTTGACGATACACCTCCCAGGATAAGCGGCTCAAAGCATTATTCTGTGTATGTTTATTGCAAAATATCAACACTAGCATTATAATGAAGGTTCTCAGGAAACAATGGGTAGGCAGTAAAATAATATTTACAAAAAGTACAACTTGGTAACAATATATGGAATATAAATCTAAGCTTAACTACAGGATTTCTTACATAAATAAATAAATATATTAACATGTAATAAATTCCTCAAGCTATACTGTAGTAGTAAGAATGAATTGTTATTTTCTATAAAGATCATATTAGGTCAAAGTAGTACCTACACATTTTTTTTTTCATATTTATTTACAGGTTAATAACTATACCCGAATCGCTTTAGCATGCCAGTAACGGTCATTGACCCAGCTACACATACAACACATTATCTAGCATTATATATTTCAAAAACTGAAATAAAGTCCGTTAACGTCCTGAATCTATTGTGATCTTCAACATGTTCCAATAATGAAAAACTATTCATATTTATTGTTTGGGTTCCTACGGAGAAATACTAGGGGAAGGGCAATGACCGCTAATGCCACGCTAAAGTGATTCGGGTATACATTATATTTTATGGGATTATATACACCACTATTTTTTAATTAGTACAAAAAAAAATGGGGCTCTATCCGTACCCGTTACTGATCATATTTGTGTAGTCAAAAGTAAAAAAAAACGAAATACCAAAATTGTCCACGAAAATTTGTCATAATTGGTAAATTCATGATTATGATACGATAATAGCTGTTGGAGGCGGGGCAAGTTCGAGCGAGAGCACGCGAATGCGAGAGCGAGAAAATAAATACAACTATGAATAGCCTGTACAATATTTCCATACATTGAGTGACATTTTGGGATATCAACAAACGCCAATAACTTTGCTGTTTATGAATATTATTTATTGAGATCTTACATATATAATAACAAGACCTTTTCTAATAAGCCCTTTAAGTATTTGTACTAATTAAAAAATAGTGGCTACCAAAAAAATTAAATGCTCACCAAAATGGATAGATGCTCACCAAATCTGCGTCGACCTACTGACGAAAACCCTAACCCTAGACGGTCGACGTCAGGGGCACCCCGAATTTTGGTTGGTTAGTTACTTTTACTTTAAACCCTGCAGACCTACTGTCAGTTTTCTAAAGTTATAATTTCACAATAAAATGGTTATAATTTTGGTGAGTATTTGTCCATTTTGGTGACCATTTATACATTCTGGCAGGTATTTCGAATTTTTTGGTAGTAAAATAAGTACTTTTCTGGTAGGCGTTTAAATACAAGCCATCTTTTATTGGACCACAAAACAAACCACGGTAATAATGAGTTGTACTCTGTTCTCAGCTCACCAGGAACAGCAAGCCCTTCTAGAACGTTTAGAAGAATTGAAGCGCGCGTTTGACATGGAACAGAACAAACTGGAGCGAGTGCGACGCGACGCGCATGCGCGCTCAGAACAGGACCGCACTTATGTCAACCAGCTGAAGGATGAGATGGCGGCCTTGAAGACTAGGCTTGATGAGGCTAAGTTAGTGATATTTGATAAATAAGTAGCTTTATAGACTTTTTCTCAGGTTTCAGAGACGTGCAGTTCCGTTGCAATTCCATCTCGGTGACAATCAACGTCGAAAACCTGTATAGGTATTTTTGACAGATTGAGACAGATTAGAATGCAAACGGGGTTAAAAATTCGGTAGTAGGTAGGTACCCTCTATGATTTGATGAAAAATGTTAAACTGACCAAGACATGGCTAATTATGATGTATTTTCTAACTCTTCTGAAGTCCGGAGTGAGGTCTTACAAAACTCTTTCTGCTTCGCGACCGGACTTTAGCTCTACACAACTTACACAAAGCAATAAATAGTATAAGATTATTATGATCCTGTTACGGCCCCGCCGCCATGGACATACTAATGCCGTGCCTGCGCGTGGTCGTGCCGCAGGGCGCAGCACGCTCACGTCAGTTGTCGTCCGACCATGAGACGTCGCTCATCGTAATTAATAATTTTACATACTTTGTAAACCATAATTATCAGAAATATAAACCAGACAAATAATATCAAAAGTCCATTATTTCGAAGCCTTAATAACACAGCGGCAGCAGCCGGAACAGATATGCATCACAAATCCGAAAGTAACTCTGTGTGTCTTATCTGATATTAATTTGGATGTTCGACACACGGATAGACGTAGAACCGTAGATGTAGAACTTCGAAAGTATCCTATGACCTGGGTTAGGGCATAGGACACTTTATCCCGGCCTCCACGCGGGCGAATCTATGGGCAAAAGCTACTATTTTGATTTTGTGGTAGTCGAGTAAAATAACAAAAACCAGTCACGTACGTTAATATGAGATTTGAAATCAGGTTAAATTGAATAGTCTTTCAGAAATCGTAGGCCTTCTTTAAATTCATAATATGTAATTATGTTTCACTAGCTTCCGCCCGCGGCTTCGCCCGCGTGGTATGTCGATAAAAAGTAGCCTATGTGTAAATCCAGGGTGTCACCTACCTCCATACCAAATTTTATTAAAATTGGTCTAGCCGTTTGAGCGCGAAGAAGTAACAAACATACACACTCACAAACTTTCGCCTTTATAATATTACTTTGATTTCAGGGCTACAGCTGAAGACGAATGCGCTCGCTTCGAGAACCGAATCAAAGAACTACACTTAGAAAAAGAAGCCGTTATGAGAGAATGTACCGAGATACGCGCTCAACTGTCATTGGCTGAAGACAAGTATGACAACGCGTACGCGCAGCTGCAGGAGACTATGAGGAAGTTGAAGGAGTGTGAGTATATTGTAGTGTTAGGTTACTACAGACAACCGATATCGGATACGGCCGATGCCTGCTAGGGTCGCGGGTTGTTCGAAAGGCACAGGCAACTGAACGAACACGGGTGGGTTTGAGTCAGTAAAAGTCTGACACGCCCTCGCGCTCCTATAAGGTCACTGTCTTCCTATGGCGTCCCCTCCTGGATATATATCTATATACAATAAAAATCAATTGCTGTTCGTTTGTCTGGCTAAAACTCGAGAACGGCTGGGCCGATTTTGCTAATTTTGGTTTTGAAGAGTTTGTCGTAGTCCAGAGAAGGTTTAAACGCAAAAAAAAAATTGGAAAAGTTTCCGGGAAAATTTAAAAATTTTAAATTATTGAAATTGGGACAGGACAACGTCGGTCGGGTCAGCTAGTAGGTAATAAATATCTAAACTAATATAAAATAATGATAAATTTGTATGTTTGTAAATGGTAATCTCTATAATTTCTGAACCGAACACAACAATCTTACTCTGACACAAAACTACACTACTAGCTTGTGACAAAGGATATGTTTTATGCCAGAAAAAAAGCACGATCCTGTCCTCACTCCATGCGGGTAAAACCGTAGAATGCCCTTGTTCTTTGAGACTTTATTTCATTTAAATTTTGTCTCCAGTGGAGAACGAAGCCGACAGTCTTCGCAAAGAGCTAACTGACGTCCGTCGTCAACTAACCAACTGTATCGCCGAACGAGACAAGTACAACAGTAGCTGTCGAGAACTGCGAGACCACGTGAAGAGAGCCGAGCACGAGAGAAGAGAAGCCGCGCGCGCAAGGGACGAGGCTTACCATAAGATAGCAGGTAGGGCAAGAAATACTTATTTAAAACATAAGTTGATTTTTTGGGAAACGTAAAAGAACCGAGTACACCTTGACCGACCGAACGACCGGAGAGCCAATTCACATTCTATAAAAAGTTTAAAATCGAATTTTGATCTTAATAAAATGTCAAAAATTAAGTACTTATTATACTCTTTTTACATTGATCGTACCGAAACTAAAGTTAAAATATTTAGGTACGAAAATTGGGACTTTTATTATGTCAAGGTGTACCTACTGTACCCCAATAATCCTTGGTAATATTATCTTCATTAACGCCATTCAGAGCTGAAGAAATTACATTTAAAAAATCTATTCGAGAGATCTGTTTAGTTTTAAGTTAGTTCCAGGCTCATACTCTAGGAGTTAGAGTTGCATATTGCATCATATTAACCGCAGCTTCTGCATGTGCATATTCAGACGGCTGGAAGCGCGATGCTGCATTGTGCCTGGATCTAGATCATCATCATCAAAGCCTTTTCCCAACTATGTTGGGGTCGGCTTCCAGTTATTTTACATGGAGCGACTGCCTATCTGACCTCCACGACGATATTACGATACCATTTGGTAAGACTGGTTGTCATACCTTCCGGCTTCCGACGACCCGTAACGACTGCCAAAGATCCACGAATGTCAGCCGGGACCAATGGCTTAACGTGCTTTCCGAGGCACGGAGGGGTCTTAGCATGTAAAGATGGTCACTCATACACGGACCAACCGCGGCAAGTCGACCCGTGCGGCTATAATTACTTAGCCACAAGCCTCTGGAACTAGATATTACGAAAAAAAATTACATAACATTTTACTTTTATACATTTTCCTGTCTAGGTTTGGAAGAAAACCGCACAACCCTCGATTTAGAACTGTCTCGCGTTCAGACGATGTTGAAGGAGAGTGAAACGGGAGGCGAGCACGTGAACAGAGAGCTGAAGGCCACTGAGGGGCAGCTGAAGAGGGAACGGGCTGCCTTGGAGCAGGCCAATCATGATATCAAGGAGTTACAGTCTAGGTCAGTTGTGAAGTCGCCTTCCACCTTTGGAAGGTATTCTACTTGTAGCTATGCAAATAAATAACATCGTTACTTTAATTACAATAATATCTAACTTTACACTGAGTGAATTCAGAAAAAAATAATCCTCTTAAGAGATTTCGTGTATGAATAGATAGCCCTTAGATGTATTAGTATGTATTTCTGTATTTTATAGCTGTTATTTTCGAAGTATCTGTCCCTTATGTTGCGCCTGCATTGTTTTGTCTCTACATCATCCTGAAAATGCCTCATGCATTAAATCCGCCTTTGTACATTAATTACCTTGTTCATAAAGATTTAATAAACAAATATGTCTAGTTCAACTCTTAATTAGTTAGCTCTGTTTCTAAGATATTTATTTAATGCATGTAACTCAATCGATACTTTCATACATTCTCATTTTTCAGATTACAGAACGAATGCGAAGAGCGTGAGCGTTGCGCTGGCGACGCGGCCGCGGCGAGGCGACATGGCGCTGAGCTGGAGGCTCTGCTGGGCGCCACTAGGGCTGACCTGGCCGCGTGTAGGCAACGTGCTGCGGAGCTGGAGGAGGCGTGTCGTGCCAGGGATCAGGTCATCATTCTCTTCATTCTCCTGCCCTTACACCAATTTTTCTTCCATACTTCTCTATTAGCCGACGTTCGCACGGTCGTAAAATAATCGCTTCGATTTTTTTTCGCACACTGCATTTTCAACGCAAGCGAAGGATTCTAAAATTGAATCACGAGCGGTAGCGAGTGATTCTAGGTTAGAATCTTGGCGGCTTAGCGCCCAGAGATCAAAATCCAACAGTGTGTTTTTCGTCGCGCTGGGATGCACTCTGTTGTTGTTAGGTTGGATTCTCGAAGCTCGGCTCAACACCGAGAGTTGAAAATCCAGTGCGCGATAAAATCCCGCCGCGATTTTTTTACGTCCGTGCGAACGTCGGCTTAGTCGTCATCTCGGTAGTCACCCCCTTTCTAGCCATATCATCTTTCACACAGTCCATCTATCGTTGCTTTGGTCTTCCCCTACTCTGAGAGCTAGGACCAGGGGGCCTACTCCTTAAGTCCGTCCGTCTTCCCGTCCGTCCGTTCATGCGTCCGTCTGACATTACGATCCATCAAAACAAGTGTAAAAGTTAAATTTTTCGGACGGGCAAAAACACATTGGTAGTAGGGACAACTGGCAAATCATGTTGTCATTCATACTTCGTTCGGGCCCCGAACCAATAATCCATACGTAGGTGATACGGAGTAAGAACCGCCCGTAACGAAGGCCGAAACTACGGGTTTCGTGCTTAGGGAGTAGGCCCTCAGGTACGGTAGACTTACGAAAACCTTAATCATATTAAAACCTTGTCTATGTACAGACAACAGCTCGTCAGGTTATACCAAACTGTCAAATTTCTCCAAATGATTTGAAACCTTAAAATGTTGATGGTTATGTTAAAAATCTAATGAGAAAATTTGACTGTTTGTAGTAACTTGACCTGCTACTGTGTGTTTTCCTATACGTCTGTGTGACCGCGTTGTTTTTCTACGCGACGGATTTTGATGCGGTTTTCGCCATTATTTAGAGAATTTATTCCGGAAGGTTTGTGTACAATGCATTGATATTAAATTTACACAATCATAATAAAGAAATCTCGATGTTTTGTCAAACCGAAAACTGGCGACGTCAAAAATATATCAGCAATTGACAAGTGACGAGTCTAATTTAATTAAATTAATTTAAGTCCAAACGTGATCAACGATTTCATCATAATCATCACTTATAGTCAGGTTGTAGCAGGTTATCACTAATCACCAAAACCAAGTATAATAATATTTTCAAGACATAGTATTGAGATACTATGTCAAGATACTATGTGTGTATGTGTGTGTGATTAATCTGTCTATTTCATGCCAAACAATTTGATTCTATTAAACTTTTCTTTTTCATAAATGTTTATATCGTGTTCAGGAGCTGAAACTTCGTCTGAAGTAATATAGCCACCTACTGTCTGATTTTTAATTCGACGGAATTCTGACATTTCAGTAGCGTTGCCAATAATTAAATGGTCCTACTAAAAACGGAACGTATTTAACCGAAATTAAAAAAAAAACCTTTCTTGAATTTAAAGTTTCAATTAGAGAAACTAAAACTTAAAAATTTACTGATAATTTTAAAACGGTAATCAGATTTTTACTATCAAATTATTGAAGTTACAATAATCAGTAAGGTAATTATTTTTCTTTCACAGGAATCCCTGTCCACTAATCCATAGGTTACAAACCTTTTTTAGAAATAAATTTTTGTTTGTAAAATATTCGCTTCTTGTAACTACAGACAGACTATGATGATGATATTAGTGATAATGAAATCTAAATAAACATTTAAATTTTAAAAAATATGTTCTTTTGTTCTTTTTTCCATTTAGCCATATAAAATTAATATTTTAGTTAATGTGCATTGAATGCACAGAACAAACACTATTTACCTACATTGTCATAAACATAGTTTACTTGATCTCATTCTCTTCCATATTTTTTGTTATTTTATATCCAAAAAATTCTAGTCATAAATAACTTCTAAAAAGGACAAGACCGAAAAGGTTTACGATATCTGAAGTGTCAAAAAATTACAGCTGTCAGAATTCCGTCGAATTAAAAATCAGACTGTAGATTAATCTGTCTATTTCGTACCAAAGAATTGATTGTATATAACTTTTTATAAATGTATCTTGTTCAGGAGCTGGTACTTCGCCTGGAAGATTGTCGGTCGAAGGAGCGTCGCCTTGAAGAACTCAAACATAACTTGGAAGTATGCCTCGCCGATGCCACGCAGCAGATACAAGAACTCAAGGTCTGTTTGATGAACGTAACATATTTTCAACGGCTGTATTCAAGTGAATTTTATCATCGCAAAAAAAAAATAAAAGTACAGTAGTACCCAACTGAAATGGCTTACCGAGGTACCTGCGTAGAAGATGAATTTTCAAAGCGCGGGAAATTCAATTGACCAATCAGCACGCTCCACGCACCGCGCTTTTTTTTCCAGTTCCGCTATTGGTCGGCAGCCGCCATGCTAGCGCGCGCCGCGTGGCATGTTAGTCAGCCGCCATACTTGCGAGTGAGATGGAACTAACAGCTGCAGTGTATTATGAAACTTATAGTAGTGATCTAAGGTTGATTGTAAGTTTTAAGCATTCGCGTTAATCTTCTTCCATACTTTCTTTTCTGTGCGAACGAAGACTCACGACGCGCTTTATCAGTTGGGTAACACTGTACAATTGGAATGACAACAAAAAAGTATATTTAAAGAATCAAAAAACTAGACTGCGTAAAAATTGAACTTTAAAAAATATGGAAACAAACCTTTACTGATTTTTGATCAAATGTACCTACTTTTTTATTTTACACTTTTTAGCGTACAATACCCACTTAGAATCGGGTGATAACAGCCTCTTACTCACTCACTCCAAAAGTTCGGGATTTTTTTTTTATAATTTGTCATTGCAGATTTTTTTTTGAAGACTTGGCGCCAAAAAACCACCATTTTTATATATTTTTTGCACCCGGTGATACTCGCGCATTAAAGACGAATCTAAGTCCCTTTTTACCATTTTGGCACGGAACCCTAAAAGGGCTGCATAATAATGAACTTTTACATTTTCAGGCTCGTCTCGGCGGCAGCGAGGGTCGTTGCCGCGCGCTAGAAGCCTCACTCTCACAATGCGAGAGCGCCAAGCGGGAGGCAGAAGCGAAACTGTCGTCCATCGCACACGCCTTACGAAGAGTCTGTGGTGTTCAACCCGACGGTACCGTACATGCAGCCACTAGGAAACGACTCGCCAGTCCTTCTAGGAGATACAGTCCACATAGAGGTGAGTAGAACAACATACCGTCAGGCTGCGAATACAGTTATCTACTTTTGTACAGAATTTATAATAATCTTCTATCTATACTTCTATAATAATAATAATAATGCTGAAGAGTATGTTTGTTGTATGTTTGTTTGTTTGAACGCGCTAATCTCTGGAGCTAGCAGTCGGATTTCAAAAATACTTTTTGCATTTGATATCCTAATTCTTGAGGAACAATAAAAATAATCATAAGAGGCACTACTAGACACTTGACAAAAAAAAAACCAGCAATGGATGTTGAAATACTCTTACGAACGACGCGTGAAATCAGCTGTTCACTTTCTGTCTAGCTACAGAGTTCATCGAACTCACCGCATACCTATTACCTACCCCTACCAAGCAGTAACGCTCCGATTTGTGCACAAAAACACAATCAAATCAGGTTTATTGGATTCCCATAACGTTCCTGAAATAGTTTCATGTACCGGTCATCTTACTTGTACTGAATTCACCCCATCAGTCTGGAGGGCTGTCCCTTACACCCTGTATTACTACCATCTGCCATTTGCTTTATAGGACTTTTTGATACGGAGGCGGAAATTCCCCATGTTTATGCGGGTATACTGTATTTCAGGTCGCGATCATTCCGAGGACCGCAATGAGATCATAGACGTGGATCCTGAGCTCGTAAAGAAAGGCATGCGCAACTTGATGCACGACGTGTGCCAGATTGAACGCGAGAAGGTACGAATAACATAACGGACTTTATACCAGGGGGCTTACTATGAGCTCTTACAGTAGGGCAGAAGTTGAACGTTTCCAGTAAGAGTTTAGAGGCATGAGGACCAGGGTGTAAAGTTCACTCATCCTCTATTGAAAAGGGAGGATCCTCCGACCAGACGGGTGTTGTGTCTGGTGGGCTACTGCCCGACGGTTGATGTCGGGACGTTGTATAGTATATGCTAATCGCGTGGTAAACTCTAATTGCGCGATGCAGGTTTGCGTGACGTCATGTCATTGATGCGTAGTTCATATGTGACGATGTAGATGCCGCCACAAGAGAGAGTGACGGTGGTATAGGTCGTATATAGCTCCGTCTCTCTCTCTCACTGGAAACTTTCAACTTCTGCCCTGCTATAAGAGCTCATAGTAAGCCCCCAGGAGTTCACTCACACGCAAGCGGACAGCTGGCGGACCTCGACACCGGCCTGCAGCCAGTCCAGGAAGGCTATGCCAACCTGGCGTTTATTACGCCTGGACAGGTACGGGCTGCGCCTGGTGACGGGGACCATTACAGGACACTGCTCTCTAAACAAACAGTTCCTCACAATAAGCATAACGGACAGTCCTCTGTGCAGGGCTTGCATAGTGGCTGAGCAAACCATTGCGCATGTACTCTTGGAATGCACAGGCGTCACCCAGATTGGAACAGAAACCCTCGGGGCACCCAGACCAGGAGATGTGATAAACTTCCGGAGGGAGGTGGGCTGGTTGGAATATAACCACCGATGGCCGCCAGGGCCCACGCACAATGGTCCATCTGAAGGACTTAAGTTCAATCCGTCTAGCCTTTTCCCAACCATGCTGGGGTCGGCTTCCAGTCTAACCGGATGCAGCTGAATACCAGTATTTACCTGAAGGACTTAAGTGCGGAAACCAAACCCTTTTAACATAGAACATATAGAACGGTCTTTATACTTAGGCCTAAACTTAATGTAAATTCGAACGATCTTTGAATTGAAAATACAACTAAAGTTATCACAATCTAAGAAGTCCGATTTGACATGAGGGTGTCCCTCTTTGTCCAGCTATGTTTGTCTCTCTTTGGCATATGAAACGGATATGGGCTGTCAAAATGGACCTATTATTTTGTAACAACTTTATCCTATAGTATTTTGGTTTATTTTTTGCGACAAGCACAATAAGTAGCACCCATAAATACGAATAAAGTCTTAAAACTAAGTAAATCTTATGTGCGAAACCAAGAAAAAAACTAGAATTTTGAATTGTTCAGCTTTGATTGTACGATACTTTATTATGTTTGCAGGACGACTTCAAATCTCAAGTGAGCATGCTAAAGAAGCAGCTGAAAGACGCGAGTGAACAGGCAGGGAAGGGAGACAACAAGCTGCAGTCTGTCACCGCCAACCTGCGGACGCTGCAGGAGGAGAAGGCAAGGATACAGAGTGCGTTCGGGCAGAAGGAGGCACAGCTGAATGCGCTGGTAAGATACCTTGGTTGGGTGTAGTACTTATATTATAATAAGTATTGAGTTATATATTTTATAGAACCTTGAATCAATAACAGTCCCACAATGTTCGTTATTTGCAATATCAGGGAAAAGTAGAAACTGACTGTTTTAACTGTATAAAACTCGCAAGTTTTAATTGGTTACGTTGTATGAAATTTATTTCAGAACGAGTCGGCACAAAGTAAGACCCTGGAGATCAGCAACTTGCGCGATAAGATCACCAGTCTGGAGGCTGCGTTAACATCGATCACTGAAGAAAAGGTTCAGAATGAGGTAACTAAGAAAATTATTATTTTCTTACAAATGAAAATAAGAATGACATATTCTAATGCCCGGGCCACATTAACGTCAACGTCAATACCCATAAACGCCATAAACATCGCGGTAGTTAAATTCGGTCAAGATTCGGTCTTATTATCGCGGTAAGTGGTGGTTACACCTACGGCTAACGGCGTTCAACGCGATAATCAACGGCACATCCTGTTAATGTCGCCGCAGCATAAGAAATAATTGAGCATTTTTCAAGACTGTCTTTTGTAAACATTGCGTGCTTACAAATAAGAATTTGTAATGCATGACAGCAGAGAGCAGCCGTGGCCACGTGGTAACGTCTGCGACTGTAATTCGTAGGTTCGAACCCAGATAGGCGCATTACGTTGTGTAAACAATTTCATCACCACTGCTCTCAAAACGGTGAAAGAAAACGACGTTAGGATAACGGCATGTCTTACACGCACTGGGCCCGGTGGATAGATTACGAGTTACGACCCACTCCCTCTCACTGAGAGAGGAGGTCTGTGTCCCAGCAGTGGGAACATTATAGGCTGATTAAGCTATGCATGACAAAGCCTTCATGCCAACACCTGTACCGGGTTGTGCTAGAGAATTACTTGCGCAGACAGATTGTAACCACCACCCGGTGCACAGGGGTTTCCTATCAAGAAGCAAACAGCTCCATGGTCAATTTAAATTAGCTATTAAGAGGAAAGGCGGGTGGCCAGACTTTTGAAAATTAGGTATTTTAAGAAGGTATTGCTGTCGCTCTGCGAGCGCTCCGCCCTCGAATTCGTGCGATAAGGACAACTGCAGATCCGACTAAATAGCCTGTGTAAAAAGTCACATTTCGAGGTTTGGCTCTCGCCTATTTCCTCCTCCAATATTGGACCAATTTAAAAGATATTTCATAAACTGAATAAGAAGGATATATACTATGCCCCTATGTTTTTTTTTTCGTTAATAGTTGTCAAATTACACACACACACACACACACACACTAGGCGTCTGTTGACAGCGGTCTGAATAGGCAATTTTGAGCATTTTTGGAGGGTTCTAGTTCCTATAAAAATAATATATCATCAAAAAGGAAAACATAGGGGCATACAATTAAGTAACTGATATTTATATTTCTGTAAAAAATTATTGCTTTATGGTCATAAACCAGAAAGAAAACAGGCGAGAGCGTTTGTATCTTTTTGTATGGAGAAAAGAGCACCCACGTTTCCTCTTAAGGCGCGGTATTAGCTCAATATTCACAAAAAATGGTTTCTTGGATTGTCGAGTATGACGTAACGCAATGAAACTATCCGACAAATACAGTGGACAGATAAGGGATTAAAGAAAAATTTTAACCGAATAGAATAGTAAAAAATAGTTCGATATTCCCAATAAAAAAATTGGAAGTTGCTCCACAAAAATAAACTTTGGCGTCGAACATCTCTGTATTTTCAGCGATAACGACATTGTTTTTTTAAGAATTTAATAGAATTAGCATTTTTTAGGGTTCCGTACCTGAAAAGGAAAAAACGGAACCCTTATAGGATCACTCGTGTGTCTGTCTATCTGTCTGTCCGTCTGTCCGTCTGTCACAGCCAATTTGCTCCGAATCTAATGGACCGATTAAGTTAAAATTTGGTACACATATGAATTTCTGTGACCCAAACACGTACAGCTAAAGTAAATATATGAATTTTGAATATGAAAGTCACTTTTAGGGGGAAAATAAAAAAATTAAAAAAAAAAGTTTTGTAAACTGGTACCGAGTGACATATCAAATGCCTACTATGAGCTAGGGCTTACTATGAGGGTCTCAAATATATTTTTTTTTTATAATTTTAAAATTTATTGTTTTAAAGTTATTTAAGAAAATAAACGAAAATTGACCATTCCCCCCTTATCTCCGAAACTACTGAGCCTAAAATTTTGAAAAAAATATAGAAATTAGTTCTATACCTGTAGATTACAGGAAAACCTATAAGAAGTCTGTGGTCTTAAAATAACATGGTAAATCTATATATATAAAAAAATCAAAGTCCTGACTGAGTCACTGACTAATATACGAACGCACAGCCCAAACCAATGGACCTAGAGACTTGAAATTTTGCACATAGATACCTTATAGAGTGTAAACATCCATTAAGGAAGGATTTTTTGAAATTCCATCCCTAAGGGGGTAAAACAGGGGATGAAAGTTTGTATGAAAAATCCTATCCCATGAGCTAATAGACTTGAAACTTAGCACGAATATTCATCTAAGTAAATTATAAAGTTTATCATTTTTAGTTTTCCTAAACTACCCCCTAAGGAGGGATTGGGGGTGTCAAAGTTTGTATGGAGGAACTTTAACACGCGGTCCGATTAACTCAAAACTCAGTTTTTATACTTGAGACCAAAAATTAAGACTAACGTGTATTAGGGTTTTCCAAAAATCTACCCCTAAGGGGTGAAAAGTTAATTTTATAGCGGAGGATTTTTTAAAACTTTAACCGGTCAATTATTTAATTTATTTAACCTGGTAAAGGAGATTGGACAAAGGCTCATAGAGACGACTGGTGACTCGCGTTCCGGATCGTTCCTGGTGCAGAGGCTGGCCATCGCAATCCAGCGTGGAAACGGGTGCGGACTCGTAGTCACACCAAGTTGTAACACCAGTGTGACTAACAGTAATTTTTTTACTGTTAGTCACACTGCTAATATTTCTACACCATGTACCACTTGTCATTATCAGCTGGTGCGGTGAAATAAATGTTTGTTTCAATAAAAAACGATGGATTTTGTATTTTAACTATTATTTATCCGAACGGTCCACCAAGAGGCCAAACTCACGACCCAATGGCTCCTCTTAACTACAAGCGACGTCGCGGCAGGACCAGACAAAGATGGCGGGATGAGCTGGTTTCTTTCAATAAGAACTGTTACTTGAGAAGTTTTGAATTGAGAAAAGTGAAAAGAGATTAGAGGGACGTTTGCCCTGTAGTGGGACACCACAGCTTTTTAATAATAATAACCCCACAGGGTAGCTTGTGGCGAGCTGTTGGGCAGTAGCGACCTCACGGACCCAATCTCCCGGGAGAAGTCTTGTTTCTCATCTCTGGCTTGCCTTTATTGATCGACTGGAGTCAATACTGACGAGAAACAAAGATCCTACTTCTTTCTTGCCTTAATTGGCCACCAAACGTGAAGGTAGACGTGCTTGCTGGTAGGGACCATATTAACCGATCTCCGCTATTGTCCTGGTAGCCGTGAAATACATTTGCACTTCTCAAACACCTCGGAATAAATCGCTACGTCATTACGGGCTAGCGGTCGTTTTCCGGATCCGCTTATTGAGTGTCCCATTTGATCCATGTTTAGTAACATAGGTCAGGAAGGGGCCAGGGGCCATAGTCCATCCACAGCTCCAGGTCCACTATAGCCTCCCAAAACCGTAGCCCAATATCTTGTTGTTTTTATGTTCTGCAATAATTCTGCACTTTAACCTGGGGTTTATCCTTGGGTGCACTTGCATAGTGCATACAGTAATAGGCCTCGGTTGGTGTCTCATTTCATTTAAAGTTGCCTAAGGGGACTCTGTGGGTTGTCTTCAGCTCCTCGTACGCCTGCCAAAGGTCCGAACTCAATGGTCACGAGATAAGTAAAACCAAAAATATGAATAACACTTTGTTTATTATCTCTAGTGACAGTAAAACACGAACAATAAACAAAAATAAATTTAATTTCATATTTCATACAGACTTAAAGTCCGATTATGATTGTAACTGATTGTTTAAACCACGGCTATTTTAATCGCAGCATTTCAAGGAAATGTCATAAAGATATTTCATAACTTAGGAGTTTTAACAGACAGAATACTTACAGTACAAAGTTACTTTTTCAATTTGGTCGACCATGAACTCAATCTGCCTAGCCTTTTCCCAACTATGTTGGGGTCGGCTTCCAGTCTAACCGGATGCAGCTGAATACCAGTATTTTGGTCGACCCTGAACTGTACCTACAAAATGCATTTTTATATCGATATTTTTTCACCCCACTAGTAATACGTGATAAATGGTGTAGAAATATTAGCAGTGTGACTAACAGTAAAAAAAATCCTGTTAGTCACACTGGTGTTACAACTTGGTATGACTACGAGTCCGCACCCGTGGAAACGCGGCGAGTGTGATGGGCACTTTTGGGGCAGGAGAAGTCAGGGACTTTTAGTTAAAAAAAATTATTAACTTGTGTAATAGTGGTTTTTTTTTTCCATTTATTGTTCTAGATTTATTGTGTACTAGCTTTTGCCCGCGGCTTCGCCCGCGTGGATGTCGGAAAATATCCCATGGGAACGTTCATGTGGAAAACATAGGGCATATCCAGGGAACTTAAGAAATGCTGGGTTTCCCATACAAACTTTCATCCCTTTTATCACCCCTTGTAGGATTATGTTTTAAGACAAAAAGTAGCCCATGTCCTTTCCCAGGATGCTATCTATAGCCTTGCCAAATTTTATCGAAATCCGTGCAGTTTTGTAAATTTTAAAATCAACCACTATTTTACCCCCTTAGGGGATGATTTTTCAAAAACGCTAAACCGCATATTTCTTAATTTCCTACCAATAGCATAAATTTGTTATCTCTAACTTAAGAAATAGTGGGTTTCCCTTGCAAACTTTCATCCCCTATATCACCTCTGTAGTATTATTTTTGAAAAAAAAAATAGTATTTTATATCCTTCCCCAGGATGCTATATAAAGCCTTGCCAAATTTTGTCGAAATCCATGCAGTTTTGTAAATTTTAAAATCATCCCCTATTTTACCCCCTTAGGGGATGATTTTTCAAAAACGCTGAACCGCATATTTCTTTATTTCCTATCAAAAGCATACATTTTAATTTTCACATCCCTAACTTAAGAAATACTGAGTTTCCCATACAAACTTTCATCCCCTATATCACCCCCTGTAGGATTATTAAAAAAAAAAGTAGCCTATGTCCGTCCCCAGGATACCATCTATAGCCTTGCCAAATTTTATCGAAATCCGTTCAGTGGTTTAGGCGTGAAAAGGTAACAGACAGACAGACAGACAGACAGAGTTACTTTCGAATTTATAATATTAGTATGGATATTCTGAATAATCTAAAGAAAACCCGGAAAATAAATGCAATTTCGCAGCTTCGTCACATCTCGGCAACACAAATATTATTTTTAATTTTCGACCTTATTTCAAGCCAGCCAAATGGTTGTGTGCCGTTTAAAATCCTAGTCAGTCCGCGCCTTAAGTACTTGTATGTGAATTGAATACTATGATAATAATAATAATATATTGTGATCTATAAATCTTATTCGTAGAACAAAGGAGATAATCTTCGAGTTCAGTTAGCGGAACGTGTACAAGAAGTGGGACAGCTTCGTGAAGCGCTTGCAGCGGCTGAAGGTACATATTACACATCTGATGAAGTCAGTTCTCTCTAAATTATATTCGGCCGTTAACGGTCATTGCTGGGTCTACTGAATCCGGACACTAGGTGTTGGTAGACAGGGATACGTTTACAGATGTAGGATGTTTACTTTGTAATGGGACGTCAAGTCGCCGAGTAATAATAGATTTTGGGAATCTTTTCACTAAACATTTATAAAAATTTGGTCCCGTGTGAGCGAGAGAGGTGAAAAAATGCGACAGCCTTCTTAAATCGTCAAAAGTGCAACAAAAATTCAGTAAACTAAAACGTAGCGTATTGACCTAGTGGAGTTAATGTAAAATAATTGTTTCGACATATTCAATTAATGTTCGAATCCGAGTTGTTACAGGATGTATGAGAAAGTACCATCAAAATGAACAACTTTCTCCATGGGACCAACATCGTAATCGAGGAAAAAAATTCAGCCGTCATTCATTCGTCGTTCGTCGTTCATTTAGGTCGAGTGTGTATTGAAGTTTTGTACGGGACAATTATTGATATTTTTTTCTCGATTACGGTATTGGTCCCATGGAGAAAAATGTTCAGTTTGATGATCTGTACCACACCCTTAAATTGGCCACACCTTTCTGGTACACCCTGTATATTCCTAGTTGATCAGATTTCTTCAGTCTTCAAATAGCATGCCATTCTATGTATTTCGTATATCAGGTCGCGCGGCGCGCCTGGACGTGAGGCGCGCACAGCTGGAAGGTGACGTACAGAGAGCTGCCGTCGCCGCCAGGGATAGAGACCAGGCCCTGAAGGTACGTGAAACTCCATTTTATGAATTAGTCATGTACAGGGTGTTATTTTAATAATTGAAACATTGTACTCATAATTATGAACAACTTTTACTAAATCAGGGCAAGGAGCAAATATAAATATTGCGAAAAAATAATCAGCTGTTCCCTTCACTTTGAGAAATCAGACCAATCCGGGGCAAATCTAACTTAGAGAAATGTATTGATGATTTTTATGGTTATAATTATGTAAATACATATTTGTTGTTGTCGCGAATCATATTTTGATCAAGATACAACCTGACACTGACCTGCGAATTGCAATAAACGACAAAAAAAATAATTTGCGGGTTACCACTGCGCATTCACCTTAAGTCTGGTATTAATACAACTTTATATTCAGACTTATGCCAAAGTCAAGCGTATGTTTGAGTAATGGGTTTTTAAATTGTTTTGATAACAAGTCGCATCTTTGCGAGAAAAACGTGCTATCTCGAAAGATGCAACTTTACAGGAAGCGATGTGTAAACTTAAAAAAAAGACAAGTGTGTTTAAAGACAAGTAAATTAATATTTATATGAGTTATCTAATATACATTTAAAAAATACTCAAAAAGATTCTACAATCGAATAATAAAAAAAAAACACCTTTTCCGAATGTCACGTTTTTCTCGCAAAGAGGCGAAGTAGAATCTGAATCACCTGACTAAATTGCGATTTAATTGCCTGGGGTGGCTGTGGCATACCGTAACTGGAAGAAACAATAAAAGTTGTAGATGTTTAGACTATGCAAGTCATTTGTTGCTTCAATTTTATTGTATGCTTGCATCATGTAATGGAGTTTTAACCACACAATAAATATGACCTTAATTATTTCCTACCCTTCAGAAACTCCAAGAGCGTTGCGAAGGCTACACCCGCACGATAGCGCAGCTAGAAGACCGCTGTACCTCCCTCAAGGGCACGGTGGAACAATTGTCCACAGCTCTACAGAAAGCTGCCTCGGCCGAGAGTGAGCTGAGAGCTGAGGTCAGCAAGGTGACCCGGCAGTTTAACGAGGCGAAGAATAATGAGCATAATGCCGTGGATAAGCTGAGGCAGATACAGAAGAGTGTCTGTGGGTTGAGTTTTGATATATTGGTCTTTGATATTGGCACGAACTAAGCGAAAATCATGACGTGGTAAAAATATTAGCCAGTCAGCGAGTAGGCTGAGTGGCTAAGTGAGCTAGACTTAATGTAAAGGGTTTTCTAATAGGGACGGATCGATGTTGACAGTATGTGGCGGCCATGTTGAATTGTAGTAAAATTAAGGTTTTTGCCCAGCAGTGGGACACAATGTAGGCTAACAAAAGAAAAATTAATGTAGCTTTTAGTCATACTTTTTGAACACCAATCGGCCATTAGCAACCACAATGGCTGCGTCTGCGCATGAAGCGCTATTTATCTATTGGCTATGCATATTCATCATAATATCTATAATCGACTTACTATCTCAAATCTTTACCAAGATATTATGTGTTTTTCCAGCAAGTTGTGAGAATGAGAGGCGAGTACTGACAGAGAAGTTGGAGAGTGCTAAATCAGCTCTCGGAGAGATGAAGAGACTGAACTCTTCACTAGAAGACCAGGTGCACAGACTCACCAACCAGCTGGCCAATGTGGAGGTGCAGAGGTATGTCGAGTTTTAAGGTTTAATATGTACTATCGAGGAAACTTACATCTGACCAATTTGAAAACATAATCCCGTGAACACGATGACCACATCTGTTAGCAAGCGTTACTATAGCGGCCGAGCGCTGCAAGCAGGAATAGTCCTTACCTATAGATGTTAATTTCTCCGATATAGTACATGAGTAGTTGAGTACCTCTACATTACATAGCTATAGCCTAGCTTAGTTAAACGGTAATCTTTGCTTTGGCCTCTCCAAATAATTTTATGAACGTTGAAGGCCCAAATACCTATTGCTTTGGGTAGTCTGGTGTCCGCCTGGAGGCCGCTTTTTGCCACTTCGCATCTTGTCTGTGTTGGAGCATACGCGTTCTTGAGTGAAGATCGCAAAATGGCAAACGCAATGTAGGAAGCCCTCAGGCTATGTCGAGAGATGAGCTTTGCGGGCTAATCATGTTTGAATAAAAATTGTCGAGGATTGATCCCAGTGGATTACAAGTGGAGGGGCCTATTCCCAGCAGTGGACTGATAAGGTTGATAAATGAAAATAGGTTTATTTGCGGTAAACACGACGCAAAGAAATAACACTAACACAAAAAAAAGATAAAGCCGAGGTCGCAAAACGGCCATCGGCGTTGACGAGATGATGTCGACCGGTGCAGCAAGCATGCAATGAAATCATCATCTGTCTAGCCTTTTCCCAACTATGTTGGGGTCGGCTTCCAGTCTAACCGGATGCAGCTGAATACCAGTTTTTTAAATGGAGCGACTGCCTATCTGACCTCCACAACCCAGTTAATGATTACGATACCCCTTGGTAAGACTGGTTGTCGGACTTTCGGGCTTCTGACGACCCGTAACGACTGTCAAAGATCCATGAATGGCAGCCGGGACCAACGGCTTAACGTGCTTTCCGAGGCACGGAGGAGTCTCGGTATGTAAAGATCCAACTCAAAGCATTTATTTCAAATAAACCAATTACAGCCACTTTTGAATTGTCAACAGTCAGATGAAGCTATTTCCCATTCGAAAGCGTAGTAGGTCCCTATGGAGAAGATCCAATCCCATCCACGGACCAACCGCGGCAAGCGTAGCTTAACCTGATCGATAGATCCGTGCGGCTGTTATTACTTAGCCACAAGACTTAATAAAAAAAAAAATATAAATAAGAAATAAAAATAAATGAAATACACAATACTTAATTCTAATTCTGATGTTTATGACTGTCCAGCCCCAGTGTCCATGAGTAGTAAATTTTTTATTTGTTTCTTTTCAGGTCCGCCTTCGAATCCCAACTCCGCATGACGACATGGGACGGCAAGGAAAGCAACAGCGACAGCGAGCTAGAACGCGAGCTCCACCAGTTACAGCGAGATCGATCGGAACTGAAGTCCAAGTGCGACGTGCTGCAGGACACGGTGCGCAAGCTGGAGGCGGAGCGGCGCATGGTGCGGCCGGCGCTGCGCAGCAAGAGCCACGACAGGAGCGACAAGACTGTCTACTACTCCGATCTAGACTCGGGTAAAGATTTAGCCCAAGATTTTACTTACTAATATTCGCGATTTCAGGTTTGGTCCCATAGTAAAAGTTGTTCATAATGATGAGGACAATGACCCCTTAAAAGATTGCCACTGTTTACACTTACACCCTGTAGAGACCACCTCCGTGCCTGGCAGAAAAGCCGTTGGTCCTGCGCCTGAGCGCTCCGGTCATTTCAGATTGCAGTCCCAACGGATTATTGAGGCAGGAGAGAATGCACCTGCGCCTGCGCTTGATAAAAATGATGAGTACAATGACCCCTTTTCGGTTTTAGTGTAAACAAAAACTAATGTTGTATATGTTAAGAAAACGGTCACCCATCCAAGGACTTACATGTATCGACCCGCGCGACTGTTTCATAACCATGAGCTATTAAAGTTAGATAACTTTCAATCAACTCAGCCTATCGCAGTCCGCTGCTGGACATAGGCCTCTCCCAGGCTGCGCCTCAGCACCCTGTACTCCGCCTTCCGCATCCTGTCTGTCCCAACTGCCTTCTTCGGTCCATCTAGCTGGGGGGCATCCCTTGCCCATAAGCGGTCTCCACTCCAGGGGGTCTACTACCTAAGCACGAAGCCCGTAGTTTCGGCTTTCGTTACGGGCGTTTCCTACTCCGTATCACCTAAGGATTAGTTCGGATGGATGATTGGTTCAGGGCCCGAACGAAGTATGAATGACAATATGATTTGACAGTTGTCTATACTCCCGATGTGTTTTTGCTCGTCCGAAAAATTTAACTTTTACACTTTGATGGATCGTTATGTCAGACGGAAGGACTGACGGACGGACGGACGGACGGAGTTAGGAAGTGGACCCCCTGAACTCGTCTGCTCCACCGCCCATCGGTCCTTAGACAAACATGGCCAGCCCACTGCCACTTCAGTCTGCTTACACTGCAAGCTATGTCGGTTACTCCGATTCAACTAATATTATAAGATAAATATCGTACAACTGTTTAACTAATCGAACATTAGTTAAACAGTTGTGCGATAGGGACAGGAATAATTCTCAGCCTTAATTTTTGTGAATTATTCCTGTCACTATCGCACAACGGTTTAACTTCCAGTACAAGATAGAGACGGGAACATTATCTAACCCAAAAGATTACAAACCTTTATTAATCTCCGCTTGAGAGTTTCGCCAAAACTTCAAGTATGTGACTGATTTTAACATTTTTGAGAAATGTGATTTTCTTATTATGAATTCCCGAGAAAACGTACAATATGCTCTTACATGATTTTTAGTAACACATGATCCTGATCGTAGTATTACGATCAAATCCATAACAATGACATCATAAGTAGGAACTACGTATACAGCTATTATGATGTCATTGTTATTGATTTCAGTGTAGAAACTTTATTTCATTGTATTTCAGTTTTATCTAAAATTGAATCCTTTGTTTTGTTTTAATATATTACTGGCATTTGCCCGTGGCTTCGCCCGCGTGGATTTCGGAATTTATCGCAGAAGAACGTACTACCGGGGTCTTAATCCATGCCATGGTCTACCCATTTGCCAAATTTCATCCACATCCGTTCAGCCGTTTTATCGTGAAAGCGTAACAAAACTAATGAAAGTGTTACATTATAAAAATTGTGTTATTAATGAGTCGACCAAATTAATATTGAGTAGTGTATTAAATTAGTGAGTTTCCCGACGCCCGCGCCGCCATGAGGCAAAATAAATCAATCTTTGATGAGTCCTCAACCACATTGGAAATTACAATAACCTAAGCAAAAACAACATTCGCTGATGATAAGCTTGTGTCCGTACTATGTTATAGGTACCTATAAATTGTAAAGTATGATTATTATATCTGAACTGTTACTTAATTCCTATTAAGTTAATATACACTTAAACTAATGTTATAAAGATGTAAAATTTTATTTGTAATGCCGCTGATAGACGTGAGCATTCACTTGTAATGAGCATTCTAGCGTATGTTAAAATGGAGCGTTTTAGCGAGCGTTTTAGCGAGCTTTCTAGCTTTTGTGCCGGGCTTTTATTCGTTACGGGTCGTCAGAAGCCCGAAAGTGTGACAACCAGTCTTACCAAGGGCTATCGTGTTCCCCATCAGTAACTGGGTTGTGGAGATCAGATTACAGTCACTCCAAGTAAAGTACTGGTATTCAGCTGCATCCGATTAGACAGGAAGCCGACCCCAACATAGTTGGGAAAAGGCTAGGCGGATTGAGTTCTTCTACGCAATGAATTGTCATGCGGTTATCACCATAATTTAGATAATTTATTCCGGAAGGTTTTAAACGTGTATACTAAAACTTACATTAAAAAAAAAAATGGTTTGTCAAGTTGTTGTTCCTGTGCGAAACTGGGGCGGGCGGCTAGATAAATAAAATGATTTATTTTCATACCTCAGGACCAGATTCAACAAAGGACTCGTCGACACGCGGCTACAAAGATTCTGCGAATATACCGTGCAAGGACAAAGGCTTCACCACGGACCTGAGTCTCATCGAACTGGAGAACAGGGAGCTACGGATGAAGATCAGGCGTCTGGAGAAGGAACTGGCTGATAAAGTAAGTCTGTTCATCATTCATACATTTCAGCCGAAAGACGTCCATTGCTGGACATAGACCCCCCAAGCGTCGCCGCATAGGCCGGTTCTGTGCTTCTCACATCCAGTGGATTTGTGGCGCCATCTACATCGCCACATACGAACTACGCATCAATGACATGACGTCACGTAATCCTGCATCGCGCAATTAGAGTTTACCACGCGACTAGCATATATACAACGTCCCGACATCAACCGTCGGGCAGTAGTCCTCATGCCTCTAAAGATTCTAGGACCTTCACTAGGTCATCGGTACACTACCTACAGGGCTTAGTATTCTTACACGCACGTGCCGACGCCAGTTGTCGACGCGCCAACGCGTCGTTTTCACTTAATAGTATGGTAGAGATGCGCAGAATGTGTCAGTAAAAAGAAATGAATGAAGTATATCTTTTCGCTTAACGAAGTAGTCCACTCATTTACTTCAGTACTTGATTTAGTTCAGTATATCAGAACTAGTCCATATCCATCCATAACATGACGAGACGAGATCACGAGAGTGCGATTGTCAAGTTACGAAGAATGATGCACTTCACTAGTTCAGTTTATACCTATCTCGATTTTCCTTCTAGAAATATGAATTTGAATGCAAAACTATTTTGACTATGGAGTATATTTTCTGATTTTTTTTACTGATAATTAAACCTTTTTGTTAAAGTTGGCGTATTTAAAAATATATCGGTTGCTGTTTATTTACAATTCCTGTTTAGAAATAACAATTGGGATCGTTTTTTGGTTGTTAACCGTGTCCTTCTTTCATTCAATATCGCCCGCGAGCGAAAAGAAACACTGAACTAAATGAAGTAGAGACACATTTGAGTCCTTCAAATGTGCTTGTACTGAATGAATGATTTATTTATTTATTTATTTATTTATTTAAAACTCTTACACTATCATTACAGGTTATAAACCTAATGCGACAGCTAAGACTACTTGTAATAATTATTATTTATTTAAAATAACCTTACATTACTAACAATTACACACTAGTACATTAATACAAAATTACTGATAACTAAAAGGATACCAGTAACCTTATACAAAATTAACTTAAATATGTTTAACAGTCAATGATAAGTTTATTTTGCGAAATTAAGTAGTTCATTTCCTTCAATCGTTCGCGAACTACCCATGTCTATAGTATGGTATGACGCTTGGTGGCTCCGTCGACCACCCATGACGACCTCACCTTATGTTGTCACTGTAATACTTATCACATAATACTACCAGTACCTTTTAAACCTTCAACTATCATATTATGAGACATACCTAATTAAATTTCTATTGTTACCGACCTCTGGGAGGTCGATCGACAGATGCGAGGTTAAGGTGCAGACGACAGACTATCCGTGACGCACTTTTTAGTCTGTGAAAATAGAACCTTAGCAATTATATCAGTAAAGCACACGACGCGCAAAAACTGCGACACACAAAAATCCGTGTCATTCTGGCAGATCGCGCCGCGCCACGCCACACAAAAGTGCGCGAAAATAATAGAACGTTTGCTTCAACACGCGCTAACGCAGACGGCGCACACTTCTAGTATCGCACAAAAAGTCTGTCGTCTTCGCTGCGCCTTAAGTGGGGGATATAGCGTCTACTTCCCTACAGTTCGACCGACACAGAATGATCGAAGATGTGTGTCGTGTGTGTTGAGTCTGCGTACAATCCGCGAGACTTTTTATGCACCATGCAGACATTTTGTGCGCCACAGACTCGATCGCACAAAAAGTGTGTCGTCTGCGTTGCACTTCACCACGATAATAGTAGTTTCTAATACTTATCTTTCTTCCATAATTCAGGAAGCAGAACTAGCAATGGCTCGCACTCGCTACCTGTCAGACCTATCGAGCGTGTCGCCGTCACGGCGCGGCGACGTGGACCACTACCGCCAGGCCGCCATGCAGGCAGAGCGGCTGCTGGAGAGCAAGGAGGCCACGTACAGGCAGCAGATCATGAGGCTGGAGACACAGGTATGTATACAAGGTGGAACTTAAATAAAGCACAACCTCTTAAGGGGTCATTCTACTCATCATTATGAATAAGTTTACTATGGACCAAAACTGAAATCGCGAAATAAAATTAGCCGTTCCCTACATTTATGTTCGCATAACTCATCAAAATGTAGGGAACAGTTGATTTTTTTTCGCTATTTTAGGTTTGGTCCCTTATTAAAAGTTGTTCATACTGATGAGTACAATGTCAGCAGCGCCACCATATAGGTATCTATTATGGTGGCGCTGCTGACATATGGAACTAAGTTGATATATTGCGCAAGTGCTAGTCACCGCCTGAGGTATGTGATCGATGAGACGGGGGAGGTAGACAAAGGCCAAGCTAACTCAGTGTGCCAATCTTGTCAATCGTGCCCTCCACAGTCCCACCGCTCACATACCTCAGACGGGGACTAGCACTTGCGCGCACAATATATCAAAATCATTCCATACGTCAGCAGCGCCACCATAATAGATACCTAGTGTTAACAAATTCTGTGCTTTTTAACTTTTTAAATAACGTATTTATAAGTTAATTTCTCTACAACTCTTTTTAATCTACCCTCTTCTGTCCCCTAGGCATCTCAACTCCGCTCACAGTTAACAGCAGAGATCCGTCGTCGCCAGGCGTACATCGCGCGCAGTGGCCGCGCCGCAAGAGACGTGCAGCGACTGCGCTCCGCATTAGGAGACTCGCTAAGGACTGTGTCACAGGTAATAATGTTCAACTACCCTTCTTTTTAGGCGGAGCTAATGCCTATGCGCATATCACATCACCGTACGGCGAAAAAGAGTAGTTATATGATGGTCGCACCCACTAAAAACTTTGTCAGGTGTACAGACAACAGCACATTTCCAAACTTGATACCAAACTGTCAAATTTCTCCAAATGGTTGATGGTTAAGTTCAAAATCGGATGAGCAAATTTGACAGTTTGTGGTAACTTGACCTGCTGCTGTGTGTACATCAGCTTTTATAGAAAGGCCAAGAGAACTGCTACGAATGAATCTAGCGACCCCTGCCTGGTGGTCCTTCTAGGCTCCTAAGGCGTTCTTTGGCACACTGAGGACATAACACAGTTCTCAAAAGACCGCGATCTCGTTTTACTTTGCGTGCCAAATATGACTAGGATAGCGCTTGCTGCCAACTTCACACGATAGCTATCAAATTAGTACTGCCGATACCTGTCAAATACACGATAGCTGTCAAATTAGTACGCATTGGTAATGAAGTACGCGAGTATTGCGGAACAAAATGGCGTCTTGACAGTACCATGCTTGAATTATGCCTCAAGCGGAAACAATGTGGAAGAAAAATCTTAAATAGTGATTCTCTCACATTTTTCAATTCAGCCTAACTGATCAAAGAGAAGTCATTCGCTCTTCCGACTACTAGACAAAAAAGGCGGTTAAAAAGATTGTTAGATTGTCCCATATTTTTATCTGCCGGCAAAACTCGTTAAAATCAGAATAGACCGCAATACAATCGGTCAAAATCAAACAATGATAAGGATAACAAAATGTCTTATCTGTTGAACTACAGACTGACATAATAAATAACTTCATGAAGTGGGTTATCTCCATAATTATGTTAGAAATACTTTTTACACTCTAAAATAAATACGGCCAGGAATTTCAGTAACTCTGTAAAAAACATAAAATAGTATTTTTAAAGTCTTAATATTCTTGAATTGTATGGAATGAATTTAGTGGTGTGGCGGCTTGTGGCTAAGTAATAACAGCTGCACGGGTCGATCGATCAGGTTAAGCTACGCTTGCCGCGGTTGGTCTCTGGATGGGTGACCATCTTTACATACCAAGACCCCTCCGTGCCTCGGAAAGCATGTTAAGCCGTTGGTCCCGGATGTCATTCTTGGACTTTTTACAGTCGTTACGGGTCGTCAGAAGCCCGAAAGTCTCACAACCAGTCTTACCAAGGGCAATTGTGTTACCCAGTAACTGAGTTGTGGAGGTCAGATAGGCAGGCGCTCGATGTAAAATACTTACTGGTATTCAGCTGCATCCGGTTACACTGGAAGCCAACCCCAACATAGTTGGGGAAATCTAGGCAGATGATGATGAAATCCTTCTAGGTAGTAAATCCTAACTAATATTATAAATACGAAAGTGAGTTTGTTTGTTTGTTACGCTATCACGCTAAAACGGCTGAACGGATTTGCATGAAATTTGGCACATGGTTAGACCATGACCTGGAATAGGACATAGGATACTTTTCATCCCGGTAGTACGTTCATTCGAAGCCGCGGGCAAAAGCTTGAAATGAACTTGAAAATATGTTTCGTTTAAAGAAACAATAAAGTTTAAAATTGGGCAACAAATTCTTTTATTTACTGTAGAACATTATTGCTGTTATCAACCATAAAAATACTAGATAGGGCACGAATCGGAAACATTTCATCGTAATTACGATAACTAGCGAAATAGTTTACGAGTTCCAAGTATTATTAATTCATGTACGGGTTCAGAACAATCGCAGTATTTATTATTAATGTTTTCCCTGTTACCGCCCGATTCAAAAGCGGTTTCAATATTAACTGTTCAACCTGGTAAACCAACCACCTGATGAGGGCAGATTTACTGAACCATCTTTGTATCCTTCCTTATAATTTACTAGCTGCGCCCGCGGTTTCATCCGCGTAGACCGGGATTAAAAAATAGCCTATCTGTTAATCCAGGATATAAGCTATCTACGTACCAAATTTCATCCACATCGGTCCAGCCGTTTGAGCGTGAAGAAGTAACAAACATACAAACGCACACACTCACAAACTTTCGCCTTTAGTGTGATTTCCCTTGTTAGGTATTTTGCTATAATTTCTATGGGTTTTTGTTTGTGTTTTTTTTACACATTATTCATAAAAAAAACCAATTAGTCAATTACTTCAGTAAAACCCCCCATGACTGTATTTTTTACCATTATTAAAATAACATGTTAATATGACATCGGTCCTAATCTGACCCCTCACAATAAAAGGAAACTAAATACTAGCTGCGTATGATCCCGCGCGGTTACGTTGGAATCGTACCTACTTAACCACTAATTATAGAACCTCTAATAACCACGTATGTACTCTTAGCCACAAAAAGATGTATACATTGACAAGAATTAATTTAATTGCCCAGTCACCAATGCACTTGAAGATCTAATCCCTGCATCAGCGAACGGAGTCCGCGTGGCTGAATTTTAGGACAAACATATATGTACATAATTATGCGAACTTTTTTTTGCAAATGATAAATGATTTTATTTCTAAAAGTAAGTAGTAAGTAGGTTTGTACAAATTACACGTCCATCATATTTTTTTAAACTAGATGATGTCGGCGTTTCCTATCTGACTACTCTGACAAGAAAGGCCGAAACAAACTCATAGGTCTCATTTAAAGTCCAGACATAATCTTGGTCAGATCATCAGACACCAATCTACATGGTCTTCCCGACCATATAGATTGGTGTCTGAAGTGGTCTTTTGGGAATTAACCACACAGATTGAGTAGTCCTGATTGAGTGCACGCCTTTGTCAGTAATCATGCAGCTCAACTCAGAACTTAAGCAGCTCAACGACTCGACGAATAATACCAAAGAAAAGACGTTTGGGTAGGCTGCATAAAGTACTCAAACTGCTAGATTATCTTATATATTAAAACTAACTGAGAAAAAAAAATGACCTAGCTAGTCCTCACATTCACAAAAATTAAAATAATAATAACAATATAATATTCTTATAATTTACTTCTACTTTAATAAACTTCACAAAGTAAATGTAGTAATAGCCACAAAACATTAGGTACACATTGATACTTAGTGGTGTTGATAAAGTATTAAGGAACACAAATTGCGGACCCTGAAATGAATTCTTGTCGTTGTACACAGGCTGTGGCGTAAATAGTGGTCCAACGTTGCTGATACCACAATTTGAACCCTTTTTTTCCAGTCTCACAATCAAATATGTTTACTTACTTATATTATTATATGAAAAATTGACACCTTGCTTTACTAATTTGGCTGTATTTTCTATAAATGTCATTATTTTTTAATTTTGGTTTTCGTTTTTAACTGTGAAATAAATGCAAATAATTTTGTATTATGTAATTAATTTAAAAAAATATATATTCTGAGACCTAGGAAAAAAATGGTTCAAATTATGGTATGTGATAGCTGAATAGATGGTGTATCTAAACCCTTTAACGTTGAACCTCTGTTTACGCCACATTCTGTATATACTTTTTGAAACTCACTGTACTTAAGCTACTCACTTAATTCTATTAATAAATAATTAGTAAGTATAATGTTGCTAGTTAGGAAGGTGAACAGGGAACATTTAAGTGCAAGTAAGCATTACCTTACACTTGAACAGCGAATCCTTATTGCTATAAAATAAAGGCGCTTTTAATATCAAATTGTTCTCATGTAATAAACGTGCGTGACTTTAGGCAGGTAGGTAGGTAGATACCGATAAAACCCACCTTGCTATTGAAAAACATAAAAGAGGAAAATAACTACGTATAAAATATACCTAGATAGGTTTGCATTGTGATACCTGTACGTAATGTTCGAATAAATAGATGTTTTCTGTTTTATAACTGGACATTTTTTCCTGTAGGTATTTGTGTCAAATATATTATCTAGGTACTTACTTATTTTTGCTTAGGTATTGTTTGTTGTTGTGATTCAAACTATATCGGGCTTAGATACGATCGAATACAGGTATTAAGACGAGTATTAATGTCAACTAGCGCCACCATTGAGAAAAAAATCATGAGTCTGGAGATATGGAACATTTTGAAATTTCCTATGTTCACATTTTTAGTTCGACGAGGTAGGTCAGGTGAGGTCAAAAAAAACCGGCCAAGTGCGAGACGGACTCGCACACAAAGGGTTCCGTACCATATTATGTTTAACTATCGCAAAGATAACCATGTATTTCATAATGATACTATGAATTACAAGGTTATTTTTTGCAGTTGCAGAAATTCGCCCATATTTAAACAAAATACCTTATGAATCGCCGTTTTTAATATTTGTTAGTATAAGGTATGTACATTATATAATAGAGCTCGTACAAAAATGGTATAAAATTGACAACTTTACGGCCTTTATTTCTTCATTTTAGAAGATAAAAAAAAAAAAATATCTTTGTACTCTACTCGATGAGTTCTAGACAATAACACCCCACACACACAGGTTAATTTTTTTTTTCATAATGAAAAGTTTTTTGTATGGGGACCGCCCCCTTTAATTTTAACTTTACTTTATTTTTATTATTTGTTGTTATAGTCGTAATAGAAATACACAATCTGTGAAAATTTCAACTGTCTACCTATTAAGGTTCTTGAGATACAGCCCTGTGACAGACGGACGGATGGACAGCGGAGGCTTAGTAAGTTTGTACGCACAATATTAGCTAGACTGCCCGCGGCTTCGCCCGCGTGGGTGTCTGATTTCATGGGTTTTAATTTTCTTACTATTGTTTATTTTACATCAAAAGTATAAATACTGAGTTTCAAGTTAATCGGACGGCGCTTTAAAATTCTTTCCTACAAACTTTAACATCCCTAAACCCCCTTTGAGGGGTAGTTTTGAAAAACTAATAATGACAAACTTGATTACTTACATAAGCAAGTTTTGTGCTAAGTTTCAAGTTCATTAACCAAACTGATAAGATTTTTCATATATAAACTGTATCCCTGTTTTCACGCCCACAGGGGTAGAATTTCAAAAATCGTCTGGGATGTTTCCATAACTTGGCTCAAATATTATTTACACCAATTTTCGAGTTAATCAATCCCCAATAAAATCCTCCGCTGTAAAATTCACTACCCCTTTTCACCCCTTAGAGTTAGATTTTTGGAAAACCCTGATACACGGTAGTTAGTCTTCATTTTTGGTCTCAAGTACAAGATCTGAGTTTTGAGTAAATCGGACCGCGTGTTCCAAAATTCCTCTATAAAAACTTTGACACCCACCAATACCGTCTTCTGGGGTCGCGGGATGTTCAAAAGAGATACAGTGGCCCTGTCATAGGCAACTGAAGGAACACGGGTGGGTTTTAGTTAGTAAAAGTATGACACGCCCTTCCGCTCCACCCAGAGCGTTGAAGTTATTTGATGATTTCCCATCCACAAAAACAGGGGGTAGTTTAGCAAAACTAAAAATGATTAATTTTATTAACTTGATGAATATTCGTGCTAAGTTTCAAGTCTAATAACTCAAGAGATAAGATTTTTCATACAAACTTTCATCCCCTATTTTATTCCCTTAGGGATGGAATTTCCAAAAATTCTTCCTTAATGTATGTTTACACTATATAAGGTATATATGTTCAAAATTTCATGTCTCTAGGTCCAGTGGTTTGGACTGTGCGTTGATTATTATCAGTCAATGAGTCAGTCAGGACTTTGAATTTTATATATATAGATTTACAAGACCATAAACTTCTTATAGGTTTTCCTATAATCTATAGGTATCGAACTATTTTCTGTATTTTTTTCAAAATTTTAGGCTCAGTAGTTTCGGAGATAAGGGGGGGGGAATGGTCAATTTTCGTCTATTTTCTTAAATAACTTCAAAACAATTTATTTCAAAATTATAAAAAAAATATATTTGAGACCCTCACAGTAAGGCCTTTCATTTGATATGTCACACGGTACAGTTTGCAAAACTTTTTTTTAATTGTACTTATTTTCCCCCCAAAAGGGACCCCTATATTCAAAATTCATTTATTTACGTTACATGTCCGTGTTTGGGTTACCAAAATACATATGTGTACCAAGTTTCAACTTAATCGGTTCATAAGATTCGGAGCAAATTGGCTGTGACAGACGGACAGACGGACAGACAGACAGACAGACAGACAGACACACGAGTGATCCTATAAGGGTTCCGTTTTTTCCTCTTGAGGTACGGAACCCTAAAAATCAACACTAAAACTCCTAGGTTCGAAGCCTTTGCAGTTAACGCCAAAAACGGCTTCGAACCTAGGAGGTTTAGTGTTGATTTTTAGGGTTCCGTACCAAATTGGTAAAAAAGGAACCCTTAGGGCCCTCGCCCACGGCGACTTTTTGTAGCGATGCAGTAGCGATGCTGTCGCGCGTCCGCATCGATACAGTCGCGAAGCGGTCGCTAGCTGTGTGCCCTCGCTCACGGGCCCAGATTCATTCGCGATGCAAACGCGATACTGGCGCGCTTCTGTCGCGATGCAAACGTGATTCAGTAACGGCACAAAAATACCTGCGATCGCTACAGTTGCAAAATGGACTCCGTTGAGGCAACATTAGTCACGTTGTCTTTGGTGCTGCTTTTACGTAAGCAGCCGAAGCGTAGGCAACGAAAGCTCGGTTCTCCACTCACGCGCCACCCTCCCTCTGTTCTCTACCCGATGTCGTCCGACACGGTCGCGCGTTTGCATCGATACAGTCGCGATACTGTAGCGCGTTAGTAGCGCGTTGGCATCGCTTCTGTAGCGCGTTGCAAATGCGACTAACGCGCGTTAGTAGCGATGCAGTCGCGCATTTCGTAAACGCGCGACAGCATCGCTACAAAAAGTCGCCGTGGGCGAGGGCCCTAAAGGTAAATTGAGTTTGTCTATTTGAACTACTAATGCTATCAACTTGAAATTTGGAACAGTTTTAGATGACGTTTACCCAACTATTTGCAAATAAGAAAGTAATAAAAATATGTATATTTTTTGTAACAGGGACTGAAAGGGGTCTTAAAAATTTAAAGTGGGGCTACTAGGGCATGTGGGTTCAAATGTTGCTGGCAACATGTTACTGAAACAATGTTGTGAAAACGTTTCCCATGAATAGGTAGGTATGAGGGTTACCGCTAGCGCTTTATAACGGATGCATATAGCTACGATTTTATTTCAGCTATGAGAATTTACCACAGCTATACTCACTGGGAACGTTCTGAAAACGGTACCTTAAGTTTTTAGGGTTCCGTACCAAAATGGTAAAAAGGAACCCTTATGGTGCGACTCAGTCTGTCTATATGTCCGTCTGTCACAGCTGGATATCTCAAGAACTACTAATGCTATCAACTAGAATGTTGGAACAGTTTTAGATGACGTTGTTATTTTGCAAAAAAGGAAGAATTTTTTATTTTGCCACAGGGACTGCAAGGGGGTCTTCAAAATTCGGAGTCTACTAGGGCACGTAGAGTATCATATGACAGAGCGCTGTATGCACATTTTAATTTTTTTTTCTTTTTTTTAGGGCGCATAATTTTCGACTTTTGATGAAAAATGTAAAAAAAAATACCGTTCCCCCCCTCATCTCAGAAGTTTGCAAAGAGAAAAATCTGAAATTATTCTATGTGATAGAAGTTTATGTAAAGATTACAGGAAAAATAAAACGATGTCTCTAAATAGCATACTTTTTCAGATATCGGAACGGAACCCTCGGTGCGCGAGTCCGACTCGCTCTTGACCGGTTTTTTTATACAAAACATTCTACTTCATCTGATTATATATGTGAACATAGGAAATTTCAAAATGTTCTAAGTATATCTCTAGACTTATGATTTTTTTCTCAATGGTGACGACGGCACTACTCGCCTTAAAAACAAAGCTTTTGTATGTTGCCGCTAAGTCTCATGGTGTCCCTCGGTAACGTTAGGTACAGTCTACCGTCTACATAAATAGATTTAATTTGGTCTTAACCTATTGGATCCCGAGTAATGAGACACAATTGATTATTTATTGTGTCTCGCCCGACATCGCGACCTCGGGACTCGAAAGGGTTAAGGTGAATGCGCTAAGGTAGCCCGCGAAATTCAAATTTTCTTGCATTTTTTGCAATTTGCAAGTCAGTGTTAGGTTGCATCTTGATCAAAATATTATTCGCGACAGTAAGAAATATATATTTACCTACATAATTTTAACTCTAAAAATCATCAATATATCTCTCTAAGTTAGATTTGCTCCAGAGCAACATACAACCTGATAAGTAGGTACTGACCTGCAAATTGAAAAAAAAAATAAGAAAATTTGAATTCCGCGGGGTACTCTGGAGCTTTCGCCTTAAGTTTGACACGAAGGTTATGAGAATTTCATCACTAGATTTTTTTTAAAGCAAGTCAGCTTTATCGCAGGCCACTGCTGGATCGCTGGGCCATGGCTTCACTCAAGTTGTGCCACAGTCACAACATCCGACTCTTCACCTTCCGCATCCAGACTATTCAGGCTATCTTTATATGTTTGTACTAAGGTCCATCTAACTGGGGTAAGATTCGTGGCTTCCGCTCAAGGACTAGTCTGCTCCAAAGGTCTTATATATGACCGTTCGAAAGACATGATTTAGCCGGCCTACTGCCACTTCAGTTTGCTAACTGTACCAGTTACGTTGGGGAATACCTAACTATATCTAAAACCTTTGACCTATTTTCATTAAGGAGGTATCTATCTAGCTAGGTACTTGAATAGGTAAAGTAATTTAGCTGGTAACCATGGACACAGATGTAGGTCATTCAGTACTTATTTACAGAATTACCTACATCTGTGTCCATGGAGTTTCCTCGTTCATCTCCATAGGTACATATACTTCGCTTTGGGATGGGCAACTAGCTTCATCTTTCTGACTTATCTAGCTACTTGAATAGGTGAAGTAATTTAGAGGTAATTTAGCTGGTAACCATGGACACAGATGTAGGTCATTCTACTCATTCTTTACTTATTTACAGAATGACCTACACCTGTGTCCATGGAGTTTCCTCGTTCTTCTCCATAGGTACATATACTACGCTTTTGGATGGGCAACTAGCTTCATCTTTCTGACTTATCTAGCTACTTGAATAGGTGAAGTAATTTAGCTGGTAACCATGGACACAGATGTAGGTCATTCTACTCATTCTTTACTTATTTACAGAATGACCTACACCTGTGTCCATGGAGTTTCCTCGTTCTTCTCCATAGGTACATATACTACGCTTTGGGATGGGCAACTAGCTTCATCTTTCTGACTTATTTAGCTACTTGAATAAAATAAAATAAAATAAAATAAATAAATATTTTTTTTTATTTTAGAAAAAACACATGTACGGTGCAATAAGAAATAAGTGTATCGTGTGTGTGTGTGTGTGTGTACATATACTACGCTTTGGAATGGGCAACTAGCTTCATCTTTCTGACTGACCGACCCCTTGACAAATCAAAAGTGGCTGTAGTTGGTTTATTTGAAATAAATGGTTTGAGTTTTGTAAATTACCGTAATTCTAATACAAACATTCATCAGTTTCTCTGTAATTATACTACAAAGCATTCATCCTCTTAGGGCAAGATTCACAAATCGCATTTTAACATATTAATTTAATTTATTTTATGGTCCCGTTCGTAGCAATGAAGCTGTTACAAAGCAAACTGAAGTCAAAGTGCGGTCTGTGAATCGTGCCCTCCAGACTCAAATTTGACTTTTTTTGCCCAATAAAGTAAGCGTTTCATACGAATACGAACATTCATAAATACTTACGAATAAAGTGCACATTCGTATGTACCTAACGCTTACTTTACTTGAGTAAAGTTATAAGTGCGGTCTGTGAATCTGTCTCTTAGTATCTGTACCATTGGACGTAACTGTTATTACTTATTTGTAATTCTCTATAAATAATTAGAAGCTCAGATAAGTTTCAGGGAAAACAACTAGACCATGGACATTGAACAATGTAATGACGTTAATACAATTACGCATTATTTACTATAAGTACCTAGGTATGGTAGTTATACGTAACTTAGGTATTTGAATCTACCTACAGTTTCAGGAACTTCAATTAAATCATCATTTTTCCCCCTCAAGACCAAATTACTTTGGCTGGTCCTACATTGGGAAAAACCAGGTAGGACCAGCCAAAGTAATTGCTGGTAACAATTGCACCCACAATCGTATATCAGACTAGCTGCGCCCCTCGTAGACCGGGATAAAAAGTAGCCTAATTCCAGGGTACCTTTATGCTATCTACATATCAAATTTCATTCAAATCGGTCCAGCCGTTTGAAGTAACAAACATACACACACTCACAAACTTTCGCCTTTATAATATTAGTGTGATTGTTTAGGACTTTCAGCTGCCTATAGACGTCAATATCTTTCGAAGCGATCAACAGTTTTCTAGTAATTCATTCAATGCCTAAGTTTCTTAGCACTTAATGCACCTATGCATTATCAACTCCTTCACCGTAGGCACCTACGGTAAAGGAGTTGATAATGACGTAGTCGGAAAATTTTTAAGGTGGTCGTAAAAACAATATTTTATTTCTTGGCTGTAGGTCGTACTAGCCTAATATTTAATTATACGGACCCACATCAAATTAGACTGCCTCGTTGGTCTAGTGCTCGCAAGCGCTCTGCTGAGCATGAGGTCCTGGGTTCGATTCCCAGGTGGGGCAGTGTTATTGGGTTTTTCCATCTGGAATTACTCAGTAGCAGCCCGGAGTCTGGATTTGCGCCCGGTTGATGGCAATAGGCTTAATTGCCCCCTATGGCGAAATGTGGATGTACTATAGATATGGTCAGCAACAGAAGTCGGTTAACACTGCTACTTTTTGACATCATCTAAACTAACACAACCTGCTTTTTAGCATTTCAAGAGTTAATTTTCTTTAAAATGCATCTGTTCCAATTTTAATGAAGTAATTAATTAAGATTTAGAAAACTCAAGTGTTAATTGACTTTTGTTGCTGACTGTACCTACACCTCTGCCTAACCCTTCGGAGATTACAGGCGTGATGTTATGTACTTATCAAATTAGATGAAACTGCATAGCAAAGAAGTAGCCTCCAGAACACGATGTCTAGCAATGTCGTTGGCTATGGTAATCAATGCAATGCATTATGTATTCGGGTTCCAGTTTCCTGTTCTCCAGGTTGCATTTAATGTACATCATAGTATTTTAATTAGCTGCAATTTAGCGTTATTTAGTCACGTGCAAACCGTCCTTTAGCAGAATTTTGCATAGATTTACATCAGGCTTGCTATGTCGCACATTTTGTCTTTTAAAGTTGAGACTTCAAACAGGGTGGTAGCAATGAATCCACCTAATAAAATTACCGCTACTTGATTCATCAGTTGAATAAAAGGAATTAATTGCTTTAATTCTCGAGATTATGATGATGTCTCATACCTATGTATGACGCGGATTATGCAGACATTTTTGCTCCATTACGCGCGAGGAAAATGGCGAATGAGCGAATAGTTGTTGAAGTATGTAATTAGAAATAAGTGCTTATAACGAGTAGGAGATACGTAGGTAATACAAACAGTAATTAGCGGAATGGTTGATGGAGCCTAACCCTTTGTTGCTAAAGGATCGGTTTACCGTTTACACACGCCATACGGATACCTCCTGTAGCCTACCTGGCCCAGAGCAAGAAGATTGTTTTTTTTTTTGGATAACAGCGTTCACACAGCATGGGTGGGTAGCTACAGACAAATATATAAGGTCCCATTAAAATAGATGGGACAAATTTTCACAGGGTGTTCTGCCCATGAATATGAACAACTTTTACTATGGGACCAAACCTGAAATCGCGTAAACTAAATCAGCTGCTGCATTTTGACGAGTTTGGTGTAGATAAATAGATGTAAGTACTGAACAGATGTTTTTTTTTCGCGGTTTTAAAGTTAGTCCCATAGTGAATGTTGTTCATATTCATGGGTACAGCACCCTGTGAAAATTTGTCCATTTATTTTAATGGGACCTTGTATATTTGTCTGTAGCTACCCACCCATGCTGTGTGAACGCTGTTATCCAAAAAAAAAAACAATCTTCTTGCTCTGGGCCAGGTAGGCTACAGGATAAGTACCTACCCAAGTTTCATACACTATGCAGATATTATATTGTACTTAACAAATTTTTTTTGTTCCCAGGACCCAGCACTGGACTCGTACACCTTGGAACACGAAGCAAGAAAGTTGGACAGCACGCTCACCCACAGCCTGCCCCCGCTCAATGACAGCTACGACTCGTCCAAATAAACAACGGCGCACAGTGGATCGTCCCCATACAAGAGGTCGGACATAGAATTAAAAATTGAAAAAGTATTTAATTGAAAAAAATGAAATATGCAGTTGCATTACTCTATTAAGGAACTACAAAAAATGTTACTACAATTTTTTTATTTGACCAGTACTTTATGAGCAATTCGATGAAAAGTGTTATTTTTCTATGGAAATGGTCACAAAAATGTCTGTATCTCATGATTCCCTCCTTGTTTCGATTTGCGGTTTTCACTACTGTTATCTACCCATTTTATGCCACATTTTCTTCAAGGACACATGGTGCCCCCAGCGACCCCCTTCCGAGATATTTTGCTTTTAGTAACTTTACTTTTTATTGTATAACTGATGATATGGAGGTACATTAAGTATATTCATTACTGAGAATAAGTCATCCCTAAGTAGTTCCTTAAATAACAGGTGCATTTACGATTACTTTAATGACTTATGAACGCTTCTGTTGCCATACAACAAACGCGTTAATGAGTCCTTAAGTGAAGATTCCCAGTACTTGCTTAATCTAATTAGTTATTGTAATTACTATGTTAACAGCCCTTAATCTCTGCATTGTGATTGTCTAATGTCATCATTAGCTTAGTAATGACTGAGTCGCATTTACAATAACACATCGAAAAGAAATAGAGTTTTATGATCAATAAGAAAATATGTAGGTATAAATATATTTTTTATTTATATAATATAACACTGTAAAAATAATTTAAAAATAAAATAACTATGTACCCTAAAACAAACTAAAAAAATAAACAACTACTAAAAACTAAATTATAATAGGAAATTAATTAATTAACACGACCATGTAGTTACTAACAACAATAGAAAAGAAAGAAAAAAACCATTTATTGGCTGATGGGTGGCATAACACAAAACAAAAAAAGAATAAAATTAAAAAAAAATCACAAAAACTAGAATAGAAAAAAAGAATAGAATAAAAAAAATACACAAAAACTAGAAATTAACAAAGAAACTGCTTGTAAAATAATAATATTAGGTACTATAAGACTTAAACTATATTTTCTTCATCTTCATCAATAACGACATCATGATCATTATCATCGTCATCATCTTCTTCAACGTCACTACATGCAGCAAGTGTATCAGTTGAAACGTCAATGAACTCCAATTCACTCTGATCACGTATGAGTAAATCGTCTAGTTCTCTAAATGAAGACTTTTTGGCTTTATTTGTCATCTTCGGTCGTAAGCTGGCGAGAAGAGGATCGGAAGATAATAGCAGATTATGAAGAATGTCTTCATTAGTGGCGATGCTACTATGCTTTCGTGTATGACATTCTCTAAATTTGCGAAAGTCCTTGTTTCTTGCTTCAGATGCTTCTTCAGACAAAAAACCTATAGGCACTACTGATAAGTGGTCCACTATCTGTGATCCATGAATCAGCAATTTGTGTAAACTTGCTGGCATGTTATACCATGGATATAATTCCACGAATAAATTTGCTGTTTCATCACAATATGATTTGAATTTTTGGACTTGAATTTTTTCGCCTGAGGAAATGCATTGCAAAATAACGGCGAGTCTTCTAATTAAATTAACATCTAATTTAGTAATTTCGGCAGTCGTTTCAGGGTTTGCAAAAAATCTTCTTGCAGCATTTCCAGTGTTTGTGTTGCCACTACCCTGCTTAACAACGTCTAGAAGTAAGCCTGTTCTTCTTCGGAAAGCTTCTTGAATGGCTTCTTTCTTATCTTTAACTTTTTTTTTATTTTCGTCACCTTTTGCTTGCCATGATTTTATGTCCATTCTGTAAGAAATGTGTAATAAACATTCCATGAACCGAATCCAAGCATGCAATGAACTAAATCCATGCTTGTATAAATCTGTATTCACGGGTTTAGCTCTCACTTCTTCCAAGTTATTCATTTCGCTTGGGCGAGCTTTGCACAAATCACACACTGCTGCCGATGTACCAGATATGATTGAATGTACCTTACCATCAATCATGGTTAGCCATAGATTGTGAGTAACAGTAGCATTGCCGCAATCAGTCGGGTTCCGTTCACGAATCTCGGTCTCAAATATTTCCATTTCAGCCTTAACATTCGCTTCCGTTTCTTTCATAAATGTAAATGAAATCGGGCGACAATATGTGGTTGACGATGGCCGATCATTCTGCCACACTATACTTCCACTAGAAGTCACTAACTTAAGTGGTACAAGACTTGCCATAAATACACTGGATAAGTCTTGTTCACTTGTTGTTGTCGTTTGATGGTAAATGCTTTGACTTGAAGCTCCATCAAAACCCCATTTACTGTGAAGCACAAGTTGTTCACCAGCATCAAAATTTGATTCAAGTGAATCGATCAGCCTCCTAACGGTGAGATCAAGGAGGGCTTGGATACGTATCTTTGCGGAAGTTTCAGTCACAGTTATGTCTTCTTTTGCCGGGTAGCATTTAAGCTTTTCTTTAACTAACAAGTAGTAGCTTGGGTATTTCGCATGACCTTCTTTTAAACTAAAGTCCCGAAGTGTGATGTAACGCCACTTGGATAACTGCAAGTAAACGTAAAGAGCAAGTGCTTTGTGAGTAGGAACTTCACGAAGCGGAGGATTCTGCTTAGTTTCCAGGACATTTATAACTGTTGAGACGTGTTCAGGATTTTCCAGCAAATTTTTCATTATTCTGGCTATATCATTTTTTCCGGCAGACTTAAGTATACTTTCAACAGTATGCAAAAGCTCATCCGGACGACTGCAACTAGTAACATTTTCATTAACACGTCTTCTTTTGTGTCTAGTTGATAAATCTTCAAAGCGTTTGCGAGGAGATGTATATGTTGAAGTAGATGCATCTGATTTTGATGGACAGACTACCTCTTCTGCCTCATTTTCATTTGCTTCTTCAGTGTCAACAACATTTTCTTTAAAGCAATCTGGCCAAACGATATCGGAATTTAACCACTCTTCGTTCTTGTTAATGAACCTGTCAACTGTCCTTCTTGATTGCACCCATTTGGTGTAAACCCTATAGCAAAATCGTCGACACCAGTTCTTGAGATCCGTCAAATCACTTACACTTAACTGGACGTTAGTATTCGACTTCAATGTGTTAAATAAATGGTCATAGTCACGAAGATCTTTATGATTACGAAGAGCAACGTAAAGATCTAGGTAAGTAGAAAACCCACGGAAAGCCATAATGACAACACTTGGTAGAAGTTATAATTACAACTGAATTACATTTGCTAAACACACTCAAATATATAGGGCAGCAAGTAGGCAACTAGCAATGAATTTGATAAGCTAATGATGACATTAGACAATAACAATGCAGAGATTAAGGGCTGTTAACATAGTAATTACAATAACTAATTAGATTAAGCAAGTACTGGGAATCTTCACTTAAGGACTCATTAACGCGTTTGTTGTATGGCAACAGAAGCGTTCATAAGTCATTAAAGTAATCGTAAATGCACCTGTTATTTAAGGAACTACTTAGGGATGACTTATTCTCAGTAATGAATATACTTAATGTACCTCCATATCATCAGTTATACAATAAAAAGTAAAGTTACTAAAAGCAAAATATCTCGGAAGGGGGTCGCTGGGGGCACCATGTGTCCTTGAAGAAAATGTGGCATAAAATGGGTAGATAACAGTAGTGAAAACCGCAAATCGAAACAAGGAGGGAATCATGAGATACAGACATTTTTGTGACCATTTCCATAGAAAAATAACACTTTTCATCGAATTGCTCATAAAGTACTGGTCAAATAAAAAAATTGTAGTAACATTTTTTGTAGTTCCTTAATAGAGTAATGCAACTGCATATTTCATTTTTTTCAATTAAATACTTTTTCAATTTTTAATTCTATGTCCGACCTCTTGTATGGGGACGATCCACTGTGCGGCGCGGCAACAAGCGATAGTTACCAATAACGAGCTGCCGGCGCTCGAGCATTGTGGAAAAAACACAATAGGAATACAGATGGTGTAATTTATAACTAGCCGTGTAGTTTCAAGTTTCTATTATAGGGATACTACGGCTACGGTATTATATGTTAAATTAGCAGATGTATCGACACAATAGGTGACGGCAAAGTTATTCCTGTCCTTCAAACTGATAGTCATCAGTTTTTCAAGTCAGGTGACTATTTTTAGTCTTGTTCGAAAATTCCCGAATGTAAATTGGACAACAACGACAGTACAAATATGGTACGGACTCGCGAGGGCGGATATTTATGACAAATACATTCTGTAGCCTTCGCATCAAAAATAGGCCTCATTCATGATGGACCAAAATGTTGAAAGTTGTTACAAAATCGTTAATCAGTAAAAGTATTGCTGAATACCATTGTATTTATCGGTAGACTTGTGACGTCATCACTGCCTGTGTCATATCGGACGCATGTTTACTAATCTCATTTAATTTTGTTCGACATGCGAGTTATATTCGAGTTAATTACACCACATGTCAGTAGTGTGAGATGAATCTATTTGGAATGTTGGATGTTTAGATAGTTCGAACGACCGAATTTTAAAGATTCTTCTGGGTAGTAGGGGTAATGCACGAATTCACGAATAATTTTAGAGAAGTGTATTTGTCATTTAGCAATGATTTGTTTGATAACACGCGTGAGTCAGCGCGTCTTGAACGATGATTCACACCGAGGTCAGTTCAAAGACCGGAAATATGGGGGAAGCGATTTTTTTAAAACGCCAATGACTCAGTAAAATCTAGTCTGATTCTGATAGTGGGAATATGTGTAAATTGTGTGGACAGTATTATTTTTCTAGTCAATTTGAATTTTGTGATGATTTTATTTGTTAAGAAAAAATAATTACATTTATATAATAGGTACAAGCATATTTTCTCAAAAGGTCGTGATTCTAAAGTCAATGTATTACATATTTATTTATTTTAATTAAAAGGTAAAGCCATGATCTAATTAATGTTTACCAATACAAAAAACAAGGAAACTATGCCAAGGAGATTGGCTTCAACCGAATTTTTACATGAACTGTCTTACTGTGAAGAATGAGGCATCACATCGCCTATAGGTAAAACCACTATCGGGCCTCAATGTAAATTGCTGAAGCATTGTTTCACTGTTACCTTGTCTAGTCATTTGTATTTCACGACCTAGTCTAAATATAAATACTACTAAGTATTTAATTATTGTCATTTAATGTTCCTCATGTATCCAGATTAAATATTAAAACGTAGTTATTTACAACTTTGTCTCCATTACATGATTGTTTTTTTTAGAATAGGTACGTCATTCGTATCAATTAACACAAGTGTTCATAAAAACATAATAATTATTATAATGTGAAGATTTCTTAGTTTGATAAAATATATAGGTATCTATTGTGTGATTTTTATATTAAATATAAGTAACAACCACTGTACTAGTCATGATAGTATTAATTTAAGACTAACGCAAATGATTCCGTCCGGGACTGTGTTCTATTTACAATAGATGTGTAATAAGGTACTTAATAACAAAATGTATCGACACCTAAGTACTTATCACGTTTTCCGCCTCAACAACTTATGAATATTGTTTAAAATAGTCTCGTAATAACTACTTATTTATTATTTCAATATACACGTTATATTATTATCACAACGAAAAATAAAGCGGATTTCCCGAAAATCCCGCAAACATTTCAATTCAAACCGTACTGAACAATCCATTGTATTATAACATGTTTTGTATTAAACACACAAGTTTATAAAATACGTGTACCTAAGTGTAAGTTTCAGTTCACGCTTTATCGCAAAGGGGGCGAGGCAGTTTACCTATCACTATTTTTACTAAGCATGAATAAATGACACGGATAGAGCGTTATCAAAGTAATTTTACGAGTATTTATCAAAAAGCAAATTGTCCTGATAAGTGTATGTGCACTTAATATTGGTTATTATTACAAGTTAGTAAAAAGGGCAGTAACAATGCTCCTCGCTAACATTTGACCCTGCTGCAACTCGCTAGATAAGCGCCGCAGACGTGCTCGGGCGCCTTGATAGTAAAAATGGTTCAACACCATTTCATTACACTATCTATTTCGCTGGCTATCGGCGCGACACTGTAGACAACCCTATTGTATGTAGATTCACATTCCCACACGCTTAATATTTCCAATTAACGACTTTACAGTATTTACTATTAAGATATTATTTCGTACGTCGCACGCGCCCCATAGTGGGCTCGATCTATGTATGAGACCTTGTTACACACCATGGGGTGTGTCAATAGAAAACTAAGGCAACTGTAATCCAACACTTGTTTTGCATCATAGATTAGATTGCTTAGTTATCGAGTTCTTATGTAGATATTAAGTTAGGCGTATTGAGTTCCTTTCCACTGGACTGTGTCAATTCTTATGTTACTAGAATATCGACATACGCCCGCCACGTCACACTGCCATACAACATTTTTTAACATGATTGTACCTACTGTTTAGTTAGTTAGTCCCTTGGGCCTTTAGAATTAAGTATAGACACCTTTATGTAACTTTTTTACACTCATCAAGTCAATAAAATAGTTGTAGATGGATGGTTGTTTCAATTAATTAAATTCCATTAAAATTCCGAGCCAATTGACGTTTATTTGATAGTCGGTGGGGTACCGGCGGCTTGCGGAGCGGTCGCGGGCCTGGGATGTGACTCATCACGCCACGACCTCGATTGACATCACGGGAGCGCCGGCCGCGGGGGGGACAAAACATACCCCAAAACGATAATATTTAAAATTGGTTTTATTGATGCAAAAAAAAAGAAATTAATAGATTATTGTACATGTCCATTATTGAATGAAAAGATAAAATATACAAGTTCTTAATTTTCACAATATATATAAAAATATAATTCAACTCAGATCAAAGTCATATCCAATATCCTTGTGCAGTAAATCTTACATGTTAACAGAAAAGAGAATGGAGGAAACATCTAATTCCGTAACAATATTTGAACACCTATATAATATTATTACGTTTAACAAAGTTCTAGCAGCAAAACATAGGTTGATAATTTTTATTTAATGAGCCAGTAATCATAAAACTTTAATTCATTTACAATAACGATAAATTTCTTATTTCTCAATTTCGTAGGTTAGGGGTTATAGTATGGTGGCCTGTCGTGTACATTAATAACACAAGGCATAGGGCACCACCATTATTACACTGGAGACTAAGGTCGCAGGGTGCAATCACCTAAGGCTCTCTAATATTTGTTCAAAAGTTACCGAGTCCTAAACGGCTTCACATTATCAACTTTTCACTTGATACATTTGAATTATATAACAAGACAATAATATATTCTGAAAAAATTTAATGTATCCTTAATTCACATATTTAAACATTACATACTGGGTCAGGCCTTCAGGGCACATCACCCACGTCTTTTCGGAGCCTGCTTCAACTTTCACACAGCTGTTCAGAAGTTTCAGGCCCTCCCTTTATCAGTATGATTAGATAATAACTACTAAATGGTTAAACTATATCTATATTAGGTCCAGACAGATAAATATATATTTATTTATATATAACTATAAATGCAGTCACGTTAACATGTTAACCATTTGATGACCAGTAGTACTATTCATAATGGTGACACAACGGGACCTTGAAAGATAATTTCATGGCAAATAAGTAGATGCACTCATTTTCCTGTTCAATTAAATTTCAGAGGACTGTCTGTACCTAATATTGTTAATATTATTATTAAAACAAAAATATTTTTAGTTGCTTTTCATATATTTGAAAATCATAATTGAGAAACAATGAGAAGTACATATGTAGAAGAGCGTTTTGAGTGAAGTAGTGCCATGTTTTAGATTATATCTGGAATGAACATTAATGAAGTCAGTATTGTCACAGGGTGTTCTAGAACATACTCCTCATAGCCTCTAAATAAATGAATGTTTATACTTACATCAAGTAGTTTTTAAATTTATAACCATTTACAACTTCTGAACCTAACAGCATCCACACCTTACAATTGGAATTTCTAGAGTGAAACACACAGAATCGTTGAATCTATCCTTGAATATTATAACTATCAAAATATAGATCAGAAGGTTTGAGAGACACATTGTATGGACAGGTATATGGATACAATCCAAAACGCTCTGTGGATTTTCCACCAGTGCTGCAGCACACCATCACATAACTCAACATTCAAATGCACATTCTTGAAATGCTACAGGTATATTACCAAGCAATGGTGCTCAACACCCGACCTAGATAACTTTGGGAACAGTCGAGAGCCAAATCCGGGTACCAGAAGTCTTTCAAATTATTAAATATTTTATACCTAGACGCTTCGGAGGCTCCTGCAACATTCTTACAGAATGTGACATCTTGGTTTTTTTACTTTCTCACTGTTGATAGGTGTTCTCCTGTTGATTTGACGTACTAGATCGAAGAACACATCGTTCACGTGTATTTTGGCTTTTGCCGAAGTTTCCATGAAGGAACAGTTGAAGTGGCGTGCGAGATTGCTTCCCTGTTCCTTGCCCACCACGCGTTCCGCTTCCAGGTCAGTCTTGTTGCCGACCAATACCATGGGCACGTCGTCTTTGTCCTTCACCCGCAGGATTTGCTCCCGCAGGTCTTGCAAGTCGTTGAACGTTGATTGTGCGGTGATAGAGTACACTAAGACGAATCCTTGTCCGTTCTTCATGTATAAGTCTCTCATCGCTGTAAATTGCTCCGTACCAGCAGTGTCTAGTATTTCTAGCATGCATTGTTGACCGTCAACTTCCACCTGTTTCCGATAACTGTCCTCGATGGTGGGGTCGTATTTCTCGACAAAGATGCCTTGTACGAACTGTACTGTCAGGGCGGACTTTCCCACGCCTCCGCTGCCTAACACGACTATTTTGTATTCGCGCATTATTAACTATTTTTTATCACGTGATATTATCAACTTAAATCAAAGATCAAATTGCTAAAAAGCACATTAACTAGTAAGTTATTGCAAAAAAAACCTTTAACAAGTCAAACCGCCATGACACCGTTAGCAGGGCGATGGCTCACTGTGTCGGTATTGCCATAAATAAATTTAAATTATTTATCACGTAGATACTACACAACTCTATGAACAAAGTTCAGTTTTTTCCATTCCATTGTACGTTAGGAATGTTGCATTGTTACTAGAATATTTTATTTTCCGTTAGTATTTATAGTTTTTATAGCAAATCCTATCTGTATTTGCGTGAATCAACTGAGTGACTGACAAGAAAATACGGACGCATGCAACATGCACGTAATAGTCCAATGAAAATTAATTGAAAGGATGCATCAAATTATTTCATTATTTCAGGTTAAATCTTTCAACAACTGCAGGCCATTATAATTATACAGACTATATCGTCTCTATTATGTAGGTACCTACATTCAAATTTTATGGATTACGAAATAAATAAGTGATCGTTGTAAAAATCTGCAAAAACGAAAAATATCCAACATTTTCTTTTGTGTTTTATTGTATTTGCCTGTTCTGTTTGTATCTGTAATTCTGTACATGTACAGACCTACAACTGAACAAATAAATATTTTAACAATCCTCAGAACCAATCCAAAATAAATCAACACTAGAAAAAAATAATTGTGTTTTCAATGACAACAAAACGTTTTGTTTAAAGTTTAGGTAGTTCTAAATTGTACCGAAAGGTGGCTTAAAACCGAAGAACGTCGCATCGCTAACCAACGTTGTAGGTAACAAGGAATAATTTACTTTAGTGTAAACCTCAATCTAATAGATGGCGCTGTTTGAGTACTATGTAATTTTTCTCTTTCCCGTAACTTGGATAAGCAGACAGGAGATAGGGCAGTCAGACTCTTACTGGTCTGGGAAAGAATGATTACCTCATATTGTATTTCTGGTTTCTTTTACTATTCATTTAATTCTAATAATCTACTTATACGTTTATTATCAATCGTAGCGGAGTTAAAACTTAGCTATTTGCTTTGGGGGATGAGCAATATTACCAAGGTAAAAGTTAGACAGATTTAACCTCTATCACGCTACCTATACCTTTATCAACGAATTAGTTGACCTTTATGGAGATAACTAAGCAGTCAATCATGACAAAAATAAGAACGCCTAATTTAGTCAACTTTCAACAAAGCAAAGTCAAAGTCAAATCATTTATTTCAAACAGGCACTTTATATGGCACTTGTGCCGTGAAATTTTGCAAAAAAAAAAAAAAAAATAGAATTGAGTTTGGAATGAAGGGGCCTTCATTCCAAAAGGAAGTAGGTACAGTACCCGGCGATAAATATTGCACATCGACCTTTGGAAAGAGACAATCGGCTAATTTCGGCTTCGTAGAGCGTTATCTCTGTCGCACACTACCTATGTGACGTTTTGTCAGTCGTTGCTCAAGTGCGATAGAGTGTTAGTTCAAAATATATATTTAGAGTTGTTAACACCCCCAAATTTAAATAATTTAAAGTTGTACATACTATGGCATTTTTAGGAAAAAGAGGGAAACCTTTACGAGGTCAGTAACCGAAGCTGACAGATTTAAAAACAGCTGTAATTTTCCAAAATAATTAAATAGGTACGTAAACATAATGTGAACATGTTTTTTTTTATTTTATTTTACCCCAACTTTAAGTCATCACTTATAGAAAATTGGTGTATTTAATACAAAGAATAAAAAGAATTATCAAAAGAAGCAAATCATAATTGTTTTAACAGCTCCTGATACCGGACTGTTTGTATTTCGTGCGACAGAGATAACGCTCTACGAAGCCGAAATTAGCCGATTGTCTCTATCCAAAGGTCGATGTGCAATATTTATCGCCGGGGACTGTACTTACTCTAGATCCTTCCTGCACCAACCGGGGGTTGTCCTTATCTGCACTTGCATAGTGCATACAGGGATAATTGTCGGCTAGTGCCTCCTCATTATTTAAAATTGTCTAAGGGGCTTCTGCAAGTTGGCTTCAGCCCCTCGTACGCTTTCCAAAGGTCTTGGACCCCAGGGTCCCGAGATAAATGTCATAGACTATTGAAATAATAGTAATAAAACTATATTATCAGACACCAAAGAGATTTAAGAAATATTTAATGTCTTTCTCAGACACCAATAGATAGTCCTTAGGTATGTGTTACAAAAATTAAAATAAAAAACACAAAAAAAAAACACAAAAACATCAAAATAAAATAAACTCCTTTGAAAAAAAAACGGACACCTTACAGTCATTGGCTTTTCTATGAATTATATTAATATTTTTAGTATGTCATTAGCATAATATAGTTTTTAACCCATAAATCCTGGAATCGGTGCTTTAGTCAATGTAAACAGAGAGTCGTGTTCAAATGGAATTTTTTAGGGTATAATTAAATTAAGACTACGAGTATTTTTATGGTATTTTAATACAAAAAAGACATTGAAAAATAAAAATTAATAACGAGTATGATCTCCCCTTGCAGCGATTACGGCATGTAATAGTCTTGGCATGCTTTCCACCAGGCTTTTGATGGTGTCCTGTGGAACGTGTTCCCACTCAGCCGAAATCACACGTTTAAGCTCCCTGATGTTTTGTGGAAGGGGTTAGACAGATCTTACTCGCCTTTTTAGGAGGTCCCAGACGTGCTCAATGGGGTTAAGGTCGGGGCTCCACGCTAGCCAATCCAAACGACGAATACCGACCTCTTGCATATAAGCATCTACGTCGCCAGAACGGTGGTCCCGAGCATTATCGTCCATGTAAATGGCATCTTCACTAATTACAGTCAGTGCGGGCTGTGCATGTTGACAAATTGTTCCTGTTATGTGTCCTTTGCGCATTTAGTGAGCCATTTTCAATGAACACTATCTCGGTACGATAGCTAGAAGTTACGCCCGCCGGACCTTCCACCATAAGGGGTGATTTCTTCAAAACACACGTCGGCATAGCGTTCCCCTGGTCTTCGTAATACTCGCTAACGTCAGTCCTCACCATTCAGACAAATTCGACCCTCATCGGAGAAGAGTAAGCTACTCCAATTACCTAGTGTCCAAGATAGACAATTTCTAGTGAACCTCAGTCGAGCAATCCGGTGCTCACGGAGTAACTTGGGGGCCCGCGCTGGTCGTCGACTGCGTATATCAACCGCTAAAAGCCTCCTCCTCACTGTCCATAGGCTAACTTGTGCTCTCGTACCTCTTTAAGGTTTCTTTTGAGGTCTATGTAACTGCATTTGCGGTTCCTCAGCGCCTGAGTCACTAAAAAGCGGTCGTCTCGTGGTTGTGTGCAACGTTTTCTCCCAGAACCTTGCCTTCTTTGAACGGAACCTGTCCCTTAGTATCGAGTCCGGGTTCTATGGAGGGTTGAACGGCTCACGTTTAACCGCTGTGAGCCGTAACATTGGCTACACCCCACTTCCAACAGCGCTATAATTTTACTAGCTCTTATTGCTTTTTCTGCCATTAAAATCGACACAAAGATATTTGTTTTAAGTCACAACAAGGCAGGATTATGCGACAAACATAAATTATTCTAATAAAAATAACGAAAGTTAGTTTTAGTTGCCTGATAACATTTTAACCGCAAACCCGCGAATAGTAAGTAAAAAGTCATAAACTGAAAAAGGTATTATTATTTTTAAAAACAACGGTTTCGAATTTGAAATTAACTTTTTTTTCATACCCAGACTCTTTATTAAGTGCCTGTAACATAGTTTGACTATTAAAACCTCTTTAGAACTAAATGATTACCAATAATGTAGAAAAATCCAAACCGCCCGTTTTTTTTGCAAAGGAGTGTATTTATGTATAAAATTATTTAAGGCATTGGAATGACGCTGACACTGTGAGTCGTCATCCAATGACACATTAGCCAAAAGACTGTTGGGACTATCGTGCATTCGCCGCATCAGGGATGCTGTACCTACGCAATCAGGCACACCTGTTTCCGCGAACATCCTCGACGCACTGCAAAAGCGCGGTAGTCCCAACATCACCCTGAAGGCATTGTTATATTGGACTCGCAGAGCACTGTACGAGTTTTTTGTATAACTGATCCATAGGGCGCACCGTGTTCAGAGACTGACAATACGTAAAAAAAACCGGCCAAGTGCGAGACGGACTCGCACACAAAGGGTTCCGTACCATATTATAATGTTTAACAATCGCAAAGATAACTTTGTATTTCATAATGATACTGTGAATTACAAGGTTATTTTTTGCAGTTGCAGAAAATCGACCATATTTAAAAAAAATACCTTATGAATCGCCGTTTTTAGTATTTGTTGATTAAATACAGTATAAGGTACATTATAAATTTATAATAGAGCTCGTACAAAAATGGTATAAAATTGACAACTTTTACGGCCCCCTATTTCTTCATTTTTAACCGACTTCCAAAAGGAGGAGGTTCTCAATTCGTCGGAACTTTTTTTTTTTTTTTTTTTTTTTTTATGTATGTTCCCCGATTACTCGAAAATGGCTAAACCGATTTGGAATTTTCTTTTTTTGTTCGAAAGGGTATACGTCCCAAGTGGTCCCATGATCATCAAGTCAGGATCTGACGATGGGATCTCATGGAAATCGAGGGAAACCCTCAAATTTTATGGGCACACCTATATCGATTTCGGTATTTTTTATAGTAACTCGTGCATTTGCTCTCGAAAAGTACCATTCGGTGAACTGGAACTGATGATGAAGACCACAGAGGGCCATCGGAAATACTCAATTATATCTAAGTATATAACAGGTTAGGTTGCGATTCGACTACTTTAATATGGTTTATGCTCGTCAAAATAATGGTAATGGTGACTTCACCATGAGCTCCATTTCTCCTGGTTCTTACTAGGAGAACTCCTCAACAATTAACGTCCCTGCATCGGGAAAAGCAACATTTTGTAAAACGTGATGAGCAGTTGACATTGGGTTATTGTAACTTAGACAAATTACAAACTGAACCACTAAAAAACTTTTTTACAAAAAAAAAACCGACTTCCAAAAAAAAACACTACAAACTGAAAAATAACTTTAATTTCGGAAGTCGGTGTCTTTGGATCTGTATTTTAGTTTTTTGCCACCGACTTCCGAAATTAAAGTTATTTTTCAGTTTGTAGTGTTTTTTTTTGGAAGTCGGTTTTTTTTTTGTAAAAAAGTTTTTTTTTCACTTTTTAGTGGTTCAGTTTGTAATTTATCTAAGTTACAATAACCCAATGTCAACTGCTCATCACGTTTTACAAAATATTGCTTTTCCCGATGCAGGGACGTTAATTGTTGAGGAGTTCTCCTAGTAAGAACCAGGAGAACTGGAGCTCATGGTGAAGTCACCATTACCATTATGCATTTTGACGAGCATAAACCATATTAAAGTAATCGAATCGCAACCTGTGATATACTTAGATATAATTGAGTATTTCCGATGGCCCTCTGTGGTCTTCATCATCAGTTCCAGTTCACCGAATGGTATTTTCCGAGAGCAAATGCACGAGTTACTATAAAAAATACCGAAATCGATATAGGTGTGCCAATAAAATTTGAGGGTTTCCCTCGATTTCCATGGGATCCCATCATCAGATCCTGACTTGATGATCATGGGACCACTTGGGAAGTATACCCTTTCGAACAAAAAAAGAAAAATCCAAATCGGTCCAGCCATTTTCGAGTAATCGGGGAACATACATAAAAAAAAAAAATAAAAAAAAAAAAAAAAAAAAAAAAAAAAGGTTCCGACGAATTGAGAACCTCCTCCTTTTGGAAGTCGGTTAAAAAGTGAAAAATAAAAACTTTTTTACAAAAACAAAAACCGACTTCCAAAAAAAACACTACAAAGTGAAAAATAACTTTAATTTCGGAAGTCGGTGGCAAAAAACTAAAATACAGATCCAAAGACACCGACTTCCGAAATTAAAGTTATTTTTCACTTTGTAGTGTTTTTTTGGAAGTCGGTTTTTGTTTTTGTAAAAAAGTTTTTAGAAGATAAAAAAATAAAAGTATCTTTGTACTCTAGTCGATGGGTTCTAGACAATAAGACCCCACATACTGGTTTTTTTTTTTTTCAAAATGAAAAGTTTTGTATGGGGACCACTCCTTCAATTTTAACTTACCTACTTTATTTTTTAACCGACTTCAAAAAGGAGGAGGTTCTCAATTCGTCGGAACCTTTTTTAACCGACTTCCAAAAGGAGGAGGTTCTCAATTCGTCGGAACTTTTTTTTTTTTTTTTTTTTTTTTTTTTTTTTTTTTATGTATGTTCCCCGATTACTCGAAAATGGCTAGACCGATTTGGAATTTTCTTTTTTTGTTCGAAAGGGTATACGTCCCAAGTGGTCCCATGATCATCAAGTCAGGATCTGACGATGGGATCTCGTGGAAATCGAGGGAAACCCTCAAATTTTATGGGCACACCTATATCGATTTCGGTATTTTTTATAGTAACTCGTGCATTTGCTCTCGAAAAGTACCATTCGGTAAACTGGAACTGATGATGAAGACCACAGAGGGCCATCGGAAATACTCAATTATATCTAAGTATATAACAGGTTAGGTTGCGATTCGACTACTTTAATATGGTTTATGCTCGTCAAAATAATGGTAATGGTGACTTCACCATGAGCTCCATTTCTCCTGGTTCTTACTAGGAGAACTCCTCAACAATTAACGTCCCTGCATCGGGAAAAGCAACATTTTGTAAAACGTGATGAGCAGTTGACATTGGGTTATTGTAACTTAGATAAATTACAAAATGAACCACTAAAAAGTGAAAAATAAAAACTTTTTTACAAAAACAAAAACCGACTTCCAAAAAAAACACTACAAAGTGAAAAATAACTTTAATTTCGGAAGTCGGTGGCAAAAAACTAAAATACAGATCCAAAGACACCGACTTCCGAAATTAAAGTTATTTTTCACTTTGTAGTGTTTTTTTGGAAGTCGGTTCTTGTTTTTGTAAAAAAGTTTTTAGAAGATAAAAAAATAAAAGTATCTTTGTACTCTAGTCGATGGGTTCTAGACAATAAGACCCCACATACTGGTTTTTTTTTTTCAAAATGAAAAGTTTTGTATGGGGACCACTCCTTCAATTTTAACTTACCTACTTTATTTTTTAACCGACTTCAAAAAGGAGGAGGTTCTCAATTCGTCGGAACCTTTTTTAACCGACTTCCAAAAGGAGGAGGTTCTCAATTCGTCGGAACCTTTTTTTTTTTTTTTTTTTTTAACCGACTTCCAAAAGGAGGAGGTTCTCAATTCGTCGGAACCTTTTTTAACCGACTTCCAAAAGGAGGAGGTTCTCAATTCGTCGGAACCTTTTTTTTTTTTTTTTATTTTTTTTTATTTTTTTTTTATGTATGTTCCCCGATTACTCGAAAATGGCTAGACCGATTTGGATTTTTCTTTTTTTGTTCGAAAGGGTATACGTCCCAAGTGGTCCCATGATCATCAAGTCAGGATCTGACGATGGGATCCCATGGAAATCGAGGGAAACCCTCAAATTTTATGGGCACACCTATATCGATTTCGGTATTTTTTATAGTAACTCGTGCATTTGCTCTCGGAAAGTACCATTCGGTGAACTGGAACTGATGATGAAGACCACAGAGGGCCATCGGAAATACTCAATTATATCTAAATATATAACAGGTTAGGTTGCGATTCGACTACTTTAATATGGTTTATGCTCGTCAAAATAATGGTAATGGTGACTTCACCATGAGCTCCATTTCTCCTGGTTCTTACTAGGAGAACTCCTCAACAATTAACGTCCCTGCATCGGGAAAAGCAACATTTTGTAAAACGTGATGAGCAGTTGACATTGGGTTATTGTAACTTAGATAAATTACAAACTGAACCACTAAAAAGTGAAAAATAAAAACTTTTTTACAAAAACAAAAACCGACTTCCAAAAAAAACACTACAAAGTGAAAAATAACTTTAATTTTAGTGGAAATTCTGAAATTTTGGTATGACAATCAAGTAAATGTCGTTAAGTGGGCGGGTTGCTTGTCTGAGGAGTACAGGCTAGAGTGTGGCGTGAGGCAAGGGGGAATTTCCTCACCCACTCTTTTTAATGTGTATATGGACAGCCTGATTGGCGAGCTCAGTAGCATGCATGTAGGTTGTCATATTGATGGAGTCGCTGTCAACAATATAAGTTATGCTGACGACATGGTGCTGCTGAGCCCGTCAATTGGGGCCCTTCGTCATCTACTAAGAGTTTGTGAGCGGTATGCTGAGAGTCATGGTCTCAAGTATAATGCTGCTAAGAGCGAGTGTATGTTTTTTGGTCTTGGTGATAAAACCCCTCATGAACCTCCACCTATTTTTCTGAACGGTTCTCCTCTCACAAGAGTGAAAAAGTTTAAATATCTAGGGCACATTGTCACTGATGATCTAAGGGACAATGAGGACATTGAACGTGAACGCAGAGCGCTGGCGGTCCGGGGTAATATGTTGGCTCGCAGGTTTGCTCGTTGCTCAGCTGAAGTCAAGTTAGCGCTATTCAAAGCATACTGTCAATCTTTTTACACGAGCAGCCTGTGGGTTAATTATACTCAAAGGGCATACAGCGCTCTGCGGGTACAATACAATAACGTCTTCAGGATGTTGTTGCGGTTGCCGCGGTTCTGCAGTGCGTCCGCGATGTTTGCCGAAGCGCGTACCGATGACTTTTACGCAATAAGGCGCAAGCGCGTGTCGTCGTTGTTGGCCAGAGTACGCGGTAGCAGCAACGACATTCTGAAGATAATTGCTAGTAAATACCAGTGTCCGATACACTCGCTCTGGGTAAGTATCGTGGTTGGGACAGTTAAATGAAATGTTTTTAATTGTTGTATAATTTGATTGTATTGTGAATTCATTATCTACTAACATAGTTTATAAGTTCTTGCTGTTACTAACCATAATGATAAAATATTTTAATTGTTATTTATTTTATATTTTAACTATAAGGGGACCGGGGTATATGACGGCCCTGTTCGAGGCCTATCTGACGGACAGGGCCGTCATATACCCCGGTCACCAGGGAGAGTGGAACCGGCGAGAGATGTCGTGCGGTGTCCCGCAGGGATCGGTCCTGGGGCCGCATCTGTGGGACATCGGTTACGACTGGGTGCTGCGCGCCGACCTCCCTAGCGGCGTCAGCGTAGTATGTTACGCTGACGACACGCTGGTCCTGGCGCAGGGGAGGTCGCACCAGGAGGCGGCTGACTTAGCGACACGCGGGGTTGCGATAGTCGTGGAGAGGATCCGGCAGTTGGGACTCGAGGTGGCCCTGCACAAGTCCGAGGCCATGTGTTTTCATGGTCCTCGGAATGCGCCACCGTCGGGTTCCGATATAACGGTGGGAGGGGTTCACATCGGAGTCGGGTCGACGATGAAGTACCTGGGACTCGTCCTCGACAGCCGGTGGAACTTCGTGGAGCATTTCCGACGTTTGGCTCCCAGACTGGCACGGGCTGGGGCTGCCTTGAGGCGGCTCCTGCCCAATCTGGGGGGTCCAAACGCCTCCTGCCGGAGGCTCTACGCGGGGGTCGTGCGGTCCATGGCCCTTTACGGAGCACCGGTGTGGGCGCGTTCCCTAAGGCTGGGACCAGCCGGCAGGTTGAACGCGTCCCAGAGGGTCATGGCCATCCGGCTAGTCCGGGGATACCGCACGGTCTCCCGGGAGGCGGCGAGCCTCCTTGCCGGATTGCCGCCGTGGGATCTGGAGGCAAAGGTCCTCGCGCACGTGTGGGAGTGGCGCGAGGAGGCGAAACGCCGGGGCGTAACTCCGCTGCCGCGAGAAATCACGGTACAGCGGACAGAGCTCCGGCGGGATCTCATGGCGGCATGGAGAGCGCGACTGTCGCAACCCAGCGCTGGGCACGCCACAATAGCGGCGATAAGTCCCCTCTTTGAGGAGTGGTTAGAGAGGCGCCACGGCGTCCTCACCTTGCGCCTGACGCAGGTCCTCACCGGACACGGTTGTTTCGGGAGGTTCCTGTTTCGAATAAGGCGGGAGGAAACGCCCGGGTGTTTCCATTGTGTGGATCGCCCGGAGGACACGGTGGAGCATACAGTGGAGGTCTGCCCGGCTTGGGCAGAGCACCGCCGTGTTCTCACGGAGGCGATCGGCGGCGGCGATCTCTCGCGTCCGAGCCTGGTCCAGGCCATGGTTCGGAGCGAGAGTGCATGGGAGGCCGTCACCTCCTTCTGCGAAGCAGTGATGCTCGCGAAGGAGGAGGCGGAACGCGTGAGGGAGAGGCAGCCTCACGCCCTCAGTCGCCGCAGGAGACGCCCTGGGCGGCGGGAATCGCGGGGCGATTTCCGGCCACCGTAGGCGCGGGCCTGCGGACGGTGAGCAGCGGGTAGCTCGCCGTCCGGTAAGGACCAGGCCCGAGTCGACGGCGCGTTGTGTTCCACGCGCGCCTCAAAGAGATGTCAGCAAGTGACGGGGCCCAATAGGGCCGACGCCGCTGGGGTCGCGGGTTGTCTGAAAGGGTTACCGCGGCCCTGGCATAGGCAACTGAAGGAACACGGGTGGGTTTTAGTCAGTAAAAGTCTGACACGCCCTCCCGCTCCACCCAGAGCGGGAGAAGTTATTTGATGATTTCCCACCCTCAAAAAAAAAAAAAAAAAAAAAAAAAAAAAAAAAAAAGGGTTCCGTTTTTTCCTTTTGAGGTACAGAACCCTAAAAACCGGTCAAGTGCGTGTTGGACTACGCACAATGAAGGGTTCCGTAGTTGGGATGAAAATAATTTCATCCCAACTACGGATAACTTGGGATAACCCAAGAACAAACTTAACATTACAGTTGAAAAACAAGTTCTCCCATACATCCCAACAGTAATTATAGGTTTTACTGTAATCTACAGGTATAGAACTATTTTCTGTCTTTTTTTCAAAATTTTAGGCTTAGTAGTTTCGGAGAAAAGGGGGGGGGGGAATGGTCAATTTTCGTCTATTTTCTTAAATAACTTTAAAACTGTTTATTTTCAAATTATAAAAAATATATATTTAAGGCCCTTATAGTAAGTCCTTTCATTTGATATGTCACACGGTACAGTTTGAAAAACTTTTTTTTTTAAATTTTCTTATTTGCCCCATAAAAGTGTACCCCTATATACAAAATTCATTTATTTTCTTTAGCCTTACGTGTTTGGGTCACAGAAATCCATACCTATGTGTACCAAACAACTTAATCGGTCCATTAGATTCGGAGCAAATTGGCTGTGACAGACGGACAGACAGACAGACACACGAGTGATCCTATAAGGGTTCCGTTTTTCCTTTTGAGGTACGGAACCCTAAAAGTATTTTTTTTTCGACGTTCAAAAAGTGCTGATTCTCAGCCTAATTTGAATAAATGACTTTTGATTTTGATTTACCTCTTTTGCACAATTCGTGCAAACCTACGGGCCAGCATGTATGCATATAACTGCCAATGCTCTGCGTTCCTCTCCAAATCCACCGGACGAACTGTCATGTCGGTCCCAGTGTTCCAGGTACATTGAACCGTGTCACTTTGGTAAGCGGGACGCCCCCCAAGCTGACTGGTGGAACTGTGTCATAACATTTGTTACCCGCTTTAAAGACCATGAGCTCACTCTTGGTTGCAGTACGGTACCTGAGACAATGGGCCACCGCACCGCATAGTCCTCACAGATACGGAGAAGCCTTCTCAAGGCACTGATCGATGGGCTCAGCAACACCATATCGTCAGCGTAGCTGATCTTATTAATATTGTATCCATCGATGGAGCATCCGATATTGGTGTTGCTGAGCTCACCTAACAGTTGGTTTACATACAGGTTGAAAAGCTTGGCTGATGTAAGTACTTTAGAGTTAGGATAGGTAATCTGTTTTTTTTTTAAACAATTAACTTACTGGTCCCACAACTGCTATGCATACCTGTGGTAGTAAGTTCGATTCCCATAAATTGATTTTGGGATAAGGACAGTGGTGGTGATGAAAAAAAAACTGCTGCTCCCTACAATTATGGTTGCATAACTCGTCAAAATGTAGGGAACAGCTGTTTTTTTTTCGTGACCTCAGAGTGAAAGTTGTTCATATCATAGGTTGTTTGTTACCCTGTGAAATGGCTGGTTATTGAAAACTAAACCTGTAAGTATGTTGATGATAGCCGTACATCATAATCTGTAAGAACTCATCAGTCAGTGTATCAGAGTTGTGCCATAAGGCATAATATGCAGGAACGCTGGCGTTCAATAATTCACTAAGAACGAAAAACTCGCAAGCGCTGGGAAATTTATATTGAAAGCTGCGGGTGGCGACCTCGGGATGAGCTCTGCTTCTTACATGCATAACTGTTTGTCAGTCTATAATGTTCCCACTGCTGGGACACAGGCCTTGGATCTTCTCTTCGAGAGGGAGTGGGCTATAATCTAGCTGCGGATTGGTAGATGTCATTATGTCTACGAAACTTTGCTTCTAGGAAGTCCCTAGGCCACCGCTGTTCTCATTGGTTTTTTGTATGAATTTTTGAAATTTGGACAGGAAAACGTCTGTCGGCAGGACAGTAGGAACATAATATTTAGTTATATGTTTTTTCTGCTCTATCATAGCCCCCCAATATTTTTATTAAATCGGCTCCCCTGTGTGTTATTTGTAGCCCTCGCCCAACATTTAATGATCAGCTCCCATTTTGGGGCACAAGGTTCCGGCTTAAAAATGTATAATCACCATTGTAACTTGTAAACTTTGTAAAGTTTCCGACTCTGTTAGTGTGCAAGTTTCGGCTTGCATAAGTACGATAATTATATTAGGTATTCCCATCTGCATAGCTCGTCAATATTCTGATCTGATTACTAATCTCATCAATTATTGCGGAAGAAAACCTGGGCCAGGCACACCTGTGTTAAGGCTTTAATTACTCTGCGTGTAATAGTTTAATACAAGCCTCGCGTGATGCACGAACGCACCCGATCATCCCCAAAATGGCGGCAATGATAGGGTCGGACGGACGCGGCAATTTAATTAAAAAAGTGTACATTTTTCGCGACAGTCATGTGCCACTCCTTGTAAATAGAGTTACTGGATTGGATATTTATTCTGACGTTATTTTTGGTTTGCGATGGAGTTTTAGTGTTGTTTTACTTTTAAAGGATTAGTAATAAACGTATATTGCCATGGTTCGTAAAGTTTGGAGAGAAGAATTGTTGGGTTGAGTTGTTTCCCTGAAAAAGTTTGGTGGTTAGAAAGTGGAGCGGGAAAATGAAATGCAAATGTCAAAATTACAGTATACAGTATGTTTACAGTATTCTGGTTACTTTATGGTTGCTGCTACTGAAGAGTCTGTCAAAATCATAGTGATTTTTATTCTCGTTACGATAGGTTACTGTTGGTTTGCTGCTGTCAGAGGTAAAATAACTGTGAAAGGACCATAGAGATATAAATACATATAGGTAGAGGCGCGTATGCATCTAGTTAGTCCCTAAGTCCTACCTCCTACCGACTACAGAGGAACGCGCAGCGAAGACGCAATCTAAGTAGGGGAAGTCAGCTCAAAGCGGCCATAGAAGGCAAAGCGGCCACGCTTCATTTTTCGGTTATTTGAAATGATAGCGCGGCGTGGCCGTTCTGTTCGCATAACCAATCTCCCGCCCGCGCCGTGCAATCATTCAGTAGCAGTGGGACCGAGCGCGTGGTTGCAGTGACGAAACATATTTATTTGCGTGTTTTGTTAAAAAAATGCAAGGAAAGTTCAATCTGCTTTGGTCAAACCTCTTTGTATTTCAATGCTTTTATTGAACGTGTATTGTTACTTATCTATTTGGTTTTGTTTGTGTTCTATTCTCTCTGAAATATTATAAATAATGTGAGAGCAGTTCATTATTAAAACAAAATGGGCGAAAAAGGCAAAGCGGCTCGGGCAAAGCGGCCAACTGACCGCTTTGCCCTTTGTAAAATTATTATGATTCGATAGATAATGCGTAAGTAATTATTGTGTTTAGATGGTTAAAAACTATAAAAGGAAGACTACCCAGGCGTCATGGAATGAAGATATGATGGCCAGGGCAATTAACGAAGAACATTAAATTTTACTTGTTTTTTTAAGAAAGTTTTTAAATTTTAGAGCATTTATTTTCACAGAAGATATACAGTATAGAAGACTGTTGAAATTATTAAGTAAGACTTACAGTTGATTAATAAAAATTTTAAATACCTATTGTCAATAACTAAACCTTGTAAAAAGTTCCTAATAGTTTAATAGAAGTTTTTAAACTAAATATAACAATATAGTTAAGTTAAATCACCCTCATAACGGATTGTAATTAAAATTAAGGTATAAAATGCTGATTATTTTATAAAAATATTAAATAAGAATAAATATAATTTTACAATATTTTTGATTTTTATTTTGTTAAAAGCACGATATTTTTCAACAAAAAACAAATATATTTCTTGTGTACTTTTGGGGTGGTCACGTTGCCCCTAACCGCATGGCCGCTTTGGGCGGTCACTCGGGCAAAGCGGTTTTTTGACATGTTTTCGTAATTTACAAATTACATAGTTATTTTTAAATTTGCGCAAAATTTAATTTGACATTATGAAAATTTTATAAATTCTCTATCTATTAGTATAAAATTCTCTTCAAAAGTCTATCGTTTAAAAGGTTTTTTTTTTAACTCAAAGTTAAGGTAGCTGCTTTGAGCTGACCTCCCCTACTCAGTTGTCTAACTGTCATGAGTGGGCTAGAAGTTACCAGCTTTTCGATAAGAACGCCAAGTTCTTGCAACTTCCAAATACAACGCAAAATCATCATCATCTGCCTAACCTTTTCGCAACTGTGTTGGGGTCGGCTTCCAGTCTAATCAGATGCAACTCATTACCAGTAGTTTACATGGAGCGACTGCCTATCTGACCTCCACAACCCAGTTAGGTACTGGATAATACGATACCCCTTGGTAAGACTGGTTGGCAGACTTTCAGGCTTCTGACGACCCGTAACGACTGTCTAAGATCCACGAATGACAGCCGGCACCACGTGCTTCCCGAGACACGGAGGGGTAGATGGGGACTCATCCGCACACCAACCGCGGCAAGCTGATCGATCGACCCGTGCGGCTTTTATTACTTAGCCACAGGCCCTTCTAAATAAAACGCAAAATGATAATGATTATTTTCTAAGTAAGTATTTACATTATGCAATAAAATCCGATTTATGATAGATGCCTATAAGATTTTATGATGCAAAGCAGTAAACAATTTTAAGTGGCCAATGAAAGTGACGAAAATAATATAATAAACATTTCATGGCAGTCGATTAATCGAGCTCAAATCGAAATGTTTCCAGTAAAAAAAATATACGTATTTAACTTTATGTTCTTGATTGTGAATTCACGATAAAAACAAATTTATTATATAACTGAAGTATCTGAATTACTTCACAGTACCTAACGTGAAATAGAATGGAAATAGGCTCGAGTTTGTATGTTCTATATAATGGGTAACTTACCCATTCTAGAAGGAAAAGTCGATAGCAATAGGAAGAATAGGATCTATAATTTGACGCTCATTTAGTACCTATACTGTAATTCTTAATCTCTAACGCGAACGGCCGAACCTAATAACCTACTGTCAGTAAAAGACAGATCGCTACTGACGATAGATAATATAATTCTATCTGTCCTTGCGTTCGTTGTTGTTCTTTTGTTTTATGTATCTTTGATTATTGGTACGTTAAAACCATAGACAGATAGATTTTTCTATCTCCAGTATGCCAAAACTGGTAACAGATAGCAGATACCTACTTCAGAGTAGGTAGATTCTTCGGAGCGAGAACAGAAAAGTTTTGAATTTTCAGGATGAAACTCACTACGACAAATTAGGTAAATTTTTAAGTTGCAGCGGGTGTATATAACTTTTTGTTTTAGAGGTTTAATTTTCAAAGACGGAACATTTATTTTTGTCGTCAATGAATTGTCAATACGAAATTGATGCGAAAACAAACTTCTAATATTCCTTCAACGTTGTATGCTCATTGTTGTACAGTACCTGCTGATTGCCCGTTCATGTGTCCCAAAATTAATAAGTCTGATCAAATTAAATACTTGGGTGTTATAATTGATGAAACCCTAACATTTAAACAACATATGGAAGCTTTAAATAATAGAATTCGTAAGCTGATATTCGTATTCAAGAAGCTACGATATATTGCTGACCCAACACTAATTAGGCAAGTTTACTTAGCTCTATGTCAGTCAATGTTGACGTACTGCATCACCTCATGGGGTGGAGCATGTAAAACTCTATTGCTAACCATCGAAAGAGCTCAAAGAGCGATTCTCAAGGTATCAACTTGCCGTCCTTTCCTCTTTCCCACTAACCTGCTCTATAAATCTTGTGAAGTACTAACAGTTCGACAATTATTCATAATGAGCATTGTACTAAAACAACACGCAGCCCTTCCCTACAACACTGAATTTACTAAAAAGAGACGAAAAGATATTGTTTGCCCCACAAATAGTACAAGACATATTTTCACAGCCAAATTTCATTTTTTCCTCGGACCGCTACTCTATAACAGACTAAATGCAAAAGCAAATATCTATTCCCTAAATTATGGAAATTGCAAGAAAGCTCTCAAGGTAGCTCTTCAAAGTTTGTCCTATGAAGATACAGAGAAGTTGTTAGTTGTAATGACATAAAGATTGTTTGGTGTACTATTTATTTTTAATTAGTTCGCTAAGTTAGTATCTAAGATTTTAGGAAGTAATATTTTTAATTTTTTTACTATTTACACTTTACATAAATACCTATTAGAAGACTATTTTATTTTATATAATTACAGTGATTATTTTATAATGTTTTTACCTTTCTCTCGCCTGAAACACAGGATGTCCTAGTTCAGGCAATTAACACTAGTGAACTTGACATATATTTAAGCTAAATTGTATTTACTGTTTTACTTTTTAACTTGAATAAATATTATTTATTTTAATAACTGAAGATTTAGCCAGAATCGGTACCTACACAAGCAGCGCGGCGGCGCCGGCCCTGGAGTAGAGCGAGAGGAGCAGTCCCTCTAGGCGCCAGATGGCAAGGGGCGCCAAAATAAAATAAAAAAGCCAAACATGAAAAACAATTTCCAGCGCAAAATAACGTGACTGATTGAAATTAACACCAAATACTAATTGAATTATCTAACAGTAAAAGTTTACTTAATGTTAAAGAAGCCTGTCTACTGATTAGAGCTACTTAATTTAATTTAAATTCAATACCTAAGTGTTGATATTTGCAAAAAACTTGATTTTTGAAAATTTGGGAATTATTTTTATTTTATTGATTATTTATCTATCTATATATTTAGATAAAAAGAGAAGTCCTGACTGACTGACTAACTCGTCAACGCCCAGCCCAAACCTTTGAACCTAGAAAGCTAAAATTTTGCACAGAGGCTTCCTTTATAATGTAGACAAGGAATATTTCCGACATCCACGAGAGCAAAGCCGCGGGCAAACATAAAAACGGAGTAGAATTTACGTGAAGTGAAAGCGTCATGCAACGAAAGGGCACCGAAAGACAATCTCGCTCTACCCTGATCAAGGGCAATAGCCCTTAAAGGCTAAGGCTTAGGGGCTAATAAGCGCCGGCGCTGTCACATGGCAGAGATTTTTACAATGTTTTGACCTGCTGTCTTGTATATGGATCAGAATGCTGGGCCAAAGGGATGAATGAAAGCCACTGGATGCAGCTGTGATGAGAATTCTAAGAGGGCTTTGTGGTGTTATACGCGAATGGATAGAATAAGAAATGAGTATATAAGAGGAAGTCTGAAAGTGACACCGTTGACTGAAAAGTTGTGCGGAAATTGGTTATCATGGTATGGGCATGTGATGCGGAGGAATGAGGAAAATGTCGTCAGGAAGTTTTGAGTACCTATGAAAGTTATACGAGTAGCGGAAGACCAAAGAAACGATGGATGGAATGTGTAAAAAATTATATGGCCAGAAAGAAGTGACCACCGGGTCAGTGGGTCATTGTTTTTTTTATCCTTTTCTCAGATAGTTTGAGTAATCTATTGCCCTACCCAAATTTCTTTTCTTTGGTATTGTTCGTCGAATCGTTGAGCTCCTTTTTGAGTTTTGAGTTGAGCTGCACGATTACTGACAAATACGTGCACTGACTGGACAGGTCCACTCAATCTGTGTGGTTCTTTCCTCAAAAGACCACTTCAGACACCAATCTACATGGTCTTCACATGATCTGACCAAGATTATGTCTGGACTTTGAGACTGTGACCTCTTAGTTTCGGCCTTTCTTCTCAGAGTAGTCAGATAGGAAACGCCGACATCATCTAGTTTTTATTAAAAATATGATTGACGTGTAAAAATGTTATACAAACCTAGTACCTACAAACCTACTTACATAAATAAATCATTTATCATTTTTTTATTTATCATTTGTATCGTACAGTACGGTAACTGCGGTAGTGGGGCGCGTCATTTGTATCGTATAGTGCGGTAACTGCGGCAGTGGGGCGCGTCATTTGTATCGTACAGTGCGGTAACTGCGGCAGTGGGGCGCGTCATTTGTATCGTATAGTGCGGTAACTGCGGCAGTGGGGCGCGTCATTTGTATCGTATAGTGCGGTAACTGCGGCAGTGGGGCGCGTCATTTGTATCGTACAGTATAACAGTACGGTAACTGCGTTAGTGGGGCGCGTCATTTGTATCGTATAGTGCGGTAACTGCGGCAGTGGGGCGCGTCATTTGTATCGTATAGTGCGGTAACTGCGGCAGTGGGGCGCGTCATTTGTATCGTACAGTGCGGTAACTGCGGTAGTGGGGCGCGTCATTTGTATCGTATAGTGCGGTAACTGCGGCAGTGGGGCGCGTCATTTGTATCGTACAGTGCGGTAACTGCGGTAGTGGGGCGCGTCATTTGTATCGTATAGTGCGGTAACTGCGGCAGTGGGGCGCGTCATTTGTATCGTACAGTGCGGTAACTGCGGTAGTGGGGCGCGTCATTTGTATCGTACAGTGCGGTAACTGCGGTAATGGGACGCGTCATTTCAGAGTAAACAAGCTCTACACTCCTATTAAACTCAATCTGTTTTGATTTCAAGCGCCACAAGACACATTATGTATGTCATGACAATACGACCTATCAACTACACAATCAGGCTCATCCCTCGCGTGTCTCCACTAATTAACATATTAATTGCTGGCAATACATGCCGTGATTCACGCTACGCCGAACCCTATTCGTGTGAGGGAATTATACCCGGAAAATGCCTATGAATTTTTTTCGATGTGAGTAAAAATATGTTTTTATTTCATAAAAGGAGAATACCAAAATCATATTCTTAGTTAGTTAGTTTTAGGGTTCTGTATCTCAAAAGGAAAAAACGTAACCCTTATAGGATCACTTCGTTGTCCGTCTCTCTGTCAGTCTGTCAAGACCCTTTTTCTCAGGAACGCGTGAAGGTATCAAAGTGAAATTAATATCAAACACACAAGTCTATGGTCCCGTGGAGCTCTAAAAAAATCAAGCTTCTAAGTCAACGCAATAAAAAAATACGGCTATTTAGGCATTTATGCGACATATTTTGACACTCGCAAATAAATCAAACATAGAGAGTAATTCCCGCTTGACCTAGAATCGTAAAATTTGGCAAGAAGCAAGGTATCACAGCAGAAGTAAAGGAAAAAGTCTGAAAATCGTTCATTTGTAGTTTTATCACATAAAAAAAAAACTTTTTGGGCGATTACAAACTTACGTTTGCAGAACTTGTTTTTCAACTAAGTACAATGTTAAGTTCGTTTTTGATAAATTAATCCTAACTACGGAACCCTTTATTGTGCGTGGTCCGATACGCACCTGTCCGGTTTTTTTTACATGTAGCTTTACAGGAAAATAACAGACAAAAGGTGTCTGAACCCGCTACACCGACACTACCTACATGCGTGGCAAATAAGAATAGGATCGCGCTTGCTTCAACATCACACGATAGCTGTCAAATTATACTCGCGAACTTCATTACCAATAATGAAGTTCGCGAGTATTGCCATACTATTGCGGAACAAAATGGCGTCTTGACAGTACTATTCTTACTTGGCACGCATAGTACAGTGGCTTGCACTTTTTGCCTCGACTGCCTCGTTGCTAGCTGAGCATGAGGTCCGGGGTTTGATTCCCGGGTGGGGCAAAAGGTCATTGGGGTTTTCTCATCTGGAATTTCTCAGTAGCAGCCTAGAGTCTGGATTTGTGACCGATTGATGGCAATAGGCCCCTAATAATATGGGATTTAAATATAACTGACGAAATGTGGGTGTAAGTACTATAGGTAGGTACATCTCTGCCAACCCTTCGGGGAAATAAAGCGTGATGTTATGCTGTATACTTTTTGCAAATACCGTATTTATCTATGTATAATGGACCTCGTCATTTCTTTACCTCTCTTGACAACAATAGGGATCTTTCCTGGGTAAAAAAAAGAAATTCTTTTTAGTCCGTCATCACACTCATCCATCACTGACGACTGACTGACTGATCAGATAATAAAAAAATATTAGACACGTATTTTTTGCTTTATCATATAACAAAACGTTACTTAGATAAAACGCATTAAAGTTGGGGGCTCGGTTTTGGTCATAATCATAACTATAATAAACTACGTTTATGTTTAGCAATGAGTGACGTCATGCCACATTTTAACTCAATGTTTCGAATAATCTTTTGATTACCTACGTAAAAAAATCGTGTCCAAAATTTTTTATTAATCAACATGACAATCAAAAAAAAAAATTATTCAACATCCTTATTCCCAATAGGTACACACGGCTACACATCAAGCTATACATTTCCAGTTTACACTATCCTTTCATTGTAAGGAAATCCTATACAATGCGAGATCAGCTTATACTGGAAATGATGATGGCTTGATCTGTAGCCGTGCGTACTTATCTAAATTGAAACTTTACTAAGGTTGAAACGATCTAACTGTCACACAAATAGACCTTGTTGTTTTGTGACGTGCAAGTGACATTGAACCTTAGGGTGATAAAGCAGGTACGAGGTCGAGAATACCTAGATTATGTTATAATATTACCTGTGTGCAAAGTTAGCACTAACTTTAATATTGCCTGACATTGTGTGCAAAGTTAGCACTAAGTTAACACTAACTTTAATATTACCTGATATTGTGTGCAAAGTTAGCACTAAGTTAGCACTAACTTTAATATTAGGTACCTGATATTGTGTGCAAAGTTAGCACTAACTTTGATATTACCTAAAATTGTGTGCAAAGTTAGCACTAACTTTAATATTATTAGTATATTCGGAAGTCCCTTTAAAAATCTCTAAACAATCTGCCACAGTTGATGTCAATGGCCCTATTTCCCAAAATCTTTTGTAAGTCGAGTAGACAGTTATGAATGCGCGAATAAGTCAGCAGAATCTCTTCGTGACTCCTACAATTTGTCTGAAAGTATAACAACAGATACGCTCTTTTCATTTCGCTACCATTGTATAAAAAAACATTATAAGTAACCAAGTATTTTAAAACATCCCCGCTATTGTTAACAAACAAACAAAATGTCTGCATTTTTGTTTTACATTTCCACTCTGTCGAGTTCTGTGTTGTTAGAATAAAGTGTTTTATTGAAATTCATGTCTTGCACATCTTAAAATAGAGGAACATCTGCGGGGCTGTGAAGAATACTAATCCGAGAACGTTCTGTTTGTGCAACAACTCCATTGCTTTTAGCCAATATTCGAGCGAGTTGAAAACGTGTGACAAAATCGTGTAAAAGAAAATGGAATCATGTGCCATTTTGCGGTTAGAGAATTTTAACGGCACATAGATTCTACGTCAAGACATAGAGTCAAATCTGTATACGTACACTACGGTAAATGCGGTGGTGGGGCGCGTCATTTTAGAGAAGATAAGCTCTACCGTACCTATCATAGGTACCTAAGTTCTGGCAGTCCTTAGCAGCCATGCTGATTATGGATTTCCATATGAATCGTTTTTGAAAACGTCCCTTGAATCAGACAATAATAATAATAATAACCCACCTCCGTATCCAAGAGAGAAAAATTTATAGTCATTGTCCGTATCTCTACGTTGACGTCGTGGGGTCGCGCTCCGAACTGTAGGTCTGTGCCGGTAGAGTTTACTTTGCCGAAACAGGTCTAGGGTGAGGAGCCAGACCAAGAGAGATACAAAAACCCGCAGGGCAGCATGTGGCGAGCTGTTGGGCAGTAGCGACCGCACGGACCCTATCTCCCGGGAGAAGTCTTGTTCCTCACTTCTGGCTTACCTTTATTAGCCGACTGGAGTGAGCACTGATGAGGAACAGAGCTCCCACCTCATTATTGCCTTTATTGGCCGGCTTGAGTGGAGATTCGCAAGAGTAAATATGCTCGGAAGGAAGTATTCCAGTAAGTGTTTGTAGGGATCTTGACCATCTTCCGGGTTCTGGGATTGTTCTGAGAACCGTGGAATACCTCTCCACTCCTCAAGCACCTCAGGACATGTTGCCCCCTTATCGTTACGTCACTATGTGCTAGCGACCGTTTCTGGGGGCCCATTATTGAGTGTGCAAGTCACCCTCTGCTATTTATCTGCTGTGTATATATAATAAATAACATTCGTCAGGCAGGGGACATAGTTCTACCATAGTTCAAGGTACCCAATCCACTATAGCCACCCAAACCCATAGCCTAATATGTTTTGTTTCCATGATCTGCAATAGTCCTGTACAAACCGGGGGTTGTCCTTGGGTGCACTAGCATAGTGCATACAGGTATAATCGTCGGCTGGTGCCTTCTCGACATTTAAAAGTTGTCTAAGGGGCCTCTGCGAGTTGGCTTCGGCCCCTCGTATGCCTTCCAAAGGTCCGGGACCCCAGGGTCCCGAGATATGTCAAAGACAAAATAATAATAATAAAACATTGATTTTCAGGCTACAGTGGCACATACTCGTACCTTACAAACTAACATAAATAAATTAGAAAACATAACTTGTGTTAATAATTGTAGCTTAAAACTATGTTAGTAGCACTTCACTTCACGAAAGCGACGGAACACCACGCCCTGCGGCCAAAAGTCTTCATCCATGACGATGGACAGGTAGCAATTCGGTACTCGCACCACGAACGCCTTGAAGTTGACGTTGTGGTGCGACTCCAGTAACTGCACCCTCGGCATGCACCTCGTATCCTGGCGTATGTACTCCACGATGTCCTCCGCCTTAGTGGTGTAGTGTAGGCGGGAGATGTACACCGGTGTGTTCGGCTTCGCGGCATGCAAGCTTACTTTGGACTCCGAGTAATTCATCAACTCGTCCCCGTAGGAGCTTTGCCGCAACGGTTCTTGTTCGTTCGCAATCGGCGCTTCCTCCTTTGCACTGTCACGAAACCCTCATCATCAGCCCTATTTGGTGCCTTTTCTGGTATAGGCTTACTTGGAGCGCCTGGGGCACTCGTGGAGACGCTAGCGAGATTCTTTTGTAATACCTATTGAATCGGAAATCAACTACAATAACGGGTTCACTTCCATTTGTACAAGAAATTTCGCGAACGTGCACAATTCTAAAACGAATTAGGTTCATAAACAAAGGATCTTATCTCTTTGTCTATACATATTGGAAGTCTGCTCGCTTTACCAACTTGGCACAAATAAAACCTTTTCAAACGTGAAATTTTAAATCTTAACATTGCTCCATTTGTACCATTTCCAATTATTGTGTGAATCTCGAAGTACATTAGCTTAATAGCCTTGAAAAGCTTTCGCTGAAAAAATTCAGGTCACATACGGAACGTTTCTTAAAGGTTGCTTCCAGCAATTGATCGAGCTAAGTATGTAGAAGTACGATGGGATTTTGTGTAATTTATTTTCAAGTTTTATTCTTCTTTTAGAAAATGAAGAAGTTACAGATTGGCTAATGTGGTTTTAAAACCGGCGCCAAATAATTAGATAAAGCCTAACAATAAATAGTGCATTTATTTTGTGGGCTTTGTTGAACATAGCAATACAAAATGTACTGGCTGATAAAAAAAAAAAAACCAGCCAAGTGCGTGTCGGACCACACGCACAATGAAGGGTTCCGTAGTTGAAAAGTATTTATTCCAAAAACAAACTAGTTGACAAAATAGTCTCCCATACAATGTTATACGTCACGATCAATTCTTCAACTGCAAATTTAAGTTTGTAATCCCAAAACAAATTTATTTTGTGGTCAAATTTTACCACATAAATTACTAACGATTTTCGGAATTTTTTCTTTAATTGTGCTGTGAGACTGCTTCTTGCCAAATTTCATTATTCTAGGAATCTAGATCAACGAGAAGTACCTACTTAAGTACTTACCCTATAGGTTTTGATTTACTTGCGACTATCAAAATATGTCACATAAAATAATGACCGTATTTTTTATTGCGTTGACTTACGTATTTTGATAATATAGATTTCAAATTGATATCTCCACGCGTTCCTGAGAACAGACAGACTGACAGTGAAGTGATCCTATAAGGGTTTCGTTTATTCCTTTTGAGGTACGGAGCCCTAATAAAGGCTAAACATCAGCCAAGAGTCAGAGTCAGAGTTGTTTAATTCTAGTAAAATTTCTGTAATCCTGAATAACACGGGAATGAATAGGTACTTCGTGTAAACCACGACAAGTCCGCGACCCGCGGTAATTCCGTGAGGAATTACCTATGTCAAAACAATTTTGTTTGGTAGCCTGATTGACGTCAACCTTAGTTAACCTGAAAACAAACAAATTAACAGGACTTTCCTCACACAGGATTAATTTTAAGACAAAATGCAACAACGGAGTGGTTCGCTGTTGAATCACGTCAAAAAATAAATTCTGTGTGTTCTATATTTTTTTAAATCAAACACAAAACTTTGCCTCGTGTAAAAATGGTTTTTGTTTTTAAAAGAACAAATTTTTTTGGCCGGGCTTTAAGTACGTTCAGCCGGTCATCAATAATAATCAAAAGGGGGCATTTTAGTTGCATGAAATATTATGACTACTAAGGGACCTCTTATATACTAAAGGACCTCTTATGTACAAAGGGACCTCTTATATACAAAGGGACCTCTTATAATAATATTATATATTATTTACATCTGAAGCTGCTGCTGGGTGCTGGTGCTGTTTACATCTGAAGTTAGATTTTTTGTATCAGCTTTAGTTTTTTATGGTTCCGTACCCGAAGGGTCCGAACGGAGCCCTATTGCTGTTGTCATCACTCACGTGTCCGTCTGTCCGTCGTGTGTCACACAGGTTTTACAGCCAAACGGTTGGAGCTACAGTCTTCAAATTTTCAAAGTATAAGCATCTTGTTAATCCAAAGCCAAACAAATTGTCGAAAAATATTTTTAACTGTTTTTAAGGGGGCTCGCATACAGCTAAATGGGGGCGCGAAAAAAAATTTTGACCTATTTGTTTTAAAAAATATTGGAAAACCAAGGAATGAAAAGCCACCAAAGTCAGTTTTTTTTTTACAAAATTTTGTTCCGAAGAATTTTTTAACTGCCCGTTGACCTATGAATTTGGAATTTGGTGATAGGTACTTACTTAATGTTTATTTTTACGTTTATTTTACTAACAAATACCAATATATTGATAAATCAGATTTGGTACGGAACCCTAAATGTGCGAAGTGCGTAAGTGCCACACGCACTTGGCCGGTTTTTTTAATGTTCACCATCATGTGCATACCAGTGACCCTGGTACCGCTCCTCCATAGTCCGAATATTTTGATAGAATCTTGTTGTCTTCCTTGTTATCTTAACTCAGATCACCAAGATTTTTAGGGAAACGGTCCAAATGGCCAAACCGCACTGGGCCCGCGTGGTGGATTACAGTCCACTCCCTCTCACTGAGAGGAGGCCTGTGTCCCAGCAGTGGCCCAAATGGCTGTGGAGAATACCTTGATGCTGCTGTATCTCAAAAACTGGAGCTGTTAGAAATAAAATGAGGGTAGATTTGAAAACAGCCACCTCGAATTAGTAAACAACAGCCATAGAATTCCACGCAACAAAAAAAAAGTCAAATTCTGTTCCCTTGTATACCTACTACGACAGTACCCTAGAAGCAGTTCCAATAGGTCATAGGAGGTTTATCACCAGCAGTGGCCATCTAGTACACCCGTCCATCACCTTCGTACTGCGTGCAACTTTTAATTACAAAGTTTGATTCAATTTAAGAGAGCATATCTTATGGGCACAATACGGGTGGCGAGCGCATGAATGAGTTCGTTAGAACCAACTCTGACGTGGCTAAGAGCGCCACAGGGCAAAGAGCTACGAATATTGTACAGTTTGGATTGGAGGTCGCATTAATAATAAATAATAATAACAATAAATCATTTATTATCAGGTAACAAAGACCCATACAAACCTTAACTATAAGCATACATAATATAATATATTTAAAAAAAAAAATGCATTGTAGAAAATTGTTATTGCTGCCTATAATAAACAACTGTTTAACATTGTTTATCGATGCGATGCCATTTTTAGGGTTCCGTACCTCAAAAGGAAAAAGGAAAGGGGAGAGAATTTTTTTTTCGCGATGTATTGTTTGGTCTCGTAGTAAAAGTTGTTCATAATTTATTATGAATACAATGGGGTCATTGTACTCATAATTATGAACAACTTAAAAGGATGCCTATGAATTGAATTTCACCCAACCTTTTTGTTTTTTTTATTTTTATACGATAGGCATACATGAACAAAATGTTCCAAAAACATTTTTTACAGAACCTGGCTAAGTATAACACACGTTTTTGCTTCGTTCCAACCAAATATCGTTTCCATGCAGTCCCATGGGAAAACCATTTGGTATAATATAATATAATATATAATATAATATTTATTTGTTCAAGACTTAAACCTATGGTATGGTATGGTATGGTATTTATAACAAACTAGCGGACCCGACAGACGTTTTTCTGTCTGAACGATCCTAGAACCCGATTGCAGCGCCACCTACCGGGTCCAACTGTATTTTAAAACCATCCAGAAACCAATTGAAATATACACACAAATTTTCATCCAAATCGGTCCAGCCGTTTAGGAGGAGTTAGGTGACAAACACACGTACACACGGCTACACATCAAGCTATACATTTCCAGTTTACACTGACCTCTCATTTTAAGGAAATCCTATACAATGCGAGATCAGCTTATACTGGAAATGTATAGCTTGATCTGTAGCCGTGCGTACAGAAGAATTATCTATACAAAAGTATCCCATGTCCTCCTCCTGGTTCTAAGCTACCTCCCCACCAATTTTCAGCCAAATCGGTTCAGCTGTTCTTGAGTTATAAATAGTGTAACTAACACGACTTTCTTTTATATATATTTGTATAGATAAACGATCCATTCACGATCCTACAAGGCAGTCGACCTTTCAGTCCGAGATTTAATTTGTCTAGTAACATACGGAACAAATATTTGTACGACCTACAAGTATTTGTTCCGAGTCTGGGTGTTTTTCTATCTATAATATGTATGTATTTACAAAAAAAAAATGTATATAAGTAGTTTATCAGCCATCTCGTTACCATAACACAAGCATTAGGTTGCTTAGCTTGGGACTAGATGGCGTTGTGTGAAATGTCCAAGGATATTTATTTTATTTTTATTTTTATACAAATGGTTGACTGCTTGCGGAGTACTGAATGGTGGATGCCGTCAACAAGTCAACCTTCATTATTCTACTGCTACGGGCGATGAGCTCTGAGCAGGAGAGGATTTTTAAAAAATATTATATTAATCGGTGACATTATTTAATTTCAGTGAATTGAATTTTGTGTTTTTTTTTAATTTTTTTTTTTCGAATTAAGCCACCACTCATATTTTATATTTTACTAGCTTTTGCCCGCGGCTTCGCCCGCGCATGTAAGTATTAAACATAAAACCTTCCTCTTGAATCACTCTATCAATTAAAAAAGACCGCATCAAAATCCGTTGCGCAGTTTTAAAGATCTAAGCATACTAGGATCTAGGGACAGTCAAACAGCGCTAAGCGACTTTGTTTTATAGTGTGTAGTGATTAAATTGTTGTGCCCGACAGGGTCCATGTGAACCATAGGTACCTAATATTATTTAGACCTTGTAAACACGTGATGTGCAATAAAGATTTGAGATTGAGATTTGAGCTCATGAAAGAGCAATCTGCAAGCTTCCGCCATAGAAACGGGTTTTATCCACGGAAGAATAGACAAAATGGCAGATTGTAGAAATATTTCTACACGTTCTACGCGTCTAAGCATAGCAATGTGTCATTTTGACTATTCTTCCGTCGACAAAACGTCGACATGCTACGCGTACTAAAAAGTAATTCAAAATCAATGTTTCAGTGCGTTGCACAGCGACATTTCATAATATTTAAGTACTTGGGCGACCGAGCTCTGCTCGGGTGAAAATAGAGAAAACGAGTTTTCCCAGAAATGAGACTTATCTTGATTGATTTTTCACCCCCGTAAAACTTTATTACAACTTTAATTAAAATCGTTAGAGCCGTTTTCGAGAACGTGATTACAAAAATATAATTAAGTATATTTAGGATTATTTTTTTAAAATTTTTTTTTTGGTACTGTTTGCTGAATTAGGCTAATTTGACCAAAGTCGGATATCTTTTATCCGTGGAATAAAGTTGACGACTGATAGTTTTTGTATGGTGAAACTGTCAAAAATTTATTCGAAGATTAAGGCTTATACTGGGTATAAAAGTTTGGTCGATGGATCTAGAATAGTGACAAATTAATTAAAACAGCGACTGCCTCGTTGGTGTACTGGTTGCAAGTGCTACTGCTGAGTATGAGCTCCTGGGTTCGATTCCCGGGTTGGGCAAAGTGTTATTGGGTTTTTCCATAGGGAAGTTCTCAGTAGCAGCCCGGACTTTGGATTTGTGCCCGTTTCATGGCCATAGACTCGCCTCCTACTAGGTACATGGGACTCAAACATAACTGGCGTAGTGTGGGTCAGTTGATTTTTTTTCGCGATTTCTGGTTTGGTCCCATAGTAAAAGTTGTTCATAATGATGAGTACAATGACCCCTTAAGATGTTGTGCCTTATTTATGTTACACCTTGTATATCTGAAACCGCAATGTCAAAGTACAAACAAAATCAATAATTAATACCTACTTCGAAAAACCATTCTAGTTTTAGACGAGTATTATTTACATAATCCAACGTTCTTTGATCTGTGGTACTGCGTAGCTATTACTGATACGGAGAACCCTTTTAACAAGCCAATCAATCGAAAAGTTCTTTTAATAGATAAACAATAATCCATTGTTTCTAAAATCATTCCTAGAAGTACCTAAGCACCTATGCAAGTATTAATTATATTCAACTTTAATAAAATGTGGTCTCTCAAATTGTTCGCATAGTTTAATTAATATTTCGTTAATGTGAATATCATGTTGAAATATTCTGAGAATTTTGTCCAGTCATTACCACTTCAATATAATATGTGATTAAAAACTTGCGTGACCAGCTCTTGTGTTTGGGCTGTTTCCAAATTAGATATTATATACGAAAATTACTTTTTTGAAGGATTTTTGTAGCACATTCTTTCTAGCTGACACTAATTAAATTATAATTTTTCCCAGATCTAAGAAATTGCATGAAATCACTGATTAGTTTTTTCTTGTTCATGGGTCCACGAACCAGTGGCGGTATACTTAGTCAACAATAGAAAAGCTAGGGCATTAGACGAATAGAGGATGGTAGAGCGAACGAAGTGAGCTCAAAAATTTTGCACGACGCATAGTTTAAATTTTCTCTTATACAGAAATAGTACATTTTGATACAAGTGGAGAACGTTTGTTATTGCATTCGAGACGGAATTAACACCCGAGCCGTAGGCGAGGTTGTTTTTGAGCCGAGAACTGCAATAACAAATGTCCACGAGTATCAAACGACGTTTTTCAATACACTTTTGAAGAAATAAAATAAAATAACGGAAAATATTTTTGTCATGAATTATTAGGAAACTATGGTTTTTTTCTTTTTTTTTTCGCGCTTTGCTTTCGGTTGAAGGAGAAGCAAAAGTATAAAGCCGATAAACAGACTAATATGAAAAATAGAAAATTCAAATATTTTCGAGTTTAGAACACAAATAACTGTCAATTTGTTCATAAAAGTTTTTTTTTATTATAACAATCATAATTTTTGATGGTATTCTATTTAGAAACATTATTTAAATATTCAAAAAATATTAACGCCGTAAAGACGCATACCTACCTCTTTGCCGAGATTAAAAACAAAAACATTCACCTCAGAATAGACAGTTGTGAACAGAGGCATTGAACCAATTTCAATTTGGACTAAGTATCTGTTAAATAAGTTATCTGTGGCAATTTTTATCCCCGCACACGTGCGGGAAAATAAAAAATCGCACGCGTGTGACATACATTGCATTGTAAACCTAATCGTAGTGCGATATGAACCAGTTTTCGAGGAAGTGTATTGAAAAATAAATTACTTTGACAAACGATACAGAAAAGTTCGAAAATGTAGGATACAAGAGCGAGCGAAGCGAACTCGAAAATTTAAGCACCCTAGGGGGTGCTTAAATAGGTAAGGTTTAATTTATTTATTTAATACAAAATCCACAAACAGATGAAAACCAATCTTAGGGCCAATTACGAATTTACGGATTTTTACAGGTTTTTTTTTCTTTTGACTATTCGTGTATATATAGGAGTTACGTACTTCCAGCGAAGCGAGCTTGAAAATTTTAGCGCCCTACGTTTATTTTTAGCATGTATAGTAGGCCCCCAACTACAAACTACCTTTTGCTTACTGAACATAATATTATGGTCTTGTTCGGGATTTCATTAAAAAGTATTTCTCGAGTTTTGGGTTCCCGGGGCGGACCGCACCTACCGCTCCCCCTTAGTCCGTCAGAAAATATTAGCTAGCTAGTAAGGTTGGCAGCGGTGTTGCTTAGTGTGCACCACTTTGGTCCCAGACGGAACTCATCAGTCATCACATCTAAAAATATTAGCTAGCTAGTAAGGTTGGCAGCGGTGTTGCTTAGTGTGCACCACTTTGGTCCCAGACGGAACTCATCAGTCATCACATCTAAAAATATTAGCTAGCTAGTAAGGTTGGCAGCGGTGTTGCTTAGTGTGCACCACTTTGGTCCCAGACGGAACTCATCAGTCATCACATCTAAAAATATTAGCTAGCTAGTAAGGTTGGCAGCGGTGTTGCTTAGTGTGCACCACTTTGGTCCCAGACGGAACTCATCAGTCATCACATCTAAAAATATTAGCTAGCTAGTAAGGTTGGCAGCGGTGTTGCTTAGTGTGCACCACTTTGGTCCCAGACGGAACTCATCAGTCATCACATCTAAAAATATTAGCTAGCTAGTAAGGTTGGCAGCGGTGTTGCTTAGTGTGCACCACTTTGGTCCCAGACGGAACTCATCAGTCATCACATCTAAAAATATTAGCTAGCTAGTAAGGTTGGCAGCGGTGTTGCTTAGTGTGCACCACTTTGGTCCCAGACGGAACTCATCAGTCATCACATCTAAAAATATTAGCTAGCTAGTAAGGTTGGCAGCGGTGTTGCTTAGTGTGCACCACTTTGGTCCCAGACGGAACTCATCAGTCATCACATCTAAAAATATTAGCTAGCTAGTAAGGTTGGCAGCGGTGTTGCTTAGTGTGCACCACTTTGGTCCCAGACGGAACTCATCAGTCATCACATCTAAAAATATTAGCTAGCTAGTAAGGTTGGCAGCGGTGTTGCTTAGTGTGCACCACTTTGGTCCCAGACGGAACTCATCAGTCATCACATCTAAAAATATTAGCTAGCTAGTAAGGTTGGCAGCGGTGTTGCTTAGTGTGCACCACTTTGGTCCCAGACGGAACTCATCAGTCATCACATCTAAAAATATTAGCTAGCTAGTAAGGTTGGCAGCGGTGTTGCTTAGTGTTCACCACTTTGGTCCCAGACGGAACTCATCAGTCATCACATCTAAAAATATTAGCTAGCTAGTAAAGTTGGCAGCGGTGTTGCTTAGTGTGCACCACTTTGGTCCCAGACGGAACTCATCAGTCATCACATCTAAAAATATTAGCTAGCTAGTAAGGTTGGCAGCGGTGTTGCTTAGTGTGCACCACTTTGGTCCCAGACGGAACTCATCAGTCATCACATCTAAAAATATTAGCTAGCTAGTAAGGTTGGCAGCGGTGTTGCTTAGTGTGCACCACTTTGGTCCCAGACGGAACTCATCAGTCATCACATCTAAAAATATTAGCTAGCTAGTAAGGTTGGCAGCGGTGTTGCTTAGTGTGCACCACTTTGGTCCCAGACGGAACTCATCAGTCATCACATCTAAAAATATTAGCTAGCTAGTAAGGTTGACAGCGGTGTTGCTTAGTGTGCACCACTTTGGTCCCAGACGGAACTCATCAGTCATCACATCTAAAAATATTAGCTAGCTAGTAAGGTTGGCAGCGGTGTTGCTTAGTGTGCACCACTTTGGTCCCAGACGGAACTCATCAGTCATCACATCTAAAAATCGCGAACTCGGGAGTGCGGCACGGATTAAAAAAAAAAAAAATATCTTTATTGTGAAGCTCCGTTAGAATTGAGGCAAATCTCGCGTCTCCTAAGTGGAATTTTAACATATTATGTGAAAAGTTGAATAGAGATACATATTTTGCACTATGCCATGCCTTCTTCTTTCAAGGTCGCTCAGCACGCTAAGGAGCGGGCTATGCGCGGAGTTTCTTTGAAGGATAAAATCAGGAATGAAGTTATCCGGAAAATAACTAGAGTAACCGACATAGCTTGGAGAGTAAGCAAACTGAAGTGGCAGTGGGCTGGCCATGTTTGTCGAAAGACCGATGGCCGGTGGAGCAGACGAGTTCTGGAGTGGAGACCGCGTATCGGCAAGCGTAGTGTGGGACGTCCCCCAGCTCTCCGACGACCTGAAGAAAGTGGCTGGGACAGACTGGATGCGGAAGGAGGAGGACAGAGTGTTGTGGCGCAGCCTGGGAGAGGCCTATGCCCAGAAGTGGACTGCGATAGGCTGAGTTGGTGGATTGATTGATCCCTTCTTGTAAAACTTTTCAAACAACAGTATTCATCAAGTCTTTGAAGCTATTTAGTGCAACGGCCAGTTAAAAAAAAAATAAAGGTCTTCCATCTTACCGCATCAATTCTTCCCACGTCCCACCACTTTTCAGCGGGCGAAGTTAAATTGATCATTCAAAACTCGGATAATAGGCACTAGAAACGTTTGGAGCGTGCCTTAGACCTTGAGGGGGGCCAATAGGATCCGGAATTCATCTCCTTGAACGCTTCCAGCAAACTAGTTCTTTTCTTACAATCGATTGTGAGCTTTAGTATCACTGTTGTAATTTCCTTTAGAAGAATTTCAGTTTCTTTTATTTTTGTCGTTTTGGAGCTAGTATACCTAATGTTAAGGCCATTATTGTAAAGATAAGGTCTTAGAATTGGCTTTTGTTTCATTTCCTTTAAAGGAAATGGAATGGAATTTCTCTAACCTTTATTAAAAATTGTTTGAGAAAAAGTCGCCAAGAGGAAAAATAAAGAATGAAAAAATACAAACTATTTTTTTTCTATTTTTATTATTACTATTTTTTTATTCATTATGTACTGTACGTCGATTCTGTAAAATTCAAACAAAAACTCGCATCTCACATCGCTATTTACTATCACTTCGCATAATCACTTCATCACAGCTTTTTATTTGACACTTGGGTTCGAGTGCGAAGTGAGCGTCGAAGTGACAGGGAATTACCTTACTGAATGCCACTTCTTACGTCATCTCATACTTTATCTGTCAAAATCTCACGGTCAATTTAGTTCAACTCGCTGACACGCGCGCTAGTAAATTTGAATTATCAACCGAGTTTTTAGAATGCTAATCAAGAAACTCACAGTGGATTCTGCAGTGCGATTCTGTAACCATCTCACAGTGAAAACTTAGGTGAAGTCAGCGTGGAGTGAGCTGTCAATAGTGACAATTCCTAGCAAAAACAAACTCACTTCACCTAAGTTTTCACGGTGAGATTTTTACAGAATCGACCGGCAGATTCGAAGTCTAGAATGAGGTCTTACAGAATCACACTGCTGTGCTGATTTCACGAAGATTTGAGGCAGGTTTCGAACACCATATTACTAAAACTACGCATAACGTATGGGTACTTGGGTGCCCACTGCCCGTCTTACCCAAAACGTAGCACCACATCAGAAGTCCTGTTCAAATATCCAATAGATATGCGAAGACAGCTAGCGTTGACATACGAATACTAATCAGCCCACATTTTGCAAAGTAACGCTTTCAAGTTTATTTAGGATGCTATGGGTCCAACATTTTTTGCTGAACACTGATCCCGAGACCTCAGACGTAGGTACTGAAAATAGTTTGGTTAATTGGATTTCGACGTCCGCGCCCGATATATGAATTCGGCGGATTTGTTCCGTGTAACTCTCCGGTTTATTCCGATGTGTTAGATACTTTTTGTGTTTTTATTCAATCTTTTCGTTTGCTTCATAAAATTTAAAAAGTATAAAATATATCCTAACTTAATATTATAAATGCGAAAGTGAGTTTGTTTGTTTGTTTGTTACGCTTTCACGCTCAAACAGCTCAACGGTTTTGGATGAAAGGCACATGGGTAGACCATGACTTGAATTACGACATAGAATACTTTTATTCCAGTAGTACGTTCCCCTGGGATAACTTCCGACCAAAAGCTAGTACTAGATAAAGAATGTATGAGAACGGTAACACAGTTTATTTTTTTCCTTTCTTTGCGAGTATTTATTATATCGTAATTCAACTGAGCAAATCGAATCTCTCGGTTTTATAATATTCTCTAACTTTCTGTGCAGGAATAATTATAATAAAAAGAACCGCATTTAAAAAGCACGTAAACTGCAGAAAACATGTAAGCTGAAAGAAACATAATTTATTTTCTCATTTAAAATCCAGATGCCGAGATAATTTCAATTGTAATTGGAATGGAATTTACAATCTGAATGCGAGTGCAAAAAAAGTTCAATTACCATTGAAGGCAGGAGTGCATGATTGGACTACTGATTAGTGTCTGTGCTGAATGAACGAATGAACTATTACCATGCTCAGGTCCTTTGACGGTCAGCTGGGCTTAGTTATCTTCTAATGATTGAGAGTAGGTACCTACTCATTAGAGTGACTCCCTGAATGATGATTTGGTTTTGCTTTGGGATTCACGTAAATATATCATTTGACATGCAAAAAAACCTGCACTTATATTATTTCAACTTCCTTAATCATGTAAATAAAGGTGGATTTAAAAAAAAAATTGGGATACTTTGTTCAGGTAACAGGAAGTCGGATAATTTATTGAATCGGTATCATATGTTATGTCAGTAAAGAGAATTTAACATGTAACATGTACCACGAGATTTGCATAGGTTATTAATCCTCTGTGCGGATACAATAGGCTTTCGTTGAATAGATTTTTTTCACAATTCCTTTTTGTTTAACTCCGATTGTTTTCCTTCCATTTTTGACTGTGGTGTTTTAGGAGTATGTAGAGACTTAATTTTGCTATACCATGTTGTTTTTAACCAATGTTTAATAGATACATACACATACAAACAAACTCACGCCTTCTTCAAATGGGCATAAACTACAGAACGTCACCTGCTACGATCCTTACGTACTCCTTTTGATTCGTTCATACAATCTGCATCCTTGCATAAAATACACTATCGATTGGAATCTGAATCATTTTGAAGCAAATTGCTAATCCATTGCTTCATAATTACGTTCGAAAAGTTTGTCTTCTAAACACCGTAAATAAGGTAATGAATGTTGTTGAACTGTCAAAATGAAACCAATTCCGATTGATAGTGTGTTACGCAATTAGGGTTCTGGTTATACACGCACGCCGGTCGCAAGTAGTACCTACTACGCACCTGACCTTTCTAAAGAACATCCCCAATAAGATCACTATAATAAATGTCCTTACGTCAATCAATCTACCTAGCTTTTTCTCAACTATGTTGGGGTTGGCTTCCAGTCTAACCGGATACAGCTGAATACCAGTATTTTACATGGAGTGACTGTCTATCTAACCTCTCAGTAACGTGTAATACCATAACCCTTGGTAAGACTGGTTGTCAGACTTTTAAAGATCCACAATGACAGCCGGGACCAACAGCTTAACGTGCTTTCTGAGGGACGGAAAGCCGTAAAGATGGTCAGCCATGCACTGACCAACCCCGGCAAGTGTAGCTTAATCTGATGGATCGACCCGTGCGGCTGTTCTTACTTAGCCACGAGCTCCTCTTATGTTAAGTATAATCCTCCTTGTATATACTGAGAAGTTAAAGATGCTTTACCGGTATGGTCGTTCAGTCTTGCCAAATCAAGGTGGTGATGGAATTATAATTAGTCATCACCGATCATTGCAGTGATTCTAATTAGAGAGGCAACACTAGTTTCAGTCTAGCAGCATTGCAATCACCAACAAAAAGATCACGCTTAAAAATGACGAACAACAAATTAAGTCAACATTTAACACAAATTCATAATTCTCAACCCAAATTGAGCCATAAACGAAATTGAGATGCCATAATAAAAAGTGTCGGAACTTTGCGTATAAGAGTCACCGAGAAAAGAGAATATTCGCAAAAGCACAGACTTTATGGTAATGTGTAACCTTGGAAGTTCAGACGACACTCACCGGTGGAAAAACCGTCGTAAAACCGGTCCAACATAAGCGTATCGTCCATCCGGTTTCTTAACTTATGGACGGAAACGCGATCGTTTGGGTTTTCTTTGCATTCAAGTTGTTACGGCTCTTGCTCTGTTAGAGAACGTTTGTGAGGTTTTTTTCCTGATTTTTGATTTTATGCCTAGATATAATTGTACGTGACCAGAAGGCAGGCTCGTTCTTTGACCAAAGAATCAGCATTGCCATTCAACGTGGCAATGCTGCCAGTGTTCTGGGCACGTTTCTGGATGACATCGATACGGACGAATTCCAAAGTGTCCCTTTGTTTTTAATTGTATAGTTAGTTAGTTAATCATTTAATTTAGTACCTAGTGTAAATAGTGATAACTTGTATATTGTAATTAACACGTTCGCTGACTGTGAGCACTTACCCTGACACCACATTACGGCAGTAGAATTTTCTATACTGAATGACAAACGTCTCACGACGTAGTGTAATGTTGGCCATATACGTTTGCCTGCCCAAATGCCACACTACGTCGATAGACGTGGACTTACTTACTTACGGTTTGAGTGACAGAGCAAGCACATGATTGCTGCACTGATTGTTCGAGAAACAAGGCGCGCGCTCACGCTGGTCGACGTAGTACTGTTTACGTGCATGTGTGAGCGACTGATATAGAAATATGAAAGTAACCTATAAAATAGGTACTCGTGTTATGACAATAAGAAATGTGAGATTGCTCACGATATAACAGTGGATTCTGCTCTTCATAATACTTCTATTTGGACGACGTACTGCCAATACAACTAAAAATAAGTGGCCCATCCTCCGACGTACTGCCATAACGCACTATTTTAAATTCCCGCCAAAAGTCACTCTCAGCTTGCTGTCAGCGAATGTGTTAAGGTTTAAAAATAAATAAACTGCATTGTACAAGTATTTTCACTGGTATTATTAGGTACTCACTTACTCAGACATTAAAAAGGGTTTTAGGACTAGTAGGCGACTGGTACTCAGGCTTACAAGCAGCGAACAAAGTGGTTCTGGGTTTTAAAGGTAGGCTATCTAGTAATTACCAAAGTTCTTACGAAACTCAGAAGGCTGTAACCATAGTGTCTGTAAAATTTCGCTCCAACTATACAGCTCACCTGGAGCTATCTGCAGATTAATTAGTCTGCAAATAAAAGGAAAGTGTTTTAGGGTTTTTTCACTATCGTAGTAACTTCGCTAACATTCGTATATAATACGTGGTAACAATAAGTAATAACTCAACAACCTTCCCTTCCGTTTACACACGCACACCACACCTACATCACAAAAAACACACACAAACATACTAACACTTCTAAGACATATTATAAGTTAAAATACGTTTGCACCTTAGAGTCAAAAATTTTGTACTCATTCTGTGGGAACCTGGGCTGGCGAATCTTAAAACAGACTACTATATTCTGTGATACAGGTTACCATGTAACCTAGCTAGGACGCCAGATTTAACTCTGTTAATTGTTTACTCTCTTTATGATATATCCCTAAATTGTTAAATTATTTTTATTGTAACAGACTGTACCACAGTTTTGGAAGTAAATACGTTAATAATTTTTCGTACCACTTGCTCAAAAGAGTGACATTCTATGCCACAAAAAGCGAACATAACAATAGTCATTTTTAATCTGTTAAATCAGGGAAAGAAAATTGTACTGAATTTCATTCATCCTCTAGGGGGAGAATGTGATTTAAATTTGGAATACTTACCGAAATTTATACTGAACTACATCTGTGTTTACATCACTGAGTTTGTATATAAAGCATTATACATCATTTTGAAGGAATACGCATTTGTTATGCAGTTATGATTATTAAATAAAATTACGAAAACCGACGAGGCCGTATGAGCTTGATGCCTTTGCTTTTCCGACAAAAAAATATTAGTCTAGGAATTTGCCGCGTTTTTGTTTTCTTCAAATACATAAACGTTAAGTTTATTTTAATTTATTTTTATAAATAAGTTAATGTTCTAAAATGCTTATCTCATATTATTATTGTGTTAATTTTTTCGCAAATGGTACGAAAAGTAGAGTATTTTCCTCGGTGATAAAGCTGTCTTAGTCTTGGGTGAACTTAAATCCCTCGCTACACTCAGGACTCGTATTAAATCCCTCACTTCGCTCGTGATTTAAGTTTTTAACACCCTCGCTACGCTCGGGAGTAAACCTCGAGTCCTTCGTTACGCTCGCGATTTAAATCGTCACCCACGACAGAAGACACTGCTTTATCCCCTTGGTTAATAATCTACTAATTATTTTTCATCTCGAATTTCTCAGTAGTACGACGGAGTCTGGATTTGTGCCCGGTTGATGGCAATAGGATCGCCCCCTATTACATGGGACGAAATGTGGGTGTCGGTAATATAGGTACACCTCTGCCTAACCCTTCGGGGGAAAGAAGGCGTGATGTTATGTGGGTGTAAAAGTAAAAAAAACATTTTAAGTTTCTATTTAACCGAGCAAGTTTTGCGTTAATAATATAAAAATACACTTGAAACTTAAAGCGCGGTCTATATAGACACAAAGCTAAAAGCTTACGGCCCAGTATTTACAACTTTAAACAAAGTTATGAAAGCTTTATGTATTAATTAACTGTACAACAGTTTGCATAAAACTAAAATTGAAACTGGATGCAAAATTCGTGTACCTTTACACTTTGAGCCTGGATTTTACGGCACCCGAAACAGTTATAAAACTATACAATATACTAAAATATTACTGTTATTATAAAACGGCTTTCCATCTAATCTAAGGAGTTAAGTAAGTTAGGAGACGGAGCTCAAAATTTACACTTTAATAGCTAAAATTTTGCAACACTCGGCCAATCCGGTCGGCCGGAGTTTCAAATAACAGTGCGGCTTTCCGTATCCGCGTCGCGTCGGTTCGGATACGGCTGCGCGGATATCCGAAACCGAGGCTAGTGATAGATAATTTTGGCGTAGTTTGATTTTTGCACATATGCATGTATACAGGGTGTAAGGGACAGCCCTCCACAAATTAACAGGGTGCATTCAGCTCCTTATTGTGAATCATATTCCACCGGAAATTTTCTCAGGAAAAGTTTCATTTTTTTTAACGTTTTTTTGGCTAATATTCCTTTATTTCAATGTAAAATTACATTCTCTGTTTGCAGCACTCCATTTATGTAAATAAAACAGCTAAAATCCAAAAAACAGCAATGTATGTCGAAATACTCTAACGTACTACGCGCGAAATCAGCTGTTCACTTTCTGCATAGCTTCAGAGTTCATCAAACTCACCGCATACTACTTGCATACAATACAATAGAGACAAGCGAGACGCTCCGATTTACCGAGTCGCAACAGTATTGCCAACTTAATAAACCTCAATTTGTGAACGAAAATGTTAGATCAAACTTGGTTCACATAAGAACTCCTCTAATGTTAAATGCAAATCTTTTAGTGCACTTAATTTCTAAAGGAAAAACGCACATAATGTGCCCTTGAGTATTCGTGGTAGGTACATACCTAATTACTTAATTAATTCTACTTTTCAAGCGATCACTGGATCCAGTTTCCAAGCCACCCAAGGGCCTTTTCATGGCTTTACGGCAGCTACCGACTGGTAGTCGAGTCGCGAATCGAACGTAAGCCCTCTGCAATGGAAGCCCAGTCTTTTATCACGCGGGGCTATCACTACTATTAATTTGCTTAACATAAACTTTGAATTAAATTGACAAATTAATCGTTTCATTTCTCCAAAAAAAATAACAGCTCTAACATTTAGTCAAGCTTAAAAATAGTGGTATTTTTGTACAACATTTTTGCAAGAAACATGCAAAATTTTTTGAGTAGTTGACAACACTGTTTTTGTGTGTGATTTTTCGTGTAGTCATTAGTACAGTTTAGTTGTCCTGCGACTGTGTCCTGCGCAGTATCGCTCGCTGTTGTTCGCGCAGTCGCGTCGTGAAGTTTACGTACTTACCCATTTGTGTTGTTGTCTGTGAGAAATGGCTACACGAGCACTAAGCTCGTGAATATGGCGAAATGATAATGTGCTACGGGGAAGCTCGGGGAAATGCCAGGGAAGCGCTCAGAAATTACATCGATAGGTATCCTGACCGTCGGCATCCATCAGACTCCCGGATAATTACCAATATCTATCAACGAGTGCTAGATAACCAGCCCATAGTTCCCAATCAAGAAGGCGCCGGAAGACCACTTCGCGGTGCAACTGTAGAAAGAGTTTTAGACCTGGTCCGTCAAAATCCACGCCTAGGCACACGCACTGCAGCTCGACTATTGCGCCGGAATCATGGAGCCCGCGTCTCACACTTTTAGACTTCTTTTTGTGGGGCTACGTAAAGGAAAAAGTGTTTGTTAGTGCATGTGCGAGTGAGGAAGAAATGCGAGATTGAATCACAGACACATTCCAGCAGCTGCGCTACAGCTGCAACGAAGATCCCAACTTGCTGACCCGCTTGCACGGGGAGACCCTGCGCCGTGCCAATGTGTGTGAAGGTCTCGGTGGAGGTCATTTCGAGCCGTATCTCATACGACCGGAGCGATTCTAAGGTAGGATTAATTTTTGATACCTATTGAAATAAGACTGATTGATTTACATTATTTTTCTATGTAATAAGCATTGTACTTATGGTAAAAACACATAACGCTCCTTTTTTAACATGCCGCAGTCGGGTAAAAAAACGAAAACCACTTCAACGTTAGTTGTAGCTATTGTTTGGCACAAAATTAACTCTAGTGCTTATTATTTTGTTATCTTTACTCGCTTTACCAAAGCGGAATTCCCGCTGTGTGAAAGGGCAGCTAATGAGAAGCCTGAATGCATGTTTGCAAGTACTTAGTATTTTTTTATTTTTATTGACTGTTTGTTTCATCTGCTTGTAATTTTCGTTAAGTTTTAGACTGTTGTTGGTTGAGCGGAAAATACTTTTGTATTAATTTGTTTAAAAATGCCTCGCAGACGATACAACGTTTTACGTAGGCAAGCCAGAAAAGATAAAGGTTTTTGAGGGAATACAGCCATCATCGTAAATACAAAATAAAAACATTATTCCTTATTTCATAAAACCTACTTATTTTATTTTTCATTGAACCCTACCCGTACTTGACAAACTGACCAATAAGTAGGTACCATACACCACTTTAAACATCTTTCAGTTATAAAAATAATTAAATGAAGGCTAAATTATTGTCGCTTTTACTGTACCTGCGCGTAAGTATCTACCTACTCAACTAACTTGTGCACTACGCTGTCGCTAGTTTAAGCCAAGTGGCGCGAGAATTGACCCCGTGGCGGGTGGGGCAGCCGAACACTCACTGCGCTACCGTTCGCTACGTGCGTTTTGCCACGGAAGCAATACATTGCGTGCGAGGTAATAAAACAAATCAGGTTTATTGGATTCCCATAACGTTCCTGAAATAATTTCATGTACCGGTCATCTTAGTATGATGTACTGAATTCACCCTATCAATCTGCGGAGGGCTGTCCCTTACACCCTGTATATCGACCTAATTAAATTGTTACGGAAATAGGAAGGGTATACCTCTGTAATTTGGGATTTTGAAACTAATTTGAGCACTGTTTGACCCTCTGCAAAGTTAAATTAAGGTACTTATGTTACACAAATAGGACAATTGACTTATAAATGGGACTGTGCTCTTTAGAATAACGTGTAACTGTGTGCTATATAAAGTGGTCTGAAATAAATGCTTTTGCCAAGATTGAATTCCATAATTTTATCATTAATCTAACACATTACTTTAGTAATGTTCGCAATCTTGGTTAGATCAGTGACAGCTTAGTAGAGTTATTGGATTTTTCTATTAAGATATTATCAACCCGGACTATTTAATTGTGTCTGGTGAATCCAATTACTGAGACCTGCTACAGTCACTAGCCAAATGATATTTATTTTCACAAAATCATTTTCGTTTATCCGCACGCGGATATGAAAGCGGCGGATACGGTGCCCATCTCGCCGACCGAGCGCCCCACGAAAGGTCATTCCCAGCTTATTCCAGTCGAATACAGCACAACTCTAAGTTAATTCCGCGCCAAGAACCCCTCAATTGAGACTTTCAACTTTTATGAAAAAAAAAAAATACCATTAAAATCTATAGAATTTCTCCTCCAAACTTTGTGGAGCGAGATCCGATAATGAAAAGGGAAAAACTTTTTTTATTTGTTAGGTCCTCATATTTGAATATTGGGATTGCTAAGGTCATTCGGGCGGTCACGCTTGACGGCTTTGTTTTCGAGTTCAATATTTTTTTCGTGGAAATACCTAGAGTTGAAAATGTTCTATTGTAATTTTTGTCAAGCTTTGCTGCTGGTAGAGTTTGCATAAAATATAGAAAGGAGAAATATGCAATGGACTAATTTAAAAATGGAAATCTCTGTTTGATTATGTGAATACACGTGTAAGTTAAAGCAATACTTAAGCTAACCTTTGGAATCTGGAATTCAAGTACTTAGTTGAAATTAAGGAAATATACCGGTAAAACGTTACTTTGATAACAACTTTCGTCTTATGAAAAAATCTATAGGTAGGTACTTATAGATTTTTAGAGGCATCAAAAGTTATTCTGAACTTAAAAATGCTCAGTAACCGGTACACCAACAAAACCTTATTCATACACCGAATAAAATTCAAATACAAATTCAAATCATTTATTGTGGTTCACAAGATATGTTGTTAGTTACAGGTAAGTCTGCCATGTCCCGCCATTGAGGCATACAAATTTCATAAATTATAAGCTAAGTTAGAATACATTATAACAAATTATTATGCAAAACATAATTAAATTAGTTTAATATTTAAGTACTTAAGTCAATTTACAAATTAGTTAGGTTTCAAAATTATTTAGGTACTTACTGTGTTGTCATTTAGAAAGTCACTTATCGAATAACATTATTACTTATTAAAAATTCATGTAGTTTTTTTTTTATGGTATTTATATCGCTTGTAGTTCAGAAAAATTATGGAAGTTTATTGAGGATACGTGGGCCCATAACAAAAATGCTTTGATCTAAAAGCTAAAATTAGTTTTCATAAGTCGAAAGTTGTCAACAAAGTAAACCCGTAGTATCAAAATAACCCCATTTGACGGTAGTAAGTTTTTTTTAGCAAAACATATATTTATACGACAAAATATAAGTGTGGCTTCAACTTTGACCTACTTAGCAACAAAGTTGCAAGAAGAACTTAAAAAACTTTTTAACAAAAAAAAACAAAACCGACTTCCAAAAATCACTACCTACAAAGTGAAAAATAACTTTGATTTCGGAAGTCAGTGTCTTTCGTTTTTTATTTACTTTCTTTTTTTTTGCCACCGACTTCCGAAATCAAAGTTATTTTTCACTTTGTAGTGATTTTTGGAAGTCGGTTTTGTTTTTTTGTTAAAAAGTTTTTATTTCTCGCTTTTTAGTGGGTCTGTTTATAATTTGTATAAGTTACAATAGTCTAATGTCAATTGCTCATCACATGTTACAAAATATTGCTTTTCCCGATGCTGGGACGTTAATTGTTGAGGAGTTCTGCTGGTAAGAACCAGGACTCAACAACCACTCACCACACGCATTGTGTGACGAGCGGAAATTGCTTAGCAACCATATTAAAGTAATCGAATCGCAACCCGTGAAATATTTATCATTGAGTAGTTCCGGTAGCCATCTGTAGTCTTCATCATCAGTTCCACTTCACCAAGTGGTGCTTTCTGAGAGCAAATGCACAAGCTACTATAAAAAATACCCAAATCGCTATAGGTGTGCCTATAATATTTGAAGAGTTCCTTCGATTTCTCCAGGATCCCATCATCAGAACTGGATTTTGACAAAAATGGGACCATTTGGGAAGTATACCCTTTCCAACAAAAAAATAATTTTTCAAATCGGTTGGCAAGCGACGGAGTTATGCGCGCACAAACATAAAAAAAAAAAAAATACAAACATCCGAATTGAGAACCTCCTCCTTTTTTAGAAGTCGGTTAATAAAAGTGAAGTAACATAAGTCCAATTCCTCCACGCTTGAGTACTACTCGTATTTACGTTTCCTTATTGTCTGTCACACTCACACTCACATTTTCTTCAAGTAATGCCTCAGCTGTCAATGGTGTCATACATCCACATCCATCCATATTGACAGGCCACAGATGTTTGTTACTTTTGCTCGTCACTCTTTTTTATCGAAACCTGGTTGCCATAGTTACCAGTCATCGCCTGCCTTAAGAGATGATACAGCGTTTGTAACAACGAACTTGTTAGGATAAGAGACGGTAGTTGCGGCTATGTTTTAGAAAATAATGGTTTTGATTATGTCCATAATGGATTGACAGTCTTTCAGAGGGAGAATGTGCTCATGAAACTGACCAATTTATATTTAACATGTGAACCAAACCCATTGCTTATGTCGAAAAAATGGTGTGTTGTTTTGATACAAGAATGCAATAAGTACTTCAATTAAGTACTTCATACCCAATGAAAATGTATGAAACAGATGATTCTTTTTCGTTATAGTAAAGTTGGCGTCACAGAAAAAGTTGTTCATAATATGAGTAGGTAAGTACCTACTTTTACCACAGAATGAAGTCTATATTCTATATCATTGATTTCCTCGTAATACTAGATTACTAGGTATGTGTATGTATGTGGTAAAGTTGGGTGGGCAAAAATGGCGGAGAATCTAGCGGTCACTTGTTTTTTTAGAAAAATTTTATGCAAAGATGTTATGCCATATTCAGTGTATGCTCTATCTGCCATGTTATTTTTAATACTTATGGGATGAGTCAACACTTTTGAACTTTCAAACGTAGTCAGTCATTTGTTTTTTCTCGACATATTCTGCTATGTGGAAATGCGTTTTCACTTTTCACGTAAACGTTTGGTGAACGAATGTGTTCAAACTAAGCAGGTACATACATTTTACTTTAGATAGAATCCGCTGTGGTAGGCTGCGAAATTCAAATTTTCTTGCGTTTTTTAAAATTTGTAAGTCTGTGTAAGGTTGTATCTAGATCAAAATATGATTTGCGACAGTAACAAATATGTATTTACATAATTTTGATCATAAAAATCATCAATACAAATTAGATAATTAGATTTGCCGTGGTTTGGTCTGATTTCGGAAATCACACCAAACCACGGCAAATCTAACTTAGAGAGTTGTGTTGATGATTCTTATGATAATAATTATGTAGATACATATTTTTTATTGTCGCGAATAATACTTTGGTCAAGATACAACCTGACACTGACATGCAAATTGCAAAAAAATCGCAAGAAAATTTGAATTTCGCGGACTACCACAGCGGATTCACCTTAAGGCCCTTTTGCGAAGACGTTTCATTGACGAGGCAAGTTATATTTTGTTGCTTCAATTTGAATGTATGCCACAGGCAAGTAACTTGCATCGTATACATGTGGCTTTAGGTATGTAGGCCAGAAACACAGTTGCTTCTTCAAAAAGAGATCTATGTAAGTAAGTTAGGACTCGTCAATGACTATACACACTCCCCCATCCAACCAGTACCATGTAGCGTCTGCCTTTCTGACCTCCACAACACAGTTACTGGGTACGATACCCCTTGGTAAGACTGGTTGTCAGACTTTCGGGCTTCTGACGACCCGTAACGACTGTCAAAGATCCATGAATGACAGCCGGGATCAACGCCTTAACGTGCTTTTCGAGGTCTCGGTATGAAAAGATGATCACTCATCCATAATCCAACCGCGGCAAGCTTAACCTGATCGATCGACCCGTTATTACTTAGCCACGAGCTATAGCTTACCTATTGTGTTATTCTTAAGTTTGTTAAGGCGAGTAGTGCTGTCAACTAGCACCACCATTGAGAAAAAAATCATGTCTGGAGAATGGAACATTTTGAAATTTTCTATGCTCACATTTGTAGTCACGTGAGGTAGGTTAGGTTCGAAGCCTTAAAAAGCCTTAAATAAAGCATTTATTTCAGACCATTACAAATTATTAATGCTTCGAACCTAGGAGGTTTAGTGTTGATTTTTTTGACACTTACAAAAAATTCAACCTCATCTGACTAAAAACAAAGAATTAAATTTCAAAATTGTTGTATCTCAAATAAACTCTCTAATTTATTAATAGATGTTTATTCAACACGGAGCCACACATTACATCGCAGACATTTTTAGAGAAAGAGAAAGCAATATAAGTGCGAGTGAGTAAGGTGAACGCACCATTAAGGTAAAACTGCGTTCATGATCTCACACTCTCCCGCACTTATTTTTAACAATATTGGTTAGAAAATAACAAAAACTGTAATTCTAATTTAAATTAAACAACTACATTAACTTAACATGTATCTACTGACTCTGAGCAAGTTACAATTTGGTTAACATGACGTTTCCATCTTTGACCTTCTACATCAACTATATAGGTAACCCCTGGTATTGAGTCTTCTAAAATTATTCCTAAAACCCATGGCCTTCTGCCTTTTCTATAGTCTCTAACCATAACCTTTTGACCTATTTCCCATTTAATATCCCTTTTTCCTTGATCTCTTTTGTCTACTACTTCCTTAACAGTGTCAGACAATGGAGGTGGGCGTAATAAACTGAATCTGTTCCTGATTTCTCTCCCTAGCATGAGCCGAGCTGGAGACACCCCAGTAGTACGCTGTGGTGTACTTCTATAATCGAACAGAAACAAGTTAATGGCTGAGATCAAGCTGCGGCCACTTTCTTTTATTTTAGTTACAGCTGATTTAAAAGTTTCCACAAACCTCTCTGCCGCACCATTAGTTGCAGGGTGATAAGGTGGAGTGAATGTGTGTTTAATTTGATATGTATTACAGAAATCCTCAAAATCTGAACTTATAAACGTTCGACCATTATCAGTCACTAAATGTGCTGGGTAACCAAATCGAGTGAATAAATTTTTAAAAACTTCAATAGTACGAGTACCTACCTACTGGTAATATTTGACATTTCAAAAGCTTCTGGCCATTTTGAATAACTATCAACAACTACTAAATACATTTTATTGTAAAATGGTCCAAGGAAATCTGCATGAATTCTATACCAAGAAGACGGTGGTATTGGCCATGGTTTCTGAATTTTAGCAGGAGTTTTACTATTTTGTAAACACACTGTACACCTTTTTGTTACATTATCAATGTCCGAGTCTAGATTGGGCCACCAGATGTATGAACGTGCTATTTCTTTCATACGAACTATTCCAAAATGACTTTTGTGCAATTCAGACAAAACAGCGTCTCTAATTACTAGTGGAATTACTATGCGATACCCCCAAAATATGCAACCCCTGTCTACTGTTATTTCATTTTTACGGTTATAGTATGGCAATATTTCTTTTGATATATTCTTTTTGTCTGGCCAGCCATCTGCAATGTACCTTATGACTTTTGATAATATTAAGTCTGTTTTCGATTCATTTTTTATATTTCTCCAATTTATTGTTTCTAGTTTTGAATCATTAATGTAACAGTCAAAGCTATAATCTGTTTTAGTACTGTTTGGTTGAAATGGAGATTCCTTATTATTTTTTGTGCAATCTTCCACTGTCCTTGACAAATAATCTGCTGGATTTGAAGTAGTTTTAATATGCCTAACTTTATAATTAAATGCTGACAAAAATATTGCATAATGTTGTAATCTTTTTGCAGCCATTTTAGGTATACTTTTATTTGGTCCAAAAATTCGTACCAACGCTGCATTATCTGTCTCTAATTCAAAAAATCGCCCATAGATGTAATTATAAAATTTTGTTATTCCAAAAATTATTGCCATTGCCTCTTTATCAATGGTGGAATATTTCTGTTCCACTTCACTCAGTTTTTTGCTAGCATGACAGATTGGTTTAATAATACCGTTTTTATCTCTATTAGATAAAACTGCTCCCAGACCAGTTTCTGATGCATCACATGTCAAAATCAGTGGTAGATGTTGGTCATAATGTCTTAAATTTTTAGCAGATGCCAATTTTTCTTTTATTATTTGAAAAGCTTTTTCACATTCTGGTAACCATTTAAATCTATCTTTCTTTGTACAATCATATAAAGGTGTTAAAACTGTTGCCATATTTTCTAAGAACCGTGAATAATAGTTTATTTTACCCAAAAATGATTTCAGTAATGTCAAATTAGTTGGTGCTTTAGCTTTTAATAAAGGATCAATATTTGATTTTATAACACTGATACCATTTTTGTTTACACGAAAACCAAATACATCTAAACTAGTAGTAAATAGCTTACATTTCTCTAATTTTAACTTAAATTCACTTTCTTGAAGTCTACTTAAAACCTTAACTAAAGTATCAAGAGTTTCATTTAAGTTATTTCCTTTTATATAGATATTATCTATAAATACAATAGTGTTGGGAATCTTATCCAGCTTTTTAGTCATTAATCTCTGAAAAGAACCAGGTCCTGTGCTAACTCCATAGGGAAGGTAATTATACTTAAAAGTACCAACCTCTGTCACTATTGTAGTGCAATCTTTACTTTCTTCACTAATAGCAGCCTGTAAATATGCTTCCTTTAAATCCAGTTCGCAGTAATATTCGCCATGTTTGAGTTTGTTCAAAATGTCATCAACATGTGGAAGTGGAAAATGATCGGGCTCTAAAAAGGGATTGACTGTTAGTTTGTAATCACCACACAGACGAACTGAGCCATCTGGTTTCATAATTGGAACAACTGGTGTACCCCATTCACTTTGTTCAACGATACTTAGTCGACCATTTTTTATCAATCTTTGCACTTCATTGTTTACTTTTTCACGTAACGCAAATGGTACTCGCCGTACCGGTAAGCGCTTCGGTATGGTGTTTGGTTTTAATTTCAATATTATTTCCTCACCTTTGAAGTTTCCCCAACCCGGGCTAAATATCTCTGCGAACTGATTCTTTACCAGGTGTTGTGCATCTGTAATATTTTGTACCCTATTAGTTCCAATTTCTAAATTATACTGCAATTTAGGAGGCCATAACTTTAATTCGTTCAGCCAATCTCTTCCAATTACCCTTGGAACTTTGGTTTTTACAACATAAATATTTAACTTTGTATAAAATCCTCGATATTTAACAGTTACATTTTGTATCATACCTAGAGGTTGTGTAATTGTCTGATCAAAATTTTTAAATAATACATAGCAGTTTTCTATTTTAAATGAATTTAAATATTTATCTTTATCTGTCATTGAGATAACTGTAACATCTGAACCAGTATCTAGTAGAAAAGATATATCTTGTCCATTAACATTAAGTGTTAAATAATGAGGAGGTACTCTACTTACACTATTTACAGTATAAGTGTCCTGTTCACTACACAAATTCTTAATATCCTCTTCTACATCACCATTATTTCCTTTTTCTGTTGAATCAACTTCCAATATATTTGTTTGTCGAAACCGTTTTTTCTTTGAGCACATCTTAAAAATATGCCCCTGCTGTCCACATTCTGAGCAATATTTCTTATTCAAACTACACTCTGATTTTTTGTGATTGTTTTTTCCACAACAATAACATATGACGGATGTTTGTTCTCTGTTAGTTTTATTTTGTTTATATACTGGTTTTGTCTTTTTCTGGTTATAATAAGTTTCCGTCTCTACATTTGACTTTTTAGTTTGCATTAGCTCACTTGAATTGTTAGTGTGCATCAGGGCAGCTTCCACTGTGCGAGCAACCTCCACGCATCTTTCAAGTGATATGTCTGCTTCAGTTTTCAGCAATTCAAACTTAATTGTTTTGGAGTAAACTCCTTCTATGAATTTTTCTTTCAATTGATCTTCCATGTCCTTAAATTTACATTTCCCTGCTAATTTTCTTAATTCCAGCATATAATCTTGTACCTTCTCATCCGGAAGTTGGTTCCTTTTTCTAAATTCTACTCTTTCTAAGACAGTTGATAATGGTTTGGCATACTTATCCTTTAATTTATTGCACAGTTCCTCAAAAGATATTTTCATGGGTTTGACTGGCGAACATAAGTATGATAATGTTTCGTACACTTTTGGGGTTAGTTTTGTTATAAGTAGTGGAACTTTCTTATCTTCATCAATTTCATTGACAATCATGAAGCACTCCAACTGATGTTCAAATACTTCCCATTTTTCTCCATCGAACGCTTTTATTTCGCCGCTAATTGACATTTTTGTTTTATTTATGGTTTTTGGTTTCAGTAATTGTTTTTTCTTGTAATATACACTTAATAATTTTCTAAGTTCATCAATGTTTGCTTGTTCTGGATATTTCAACCCCAGTTCCTGTATGATTTGCTGTAGTTGTTCTTTATTACATTGGTATATGTAGGTTCTTTTTCCTGACTGTATTAAAGTAATCTTTTGTTCGAGACTGATGTTTTCTTTATCTGTCATATGTAAACAACTGTGAAGTTGGATCTTATCGTGCTGTTGGTAGCACTTTTTACTTGAAGGAATGCAATATGGCGTCTACGAAAATTTTGCCATGCAAACCGGCGTCCTGTAGCCAACTTCACACCCGGCACTTTAATTTTTTCGTTATGTATCGCTATAAATTCCTTAATTTTGCTCTCCTCTTATTTAAATCACTGCACTGTGAGTTCTTCTTTCGTCGCCAAATTGTTGTATCTCAAATAAACTCTCTAATTTATTAATAGATGTTTATTCAACACGGAGCCACACATTACATCGCAGACATTTTTAGAGAAAGAGAAAGCAATATAAGTGCGAGTGAGTAAGGTGAACGCACCATTAAGGTAAAACTGCGTTCATGATCTCACAAAAATGTTCCGTATCTCCAGACTTATGATTTATTTCTCAACGGTGGTGTTGCTAGTTGGCGGCACTACTCGCCTTAACGAACTTCAGAGTGAAAGAATAACACTGACTTGTACAACTGTATTGTCTGTCACTAGTTGTAGGTTAGTGGCGGGAAAAGTTATTTTCATTGAGACCAAAACTTTTATTTAAGTCATTAGAACATGTTTCACAATTTGCTATTTTCATTTTGTTGTATTTCCATAAAGGAATTATATTGTTGTTAAACACTGCAAAGTGAAAAATAACTTTAATTTCGGAAGTGTGTGGTGTCTTTGGTTTTTATTTGAATTTTTTTGTTTTTCACTTTGTTTTGTCTTTTGAAAGCATTTGAAAGTCAGTTGTGTTTCTTGGAAAAAGGTTTTTATTTTTCACTTTTTAGTTGTGGTAAGTAGGTACAGTCAGCGTCAAAAATATCGGGACGAACAGACTGTTCAAAATGATCTCAACAACTAAGAAAATTAAACTTTATCTCAATTGGATAAAGTTCTTGTCAAAATGACAGTTATAGTGTACTGTCTTAATTCTGAAAAATTCCTTGTGTCATTGAGTTAATATTTAATTTTCATAGTTGTTTAGATCATTTCGAATAGTCTGTTCGTCCCGATATTATTGACGCTGACTGTACCTACCCTAGACAAACCTGCAAAATAAATTAAAACATTACATCATAGACTAAGTGAGGAAAATACGTATTATTGAAGCTAACTCAAAAACTACCCAAACAAAGTTAATAAATTTTACATGGAACCAACTTCAAAGTATACTCTTTTGAATAAAATAAGAATATTTTAAATCGGATTACTCTGTAAAAAGTTATGCGCTTATACATAAAAAAAAATACGCTTCGACTTGAGAATTTTCGGTTTTTTTTCGTTGGTAAAAAAGAACTATTCGTTATTTTGGTTGCAAAAGAAACGTAGACCTCTCTAAACTTGAGGGCAACCTCAAGTTGTCTCTGACTACCATCCTAGTGCTATAGAATAGAAGTTACCAACACATCGTTCTAACATTATAGAACAAGTTGCTTCCAATGCTTTACTGGCTGCGTCACTAATAAATTTGTCGTTTCGGATAGCTATTTAACAGGAGGAGCCTTGTATTTCAAACTTCGGTACGTCGTGGTTTTGGTGTCTGTACTTCAAGAGTGATTAAAGACTTTGAAGTTTCTGATAAATTAGGTGCATGTTGAACTGAAGATACGGTAAAACTTTATTTTTAATGAATTTCATCTCTACAAGGTTCGAGGCTTTTCCTTTTAACGTTGTATGAGAACAGCATCATTCTCATGAATTTATCCAAATTTATTTGTGGTCGAAGTAGCATGTCTTCTTATTAATAGGTATTTATACCAGTTCTACTAAAAAAAAACTCGTACGACTATATACAAAACAGATTGTTTTTATGTTTTACTAAAATTGCCATTTACGAAAATGTATCCTATAACCTTTATTTATCCATTCATTATTATTTTTTCTTTATTCATTTATTTTAATTTTGACAGCTCGAGTGTAGTGATGTCCTAGGCTAATCCATTACCGATCTGATAAACTTAAGCATTCACTTATAATGAGCATTGAAGCGAATGTTCAAATGGAGTGACTTAAGGAGCGTTTTAGCGAGCATTCTAACGAGCTTTCTAGCGAGAGTTCTTGCGAGAATTTTAGCGAAACCACAGTAAATTTGATTTGAGCTTTTTGCTGAGCCGAGCAAATTTCAAGTTAAGTCTGACATCTTCGTGAAGAATACATTTTTAACGAGTATTTACTAGAGCGTTCGACAGAGTGATCGTGAAAATATCCGTAGCGATGTTTGGCTCTATGCTTGGCTCTGTTAGTTGTTCAGTTCGACAAATTTAAAAACGGCAAATGCTCGATTTTCTGTTACAAGTGAATGCTCCAGTCTATCAGCGGCTTTATAGTTAACAATCGACTTTATTTATGAAGAAGTTTTAAATCGAAAAAACAGCGTCCATGAATTTTTTCGTATACGTTTGCCTGTCAAACTTCATAGGCGTGCTAATTCAAAAGTAATGTATATGGTTGGAAAGAATAAAGAACATATTTTACTTAAACAGATTTTAACTTAGTTAAATAACTCGTACTGCGCACAAAATTAAGACCACCAGCTTGTCCAGGTAAATAAAAATACCAGCTCCGGATTTTATGAGCTGGATATAACCAGTGGTCGTAAGTCAACACAAAATTGTGTATAATTAGCAGACCAACTAGCTGGCTTAATTGCAGGAGGAAAATATGCTAAAAGACGAACAGCCTTGCCGTCAACGTTATTACGGTACCGCACCTATTCTAAGGAACGATCAAACACCTTTTTAGACGACTTCAAAAAAGGAGGTTCTGTATTCGACACTTACGTATGATGTTTAAGTGTATTTGTGTGTCCACGATTTTCTCAAAAACTTATGAACAAATTTTGATGATTCTTTAATTAGGTGATCTACATACTTTTAGGAAGATTTTAGTATGTAATACATTAGGTAATTATTCTTATGTACGAAGTTATATACATATATGTACTGTATCTCCGGCATTTCTAAGGAGATTTTTTTTATGATGATTCTTTTTTCGTTCGTAATTGTATATTCAACTTAAAATGGAAAAATAAATTTAAAACTAAAAACCTACTTCAAAAACCTGAAACGAAAAATAACTTTCATAAAAACTTAACAGCTCCTGAACTCGCTGTCTTCAATTCAGCAATGCACCTTAGCTTTGCACCGACTTCAGATGCTGTTAAGTTATTCATGAAAGTTATTTTATTCGTTTTTAGGGTTCCGTACCAAAATGGTAAAAAAGGAACCCTTATGGTGTGACTCAGTCTGTCTGTCTGTCTGTCTGTCTGTCTGTCACAGCTGGATATCTCAAGAACTACTAATGCTATCAACTTGAAATTCAGAACAGTTTTAGATGACGTTTACTCAACTATTTTGCAAATAAGAAAGAAATGAAAATAATTATATTTTTTTTGCAACTGCATGGGACTGAAAGGGGGTCTTAAAAATTTAAAGTGGAGCTACTAGGGCATGTGGGGTATAATATGAAAGAGCGCTGTTTGCACATTCTCAAACTATTTTTTATTTTTTTTAGGCCGCATAGTTTTCGACTTTTGATGTAAAATGTAAAAAAAAAATACCGTTCCCCCCCTTTATCTCCGAAGTTTGCAAAGCGAAAAATCTGAAATTATTCTATGTGATAGAAGTTTATGTAAAGATTACAGGAAAAATAAAACGATGTCTCTAAGTAGCACACTTTTTCAGAAATCGGAACGGAACCCTCGGTGCGTGAGTCCGACTCGCTCTTGACCGCTTTTTTGAAATAGTTTTTACTTTTTTTTACGTATATTTTTTACGCACGGTTTTTACGACTTGAAAAAACATCGAGATTTCTTTATTAATGTAAGTTGAATACTAAATACGCACAAACCGTCAGGAATAAGTAAGTACTCTAAATGATGGTGAAAACCGCATCAAAATCCGTTGCGCAGTTTAGAAGAACAACGCGGTCACACAGACAGAATGGAAAGCGACATTAATTTCAAACATGTAAGTATAAATTACGAATTCTTTTTACAATAATATTGGGTACGCGTATTCTATTTTGGAATTTTCTTTGAAAATATATTTTGTAAATGATCTGCTTTCAAAGGAGGAGCTCGTGGCCAAGTAATAACAACCGAACGGGTCGATCCATCAGGTTAAGCTACGCTTGCCGTGGTTGGTCCGTGGATGGGTGAGTTTACATACCGAGACTCCTCCGTGCCTCTGAAAACACGTTAAGGCATTGGTCCCGGCTGTCATTCGTGTATCTTTGACAGTCGTTACGGGTCATCAGAAGCCCGAAAGTCTGCCAACCAGTCTTACCAAGGGCTATCGTATTACCCAGTTACGGTTATGAAGGTCAGATAGGCAGTCGCTCTATGTAAAATACTGGTATTTAGCTGCATCCGGTTAGACTGGAAGCCGACCCCAACATAGTTGGGAAAGACTAGGATTGTAAGTGTACACTATTACCTACGTAATTATAACTCTGGTTTTTTTCGTTTCCATATCGTACAAACTTCGTTTCTCAAACTCTCGTCGTACAATTATACGAGATTAGCCCCATCAGTTATAAGGATTACTACAACGATTACTGTGAGTTAAGGATAAACTCTCGAACGGTGTTAACTACCACCATTAAGTTTTTAGCATGTTGCATAGTTTGTTGTCGTAGTCATTATCATAATTATTATCTGTAGTTCTCGAGTTTTTCATGCTTTTTGTAGGTTTAAGTGGATTTAGCGAAAGTGTGTTTAAGGACACGCTAGTCCAGGGTTGTCAAACTGGATTCTCTATAGAGCCCTTTATAAAATGAAGGTCATGCTTGCGGGCCAGTCAAAATAAATTCAGCAAAATAATAAAAAATCAGCTGTTCCCGACATTTTGAAATTATGCGAACATGTTGTACAATGTACTGAATAGCTGATTTTTTTAATCGTGATTTAGGTTTGGTCCCTTAGTAAAAGTTGTTCATAATGATGAGTACAATGACCCCTTAAAAGATTTCCACTGTTTACATTGGAATTTGAATGATTCGGGGGCCGTATGTGGCCCGCGGGCCGTATGTTTTGCTAGTCGTTCATTCTTTCATACAAACGTAGAAATATACAAGAAAACAATAATATTATAAAGGCAAAGTTTGAGTGTGTGTTATGTTTGTTACTTCTTCACACTCAAACGGCTGGACCATTTGGATGAAATTTGGTATGTAGATAGCTTATATCCTGGCACACAAGGTTACTTTTTATCCCGGTCTACGCGGGTGAAACAGCGGGTTGCACCTATTATTAACATAAATTAACAAAATGACGAGTACGTTCACAAGTAAATACAGTGTGCGATGTATCCAAAACTTCAGAAGTAAAGTGACTAATTAACTTTGCTCCCAAAGCTCCGAGACGTGGAAAGGGTAATTAATTAGAGTCCGAATATAGTGAAAATGTGTTCTGAATTGCCATCGTATGTTTATTTGCTTATTAGGGATGATCATTTAAAGTCTGGTAAATTGGGGCGTGAGAAGGGGAAACTTTATGCTTATTAGACTGAAAAGTTTAGCTGATCACAATTACCTTTAGAAAAGATGGAACACCGTATGGATAGTGTTAGCAGTTGGATGAAAAAGTTTAGAACACCGTGGTGGTTTAGGAAATGTAAGTACTGTAGTAATAGATCTCTACAATTAAAATCGGTCAAGAGCGAGTCGGACTCGCGCACCGAGGGTTCCGTTCCGATTTCTGAAAAAGTGTGCTATTTAGAGACATCCGTTTATTTTTCCTGTAATCTTTACATAAACTTCTATCACATGGAATAATTTCAGATTTTTTTCTTTGTAAACTTCGGATATAAGGGGGGGACGGACGGTATTTTTTTTAACATTTTTCATCAAAACTCGAAAACTATGCGACCTAAAAAAAAGAAAAAATATGTTTGAGAATGTGCAAATAGCGCTCTTTCATATACCCCACATGCCCTAGTAGCCCCACTTTGAATTTTTAAGACCCCCTTTCAGTCCCTGTTGCAAAATATTACTTTCTTATTTCCAACATAGTTGGGTGAACGTCATCTAAAACTGTTCCAAATTTCAAGTTGATAGCATTAGTAGTTCTTGAGATATCCAGCTGTGACAGACAGACAGACAGACAGACAGATAGACTGAGTCACACCATAAGGGTTCCTTTTTACCCGTTTTGGTATGGAACCCTAAAAAGGTATCTGTTTATTTAACTCCCATAGAATATTGAATAATAAATACATAAGTATCTTTACAACATTCCTATCGGGCTGTAGCACAGATTGTTAATGTGTAGCAAGCTAGGCCGTAGGTGGGCCGTAACCGCCCTGACATCTCTCGTCACCTAATCTAAATCTATCTACACCCATGCTATAAATCCTCAATAAAAGTTTCTGAAACAGTTAGCTTATTGCCAACATTAAAACAGCCGTTGTCATAGTAACCATTATATCATCCAAACGGGTGTTTTAATGTTGTACTAAATTTCATAATGCAACGCGTTTTCAAAAAAAGAACATTGTAATGCACGCGCGTTTCACTACAACAGCGCCGTAATTTAAAAAAAGAACTTATTCGAATTCACGTCGTATACTATGACGTCGGCCGCCATGTTCGATACGAGTATTAGTATTGCAAAAAACTGTTTCAGAACCTTTTAAAGAGGATTCATAACATGGATGTAGATAAAGTCTTGTATGCAACTGTACATAATTAGGTATTAAAACACTCATGTGATACTATTATCACACTCGGCTTCGCCTCGTGTAATAAACCCACTTTCGTGTTTTAATACCCCTTATTATATTTACGTCAGTTGCATAAATAACTATAAACATCCACGGAGGTTGCATGCTAAAACGTATAAAGTTTCAAAGGCTCTACAGTAGGACCTACTTAATCGATTTTACTTTTTCGAGCAAATCGGCTGTGACAGACAGACAGACACACGAGTAATCATATAAGAGTTCCAATTTTTCATTCGGACGTACGGTACGCAATCCTAAAGTCATCTGAAAAACATAGTAGTTAATTTTATTGCTATTTTATTAACTATCCCTCAAAGATAGTTAAAACGTCTTATTTTGCCTTTAGAACGCTAAAGGCAAAATATAATAATATAATATAATAATACATTTATTTCAGACCATAAGTCCATAAACAACACACAATACAATTTTATACACAAAAAACATACATATACACATACATAAATACATGAAAACACATAACTTCACTAAAAATACACTAAAACAATTTACTTTAAATACTGGAATGACGCACGATGAGTGGTCATCCATTGCCACATCAATGGACTGTCTGTCCTGTCGGCTACTGTAGCCACCAAGCTGTTGGAGCTGTCGCGCACTCGCCGCATCAGGGATGCTATCCGAGTTCGCATCAGTGCGTAGAAATCTGGCACGCCATTTTCCGCGAACATCCCCGATGCACTGCAAAAGCGCGGCAGCCCCAACATAACTCTGAAGGCGTTATTGTACTGGACTCGCAGAGCATTGTACGAGCTTTTTGTATAGCTGACCCATAGGGCACACGTGTACATAGATTGGCAATACGCTCTAAAGAGTGTAATTTTCACCTCCCTAGTACAACGTGCAAACCTATGAGCCAGCATGTTACATCGAACTGCCAATGCTCTGCGTTCCCTCTCTATGTCCACATCGTCGAACAGACTATCGGTGACCCAATGCCCCAGGTACTTGAACTTCGTGACCCTGGAAAGCTGAGTGCCCCCCAAGGTGACTGGTGGGACAGTATCATAATATTTGTTACCCGCTTTGAACACCAGTAACTCGCTCTTGGTCGCATTGTACCTGGGGCCATGAGCCACCGCATAGTCCTCACAGATGCGAAGAAGCCTCCTAAGTGCACTGATCGATGGGCTCAGCAATACCATATCATCCGCGTAGCTGATGTTATTGACGCAGTGCCCGTTAATGGAGCACCCGATATTGGTATTGCTGAGCTCACAGATCAGCTCGTCTACATACAGGTTGAAAAGCTTGGATGAGCTGATTCCCCCCTGCCTCACACCGCACTCCAACCCGTATCCATCCGACAGGACACCCGCCCACCTAACATAATTGTATTGACCAATACTTTAGCATCCCAATGATATCGCCTGGGAGGTTCTTAACATTTGACAATTTCCTCCATAGGCAGTCATAGGATACGAGGTCGAAGGCCCTGGAGAGGTCCAGAAAACATGCATATACAGGTGTTTTCCTACTTGCATAGTATTGAACAGTCTGTTTGAGGCATAGTATAGCTGTTTCCGTGGATAAACGTGGCTTAAACCCAAACTGGGCGTCGCTCAGCGTTAAGTGTTTATCCAGCTGCTGATCAATCAGACTGTCCAACACCTTTGCAATTATGGTAGCCAGGGATATAGGCCTGTAGTTGCTCTTGTCACTCGCATCTCCAGTCTTATTCTTAACAATGGGCACAACAATAGTTTTAAGTAAATCAGCTGGAAGATACGAGTGACTTAGACACAAGCTAAAAAACATTGCTAGCACTCGCGGTAAGTGCTTACCAGCATATAGTAAATGCTCTATACTTAGGCTGTCATGACCCGGCGACTTGCCTCTCTTTAAGTTGCGTATGACAGTAGCTACCTCCCTGGCCGTAAACCTAATAGGCATGTCTTCGGACCCCCACACCACCTCCGGCCCGCCAGACGACGTACCTAGGGGAGACCCAACCTTAAAGACTCTGCTGAAAAGGTTGGCGATATCATTAGGATCACTAAGGCCCTCAACACTCACAGGCAGACCCGACCTGGGATTCAACCTGTTCGTAGCTTTCCAAAAACTGCCAAAATTCTTCGCGCCATGATGACTTGCAATGATGTTCATTTTTATTTGGTCCTTATTATTTTGACACCATTTTAATTTATTTTTAAAAACCCTTCTACTTTCCACCATTTTTTCATACAAATCACCATTTTTCGGCCTACCAAACAACGTCCAGGTTTGAAAATCAAGCCGAGCCTGTCCGTGTGCGTCCTTCACATGCTTATTCCAGCCCGTTATGTAACGCTTTTTGAGCTGTATTCCGTTCTTACAGTTACTGGTGATTGCACCTTCACAGAGAATTTGCACAATTTCCGCATACATATTATCTAAAATGGTTTCATGTTCCTTATTTCTACACCTACTTTTAGTACATTCAGTAAAATCCAAAAGAGTACGGCCATCATCGAATTAATACTTTATAGGTTAATGACGCGGTCCCACGGCCCATCGATGCCTGTCGAGGCCTAACGCGGCCCGTGCCGAGCATTCCATACATCCTATACATTCGATCGGATGGGCAGCCACCGGCCACCGCCGGCCGAATGTTCCCACGGCCTGTCGGCCTGGCCTGGCGCGCTCTGGCCTGTGAGAAAGCGGACTTTGGGACCGCGGCATAAGGGGTTCTTACTATCAACGTAATTTTTCCGAACCGGAGTATGTTGACATCGGTGTCGAAGAGTTATATCTTCCACTCGTAGTCGCTACAAATTATAGAACATGGTATACTATTAGTTAGTTTTCCACGGACAGGTTACCGATGTTCTAGATCTCGTGTTTCGCTTGGAACACCAGGAATTGCGGTGTCAATCTGTCTCGGCTACGTCCAGCCTTTAAACCGGTTAAATCCGGACAGATAACGGGTTTGGGACACCGTCTTGTTGAAAGCGGAGCGGGTTTTGAAGGAGCGTTTTAGACTACAAGTATCTTTTCGCACTGAAATGGCGTTAATAGGCGGGAATTTTTCATTTTTTGTTTCGGACTGTCTTCTCAGAGTAATAGTCAGATAGGAAACTCCGACCTCATCTAATTGGGCCTGTCTTCACCAACATTTAAACAGTTGGTTTGTGTCAAATTCCTAAGGAAAGAACTGTGACATTTGTGACAGATTTTCTGCTGTCAAACAAGTATTAAACAAATAACAGTGTTTCCAAAAATCTCCTAATAATAGGGGAAAATATCCTGGGGTGAAAATCCTGAAACTATGTTATTTTGTCAAAGTGACATGACTGAAAGTGAGTCGTGTCGCGCTCTGATTAGCGTTCAATGTCACGTGACCAATGGCTACTCGTATGTTGTTACGTAATTATTTCTCAATAATATTAAATAATCTGAAATCCTTTTTTTTTTTGTTTTTTTTTTTGTTTTTTGTTTTGTCTTTTAAGTGATTTTAGCTCACAACCATTCTTCTTAAGGTTTCTTACTGTCAATTAGCCTATTGCTTTTTGCACCGAGGGTTTCGTTCCGATTTCTGAAAAAGTGTGCTATTTAGAGACATCGTTTATTTTTCCTGTAATCTTTACATTAACTTCTATAACATATAATAATTTCAGATTTTTATCTTTGCAAACTTCGGAGATAAGGTAAAAAAATATAAAATGTAAAAAAAAATACCGTTCCTCCTAACGGTATTTTTTTTTACATTCTTCATCAAAAGTCGAAAACTATGCGGCCTAAAAAAAAAAATAAAAAAATGCAAACAGCGTTCATTCATATGATACCCCACGTGCCCTAGTAGCCCACTTTGAAATTTTAAGACCCCCCCGTAAAAATATGTATGTGGGATAAGCTAAATATTTCTTCAATAAAACTGCCGATTCTTCTTTAATTTCTGTATTTTTAATTTTCAACGTCTTTATCGTCTTACAAGTTTTTCTTCCGTCCTCCATTACTGTTCTACTTAATCTACATTTTAATCATTCAATCACTATCTCTTTCACTCCTTGACTATTTCGTACATTCATCTCTGTCAGTCATTCATGCTTCACATCTGTCATTCATCATCACGTCTCATTTCACTATCCTTTCATAACATTCCGTTCCTACAGCTCGGCCATTCTGATATCTGACTGTCCCCAGTCAGATCTAAACTGAAAGTACATCTTAAATTCCAAGTTTCTTGGTATAACCAACTTTCTTTCAAGTCCTTTGTACAATAAACCATCGCTGTAGGTATAGTCTTCATATGGCTGATGTTTTACAATCTTTATAATCGCCTTTATACCTTCATCCAAAATCTGTGCTTGCTTGACTTGATCATGTAGGCTTACCTCAACAGCTCCAACAAATGGATTTCTGCTCAAAGCGTCTGCATGTTGCATTTTGCCTCCTGGTTGATGTTCAATCACATAATCATACTCTTCAAGCAACAATACCCATCTGGCTACTCTAGTTGTTAGATCCTTCTTATTCAATGTCTTCTGAAAAGCTTGACAGTCTGTAACAATTTTAAAGTGTTTTCCATACAAGTAATGCCTAAACTTCTTTACTCCTTCAATAATAGCCAAAGCTTCCAACTCATAGCTACTATACTTCTTCTCAGCATCACTGGTCTTCCTACTGTAGTAGTGTACAGGATGTAACTCACCTGCATGGTCACGCTGAAGTAGGATAGCACTGTATGCTATTGCAGAGGCATCGGTATGCAATTCAGTTAATAACTGAGGATCATAAATTCTTAACACTGGGCTGCTAGCTAAAGCACTTTTCAGTATGTTAAATGCACTTCTCTGAACATCTTCAAACACAAAATTAACATCCTTCTTCACTAAATCAGTTAATGGTTTAACTATAATTGCAAAATCTTTAATATACTTCCTAAAATATGAAGTTAATCCCACGAAACTATGAAGTTGCTTTAAAGTCTTGGGTTCAGGGTACCTGGTAACCGCATCTGTTTTTTCCTGAGAGGGTTGAATTTTTCCATCTTCTATAATGTGTCCTAAGTACTCTATTCTTCGACATAGTAATTGCGCCTTTTTCCAATTAATCTCCAAGCCATATTCTGATGCGACAGCTAACACTTCTTTTAACCGCTGCAATGCCTGACATTCATCAATTGCAGGAGTCGTGGAGAGGATCCGGCAGTTGGGACTCGAGGTGGCCTTGCACAAGTCCGAGGCCATGTGTTTTCATGGTCCTCGGAATGCGCCACCGTCGGGTTCCGAAATAACGGTAGGAGGGGTTCACATCGGAGTCGGGTCGACGATGAAGTACCTGGGACTCGTCCTCGACAGCCGGTGGAACTTCGTGGAGCACTTCCGACGTTTGGCTCCCAGACTGGCACGGGCTGGGGCTGCCTTGAGGCGGCTCCTGCCCAATCTGGGGGGTCCAAACGCCTCCTGCCGGAGGCTCTACGCGGGGGTCGTGCGGTCCATGGCCCTTTACGGAGCACCGGTGTGGGCGCGTTCCCTAAGGCTGGGACCAGCCGGCAGGTTGAACGCGTCCCAGAGGGTCATGGCCATCCGGCTAGTCCGGGGATACCGCACGGTCTCCCGGGAGGCGGCGAGCCTCCTTGCCGGATTGCCGCCGTGGGATCTGGAGGCAAAGGTCCTCGCGCACGTGTGGGAGTGGCGCGAGGAGGCGAAGCGCCGGGGCGTAACTCCGCTGCCGCGAGAAATCACGGTACAGCGGACAGAGCTCCGGCGGGATCTCATGGCGGCATGGAGAGCGCGACTGTCGCAACCCAGCGCTGGGCACGCCACAATAGCGGCGATAAGTCCCCTCTTTGAGGAGTGGTTAGAGAGGCGCCACGGCGTCCTCACCTTCCGCCTGACGCAGGTCCTCACCGGACACGGTTGTTTCGGGAGGTTCCTGTTTCGCATAAGGCGGGAGGAAACGCCCGGGTGTTTCCATTGTGTAGATCGCCCGGAGGACACGGTGGAGCATACAGTGGAGGTTTGCCCGGCTTGGGCAGAGCACCGCCGTGTTCTCACGGAGGCGATCGGCGGCGGCGATCTCTCGCGTCCGAGCCTGGTCCAGGCCATGGTGCGGAGCGAGAGTGCATGGGAGGCCGTCACCTCCTTCTGCGAAGCAGTGATGCTCGCGAAGGAGGAGGCGGAACGCGTGAGGGAGAGGCAGCCTCACGCCCTCAGTCGCCGCAGGAGACGCCCTGGGCGGCGGGAATCGCGGGGCGATTTCCGGCCACCGTAGGCGCGGGCCTGCGGACGGTGAGCCGCGGGTAGCTCGCCGTCCGGTAAGGACCAGGCCCGAGTCGACGGCGCGTCGTGTTCCACGCGCGCCTCAAAGAGATGTCAGCAAGTGACGGGGCCCAATAGGGCCGACGCCGCTGGGGTCGCGGGTTGTCTGAAAGGGTTACCGCGGCCCTGGCATAGGCAACTGAAGGAACACGGGTGGGTTTTAGTCAGTAAAAGTCTGACACGCCCTCCCGCTCCACCCAGAGCGGGAGAAGTTATTTGATGATTTCCCACCCTCAAAAAAAAAAAAAAAAAAAAAAAAAAGGTATCAATAAATCATCGATGAAAATAATCAATATTCCTTTTGCTATAAGTTCCTGAAACACCATAGTTACAAATCTCATAAAATACTTCGGGCAAACCGACAAACCAAACGGAGCCCTCAAAAACTCATACTGTCCATTGTGTGTAACAAAGGCAGTGTATTTTATACTTTCTTTACTTACTCTCAAATGAAAAAAACCACTTTTTAAATCTAGCACACTAAAAACTCGAGCACCTTTAAGTTTATCAATCAAATCGTCAATAATAGGCAGAGGAAATTCATCTTTAATCATCTTTCTGTTTATAGGCCTATAGTCCACACATACTCTAGTACTACCATCTTTTTTCTTTACTAACACCAAAGGAGAGGAATATTCTGAAAAACTTACACGAATAATCCCATCTTTAAGCCACTCTGCTACTTGCTTTTCAACAATCTGTTGTTCGGCTAAAGATATACGTCTTGGTCGCTGAGTCACTGGTATGTCATCCTTGAGCACAATGCGCAACTCTATCGGCGCCTCCTTTACCTGTACAGGTTTATAATTGTTCACACAGTCGATAACTCCTTGTTGCACCTGCTTATCTTGAACAGAACCTAAAACAAACTCATTCTGACTGACCACACACACAAGCCTTGATAACCAACTGTTTACGTTTGGAGCAATCAATATTGACCCCTGCGACATAATTGTAAAAACATCTTTAAGAAATTCTTGACCCAATATAACACTACACGGCATAGCATACCTAGGCACAACATGAAATGTAATATCGTTATATTCGTGTCCATCTAACAGTACACAAGCAGTAAACTTTTTCGTAGACACTATAGTATTGCCACCTAATCCCACAAGATTCATGACAGTATTTACAGACTTAGGAGCCCCAAGATGAACATAAAGTTCGGTACACGCCAAATTTATCTCACTACCAGAGTCAATTAACGCATTTACTTCGCACTTATTCACAAAAATCGTTTTGCAGGCATTTTCGAATCTAATCTGTGCCGGTGTTTTCTCTTCGACGTAAACATCAGTGAAGTTAGCGTCAGTTCCTATTGGCATCGCCATCTTGTCGCCGTCACTGATATTGGTACTTCTGTCAATGTCAGTTTTGCCAACCGCAGCATCGCGAATGTTCGGAGTGAAGTCGGTCACACACATCGTTCGTTTATCTTCGTGAAAGTTCGGTTTTCCGCCTCGTCGTTCCCGTTCTCGGTCATGGGTCTTTTCATTCGTAGACCGAATGCATTGTATAGAAATATGTCCAAACTCGTTGCACTTGAAACACTTCAAACCTTTTTCTTTATTTGGACACTGGGATGACTGATGATCTTTTTCACCACAGCTGTAACACCTTTTGATTCCCTTTTCATGACTTTCAGGCTTCTTGTGTCGACTATGATCACTGATATCCGTCCTCATCTTCTCCTTGATCGTTTCATAAATCATTAATTTATTCTTCAGGTCTGAGTACGTCGTAACTCCGTACAGCAACATTTTGTTAATTTCCGAGTCGATTATGCCGTCGATAATGTACTTGATGGCAACATAATCAGGCAACTTGCCGCGTTTTCCCATCTCCTTCATGACTAACATGTAATCTAGACACCTTTCGTCCTTTTTTTTCTTTCTGGAGGCCATCATCTCGTGAATGGTTTTGCTATCCACCAAATCTGGAAACTCCTCAAATAATCCAGCTTTTAAATCCTCCCAGCTTTTAAAAGGTTTTTCTGATCTGAGCCACAGCGCAGCAGTTCCAACCAAAGCCCTTCTGGCTACGATCAGAGTTTGTAGGGGCGACCACTGAAAAATCTCGGCATTATCGTCAATGTCCTGAGCCCATTTGGCTACCGACAACGTCTTGTCTTGCCCACTGAAATTTGGGACAATGCTCTCATGGAAAACAGCTTGATCACGAGTAAACCCTTGCCCAACCGATGTGAATCCGTCATGTTCGTCTTCGTCGTCGTTGGCTTGGCGGGGCTTTCTCGGTTTTCTCGGCGTTTTTCCCATAGTTCGTCTTTTCCTTGTCTTTTGTAACTATTGTTACCGTCTTCTATCAGCTGAAATCAGCTCGTCTTCTTCTCGCAATGGCGTCTTTTGAGCTCAACGCGTGGCGAGAATGCCGTCTTTTTCTTCTTGCTCCTTTAGGTCCGAAAACTTTAAATATTTAGCTATCCCGGACGAGCCCCCAAAAAGTTGTGGGATAAGCTAAATATTTCTTCAATAAAACTGCCGATTCTTCTTTAATTTCTGTATTTTTAATTTTCAACGTCTTTATCGTCTTACAAGTTTTTCTTCCGTCCTCCATTACTGTTCTACTTAATCTACATTTTAATCATTCAATCACTATCTCTTTCACTCCTTGACTATTTCGTACATTCATCTCTGTCAGTCATTCATGCTTCACATCTGTCATTCATCATCACGTCTCATTTCACTATCCTTTCATAACATTCCGTTCCTACATGTATACTTTTTTTGTAACAGGGACTCCTGTTACAAAAAAAGTATACATATTTTTACTTCTTTCTTATTTGCAAAATAGTTGGATAAACGTCATCTAAAACTGTTCCAAATTTCAAGTTGATAGCATAAGTAGTTCTTGAGATATCCAGCTGTGACAGACAGACAGACAGACTGAGTCACACCATAAGGGTTCCTTTTTTACCATTTTGGTAATACGGAACCCTAACAAGATTCAGAAACATTCAATCTTCCATAGCCGTCTTTTCGATGAAATGAAACATCTGTCGTCTGTCTTTGTGAGCAACTTTATTATTTTCTTCCAAAGGAATAACCCTGTTTTTCTTGGAAAACAGTGAGGTCGTGCACTGATGAATGCACTTCCTACTCATGACACACATCTGTTTACCAGGAAACCGAAGGGGTGGTTTTTTCCACGGTAATTTTATTTTTAGTAGTATTTCTTCTTTCTATTTGCTAAGTTTCTATGGCCAAAATGGTAGAAAGATTCAAACTAAAAAAAAAAATACAACCAAATTGAGAACCTCCTCCTTTCTTTGTAGTCGGTTAAAAATTACTGAATCAGCACTTTTTGAACGCCAAAATTACATAAGGGCGAGAATACACATGCCTGTAACTTGCACAAAACTATGCTAACAAGTAGTGCTGATTGGTAAAAATCACAATGGCATGCCAGCTACTTGCATAGTTTTGTACCAGCTACATGCATGTGTATTCCCGCCCTTAGACAGCCCCCAAACCTCCAGGTAGCTGTCAAGTGTATGCGGAACTGTATAACATTACTGCTGTACTAACATTATAAAGGCGACAGTTTGAGTGTGTTTGTATATGTTTGTTACTTCTTCACGCTCAAACGGCTGGACTGATTTGGATAAAATTTGGTACGTAGATAGCTTATACCCTGGATTAACACATAGGCTACTTTTTATCCCGATCTGAAGTGAAGCCGCGGGTCGCAGCTAGTTAACAATAAGCAGGCTTCTTACTTATGCAATAAGTAGACTTACTCACCTAAGGAAATCGTTGTAGAATAAAAGTGAGAGATAATTAATACAATATCGCCTTTGAGATCCGCTCAGCCTCCTAAATGACCAACGCCTTACCCTCCCCAATTCTGCACTACTGCACTTTCATATAATACAACTGTTATAGTCTTCTATTGCCAAATCACATGGTTCCTTAACCAACCTAGAATATTCCATAGACTGTACAGAGTGAGGTTTTGAAATGGCCGAAATGCGTTGGGGGCTAAATCAAAAATATTTATGAAAAGTAGAAAAATGTGGTCCAAAATGTGAGCTCGATTTTGGAATAAAGTTAAAGTAGGTCTTATATTTTTAGTTTTTATTTTTTTTTAGTTTTTATTTTTAGGTTTTAGTTTCTCCCTCTAGTGGTTGCAAGCGCTACTGCTGAGCATGTAGTCCCGAGTTCGATTCCCGGTTCAGGCAAAGTGTTATTGGGTTTTTCCATCAGGAATTTCTCAGTAGCAGCCCGGAGACTGGATTTGCGCCCGGTTGATGACAATAGGTTTGCCCCCTATTACATTACTAAGAGGGCTGTCGCGTTTTGTCCCCTCTCTCGCTCACACGGGACCAAATGTTCAAGAATGTCAAATGAATAGTTGCTTTTTTGAAAAATGTCATCAATTAGAGAACTAGTAAATACTTATCGAAGCCTAACAGCCAAAAAGGATAAGCGACATTTTTGCGAAATTGACTTATACATATACGAGTATATGGTTAGAATCGGCTTTTTTTTCTGCGTCTATTCATATAAGTTTCGTGATTTCGCAAAAAATGTAGCTTATCCCTTTTTGGCTGTTGGGTATCAATATCATTAATTTAATAGGTAATTATTAAAAACACATTTTTATAGTGGCATTAACTCATCTCAAAAACAGATAATGCTTTTTGAGCTGAGTTTAATAGATATCACAATAGAAATGTGTTTTTAAAATTAGATATAGCCCGGTCAATTTAGACCAAAAAATGAGAGTGAGGTTACATAAAGTCCCAACAAGCTGAATTTCAGTGAAATTGTTCAAAATATAATTATAAACAATGTCTAGAAGTTCCCCATCATTCCCCTGTAAGGAAAAAATTTTATTCAAGGTCAAAAGTCAAAAAAATGAGATTTTTCGCGATTTTCAGCAAAACGGTAAGTTTTATCATAAAAGTACCTCAGACAAAAATTGTAGATCATAAAATTATCTATAAAAATGTATCAATACTTTTTTCTTACGAGCCACTGTTTCTGAGATATAACGATTCATAAAGTTATAAAAGTTGTTATCGTCATAATATACATGAGTACGCCACGTATATACATCTAGAGTTGTTATATTAAAAAAAAAAAAAAAAAGAAAAAAAAAGAAGCTGAAGTTTTTAAAAAGAGTAATTCAACTCAACAAGAAGTTATTACCAACGGCATCCGCTTTCTTCTTTCTATGTACGGAGCTCCTAAAAAACTAACTGTTTAGATAAGCATCGATATGCATGTTTCGTTAAAAATACTAAAAATAAAAAACAAGTTCAATTAGCTTGTCTTCCTCCAACCTCAGTTGCTGCTCACCAACATCTTTTTCGAGTATATTACAAAGTTCAAGTGTGGCTTGGTTATCAGCTAGACCCTACAGACTGGGGTTGGAAGTTGGTCAACAACATATTAGAGCCAGTTCAAACTTTACTTCCACCTGCGCCGGAAAAACTGCTGAACACTATTTTTTGCAACTGCAAAAAGGGATGCAGTGCTAAATGTGGTTGCAAAAAAGTCGGACTGTCTTGTTCTTTGGCAAGCACAAATTATCAAGGCCGGTCGTGCTCTAATATTTAATCACAAACAATGGAGGATTCGTTTGACTCCGACGAAGTATCATGCGATACATCGCTATTGACGCAATTTACTTGCATCCAAAATGAAGATGAAGAAGAAGCAGGAGAAGAAGAACAAGAAGAAGAACAAGAATTTGAAACTTACGAATAAGACGAATAAACTTCAACACTTTTTTTTAATTTACATCGCTTTTATCTTTCCCAATCTTTGAAAATTTCCGTTATTATGCAATAGTTTTACATTAAACAGGATCACAACTGTTTTGATGGTTAAGGTTGAGGTTCGCTTAGCGTGAATTTTGTAATTTAAAATGCGTGTTTGCTTGAAGCTGGATTTATTGCGACTAACTGTGGTGGGGGCATACAGGCGTTGATATACACTTAAAAACACACACACGAACACACAACATAGACATAACATACCGCCCACCAAAAGGACGTAGTTCTTTTCTAAATCAAAGTTTTACATATAACTTCACTAATATTAACTTAACTTTAACATTTTATTCAGTAGCAATGGGTAAAGGGCATAACTAGGAACAACATCTCTTCACTACACTGTTGCCACTTTTTATGCTGTAAACTCTGGTAATACCATCTTCTCCAGGATGTTTATCAACAACTCGACCCAGAGAAAATTTGCCAGGCGGTAATCCATCGGTTTTTATTAAAACAACATCGCCAATCTTGAATTCTTCTGCTTTCTTTAACCAAATGGGACGTTGTTGCAATCGTGTTAGGTATTCTTGTTGCCAACGTCGCCAGAAATCGCCAAGCAATTTTTGAGTGTGTTGCCACCGGGACAAGGAATGAATCTTCTTATCTTTGAAATCAGGTGAAGGTACAACGATAGGAGCTTCGCCGATTAGAAAGTGTCCAGGTGTTAGTACTTCTATGCAGTCTGGGTCCTTGTCATCGATAGGACACAATGGCCTAGAATTGAGACAAGCCTCAATTTGGCACAGCACCGTGGTCATTTCTTCATAGGTAAGGTTAGTGGTGAGCACGCGTTTCAAATGGTGTTTTACAGATTTTACACCCGCCTCCCACAAGCCTCCAAAGTTCGGTGAGTATGCTGGTATGTAATGCCATTGTGTTCCTTCCAGTGCCAAGGTGTTTGTTATGTCACCTTCAAAGACCAGATTTGCTTCTTTCCATGCGGCCTTCAGTTCTTTGTTGGCACCAACAAAATTTCGACCCTGGTCACTCCATATATCGCTACATTTTCCTCTTCTGGAAACAAAACGCTTGAATGCAGCGATAAAGGCTTCGGACGTTAAATACAACAAACTCAAGGTGCATAGCCTTGGTTGACATGCATATGAATACACAGATGTATGCTTTCTGAGTTCTAATGCCTCTTCCTTTGGACATGCTTATTTGAAATGGGCCCGCAAAATCAACTCCGGTGTGTATGAAAGCTCGAGCAGGAGTTACTCTAACCTTAGGCAGGTCACTCATTATTTGTGTCCTTGATCTCGCTCTAAGTCTAGCACATACTAGACACTTGTGTATGCAGGATTTTATAAGTGCCTTGCCTCGTACAACCCAGTACCTTGAGCTTATATAGCTTAACATAAGTTGAACGCCGCCATGCAATGTGTGGGCATGTGCATCAGAGATAATCAAGGGTATCAACTCGTTCTGGTTTCCCAATATAATAGGATGTTTAACCTGCTCATCCAAGTTCGCGTTACGAAGTCGACCGCCCACCCTGAGGATACTGTCTCCGTCAAGGTAAGGATTCAAGGTTTTAATTTTACTTTCTCCTTTTAAAGCTTTATTTAGTTTTAGTCTTTCTATATCATCTTTAAATTCTTCTTGTTGTACTAATTCTATACATTTCATTAAAGACTTTTCTAATTCCTTTGTAGTAAAACCCTTTTCTGTGTTTTCTAAGCTTCTTTTATAATTTAAAAATCTTCGACAATATGTTATCACTTTTATCAATTCTCTTAGACTATCGAATTCTTTAAATTGTAATTTTATACTTTCTTCATGGTTTATTTTTAAATTTGCTTGTATTTTATCCTTTTTCTTCTCTAATTCTGTAGATGTGTTTTCTTGTTTCAATCTTATTTCTGTTTCAGAGAGCCAAGCTGGACCCTTCCACCACAAATCGGACTTTTTCAGATCAACTAGTAACATGCCCCGGGACCCAATGTCTGCAGGATTCCTTCAGATGAGACATGAAACCACCGGTTGCTGTTTATATTTTCAACGATCTCTACAACCCGGTTCGCTACAAATGTATTCCATTTGTGGGGATCGCCAGATAGCCATGCAAGGACAATTGTTGAATCTGTCCATGCATAGATGTTTGCTGTAGGTATTCTCATGGCGTGTTCTATTTGCTTCAGTAACTTCGACAACAACAGCGCTCCACACAGCTCCAACCGTGGTAAGGAAACAGTTCGCAACGGTGCCACTCTAGTCTTTGCTGCTTGCAGTTTTGTTGAAACCGAGCCATCTCGCATCTTTATTCGGACATAAGCCACTGCTGCGTATGCTCGCGTGGAGGCGTCGCTGAAACCATGGACTTCAATTTTTTCTATATCAATACTTAATGTGCCAAGCCATCGATCAATATATACTTCTTTTACTTCTTCAAAGTCTTCACGAAGAGTCAACCACTCGTCCACCAGGTGTTGGCTTATTTGGTCATCCCAGCCAACCTTTTCTAACCATAGCTTTTGTATAAGCATTTTAGCCAAGATTAAACTCGGAGCGATCCATCCCAGTGGATCGAACAGTTTTTGCATGTCCGATAAGATTGTTCTTTTTGTGATATTATCTGACTTCAGCGGTAAGTTTATTTTATATTGAAACTGATCTGTTCCTAGATTCCAGATCAATCCTAGGGCTTGCACAGTTCCATCTAACTTTAAATCTAAGTGTACTCGAGTTGTTCTCTTATCGGCATCTATAGATTGCATAAACTCAATAGAATTGGAACACCATTTTGATAATGTGAAGCCACCCTTTTGTAGTATACAAGAAATTTCCTGAGCTGTCTGTATGGCTTTCTCTGCCGTGTCATCACCAGAAATAACGTCATCCATAAAAAAATCAGTTTTGATAATGCGTACAGCCTTTGGGTGATTTTGACCTTCATCTTCAGCCACTTGGTGAAGAGTTCTTACTGCTAGATGGGGTGCTGACGCTGTACCAAACGTGACACGAAGCATACGGTATTCTTTGATCGGGTCTGACTCTTCCTCTCTCCATAAAAGGCGCTGATAGGTATCGGCGTCTTGTTCATGTAGTAAAACTTGCAGGTACATTTTTTGTATATCACTTGCATAGCAGATGCGATATAATCTTGATCTCATAACAATGTCTCTAAGGTCATCTTGTAGTTGAGGACCCACAAGCAACTCGTCATTGAGAGAGATGTGGTTCGAGCCTTTAGCTGAAGCATCAAACACGACGCGTGTCTTCGAAGTTTCCTTTTCGACGCGGATAACGGCGTGATGAGGTAAGTACACCGCTTTGTTTTTCTTAGTTTCATTTTCAGGTATTTCTTCCATGTAATTTGATTGTATATATTCTTGCATGGCCTTTTGGTAGTCTTCTTTTAGTGTAGGTGCTTTTCTAAATCTTCTTTCTAGCTGTAGTAATCTATGTCTTGCTATTTCTTTTGTATTTCCGTTAGGCGATAAGGGATTATCGGTTTTAAAAGGTAACTTTACTATATATCTTCCCTCTTTTGTTCTTGCATGACTGTTTTCATATATTGTTTCACATAGCTTTTCTTCATTTGTTAACTTTCTTTTCTTTTCAGTTTCAATTTCCCAAAGAGATTTTAATAGGTTATCTACTTCTATTTGCTGATGAAGGACCAGAAAAGATTCCTCTTGTAAATTGGTGTTGATTTCTCCAAACAGGATCCATCCCAGGTTTGTTTCTTGGGCACATGGAGAACCGGGAGGACCCTTGATTAATTGTTGTTGCACGATTTGTGCATACTCTTTAACACCTAGAAGCAAGTCAATAGGACCCGGTTTGTGATAGTCCGGGTCAGCTAGGGTAAGTCCTTCTAGGTGTGGCCAATGTGTGACAGTGACAGCTTTGGAGGGGATTCTCGTGGTCAACTGTTTGGTCATGACGTATGCTTGTATGTTGATCTCGAAGCTTGGGTTCCATCGAGAACCAATCCTTAGTTGCACCACGTGATCGACGTTGGTTCTTGTAGATCCCACCCCAATGATATTTCCTCTTGCTGTATGCTTGGTTAGTTTTAGCAGTTGTGTCGCCTTCTCGCTGATGAATGACGCCTGCGAACCTTGGTCCACTAGCGCACGTAGAACAATAGTGTGATTATGCTCGTTTCTTGATAAAACTGTTGCCGTGGCCAGTAGTGCTATACTTGTACTTTGTTTGGCACTGTGATGCGACGCGATCGTAGTGTTAACTATTTCCTCCTTCTCTTCTACACTGGGTTGTGTTGCTTTCGGTTGTTTAGAGTCCTCAGTTTGTACCGAAGAAGCAGAGTCCTTGTTTCGGTGTAGGAGAGTATGATGACGTCGACTGCATATGCGACAGGTCATTTGCAATTTACATTGATATGCGGAATGGCCTGGTACCAAACAATTAAAGCAAAGTTTGTTTGACTTAACATATTCAGATCTCTCAGCAGGTTGCAGTTTGGTAAAATCCTTACAATGGCATAAAGTGTGGTTTCCTTTACATAGCACGCATTTTCTATCTGCCGACGATGGTGATGTGGTGGCTGTAGCAGTAACAAGGTGTGAACGTTCTTTTATAGGTTTTTCACGAGTGCCCGATGTTGACATTATAAGTTCTAAGGTACGGTATCTTGATTGCAGAAACTCCTTCAAATCATTCCAGGTAGGTAATTCATCCTCTTCCTTTCTGCAAGCCGCTTGTTCCCACTCTTTATGAGACTCAGGGTCCATCTTCTGTATCACGAGAAAAATAATTATAGGATCCCATGAGCTCGTAACTATATGTAAATTTTGTAAGTTGTTCAAACAATCCGTTGTGACGTCTAATAAATTCTTTATTTGATTTGCAGATTGAGTACTTATTTTCTTTTGATAAAATAATTTCTTTAACACTGAATTGATAATCAATCTTTTATTTCCATACCTTGATTTGAGAACACTCCATGCTTGTTTATAATTACTTTGTGTAATTTGAATAGGCTTCAATAATGTCTCGGCCTCACCGGTGACACTGCTCTTTAAATAGTGTAACTTCTGAACATCACTGATCACCGTGTTTTCATGCACTAATGAAATAAATAAGTCCTGGAACGTAGGCCAATCTTCATAATTCCCACTAAAACTCGGTAATTGTATCCTCGGTAGCCTAACGAGTTGATCATTATTCGTACTTGTAAACGAGTTGTTATTCGTTGACGTGGATGGTGCGGACGGTGCATTTAACGTCAACAGAAGGTCTTGTAAATCGGCTAATAACACAATATATAAGTCTTCGTAAATAAAGAAATCTTCGTTCACAAAGTAGGGTAAAGTTTGTTTATGTTCTTTCGCTGTTATCTTCACTAATTGTTGATGAGTTTCCTTGAACGTTCTCCAATATTCTTCTATACATGTTATTCTTGCCTGAACGTAACCTTTTGTCAACCTGGTTTTAGGACATTTCTTCAGATTCACTTGTGTTTTTTGTAATAACGCAGCTGTGTCTTCTAAAACGTTAATTAACTCCGCCGTAGTACTCATCGCACCTTCTATTTCTTTACAAATATTCACTAATCACCTCTGGAATGCGGCTGGCTATTGTTCGCGCCGGCCACCCGGTATCTTCGATAACTTGTTGTTTTCGCTAATTAGTTCGGCTCGAATTTGACCACTATGTTTTGATGGTTAAGGTTGAGGTTCGCTTAGCGTGAATTTTGTAATTTAAAATGCGTGTTTGCTTGAAGCTGGATTTATTGCGACTAACTGTGGTGGGGGCATACAGGCGTTGATATACACTTAAAAACACACACACGAACACACAACATAGACATAACAACAACTGACCCGTGGAGTAGGCCACTGGGGAAACCACGTTAAAAAAACGCGCTAAGTACACTACCTCATAGGTGGCGTGGAAACGTGTGCATATTATGACGATAACAACTTTTATAACTTTTTGAATCGTTATATCTCAGAAACGGTGGCTCGTAAGAAAAAAAGTATTAATACATTTTTTATTGATAATTTTATGATCTACAATTTTTGTCTGAGGTACTTTTATGATAAAACTTACCGTTTTGCTGAAAATCGCGAAAAACTCATTTTTTTTACCTTTGACCTTGAATAAAATTTTTTCCTTACAGGGGAATGATGGGGAACTTCTAGACATTGTTTATAATTATGTTTTCACAATTTCACAGAAATTCAGCTTGTTGGGACTTTATGTAACCTCGAATGTCTAAATTGACCGGACTAATACCTATTAAATTAATACATATTTACTAGTTCGCTAATTGATTACATTTTCCAAAAAATCATCTTTTCATTTTAATAATCTTAAATAAGTAATCCCGTGTGAGCTTTAAACATAAATGGTGAAAAGTGGGCGTACTATAGGTATACTTAATCAGCCTATAATGTTCCCACTGCTGGGACACAGGCCTCCTCTCGGTGAGAGGGGTACTATAGGTATACCTCTGCCCACCCTTCGGAGAATATAGGCGTGATGTTATGTGATGTGATGTGATGTAAGGTTATATTTTTAGTTTATTGAGAAAGAACGATGTGGACAACATTCACTTTAAAAAATTATTGAAGTTACATTGAAAACTCATTCGGTACAGTTTTATATGGAATGTGTTTTACTAAGAAATCCTGCCTTCATATTAAACGTATTGTCTTGGATTTTTCTATTAAAGAAAACTGCTTTCAATAATAGCCTTTTATCCTATTATAACGCTGCCAAATACAGATACAGATGCAAAGATATTTTTGATGTCTTCAGTTATGTTTTTAATGGTACAATTGCGAGAAATAAAAAGATAACAGCGAGCTATTTAGTTTGGTTCGCGATACGGACGTTATTACTTCTTCCTTGATATTATAAAATCGTTTCGGGAAATTGTCTAGGATGGCGGCAGGTGACGGGAACAATCTGCGACTCTCGCATTATCCTTAAAATTAAGGGGAAGATATATAAAATAATAAATAAAAAAATAAAATTTATTGAAATAAAAATATGTTTACAAAAGAGTGTAAATAGATGGTTCAGTAGTAAATATTAATCTAGGCCTATGTTAGTAGTATTATAATCTGGTTAAAAACTATGGTATGACCTTGGTATGACACACGGAACAGTAAAATACTGTTCCGTGGTATGACAAATATAAAAATTATAGTTGCAAAAAAATAAAATTCTGAAAGTAATGTAGTGCCTATAAAACAATGGTTAGACCTGCTGTCTTGTATGGATCAGAATGTTGGGCCACAAAAGGGATGCATGAAAAGCATACAGCTGAGATGAGAGTACTAAGAGGGATGTATGGTGTTACAAGAATGGATAGAATAAGAAATGAGTACATAAGAGGAAGTTTGAAAGTGGCACCGGTGACTGAAAAGTTGTGCGGAAACCGGTTGTCATGGTATGGGCATGTGATGCGGACGAATGAAGAAAATGTCGATGGCTATAAGAGTAGGGGAAGACCAAAGAAACGATGGATGGAATATGTGAAAGATGACATGGCTAGAAAGGGGGTGACTACCGAGATGACGACGATAGAGAAGTATGGAAAAAAAAACATGTTGCGACGGCCTCAAATAGATTGTGATAAGGGCAGGAGAATGATGATGATTGCAGATTTTTTTTCCCATTCAATGAAACGTAGAAATTATAAACAGATCCGTTTTTGTAGAAGTTTGTAGGAATAACTGGCTGAAACAATATCGAAAACGGGTCTTATCGCGATATTCTTTTTTACGAGGTAAACAGGTACCTACTTGTTTCCCGACGTTTCGACCGCCTTGCAGCGATCGTGGTCACGGGAGGACTGATGACAGCTCAGTGACGTCTTCGTAAAGTGCGGGTATGTGTATCTACCCTCACTTGACACACAACAGACAGTGACATTTATAAAAAGTGTGAAGACCAAGTGAGGGTAGATACACGTACCCGCACTTTACGAAGACGTCACTGAGCTGTCATCAGTCCTCCCGTGACCACGATCGCTGCAAGGCGGTCGAAACGTCGGGAAACAAGTAGGTACCTGTTTACCTCGTTAAAAAGAATATCGCGATAAGACCCGTTTTCGATATTGTTTTATAATGTGTACAAATCGCGAAAGTTTAAAAAGTTTAACTTTCTGAAAGTTTAGAAATGAAATGAAACTATTACAAATTCCTTAACAAACTTGTTTAGAAACCCACAGCATTTCCATCGGTATATTAACCATCTTCTCACAATTACAGGTTTCCAGCAACCTGTCACAACACAAACAACGGAAAGGAACACCTTCATTGCCTTTGGCAAGTAAGCAACAAAGCGCTAAACCTCTTACATTTCCAGCGAGAAAAGCGCTTTTACACAGTTTGCATCAGAAGCATCTTAAAATCTTAACACAATTGCAAGAATAGGTCCTCTACAAACTTATGCGCTGAATAAAGCACTGGAGGAGAAAGTCGTCACCAGTCCGGAGAAACTTACGTAACGGCCTTAAGTGAAGTTGTGAAAGAAATCAAAGGTAGTAGAGATGCTTCCGACAACTATTTGCGAACTTAGAGTTTTCGCAATGCAGGCTAACTCGAGCAGCGAGCTTTAGGTGCAGTTGACTCTAGTTTTTGATGTTTATTGCAAGTGTTTGGGTGACGAAAGTTGGATTTTCAGGAATGGAAGTGTGCAGGTATTTTTTAAGTGTCAACAGAATTTCAGAGGAATTACCTCTGCCTAACCCTTCTTGCAGGTCAGTGTCAGGTTGTATCTTGATCCAAATATGATTCGCGATTAAAACAAATATGTATTTACATAATTATAACCATAAGAATGAGCATGAGCTTTAAGATTTGCCAAGTTACTGCTGAAATAATGGAGCCTAATTAGGTTGATTCAAAGATTTGTCTGTGCAAGTCCCATAAAAATATCTTTTACTTTGTCCACAATACACTAGTATTATAAAACTTATTTTATAAATAGCAACTTTTGAAAAATATTTATTTTGATAAAATTTATTAAAATCAAGTTTTAATACCGTTTCCATTTTTTTGAACCCATAGACTTATAAAAAAATTAGGACTCAGCGCCACGCATATCGAAAGTGAAGCACAGTAAGTATGCCGCCGGACCATTGTAAAAACACGCCTCACGCACACATTTACATCATAGTATGCCGACCGGACACGAGCGACGGCATCTTTGCAGGTAGATCGGTACGGTGCTTCACTTTCGATATGCGTGGCGCGGAGGCCTCCTGAACATGTTATTAGACTGTAAATAAAAATAAAAAAAACTCTCATTTCAGTCTGTTATTATTAAATACTTTTAACCCGAATAAACATAGAAGGAAATCATACGTGCAATGAAACACTAATGTTTTAATTAGTTTTCACACTAAACTAGAACGAAACTAGGATCGCTTTCATGTTTGTTTATATTAAAGTAAGTAATTTAGGCATTGAACGTTTAGCATGTCCTGGAAATGCTTTACGGTTATTACTAAATTCCTTGATGTCAGGAAAACATAATTTACGAATTAGATTTAACAATAATTTAGTTTCAAAAGTATTCCTATCATAGGTCAGGCCTTTAAGGCCGAACTATACGCCAATGACCTTGAGTGGGTAGCTTGCTTGTTAGCGCATTCTGGCCTGAGCTCACGCAACGCGTCGTACGTCCAGCCAGTAATAGGACTCGCCCATCAAGGAGCGCTGTCCCAAATTAGACGCATTTTTAATTTATTATAATAAAAAATATACATCATGTTTTTAAAAAGTAACAAAACCAAATCATTTTCGTTTGTATTGCAAAGTAGTAGATATTTTTTTTATATTCTTTTGATAAAAAATGAAGGAGTAAAATGGTTTCATCTTAACGATTTGGAGGTGATTTGGGGTTTTTTTTCTTATTATGTGATACCGATAGAAAAATTATGGCTAAACCAAATTACGATTCATATCATGTAGATTACTATCAATTTTTTCAGATGTAATTTCTCTGTAGGTTCCGGCGAAAAACTGCTTCATCTCCACGCTGTTTTTAAGCTTTTTTCGAAAGAGTAGCCTTAAGACGCAGATACATGCCAACGGCCTTGGGTGCTTGCGTGTTCACGCAACGTGTCGTACGTCCAGCCAGTAATAGGACTCGCCCATCAAGGAACGCTGTCCCAAATTAGACGCATTATTAATTTATTATAATAAAAAATATACATCATGTTTTTAAAAAGTAACAAAACCAAATCATTTTCGTTTGTATTGCAAAGTAGTAGATATTTTTTTTAATATTCTTTTGATAAAAAATTAAGGAGTAAAATGGTTTCATCTTAACGATTTGGAGGTGATTTGGGGTTTTTTTTCTTATTATGTGATACCGATAGAAAAATTATGGCTAAACCAAATTACGATTCATATCATGTAGATTACTAACAATTTTTTCAGATGTAATTTCTCTGTAGGTTCCGGCGAAAAACTGCTTCATCTCCACGCTGTTTTTAAGCTTTTTTCGAAAGAGTAGCCTTAAGACGCAGATACATGCCAACGGCCTTGGGTGCTTGCGTGTTCACGCAACGTGTCGTACGTCCAGCCAGTATTAGGACTCGCCCATCAAGGAACGCTGTCCCAAATTAGACGCATTATTCATTTATTTATTATACAGGTAAAAGGTATTATATTAAAAATGTATACTAAAAGATGAATAATTAAATTATCTTTAAAATTATAAATGCTTTATCAAAATACGCTTGATAGTTTTTGCGTGATTCTCCGTTTTTTATCCGCGTTAGAAATCACTTTAAAAATTAATTACACTATGTAATAATATTAGGTCTTTACCTATGAAATTGCCGTTCTGCAGTACTGGCCATTTCAAATCAAAATAATTTTTGTTTGGCTAAGAATTCTAATTTCAAATTAATTTTATTTTCAAAACATGGATTTTTTTTTCCAAAAGTAGTCATTTGTTTATTGATTAGTGTTACATTTTCATCGCATTTCAATCTTTTTCGTCATCATGGATACGTTAAAAATTCGAGTAATTATGGAATACTAGCTTTTGCCCGCGGCTTCGCCCGCGTGGATGTCGGAAAATATCCCATGGGAACGTACATGTGGAAAACATAGGGCCGTCCGATATAACTGTGCAAACTCAAATCGCTAAGGCATAAAGCTACCAGTCGGCATGAGTTTTTTCCGACATCTTCAACAGTCGTCGTCATATTTCAGCCAATTGACACAAAACCATAATGAATTACACTGAATCACTCCGTTTATTGGAGAAAACCGTATGAAAATCCGTTCGGTACTTTTTGACATTATCGCATTCAAACAGACAGACTTACGCGGCGGGGGACTTTGTCAATTACTTAAAATTTACTATGCCAGTAACGCTCTAATAACAAATAACTTTTGTCCGAGTGTCCACTCGTTCAAATAATTTCGTCGTAAAAACGTCGAATGAAATAAATACTAAATGTTACCTCAAGATTCGAACTATGACTACATTTCCAATCCCTTAAATCTCTTAAAAAGAGGTAGGTACACAAAAATTTGTCAACCCCTATTGTACCCCCTCAAAAACGCTGTACCATATATTTCTTTATTTCCTACCAAAAACATAGATTTGAATTTTCATATCCCTAACTTAAGAAATGCTGGGTTTCCCATACAAACTTTCATCCCCTATATCACCCTCTGTAGGATTATTTTTTAAGACAAAAAGTAGCCTATGTCCTTCCCCAGGATGCTATACAACGTGTAATGCTAAATGCGCAAAACCTCTTAAGGGGTCATTGTACTCATCATTATGAACAACTTTTACTATGGGACCTGTTGATTTATTTGATTTAATTATTTACAAAAATCAATCTTTAGTCGATTTTATAATAATCGATATATCGTAGGTACCTACTTATTACATAAATACTACCCACCATTAGTAGTACTTCACTTCTCGTTAGCGCCTTAAGAAAGACGGACGTATAAACTTCCTATTGACTTTTAATTGGCTAATAATAATCTATACATTTTAAAAAGCCCATAACTCGTTTTATTAAAGTGTTAGAACCTAGATTTCCTACAGGTTATGGGCCCAGGTTACGTTTTTACTGCAATATAAGTGGTTAAAATTTAAATAAAAAAATACGGGCATTGTTAAGTGAAATGGACGTGATAAAAAAGTTCCAATGTTATCGTCGAGTAGGTGACGGCATACTCATAAAAAAATTTAACAATTTTTGATGATTTGATCATCGAATTGTTAGCCGGCACGCCGCCGCCAAACCACGCCACGCGAGGTAGCTCATTTGTTGCTCAACCTACCCCCATCTTATGATGGCGTGATAACTGCGATCGAAACTTTATCGGAGGATAAGTTAATTCCAACATTTGTTAAACCAAGGCTTTTGGATCATGAAGTCAAGTTTAAAAATGAGTCCAGTGATACCAGTGTCAAAAGTTTTGCAATTTGAAGGGAAAAATGGACAGGAATTTCGTAAAACAAAATTCGATAATTCTCAAAATAATAAAGGGAATAATAGCTTCAACTAGAAGGTTAACAAACACAAGAATAAGTCTCAGTTCATGAAGTGTTGTCATTGTGGCCGCAAGGAGCATGTGAAAAACGACAGCAGCAGCAAATACGGATATGAGAAGGACGGTCCAGGCAGTTGAGATCAGTGAAACATCCACGTCGAGCAATTTATCTGGCTTTGCTTTTATGATGGCAGACTATCAAGCGGATCATGATGGAAGCAAAGTTACTTTTCTGGAGCATCAGCATCAGACCATATTATAAACAGGGAAGATCTTTTCATTAGTCACACCGTCTTGCAAACGCCATTAAAATTTCTATTGCTAAAAATGGTGAATTTATTTCAGGGAACGATGTATGTGACCAGCAACATGAGCGTTCAAGAAGTTTTGGAGGACGTGCTCTTCTGTGCTGCGGTACCACCTGTTGTTCTTAACGAAAATGCAAGGAGCAGGGTTGACAGTCATTGTCGACCAGCGAGGAGCCCAAATACGTAAGGTTAATAAAACTATCATGCAAGGTATGTTGAAAAATAATTTAATTGCTGTAGACTTAATGGCATCTGTAAATAAGTGTCAATGTGTTTCTCAAGTGTGCAGTATGTACAAATTATGGCTTTGGTCATAATTACTAAAAATTAATTCATCGAAATTAAAAAAATAATAATAAAATAGTTGATGACATCAGCCAAATTGAAACTGTTATGCGAGCCTGGATGATAAATTGTGTGAGACCCACGGAGTTGAGGCCTGTATAAATAGGAAACAAAGTCGATTTCCGTTCATATCAGGTCAAAAATAAAAGTCATGTTAAACAGCTATTATTTATTGTGCACTCAGATATTTGTGGACTATTGTTACTGTTTATACCCCAACTAACGACAAACAAAAAAAAAAGTACTTTGTACTTTTTGTTAATGAGTATACGCATTAGGTACTTTGTTACGTACTGTTTAACCCACCTATAAATCAGACGTGTTTGCTGTTTTTAAAGATTTCGTGGCTAAAAGCGAGGCTAAGTTTAATTTAAAATTAGTCAACTTATGCTGCGATAATGGTGGCGAATATCTATCGACTGAAATGAAAGGTTATTGTGTAGAGAGAGGGATACCATAACATTTAAAAATTCCGAGAATACCACAATTGAATGGCGTTTCTGAACGTATGGTCGGAACCATTACTTAATGGAAAAGCTCGTTTAAGCGGTGCTAAATTAGACAAAGTGTTTTGGGGCGATAGGCAGTACCAACTGCTGTTTATTTGATTAATTTGACCGCAATTAAAACTTTGAAAGATTTCAAAAACACCATTCGAAATGTGGCATGATACAAAACCTCAAATTAAAAAAAAATTTGAAGGTTGGTTCAACTGTTTACGTTCACAATAAAAGCAGTAAGACCAAGTTTGATGAAAAATCATGGAAAGGGATACTTGTGGGTTATGAACCAAACGCTATAAAGTTTGGAACCCAGAGTGCGAAAAATTACATAGTAGTCAGGGATGTTATTGTTAATGAGACTGGATTTCTTCAATCCAGGCCAGACCTCAAGTCTGAAGGGAATATTAAAAAATTCTCACGGCAAAGCTGATGATGTAATATCCAAGTCAGTGCCGGTCAAGTCTCATAACTCTGACAGTTCTATATCAGATACGTCTATGGTCTAAATCTGATGAGCACGAGTGTCCTAGTAAAGTTCGCAAATTAAACCATGATAATATAAAATTGAATCGGAGCAAATAAATGATATACTTTTTGATACCCCATCTTCACCAAAAGAAAACACAAATAAAATCCTGACGTTAGATGATGCAATAGGTGCAAAAGTCGTCCACCTATGTCGTTTAGTGAAGACGATGATGATGATCGCAATTTTGTGTGCTCAGTCTATTCTATGTAAAATACCAAATTCATTAGAAGAGATCAAAACAGATCTCAGTGGGAAAGTGCAAATAATACTTAGACTTTAATACCAACACCTGAAAATAAAAACATTGTCAATTTATTGTAAATGGATGTTTTCTGTAAAACATGATGAATTTAGAAAACCTTTAAGATAAAAAAAAAACAGCTTGTGCAAGGGGTTTCGGTCAAGAATACCTCACGGACTATAATGAAACTTTCGCACCAGTATTAGCATGAATAGCTAGTTTTAGATGTATCTTACTTTTGCGAATCAACTTAGTTTGCTAGTTCGTCTTAGGGATGTCAAAACTGCCTTCCTAAATGACGAATTAAAGGAAGATATTATATGAAAGTCCCTGAGGGTACCTTAGATAATTATGTGTTAAATTAAATAAACTTTACGGGCTGAAAAATGCAGGCAGCTAAATGTTGGTTTGAAGTTTTCGATCTATCTCATAAAGAAGAAGGTTTTCAAAATTCTCCAGTCGAATAGGTGTCAATATATGCTAGACAATGGAGATGTATACATAAAAATATTTGTCGTTTTATATATAGGTGATTTAGTTAGAGTATGCATTGAAATAATTAAAAAAAGGTATTATATAATGAGTAAATTTAAAATGACGATGAATGAAATGAATGATGATTATGAAATAATTTTAATTTTATGAAATAGCATTAAATCAAAGTGCATAAATATAAACGGTATTAAATAAATTTAATATGCACGATTGTAAACCTGTCAATACACCAATGGAAAATAAACTTAATTATGACGCATTAAACTCTGAAGAAAAATATATAATGATACATGTTGAAACGTTATAGAACGTTTAATGTATGTCATGTTATGCACTCGTCCAGATTTAATTACTTACAAGCGTTAATATACTGAGAAGGTATACGAACAAAAATAGTGAAGAACTCTGGCAGTGTCTAAAGAGAGTGCTTCGGTACTTGAAAGGTACTGTTAATTTAAAATTAAGTTATAGGTAAAAGATGTGCCTACACTAACATTATATGTGGCTACGTAGATTCAGATTGGGGTGGCAGTGATTCAAATGACAGGAAAAGTACAACTGGGTATTTCAAGCTGCAAGCAAACCTGGAGTACAAAGAAACAAATGTCAGTTGCTGCCTCTTCAACTGAGGCAGATTGTATGGCATTGTATGAAACTGTCATGGGAGGCTTTAGGGCTTAAATCACTAGCAGTTAGTATTAAGTCAAGGGGTAAGTCCCCTGGTCATGACGGGCTTAGCATCGAGCATCTACGATATGCTGGCCCTCACTTACCTAGGGTGCTTGCTATGCTATATAGCTTTTGTATGAGCCATAGTTACCTGCCCGGTGAGATGATGCGAACAGTGGTAGTGCCAATTGCTAAAAACAAAACTGGTGACCTCGCCGACAGCGGTAACTATAGGCCCATTTCACTAGCTACCGTGATTTCAAAGGTATTTGACAGCATGCTTAATACACAATTAAGTAGTTGTACATTCATTCATGATAACCAGTTCGGATTCAGAGCTGGTTTATCAACAGAGAGTGCGGTGTTGTGTCTTAAGCATGCTGTGACGTACTATGCGAGACGCGGGACGCCTATTTATGCTTGCTTCTTGGACTTGTCAAAGGCATTTGATCTGGTTTCCTATGATGCGTTGTGGAGTAAATTAGAGCGGGTAAATGTACCCACAGAACTCGTCAACATTTTAAAGTTTTGGTATGGAAACCAGATCAACACTGTACGATGGGCTGGGGCGTTTTCTCGTCCTTACGGGTTGGAGTGCGGGGTGAGGCAGGGTGGATTGAGCTCACCAACGCTTTTCAACATTTATGTGAATGAGTTGATTGGCGAGCTCAGCAGTACCAGGCTCGGATGTTATATAGACGGTACCTGCGTCAATAATATCAGTTACGCAGACGACATGGTGCTGCTGAGTGCGTCAGTCTGCGGCTTGAGAAAACTGGTTGCGCAATGTGAGGCATATGCTAAAGTTCATGGCTTGGCATACAACACGAAAAAGTCAGAGGTCATGGTTTTTGAGGCTGGGGGTAAGAGTCCTGATGTAGTACCTCCTGTGTTACTTTATGGTACACCATTGCAGAGGGTCTACAGGTTTAAGTACCTTGGTCATATATTGACTCCCAACCTTAAAGACGATGATGACATTGAACGGGAGCGGAGGGCGTTGTCGGTTAGAGCGAACATGCTGGCTCGCAGGTTTGCACGATGCTCACTTCATGTTAAAATCACGCTCTTTCGAGCCTACTGTACTTCTTTTTACACGTGCAGCCTGTGGGCTAGGTATACGCAAAGATCGTACAGCGCTCTCCGCGTTCAATATAACAATGCGTTTAGGATACTGGTGGGGCTGCCCCGTTTCTGTAGTGCGTCAGGGATGTTCGCAGATGCGCATGTGGATTGCTTTTACGCAACAATGCGTAAAAGGTGCGCTTCCCTGGTGCGCAGGGTGCGGGGCGCCTCCAACAGTGTCTTAAGCATGGTTGCGAGTCGCCTGGACTGTATCTACGTGGGTCACTGTTGTGCCGTGTCTCATGGGATGTCGCAACAGTGACCAACTGTTATTTCTTGTTTTGTTTTTGTTTAGTGTCTGTGTTTACTAACATAGTCGTAAGTTTTACTAACAATCTTGTTGAGTCTTGGTTACTTTAATAAAGACACTATTCTTCTTCTATTAAGATAGATATAATTAAATCTATCATATTCTATGAGGATAAAAATAGCTGCATAAGCATTGCAAATAATCCAACCCATCACAAACGTACAATACACATAGAAATAAAGTATCATTTTTCTAAGGAACAGATTGAGAAAAATGTAATAAAATAAAATTACATTCCAAAAGTTCAGCAGTTGGCAGATGTTCTGACCAAGGCATTAACCGCTATCACTTTTCAAGCGATGAGAAGTAAAATGGGCTTCGAATAAGATACTCATTGAATGTTTAGTGATTCTACATAATAATATGATTTATGATTAATTTAATTATTATTAAGAATAATTTAATGAAGTGGTTTGATTAAGGTTTTCTGGGTTTTCCTTAATCCTTGGCAGCAAATGTTGGACCATGATGTATTCCCAGCAAACACTAGGAAGTGAATATGTTCCGGTCAATTAGGTATTACCTACTTTGATTTAAGTTTTTTTTTTGTATAATTGGTAGATTAATTTTTGAGGGGGCGTGTTGATTTATTTGATTTAATTATTTACAAAAATCAATCTTTAGTCGATTTTATAATAATCGATATATCGTAGGTACCTACTTATTACATAAATACTACCCACCATTAGTAGTACTTCACTTCTCGTTAGCGCCTTAAGAAAGACGGACGTATAAACTTCCTATTGACTTTTAATTGGCTAATAATAATCTATACATTTTAAAAAGCCCATAACTCGTTTTATTAAAGTGTTAGAACCTAGATTTCCTACAGGACCAAACCTGAAATCGCGAAAAAAAAATCAGCTGTTCAGTACATTTTGACGAATTATGCGAACATAAATGTACTGAACAGCTGTTGTTTTTTCGCGATTTAAGGTTTGGTCCCATAGTAAAAGTTGTTCATAATGATGAGTACAATGACCCCTTAAGAGGTTTTGCGCATTTAGCATTACACGTTGTATAAAGCCTTGCCAATTTTTATCGACATCCGTGCAGTTTTGTAAATTTTAAAATCAACCCCTATTTTACCCCCTTAGGGGATGATTTTTCAAAAACGCTGAACCGCATGTTTCTTAATTTCCTACCAATAGCATAAATTTGTTATCCTTAACTTAAGAAATACTGGGTTTCACTTACAAACTTTCATCCCCTATATCACCCCCGATGCTATATAAAGCCTTGCCAAATTTTGTCGAAATCCGTGCAGTTTTGTAAATTTTAAAATCAACCCCTATTTTAACCCCTTAGGGGATGATTTTTCAAAAACGCTGAATCGCATATTTCTTTATTTCCTATCAAAAGCATACATTTTAATTTTCACATCCCTAACTTAAGAAATACTGAGTTTCCCATAGAAATTTTCATCCCCTATATCACCCCCTGTAGGATTATTTTTTAAGACAAAAAGTAGCCTATGTCCTTCCCCAGGAGGCTATATAAAGCCTTGCCAAATTTTATCGACAACCGTGCAGTTTTGTAAATTTTAAAATGAACCCCTATTTTACCCCTTTAGGAGATGATTTTTCAAAAACGCTGAACCGCATATTTCTTAATTTCCTATCAATAGCTTAAATTTGTTATCCTTAACTTAAGAAATACTGGGTTTCACTTACAAACTTTCATCCCCTATATCACCCCCGATGCTATATAAAGCCTTGCCAAATATAAAGCCTTGCCAAATTTTGTCGAAATCCGTGCAGTTTTGTAAATTTAAAAATCAACCCCTATTTTACCCCCTTAGGAGATGATTTTTCAAAAACGGTGAACCGCATATTTCTTTATTTCCTACAAAAGCATATTTTATAAATACTGAGTTTCCCATACAAACTTTCATCCCCTATATCACCCCCTGTAGGATTCTTTTTTAAGACAAAAAGTAGCCTGTGTCCTTCCCCAAGATGCTATATAAAGCCTTGCCAAATTTTATCGAAATCCGTGCAGTTTTGTAAATTTTAAAATCAACCCCTATTTTAACCCCTTAGGGGATGATTTTTCAAAAACGCTGAACCTCATATTTCTTAATTTCCTACCAATAGCATAAATTTGTTATCCCTAACTTAAGAAATACTGCGTTTTCCGTACAAACTTTCATCCCCTATATCACCCCCTGTAGTATTATTTTTGAAAAAAATAGTATCCTATGTCCCTCCCCAGGATGCTATATAAAGCCTTGCCAAATTTTGTCGAAATCCGTGCAGTTTTGTAAATTTTAAAATCAACCCCTATTTACTATATTTTACCCCCTTAGGGGATGATTTTTCAAAAACGCTGAACCGCATATTTCTTTATTTCCTATCAAAAGCATACATTTTAATTTTCACATCCCTAACTTAAGAAATACTGAGTTTCCCATACAAACTTTCATCCCCTATATCACCCCCTGTAGGATTATTTTTGAAAAAAAAAGTAGCCTATGTCCGTCCCCAGGATACCATCTATAGCCTTGCCAAATTTTATCGAAATCCGTTCAGTGGTTTAGGCGTGAAAAGGTAACAGACAGACAGACAGACAGACAGACAGAGTTACTTTCGAATTTATAATATTAGTATGGATGAGTACCGTCGTGGCAGCAACGCGGCACAAGCGGCACGCAACATCAACGACGTTTACGGAGCTAACACTACAAACCAACGCACCACCTGTTATTGGTTTGCTCGCTTCCGTTCTGGAAATTTCGACCTGAAAAATGAACCTCGCGGTCGTCCGAAGACTTTGGTCGACAATTACGAATTAAAGGCGATTGTGGAAGCTGATGATACACAATCTACGGCTGAATTAGCAGCAGCTTTCGACGTTAGCGTCAAAACAATATTGGTCCATTTGCGTCAAATTGGCAAGGTAAAAAAGCTTGACAAATGGGTGCCCCACGAACTCAATGATCGCCAGCGCGAAGTACGCGTCGAGACGTGCCTTGCACTGCTCAACAGACACACAAATGAAGGAATTTTGAACCGCATTGTTACCTGCGATGAAAAATGGATTCTGTTTGATAACCGCAAGCGCTCAGCAAGTTGGTTGGATCCTGGTTCAGCACCTAAACAATGCCCTAAACGAAAACTTACCCCTAGAAAAGTGATGGTCACTGTTTGGTGGTCTAGCGCCGGTTTGATTCATCACAGCTTCTTACCAAACGGGGTGAGCATTACTGCAGATGTGTACTGTGAAGAACTGAACACAATGATGGAGAAGCTGGCACATCTCCAACCAGCATTGGTCAATCGCTCGTCTCCGCTGCTCCTGCACGACAACGCGCGACCTCATACTGCACAGCAGACGGTCTCCAAGTTGCAAGAACTGGGGTTGGAAGCTCTCCGTCATCCGCCCTACTCACCAGACCTTGCGCCTACAGACTACTATTTTTTCCAGAATTTGGATAACTTCTTGGCGGGAAAAAAATTCAATACCCGAGAGGCAGTACAAAATGACTTTGAAGAATTTGTTGCCTCCCGACCAGCTGATTTCTTTAAGAAGGGCATCAATAAACTGCCACTGCGTTGGCAAAGATGCATCGATTGCATGGGTGATTACTTCGATTATTACAAATAAAAAATACATGAAAAAAAATCGTTTAAATTTTTTCATACAAAACGGCAAGTTCATAGGTAAAGACCTATTATACATAATCTAAAATATTTACATATTAAGTTACTAAAAAATGCTCTATTTTAATTTAACATACTGTTAGCTTTTGAAATAATATTAATAAATCGGTAAAATGTCTTAGTCGATTATTGACACATTATATTTATTCTGGCAAAACTAGTGTAGGGGAATGACGTTTTCATATGACGGTTGAGAAGGCGGGAGTTGACTCGCCCAGTTTCAGTTTGCTCGGGGCCAGCATCGTGAGCGCACGATGTTGGCATATAATAAATAGTTGGAGATCTACTGCAAATTCAGGTAGCCTATTAGTTTTATTGTAATTATTAGAATACTAAATAAATGGTGGTATTAAGTGGAGAATAGGCGATGTGATGGTATGGTGTAGGTACTTATTGAATTTTATGTTGACAAAGATACTAAATGAATTGACTGAATATCTTGGTGTTTCTTATTATTTACCTATTCCCTGAGACTTGGTAATGATTATTAAGATAGTTACGACTTTAAGATCTTTTTAAACTGGCTGTTCTGGAGTAAGGGTATACCTTTCCTTACAACACATTTTTTAGCAAATCATTAACACTACTCGTTTAAACGTGATCTTCAAATCATTAAAAGTTGATTATCGTCGTCTTAACATGTTATAAATATTTGTCAGAAACCTTTGATCTAATCTGGATGAAAACCACCGAGGTAGAATGATAGAGATTATAATTATTATGATATCATACTATATCACACTATATTATTATAAAAGCGAAAGTTTGTGAGTGTGTATTGTAGTGTATAGACATTTATACATTTATATTCTGTCGTCTCGAGCAGCGCACACGCGGTGTCAAGCGGGGTGTGGAGGGGACTGGCCTCCCGACCGCCGCTGGGGGAAGACGTGTTGGTGCTGGCTTAGAGCCGATATCCGTGTATTTAGTGTTACTTGTTCTTTCCTTATATCAACCTCACAATCCTTATAGTGAACATTACATGTGGCGACGAGGTAAACGGTGAGTATTTTAAGGACTTTTTACATTAGGTAATAACAAAAGAAAAGAGAGAATACATACGTGGACAAAATACTTTAACTACTCACTACTACTTTACTTCAAATAATATTAGCCGACTACAATCGTTGAATAAATAGAACATACGGATCACGAGGCACTGGCTGTAAATTCATGCATGACAAACTACCAAGCCTTTATGAAAGTTATTATTATGTGGGTAGCTAGGTTACCCGCTGGGTTTCTTAACGGATCTGATGTTGTTTTATTCGATTGTGCCCGTGGTGGGTGAGTAGCCCACAAGTTACCTACCTACTTGAGTTCGAGCCTCAGTATTTATTACCTATAATAGCTGTATAAGAAATTTTGATAGGTAAAATGAAACACAGAGCCTCACGAGTTTCGTTAATCAATTTTGGTAGGTAATAGTTACTATACTACAGTTAATGAATTAGTCCACAGTATTAATTAGTTACTTACTTATACAACAAAGTGTGTATGTACGGTTATCATAGTTACCAACTAATGATGACTGTATATAACGGGTTTTGACTGGGGAAAGGTAGAGGAAGTTGTGGAGTATGTAACTAGGTACCTACACACTTGGCTTTGGCTGTGAGTTGCGTAGGTATTCTTTTGTTCGCGTTTTAGGTATATTGGTTTCTATGAGTGTACATCAGGGGAGCGACATCATACCTACATAGCATAGCATTAAATTGGTTTCTATGAGTGTACATCAGGGGAGCGATATCATACCTACATAGCATAGCATTAAATTGGTTTCTATGAGTGTACATCAGGGGAGCGATATCATACCTACATAGCATAGCATTAAATTGGTTTCTATGAGTGTACATCAGGGGAGCGACATCATACCTACATAGCATAGCATTAAATTGGTTTCTATGAGTGTACATCAGGGGAGCGATATCATACCTACATAGCATAGCATTAAATTGGTTTCTATGAGTGTACATCAGGGGAGCGACATCATACCTACATAGCATAGCATTAAATTGGTTTCTATGAGTGTACATCAGGGGAGCGATATCATACCTACATAGCATAGCATTAAATTGGTTTCTATGAGTGTACATCAGGGGAGCGACATCATACCTACATAGCATAGCATTAAATTGGTTTCTATGAGTGTACATCAGGAGAGCGACATCATACCTACTTAGCATAGCATTAAATTGGTTTCTATGAGTGTACATCAGGGGAGCGACATCATACCTACATAGCATAGCATTAAATTGGTTTCTATTAGTGTACATCAGGGGAGTGAAATCATACCTACATAGCATAGCATTAAATTGCGAAGTGCATTAAATTGTGGATATTTACTGGTAAAGCATTAAATTGCGGACATACCTACATATAATTAAATTGCGGACATACCTACATAGCATTAAATTGCGGACATAACTACATAGCATTAAATTGCGGAGAGTTACTGGTATAGCATTAAATTGCGGACATACCAACATAGCATTAAATTGCGGAGAGTTACTGATATAGCATTAAATTGCGGACGTACCAACATAGCATTAAATTGCGGAGAGTAACCTGGTATAGCATTAAATTGCGGACGTACCAACATAGCATTAAATTGCGGAGAGTTACTGGTATAGCATTAAATTGCGGACATACCAACATAGCATTAAATTGCGGAGAGTTACTGGTATAGCATTAAATTGCGGACGTACCAACATAGCATTAAATTGCGGAGAGTAACTGGTATAGCATTAAATTGCGGACGTACCAACATAGCATTAAATTGCGGAGAGTTACTGGTATAGCATTAAATTGCGGACATACCAACATAGCATTAAATTGCGGAAAGTTACTGGTATAGCATTAAATTGCGGACGTACCTACATAGCCCGCTACATATACTGCTTGGCGGCCGCGCACTGGGAATACTCACGTGATAGTGCCACAGTACTGCACAGTATGACGACGACGTGTCGTCATGTGCACACAGGGTGTGTTTGCCATGACGACTACGTGCATCCTCCGTGGAGGGGGGAGGATCCTCCGACCTGACGGGTGTTGTGTCTGGTGGGCTGCAGCCCGACGGTTGATGTCGGGACGTTGTATGTATGCTGGACGCGCGGTGGACTCTGGCTGCGCGATGCGGGTTGCGTGTCGTCATGTCACTGTGATGCGTGGTTCGTGTGTGGCGGTGTGGATGAGGCCACAATAGAACAGAAGTATAAACATTTACCTCGAGGCGGCAGGCATAGACATCGAGGCAAAAAATAGGACTATTCCTTTATATTTTGGTGGTCCTGAGTTACAGAAGTCTTCTACAACATCCCGGGATCTAATGCAACTGAAGGCGAACTTTTTAACATCGCGATCGAAATGACAAAAGACCAAAATATCCGAATGAATAAATTACAAACATTATATTATGAAAATCTTGCTAAAAAATATATATACTAAAATGTTTAGATTTGCTTAATTGGCGTGAAAACCGTTGAGCTAAAATTGAAATGGCTTCTAGTAGACGAACGGTTGATGAGTTAGTTATTGAACTCAATTCAAGTCGAAAATAAATGACCGTATATTATGTTTAGGTACTAATTTTCTTTGTTTATTTACCGTGAATATCTCACGGATAGTAAAAAGAAGGAAAATTAACTATTGTTAATGAACATTGCGAAGTTCTTTGAAGAGATGAACTATTGGATGAATAGTGGGTACCTAAATTGTATAGTAGCGGGGACATTTTGGTATGGATTGAATAGTAAACTGTTGGAATCGGTGGGTACAAACGAAACTATTATAAGTAGTATGAACAACGAACAAAGATTATAATAGCAGGTAGCCCAAGGTGTTTTGAAGGCATTCGGGCGTAATTGTAAAATACCAACATATGTAAAATTATGAGGTGACTTACCTATTTAGTCACGTCGAAGCTGTGGTCGAGAAACCACGGACATTGGTAGTTAATTATACAACATCAATTATCTGTTAAATACAGACAATTTTAATTATTTTCATTATGGTTGCGCTATAATAATAATAACCTTTTTTAATGCTAGTATACTGTGATCTTGTTGTTCTGTTTGAAATTGAAGAATGGTTTTGAATATCTTTCGTTAAAAAAAAAAAAAAATAATAATAATAAAAATAAACGAAAACGAGTAAAAACTAGTCAAGACAAGAGTCGAGTGAGTAAGACGAGTCGAGTCGTATAAATGAGTTATTGTTATAGTGGTAAATCAGTTGTATCTGAATGGTACCAGATAAATAGGAAAACATGTAAGTAGGTATACATGTAAGTAGCAGAATTAATTCATGCAAATGTACGAATTACTAAGTTACTGGAACAAAAAGAATTTACTCAGGCTAAAGGAAACTAGTAAGTTATATTTAATAATTGAATACCATTTTCAACATTTATTCCTTACTAAAAATAGATCTTACTGAAGATTCTGTAATGGAACATAATAATAGTAGTTATAAAGTAAATCCAAATAAAAGATATGCAAAACTTCATAAAATCATAAAGGCAATTAGGAACCAACCACGCAGTTGAATTGAAATACTTATAACAAAAGAACATGTTTTGCTAATAAATAAATAAAACTACTATCAAATTAAATGAGAAGACAGAAAGAACATTTATGAGATTAACACTCAATGCTTGGTCTGAAATTCAGGTATAAGAAGAGTCAATGCATTCACTTCAGGAGCATATCCTTGCTGCAAATAAGTTAGTGGACATGTGCAAATCGAATGCAGACAAGTGGACTCACTAACACTCAGCGGCTCTCAATGTTCTTTGCTAGGGAAGTCCGACTTGGCGCTTTTCAGACTGGGGCGGCGGAGGGCCCGTCCTAGTCGGGAGGTGTTTGAGTCTGTGCCCCCGGTCGAGATGCGTCAGGCGTTGAACAGGGTCCATTGCAAGTAGTTCAGATAGAAACTTGTACTCTTCCTTGTAGTAGGTAAGGTTTGTTACTGCTCCATTGTGTTTTATTTTATTTTGTTTGGGTGGTTTTCTGATATTTTTGGAAAAGGGTTATGGAAATGGCATAGGAACAAACCGAGTCATTCTTCTCAAAAATGTTCTATGCCACAGACTTCCTACAAATAGATAATTTTATCAATAACTAGGTATGGATATAATCCTAATGCTATTATTACTGTAATAGTTTTAGTGGTCAATAAGATAAGAGAAACGGGATGAGATATCAAAAGAAAAGAGAAAATAAGTAGGGAATGAACTTTGTTTGGACAAAGAACGTGAACGCGAGTGTGTTCCTCGCGGCTACGCCGGTGGGGTCTGGTCACACATGGGACAAGGTAGGTTATCTGTTGAACATAGCTTTGAACTTTCTTGTGTCGAGCTAGATAAGCATGTCATGGTGTGCCATGTGTGTTGACAGACCTCCAAGTTACCATAAATACTCAGTATTTCTGACAGTAATTAATGTTTTGGCAAGGCTTGAAACTGGTAATAACGAAGTAGAGCCGTTGGTCCCGGCTGTGCTTCGTGAGACCTTGGTTGCGGGGCGTTGGGGGCCCGGGGTTCTGGCAGCCGGCCCCGGCATGGTTGGGGAAGGACAGGCGGATGTTTGTCAATATGTTTCAACTAACCAATAAGTGACCAAAATCTTACAATAAACAGTGTTGGTATTTTGTTTAATGAATTCTTTTGGGTGGTCCGAACCAGGTTCAATGAAGCTAGACTGTCAAGCTTATGTTTGGTGTCTGGACTACTGATGCTTGGTTCTTACAAACAGAGTAGAATCGTTTTGCTTAGGTACCAATGCTGGTTTGAAATTGTGGAGACCAAGTGAGGGTGGATGCCTATGCCCGCACTTTGCGAGGACGTCGCTGGGCTGTCGTCGGTCCTCCCGTGGCCGCGATCGCTGCGGGGCTGTCGAGGCGTCGGGAGGCAACTAGTTGCCTGTTCGCGTCGTGAAAGGGAATATCGCGATAAGACTCGGTCTCGATGTTGTTTTACAATGGTGTTTTTTTTAAATGGAATGGAAAATGCATTCAGAGCCTTGTAGGTAATTGTCGTGGGTGCCATAATATAAGAACGATTTCAACTTGCACACTTATGGTACAGGTGCTGGGTAGGTGCAAAGCCCTATATCCCAGAACTTTGCAAGCGTACAGTTTGACAGGATCCATAACTGTTTCTATGGAAATTGAACAATTACCCATACAATTTCAATTATTGAATTATCAATATTTTTAGTTGGCAGAGATATTTATATAAAAAAAAAAACAATAATAAGGGAGGGATGTAGTGTATAGACATTTATACATTTATATTCTGTCGTCTCGAGCAGCGCACACGCGGTGTCAAGCGGGGTGTGGAGGGGACTGGCCTCCCGACCGCCGCTGGGGGAAGACGTGTTGGTGCTGGCTTAGAGCCGATATCCGTGTATTTAGTGTTACTTGTTCTTTCCTTATATCAACCTCACAATCCTTATAGTGAACATTACATGTATGTTTGTTACTTCTTCACGCTCAAACGGCTGGACGATTTAGATGAAATTTAGTATGTAGATAGCTTATACCCTGGATTAACACATAGGCTACTTTTTATTCCGGCCTACGCGGGTAAAACCGCGGGGCGTGGCAGTAATATTATAAATGTGAAAGTTTGTGAAGATTTTTGGATGTTTGTTACTCAATCACGCAAAAACGGCTGAACAGATTTGAATGAAATTTGGCACACAGATAGTTTATAACCTGGATTAACACATTGGATACTTTTAATAAGTAATTTCCAACATCCACGCGGGCGAAGCCGCGGGCAACGGCTCTGGTATCCTATAAAAATTCTAGGATACGTTCTGTAATCTGGGAACACAGAACAAAGAGCAAATAATATTCGTGTCCGAAGTTGGCGCAACTGAGCGCAAGGTAGCTGTCAGAAGGCATTGTTAGAATTGTCACGGTACGTCAGTTTCTATGAGTATCAGATCAGCGTGTCGGTGACGTTCACTGACACGCATGGTTTGTATGAAAAGTGTTGACATGACAGTAGCATACCTAGCAGTAGCCACCGAGGGGTGTCCGTGCTTTGTGTGTAGGACCTAAATTTTTTGTGACGTAGTAAGTGTTGACTTTGAAATGGGCAAACAGCTTTATGTTTCTGACTGACCGACCCCTTGAAAATAATAGAGTATTACACACATTTTTGAAAAGTGTCTCAATTAGATTCTAGTCACTAAAAAAACACAAAATTTTTATTCAATCGATAAGTGCCTTAGAAATGCATTTAAATTTTGCATTTTCTTTCGCGCGTAATTTATCGAAAACGCAGGACGCAGTGGACGCCATATTGCTCTGTGGTCATGACATCAGTTGGCTGTGTAAAGAAAGCTATATTTATGCTGATCAATTGACAGTTGACATTGACACTTTTTAATTTACACAGCCGTATGACGTAATAATATGGGGGCTACTATTTCATGGTGTTAGAAAATAGATTAAAAAAAACTGGAAACTTTGAATTTAATTTTAAAATTTATATTATTATTTTATGAACTAAAACTAACATTTTCCGACTACTTTTTGCCTATGCTATCTAAATAATATAGAGATTGATTTTGATTTTTTCTCATATACCGTATTCAAAAGTGCCTATAAATGGTTTACATGAAATAAATGCTTTGAGTTTGAATGACGTCAAAGTCTCCGGTTTTGGACGTGACGACAGCACAACTTAGTACTGGTAAATGTACGTCCAGTGCCACCTGAGTTGAGTTAGCCAGCCCTGCTACAGTTGTTTTATCTCACGAAAGCGGAGACATACAAGACGGCATTAAGAGCACGTGTCGAGCGCGTGTCTATACGCATTACATCTACAAGTATGGCTCACCCGCTTTCGTGAGATAAAACATCTGTAGGTACTTACCACCTTTCTGTGTTGCGTTCTTGACACCGATTTTTTTTGCGAATATGATCCTTTTAGTTACTATGTAGAAATTGTTCAACTAACAGATGTCAGTAATGCATTCTTTCAACGGCCGGACTGTAGTTCGGGCCCATACTAGAGAAGAAGTGGGACAATACTGTGAGAGACAAATTATACGTCCTGCTTTCGTTATCTCTGAAAACGCAGCCTGCGGGGCGGGCATTTTTCATTTCGCAAATAAAAATAAAAATGCGAACAGGGCTTTTCTAGTGACAAATTATGTTTGTTTTACCAATGATATACGAGTGTCAACCTAATAGGTAGGGTACCAACATGTTAATGCGTCAGCTGTTTATTATTACACGTCGTAAAAATTAATGGCCAGAAGATAATGGCCTACGAGCTCATTAGAAATGGATAACTTGGAGAAGTAAATTCATACTTGAATAGGTCGTAAAAATTATATTGTGGTGTGATGCAGATATAAAGCAGCCAGTTTTTCTTTGAAATTAATGAATGTGTGGCGGCCTCTTCAACGCCACATGCCAACTACGCATCACAGACCTGACGTCACACAAATCCTGCATCGCGCAAGCACAGTTTACCGCGCAACTGGCGTAATTATATTATACAACGTGTCGTTTTGCATCCTCATCAAATTTAAGGGTGCCATCTAATCGAACAACTTTTTCCATGGCACCAACATCGTAATCACGAAAAAATAATAAGCCGTCCTATACATTTGCGTCGAGTAGGTGTTGAAGTTTTCTATGGGATAGTTGAAAATTTTTTCGCGATTACGATGTTGCTCCCACGGAGAAAGTTGTTCGGTTTGATGTTCTGTATGACACCCTGAAATTTGACTAGGATGCAAAACGACACGTTGTAGAACATCCCAACATCAACCGTCGTGGGCTACTGCCCACCAGACACAACATCTGCCTGGTTGTAGGATCCTCCCTTTTCTATAGAGGATGAGTGAATTGTTACCTGTTGCTCATACCTTTATACTGGTGACCCCGAACCTGGACATTGACGCAGCCTTCAAGCAGCTAGTTCAGAGTGACGTCATCATTATCACTTCCCCAAGCTTGTTGTAGAAGTAATTTAATATTAGATAGATCACCTAAGGATGATGCGCAATGGTAGCCCGCGAAATTATTTTTTTTTGGGTTTTTTGCAATTTTAGTCCGTGTCAGGTTGTATCTTGACCAAAGTATAATACGCAGCAATAAAACATATGTATTTATATAATTTTAACCATAAAAATCATCAATACATCTCTCTCAGTTAAGATACAACCAACACGGAACTGCAAATTGCAAAAAACCAAAAAAAAAAAATGAATTTCGCGGGCTACACAGCGCAATCACCTTAATTCGTGTTCAAACAAATTATTATTATAAAACTTACGAACCCTCTTAATGGCAAGCGACATCGCGACAGACGGAGATGGCTGGATGAGCTGAACTCCTTCAGTAAGAACTGTTCCTTAGATGCTTTAAATAGAGAGAAGTAGAAAGAGTTAGTAGGCCATTAAAAAAAAAAAAAAAACTTGCGACACAGGCCCATAGATAAATTTACCTTAACCTAAACATACATATTTGAATATAAACAAAACTTGTGTCAATAAATAAGGCTTAAGACTATGTTAGTTAGCACTTCACTTTGCACTTTGCCATTGCCTTGCGGGGGACATACTAATTATGTAAGGGGATATGAAGCAATCTATTAGGGAGGTTCGCTCTCAAGTGGGTGTTGATTCTCAGGCAGAAATGCAATCTTGATTAACGGTAGAACTTACTCAGAATTCTATTTTCTTTCAATCCTCTCTTGATCAACAATGAAACTTTTCATAATACAATTTCACGAACAGGTAGACAATCTATCTGATCATATCAGAGACTGTATAAGTCTTTCGAAGGGGTAAGCCATTTATGAGGTTACCTTTATATCATCTGTAACTCCTTGAATGGGTTTTAGGCTTGAAACCCAGTAAAAGGGTTATCCCTTCAATATGCATAATCCATTTAATGGGTTCTATACTTAAAACTCAGTGAAAGGGTTACCCTTTCATTAAGAACCTAGTAAGGGTTTTGTCCCATCATCGGAGAGATCATTACATTGTTCCAAGTCGGAATGTTACGCTGTTATCGTTTTTAAGAGATTTGAATCTTAACCCTTATGAACGGCTTAATTTAAGCCATTCAAAAGGATTACCCACATAGTATGGGTTTTTGTTCAACTGCTTAGAAAAACACTAACAAAAACTCTTTCAATGGATAACTAAAATGGTCCTTTAAAACCATTCAAAAGAGTTACCTACATCGTATGGGTTTTTGATTAACTGCTTAGAAAAATCTTATCGAAAACCCTTTCAATGGCTAACCAAAATGGTCCCTGAATCAGATAGGTATAAATATAGTGTGTGTAAATTGCCGATTGCAATTCGTAACCATTAAAAACCATTTGCAGTTTAATCAACCAGCTACAACCTTCACAAACAGTCCATTGATAATACAATTTATTTTTTAAATAATAAAATACACGTATTTCCCGAGGAGCTACGTTCGTTCCTCGTTCCGCGGGGCCACGGTCAATTGATTCCTTTGTCCTTCGTACAATTTCTGAAGCTGAATTTTCCGACCCATTGGCAGTTGTCTCTGTTGTGTATAAAGAACCTTTATTATCGTATTGACATTCTACAGGAGTATGAAAAAGGTATTTTGGAGTTCTTTTGTTCCCTTAAATGAGTTGCCATAATTATTGTGTTGATGTTTCTCAGAAGTTCAACTACCGACCTCACCGCATCACCACACCCCGTGACGGGTCTTCGATAGAGTTTGTAACTATTTAGGCATTTCTTATACATGTACTTTGCTAAGGAAAGATGGGATAAAAGCAAATAGTATTTTTTTTTAGAAAAAAAAACATTGATTGAGTAAAAACGATTTTCCAAGTAAAAAATGAAGATTGAAAAAGTTTTATCGTTGATGCCTATACTAATTATTAAAACAAAAAAAAAACCCGACTTTCAGTTTGTGTTTTTGAAGTCGGGTTTTTTGTTTTTTTTTTTTAAATTAATTTGTATTTGCAGATGCAATCACACTAATATTATAAATGCGAAAGTTTGTGATTTGAATGTTTGTTACTTGTTCACGCTCAAACGGCTGGAACGATTTGAATGAAATTTGGTATCTAGTTATCTTATACCCTGGATTAACATACCTGAGTCCGCTACGTGACCTCGAAAAGTGCTACGCCGAATAACGCAGCGCCGAAAGTTTGTAGTAACGAATAACATAATGACCGAACGACAAGACATAACGACACCTCATAATATGTTAAATTCATCAAGCCGTTTATTAGGCTACAGAGCGTGCCAAAGAAATAGACATACATAAATACTCTCGGAAAACTTTTCCCACCTTCTGGGCAGTCTGATAAAAAAACCGGCCAAGTGCGTGTCGGAACACGTACAAAGAAGGGTCCCGTAGCTGAAAAGAATTTATCCCAACAACAAACTTAACATTGTAATCCCAAAAAAATATTTTCTTACGTGATAAAATTGCAAATTAACAATTTTTTTACTTTTTCCTTTACTTGTGCTGTGACACCTTGCTTCTTGCCAAATAGGTTTTGATTTACTTGCGAGTATCAAAATATGTCGCATAAATGCCCGTATTTTTTATTGCGTTGACTTAGAAGCCTGATTTTTTTAGAACTCTAAGGGTCTATAGCTTTACGTATTTGATATTAATTTCAACTTGATACCTCCACGCGATCCTGAAAAAAAGGGTCTTGACAGACTGACATACTTGAACATATTTTTTTATATGATAAAATTAAAAATTATCAATTTTAGGACTTTTTCCATTACTTGTGCTGTGAGACCTTGCTTCTTGCCAAATTTCATGATTCTAGGTCAACGGGAAGTACCCTATAGGTTTTGATTTACTTGCGAGTATCAAAATATGTCCCATAAATGGCCGTATCTTTTTATCACGTTGACTTAGAAGCATGAAATTTTTAGAACTCCAAGGGACCATAAATTTACGTATTTGAAATTAATTTCAACTTGATATATTCACGCGTTCCTGAGAAAAAGGGTCTTGACAGACTGACAGACGGACAACAAAGTGATCCTATAAGGTTTCCATTTTTCCCTTTGAGGTACGGAACCCTAAAAATGTATTACAGACACCGGAAAAATTAATAAATAAGTAAGGCATATTTTTCACATAAGGAAACTTACGGTAGATTCCAATAAAACTACAATTGTGGAACCTAATAAGTAGCAGACGTATCAAAACATAGATTGAGTTCATTTATACTCACAGATCTCTGCAGCACTAGACAAAGGACTTTTAAAAGAGTAAAAAAGTCCTTTCCCAGCACTGGAACACTTCAGAAGACTTCAGACTTTTAATTAATAATCGTAACTGTCCAAGCGCAACAGTGAATGTTCGTTAGTAGCCTATACATAGCTATTCATAAGTACCTATGCATGTATTTATAGTCCACATTACTTGTGAGAAATAAACCGTCAAACAGTCCACACGAAGTTTTTATTCAGAGTGCTAACAAGCAATAGTCAACCTTATCGTCGTGTACACTAACTAATATTATAATTGCGACATTCAGTGAGTTAGATATGCTTTGGATGAACTCGACACATGGGTAGACTTGGTTATAGGATACTTTTTATCCTGGTAGTATGTTCCCGTGGGATAATTTCCGACATCCACGCCGACGAAGCCTCGGGCAGCAGAAGCTAGTAATTTAATAATACAAAATAAGGCTAATTAAAACCGGAATATAAATTACACTCTATAAGTGGCAAGAGATGGAAGGGACGACCCTTTTCAAACTCAAACTCAAATCTCAAAGCATTTATTTCAAATAAACCAATTACAGGCACTTTTGAATTGTCAAGGGGTCGGTCAGTCAGAAAGATGAAGCTAGTTGCCCATTTCAAAGCGTACTCGGGCAAAATATGGTTACTAAATATTGGTTACATCATTCATGTTGAAATTATACATGTGAGAACAATGCAAAACGTTAAAAGCGTCCGAAATAAAAATATTGAAAATAACAATTCAAATATTAAATTAAATTCAAATAAGTGGGAGCTTTCATGGGAACTTTAGCCATCGGTGAACAGACAGTTAAAATCCAATTTTAGAAATCACGATCATTAGAGTATTACCGTCAAATTATCTTATTCAAGTAGTAATTCAATAACTACTTTATTTTAATAATTTTAAAAATAAGCTAAAATAACTTAAAAATATAATATCTAAAACTAATAAAAAACTAAAATATGGCGTCGAAAAATTCCTCCGCATCGCTGTCGACTGGTAGAGTACCCAAGAGACTGGCGGCATTGCCACGTTGTATAGCAATGTTAAGCCTCTGGCCAAGGTAAATGCCAGCCCTTGGGTCACGGGAAGTGTCAACAAGCCGTTTGGAGATTTCCTTAAACAAACTATGAGCACTCGGACCCCACGGCCCAAGGGTTTCAACCCCAAACGGCTCAAAAATATAATTACCGATAAGGTTATTATTATACTAGCCAGCACAGCACGCCAAGCCAGTAGTAATTAATTGGTTGTTTTCCATCATTAAGGAGGAATATTTCGGTAACAATTACAACACACACATTTAAGTATTATTATTCGGTACAATGGGTATAAATCTGGGCAGATGACATAGATACGCTGAAGTAATACTGTAAACATATATAGGATCAAACATATAGGATAAAACAACAGCGAAACATTATGCTGTTTCGCGGCGGAGATGTGCTGGCCCTTAGTTAAAACTAAAAATCAAACTAAATTAAATATTGAAATTACATAACATTAATGTTACTGTTATGGATTTTCGCAAAGTAATGCCTGATTTCTCAAGACACAAATCACTTGTTACGAAAATTATATGCGAGCTTATGCGAGTAATACGACATCGTACTAATTACTGCGAATGTCCTCAGCAGCTGCATGTATAACATAAGTAGTGGAATCTAATGGCAAACTACACGTATCGGATTTGTAGGAGAGACCTCTGTTTGATTTATGAAGGCCTGGTACTTCATTATGAAGTGACGCATTGCATGTCTTCGTTGAGTGTTATAATTAAAGTAATAACTCTGTTAATTATACTTACCAAGTTTAATTAGAAACATTAATATGTAATAATTAAAAATCTGAGTATAGTGTATTCAAATATAGCTTAGCTTATATAAGTAAGTGACAGTATCAGAATGAACGCAATAATAAGTTTAGCTAGCTAGTGTTGCCTTGATTTGTATTATATTGTTTTTGTTTGTGATTAAAGATTTAAAACGGTTACTTAGCAGTATTTTTTTGTAATTATACCTGTACACCTAAGTATTTATTAATGTGCAAGCAATATTTCTACGCCTTCCAAGGAAGCACATAGTGATATCAATATGTTTTATTTGATAACACTCACAAATAAATTAATTTGTATTTGAATTATTATATTTTACGCGCAGTAGGTAGGTACTTACCTAAACTTTTGTGGAATAGTGATTTTAATCCAATAAGCATCATGTTTCCCATTCAAATAATTTTAGGACTTAATCACAATAATATTCTGTTATTGACCAGTAGAAATTTTCAGATACGTACTTTTCCCGACAATTTTTAACAGAACTGAGTCATACAAAATGCAGTGACGCATGAAAGGAACTGAAACCTCTTCTGCCCATCTGTGCTGCAACAATGTAATTTAAAATCTTTAGAGAGCTCTCCCGCACAGAAGATTACATCAACCTTGTATTGTTGCAATGCTTAGGGTTTTTTTCTTATTTATTCAGGTTCAGAATAGATATCATCTACACATTTTTATCGAAAATGACTTATTTTATTTTAAAGGAACAACTATCAGCTACAATATAAAACATAGAAAAAGAAAAACACAAAACTTATAGATAATATTGCAGCCCACAACGTTGTTCACATTTATCTACAGAATACAAACAGTGAGAATAGCTATTAGGGTTACAAATACAAGTTTTTTTTTAAACTAAATTACGTATTCATTTGTGTTTAAAAATAATGTGTATGTGTGTAATGTATGTGAGGCGGTGTGTTGGTTTGTGTGTGTGTATTACGTATTCATTTGTGTTTAAAAATAATGTGTATGTGAGGCGGTGTGTGTGGGGGTGTGTTGGTTAGTGTGTGTGTATTGTGTGTGTAAAAATAATATATAGGAAGAACGCTTTTTAAAATCAACTGTTGATTGTAATACAAAGCCATAAAGTTGATACACTTTATTAACAATCCATACTTATTACTTATTACATATACTTATATACTTATTACTTATTATTTAATATTATAAATTCGAAAGTAACTCTGTCTGTCTGTCTGTCTGTCTGTTACCTTTTCACGCCTAAACCACTGAAAGGATTTCGATAAAATTTGGCAAGGCTATAGATGGTATCCTGGACATAGGCTACTTTTTTTTTTTCAAAAATAATCCTACAGGGGATGATATAGGGGATGAAAGTTTGTATGGGAAACTCAGTATTTCTTAAGTTAGGATGTGAAAATTAAAATGTATGCTTTTGACAGGAAATTAAGAAATATGCGGTTCAGCGTTTTTGAAAAATCATCCACTAAGGTGGTAAAATAGGGGTTGATTTTAAAATTTACAAAACTGCACGGATTTCGATAAAATTTGGCAAGGCTTTATACGGGGTGATTTTTTAATGACCAGCCAAACTTTCACAGGGTGTTCTACCCATGAATATGAACAACTTCAAAAAACCCAAAACTCTCTTTCTCTCTCTTTCTTCTTCTTTTTGGGTTCAAAAAACCCAAATTTTCATAGTATGTACCTAATCAAATTATTTTTTTAATTGTTTTAATTTGTTTTAGTGTTTAAATTTTCTTTATTTTCTGTTTAATGTTTTAGTACGCTATTTGATAATGCCGTGCTTTCCTATAATTTAGATACATGCGAGATCTTTATGTATGACAAAGACGCTGGGTTAATGCTGTGTATGTGTTTAGTTGGTAAGCCTTTATAAATAAATAAATAAATAAATAAACTTTCACTATGGGACCAACTTTGAAATCACGAAAAAAACCAGCGGTTTCCTACAAAAGTTCAATACCTACTCGATCAAAATGTATGAAACAGCTGATATTTTTTTTGCGATTTCAAAGTTGGTCCCATACTGAAAGTTGTTCATATTCATGGGTAGAACACCCTGTGAAAATTTGGCTGGTCATTAAAAAATCACCCTGTATAGCATCCTGGGGAAGGACATAGACTACTTTTTGTCTTAAAAATAATCCTACAGGGGGTGATATAGGGGATGAAAGTTTGTATGGAAACTCAGTATTTCTTAAGTTAAGGATGTGAAAATTAAAATGTATGCTTTTGATAGGAAACAAAGAAATACGCGGTTCAGTGTTTTTGAAAAATCATCCCCTAAGGGGGTAAAATAGGGGTTGATTTTAAAACTTACAAAACTACACGGATTTCGACAAAATTTGGCAAGGCTTTATATAGCATCTTGGGAAAGGACACAGGATACTTTCAAAAAACAATAGGTACTACAAGGGGTGATAAGGGATGAAAGATGGGAAACCCAGCATTTCTTAAGTTAGGGATATGAAAATTCAAATTTATGATTTTGGTAGGAAATAAAGAAATATGTGGTACAGCGTTTTTGAGGGGGTACAATAGGGGTTGACAAATGTTTGTGTAATTACCTCTTTTTAAGAGATTTAAGGGATTGTAAATGTGGTCATAGTTCGAATCTTGAGGTAACATTTAGTCTTTATTTCATTCGAAGTTTTTACGAGGAAATTATTTGAACGAGTGGACACTCGGACAAAAGTTATTTGTTATTAGAGCGTGACTGGCATAATAAATTTTAAGTAATTAACAAAGTCCCCCCGCCGCGTAAGTGTGTCTGTTTGAATGCGATAATGTCAAAAAGTACCGATCGTATTTTCATACGGTTTTCTCCAATGAACGGAGTGATTCAGTGTAATTCATTATGGTTTTGTGTAAATTGGCTGAAATATGACGACGACTGTTGAAGATGTCGGAAAAAAACATGCCGACTGGTAGCTTTATACCTACTATACACGGTAACGATATATAGTGGCGATTTGAGTTTGTACAGTTATATCGGGCCGGCCCTATGTTTTCCACATGTACGTTCCCATGGGATATTTTCCGACATCCACGCGGGCGAAGCCACGGGCAAAAGCTAGTCTTTCCTATAAAGAGCTTTGAGTAATGATAAGACCGAGATCATCACTAAGGCTTAATGGAAATTACTAGGTCAAGAATTTTACCATTGACATTTACTGCACTGTTAAATTGAGAAGCACCCAGGACTGAAATCAACAGACTCAAATTTGCGCAGCCCGAGGGTCCTCCGGAATAATATGATGTAGCAATGTTCGAGATGTCTGTTGCAGAGTAGGGGATACTAGCCAATTAGCCTCAGGGAGATTATAGTCTTCTAACACAAAGAAATTATCAACACTAGGATGGCCTGCTTGTAGCAATTCACAGTGCTTATCATACACTAAAGCAGAAGTTGTCTTAGGTGGTAGTAAGCTGCACTAACAATGTGTCTTTTATTATTGAAGGCAACTAGGCAACTCATTATGGTTGAGTTGCCTAGTTGCCTTCAATAATAATGTGTTCAATGTGCATGTGTGAGAGATCACTATCCTGTGTTAATGTGTTCAATGTGCATGTGTGAGAGATCACTATTCTGTGTTAATGTGTTCAATGTCCGTGTGTGAGAGATCACTATTCTGTGTTAATGTGTTCAATGTGCGTGTGTGAGAGATCACTATTCTGTGTTAATGTGTTCAATGTGCGTGTGTGAGAGATCACTATTCTGTGTTAATGTGTTCAATGTGCGTGTGTGAGAGATCACTATTCTGTGTTAATGTGTTCAATGTCCGTGTGTAAGAGATCACTATTCTGTGTTAATGTGTTCAATGTGCGTGTGTGAGAGATCACTATTCTGTTTTAATGACAGACCTAATTCAGAAGGTATTAAAGTTCGTAAAACTGCAATCAGTAGATACACCTCCTACTACCTACAACCAGACTTATGGTTGGTTTACACAGTGCGAGCTGTCTACCTTGGCTGTTTTCATTATGAGAGTAGCTGCCTAAGTCTCTTGAGAGTTGTGTGGTTGGAAAGACAAGAGGATCCTTTATGGATCCTCTTGCGACTGACTGTCGAGCTATTGCGTCTGAATAATGCGAGTTATGAGCCCTCATCACTCGTATGGCGAGTGAGGCGAGCAGGCGAGTGAAAACAAAAAATGTTGCAGTTACTCGACTGCGAGCTCGTATGATACGTCCACACATTGCGAGTTGCTGCACTGCAGTTACTCGGTGTCCGACTCGCACGCTAGCTCGCACTGTATAAACTAGCCATATAGCTTATGTGTTTGGTGATTGTGTTTTTTCAAACCTTTTCTTCTGAATTAAGGTATGTTTCTTTACTTATACAGCTAGATATTGTCGGAACAAATAGTATCTCTGCAGATCTCAGAAAACGATTCCCTTGCGTAGAAATAGCAGCCAATTACTCGAAAGCCATATTGCGCCACCCGGGCCGTCCAGATTATGCAAGAGGAAAACTCTCCAAGGAAAAATAATATTGTTTATTAAACCCCGACGGAAACAAAGAGGTGTTGTTTTAAGTTTAACGTGTATCTGTGTGTGACATCGTAGCTCCCAAACGACTGAACCGATTTATACTTTTTTGTTTCTTTAGTTGAAAATACGATTATTGTCCAAACAAAAATGGAGCCGCCATTTCACTCCGTGTCCGGTCGACCAAGCAGAAACCAAATCAATCTTCAAACAATATAAAATCACTCAAATCCAAATAAGAAAGCTTCAATAAATAATAATAATAAAGCAAATGTCGACCAAACCAATCAGTCTGATCAGCTCAATATCCAATTACACAGGAGAGTTGAGGAGAGCAGTCGTACGTATCCATTCGCGCGTAATGTCGCCGAATGTACGGAAATTTCCGACGATGGCCGAATACCGCCGAAACGTTTTATGACTTTTGTTGAGTATGTTCGTCCTGTGGTTTTTGTTGAATCTTTATAGAAGTTTATTTTTTATAGAAATGTCCAGTTGTAATCTTCTTCTATACAGGGTGTTCGGCGCATGGACCAAAACAATTTTTGGCGGATTGGGGTGTCATTTGCTAGGTTTCACACAAAGACCCCCATGTCCTAAGTGTGACGGTAATGCGAATACATTATTTCAGACGCGCGCGCTCGTGACGCTCCAACCTATATCTTAATAAAAATCAACATAACTCCAAAAACTATTTTGTTTTTTCAGTTTCGAAAAACAGTCGGAGGTGTAACTTTCTGAAAATGTACGCACGGCTACACATCAAGCTATACATTTCCAGTTTACACTGACCTCTCATTGTAAGGAAATCCTATACAATGCGAGATTAGCATATAAAAAGCCATAAAAAAAAAACTGTTGATCCGATCGCTACCAAACTTCACAAAATCACTTGCTGGGCTATTTTAAAGATTGCCTGAAAATTTCATCAAAATTGCATCAGCCGTTCCGTTTTGGAGTCCACAGAGATACATAATACACACATCGATTTTTATATAAGTAGATGGATATAGGTCTTCAATTACCAATTTATTCCTCTGTATCTTTCTACACACAATCAGTTATCCGAAAATTGGGCCACATTATCAGTCCAATTTTCTTGGGAAGCATAATTGGGTTCATTCCCTATGGTTTTCATAGGTCGGCCGGGCTAACTTTTTTATCATTATGAATCCCTTGAGGATGTGCTAAATATTAGAATCGATATATTCAATTGGAACAACATTCCATCCTAAGGGAAATGCGTTTAAGGTGTATGTTGACTGAAGCTGAGGGTGTTGCTATGACATCTGATATGGGAACTGGGACCAGGGGGGCTAAAACGGCCACTTTGGCAGAATCATAATAGGATAATATTATGAATAATATTTGAAATCGTAAAACAGTCACAAACTGACAATTCATAATAATATATTGTCAGTTTGTGACCGTTTTACGATTTCAAATATTATTCATAATATTATCCTATTATGATTCTGCCAAAGTGGCCGTTTTAGCCCCCCTGGCATTGACTTCATCCGCGTAAAATTTCTTGTTCCCCGATCCACCGCGTCGCATCGCATCGCCCGCCTGCGATATTACTTTGGTTTCGCTTAGCGTCCTTTCTGACTTTTTTATGGTCGGCTTCTTAGGGTCGTAGCGTGATGTTATATAGCCTACTAGCTTTTGCCCGCGGCTTCGCCCGCGTGGATGTCGGAAAATATCACACGGGAACAAAAATCCTTACTTATTTCTTGTCTACATTATAATGGGAACCTCGTGCAAAATTTCAGCTTTATAGGTCCAAGGGTTTCGGCTGGGCGTTGATGAGTTTTTTTTTATTATATTGAGATAACTTCTGCCCATCCGCGTGAAATTTCTTGTTAACCCGAACCACCCTTCGCATCGCATTGCCTGCCCGCGCTATTACTTCTGGTAGTTCCAGAGATTAGCGCGTTCAAACAAACAAAAAAAAGTGTGTGTCAGCTCCGACGCACGACTGGAGTTTACTCCTGTTTTTGTGCCGTTCAGAGTTTCCGACTTTCTATTTTTCGGTCATTTCTGTAGGGCTGGGCTTCTTCAGTGAATCAGGTACTTCCCCCTCTCCGTCTTACCCCTCTTCATCTCACTCTAACCCTCCTCTCACCTTCTCCCCTTCCCACCCCTCTTAACGTCCCCTGTCATCTCCCTCACCTCCCCCTCACCCTCTTCAGCCGGTCTCCCTCACACCCCCTCATCACATCGTCTTCCCGCTAACCTCCCCCTACCCCTCTCACACCCCTCCCCCTCTCACACCCCTTCACCGCTTTCCCCTCCCTCTACCCTCTACCCTCACCAACTCCTCCCGTTCTCCTCTTTCCTTCTGCATAACCTCCACCTCACTACACCCTCATAACCCTCTCCCCCTCTATCCATCATCCTCTCCCTCTCCCTCCTCACCACGCCTACCCCTCTCACCGAACCCTCCACTTCCCCCTTTCCCTCCTCACCCCCCTCCCCCTTTTCCTCCTCACCACCCCTCCCCTTCCCTCTTTCCCTCCTCACCGCCCCTCCCCTTCCACCCTCCCCCATTACCTTTCTCTCTTGACAAACTTTATTACTTGCCAAACCAAACCAAATGAAGATTTTTCATATGTAAACTATATTTCCTGTTTTCACCCCCACAGGGATGGAATTAAAAAAGATCGTTTGGGATATTTCACCGAAAGCTTATACACCTATTTTCGAGTTAATCAAGCCCTGCAGTAAAACCTGCCCTGTAAAATTGACTGTCCCTTTTCAGCCCTTTAGGGGTAGATTTTCGAAAAACCCTGTTACACGATATTCTTCATTTTTGGTCTTAAGTATAAATACTGAGTTTCGAGTTAACCAGACCGCGCGTTAAAATTCCTCCATACAAACTTTGACACACCCCAATCCCTCCTGAGGGGGTAGTTTAGGAAAACTAAAAATGACAATCTTTATAGTTTACTTAGATAAATATTCATGCCAAGTTTCAAGTCTATTAACTCAAAGAATAAGATTTTTCATACAAACTTCCATCCCTTATTTTACCCCTTTAGGGATGGAATTTCCAAAAAATCCTTCCTTAGTGGATGCCTACACTCTATAAGGTATCTATGTGCAATATTTCAAGTCTCTAGGTCCAGCGGTTTCGGCTGTGCGTTGATATATCAGTCAGTCAGTCAGTCAATCAATCAGTCAGTCAGGACTTTGAATTTTATATATATAGATAGATAATCTTCCTCAAGAATTGAGCTATCAAATGCAAAAAATATTTCTTTAAATCCGACTAGCAGACTCAGAGATTAGCGCGTTCAAACAAACAAACAAACTCTTTCGGCCTTATTACAAAACAAGGTTCATCTTCGAACCCAGGTTTAAACCATGGACCCTTTTTTGAATTTCGAACTTTATTCCGACACATTAAGATGTGACACATTCTAAACTGTCAACTTAGTACCGGACTAAGTTGTCAGTTTTGTATAAAGAACTGTATTTCTATCACAACTATTAGGTTCTTATTACAAAAACTGGCTCGATGGTTTAAACCATGACAGAAGAAAAACATCGTTTTGTAATAAGGCCGCTAAGCTTTATTATTAGTATAGATATAAAAGATTGGTTCTTTTAGTTTTGTATTTTAAAGCACCAGGCAGCGCTGGCGCTGGGGCTCGGTCTCGCATGGGGTCGCAGCATTATGCTGAGCGATGGCCGTTTTGCGTGGATGTGACGCATATTTTCACCCAGCTTGTTCTTGTCGGGTTTGTGTTCTTTCACCGCAAATAGAGGTATTTTCTTTCTTTTCTTTTTCTTTATTTGTATAGTTAGTAGGTACTTAAATAGTATATTAAAAGTACTTACCTTAGATTAATTGTAACTTAGCTTGATTAAATATTTTAAGTTGTAAATATAACTTTGAAGTAAAGGCAAATTGATTGTGACGATTGATTGTGACGTCCCAGTGGTGGTGTGCGGTGGGCACGCGGACATAGTAAATGTATGCATCGCTACTTCGGTGGCGTCATCTCGATCTCGCTGATGTTCCGTTGAAGTCCCGTTGACAGTGGCGGTGGCGATGTACAAACGGCCTTACTTTTGTCTGTTCTTCCCACAATCACTGTAAGTAATGATTTTTAATTCCTGTTGAGTGATGACTTGATGATTGATAGAACCCATAGAATTTCTTACCTGAGGGATGTATTGGTCTTTCGACTTTTCATTAAGTCATAATCTGCACAATACTTTGATAGAAGTAAAACGTTGTCATCCTACGACGCTATATGACTAGTCGAACCTCTATAATAATTCCTATTTTGCTCTCCAAAAAAAAAAAACGAACACTCTAACATAATGATTGCGACTCTTTTTGAACTTAATGTAATTCTTATTTTTGGGTCCTAAAATATTAAGTAGTTATGTAACAGCAACCAACTTAGATGTGACCTAACCTAACCCATTTAAATTTGTTCGGGGTCTAGCTTAGTTACTGCGACCAAAAGAAAAGGCCAGAAAGTTAAAAAGAGGCTAAATTATTAAAAAAAAATTGTGTAACGTTAGAAGATCAATAAGTTTTTAGAGGATCATAAAAAAATATATATTAACAAACAGACAAAACATACTCTTTTATCAGTAGAGAATATAACCATAAGTACTATCCATTTTTTATAATGGAGGGTAGATTGGTACCTAGGTATGTAATCGTAAAACCAGTAGTCCATGATATTTAATGGAGGCTGTATTTTATTCTGGAATCTCTGATGGATTGCCCTGATCAATGTGTATGTAATATTGCTATACAAAGTAAACTTATAGGAGTTTGGATTCGGATTGGTTGAAGTTTATTTTCTACTAGCTTTTGCAAGCGGCTTCGCCCGCGTGGATGTCGAAAAATATCCCACGGGAACGTACTATCAGGAATTCCTTCCTTATTCCTTGTCTACATTATGAAGGGAACCTCTGTGCAAAATTTCAGCTCTCTAGGTCCAAGTGTTTGGGCTGGGCGTTGATGAGTCAGTCAATCAGTCAGTGAGTCAGGACTTCTTTGATAACATAACATCACGCGTGTAATCCTCGAAGGGTTAAACAGAGGTGTAGGCACCTATATAGTACACCCACATTTCGACGGTTATGTTATAAGCCCCATGTAACAGGAGCCGAGCCTGTTGCCAACAACCGGGCACAAATACAGACTCAATACTCAATACTCAATATATTTATTTGCATTCCACAATGTTAACGTAGGTGGTAGGTACATTATAAAATATACATAATTTTAGATCATTGTGGACCCTGTCGGGCACAGCAAGATAGGATAGAGGAAGATTGCTATTATTATATTATTATTGGAAAAAAGTAAAATATAAATGTTTTTCTGCTACTCACTTCCACTTCGATTTTATTTATTATTTTTGATACTTATTCATTTTTAATTATTCATTTGATTAATCATTAAAATATTCATTAATATATAAACTATATTAGTTATTAATATTTATATTATATTAGTTGCACTGTGTGAAAGATGATATGGCTAGAAAGGGAGTGACTACCGAGATGACGACCAATAGAGAAGTATGGAAGAAAAAGACATGTTGCGCCGACCTCAAGTAGATTGGGATAAGGGCAGGAGAATTATTATGATGAATCATGAATGGGAGTAACCTAATTATTTGGTTTGAAACGCTTCAAATATACAGGTTGTATCAGAAAGTTGTGGTCAAATTTAAGGGTCTGGGTGGTTGTGGTCTGGGTCTACGTCTGACAGTTTTTGTATGGAAAAACTGTCAATAATTTATTTATTCACAGGATAAGACTTACTTAAATACTAGGAGGTGCAAAAGTATAATCGAACTGCTACTGAGAAATTTAAGATTGAAAAAACCCAGCAACACTGTCAATAACTGATTCAATAATGATGTGCACTGTGTGAAAGATGATATGGCTAGAAAGGGAGTGACTACCGAGATGACGACTAATAGAGAAGTATGGAAGAAAAAGACATGTTGCGCCGACCCCAAATAGGTTGGGATAAGGGCAGGAGAATTATTATGATGAATCGTGAATGGGAGTAACCTAATTATTTGGTATGAAACGCTTCAAATATACAGGTTGTATCAGAAAGTTGTGGTCAAATTTAAGGGTCTGGGTGGTTGTGGTCTGGGTCTACGTTTGACAGTTTTTGTATGGAAAAACTGTCAATAATTTATTTATTCACAGGATAAGACTTACTTAAATACTAGGAGGTGCAAAAGTATAATCGAATTGGCCTTAAATAAAATAACATTCACTCAACTCAGCCTATCGCAGTCCACTGCTAGACATAGGCCTCTCCAAGTCTGCGCCTCAGCACCCTGTCCACCGCCTTCAGCGGAAAAAAATAAAATGTTTATAAATTGCGAACGTTAAAAAAGTAATTTTGGAGATTATTGGAAAATTAATTGACTCTTTTGAGCATTTTCAGTTTATAGACCAGCAGTCTCATTAAAAATCTCACACTCTTAATTTGAAATAGCCTCCTGGCTAATTGCTTTACGTCAGCGCATCCGGGACAGTCAGGGCAACATTTATATACTGATTACTTTACCAGTCTCTTGGGTACTCTACCAGTCGACAGCGATGCGGAGGAATTTTTCGACGCCATATTTTAGTTTTTTATTAGTTTTAGTTTAAGATATTATATTTTTAAGTTATTTTAGCTTATTTTTAAGTATATTGAAATAAAATATACTTTACTAAGCATACGAAAATGAACTTTATTCTTAATTCGTATTATACAGGTGGTCCAAATAGTGACGTCAAAAAGAAAAATCTGAATTCCTCATTCCTGATACATAGGGGAATTCGAAAATAACCCATGTGCATTATGTTCCACGATTTTTTGTAGTTTTCGAGTCTTTTTTGTTTTTGTAATTATTTAGAGTTTTCTGTAGTGTGTATTTTTCAGATATTTTTTTGTGTCATGAAAGCAACATTCAAGACGACAATGTTACAAAAAAAATCTGAAAAATACTCACCACAAAAAAGATACTTATGAATTTTTGAAGCTCCACCGGCAGAAAACTGTAAATAAATAATTATAAAAACAAAAATAACTCTTAAACTACAAAAAATTGCGGAACATACTATGGGGTATGTTCGAATATCCCTAGGTATGAGGAATTCCGTTTTTAGGGTTCCGTACCAAAATGGTAAAAATGGTGCGACTCAGTCTGTCTGTCTGTCACAGCTGCGGCCATAGTGTTTCCATAGTTAGGTAGGTAACCAGTCCACAGCCACCCAAACCCATAGCCCAATATGTTTTGTTTCCATGTTCTGCAATAGTCCTGCACCAACCGGGGGCTGTCCTTGGGTGCACTTGCTTATTGCGTATAGGGATAATCGCCGGCTGGTGCCTCCTCATAATTTAAAATTGTCTAAGGGGCCTCTGCGAGGTGGCTTGAGCCCCTCGTACGCCTTCCAAAGGTCCGGGACCCCAGGGTCCCGAGATATGTGAAAATCACAGCACTAATATTATAAAGGCGAAAGTTTGTGAGTGTGTGTGTATGTTTGTTACTACTTCACGCTCAAACGGCTGGACCGATTTGGATAAAATTTGGTACGTAGATAACTTATACCCTGTATTAACACACAGGCTACTTTGTATATCGGTCTACGCGGGTGAAACCACGGGGCGCAGCTAGTAATATTATAAATGCGAAAGTGAGTTTGTTTGTTTGTTACGCTTTCACGCTAAAACGTCTGAATGGATTTGGATGAAATTTCGCACGTGGGTAGACCATGACCCGGATTAGGACATAGAATGCTTTTGATCTGGGCAGTGTGTTCCCGTGGGATAATTTCCAACCTCCACGCAAGCGATTCCGCGGGCAAAATCTATAGTGTGTAAATAAATGAAAATATAATCTCTCGCAAACCCTTACAATTTTCAATAGAAAATTCTCAACTAAATTACAAATATAGACAAGTATTTGATACATCTCAGAACATGTTTACAAAAGAAACTCGAGTTATTAAGTTCGCTTCACAAGTTTTTTGTTGAGCGCGACATGTTTCATTCAACAAAATGGAAACTTTGCGAGCCTTTACAAACTGGAACTTGTCGCCTGTTGATGAATTTGGGCCTGTCAACATCTGAGGCCTTGTGAAATAACCCACGACTTTTTTATTTTAAACTAAGTTTTTCTCGCGGCTGCGCCCGCGTCAATCTGCCTGACCTTTTCCCAACTATGTTGGGGTCGGCTTTCAGTCTAACCGGATGCAGCTGAATACCAGTATTTTACATGGAGCGCTGCCTATCTGACCTCCACAACCCAGTGACAGGGTAATACGATACCCCTTGGTAAGACTGGTTGTCAGACTTTCGGGCTTCTGACGACCTGTAACGACTGTCAAAGATCCACGAATGACAGCCGGGACCAATAACTTAGCGTGCTTTCCGAGGCACGGAAGAGTCTCATTCATCCACGGACCAACTCCACCAAGCGTAGCTTAACCTGATGGATCGACCCGTGCGGCTGTTATTACTTAACCATGAGCTCCTCGCCCGCCGAGCGCGTCGCCGAGGTCGGAAATTAACCGACATGAACTTACTACCGGGATAAAAAGTGTGTGTTAATCCATGTTATAAACTATCTGTGTGCCAAATTTCATCCAAATACTATTAGTTAATAATGATTAAAATATTCATTATCGTTCATTCATGCACAAGCCTAGTACAATACGTGCCCCGAAAGATGAGACTTGACACACCACGTAGTTTGACTTGCGCAGTAGATTCAATAATAAAATAAATAATAAATATTAATAAAAAAAACAGGACAGGGGAGGGTCAGGGGTACTTACAGAAAAGGACATAGGGATATTAACCCAGAAAAAAGAACTGCTTCTGAGGGAAGGACAGTGGCAAAAGATAGTTAGAAATAATTTTAGTTCGCGAGAAGTTCTAACAGTGCTATTGGCATCTTGACTAAATAACCCGTTAGCAAAAAGCTTGCTCCTTATCATTTTACAGTTTCTACTATGGAGATCTGATAAGTATCTAGGTCAAGATTAAAAATAATCGACGAGGGAATATATTATATACCCTACTATTCCAGAATCTACTAAAATATCTATTTACTGAACTGAAGAAAATTAGAACAAAGGAATTATGTAAGTAAAGACTTATTTTTAGAGCTTATAAAGCTTAATGAAACACTAGTTACAGAGCCGTTAAATAAAACATTGTATCTACATAATTTAGGGCAGGATTACTCTCTTAAGTTTGCCGAAATTTCTAACATTCTGACTGTTATATTACAAAAAAGATCCGTAACTAAAGATAATATATTAAATTTTAAGGCTCTAACGAAGAGACTAAAACAAAGTTGTCTAATATAAAAGCAATTTGTCAGTAGAGAACAAAAAAAAAATTATACGAATTAATGTTAAAATTCTCACCGAACTAATTCCTAGTAAGCATATGGAAATATACGGAAGAAAAATGTCCCGAACACGAAATTAAAAACACGTTAAGCTTTATTTAAGGTGCTTAGGTTGCCTGAAAGAAAAAACTGCACGGCCGCTCATTGAATGTTATAACTAGTATTAAAGCATCAGAATTAGTATAGAAGTTTCGATATTTAATTTTAGAACAATATACACATACAAAAACTCACGCCTTCTCCCCATGGGGGTAGGCAGAAACTACAGAACGCCACCTGCTACGATCCTTACATACTCCTTTTGCCTCGTTTACGGTCATACATCTGCTCATACACGCACGCCGGTAGCGAGCACTGCGCACTTGACCTTTCTGAAGAGCATCACCTATAAGGTAATAATAATAATAATAACTTGGCAACACCAACGTCAACACGTCACGAAATTTTCATTTATATTTATTTTCAGTTTTATTAATTTTAGTCGCAGTTTTTATAGTTTATGAGAAACCTTACAACAAACCTGAAACAATAATAAGCAAGACATAATTTAAAAATACTAAAATGCACCAGAATCCTACAGATTTATTTCAAAAACTGCCGAACCGGAGGTGACATCTGTCATGTTACCTCCGACAAAACACAATGAAAACCTACGAATGAAAATTGAAAAATGTTGACGAGATCACGAGCACGCCCACCACCTCCGGACTCTTCGCTCAGCTCCGCCTCACCGCCGCCGGTATCCAGCCCCACTGTGAACGCTCTGACGACACCGGTCGCGGCAGTTGCGTCGAGCTCGAGCGACGAGTATTTCTCCCCACCGTCGTCACCAACACCACCACGGCGGCGAGGAAGAGGACGGCCACCAGCGGGCTTGGGACCTCGAGGCCAACCGGCCCCGAACAGGCTCCCCGCTGCCGGTGGAAATGTGTCGCGCATGCGATGGACCCAGTCCATAAATGAAAATGTCATGCGCGCATATTATGGGGCTACAGAGGGAGGAATTAACCTTACAGCGTATCGAGGACGGATGCTCTCTCTGTTTCAGGTGCTTGAACCTGCCGTCAACGTCTCGGCCCAACGATTGTCGGATCAGGTGCGCGTCATCCAACACAATCATAGGTTGGATAACGCTACACTTGATCGGCTGCGCTCGGAAATGCAGAGTAGCTCTGCTAGTAACCCTCCCCCACCCCAGAATGTCATGCATGTGCCTGCCGATTTTCCACTGCGAGCAAACCAGCGTGATGAGGAGGAGAATGCCAGAGCTATATCTGCAGACAACCTATGCAATGTGGAAATAAGGAGCGCTCTGGAGGATGCGATCCGTGAGTACCGGTTCACATCACCTGACCTTAGACCACGACTACCACGTTTGCCCATGAATAAAAAAAACAGAGCACTGGTGTGTGCTCTGGATGCGCTGTTACCAAATTTTATTGAAAGCAGCGCAGATCTTTGCGATACACACTCAATCTTGTATTGCACGGCTGTTGCGGCATGTCGTGTAGCTTGTGTCAAATTTCCAAACACTGACCGAGCTACACGGCCAAAACCTGCTGCACCAGCCTGGCAGTGCAGGATTGAGCGTCGTATTAATGAGGCCAGGGTACTCATCGGGAAGCTCATCTGCTTCAGGGAAGGCAATACACGCCCAAGGGTGATGCGCTTTGTGAGACGGGCGTTCTCGGGAACTAATATTAGTCCTCAAGAATATGTATCCCGTATCACAGAGCGCATCGACTTTCTGAAGCAGAAAGTTTATGCATGGGCGAACCGTATTCGTCGGTATAGGCGAAGAGTGGATCGGTATTCTCAGAACCGCATGTTCCAGAGTGATGAAAGGTGGGTATACAGAGCATGGGAGCGACCCATTCCCACTCAAGGTGTGACTGACGTGCGTCCACCGGATAATGAGACCATGAGTGCTTTTTGGAGAAGCATTTGGTCGGTGCCTGTCAGTCACACTGAAGGTGATTGGATGCGTGTTGTTGAGCAGGCGTGTGATTCAATACCAAACATGGAGGCTGTTACCATTAGTCCTCTGGATGTGGCCTGTGCAGTTCGTCCGTTGCCTAACTGGAAATCTCCAGGACCGGACGGACTGCACAATTTCTGGATTAAATGGCTACAAAGGTCACACGCCTGCTTAGCCTCGCAATTCCAGTCATCTTTAGAGACTGGGTCGCTACCACTGCTCTTTACGACAGGAGTTACCCACCTGCTCCATAAATCAGGTAGTACAGCGGAACCTAAAAACTATAGACCAATAACTTGTTTACCGACGGTCTATAAAGTCCTTACATCCATTCTTAGAGCAAAAATTGCACACCATATTTATAATAACTCGATTATGTCTGTGTCTCAGAATGGATGTAGGAATGGATCCCGCGGTACTAAGGAGCTGCTCCTTATAGATATGACCATAAGCCAACAGGTTCGTAGATCCCGAAGGGATCTGTCGACATGTTGGATAGATTACAAGAAGGCCTATGACTCGGTGCCACATACATGGCTCATTAGGGTGCTGGAGTTGTACAAAATAGACGCAACTCTACGCACCTTCCTGATGTCGTGTATGTGGCAGTGGAAGACGGTCCTTCTCTGTCCAGGATGTCGATGGATCCCAGGGATCGATGAACCAATCAGGATTGAGCGGGGAATATTTCAGGGCGATAGTTTGAGTCCGCTTTGGTTTTGCTTAGCCCTGAATCCTCTTAGCACACTGCTGGAGGATTCAGGTCTAGGCTATCGGTTGAGAAGAGGTGGTCAGGTAATATCTCACCTCCTTTACATGGATGACTTGAAACTTTTTGCCCCCAACAATTTGCGACTGATGGAGTTACTGAAGGTAACAGAAAACTTCAGTAGCGCCATCAGGATGGAATTTGGTGTGGACAAATGTGCAGTCATGCATGTAAAGCGAGGGGAGATTATGGAATCCGTGGGAACCCAACTCTCGGATTCCATACACCTTAGATCCCTCTCCTCAACCGAAACCTACAAGTACTTGGGTATGTCGGAAGCGTTGGGCATCAATGTTGCTGACATGAAGCAATCGTTGAAGGAGCGCTTCTTTGGCCGCCTGAAGAAAGTATTTAATAGTCTTCTGTCAGGTGGAAACAAGGTGCGTGCCTTCAACGGTTGGGTCATGCCGGTTTTGATCTACTCTTTCGGCGTACTCAAATGGACTCAGACCGAACTCGACGCCCTGGATAGGAGGGTCCGTACGCTGCTGACTGCGTATCGAATGCATCACCCACGGTCATCGGTAATGAGACTGTATATCCCGCGAAAGTGTGGAGGTCGAGGCTTTTTAAATGCTAAGACCCTCCACAATCGCGAGATATGCAGTCTCAGGGAATATTTCCTAGAAACCGACGTGGAGATGCATCGAGATGTGGTCGCGGTGGACAAGGGCCTCACCCCACTCTCCTTGGCGAAAGAGAACTGGCGCAAACCTGCAGTACTTGATACTAACGATCGTAGGGAAGTATGGCGAGGCAAAGAGCTTCACGGACGCTTTTTCCGGGCCCTCCATGGGCCTGATGTAGACTTTTTGGCGTCTGTATCCTGGCTACGTTTCGGCGACCTCTTCGGGGAAACCGAAGGTTTTGTGTGTGCAATTATGGATGAAGTTATCATGACGAATAATTATCGGAAATACATTGTCAAGGACGGTACGGTTGACATCTGTCGGGCATGCCACCGTCCCGGTGAATCAATCCGACATATTGTTTCCGGTTGTTCTCGTCTTGCTAACGGCGAATACTTGCACAGACACAATCTAGTGGCTAGGATTATCCACCAGCAACTTGCCTTGCAGTACAACCTTGTGGAGTCCGAAGTGCCATATTACAGGTATGTGCCCGACCCAGTTCTCGAGAATGGCCAAGCCACATTGTACTGGGATCGATCTATCATCACAGATAGGACTATTGTAGCCAATAAGCCTGATATTGTGGTGATAGATCGACGAGAGCGCCGTGCAATTATTGTTGATATCGCTGTCCCTCATGACGAGAATCTCGTGAAAGCTGAGAAAGATAAAAAAATCAAGTATCTTGACTTAGCACACGAGGTTGTCGACATGTGGGACGTAGACTCTGCAATCATTGTACCGATAATCGTTACGGTTAATGGTCTAATAGCACAGAGCCTCGATCAACACCTCAGGAGGCTCTCATTGCGCGGCTGGATCAAGGGCTTGATTCAGAAAGCAGTACTCCTGGACACGGCACGCATAGTGAGGAGGTTCCTCTCTCTAGAGCCCTGACCACCGGTAGCTTGGACCCTGTTCCCGATATCGGTGGGCTACTATTTTTATATTTTTAAATGTTTTTTTTTAGTTTTGTTTTTATAAAAATATTTAAAAATGTAAAATATATGTAAATAAATGAAATAAAGGAAATAATAATAACCCCACCGCAGTATCTCTACGTTGATGTCGTGGTGGGGCTTGCGCGCTCCGAATTTTAGGTCTGTGCCGGTAGAGTTTACTTTGCCGGAACAGGTCTAGGATGAGGAGCCAGACCAAGAGAGATACAGAAACCCGCAGGGCAGCATGTGGCGAGCTGTTGGGCAGTAGCGACCCCACGGACCCTATCTCCCGGGAGAAGTCTTGTTCCTCACCTCTCGCTTGCCTTTATTGGCCGGCTTGAGTGAACACTGACGAGGAACAGAGCTCCCACCTCTTTCTTGCCTTTATTGGCCGTTTTGAGTGGAGATTCGCAAGAGCAAACGTGCTCGGAGGAAGGAAGTATTTCAGTAAGATGCTGGTAGGGATCTTGACCGTACTTCCGGGATTGTCCTGATAGCCGTGGGATGCCTCTCCACTCCTCACAAGCGCCTCAGGACATGTTGCCCCCTTGCCGTTACGACACTATGTGCTAGCGACCGTTTCCGGGGGCCCATTATTGAGTGTGCAAGTCACCCCCTGCCATTTTAACTGTGTATATTATATAACATTGGTAAGGCGGGGGACATAGTTCTTCCATAGTTTAAGGTACCCGATCCACTATAGCCACCCAAACCCATAGCCCAATATGTTTTGATTCCATGTTCTGCAATAGTCCTGCACAAACTGGGGGTTGTCCTTGAGTGCACTTGCATAGTGCATACAGGGATAATCGTCGGCTGGTGCCGCCTCGTCATTTAAAATTGTCTAAGGGGCCTCTGCGAGTTGGCTTCGGCCCCTCGTACGCCTTCCAAAGGTCCGGGACCCCAGGGTCCCGAGATATGTCAAAGACCAAAAAAAAAAAAAATAATAATAATATAAAACGTTTATTTTCTCTACACAAGTTATGTACTTAAAGCCAATATTTTACAATATAAGATGGACAAGGAGCTAACTTTGTGAGAGACTGGTGCCTGAAGTAGGTTTATATAAAAACCTGTATTACAGGTCACCAGGGCCCTCCCGCGGCTAGATGCCTGTGATTTGGGTCATCATAAATAACAATGCAGTATAGTACTTAAATAAGGCTGGATTGAGAAAGAAACAAACAAAAATAAAAGATATAAATACAAAAATTCATGGAAATACCAGAGTGTGTGTGAGTACCGAGAGAAAGTGTAAATAAGCGATTTGAGAGTGTATGTGAGATGTTGATTGAGTGAGTGTGGTGAGGGTATGGTTGATGGTATGCAAAAGCAGCTGAGGGTATGAATAGTATATAGATAAAAAATGAAGACAGTCTATCTGAGAGGGATCAACAAATTCTCAGTTCCCTGATAGTCCAAAGTTTTCAAATATGAAGTGACAGAAATTTTACATTTGTGTTTTGTTTGCGGATATATATTAAGGATTTTATTTAAGTTATTATACAGATACGGTCCGAGAAAGAAGAAGAAATTACGCGAGTGTGCGTCACTATGACTATTTGTCTTTCCGGCATTTCCACTCACATCTGCCTTGTAAATACCTTTTGTCAGTCGCCTTTTATTCATCCTATCAACATGACCAAACCATATAAGCATACTCTTTTAAATTTTTGTCACTACATCCGAGCACAACTTTACTCTTTATTTAAAAAAGGCACACCTTTTTTAAATAAAGAGTAAAGTTGTGCTCGGATGTGTCTAAAAAAAAAGTCTAATGTCTAAAAAAACCTGTTTCCTGGCCATGTATTTGGTTAACAATAAAGTTTAGTGTACCTGCCTAAATAAATGACATGCACGGATCACAAGACATGATCCTACCACCTGCCTAATATTTTTTCTATACTAATATTATAAAGAGGTAAAATTTGTATGTAAGTTTGTAAGTTTGTATGTTTGTAAGTTTGTAAGTTTGTAAGTTTGTATGTAGGGGGTAATCTCCGGAACTAATGATCCAATTCTAAAAATTTTTTCACAAGTAGAAAGCTACATTATTCCTTAGTGCTATAGGCTATAAATTATATTTATATCATGCATATTAGCCGAGCTATCACAATTTTTATCTAACAAGTCGGAAAGAAATACCTCTTTAAACAGACTTTTTTGCATGCGCTGCCTAAACGGTTGTTTATAATTGAGAACAATGTATGGCAGTCTGGTCCGTCTTAAATAATTCTACAAAAAAGTCCGTGACACCATATATGTATCTTTTATATTTTATCTTTTATACATCTTTTATTGCTTTAAAAAAGTATTTTTTAGACATACTTACGTTTGGATGATTATTTAAACAACAAAACATCAATCCTTATCAAAATAAGTTATTTTATGATCACAAGGACATCATGGAGATAAGATTTGGCCTTTACAGTATGTCAATTGGTCATACAGTTTCGGAGATAATATAAAATTACTAAAACGCAAAATAACTTTAATTCATACCGGTCGCTCTTGAGCGAACATGTTTAGTGCGGACGTTTTATCAATTTACCCATAGTTGGCGTTGTGCAAATAAGTATTTTTTCTGAATTGCGACATTTTCCGCGGATTGACGACCCGCTCGATTTATTATTTCAATAACAACGAATTAAGAATGATATTCTTAATTCGTTGTTCAATAATGTCGGTGGAATACAGCGGAAGAGTTTGTTTCTTTGTTAGTTTGTTTGAACGCGCTATCTCTGGAACTACCCCAGTCGGATTTGAAAAAAACTTTTTGCATTTTATAACCCAGTTCTTGAGGAGGTCTATAGGCTATATAACATCACGCCCTCGGCCCTTAGGAGCCGAGCGCGAAGTAATAGCGCGGGCAGGCGATGCGGAAGGATATAGGCTATTTAACATCACGCTAAGAACCTTAGGAGCCGAGCAAAAAGAAAAAATGTCAGAAAGGACGCTCAAGCGCTAACGAAGTAATAGCGCGGGCAGGCGTTGCAATGCGATGCGTCGTTGGGGGACAAGAAATTTCACGCGGTCGAAGTCGCGGGCAGAAGCTAGTAAGAAATAAAATACTAAAAATGTTCAAGTTCTACACAATATCGCCCCGTACAACACCAAGATTCGCCTTCTAAAACTTCACAAACTCATCGTAATTTCGTGTAAAACAACCCGACTGTCATCAAACTCTGTTTAGGGCGAAGACAGGTGGAATTACTGGCATTTACAGGCCTACAACTTTGTGGTAGATTGAAGGTTTTCCACCAATAGCGAGCCAGCGACCATAGAGAACGATTATGAGTATAATGTTCCTGTAATATCACTTTTTGAGTAGTTTTAGGGTTCCGTACCTCAAAAGGAAAAAACGGAACCCTTATAGGATCACTCGTGTGTCTGTCTGTCTGTCTGTCCGTCTGTCCGTCTGTCACAGCCAATTTACTCCGAATCTAATGAACCGATTAAGTTGAAACTTGGTACACATATGTATTTTGGTAACGCAAACACGGACATGTAACGTAAACAAATGAATTTCGAATATGGGAGTCCTTTTTGGGGGGAAAATAAGTACAATAAAAAAAAAAAAATTGCAAACTGTACCATGTGACATATCAAATGAAAGGTCTTACTGTGAGGGTCTCAAATATATTTTTTTTATAATTTTAAAATAAAATGTTTTGAAGTTGTTTAAGAAAATAGACGAAAATTGACCATTCCCCCCAACTTATCTCCGAAACTACTGAGCCTAAAATTTTGAAAAAAATACAGAAAATAGTTCTTTACCTATAGATCACAGGAAAACCTATTAGAACTTTATGGTCTTATAAATCTAAAAATCTGTAAAATTCAAAGTCCTGACTGACTCATTGACTGATAATAATGAACGCACAGTCCAAACCACTGGACCTAGAGACATGAAATTTTGCACATAGATACCTTATATAGTTTAAACATCCATTAAGTAAGAATTTTTGGAAATTCCATCCCTTAGGGAATAAAATAGGGGATGAAAGTTTGTATGAAAAATCTTATCTCTTGAGTTATTAGACTTGAAACTTAGCACAAATATTCATCTAAGGTATAAAATTAATCATTTTTAGTTTTCCTAAACTACCCCCTTTTTTTGTGGAAATCATCAAATGACTTCTCCCGCTCTGGGTGGAGTGGAAGGTCGTGTCATACTTTTACTGACTAAAACCCACCCGTGTTCCTTCAGTTGCCTATGGCCGGGCCACGGTATCTCTTTCAAACAACCCGCGACCCCAGAAGACGGGATTGGTGGGTGTCAATGTTTGTATGGAGGAATTTAAACACGCGGTCCGATTTACTCAAAACTCAGTTTTTGTACTTGAGACCAAAAATGAAGATTAACAGCTAAAGGGTTTTCCAAAAATCTGCCCGTAAGGCGTCAAAAGGGGTAGTAAATTTTACAGCAGAGGATTTTATTGGGGATTGATTAACTCGAAAATTGGTGTAAATAATGTTTGAGCCAAGTTATGGAAACATCCCCGACGATTTTTGAAATTCTACTCCTGTGGGCGTGAAAACAGAGGTACAGTTTATATGAAAAATCTTATTAATTTGGTTAATGAACTTGAAACTTAGCACAAATTCTTGCTTATGTAAGTAATAAAGTTTGTCATTATCAGTTTTCCAAAACTACCCCTGAAAGGGTGTTTAGGGATGTTAAAGTTTGTATGGAAGAATTTTAAAGCGCAGTCCGATTAACTTGACACTCAGTATTTATACTTTTGATGTAAAATAAACAATAATAAGAAAATTAAAACCCATGAAATCAGACATCCACGCGGGCGAAGCCGCGGGCAGTCTAGCTAGTATCTCAATATTGTGCGAACAAACTTACTAAGCCTCCGCTGTCCGTCCGTCCGTCCGTCTGTCACAGGGCTGTATCTCATGAACCTTAATAGGTAGACAGTTGAAATTTTCACAGATTGTGTATTTCTATTACGACTATAGCAACAAATAATAAAAAAAAGTAAAGTAAAATTAAAGGGGGCGGTCCCAATACAAAAAGTTTTCAGTTTGAAAAAAAAAATTAACCTGTGTGTGGGGTGTATTGTGTAGAACTCATCGAGTAGAGTACAAAGATATTTTTATTTTTTTTATCTTCTAAAATAAAGAAATAGGAGGCCGTAAAAGTTGTCAATTTTGTACCATTTTTTTACGAGCTCTATTAATTATATAATGTACCTTATACTGTACTTAATCAAGAAATACTAAAAACGGCGATTTATAAGGTATTTCGTTTAAATATGAGCGATTTTCTGCAACTGCAAAAAATAACCTTGTAATTCACAGTATCATTATGAAATACAAAGTTATCTTTGCGATTGTTTAATATATAATATGGTACGGAACCCTTTGTGTGCGAGTCCGTCTCGCACTTGGGCTGTTTTTTGTTATATAATGTGTATCTATTCATACACGAAATCTCTTAAGGGGTCATTGTAAACCTGAATTTTTAAACCACGAAAAAACCTGAATTTTTAAATCACGAAGAAAATTGTAAATCACGAAAAAATAATCAGCTTTTCCCTGCATTTATGTTCGCATAACTCTTCAAAATGTAAGGAACAACCGATTTTTTTCGCGATTTCAGGTTTGGGCCCATAGTAAAAGTTGTGCATAATGATTAGTACAATGACCCCTTAAGAGATTTCGTGTATGAATAGATACACCTTATATACCTGTTACCTCAGACCAGTTACTTCGCCTACAAAGCCATAAGATATGACTTACCAGCATTGTATTGAACATTTGAATTTTGGTATCACGTAACAAAAAATATAAAAAAACAGTAAGCATTCTTATAATGCGCCCAGTCGCCTGTGTGCCTATTCAAAAATCACAGGAAAAATACAATATTCAAACGAAGTATATTTTTTCAGGAAAAGATAAATAAAAAATCTACTCCCGTCAATTTGAATTGGAATAAAATTCTAGGAATTTCGTATCTATCATTCGTTTGTAACATTTCCGTCGAAAACAGAACGGATGTGGCTCGAAAATTCGAAATACATTTACAAATGCAAGCTTGCAGCTATGTATCATTTGAAATCCGTGTTAGTTTCGGCTAACAAATAGTTCAAGATTTCGGACACTCCCCGCAGCCGGGGCCGGTGTACCGAAACATTAGTCAGGGAACCAAAGCGAACGTTTCTATGCATTGTTACTTGATGTAACAAGGCTATTCTATTTCAGAATAATAATGCTACGATTCTGTTTTCATTTTAAAGATTATTCAGTTATGACTACGTATATTTCAATGTGGAGGACAAGCGTTGATGAACCTTGGAAGAATGGCTTGATTAAAGCGAGGGTCAAATAAATAGTTAACATTAAAAAAAAATAGATATATTTATTTTTATGCGAAATATACTTCCAGTTCACTTACCTAAGTTTGACTTAGGAATTTCTCATTTAACCTGTTGCTGAGAGCATTATGATTGTCCTAAATTGCTTAACGCGTATTAAGCGGTTACCAGTCGCACTCAACTAAAAACATAACGAATCAAAACGATGGAGTCATTCTATATACTAAAATTGGCCTAAATATAAGAGTATGGGAGCCAACCTTAAACTTCGCGACTAGTCTAATATGTCAAGAAAATAAGCTCTCAGTAGTTAGCGATATATCGTTCCCCTTCAAATATCACAAAAGATCATTACGATAGTTTTTTGACTAGTCTCAGTTGTATCCATGAGAAGATAGCAAGCTCGCCAAATATTGCAATGGTAGGTGACCTGAATATCGATATAAAATTAGGTAGTAAGAATGACCGGCCGTTAGATTACCTTATTTTAAACGCATCCTAAGGACTATTGCCAACCCACCTTTTACCCACTACAAATGAAAACTGTCTTGATCACATATTGCTAAAAACAAAGTCATCGGCCACAAGCTTGGTAATAGAATCGCATATCACTGATCACAAACCAATTATACTTTCAATCTCAAGTCTACCGGTAGCAAATTTTTCACAAAATCTCGCATTAATACGGAAGCCATCAAAACAGAATTAGAACATACGGATTTTACATGTATATACAAAGCTAAAGATGCAAATGTCGCTATGAATGAACTGGTTACACTTTTGTCATCAACTATAACTAAACATACAGAACAAACCAACGTACAAAGGAAACTAAAAATTATAAAACCATGGATAACTATTGGCCTATTAAAATGTATTAGGCATAGAGATAGATTACACACAAAATCTAAGAAGTCACCAGACAATTTAGTATTGCATGTAACATATACACGCTATCGTAATTTTTGTAATGCGCTACTGCGCAAATTGAAGAGTGCATATGAGAGGAGCGAACTTAAAAAATCACAAGGTTATCCGAGAATGCTATGGCAAACAATTAAGGAAATTACGAATACCGGTAAAATACACTCTAGTCCAGATGAACTATTAAAAATAAGCGATAACCCTAAATCTTCCCTAAACAACGTATGTTCCTTCTTTAGTAGTATAGGTAAAAACATGGCAGGGGAAATACTAAATGACCCTAATAAAACACCTCTAACTCGAGATAAACCTCCCGGTTGTATAAGCATGACGCTGAATCCGCCCATTAATTCACTTGCCATACAAAAAGTCGACGACTGTGACGTCAATTCAATTATACTGCAGCTTCGAAGCAAATGTGCCGTAGGCTGGGATGGAATTACTTCGTCGCTTCTTAAGATATGTCGCCACACTCTCGTACCAGTGATAACACACATATGCAATCTTTGCATAGACACGGGAGTCTTCCCGGACTCTCTTAAGTAGGCCATTGTATACGCAATGTATAAGGGAGGGAGCAGGAACTGTGTCAATAATTATAGGCCAATATCTGTTCTATCCTCGCTTTCGAAAATACTGGAAAGGATTTTAAACAATTTTTAACAAAACCTTAGAAGCTTTTTAGACAGGTACAAAGTTATTGCTGATAACCAGTATGGCTTTAGGTCTGGTGTCTCCACTGAAGATGCAGTATTAGATCTAACTCAAACTGTAGCAAAGGCACTGGACAGCAAGACTAAATGCCTTGGCATATTTTTGGACCTGTCGAAGGCTTTCGACACGTTTCGTTTCTGTTCCCAAACTAATAGCCAAGTTAGAGTGTGTGGGCGTGCGTGGCATGGCTTTGAAATTTTTTGCCCCCTCTCCCCAGGTACCACTCCCATGAAAAGAGAACGCACCATTCCTGAGAAAAACAAATTATTGTAACCTAACCTAAAAACACTTTTGTCAACACAAGGTTGCTTCTGCACGTCTCCGGCGCTGCGGGAAGTGCAGCCCCTTCGCCCTTACGTAACAAAGGACAGGCACCCGTGCTCACCTCCGCAGCTTCAGCCTCAGCCGCTGCGGCCCGCACGGGTGCCTACAGCGGGCGGGGGCTGCTCTCCCTCCGCGCCTCCGGATTTTTAAATACACTCTAGTGTGCCAGCCAAAAGACTACGCGGAGTCAGGGTGCCCCGATTCGGTTTTGGCACAGATTCGACCTATTTTAATCATAAAGTGGGGTAACACTAACTTCCTACTGAACACAATTTCTACTAAGATACAGTTCATTTTTACGTTCCGTTTTATCAATTTTACACGACATTTTGCACCACAGACAATATACTGGTACAGATTTGGTTGTCAATCGCCCATTTTAACGTTACGTTACACTATTTATGTAATTTGAGGTTATAAACAATTAGTATTTTCTTTGCAATATCTTTTAATAAGAGTGTTATCGTTACAATCAGGGACCCAACCCCAACGACCTTCAACCACTGTCACCCCCATTTTCGTGCGACCGGATACTAAAGTAAACCCCAAAACACTACATACAAACAAATACCTCATAACACACAACACACACCCATACAACACAAGCAACATTACACTCACACAGACACCCCTCTCCCTTTCACAACCCCACTCTTTCTCCTCTGTTACTAAGCAAACTCACATTAAAATTTTTGTCTTGTGGTAGATTAACACCGACACTCGAAACCTAAGGCCCTTCATTAAGTACAGTTCAGCTCGGTCGAATCACTGTCTCCTAAGATACAGGTCATCCCTAGTTTAGGAGATAGGATTTAATTTTGGTATTATAGACAATAATTATTTTTCACCCCTTGTGTCCACTGTTAGTTTACTAAGTCGCACACTCGTATTTATAGTCAAGTAAAAGTAATTACTTAAGTCAAGGTAATTGCTCAAGCAATGATTTTCTTTCTATAGTTTAGTAATTGCTTGAAGCTAGAACTGTCAAAGCTTAGAATTCTTAGCCAAGTAATAATCACCATTTTCTTTACTTAAGAATTCTACCCTCAAGTATGAAATTACTTAATAGCAAGTAATTACTTTGATTATAAATACGAGCCTTAGCGTGTAACATGAATACAAAATGTGTCTATGTATCTTTGGATCAATAAACGTTTTATTATTATTGTATTATTATTTTCTATATGTCTACATATCTCAGGACCCTGGGGTCCCGGACCTTTGGAAGGCATACGAGGGGCCGAAGCCAACTCGCAGAGGCCCCTTAGACAATTTTAAATTATGAGCAGGCACCAACCGACAATTATCCCTGTATGCACTATGCATGTGCACCCAAGGACAACCCCCCGGTTAGTGCAGGACTATTGCAGAACATGGAAACAAAACATATTGGGCTATGGATTTGGGTGGTTGTGGACTGGTTACCTAAAACTATGGAAACACTATGGCCCCTGCCTTGACTAATGTTTTGTATACAACACACAGATAAAATGGCAGGGGGTGACTTGCACACTCAATAATGGGCCCCCGAAAACGGTTGCTAGCACATAGTGTCGTAGCGGCAAGGGGGCAACATGTCCTGAGGTGCTTGTGAGGAGTGGAGAGGTATCCCACGGTTCTCAGAACAATCCCAGAGCCCGGAAGATGGTCAAGATCCCTACAAACACTTACTGGAATACTTCCTTCCTCCGAGCACGTTTGCTCTTGCGAATCTCCACTCAAGCCAGCCAATAAAGGCAAGAATGAGGTGGGAGCTCTGTTCCTGTCAGTATTTACTCCAGCCGGCCAATAAAGGGAAGCCAGAGATGAGGAACAGGACTACTCCCGGGAGATAGGGTCCGTGGGGTCGCTACTGCCCAACAGCTCGCCACATGCTGCCCTGCGGATTTCTGTATCTCTCTTGGTATGGCTCCTCACCCTAGACCTGTTTCGGCAAAGTGAACTCTAATGGCACAGGCCCAGAGTTCGGAGCGCGCAAGCCCCACCACGACGTCAACGTAGAGATATGGCGGTATTATTGTCAAAGAGTCGGTCAGTTAGTCAGAAAGTTGAAGCTAGACTCGTATGATATGGTACAAGGTTGGTAGATAAAAAGTATGTTCAGGGCACATCCGGCATAGCAAAGCGGCATACGCATATTTACAAGTCACTAATTATGAACATAAATAGAATCTAACTTTTACTACTTATAGATACGCTAATACGTAATACGCAGGTTCATGTTTCCAGTAGAAGAATATGAAGAATAACCTGCACTACATAATTAAATTAAAATAACTGTAAACTTGAAAAGGAACGTTCCTGGGGGAACGAAAATCCTTCCTTATTTCTTGTTTGCATTATAAAGGGAACCTATGTGCAAAATTTCAGCTTTCTAGGTACAATGGTTTGTGCTGGTCTGTCGGACAGTCAGTCAGGACTTTTCTTGTTATATATTAAAAAGATTATGACCAACTCAGATATCGCGAAAAAAGCGGCTTTGCCATAAATTTTGTCGAGTTATGCGAATATTATGTATGGAGTAGCTGATTTTATTCGCTAATTGGTTGGTTAATAAAATATGTTGACAGAGCTGGTACTCATCAATGACCCTTTTAAGGCTTTCTAACTTCAATTACGCCTTGTCTAACTCAACAATATCATGTTTGTTGTCTTTTCTCAGCCTTCAAAGCACAGCCTCTAACTATTTGTTAGAGGCTTGATGCCCCACCTCAACGTCTACCGCACACTGTACCATTACCGAGACTCTCCGTAACATCACTCTTGCTCCTGATTTAATGAGATCAAGTTTAATTAAGGTGTTTAATTTAATTACAACGTGTGGTAGGAGAATATTGTGATGTTATAGTTTGACTGAAACAGATTAATGAAAATGTCAGTAATCTGTGCTTTGGGAAGTGATACTTTGGTGGCAACAGATTAATTAGTATGTATAACGTCAGTCAAAACTTTTCTCCTATCAAAAGTTTAGTAATTATTAGTGGTTTCTTAATTAGTAGTAAATATCATAATGTGTGGTAATTTGATGAGACATACTTCATAGTAAAGATTTCACCAAAACAATAAGTGTTTGAAGGAAATCTGTATTAATGGCCTGGTTGAAAATGTCAGTAATCTGTGCTTTCGGAAGTGATATTTTGGTGGCAAGAGATTAATTAGTACCTATGTATAACGTCATTCAAAAGTTTTCTCCTATCAAGTGATTTAGTAATTAGTAGTGACTTCTTAATTAGTAGTAAATATAATAATGTGTGGTAATTTCATGAGACATACTTCATTGTAAAGATTTCACGAAAAAATAAGTGTTTGAAGGAAATCTGTACTAATTGTCTCTACAACGTGTCGTTTTGCATCCTCGGGTGTGGTATAGACCATCAAACCGAACAACTTTTCCCATGGCACCAACATCGTAATCGGGAAAAATAATCAGCCGTCCCATACATTTGCGTCGAGTAGGTAGGTAAGTATTGAAATTTTCTATGGGACAGGGGATATTTTTTCGCGATTACGATGTTGGTCTCATGGAGAAAGTTGTTCGGTTTGATGTTCTGTATCACACCCTGTTTCGATCCTGGAGGAACTAAAAGTCAAGCAGAGATTATCGTCGACTCTGCAAATACGAACTATCAAATATTTCGGCCACGTGGTGCGTAACGAACACTCCATGGAACGACTCATTGTCCAGGGACAAGTGGAGGGCAAGCGGTCACGCGGCCGGTCACCTACGCGTTGGACAGACCTTATCAAAGCGTCAACACAAACCTCCATAGTTCAGAACTTTCGAGACGCGGCAGACCGGAATAAGTGGAGGAGCACCGCGAGGGCTACTTTGGCCAAAGAAAATGCAGAGTCATCAACCACGACCACTCTGTCAAGAGTGAACGACTAAGGAGGACCCTGAAATTTGACGACACCTGACACCTGAAAACAACACGTTGTATAATTTGATTGAAGCAAAAGAATCCAAAATATTTTCACAGCGAAACGAAAATTGTTCTTCAAAATAATCGTAACAGGAAAATGTTACGTTTCCGCCCTTAAACAAATCACTCCAGTGAAAATCCGCAAAAAATCCTTAACAAACAAAATTCAAATTGCCAATCTACATCTCGTGTGCGATAAAATATAAGAAAAACTATGTAAACGTTCACAAACAAGGGTCGGACGCACCGCAGCGACTATTGGACGAGAAATATCACCAGTTAGCTATCAGATTTATTGTATTTCGGCTATCATCGGGAAATATCGGGACCGGTATAAAACAAGAATTGCCGGCCCAGACGAAAACCATAAAATTTATAGGAATCATAACAAAAGTAACAACGCCCCGAGGTACGTTATATTTTGCACAGTTATTTTATAGCTCTATGTTATTATGTTCTAGATTTGCTGGTTAGAGTACTTGATGATTTCGTTATGGTTCATGTGTGTGGGATTTACCACATTTATTTCTGTGAGGGATCTAAACACGACTGTAATTTATAGAAGCTTTTCTTTGATAACTTTTTGGAAAAATATGAAGTTTCTTCTTCTACTCACCGCTACACTTTTGTAGGTGTACCTACCTTCCATCTCCCTAAATTGAGAGTCTCAAAGAGAGACCCAAGCCCTCCTACACGTATACATACAACACTGCAGGCCAACTTTATTGTTCTAGTTGTGACCGGGTGTTCAAAACTAAATTCGGTCTAGGGAGCCATCTAAGGGCACACGCAAGGAAGTGGGCTTCGAAGGGTAGCCGTTCTCGAAATCGATAAGGAGGACTTAGGTATATATTGAGAGTCTGTTTTTGTCTCAACTCTTACTGTCTTTGATTTTCCAGTTGTAGTATTTGTGACTCAGTCTAGCCCTTCTTCTGTATTTAAATTTTCATGGTTTTCATGCAACATCACTGATAATTTTTTATGTAAAGATTTCTACGACATACATACGCGGATGTGGATGATCACTTCCTGACAACATTTTCCTCATTCGTCCGCATCATAATAAATTGCTGGGAATTCAGGAAATTAATCGCTTTTAGAGGAATTGCTTAATGTGGCCGTTTTAGGCCCCCCGTTCTCCCCTTCTTCGTTCCTCGTTGCTCCTCTAGCTTAGCCTTCGAAAAAACAGGCGTGATGTTATGATGCTATTTTTACACTGTGGCACTTGACCTTGACCTTTTGTTGACTTGATTTACTTTAACTCTGTTACAGTAAAATGTGTGTGTAGGCACTGCACTGTACGTATAGGACCTATCCTATACGTACAGTGCTCCCTCCCGTTCCTCGTTCCTCGTTGCTCCTCTGGCTAAGCCTTCAAAAACAGGTGTGATGTAATTTTTACACTGTGGCACTTGACCTTGACCTTTTGTTGATTGACTACGCCTTTGTTACAGTAGCGAACATGATTGCTCCATCAGCGCAATATTTGTATAGCTCGGAAATATTGTTTCATGTTCCCAATACCGTATGAATCCCAGCGCGCGCAACCTTTTATTTATAGACATAACAAGCTTTGCCATCGCTATTTCAAACCGATTTCACGTTGGATACTCTGCACGGTTTTAGATATTTTCGGATGTTCACTGATAGTGAAAAAAAATTGCTGATAGCGGAAGCTATACCTGATTTTTCGGGTGCCGCACCCAAAGGGTTCCAACGGGACTCGCTCATTTTGCTTAGGTTGATTTATTAATCCCCAAAGAGCTCGTGGCTAAGTAATAACAGCCGCACGGGTCAATCCATCAGGTTAAGCTACGTGCTACTTGCTAAGCTACTTGCCGGTGTTGGTCAGTGGATGGGTGACCATCTTCACATTATCGCGACTCCTCCGTGCCTCGGAAAGCACGTTAAGCCGTTGGTCCCGGCTGTCATTCGTGGATCTTTGACAGTCGTTACGGGTAGTCAGAAGCCCGAAAGTCTGACAACCAGTCTTACCAAGGGGTATCGTATTCGATACCCAGTATATCGTACCCAGTTACTGGGTTGTGGAGGTCAGATAGGCAGTCGCTCCATGTAAAATACTGGTATTCAGCTGCATCTGGTTAGGCTGGAAGCCGACCCCAACATAGTTGGGAAAAGGCTAGGCAGATTTTTTAATAACATGAATGGAAATGACACAAACAGCAGTGGTATTTACTATGGCAATAAAATAAATAGATGGACAAATTTTCATAGGGTGAATATTTTTTTACGCGATTTCAGGTTTGGTCCCATAGTAAAAGTTGTTCATATTCATGGAACATATAACACCCTGTGAAAACTTGTCCACCTATTTTAATGGGACCTTATGTAGAATAGATGGAATTTATTATGTACACCATAAAAACTTTTCCATTCACTATGCATGTTACCATATTAAAAGAGAAATTAAATACTTGATATTTTATCATGTTTATGACTTGGTTTTTATCAATACAAATTATATCGTACTTTTTGGGATTGATTATCTAGCTTTTGGAAGCTTCGTATTAGGATAATATCTCCTCTCTCCTATGTCCTCTCCTCTCCTCTCTGTATCTCTAGTGGTGTAAAAGTCGGAAGATGTAGTGACAAAAATTTAAAAAAGTATGCTTAGATGGGCTGGTTATATCGAGAGGATGAAGGCAGATGTGAGTGGAAACGCCAGGAGCGGACGCTCTAGGAAGACATATTATTGGTGTTGTTCTTCAGAAAGATCAGGTGCGTAGTGCTCGCAACCGGCGCGTGTGTGACCTGATGTATGAACATAAAAGAGGCAAAAAGAGTATGTAAGGCTGGTAGCAGGTGGCCTTCTGTAGTTTCTGCCTACCCCCATGGGTAGAAGGCGTGAGTTTATGTATTTTATTTAAGTATCTCCTCAGCTGTATAATGAGGTTTAATTCTGCAGATATTCACAGCACTCAGTCTTGGTTCTACCTCATTGATCATTTCAGGTAGCCGCCCCAACATTTCAACATACTTGATCCTTCGCAAATTAAAAAAAAATCGTGTGACACCAATTTTCCTTATTTCATCCAATCTAAAGGAAATTCCTTCGACAAGCTTCCTACTGGCTATTTAAGTCTAAGTGCTTAGAAACCCCCGGTAGAAACGAGCGGCCTGTCTCAAAACCACCTATATTTGTGACTGCCAGGGCCTGTTTCACCACCTACGATTAAGTTCCTATTAACTTACTTGGTAGACGATTTCATATAAATTCTGTTCCATTTTGGAATTTATTCAGTTAGTCGTGGCTATTCGGATATCGTGAAATAGGCCCTTAAACATTGCCTTGCAAACGTTCTTCATTCAAATTAGTAAGGAGTAGGCACCATTGTTGTTTAATGAATAAAACCTTTTTTCATTGTTTTCAAAAGAAAGGAAGAAAAGGTTCAGCCATGCGGAAAGAGCGAAAGGTAATTAACGAAAAAGAGTTGTCGTGTTACTGCTCATATACACGAGCGGCACGCGCGATAGGTGCTCATTTTGAGAAGTGATAATTTTGAGAAGTGCTATTTTGAGAAGTGCACATTTTGCGAAGTGCACATTATGCGAAGTGCACATTTTGCGTCAAGTGCACATTTTGCGAAGTGCACATTCTGCGTCAAACCCCTGCCACATACTTGTTACTTGTACTTGTGTATGCTATGTGCACTTACTTGAATGGAAGTGCGGTGATATTGACACTGCTACTTTTTGACATCATCTAAATTAACACAAAATGATTCGATAAACAGTTTTTTTCTCGTTTAACTGTCAAGAGTTAATGTTCTTAAACTTTAAGTACTTCTGTTCCGATTTGAATTAAATTTATTTATTTATTTTATTTATTTATTTATTCACTATTTCCACTTACATTTGTTTTTACAGGTGGGAACCCAATACAACAATGTAGTCACAATTTCCACACTCAGAGACGTCACTCAACAACCAGTTAGTCACCACCACCAACAACAAAATTATTGCTTTTAAGCAGCCCGCCCTATTTTGACTGACGGGGTCCAAATTTATACCTGTCCATTAGCGTGGATGACAAATTATTCACTAGTCCCAAGTAACGACTCTGAGTATCGACACAAGTCATACAGAGGACAATATGCTAAGTGTCACCCTCTGGAATTCCGCCAAAGAGCAAGTAAAGATATCCAATCGCAGAGAGACGCTGTTGAGTATCTTTATTGCCCGCCCCACCGGTGCAAACTCCAACAAGTTTGTACGGGCCACCGGGACTTTAAACAACCTCTCTCTCGGCCCTTGCCGCAGTCTACTGCTCGGGACGAGCAATGCCAAAGATTCCAATATTTGTGGATTATTCAACATACCACGAAAAACCATAAAAACATACTTAGCTAGGGCGAAATTGCGCCTTACCTCCAACTTATAGTAACCAACCATCCCTATTACAAAGAGGGTTGGATACATAAGTGGATAGAATGGGTAGACGCCAAATTGCTTCATGTATAGGAACCGGGTGAACTTATTTTGCATTTTTTCTACCATAAGAGAATACTTAATTTCAAATGGATTCCAGATGATAGCACTCGTTTCCAGGTTACTTCTCACCAATGCATTATATAGCGACTTCACAGCTGCTGTATTAGTAAAGTCACGGGTCTCACGCATTACAAATCCAAGATTCTTGAAGGCTTTCTTACACACCTGTACAATATGTGCGCGAAACGACAAATCTTCGGAGAAAGTGACACCAAGATCTCGCACCGACGCTACCCGCGGTATCACGTGCCCATCCATGGTATATTCGTGACGCCGAGGAACCACGGCCCGCGTAAAAGACATCACGTTACACTTAGTTACATTAAAGAGTAGTTTGTTCTCCGTACTCCACTCTACTACCCGATTAATGTCCCGCTGCAGCAGTTCACAATGCGACTGATTGGTGATCCGCATGAACAACTTAAGATCGTCGGCAAATAGCAAGCAACCAGCATCTTTTACAACTTCAGGAAGGTCATTTACCATTATAATAAATTCCAATGGTCCCAAATTAGTCCCCTGGCTTACTCCTGTAAGAGTACAATACGAGTCCGAGGTGAAGCCAGCGTATTCTACAATTTGTTTCCGATTACCTAGGTAGCTGGAAAAAAACTTTAGAAGGGCTGGAGTAAAACCAGCCTTTGCAAATTTACTTAACAGAATGTCGTTATCTACGCTATCAAATGCCTTCCTGAAGTCGAAGTAAGCGACGTCCAGTCCAGTAAATATTTCGCTTAGTAATTAAGATTTAAAAAACTGCAAGTGTTTCGACTTTTGTTGCTGACTGTACTTGTACCAAAGATTTAATTAAGGCAAATTTTTTCAATAGTCAGATAGATACTTAACTTTTATCTGAAGACTAATTATTTCAATTTGACCGTTTTTGTATAGATAATAAATGTCAAACTGTCATATTATTTATTCTTGAGATAAGAATTATCTGACTATTGAGAAATCAGACCTAAATAAAATAGAAGACATTTCTTTTCATGCCGCTCGTGTATACCTACTTATTACTTGTAGATACTTGTGTTGGCTGTGTGAGGGAGGAGCTCGTGGCTAAGTAATAACAGCCGCACGGGTCGATTCGTCAGGTTAAGCTACGCTTGCCGGGGTTGGTCAGTGGATGGGTGACCATCTTTACATATCGAGATTCCTCCGTGCCTCGGAAAGCACGTTAAGCCGTTGGTCCCGGCTGTTATTCGGGGATCTTTGACAGTCGTTACGGGTCGTCAGAAGCCCGAAAGTCTGACAACCAGTCTTACCAAGGGGTATCGTATTACCCAGTAACTGGGTTGTGGAGGTCAGATAGGCAGTCGCTCCGTGTAAAATACTGGTATTCAGCTGCATCCGGTTAGACTGGAAGCCAACCCCAACATAGTTGGGAAAAGACACACAGCAAACACAAGTCAATCTGCCTAAGATTGACTTGTGTTTGCTGTGTGCACTTATTTGAATTGAAGTGCGGGATGATATTCTGGCACACAGATGTATTACCAAAGATTTTATTAAAATAGCAGACATTGTTTTTCAAAAACTGTTTGAAGGTTTCAGTGATAGTATACGTATACTACGTACGTGTATTAAGTTACAATATTGTTTACTAACACGTTGGATCATTGTTGTCCGAAAAATAAAGAATATAATAATATAATAATAATTATCCATGAAGCTGATATCCGATGTAAACAAAAAAAAACTGGTCAAGAGCGAGTCGGACTAGCGCACCGAGGGTTCTCCGTACCATCATTTATATGTAATTTTTGTTGATGATTTCTGGAAAACTGTGCTATTTAGAGACATCATTATATTTTTCCTGTAATCTATACATGAACTTCTATCACATAGAATAATTTCAGATTTTTTTCTATGCAAACTTCGGAGATAAGGGGGAACGGTTTTTTTTAAACGTTTTTCATCAAAAATCGAAAACTATGCGGCCTAAAAATGGCGGCGCTCTTTTATATTATATAAAACAAATAAATAAATAAAAAAAAGAAAAAAAAATGTTTGAGAATGTGCAAACAGCACCAATTAAAATTTTTAAGACCCCCTTTCAGTCCCTGTTTGCAAAAAAACATATACTTAAGTATATTATTGTTTCTTTCTTATTTTCAAAATAGTTGGGTAAACGTCATCTAAAACTGTTGCAAATTTCAAGTTGATAGCATTAGTATTTCTTGAGATATCCAGCTGTGACAGACAGACAGACAGAAAGACTACAGACAGTGAGACAGACAGATGACTGAGTCACACCATAAGGGTTTCTTTTTACCATTTTGGTACGGAACCCTAATGAACTTTCACTCGAGTGAACCCGAGCGAATGTTCATTTTGGTTTAATTCCACGTTCATACAACACATTTATGAAATTAGGAATTAACGTTCGAATGGTGCGTTCGGTAGGCAAGTGCTTTCACTTACCTAACGAACGCATCATTCTTAACTAGGAATCCAAAGTCGTTGGATCACTAATGAATTCACTTTTCACTTTTGATTCATTTTCTGTTCAGATATTTCACATAAAGTGAAAGATGCCAAATGAGAGACACAAATGAACAAAAAGTAAAAGATCTGACATTGGCTTAAATCAGCTATTTTCGCAATAAGTTCTCTGAAATGAAAGTTTTGCGTTAGTAAGCTCAATTCGTGTGCTGTTCTAGCTAATTCTAAGTTAACTAATTCCTTGCAGCGATTAAGCTATAAATGCATAAGTGGTTTAATGTAGTCTACTAATGGTTTTAGTTCAGTTAGTAGTTGTAACTTTAACAATCACTGCACTAGCTACTGTGGTGCTTGTTTTAATTTTCGTGCCATTAACGCCTTACTGAGTTTTGTTAGAGTAAATATATGTACTTACGCTAGTAAAGGTGTCTACATACAAAAGCACAGATAGATAGATAGAATACTCTTTATATAGGTACATTTTTAAGGGTCCGTACCTAAAGGGAAGAAAACGGAACCCTTATACAACGTGTCGATTTCAATCCTCGTCAAATTTAAGGGTGTGGTACCTATAGACCAACAAACCGAACAACTTTTTCCATGGCAACAACATCATAATCGCGAAAAAATAATCAGCCGTCCCTACATCGTCGCTAATCTAACTAACTGACGTATCTGACATTTGGACTAAAGGCTCTTACAGACAGAGGCGATATCGCGTCGCGACGCGATATTTTTCTACGGATATAATATCGAAATATCGCGTCGCGACCGCGATATCGCCTCTGTCTGTAAGAGCCTTAAGCCGATAGCCGACCTAACTATAGTAATTTGATACATTTTCCAAGTCGAATCGATCTGTCTAATCGGCGTATCTGCCTTACGGTCCCCATGATAATGCAAAAATCGAGACCGATCTACCTACAGTTTACAAAAAAAAAGAAAAATAGCTTGCCCTGTAAAATATGCTTTGACAGTAGAAAATTTTTTCGCGAATACGATGTTGGTCCCAAAACGACACGTTGTAGAATCAATTCGTTGTCTGTCTGTCTGTCAGTCTGTCAAGAGTCTCAGTTTTTCTCTGGCACGCGTGGAGGATATCAAGTTGAAATTAATATCAATTAGGTAGGTCGGATCTACGGTCCAAAAGTATTTTAGAGAGAATAGCGCCGTAAAGAAGCATACCTCTTTGCCGAGATTAAAAAAAAACATTCACCTCTGAATAGAGAGTTGTGAATAGAGGCATTGAACCAATTTGGACTAAGTATCTGTTATACTGGGTGTAATTTTAATCACCGTTATCCTCTTAAGGGGTCATTGTACTCATCATTATAAACAACTTTTACTATGGGACCAAACCTGAAATCGCGAAAAAAAAATCAGCTGTTCAGTACATTTTGACGAATTATGCGAACATAAATGTACTGAACAGCTGATTTTTTTTCGTGATTTCAGGTTTGGTCCCATAGTAAAAGACCATTTCTCTGATCGTTTTTTTTTCGCAACAATGACGCCTCTTGTAAGTGCTATAACTCGAAGTTGCAACCACTCAGAGCAGGCAGACCGACGTCATTCGCATTAGGGGACTACTCTACAACCCATCGAAGTAAATCTAACCGTATCCATGATCATTAGGAAAAATCCTGTGACCTCTTAGTCTATTAAGAGGATAACGGTGATTAAAATTACACCCTGTATAAGTTATCTGTGGCAATTTTTAGTCCCGCACACGTGCGGGAAAATGAAAAATCGCACGCGTGCGACATACATTGCATTGTGAACCTAATCGTAGTGCGATATGAACCAGTTTTCGAGGAAGTGTATCGAAAATACTTTTTTGCGATTACTTTACATTTGCAGTTGGAGAATTGACCGTGACGTATATCAATGTATGGGAGAACATGTTTTTCAATTACAATGTTAAGTTTGTTTTTTGGATAAATTCACCTTGGTCGGTTTTTGAAATTATTCACAGTTCACCTTTAGTTAAATGTAAATAAATGGAATAGACAACATTTAGTACTTGCCAGGTTCAAAGTAGCTCTTTTTAATCTCTGGGTCTTAACTGTATTCCGTCTCATTAGTTCCTCTGTGGACCAAACGCTGAGATTGCTGTGATTAAAGTAAAATAATTGAATTGGAGGACCACGAAACAAAAATAACTTTTTAATTGAATTTCTTTTATCAACTCTACTAACGATACTCTCCGGGGAAAAAACCGAAGACCAAAACTGGGTCAGTACCTAACAATGCGCTGATAGAGAATTGACATGTTTTTTAGGGTTCCGTACCTCAAAAGGAAAAAACGGAACCCTTATAGGATCACTCGTGTGTCTGTCTGTCTGTCTGTCTGTCTGTCCGTCTGTCCGTCTGTCACAGCCAATTTGCTCCGAATCTAATGGACCGATTAAGTTAAAATTTGGTACACATATGGATTTCTGTGACCCAAACACGTACAGCTAAAGTAAATATATGAATTTTGAATATGAGAGTCACTTTTAGGGGGAAAATAAGAAAATTAAAAAAAAAAGTTTTGTAAACTGTACCGAGTGACATATCAAATGAAAGGGCTTACTATGAGGGTCTCAAATATATATTTTTTATAATTTTAAAATTTATTGTTTCAAAGTTATTTAAGAAAATAGACGAAAATTGACCATTCCCCCCCCTTATCTCCGAAACTACTGAGCCTAAAATTTTGAAAAAAATACAGAAATTAGTGCTATACCTGTAGATTACAGGAAAACCTATAAGAAATCTGTGGTCTTAAAATAACATGGTAAATCTATATATAAATAAAAATCAAAGTCCTGACTGAGTCACTGACTAATATACCAACGCACAGCCCAAACCAATGGACCTAGAGACTTGAAATTTTGCACATAGATACCTTATATAGTGTAAACATCCACTAAGGAAGGATTTTTGGAAATTCCATCCCTAAGGGGGTAAAACAGGGGATGAAAGTTTGTATGAAAAATCCTATCCCTTGAGTTAATAGACTTGAAACTTAGCACGAATATTCATCTAAGTAAATTATAAAGTTTATCATTTTTAGTTTTCCTAAACTACCCCCTAAGGAGGGATTGGGGGTGTCAAAGTTTGTATGGAGGAACTTTAACACGCGGTCCGATTAACTCAAAACTCAGTTTTTATACTTGAGACCAAAAATTAAGACTAACGTGTATTAGGGTTTTCCAAAAATCTACCCCTAAGGGGTGAAAAGTTAATTTTATAGCGGAGGATTTTATTGGGGGCTTGATTAACTCTAAAATTGGTGTAAATAATGTTTGAGTCAATTTATGGAAACATACAAGACGATTTTTGAAATTCTTTAGGTATCTGTGTTCGTGAAAACAGAGATACAGTTTGTATAGAAGATGTTAAAGTTTGTATAGAAGAATTTTAAAGCGCAGTCCGATTAAAAAAATGGTACTTTGAGTCAAGTTAGCAAACTTGCCAAGCGAATTTTCACCGATTTTGACGGCATACCTATAGCTGATGTTTTAAGGAGTAACTTAGGCTATTTTTATTTTAGAAAAATAATTAGGATTCCGCGCAAGAAAATTAAAATCCATGAAATCAGACAACCACGTACAGCCCAGTACAAACTTACTAAGCCTCCGCTGTCTATTACGGCTATAACAACAAATAATAAAAATAAAGCAAAGTTAAAAATTTAAGGGGTCGGTCCCCATACAAATAAACTTTTCATTTTGAAAAAAAAAAATAAAAATTTTAATCTAGCATGTGGGTGTCATGTCATTATTTCATCACCGCTGATCTCAAAACTGTGAAGGAAAACATTGTGAGGGTTTCCTCGGTTTCGAATTTTTGGTTCTAGGACATGCCGGTTTCGGCATGTCCTAGAACCAAAAATTCGAAGACATGTGACATCTACCAACCCGCACTGGGCCCGCGTGGTGGATTACGGCCCACTCCCTCTCACCGAGAGGAGGCCTGTGTCCCAGCAGTGGGAACATTATAGGCTGATTATGTGTTATGTGGGGTGTCATCGTCTAGAACTCATTGAGTAGAGTACAAACATATTTTTTTTAATCTTTTAAAATTAAGAAATAGGGGGCCGTAAAAGTTGTAAATTTTAGACCATTTTTGTACGAGCTCTAGCGCAACAATTCAACAAATTAGGAATTTGAAACTTCTTTATACCATGTAAGTACCATGAATACTGTATTTAATCAACAATACTGAAAACGGCGATTCATAAGGTATTTTGTTTAAACATGGGTGATTTTCTGCAACTGCAAAAAAGAACCTTGTAATTCACAGTATCATTATAAAATAAGTAAAAAGTTATCTTTGCGATTGTTAAACATATAATATGGTACGGAACCCTTAGTGCGCGAGTCCGACTCGCACTTGACCGGTTTTTTTTTGTTACATCTTACATCTATCATAATTCCTGACGTTGCACATTTGGAGCGCATCTGAAGTGCAACTTATGCGCTGCTGAATTTGTATGCATTGGTGCAAAGTTTCACTTATTAGGTTTCCGTAGGTACCTCAAAAGAAAAAAAACGGAAAAAAAAATTTTTTGGGCTAAATTTTTTTAACTATGGAACCATCAACCAACTATCATTGTGAGTGGTCCGACACGCACTTGGCCGGTTATTTATATTACACGGACTCTATTGCGCTGAAAACTGTCGCAAAATAAAAAAAATGTTTTTCGTTCTCAACCTGCAATAAAAAAAAAACAGACGATCTAAGACACAGTTCTAATAACACTAAAGGCTACAAAAACATACGAATAATAAAAAAAAAAATAAAAAGATTTACAAGCAATATGTAGTGGCTGCTTATGTTGCGGACACAAACTTAATGGATGATACATAATATTCGGATGAATTGTGCCCGTACTAAGAGCATTATGTCCATAAAGTGTCCCTAGGATATTTCCTTAGAGGGGTAAGCTTAATCGAGTGTCAGGAACCGTGGTGAGGACTTGCCACTTTGTGTTACACTGTAATACTTCCTTCGGGTTATGTTGCCCTGGTATTTTAGGAAGGAACACCTCGACATGTCCTCAATTTGAGCTTATCACCCATTATGCTTCGTTCGTTTGTTTTGTTGTGTCGTAACGTGTGTGAGTGAGATAGAGAATGGTTAGATTTCTTCTGTTTTTTCTAAACTGTAACATAACGCACGTTGGAATTTCAAACTGAGAAAGGCAAGTCCTTAGAACAAGAACCATTTCAACTAAATTATGAAAATACATTAAAGTTTCTAGAATCATGTAATTTATTGGCATTTATTTTTTTTTTAATCAAGAGATTTAATCGTTTATGAAGTAGAAAAAAAATTCTGTGTGTAGTTCGAATAAATTCGTAATTAGATGTTTAAGGCGCAACTATACGCCAATGACCTTGAGTGGTTAGCTTGCGCGTTCTGTGCTGAGCTCACGCAACGCGTCGTACGTCCAGCCAGTAATAGGACTCGCCCATCAAGGAGCGCTGTCCCAAATTAGAAGCATTATTAATTTATTATACATAAAACAAAAGGCATTTTAATAAAACACGTATACTAAAAGATAAATAATTAAATTACCTTTAAAATGGTGAAGGTTTCATAAAAATACACAGTTTTTGCGTGATTCTCAGTTTTTTATCTGTGTTAGACATAACTTTATAAATTAATTACACTATTTAATATAAAAATAATCTAACATATTCACATATTAAGTTAATAAGAAAATACTCTTATTTAACATATATTTTTTCCAAATCATTAACACTACTCGTTTAGACGAGATCTTCAGTTTAAAATCATCAAAAGTCAGATAGCGTCGCCTTAAGGCGCTGACTGACTACGATTTTAAACGTCACAAAACCGCGTAATCTATTGTCACCATTAGCTGCCTTGAAATAAGTTTGAAAATTGAAAATAATATTTGTGTTGCCGAGATGTGACTAAGCTGCGAATGTGCATTTATTTTCCCAGTTTTCTTTAGATTATTTAGAATGTACACAATAAATTAAATAATTGTCCGGTTAAAGTTTTTAAAAAATGCTAATTCTATTAAATTCTTAAAAAAACGAATGTCGTTATCGCTGAAAATATAGAGATGTTCGACGTCAACGTGTATTTTTCCGGAGCAACTTCCAAATTTTTTACTGTTAATATTAAACTATTTTTTACTATTCTATTCGGTTAAAGTTTTTCTTTAGACCCTTCTGTGTCCACTGTATTTTTGCGTCGGATAGTTTCATTGCGTTACGTCATACTCTACAATCCAAGAAACCAATGTTGAGCTAACACCACGCCTTAATGTAACATTTCAAATCTCTAGTTCGAATTTGAATAAAGATTATGGAAATTGCTGATTGCCTAGTTCAATTTATAGGTAATAGTAAAGTTTTGCACCAAGGGGGGCTTGTGGCCCTGCGAAGCAGTGATGCTCGCGAAGGAGGAGGCGGAACGCGTGAGGGAGAGGCAGCCTCACGCCCTCAGTCGCCGCAGGAGACGCCCTGGGCGGCGGGAATCGCGGGGCGATTTCCGGCCACCGTAGGCGCGGGCCTGCGGACGGTGAGCAGCGGGTAGCTCGCCGTCCGGTAAGGACCAGGCCCGAGTCGACGGCGCGTTGTGTTTCACGCGCGCCTCAAAGAGATGTCAGCAAGTGACGGGGTCCAATAGGGCCGACGCCGCTGGGGTCGCGGGTTGTCTGAAGAGGTTACCGCGGCCCTGGCATAGGCAACTGAAGGAACACGGATGGGTTTTAGTCAGTAAAAGTCTGACACGCCCTTCCGCTCCACCCAGAGCGGGAGAAGTTATTTGATGATTTCCCACCCTCAAAAAAAAAAAAAAAAAAAAGGGGGGGCTTGTGGCTAAGTAATAACGGCCGCACAGGTCGATCGATCAGGTTAAGCTAGGCTTGCCGCGGTTGCTCTGTGGATGAGTGACCATCTATTCATACCAAGACCCCTCCGTGCCTCAGAAAGCACGTTATTATGCCGTTGGTGCCGACTGTCATCTTTGAGAGTCGTTACGGTCATCAGAAGCCTGACAAAAGTCTGACAACCAGTCTTACCAAGGGGTATCGTATTACCCAGTATCTGGGTTGTGGAGGTCAGATAGGCAGTCGCTCCATGTAAAATACTGGTATTCAGCTGCATCCGGTTAGACTGGAAGCCGACCCCAACATAGTTGGGAAAAGGATGATGATGAGTAAAGTTTCGTACCTACACGAAAATATTCGTAAATACGATTGAATTTGGAGAAAAACTGATAATAAACTAATATTTTTTACTAAGTCGCCCATTCCACCGTTATTTGTTTCGACGGGCTTGTCAAAACACCATGATATATGGATTTAAAGCTCCTATGATTAACGGCCTACGGAGCAAAACAAATATATTTTTTGTCATAAAATGGATTTTGCACAACGATATATTTGCATGATAAATTTTGTTACAAATTGTTAACTAAAATGTCATATTTTTGGTTTTATTTGATTATGCTTCAGTAAATAAAAATATGCAGAGACAATAATAACCTGAATAAAAAATTGATCCAAGTGTCGCTCAAATGATTAATAGCTTAAAATCTAGCACTGTTAAGTGTGCGTTGACTCCAATATGGAAAGGAAGGAATTGTTGAGATAATAACTTAAAAATCAATCAATCTGCCTAGCCTTTTCCCAACTATGTTGGAGTCGGCTTCCAGTCTAACCGACAGACATGGAGCGACTGCCTATCTGACCTCCACAACCCAGTTACTGGGTCATACGATACCCCTTGGTAAGACTGGTTGTCAGACTTTCGGGCTTCTGACGACCCGTAACGACTGTCAAAGATCCAGGAATGTCAGCCGGGACCAACGGCTTAACGTGCTTTCCGAGGCTCGGAGGAGTCTCGGTATGTAAAGATGGTCACCCATCCACGGACCAGCCCCGGCAAGCGTAGCTTAACCTGATGGATTGACCCGTGTGGCTGTTATTACTTAGCCACGAGCTCCTAGAATGACTTAATAACAATTCATTATAATTATAACTTGGGGAAGGACGGAGCATCCGAGCACAAGCAAACTATTTGCTTTTATAAGCATTCTCCCCATTGTTATAGATTTATGGCTTCAACTTCAAGGCATTCGTGGTGTTGTACCGAATGTTATCTGCCCCTCGTCATGGAAGAAGACTTTTGGCCACAGGACGTGGTGTTCCGTCGCTTCCGCGGACAAGTAGGTACAGTCGGCTGCATCAATTGGGTACCCCTCAAAAGACATGTGGGTTCAAATCCGCGATAGTCCGAAGTGGTTTTTGTATTTTGCAAAAACATTTTATTACAATTAATGTATTGTTTTTGTGAATAAATAAGTTTATGTTAGTATTTATTTTTACTTAAGTCTGTTTTTATTATTGTCTTTTTCAATAAAACTTTAATACTTCTAATATTGCGTATAACGACAAGCAATAATAGGATTGACATTTACGAAGAGTTATTCAACGTCTAAATAGACCAGAGGTTTCAAGACCGCTTGCCGTGCATAAGGTTGGAGGTTCAAATCTGTTTTTTGGCATGCATTATATTTTTTTTTTTAATATAAAGTATTTTTCTATTTTAAGTAAGTATTTGTTTTTTTGTATTTTTCAATTGTATTTTTTTAATTTTTTTTAGTAATATTTCTAAAGAATTTAAAAATCAAGAAAAATAAAATACTTTAATAATCATTTAATAATATTTTTTCGTGATATTATGTAACAAAACTACAAAGATTTATATTTTACAATAATTTGATTTGATAATTTACCGTTACCTTGCTAGACATATTTTGCCCATTGAGAGAAATGGGTTCCTAGACAAATGCAAAAGGTGAAGCAAAACTAGACGGTAACTTCATTATAGATTAGTAAAATGTATGAATAACTACCCTCTAATAACAAACTATTCATTCACTGCGATTTCATAGACAGAGACAGAGTTATAACGCCAAGTAGATTTATAATTCGTTGAGATATTAACTACCTAACTGGCTTAGTTGGTAAGAGCTAGCGGTAATCATTGTATAACCAATGAGTCGATGGTTCGAATCTCGTCCGGGCATTAGAAACACTTTTTGTATTATTCTTAAGGATGTATTGTTTGAATTGCAAAGTTGTAGCAAAGTTACTTTTAATACAACGGGGGTACCCAATTGATGCAGCGCACTGTACCACACGACCGCACAAAGTCAAGCTAGAGCAAAGCGAAGTGCTATTAACATAGTTATTTAATAACACAAGTTTTGTTTATATTCAAACATGTATGTTTAGGTTAAAGTATTTATCTATGGGCCTGTGTCGCCTGAAATAAATGGTTTATTTATTTATTTATTAAGACTGGCGTAGAAAAACATTGTGTAATCTTACCGCCTAAGCCAAACAGCCAAAAAATAAAATACAGAAATCACATACGTTTGAAAAAAAACCGGTCAAGAGCGAGTCGGACTCGCGCACCGAGGGTTCCGTTCCGATTTCTGAAAAAGTGTGCTACTTAGAGACATCGTTTTATTTTTCCTATAATCTTTACATAAACTTCTATCACATAGAATAATTTCAGATTTTTCTCTTTGCAAACTTCGGAGATAAGGGGGGGGGGAACGGTATTTTTTTTTACATTTTTCATCAGAAGTCGAAAACTACGCGGCTTAAAAAAAAAGAAAAAAAATGTTTGAGAATGTGCAATCAGCGCTCTTTCATATGATACCTCACATGTCCTAGTAGCCCCACTTTCACTTTTTATGACCCCCTTTCTGTCTTTCTGTTGCAAAAAAAATATAAAAATTTTAATTTCTTTCTTATTTGCAAAATAGTTGGTAAACGTCATCTAAAACTGTTCTAAATTTCAAGTTGGTAGCATTAGTAGTTTTTGAGATATCCAGCTGTGACAGACAGACAGACAGACAGACAGATAGACTGAGTCACACCATAAAGGTTCCTTTTTTACCATTTTGGTACGGAACCCTAAAAAGTTAGAAAAAGTTGTGCTCACTCTTCTACTTTTTGAAACTCTAAATACATCTTTTGCAGTTCACTGCATCATAGAGCGGACAAAACGCAGACATTTATTTGAAAACTTCAAACTATGTACTGTGACATATTTGTACTCAGACATTCAAGATGAATGCTATAGTGATTTGTCTACCTACGTCATAGTTTCTCATATTCAGTTATTCATTTCTTTAAAACTTCTTCAATGTGGACGGGCAAAGAAATAATTATGTCAAGGGACCGAAACCACAGAGCACGGTGGCGTCTAGAAATGGCGGTCCTACTAATAGTTTATTTCAATTTTATTTTAGTTTATTTTCAATTATGAATATGATCTATTTTATTTTAAATAGTTTATTTCCATTTTTTTAAATTTTAAATTATTTATTTCAATTTATTTTCAATGATTCATTTCGTTTTCAATTGAGCTCCCCGTTACTAACATACTTAAACATAGTGTTAAGATAATGTAATACTAACAAAATATGGGCATTTGAATAGGTACATAGTATAACTATTTTTTTATTATTATTATTTTTTTTTAATAAAAGTGGCGCCAAATTGCGTTCGTCCCTATATCACCGTCAGTTTCTATATCATTCATGGTCGGGCATAGTGTAAACAGTGACACGCTTGGTTTGTATAGAAAGTGTTGACTGGTGTTGACAATCGGGTCGGCTTTTCCCATTGGCCACTCTGGGAAAGTGCCCAGAGTGGCCAAAGAAAAGAAGAAAACACGACTGGGACCCTATTTCCTGACAGCTTCATATAGCTAGAGGCTATCAGAGGCAGGGTACAAAAAATTTCGACCTCACTTCGCGCGCTCTTGCATCTTTGATTCTCCATACCCAAGTGACCAGGGCCTCAAATCTGCTATTACAATAGTGTCAGAATGGTCTATCATTGATTTCATAATTGTTGATTTTGACAAGTTTGGTAATCTACTAATATAATGGCGTCATAATGGCGTCATTAGGACTTTCCAATGGTCAACCACTGACACTCCATTGTATGAAATTATGAATTTAGCAGAATTACGAACTTTTAGCAAAATGACAATGCAGTGACAATGGGATCGTGTTGGAATGTAAAAAATAGCAGACTTGGGGCCCTGAGGGCCTAGACAAAAATGGTATTCGCTTCAGAGCGATTCTATTTCTACAATCGCTACAGCTTCAAAGTGACATTGACATGATTACGTGAAATTTCTTGTTTTTTTTTGTTTTTTTTTGGCTTTTTTATTAGAGTCATCGCTAATCCAATAGGTTTAAAACGGCTCTGAATGACAATGCTGCCTCTAGCAGCAGCCGGAGGCGTATCCGTGCTCTGTGAACGAAAACAAAGATACGGTTAGTAGGGAGGGAGCGAGATTTATAATAATGTTCTCTTAGTGTGGACTAGGGGATGATTACTTTATATTTTACTAGCTGCGCCCCGCGGTGTTACCCGCGGTTTATGAGATACACTAAAACGTGTATTATTTAATCGGTGAAAAAAGTATTCACAAAAAAATTGCTCATCTCACGGGAATACTACACTTTTTCGGTATATAAAGTAGCCTATGTGTTAATCCAGGATGTCAGCTACTTCCACATCAAATTTCATCAAAATCGGTCCTTCCGTTTGAGTTTGAAAGAGTAGCAAATATATTTGAATTCCTTGATCATCCCTCGGGAACACTACATTTTTCAGACTATAAAGTGACTTATGTGTTAATCCAAGGAGTCAGCTACTACCACGCCAAATTTCATCACAATTGGTCGAGCCTTTTGAGTTTAAAAGAGTAGCAAATATATTTTAATTCCTTGCTCATCCCACGGGGACACTATATTTTTTGGGATATAAAGTAGCCTATGTATTAATCCAAGGTGTCAGCTACTTCCTTACTAAATTTCATCAAAATCGGTTGAGCCGTTAGAGTTTGAAAAAGTAGCAAATATATTTGAATTCCTTGCTCATCCCACGGGAACACTATATTTTTTCGGGATATAAAGTACCATATGTGTTAATCCAGAGTGTCAGCTCCTCTCTCACCAAATTTCATCAAAGTCGGTCGAGCCGTTTGAGTTTGAAAGAGAAGGAAATATATTTGAATTCCTTGCTCATCCCACTGGGACACTACATTTTTTCGGGATATAAAGTAGTATATGTGTTAATCCAAAGTGTCAGCTACTTTCACACCAAATTTCGCACAAAAAATCGGTCGAGCCGTTTGAGTTTGAAAGAGTAGCATAATATGTATTTGAATTCCTTGCTCATCCCTCGGGAACACTACATTTTTCAGAGTATAAAGTGACTTATGTGTTAATCCAAGGAGTCAGCTACTGCCACGTTAATTTTCATAACAATCGGTCGAGCCGTTTGAGTTTGAAAGAGTAGCAAATATATTTTAATTCCTTGCTCATCCCACAGGGACACTATATTTTTTTGGGATATAAAGTAGCCTATGTATTAATCCAGGGTGTTAGCTACTCCTTTACCAAATTTCATCAAAATCAGTTGAGCCGTTTGAGTTTGAAAGAGTAGCAAATATTTTTTTTAATTCCTTGCTCATCCCTCGGGAACACTACATTTTTCGGGGTATAAAGTGGACTATGTGTTAATCCAGGGTGTCAGCTACTACGATGCCAAATTTCATCACAATCGGTTGAGCCGTTTGAGTTTGAAAGAGTAGCAAATATATTTGAATTCCTTGGTCATCCCACTGGAACACTACAGTTTTGGGGATATAAAGTAAGCCATGCATTAATCCAAGGTGTCAGCTACTTCCACACCAAATGTCATCAAAATCGGTGGAGCCGTTTGAGTTTGAAAGAGTAGCAAATATATTTGAATTCCTTGCTCATCCCTCGGGAACACTACATTTTTCGGGGTATAAAGTGGACTATGTGTTACTCCAGGGTGTCAGCTACTACGATGCCAAATTTCATCACAATCGGTTGAGCTGTTTGAGTTCGAAAGAGTAGCTAAAAATATATGTGAATTCCTTGCTCATCCCTCGGGAACACTACATTTTTCAGAGTATAAAGTGACTTATGTGTTAATCCAAGGAGTCAGCTACTACCACGCTAAATTTCATAACAATCGGTCGAGCCGTTTGAGTTTGAAAGAGTAGCAAATATATTTTAATTCCTTGCTCATACCACGGGGACACTATATTTTTTTGGAATATAAAGTAGCCTGTGTATTAATCCAGGGTGTGAGCTACTCCTTTACCAAATTTCATCAAAATCGGTTGAGCCGTTTGAGTTTGAAAGAGTAGCAAATATATTTGAATTCCTTGCTCATCCCTCGGGAACACTACATTTTTCGGGGTATAAAGTAGACTATGTGTTAATCCAGGGAGTCAGCTACTACGATGCCAAATTTCATCACAATCGGTTGAGCCGTTTGAGTTTGAAAGAGTAGCAAATATATTTGAATTCCTTGCTCATCCCACTGGAACCTACATTTTTGGGGATATAAAGTAAGCCATGTATTAATCCAGGGTGTCAGCTACTTCCACACCAAATTTCATCAAAATCGGTCGAGCCATTTGAGTTTGAAAGAGTAGCAAATATATTTGAATTCCTTGCTCATCCCACGGGATCAATATATTTTTTCGGGATATATAAAGTGGCCTTTGTATTAATCCAGGGTGTCAGCTACTCTTTTACCAAATTTCATTAAGATCGGTTGAGCTGTTTGAGTTCGAAAGAGTAGCTAAAAATATATGTGAATTCCGTGCTCATCCCACGGGAACACTATAACATTTTTCGAGATATAAAGTAGCCTATGTATTAATCCAAGGTGTCAGCTACTTCCTTACTAAATTTCATCAAAATCGGTTGAGCCGTTAGAGTTTGAAAGAGTAGCAAATATATTTGAATTCCTTGCTTATCCCACGGGAACACTATATTTTTTCGGGATATAAAGTACAATATGTGTTAATCCAGGGTGTTAGCTACTCTCTCACCAAATTTCATAAAAGTCAGTCGAGCCGTTTGTGTTTGAAAGAGAAGCAAATATATTTGAATTCCTTGCTCATCCCACGGGAACACTACATTTTTTCGGAATAGAAAGTAGTATATGTGTTAATCAAAAGTGTCAGCTACTTTCACACCAAATTTCATCGAAATCGGTCGAGCCGTTTGAGTTTGAAAGAGTAGCATAATATGTATTTGAATTCCTTGCTCTTCCCACGGGAGCACTACATTTTTTCGGGATAAAAAGTAGCCTATGTGTTAATCCAGGGTATAAGCTGTCTACATACCAAATTTCATCCAAATCGGTAAAGCCGTATAAGCGTGAAGAAGTAACAAACATACACACACACACACACACACACTCACAAACTTTCGCCTTTATAATATTAGTGTGATTTCTTTCTCTCTCCTAGGAAAAGTCGTGCAGAAGAAATACGACCAAAATTGGGTGAATGAATATTGGCTTTTGACAGGTATCTGTATCCATATGGCTGATTCGCAGGGCCAATGGCGTTGGATTACTGATAACTGAAGGATTGAAAACATGTTTTTCTAGACATAGTTTTACCCGAAAGGTTGACAAAGCATTTTGTAGAATGATAAATAAATCTGTTTTTAATCGTAACCTCACTACTATTATAAATGCGTTTGGAATGGATGGATGGATGGATGGATTTTTGTTACTCAATCACGATAGAACGGCTAAACAGATCTGGATTAAATTTGGCACAAATATAGATTATAGTCTTAAGCTACTTTTTATCCCAGAAAAATGTATAATTCCCATGTGATAATTTCCGACATCAACGCGAGCGAAGCCGCTGGCAAAAGCTAGTTAATCATAAAAAATTATTGATTTATATCGACTTGCCAAAGAATCAGTAGGATACTTGTCATATTCTTCGAATCAAAAGAAATTCTTTTTCGAATAATCTTTGATGTTCAACAGTTCATTTTAAAGAAAGGTTGCCCACAAGAGACTAATAAGGGGTACCTACTTATGACGTTGAAGATGATTCTAAAAAAGGGATATTCTCCAGACGAGTTCGCGGGCAATTTAGTCTAGACAAGGGCTATTTGGAGGACGTTGCCGTCGAGACGAGCTTGTCAATGATTGTAATGGACTAGTAGACTGATATCACTAATTCGTAACCATGAAAAATTAAGTAAGGACCTGATTCGGGGAAGGAATTTTAGGCCTGGATGCTCCAAAGTTGGAATAGAGGAGGAAAAAAATCCAAAGTAACACCGTCTATTTTCTGTTTTATAGGATTATACAGTTCCTCATAAAATTTGCTTTAAATCGAAGGTATTTAAATATGTTAAGAACTTACTAAGCTAAAAAACCGGCCAAGTGCGTATCGGACTACGCATAATGAAGGGTTCCGTAGTTGGGATGAAATTATCCCAAGAACAAACTCACTAGTTTTGGAGATACGGGGGGTAAATTTTCTATTATCTTAAATAACTATAAACGATTTATTTTAAAATTATAAAAAAAATATATTTGAGACCCTCATAGTAAGCCCTTTTATTTGATATGTCACACGGTACAGTTTGCAAAACATTTTTTTAAATTTTCTTATTTTCCCCCTAAAAGTGGCCCCTATATTCAAAATTCATTTATTTACTTTAATAGTGTTTGGGTCACAGAAATCCATATTATTATGTGTACCAAATTTCAAGTGAATCAGGCCATTAGATTCGGAAAAAATTGGCTTTGACAGACGGAGAGACGGACAGACAGACAGACACACGAGTGATCCTATAAGGGTTCATTGATTTAAGTGTAGCATTTTGTCAAAAATCTACATTTAAACGAAGCGCGTTTAAATTCCGGTGCGCGTGAGAGTTTTTGCGAGATTGAGTAACAAACAAATCAAAATATACAAACTTTCACATCTATAATATATGTATATATACAGGATAGTAGGATTATTGTAATTAAGAAATTCATCTACGATGTATAACTATAATAATAGCTCAGAGCAGACTAATAAGACAGTGCAAGTTTCAGTATTACGCAGTACGCAGTACGAGTACTTAGTTCTGTAGTTTTGTCACTCCAACTTGCCAGGTAAGACCTCCTTAGAGTATTATTAAACTTTTCTGTATTATTAATCTGTGGTATTTTTTCAAAGACGATTCTTTTGTAAAGTTTTAAATTAAATTTGAAACAATTCATCTTTGTTCTTTTGCATCTCTTTATTTTAACTTATTTATTTTGGTTTACGGGACGGGTTTCTAACTTGGGTGTTAAAAATTTGCTTAGTTTTGAGATAGCTTTACAGTTACTGAGCGAACCAAATAATAAAAAATAAAATAAAACAAGAGCGAGTCGGACTCGCGTACCGAGGGTTCCGTTCTGATTTCTGAAAAAGTGTGCTATTTAGAGACGTCGTTTTATTTTTCCTGTAATCTTTATATGTATAAACTTCTGTCACATAGAACAATATCAGATTTTTCACTATGCAAACTTTGGAGATAAGGGGGGGACGGTATTTTTTTTGTTACATTTTTCATCAAAAGTCGAAAACTATGCGGCCTCTCATATGATAACCCACATGCCCTAGTAGCTTCACTTCGAATTTTTAAGACCCCCTTTTTTAAAAAAAAAACATTTTTATTTCTTTCTTATTTGCAAAATAGTTGGGCAAACGTCATCTAAAACTGTTCCTTTCAAGTTGACAACATTAGTAGTTCTTGAGATATCCAGCTGTGACAGACGGACAGACAGACACACTGTTCCGTACCAAAATGGTAAAAAGGAACCTTCCTTTTTAACATTTTGGTACGGAACAGTGTTCTTGTAAGTGAAGGCAAAAGCAAAGAAGATAAATAAAATATATTATAAGAAAATTAAAACAACCATAATGTTTTTAGATCATTGACTCTCTCACTGGCCACTCAATCTTAATTTTTCTTGTAACAGAATTTTCAGACGTTCAAGAAAATGCCAGCTGATGATTGATTGTTAACATGAAATATACCTACGTCAAGAAAAAACAAGAGTTTTAGAAAATAAATCTAGATTTAATCCAGTCCGGCGATTCAGTAAACTAATATTAGGTTCCAACTCTCAACTTAGGCAGCGAGGCAGCTAACACTAATATAATCCCTTCAAGATTAAACCAATCATAATAATTACCTTGTTAACACTACAGACTCACTTAATCTTTCTAATCTAGTCATTATTACAAGGCAGTAGAGGTGATAATTGATGAGCATAGCAAACTTCTCGAGGCAAGTTTCCTTGAAGTTAGACAGGGACGCAAAGTAGAAATCGTTTTTCATTTTAACAAATGGAGCGTTTTTTATTAGAAAAGTTTTCGTCGCCTTTCAATATTTTAATGTCTGCGTCCTTCGCTTATTGGATTCCCCGGGCTATGTTCAGTGAGTACTTTTTATAGATGTCACTGATATATCATGTATCGGGTTGGTATCGGAATCTGGACTTTGAAGTTTTTGTCTGTCTGTCGGGGGATTTGTGATGTTTCATTGTAAAATTCATAAAATTGTATATTTTTATAACTTTTATAATTGTAAACATGTGTATATTTTTACCCGATTGCACCATGCAAAGGAGGGTAATGTGTTTATCATGGTGTGGGTTAAATACATGTTTGTTAAATCTTAGTTTAAGTATTTTCTTGTATTTTGCAGCATGTAACTGTTTTTTGTCCCTAATAAATAAAATAAAATAAAATAAAATCATATATTATTATGTATGTAAGTATGTTTGTTCCTCTGTGGCTCTCTAGAGACCAAACGAGTGGCCGATTTTGATGATTCTTACGTCAATCGATTTGTCTTGATCTAAAGGAGTATCAATAAAGTTATGACGGTAATCAAAATTCAATATGGCGTTAACCAGATAGATATAGTGAAAAAGAAAAAAAATATTCGAAGAACTGTGTCAAATGGGTTACCATTGAATAGGTCTTTGAAAGTCATCTTTAGGTTTCTCTAATAATTTTTCATTTTGAGTGACCATTTAGGATCTATAACGGTTTAAAGTTGGTTAGCAACCATTTTCACTTAAATTTTGAAAATTTATAATAAAGCTGCGATCACGTGAAAAATAATAATTATAATATATAATTAGGTACAATATAAATCTTAAGATCGAGTGGCAAACTCGGAATTTTACTACTTTGAAAGATAATTTTAACGACTGGAAGTTGCCTGCTGAGCGTTAGGTTACCGTGAGCGAAAAATAACATAATCTTGGTAAGGCCATAATAAAATTATGAGGACCAAGCAGATTAGTCTCTGAGATGGTCTTTTGAGGACAGAACCACATAGATTTGAGTGTACCTGTCCAGCCAGTGCACGCATTTATCAGTAATCGTGTAGTTCAACGACTGGTTACTGGTTAGACTAGCAAAAATAATAATTATCCTAACTAAAAAGTGTAAAAAAAAGTAAATATAATAAAATCAAAAACCCGATTGCGTATGAAAACATAAAACAAAAAAAAAAACATAAACATTCTCATACAGTTGGAGGCAATAGGTCTTATTTATTGTTGAAGATGCCTTCGACTGCATGAGATTGTTTGGAGACAGAAGTAGGTCATCTTGTTTCCATCTTTTTTAAAGTTCACTTTAGACGCAGTCGGTTTTTTTTTTAGAATGCACTTGGAGAAATGGGCAAAGATCGTCACTCACTGGACGGCGAAGGTGGTGTGACGATCTGATAAGGTTTGTAGGGCCAACATGGCCAGAGATCGCACAAGACAAGGTTTGGAAGGAAAAAGGGGAGGCCTTTGCCCAGCTGTGGGACACAATGTAGGCTAAAAAAAAAAGAAAAAAAAAAGTGATAAAATAGTTACATTTTATTCAGAATTAAAATAAAATAAAATACGTGTACAAGTTAACACTATTTACACTAGGTAAGGTCAGCAATAAAGGTCGGTTAACACTGCTACTTTTTGGTGTTTGTTTTGATTTTTTAAATTTTTATAAAGGTACAATATTAAGATAAAAAAATATGTAACATAATATCGTTGTGACTAAAGTAAACTGTAGCGCAACTCGAGAAAAATCAATGAAGTAATTTAAATAATTCAGAAACGATCGTAAAGTTTCGTAAATTTTATTCTCATTTTATCTAGTACTAATAATGTCTAGGGACCTTGAAAATTAAAGTGAGAGGGGATGGCCGTACGCTTTGAATTAGCGCTTTATTTAAAATTGTGTCCGGATCGTTAATGTGAAACTCAATTAATGAACAATAGAAGTAATTACACCAGACGGGGTTTTTAATCATTGCTTTAACGATCTGTGAAAGCTTAGCGTTATGAATTTTTAAACACTTAGGTGTCTACTGAAAAATTATTGATTGTACAAAATGAGTTCTATAATATAAAATAAGTGAGAACGTTTTGGATTCAAAAATAGTTGATAATTTGTGACGTTGACTGAAGTAAGAAGGACGAATAGGTGAAAATAACTTTCTTTAGAGTAATAGGTAATAAATAAAACCTTATTGAGTATGCTATTCTGAGCATAAAATAAACGTTCATTTTTTTCTGTAAAGGAGATTGTATTTTAGGATTACCTATGATACTAAATAGTAATAGGAACCAGGCATAAAAATATTAATTAAGGCTTTGAAAGATAAATAATAGGCTATGAATAATGTATACTTAATCTTGTTTTTCATTCACTTTCTATTTTTACTTGGAAAATTGAAATGTGTTTTTTTCTGAAAAAAAAGTAAATATTTATTTTATTTATTTATTTATTACTTCATTCAAGTGTTAGCCAAGAACTGAATTATTATACAAATAACTAATTATTTTGTGTTGTAATGAAAGAAAAATATATTCAATAAATTAACAAATTACTGAATATAAATATTTTATTTATTTTATTTACATATTTTAAAATCTAACAGACTTAAAAAAATTAATTAAGTTACGTAACCATTTGAAATCAGTAAACATTTTTCTCCAAAATAATAACATACCTAATTACTTTAGTTACGGACTTCCAATTAGCCCAGTTTCAGACTAAGTGAACACTACACTGCTACTAGTAGTTTTGAATAGGCCCCTTTAATGTAGGTACCTGTTTTTAGCTGTAATTAAAATCCTGTTTGGTAAATCCTGTAGTTTTTCGGGTAATTTATTATGAAACCACCTAGTTTTGTAAAATAATTTGATAATTAAACGTAAAAAGCGAACTGGGCGAAAAAAAGAGAGCGCTGGAACCAAAATAAAACCGCCAAACCAAATAAAAATTATTTAAAAATAAATTAAGTTATCTATCAAACATGTTTTTAGCCAGAGTTTTTACCTAATACGGACATTTTCAATGTGATTTTGCAATAAAATTACTAAGGATTTTAGAATTACAGAAAAATATATTTTAAAAAAGTAGAGGTCATTTCGGAATTAAATTTTATCGAGGAAATTTAACCCAATGCGATTTCCTTCAGTCAAAGTATTAATAAAATAGTCAATAAACGTAATTCCAAAAATTAAATATATAAAGTATCGTCTTAATTTGAAAGAACCACACCGCGTTTTGGATTTGTTGTGTCTATGCCAAAGAATAACTACCTAATATCCTAATAAACAATAACATAATACAGGGTGTAAGGGATAGCCCTCCACACAGGGTGCATTCAGCTCCTCGCTTTGAATCATAATATTTCACCGGAAATTTTCTCAGGAAAATTTTAATTTTTTAAATAGATTTTTTCAGTTACATTTTCTTTATTTCAATGTAAAATTACATTGTATGTTCGCAGCACTCCATTTATGTAAAAAGAAACAGCAAAAAAAAACAAAAAAAAAAACCAGCATGTTGAAATACTGTAACGAACGACGCGTGAAATCAGCTATTCACTTTCTGTCTAGCTACAGAGTTCATCGAATTCACCGCATACCTATTACCTACCCGTCCCAACCAGTAACAGAAGTTCCGATTTGTGCACAAAAACACAAACAAATCAGGTTTATTGGATTCCCTTAACGTTCCTGAAATAATTTCATGTACCGGTCATCTTAGTATGATATACTGAATTCACCCTATCAGTCTGCGGAGGGCAGTCCCTTACACCTTGTATAATAGGTTAGGCAGAGGTACCAATGGTACAGCCAGATTTCGCTAGTTAAGATTTTTCCCGTTAAGGGGGGCGAGCCTATTGCTATCAATCGGGCACAAATTCAAACTCCGGGCTGATATTGTCTACTCTAAATTATAAAGGGAACCTCTGTGCGAAATTTCAGCATTCTATATAGGTTCAAGTGTTTGGGCTGGGCGTTGATGAGTCAGTCAGTCAGTCAGACAGGACTTCTCTTTTTATTCGATAGATTAGGTAGATAGGTAGTAATGCTACGGATTTCACAAATGGAATACTTTTTAACTAATGAGTTATTTAGGAACATGAACTTACCAGTAGGTCGTGGGTCCGAACCCAGACAGCCGCTTTACTTTGTCTAAATTATTTCATCACCACTGCTCTCAAAATCGTGAGGAAACAGGCATGTCCTAGAACCAAAAATTCAAAGACATGTGGCACTGGGGCCGCGTGGCGGATTACGGCCCGCTCCCTCTCTCTGAGAGGAGGCCTGTGTCTCAGCAATGTGAACATTATATAGGCTGATTATGTATACATAAACATAAGCCTTCTTCTCATGGTAGGGTATGCAGAAACTACAGAACGCCGTTCTACGCTATATATGTATTTCGCTAATAATACATTCTGATAATTTATTTTATTGCCAAATTAAGCTACAAAGTACGGAAATCATGATATTAAAAATTCTTGAACACGAATAAAACGGTGATAGAGACGGTGCTAAAGCGTTTTAAAAATTTCTCAGGGGAATAAAACATTTTGTAATTATGTAAATGTAATTAACCGAACAAGTTTCTTTATTTTCATCTTGAAATTGAAGAAAAATATTAGATTGAAACTTGTAAGAAGTGAGAAAGCCGAAACCCCTCAAGTGTCGACTGCACCCCATGTGTGCATAAGGAAATATCCTTTATACAAGGTGTAAAATAAATAACCCACAACCTCTTAAGGGGTCATTGTACTCATCATTATGAACAACTTTTACTATGGGACCAAACCGGAAATCGCGAAAAAAAAATCAGCTGTTCAGTACATTTTGACGAATTATGCGAACATAAATGTATTGAACAGCTGATTTTGTTTTCGCGATTCCTCGAAAATTTTTTTTTGTAATGTGTTTGTTTTTCGATGTCGAGTATGTGGACGAAGTTCTTGCAGTTAATTTTTTTACACCTAATATAATAGGTATATAAGCTTAAATCGGGAATGATATTTATGTTCGAATGACGTTTTTGCGAAGGTCGCCATTTCGAAAAAAATTGCGAGTGGTACCTACGCCAGTTCGAAAACTCATTAAATCGAAAACCGCTATATCGAATGACGTTATCGCGAAGGTCGCCATTTCGAAAAATTTTGCGAGCAGTACCTACGCTAGTTCGAAAGTCATTGAAAAGTTATCGAAATCCGATGTTGAGTTAATTTGTCTGGGAATCGAACTCACGACCCCAATGAGACGAGACACAGAGAGCATGGAATTTTGATTTAGTTTGGAAAAAAAAAAAAAGAAAAACAAATTAACTCAACATCGGACTTCGATATATATGCCAATAGCCTTGAGTGATTAGCTTGCTTGTTCTGTGCTGAGCTCACGCAACGCGTCGTACGTCCAGCCAGTAATAGGACTCGCCCATCAAGGAGCGCTGTCCCAAATTAGACGCTTCATTAGTTTAACATACATGACATGACATAAAACAAATGGTATTTTAATAAAACGCGTATACTAAAAGATTATAATTAAATTATCTTTAAAATGGCGAAAGTTTCATAAAAATATGGCTGATAGTTTTTGCGTAATTCTCAATTTTTTATCCTAGTTAGATATAACTTTACAAACTAATTACACTTTGTATTATAAACATAATCTAAAATATTCCCATATTAAGTTTTAAAAAAATGCTATTATTTAACATATTGAAAGAGGAACTCAGTAATTAAAGTCAAATTAATAACTATCGCGTTTAATCAGAATAATCAAATTAAGAATAGGTATTGCACTCGCGAGACGGTTCGTCGGGATCTCGGACGACGTGCTCTAGCTCTGCATCGCGTTTCTAGACTGGTGGGACAGGGAGACGCACGCTCCTGGCGGCGCGGTTCCCCTCACCCCTCGCGCCTCGCGCCCGCGCAGCGTAGGAAACGTCTGCTCGCCCTTTCAGTCGGCCTTTCCTGATGAAGCTGCCCGCCCCGGGTAGCCTATCCTGGAACTAATAATACCGACTCTCGGAGTCGACTGGTTAAGGTGAGTTCTTAATCTCACAAAGAAAAGGAATTGAAGAGCGTAGGTATATCGATACGTCTGTTAGACAGTCAGACCATGAAACACTGTCGTGACACTTCTAAATGTGTCTGGCACTATAAAATAATGAGGACACTTATGAATGTGTCTATCAGACGACGACGAGCTGAGCATCTATCGTGGGTATATCAGACGACACCTTATGAATGTGTCTATCAGATGATGACACTGGATGTGCTGTCCCTGTTGTCTATCATCTGCGGGTGACACTTTACCAATGTGTCTACCGACGGTGACGACACGGCGTGTCTGTTGCAAGTGACTGACACTTTATAAATGTGCCCATCGACAAGAACGACACCCTGTATCTACCACCAGTCTAAGGAGGCCTTCGTTTAAACGACGACACCAATACGGTATCTGTCTTTCATGCATGTTCAATTTAGCGCTTAATAGTTAGTAGGGTACCCTTGTATTATGAGCTCGTCGATTGTAGTGGCCACATTTTAGCGACCCACAATTAATAACAATATTCACATCACACAAATGAGTATATTATATTAAGTAAACAGTTGCAGCGGCCACAGAGTAGTGGCTCACAACATTTAACAGTGTTATTGAATAGACAGTTGCAGCGGCCACAGAGTAGTGGCTCACAACAAGTTAGGTAGTATGTTCGTTGTTAATTAAGTCACTTACTATAATAAAGTAATAATTGAAAAGTAAGTAGGTACTGTAAACATTTCGACATCCACCAACAACTGTCAGTACATATTTTACACACGGTTACACACAATGAATCAACTGCCTGTTATAGGGACATTAAGGCACGCATATTAACACGTTTAACTTGCAACCCGGTATGTATGCAATTAACCATGGTATATATGTTAGTCTTATAATGATAGTTGAAACGATTAATTACAAACATAATATAATCTAAACAACTTCCATCCTGTTATCAATCAGAATCGGAGGTTAACTCGTTAGGATATTGTAAAGGCTTGAGCTTGTCTCTGGCAAGAACGTTTTCGTAAGGACGACCGCGAGAGGTGGTACTTTTGATTAAATAACGGTCATGAGGTAAAACCTTACGTACGACAAAAGGACCATCGAAACGAGGCATAAGCTTACCGCTGCGTAACCCTTTCTTAAATACCTTACGTTCAGCCAGGACGAGATCGCCTTCCTTAAATGGGGCACCCTCACGTCTCTTTTTATCGAAATTGATCTTTGACCTCCGGGCAGCCTCTTGAGAGCGAGTAATAGCGCCAGTCCGAAGAGAGCTGATATCAGACCTCGTAGGCACAACGATGTCTCCCGACAGTCGTGGTCGGAAACCGTATAGTAGCTCCAGTGGTGATTTTCCTGTACTATTGTTGGTATTGGAATTAATCCCGAGCTGTACCTTGGGCAAATATTCTTCCCAACGGTTCTGATCCTCTTCTCCGAGGTAAGCGACCAGAGCATCCAATATCGTACGATTGAACCGCTCAATTTGACCATTGGCCCTTGGGCTTGCCACCGCGGTTAGTACGTGTTTGATTTGCCTATCACGACAATACCTTTTGAACTCATGACAGTCAAATGCCTTACCACGATCACTGATTATACGGCTCGGCAATCCGAAAGTTTTAATGTACTGATCAAATGTCTTTAATACGTTATCACAACCAGCATCGCGTACCGCCTCAATCCAGATGAAACGCGTGAACGCGTCTATAATGGCGAGTATGTACATTTTACCTGATGGACTTTTACAAAATGGACCGAGGTGGTCCACGTGAACGGTGTGAAACGGTACAGCTACCTTCTCTATAGGATGTAATAATCCTATTTTACGCCCAGTTGGTTTCTTTGCGTACTGACATGATATGCAACCCCCGACGTACTTCTGCACAAACCGTCTCATACCACTAAACCAATACTTTTCCTTCATGGCGTTATAGGTTTTATTATAGTTGGCATGACCGTTGTTATCGTGAAAAGTTTGCATGATTGACCAACGAGACTGACGTGGTACTACCACTTTGTTTTGACCGTTCACTTTTCTAAATAAAACGTTATTTTCTAAAACGTAGTCCCGTTCTAGGCCGTTGCTATTACCCACGGATGTTTCGTCTTTCAACTGCCCTATAGTGGATCGGATTGAGTCGTCAGCGTGCTGCATGCTTTCAATAAGGTCTCCGTCTGTGCAACGCATAACGGATTCAACTGGGTTACGACTCAATGCATCCACATGAGCCATGGCCTTGCCTGGTCGATATTCCACGTCAAAGTTAAGTCCCTGAACTTCGAGCCACCATCTAGCGATCCGCGGATTCAGGTCCCGTTTTGACCACGTCCACCGCAGAGCATTGCAATCAGTTACAATGGTGAATTTTAAACCTGTTAAGTAGACCTTGAACTTCTGTAATGACATGACAACAGCTAAAGTTTCAAGTTCGAAACTATGGTAACGTTGCTCCGCGGTGGTCGTCTGGCGGCTAGCATAAGCGACTGGTTGGTAAGTACCATTAGGCGGTTTTTGAAGCAGAATACCTCCCAGACCGACTTTAGAGGCATCGGTGTGCACTTGTGTTTCATACTCCGGGTGAAATAATAATAGTACCGGACGACTTACTAGTATGTTCTTAATACTATCAAAGGCTTGCCGCTGTGCAGCGCCCCAGACCCATGGTTGGTCTTTTTTAGTCAATAGCGTGATAGGTCGAGCTAGCGAAGCAAAGTTACGTACGTACTTGCGAAAGTAGTTTGCTAGACCCATGAACTGTCTTGCGTGGTGTACGTTCTCGGGTTGCTTAAAATCACGCACAGCATTAAGCTTATGTTGAGCCGGTTTTACTTCGCCATTACACACTTCGTGGCCCAAATACTCGACACGAGACACTAAAAATGAGCACTTATCGAGTCTCAGTGTAACGTTGGCGTCTCGAATCCGCTCTAAAATTGCCCTTAAATGGTCTAACGCGTCAACTTCCGAATTTGAGTAAATTAAAATATCGTCTAAATAAGCCGTGCTAAATTTAAATTTTAACGGCCCGAGGATTTCGTCTATAGCGCGTTGAAACACCGCTGGTGCATTAACTAACCCGAAGCTCATGCGGGTGTATTGGTAAAGACCGTCCGGTGTGATGAACGCGGTATAATGTTTGCTCTCGTCATCGATTTGAATGCAATGGTAAGCCGATAAAATGTCTAAGCACGAGAAGACACGCGCATTCGAAAGTCGATCTAATTGGTCCTGTATCAATGGTAAAGGGTAGCGCTCTTTTTTAGTAATTTTATTAAGCGCGCGATAATCGACGACCATGCGCGGCTCTCCCGTCTTTTTGGTCACGAGGATGACAGGACTCGCGTATGGCGAAGTGGACTCCTCCACGATACCTTTACTCCTTAAATCACTAACGATATTGCGGACCTTGTCACGATCACTCGCCGACATGCGATATGGTCGGTAATATACGACCTTTTCTTTATCCGTCAACTCGATATGCATCTTAACAGAACATTTGCCTATTCTACTGTCGTCTACTCCCGAGAAACATTCCGAGTATTCTTGTAAAATCGACTCGAGTTTCGTCAACACGTCCGGTTCAAGGTCATCACCTATTTTGTACGTATTCCCGCTATCGTTTATCGCGGCTCGTGCTACGCATCGATTAATAGGTAAGTCAAATGGACTATTACTCGTATTTATTATATTCATGACTGCCTTTCCGTCAATAAACTCGATATCGCTCTGTGGAATGACGCACTCAGCCCTCGGAGTTTGATGTTCGGTGTGACGTACGGACGCATGTCCGAATAGTAGTTGGTCGCATGAAACTATTATTTTGTTTAGTTCTGGCGACAACGCGACTGAACTATCCGTGACCAACTTCACATGTTCGACATCCTCACAAACGGCGGGTAGCTCACGTAAATTATTAGCGTTATACATTTTTAAACAACTAGGTGTCTTAATGACGTAGACGTCTGGATAATCTGTGAACGGTTGACCTATAATCACACCGATGTCTTGTGCGCTGTCCGGCACAATATAAGCGCTCGCGTCGCACGAAGCTTCGTCTGCACACACCTTTACATACGCTTCACCAATAGGTATTATCTTTGAACCACCAAAACCACTAATAACGCTATTCGATTGACAGGGCTGCACTTCGAGATTTAATTTTTGTGACATAGAGTTAGTAATAGTTATGCACGAACTGCCGAAGTCAATAAAAGCTTTCACGGGGCGATCATTGACCCTTGCGTTTAAATAATATTTCGAGCTTGATGACTGGTCTCTTATAGCATGTACCGACTGGGATGCGCCAGCGTTCGAATTATTATTATTATTGACGTGCGACTTTCGAGCCTTAAGTTTCAAACATTCATCCTTACTATGGCCCGATTTACCACAATAAGTACATTTTTTAGCTTTACGGAAACATTTATCTTCCGTATGGCCCGATTTACGGCAAAAAGTGCAAATAATTGCTTTATCACGCGCCTTGTAATTGCAATTCGTTGCAATGTGACCGCGCCTTTTACAAAGATTGCATCTTATCTTTCTAAAAGAGGAATTTACACTTGGCACTATATGACTTGTTCCTTCGGCGGTACGAAGTGCGGATAGGTATTTCAACAACTTAGTGGGGTCATTACAAGCCGCGGAAACCGCGCCGACCTCTACGATCTGACTACCAATAGTGCCAATTATAATTTCCGTGGTGAGCGACGGCGGAAGGCCACAAGCATTTCCCAAAGCCAGTTTATCATAATAAAATTGCATGTAGTCGTCGTCGGGTTTCCGTACGACATTAACTAAGTCACGTAACATATTCAGTTTACTTTTCTGGGACGGAAAAGCCACCATTAACTTTGATTTAAAATCCGACCAAGTCACATTCACGTCTATTAAATTATCAAACCACTGACGAGCGTAGCCCCTTAATTTTGACGAAGTATTGAAAATAGTGGTCTTTTCGTCCCAGCCATACATGTTAGATATACCTTCGATTTTACGAATCCAAAGTTCCATTGTAATTAGAGTTTTCTGGGGGTCAAATTCCGGTATAGGGTCGCTACGACCTACATATCGCAGTGATGATGGGGATGCAACATACCCGGTATTTGTAGGCGTCAAAGTCGTAAAATTCAGTTGCGGCGGTGTACCGGCAGGTAACGTGTTCATAACACGTGCAAGCTCATCGGCGCGCGTGGCTGGTAACCCACACTCGCCGGCCGTGTTATGGACACCCAGCGACGGCGCGCCCGGCATCGCTAACTGAGAAATACCTGAATCCAGCTGTGGGGTCGACGCGACTGGTCCAGCGGTTTGCGAAACCGCCCGGTGACTGTTACCGGTAGTGGCAGGCGTCCACGAACTCGTGAAGTAGCCATGTTGACACGTCGTGGCAGGAACTGTGGTACAGGATTCACTCCCATGCGCTGCTTGGTGACCACAGCCTCGCCCGGCCGGTGTCACATGTCCGATGGTCAATGATGTAGGTATCGGTGGTGTCAGGGAGCCTTCTTCATCGGTATCACGCGAAACCGGTGCGCCGTAAACTTCCGTTTCCAGTTTACGCACGCGATGTTTTAATTGTTCTTCTAAATTAGATAAAAGTTCGTGCCGAATGCGGCTAATTTCTTTTGTTATTGTTTTGTCCGCGCTCATTTTCGTGCACACGAACGTTTACACAGTTCACACAAAACACTCACGTAATAATATACGACAATATTCACGTCGTTGCGTTGTTAACACAATTAGCACAACTATAAAATATCGTTCGATTCGCAAAGAACGGATGAAAACTATAGGTAATATAATTATTTGAGTTCACATTTACTAATTAGTGGACGTTTAATAGGATCTAATCCCGCTTTCTGAGCTGAAAGAGGAACTCAGTAATTAAAGTCAAATTAATAACTATCGCGTTTAATCAGAATAATCAAATTAAGAATAGGTATTGCACTCGCGAGACGGTTCGTCGGGATCTCGGACGACGTGCTCTAGCTCTGCATCGCGTTTCTAGACTGGTGGGACAGGGAGACGCACGCTCCTGGCGGCGCGGTTCCCCTCACCCCTCGCGCCTCGCGCCCGCGCAGCGTAGGAAACGTCTGCTCGCCCTTTCAATATATTTTTTTATAAATCTTAACAGTACTCGTTTAGACGCGATCTTCAGTTTAAAATATCGCCGCCTTAATAAGTTGAATAGCAAATAAATCACGGTACTAATAAAATAATTTATAGCCACTGACACCAACACGGCTCACCGCAAAAACTTTGCTAATGAGTTTACTTCTTATTGACATTTACCGGTTTTAGCAAGGAACTTCCGACGTTTCAATTTCTGTTGAGTTTCTACAGTTGATGCTGTGTTTCATTTAATTTTCTGCTGTTATGATAAAGCTTTATTGAGGAAACTGTGGGGTAATTCTGTAAAATGGTCTAAGATCGACATGCTTTTAATTTTGCCAGATCACCCACGTTCATTGCATTATTTACGTTGCTAAGCAGACGGATTTTCCAAACCTATGAAGCTATGGATTAGGAATTTTACGCAGGGAATCATATTGTGAGGTCTAGGAATTTAATCCTCTTGAATGTAAACTTAGAGAAATCATTATTATTTTTTACTTTTAATTTCTTTTAATACCTACCCTCGAATTGTAAAAGTGTGTTACGCAATAAAGGTGCTGGTTATCGACAATTAAAAAGGGATAAAAAATTTAATCTACTCATCTGTGAATGTGATCTTATGGTTCGTCAAGATCTTTCTAGAATATTCAAGTCTTGTAAAGATTGAAAAACTGGAACATTGGATTACGTGCTGCATCCTAACTTCCTAACTTACATAATCCTAACATGCGAAAGTGAGTACTTATGTTTGTTTATTTATTTGTTTGTTTGTTTGTTAAGCTTTCATGCTAATACGGCTGAACGGATTTGGATGAAATTCTGCACATCGGTAGACCATGACCTGGATTAGGACATAGGATACTTTTTATCCCGGTAGTATAATTTCCGACCACCACGCAAGCGGATGAAACATAGTTACATCTGTGAAAGAAAGAAAGAAAGAAACTAAAATAATAACGAGAAGGGTACTGTTATAAAACCTTTCGTTAGGTTTTGCATAGTTAGGTATAAAGATATATCCATTCTAAAATATGCAGAAAGAGGAAAATTTCAACAGAGATGTCGGGTGACAAATGCTAATAACCTTTTTCTTTGAAGCGGGAATGTTTTACGTTGCAGAAAGACGAATAATATAATAAATTTTATTACATTTCGTGTTCATTTTGTAACAGAAAACCATTTCAACTTAACATTACAGCAGTGATAGCCTAGTGGTGTGACCGTCGGACTGCGAAGTCATAGGTCTCGAGTTCGAACCCAAGGCACGCACCTCTGACTTTTCGGAATCATGAGTGTATTGTATAATTTACACTTGCTTACTTGGGTAGGTACTTAACCAGTCGACAGCGATGCGGAGGAATTTTTCGACGCCATATTTTAGTTTTTTAATAGTTTTAGTTAGCTTAGGATATTATATTTTTAACTTTTAACTTAATTATACTCTTTAACTGGAAAAAATAAAACGATGAAGGAAAACATCATGAGGAATCATTGCATGCCTGAGAGATATTTCTCCACGGCACATGAAGTCAAGTCAGTGGACCATGGGCGGCATAAAAACTCTGACACTGACTCTCTGGTTAGTCACTAACCACACGAAAAAGAAAGAATTTAACATTATAATAAAATTATATACGATAAGTTCATATTCAAAACTGCATCGCGTAATTCAAGTTACTCTAGGTATTTTACTTTTAAAACAGAATTCTACTTAGATATACAGATTTTGAATGAATCTTCTTTTTATACTTAAATAAAAAGAGAAGTCCTGACTGACTGACTGATTGTCTGACTCATCAACGCCCAGCTCAAACCCTATAGAAAGCTGCAACTTTGCACAGAGGTTCCCTTTATAATGTAGACAAGGAATAAGGAAGGAATCCTCGGTAGTACGTTCCCGTGGGATATTTTCCAACATCCACGCGGGCGAAGCCGCGGGCAAAAGCTAGTACTAGATATTGTACGCCGTACGCCCTATGGGTATATTACGGCGATCGATATTTCAACCTAAGAACTGCTTTTCAACCTGTAACAAACAATAAATGAGTTTGAATTTGAATTTGAATCTACTTTTGATTTAATCCACTCGCCTTTACTTATTCAAGAACTAAAATTACTCACTTTGTAATTGTAAAGTTCAGTGAGTGGTGAAATTATTGCGAACCGGGAGAGTGCGCGGTCGAGTTGAAAAGCCAGTCGGAGGAACAGCAAACCGCATTATAGTGTAGTGATTGAAAAGTTGAGAGTTAAGGAATGTTCGAAGGTAGCTGCGACATTTCATTTTCTTATCAAGGCTTATTTACACAGCGTCAGTAGCTGACTCTAAATTAAGTCAGTGCTGGCGCCGAGAACTGACTATTACTGTTTATGTGCAGTCTTACGTACTACTGACTTCCAAATCAATTTACATGAAGACAATAAGGGGTCAGCGTTGACTTGGTTCTAGTTTGGAGTCAGCTATCGATCCTGTGTAAACCAGCCTTTATTGCTCGTTAAGGCATCAGCCTTAACGAGCAATAAAGGCTACACAAGGCTACACAGGGCCAGTAGCTGACTCCAAATGAAGTCAGAGCTGGCGCCGAGAACTGACTCTCACTGTGTATGCAGTCAGCAGTCCCAATCAATTTACATGAAGACAACGGGTCAGCGCTGACTTGGTTCTAGTTTGGAGTCAGCTATTGACCCTGTGTAAAACAGCCTTTATTGCTCGTTAAGGCTGATTTATACAGGGTCAGTAGTTGACTCCACATGAAGTCAGTGCTGGCGCCGAGAACTGATTCTCACTGTTTAGATGCAGTCAGTAGTCGTACCAACAAACTCCACTTCCAAACCAATCAACCAAACCAAAACTACACCACCACCAACCATGACCATTACCAAACCACTACATTCGTTCACATACACACGTTCGAGTTTGGAGTCAGCCACTGACCCTGTGTAAACCAGCCTTTATACCTGACTTTCAAAGTTATTTGTTAGGTGCGAAGTTATTCGTTGAGTGCTGATAATTTTGATCGGCGTGTGGTTTTTGTTATTAATAATATAACTTTTAAGTGGATCTTACAAAAGGGGTTGGATTTCGTTAGAAACGATAAGTCAACGTTCGCACAGACGTAAAAATATCGACGCGATTTTGTTTCGCGCACTGGATTTTCAACGCTCTGCTTAGCGTTGAGAGTTGAAAATCCAGAGCGAGATAAAAACCCGCCGCGACATTTTTAACGAATGTCGGCTAGCAGTAAATGTTAAATGTATTGTTTCTAGACACTGTAACTTACTGCCTCATACTCCTCATCGCCTGCGCCCGCGTCTCTTCTGTCATCGCTTGTCTAAATGTCAATTTGTCACAGACTATAAATAGACAATAGTCTGAGCAAGTGAGGTTAGAGTCGGGCGTCAGGCATTCACTGCACTTATAAATTACGGTTTTTGTTTTTTCTTTTCTTTTCTATACTCTATGTATTTGTATTTTATTTTATTTTATTCCCCTTGGGAGTTATAGATATCCGTGGTGTGTCCGTGGCATCACACAGTAGGCCCTGTCAGAATACCAGCGTTGCGGTATTTATTCTTTTAAATATCGCAGCTTTATAGCCTTTTTTGGCCTCGCACAGGTCTTTTTAGTTTGTATTTTTTGTTTATTTTTTTACTTTTCTTTATTTTGTAATGTTTGCTTTGTTACTTTTTTATGCTCCTTCTAAACTGTACTTCCTATGCGTGTCAAAAATAAAAAAAAATTCTTTCTTTCTTTCTTTCTTACTGTAACTGTCATTTGACAGCTGGCCAAAGCACGCCGATGATTTTGAAACTTTTATAAGCCTAGCCAACTTTGAGAAAGAAGCCGACAGAAGGATCCAGTTAGGTTGGGCAGCGTTTGGAAAACTTCGTCAAATCTTTTCATCACCTATCCCGCAATGTTTGAAGACTAAAGTTTTTAACCAGTGTGTCCTGCCCGTTATGACATACGGTGCTGAAACGTGGACACTGACAGTCGGGCTGGTCCACAAATTCAAGGTCGCTCAGCGCGCTATGGAGCGGGCTATGCTCGGAGTTTCTTTGAAGGATAAAACCAGGAATGAAGTTATCCGGAAAAGAAGCCGGAGTAACCGACATACCTTGCAGAGTAAGCAAACTGAAGTGGCAGTGGGCTGGCCATGTTTGTCGAAGGACCGATGGCCGGTGGAGCAGATGAGTTCGGTAGTGGAGACCGCGTTTCGGCAAGCGTAGTGTGGGACGTCCCCCAGCTAGATGGACCGAGGACCTGAAGAAAGTGGCTGGGGCAGAATGGATGCGGAAGGCGGAGGATAGGGTGTTGTGGCGCAGCCTGGTAGAGGCCCATGTCCAGCAGTTGACTGCGATAGGCTGAGTTGATTGATTGATAAGCCTAAAGCTAGAATGAGCATGAGGTTTGATTGCCGGGTTAGGTTAGGTTCCCATCCATTCTCCAACCCCGGCAAGCGTATAATTTTTACCTGATGGATCCACCCGTATGGCTGCTATTACTTAGCCAAGAGCTCCTCTCTTTCTATTTTCCTAATTCTCAATCTGCCTAGCCTTTTCCCAACTATGTTGGGGTCGGCTTCCAGTCTAACCGGATGCAGCTGAATACCAGTATTTTACATGGAGCGACTGCCTGTCTGACCTCCACAACCCATTTACTAGGTAATACGATACCCCTTGGTAAGACTGGTTGTCAGACTTTCGGGCTTCTGATTACCCGTAACGACTGTCAAAGATCCACGAATGACAGCCTTCTATTTTCCTAATTATAACCTCAAAATCCGAAAGTGTTTTGGATTTTTTACAAACGGTGTCCGAGATTTTAATTTAGTTGAATTTAATGTATTATTTAGAACACAGAAAGTAAATCTCTGTTGGTTCTTAGTGAACGATGTATGGACGCCGAACAATGCCCTTTACAGATATTTGCTAGCGGATTCTTGCGACGACTGTAGGTATGGGACTACTGGTCGACGATAATACTCACCATCGAAATCACTCTGCAACAAAGCAGGTATAATTTAATAATAATTTACAACAATAACCGAGTACATTTAATAGCAATGGCTCATTAAAACCCACACTTAAACAGTATTGTTTGTAATTATTTCCATACCAATAAACTAATAAAACCAGTTTTGTATATTAGCTGTGCAAAGTGCATGATGAATAAAATTAGTGCTATTATTTAGTGTGGGTGGATTCTGATTATTATAATAATAATTATATTTATTGGTGAGCGTACTGATTAGTAGCTGCGGTGGCCTACTAACAGCCGCGAATTACATGTGGTCGTAGGTTCGAACCCCGACAGTCGCTTTACGTTGTGTAAATAATTTCATCACCACTGCTCTCAAAACGGTGAAGGAAAACATCGTGAGGAAACCGGCATGTCCTAGAACCGAAAATTCGAAGATATGTGACATCTACCAACCCGCACTGGGCCCGCGTGGTGGATTACGGGCCACTCCCTCAGTGGGAACATTATAGGCTGATTTTGCCATGTACTGATAAGTAATTTCCACGTTTAACCCTTTGTTTTATAGGTTACCCATTGAATATTTAGCTTTGTGGATGCTGCTAGTCACTATAAATCATGATCATAATCAATAAATAAATAATAATATTAAAACATTTATTTTCAAGCAACATGGACTCCTGACTAACGTTAGTAACAATTTTCTTATGAACTACGTACATATTTTAGTAGTATTTACAAAACATTATGACTTAAACAGCTACGTTTTCTTAAAACAAGTTCATGTAAGTGAAAGGTAGGACAATTCAATTTGTTAGCAACGAAACCCAGGAGACTCAGAGCTGGGAGGACAAGTGTGGACAAGTGTCAAGATACACGGTTTAATTCTAGTGATACGTAACTTATTGTTCTTAAATAAGATCAAATTCATTTCAATCAAGATGATAGGTAGATACCTATATAAAATAACTGCTGATATTCTGGCTAAGGTTGATGTTTGCAACAGGAATTTGGTAATTTAAAATGCGTGTTTGCTTCAAGATGGTTTAATTGTGACTAACTGTGGTGGGGGACAGGCATTGATAAACACGTACCGCCTTATTCATAAAAAAATTAAAACGCCTAATGTACTTAGTTAAAATTGTGTTTTATCAATTTCATTCGAATTATGATTTGAGTTTGAAAGAAGAAGACAAAACACTATTTGAACTAAAAAACATTTTACAAAAAAAAAAAAACAACCGACTTCCAAAAAAAAACACTACAAAGTGAAAAATAACTTTAATTTTGGAAGTCGGTATCTTTTGATCTGTATTTTAGTTTTTTGCCACCGACTTCCAAAATTAAAGTTATTTTTCACTTTGTAGTGTTTTTTTTGGAAGTCGGTTGTTTTTTTTTTGTAAAAAGTTTTCATTTTTCACTATTTAGTGGGTCAGTTTGTAATTTATCTAAGTTACAATAGCCCAATGGCAACTGCTCATCACTTTTTACAAAATATTGCTTTTCCCGATGCAGGGACGTTAATTGTTGGATAACTGGAGCTCCATGGTGAAGTCATCATCACCATTATGCATTTTGACGAGCATAAATTACTTAGCAACCATACGAATCGTAACCCGTGAAATACTTATAAATTGCGAAGTTCCGATGGACATCTGTGGTCTTCATAATCAGTTCCACTTCTCCAAATGGTGTTTTCCGAGAACAAATGCACGAGTTACTACAAAAATACCCAAATAGCTATAGGTGTGCCTATAATATTTGATGAGTTCCTTCGATTTCTCCAGGATCCCATCATCAGAACTGGATTTTGACAAAAATGCGACCATTTGAGAAGTATACCCTTGCCAACGAAAAAAATTTTTTTTAAATCGGGTGGCAAGCGACGGAGTTATGCGCGAACAAACATAAAAAAAAAGTACAAACATCCGAATTGAGAACATCCTCCTTTTTTAGAAGTCGGTTAAAATAGGTTCATAGAGCGTTTAAGTTTTTTATGAATAAGGGGGTTAATAAAGACAAAACATAATATAGGTATTTCTGGTAACCCATCGGGGGTTAGGCAGAGGTGTACCTATAGTACACCCACATTTCACCAGATATGTTTAAGTCTCAAGTGACAGGTGGCGAGCCTATTGCCATCATCCGGGCACAAATCCAGACTCCGGGCTGCTGCTGACAAATTCCTGGTGGAAAAACCCAATAACACCCGACCTGGGAATTGAACCCAGGAGCTCATGCTCAACAGTGGTGCCTACAACTGCTAGACCAACGTGGCAGTCAGGTGTATGTCAAAAACAGATGGTAATATTGTAGTTTCGCTGACAATCAATCTGCCTGGCCTTTTCCCAACTATGTTGGGGTCGGCTTTCAGTCTAACCGGATGCAGCTGAATACCTGTATTTTACATGGAGCGACTGCCTATCTGACCTCCACAACCAATGATATTATAAAGGAAAGATATGCTACGTTCATACTGAACGGCGTTCGGATATTGTTGCGTTGTTATTACAAATGTACTTACATATTATAGGTGTATAGTAGCTTTCAAGTACGACTGCGATAAATACTGCGGAACGTGTGATACAGAAAGAGATAACCTGGCATTTTAGATATATTGTCACGCCACGGACACGCTTTGTTTCGCTCGCTGCTATTAGCCGACTGAATGAAATGACTACAATTGTCTACATTTGGCTGGAACAATTAGCGCGCGCTAGTGCCATATGTACCTCTTTATTACATAATATCATTGTCCACAACCCAGTACAGTAGTACCCAACTAATATGGCTTATCGATGTACCTGCACAGAAGATGAATTTTCAAAGCGCGGGAAATGTTATTGACCAATCGGCCCGCTCCACGCTTTTTCCTGTACCGCTATTGGTCGGCACCTGCCGCCATGTTAGCGCACGCCGCTTGTCAGGCGCCATACTTGCGAGTGAGACGGAACTAACAGCTGCGGTGTATTATGAACCTTATAGTAGTGATCTAAGGTTGATTGTAAGTTTTAAGCATTCTTGTTTAATCTTCGGGGCCATACTTTCTTTTCTGTGCAAACGAAGATTCACGACGCGCCTTATCAGTTGGGTACTACTGTAACTGGGTTATATGATAAGAAGACCCCTTGGTAAGACTCGTAGTCAGACTTTCGGCCTTCTGACGACCCGTAATGACTGTCAAAGATCCACGAATGACAGCCGGGACCAGCGGCTTAACGTGCTTTCCGAAGCACGGAGGAGTCTTGGTATGTAACATGGTCACCCATCCACTGACCAACCCTGGAAAGCGTAGCTTAACATGATGGATCAACCCGTGCGACTGTTATTACCTAGCCACGAGCCCCTCTTGTAGTTTTGCTAACAACACAACGAATATATTCACGAAAACTTTTCATCTTATGAAAGCGTCAACAACAAAAAAAAAAATCTTAAACGCAACCAAATTACACAATTACTAAGTCTAATGTTATTTGTACTTACATAGGAAGAGTCAACGATCGTTTAAATTCTCAATCGCCCGTTATTTTTAAGAGCCTTAGAAATAATCCGGAAAAAAGATATAAAAGAAGATTGTAGGGCACAATTCCTTAACAATAGAGCAAAGATCAGGCTCAATGGGATAAGGCAGAAAATTTAATTAACACTGTTCTTTTGAAACTAAATTATTAACAATATAAAAGAAATTCCAAGACGCTGGAGTACGTCATTAAAATGATAAAATGGTCTTTCTCGTGCTAAAGATCGGAGTTTTTATATACTTTGTTGCTAATACCAAATAATAAATAAATGCCCGTAAACCTTTCCATGAAATATATTATGTCTAGCCTGTTATTGTGTCTAGCGTGTTATTTCTTGGTGTAAATTCTCATTTACCGAAGTAATTTGCTTGTTATTATTTTCCTTGATATGTTTATTAGGAGTAATGTTTCAACCTTATTAGGTAAGAAATATGTTTTAGGTACATTGATTTTTAAGGTTCCATACCCGAAGGTTGCCAAACGGAAACCAATAAAGAGATAATTTAATTATTTATCTTTTAGTATACGTGTTTTAATATAATGAATAAATTAATAATGCATCTAATTTGTTTGGGACAGCGCAGCGCTCCTCGATGGGCAAGTCATATCACTGGCTGGACGTACGACGCGTTGCGTGAACTCAGCACAAAACACACAAGCTAACCACCAAGGCCATTGTCATAAATATTATTAAATCTGCGTCTTAAAAGGAATGGACGCAGTGAATCAAGACAAATTATTTCCATCCTTAAATTCAACTACATATAAGTTCATCAGTATATCAAGGGGCAATATAACCTTTTTATTACAATAAAGAAACGCGTCCAACATACCCCAATATGGGTCTTTAGTTTATTTATTTTTATTTTATTTTATTAGGTTCACCAACAATTGTTTACACCTAGCTGTGACAAGAAATTACATGCTTAAAATAGTCTTAGTGCAACAAATAATTATAGGCAAACACCACATTCAGAATTCAAAGAATCAAAAAGCTAACTTACATAGTAATAAAATTAAGCGCTAATTATTGATACTAATTCAACTATTGACTACATTGTATAAAACATAAAAATAAATAAAATAAAGATGAAAAAATAATAATAATAATAGTATGACAAGGGGCAATACAACCTTTTTATTACAATAAAGAAACGCGTCCAACATACCCCAATATGGGTCTTGCGTCACTTCAATAGAAATGAGGTTTTATTCGATTGCGTGACCATTCCATCTAGTCAGTGTCCCGGTCTGCCAACAGGGACGATCCTGACCCTTATCATAGCCTAGATAGCCCTTACGGTAAAGTCATAGAATAAGAACGTACAATGTAAGAAGCAAATGTCGCTCCGACTGGCCATTTCAGCGAGCGGTCGCAATAAGACTGTTCTCATTAAAATTAGGGCGGGTGTTTGACTTAAAGTAATAAAAACCGGTTAAGAGCGAGTCAGAATCGCGCACCGAGGGTTGCGTACCTATTTCTGAAAAAGTGTGCTCATAGAATAATTTTTCTCTATGCAAACTTCGGAGATAAGGGGGGAACGGTATTTTTTTTACATTTTTCATCAATAGTCGAAAACTATGCAGCCTAAAAAAAATATGTTTGAGAATGTGCAAACAGCGCTCTTTCATATGGTACCCCCCTGCCCAAGTAGTCCCACTTCGAATTTTTAAGTCCCTTTCAGTCCCTGTTGCAAAAGATTTTTTTTTTTATATCATTCTTATTTGCAAAATAATTGGGCAAACGTCATCTAAAACTGTTCCAAATTTCAAGTTGATAGCATTAGTAGCTCTTGAGACTGACAGACTGACAGACTGAGCCGCAACATAAAGTATTATTTTGACCATTTTGGTACGGAACCCTAAAAACGGCCAACCACCACCATATGAAGGTATCACTTTCTTAGGAAAGCTTATGCAGAGAATAGCAAGGTAGTAACGCTGAGCTGGGAGTATCCCTGTCCACTAAAGCGTCATGACGTGACCTCAGTGGAACTCTATTGGTCATAAACCAATAGAGTTCCACTGAGGTCACGTCGTACACACGTATTTTCTAATTCGTTCATTACTTGGCTTCGGCTCCTCTATAAGGTGTAATTAATTTAATCACCGCTATCCTCTTAAGAGGTCATTGTACTCATTATTATGAACAACTTTTACTATGGGACCAAACATGGGATCGCGAAAAAAAGTCAACTGTTCCCTACATTTATGTTCGCGTAACTCGTCAAAATGTGAACAGCTGATTTTTTTTTTGGCACTTTGTGGTTTTGGTACCATAGTATAATTTGTTCATAATAATGAGTACAATGACGGTCATTAAAATTATACCCTGTATACTCAAATGAACAAGCAATCGAAATTCCTGTAGTTTCAGGACATTACATGAAAGTTCAACATGAGCAAATGTTAGTCGCAGCCACCCAGTGGGGCTGTATGTGATATTTTCAGGGGCCTAAGCGCACTCAAAATATAAACACAAAGTTTCACTTCTCTAAGGTTTCCTTAGTCTATGGTACCATTGATGTCTAGAATAGCAATTGATTTGAAAATTTACTAACTGCCCAGACAAAAAGTAAAATTATTTTAGGTTTGAAGTTGAAATTATGGATTCATACGAAAAATACACGCTTCGACGTGGAGTTCCGAACACTAGCCCGTATTACTTATTACGTAATAAAATCTAAACTAACTAAAATCTAACTATATTCGTTAAAAGGAACCCTTATAGGATCACTTCGTTGTCCGTCTGTCTGTCTATCTGTCTGTCTGTTTGTCTGTCTGTCAAGACCCTTTTTCTCAGGAACGGGTGAAGGTGTTTTTCTTCCATTCTTTTCTAATTAGTCACCCCCTTTCTAGCCATGTCATCTTTCACACAGTCCATCCACGCTTTCTTTAATCTTCCACATTCATACTCAGAACATTCATGACGACATTTTCCGGCGTAAGGTTATTATCCATGTAAAATAATATCGTGAATGTTGTTGATCTACCTGTTTATGTTTACGAAGTTTTACCAATCAATCAAATCATATTGAATCTGTTGGGCATAAGCCTTTCTTACACTGCTGTTATCTTTTATATTGGGTAGATAGATTATTTTATTTACTTGTCTTTCTTATACACGCTGCTCTTTTATTGGCTAGGGAGCGGCCACGATAGTGTTGTACTCATCATTATGAACAACTTTTAATAAAGGACCAAAACAGAAATCGCGAAAAAAAAAAATCAGGTGTTCCTAAATTTTTATGAGTAAAGGCTCTTACAGACAGAGGCGATATCGCGGTCGCGCCGCGATATTTCGATATTATATCCGTAGAAAAATATCGCGTCGCGACGCGATATCGCCTCTGTCTGTAAGAGCCTTTATGCGAACATAAAAATGTAGGGAACAGCTGTTTTTTTTTTTGTTTTTGTAACAAAGGCAAAAATAATAAAAAAATACTTTTTCCCCTAGCGGAAAATATGCTACTTTATGCTTTAGTACGCTACAAATAAGTGCACCTGAAAGTATAAATGTTATTGAAAAGGCGAGTGAAAAAATATTTTTCACTCGCCTTGCTTCAAAAGGCCGTCGCCTTTTGAAGCAAGGCGAGTGAAAAATATTTTTCTTTCTAACTTTTCAATAACATTTATACTTTCAGGTGCACTTATTTGTCATGTGGTTTCTGATCGTCAGATTTATCTTGCATTCCTCGTCTCGGTTTATCGCTGACGATAACTTTTGGTTGACAGGTTTGCACTAACCCAAGACAAAATATAACGGGCTTTACAACCTCTCAACGGTATTAAAACTCCCTATTTTATCGTTTCATATAAAATTCTTCCCTAAGTTTTGAACAACAAAAAGTTTCTAAACTTTCTGTTGTTTTTAATACAAATTCTGTGTTATTCACAACGTTGGTTTGAATAATAAGGTGTGTTGTTTAATACAGTTTTTGTGAGTTGTTCAGCGGTTAATTAGAGTTGTGTTGTTGGTGTTTACCTTGTGCTGCGTTGTGTCTAAGCTTTTATACCGTGTTTACACTTGTGCAGGATTTTAGTAACATTGCACTAAATGAAATAATAATTTCAGTCATTTGGATGTTAAAAGACTTTTTTCAATATTTCTATCTCCCGAAACGCACGCGCTTTACTTGTGATTACCAAGTGTAAAAACACGCTGTGAATATGTGCTGGAACAAGAGTAGCGTCAGGACAATCATAAAAAACAATCACACACACTCTTCCAACTTCACCATTGTCTCAAAGGGTAACGAGAGCTCTGGTTGCGCTTACACAGTCAGCGTCAAAAATATCGAGACGAACAGACTGTTCAAAATGATCTCAACAACTAAAATTTATCGAAAATTAAACTTTATCTCAATTGAATAAAGTTCTTGTCAGAATTACAGTTGTCGTGTACTGTCTTTATTCTGTAACATTCTTTGTGTCATTGAGTTAATATTTCTTTTCATAGTTGTTTAGATCACCTTGAACAGTCTGTTCGATACGATATTATTGACACTGTAAATGTCTGTATAAGCGCCGGGGCTTTCGTTACGCTTTGAGACAATGGCGAAATCGCAAGTGTGTGTGTGTGTGTGTGTGCGCGCGTTTGTGTGTTATGATTGTGCTGACGCTACTCGTCTTCACGCACACATTCACAGCATGATGCACGTGTCACTTCGTGAGATAAAAATATTGTAATAGATTTAGAACGAGAATTGATTTTACCACGCTTGATAGGTTAACATGTTTCCTCTCGAATTTAAACATTATCCCTTTTACAAATAAAACACGAATAAAGTTCTATCAGGGATAACAAAGGAATAACCATACATTTTCATAGGTTTAAATTTGGAATAACTTTATTCTGTGTTTATTTGTAAGAGGGTATGTCTATTGTTTTTAAGGGTTATCGCACATGCCGTGACTTGGAAATCCTCCGCGCAGGGTCGCAGCTATTTACAACAAAATTACTGACTTTTTATTATTTTTCTGAAGATAATGTAGGTTAGCAAAGAGACGCCCATACCCAGCAGTGGGTGAAGTAGGGCTGTGGAGGATGTTGAATGTCAGCATGAGAACTGGAAATCAAGCTTTGCGCATGCTTGACTGTATTGTTCGCAGCACTACGTCTTGTTATTTTATAGAGTCTGGTCGCAGATATCTTCAAATAAATATAAAATGTCAAATTACTCGAAAATGGTTGACATTTGCATAAGTGTCACTAGTGGTTATTTGGTTGCAAATGACCTCTCCTACATACCCTTAATAGATTGCCGACATTTATTACCCTGTATACAACATCCCGACATCAACCGTCGGGCAGGAGCCGACCAGACACAAGACCCGTCACTGGTCTTAGCATTCGTCCCCGTTCAGTGGAAGATAAGGAACTATGTGTATACACCCTGTTCCTCGTCATACTTCTTTAATGGGAATGAGCCCAGTCGGACTTACTAAGGCGGCGGGCACGAAACCAGCGACGAGGAGCGATGGGCCGGGCGGGGCAATGGCGACGGTACAAAATTGTTCTGTCGCCATTGCCCCGCTCGCTCCATCGCTCCTCGTCGCTGGTTTCGTGCCCGGCCTCATTTACGGAGACGCAGGGCGTCGCGCGGCGCGTTGCGCGGGGCGGGCTGCGGGCCGTCAAGTGTACGTAAACGCTCTCATAGAACGCCCTATGTTTGAATTTAGTGCGGGCCGCGCCGCACAACGCGACGCGCGACGCCCCGCGTCTCCATAAATGAGGCCTTAGTGTACTTGAAGGTTTTTGAAGCACAACAAATAATTACCTTCGTCCACAATGAATCCCAGCCAAGTTCATCTCCCCTGTCCAGTACATTCACTTAGGTAATAATAAACTTATTGGCCCTTGTCCAGACCAGACGCAATCGAATATTAACGAGATCGGGGAATAACTAACTAACCCTAAAATTGTATTAAATTCAGACCAAAATAATGTTTATTTGATAAGTTATTCTTAGATTGGGATTTATTAAAGTGTCGTAAATATTATATAGAAGAGTCAGTGTACTTAATAGAATTAGGCAGAGGTCGGGTGACATTGAATAGTAAGCCATAATAAGTAGATACGCAAATAAATTCGTCTCACCACGAATCATGATGCAATGTTTGTTTTTTACCAAATAAGTACTTATATATGTTTTGCGAGTACGTACATATACAACGTGTAACGTTAAATGCGCAAAACCTCTTAAGGGGTCATTGTACTCATTATTATGAACAACTTTTACTATGGGACCAAACCTGAAATCGCGAAAAAAAAAATCTGCTGTTCATTTATGTTCGCATAATTCGTCAAAATGGACTGAACAGGTGATTTTTTTTTCGCGATTTCAGGTTTGGTCCCATAGTAAAAGTTGTTCATAATGATGAGTACAATGACCCCTTAAGAGGTTTTACGCATTTAACGTTACACGTTGTATACAGGGTGTAAGGGACAGCCCTCCGCAAACTGATAGGGTGAATTCAGTATGTATGTATGTATGTGTGTTGTGTATGTGTGTGTGTGTGGGTGTGTTCAGTGTGTGTGTGTGTGTATGTTCGGTCTAAGATGACCGGTACATGAATTTTTTTCAGGAACGTTAAGGGAATCCAATAAACATGATTTGTTTGTGTTTTTGTGCACAAATCGGAGCGTCTATTACTGGATGGGAGGGGTAGGTAATAGGTATGCGGTAAGTTCGATGAACTCTGTAGCTAGACAGAAAGTGAACAGCTGATTTCACGCGTCGTTGGTTAGAGTATCTCAACATCCATTGCTGGTTTTTTTTTCTGTTTTTTTTTGCAGTTTTTTTTACATAAATGGAGTGCTGCGAACACACAATGCAATTTTACATTGAAATAATGAAAATGTAACTGAAAAAAACTTTGAAAAAATGAAAATTTTCCTGAGAAAATTTCCGGTGGAATATGATTCAAGATGAGGAGCTGAATGCACCCTGTTAGTTTGCGGAGGGCTGTCCCTTACACCCTGTATGTTACTATGTGTAATTTTTATTACAACGCAGCATCCGAAGTTCTGTAATTGGTATTTAGTTGATTGAGATTTTGTTACATTAATGATTGTTATATCCGCCCAGCCCTCCTAGACAAAATCCTTTTTCAGCGTTAACGCCAGCGGAAAGATCAAATTGCATGGAGTTGACATTAGCTTCAGAGATGTCACGTGACTGCTGCTTTAAACTCCATACAATTTGATCTTTCCGTTGGAATTAACACTTAGGGTGAAGCAGGACGATCGTAATTTTTTAAGTTATGAGTCGCGTAATTTCAGTCGCGTAAATTCTGCTACCTTCAGTTTCATACAAAAATCCTGTTTCGTTCACACGGCAACGCAAAATGAGTTGTCTGCAGACTCACGCGCACAATCCCGGCTGAATTGAGATCGCGGGGTGAGGGGGGCGAGGGAATCGACAGTCGGCACATTAGTCTTTCACTGTTGAGTGGATTCACCCAGTATTTTCTTCTTCATCATCTTCTGTGTCTTAGCTATATGCTTCGTAAATACACACCGTTTTTATTATATCCATCCATCCACATACAGTACAAGCATTGAAAAGCAACTGAATAAATTACGCTCGTCTGGCGCCCCAACAGAATTTCTGCCCAGCAGAAATTACGCGACCGAAATTACGCGACTCACAACTCAAAAAAATACGCTCGTCTGGCTTCACACATACAGAAAAAGGATTTTGTCTAGGCCCCCAGGTGGTACATGTAAAGGGACTGTTCAATTTAAAGATGGCGTCCAACAAACGCCATCTTGTAAAAGAAAAACAAAATGGCGTCAATGGTATCTCATGAAATTCTCATAGATTTTTTTTTATGGGCTCATAGATTTTATTTTTTCAACAGATAGTACAACATCATGAGACGTAAGCGAACGACACGTCACTAGCGATACCGCACGCGTTGCGTCCACGCACCAAATAGTAGAACCCTTGGTCACCCCAGTCCGTGCCCCACGAGTTCTTGATAATCCAGTACGGGAGTTTTTGACCGGATCTTGATACTGCAATAAAAAATAACAATGCATATGTATCTATGGATAAAAAAGAGTCGCGGCTTTTGCGATGTAGGTATAACTATCGGATTACCTAATGTTAAAGTCCGAAAAGCAAAAACTAATTGAAAAAAATAGCTGAAGCCAAAACGAATATGTCATTTTAAGAGTTTTTGCTTCAGCCTATACAGGGTGTAAGGGACAGCCCTCCGCAAACTGACAGGGTGAATTCAGTATGTCATGCTAAGATGACCGGTACATGAAATTTTTTCAGGAACATTATAGGAATCCAATAAACCTGATTTGTTCGTGTTTTTGTGCACAAACCGGAGCGTCTATTACTGGTTGGGAGGGGTAGTTAATAGGTATGTGGTGAGTTCGATGAACTCTGTAGCTAGACAGAAAGTGAACAGCTGCTTTCACGCGTCGTTGGTTAGAGTATTTCAACATCCATTGCTGGTTTTTTTTGTTGCTGTTTTTTTACATAAATAGAGTGCTGCGAACACACAATGCAATTTTACATTGAAATAATGAAAATGTAACTGAAAAAAATTTGAAAAAATGAAAATTTTCCTGAGAAATTTCCGGTGGAATATGATTTAAAATGAGGAGCTGAATGCACCGTGTTAGTTTGCGGAGGGCTGTCCCTTACACCCTGTATACGCAATATAGTTGCAATACATAATTATAATATAGTTACGGGGACGAAAAATCTAGATAAGTCCGTCTATTATGACATAGCCAGTGTGTGGGAGGTTTTGTTTGCGTTGCCATCAATAAATAAAATAATCTAAATAGTTTATCATTTTTAGGGTTCCGTACCTCAAAAGGACAACACGGAACCCTTATAGGATCACTTCGTTGTCCGTCTGTCTGTCTGTCTTAGTCACGACCCTTTTTCTCAGCAAGGCGTGGAGGTATCAAAGTTGAAATTAATATCAAATACGTACAGACTTTCTCCATTACTTGTGCTGTAAGACCGTACGCCTTACAGCACAAGTAATGGAAAAAGTCCGAAAATTGTTAATTTGTATTACAATGTTAAGTTGATTTATGGGATAAATTCTTTTCAACTACGGAACCCTTCATTGTGCGTGGTCCGTCACGCACTTGGCCGGTTTTTTTCTTTAGGCGGTCTAAAAATATTATTTCCGTGGTTCTAAGTTTGATATTTTTTGCTGGACGGCCAATTTAATTTCCGAGATGCTGAAAACAAAATAAAAATCGATACAAACCATAGACATTGTAACCGACGATCAAAACAGCGTGGTCCAGTTGCTTAGGACAACAGTTCTGTTCCGTTGGTTCGTCTATACCTCCTATGTATGTGGCCATGGATGCCGAATTTATCGCTGCGAGAAAAATACATTGTTGTTACAGTATCGTACCGTACCTTACCGCTACACTGTCCACCGTACCGGGAACGGGACATCATCGAGAAAACAGATGACAGTAGCGACAGTACATTTACTAAGGCTGACTAATCTCGTTTCTCGTTGACTTCCCGTTCTTGGTGCAGTGGGCAAACAGACTTACCTTACCTATAAATATTGTAAAACATTTTCTTGCCCATTCTTCTCCATACGAAACTACCTTTTTGGAAATTTTGACGTACAAAAGTGCCTTCTATGTGCCTATTTGAAATAAATGATTTGACTTTGACTTGTGACTGTGATAAAGTGACAAAGTGACTTGTGACTGTGATAAAGTGACAAAGTGACTAGTGCCAGTGATAAAGGAATTACGAGGTCGACTTTAGCTACTCACGAATATGATCAACTTTTACTATGGACATAGAACTGTGGGACATAGAAATGTGGGTCATATAACTATGTGATATAGAACTATGCGACATAAAACTCTTTAAAAAAACTGCAGTTTGAGACATTTTGTAGCGTTTTAATTTTTTAGAAATCACACAATAAGTAGTTTGTTTTTATTTTCACTAACGTCTATTATCTCTAACGCTATTTAGGAATGCGATATGAACTGTGGCACAGATAGAATTATGGGTCATATAACTATGTGACATAACTATGGTATAGGTATAGAACTATGCGACATAAAACTCGATAAAAAAACTGCAGTTTGAGACATTTTGTAGCGTTTTAATTTTTTAGAAATCACACAATAAGTAGTTTGTTTTTATTTTCACTAACGTCTATTATCTCTAACGCTATTTAGGAATGCGATATGAACTGTGGCACAGATAGAATTATGGGTCATATAACTATGTGACATAACTATGGTATAGGTATAGAACTATGCGACATAAAACTCTTTAAAAAAACTGCAGTTTGAGACATTTTGTAGCGTTTTAATTTTTTAGAAATCACACAATAAGTAGTTTGTTTTTATTTTCACTAACGTCTATTATCTCTAACGCTATTTAGGAATGCGATATGAACTGTGGCACAGATAGAATTATGGGTCATATAACTATGTGACATAACTATGGTATAGGTATAGAACTATGCGACATAAAACTCGATAAAAAAACTGCAGTTTGAGACATTTTGTAGCGTTTCCATTTTTCAGAAACCACACAATAAGTAGTTAGTTTTTATTTTCACTAACGTCTATTATTATCTCTAACGCTATTTAGGAATGCGATATGAACTGTGGCACAGATAGAATTATGGGTCATATAACTATGTGACATAACTATGGTATAGGTATAGAACTATGCGACATAAAACTCGATAAAAAAACTGCAGTTTGAGACATTTTGTAGCGTTTTAATTTTTTAGAAATCACACAATAAGTAGTTTGTTTTTATTTTCACTAACGTCTATTATCTCTAACGCTATTTAGGAATGCGATATGAACTGTGGCACAGATAGAATTATGGGTCATATAACTATGTGACATAACTATGGTATAGGTATAGAACTATGCGACATAAAACTCGATAAAAAAACTGCAGTTTGAGACATTTTGTAGCGTTTTCATTTTTTAGAAATCACACAATAAGTAGTTTGTTTTTATTTTCACTAACGTCTATTATCTCTAACGCTATTTAGGAATGCGATATGAACTGTGGCACAGATAGAATTATGGGTCATATAACTATGTGACATAACTATGGTATAGGTATAGAACTATGCGACATAAAACTCGATAAAAAAACTGCAGTTTGAGACATTTTGTAGCGTTTTAATTTTTTAGAAATCACACAATAAGTAGTTTGTTTTTATTTTCACTAACGTCTATTATCTCTAACGCTATTTAGGAATGCGATATGAACTGTGGCACAGATAGAATTATGGGTCATATAACTATGTGACATAACTATGGTATAGGTATAGAACTATGCGACATAAAACTCGATAAAAAAACTGCAGTTTGAGACATTTTGTAGCGTTTTAATTTTTTAGAAATCACACAATAAGTAGTTTGTTTTTATTTTCACTAACGTCTATTATCTCTAACGCTATTTAGGAATGCGATATGAACTGTGGCACAGATAGAATTATGGGTCATATAACTATGTGACATAACTATGGTATAGGTATAGAACTATGCGACATAAAACTCGATAAAAAAACTGCAGTTTGAGACATTTTGTAGCGTTTTAATTTTTTAGAAATCACACAATAAGTAGTTTGTTTTTATTTTCACTAACGTCTATTATCTCTAACGCTATTTAGGAATGCGATATGAACTGTGGCACAGATAGAATTATGGGTCATATAACTATGTGACATAACTATGGTATAGGTATAGAACTATGCGACATAAAACTCGATAAAAAAACTGCAGTTTGAGACATTTTGTAGCGTTTTAATTTTTTAGAAATCACACAATAAGTAGTTTGTTTTTATTTTCACTAACGTCTATTATCTCTAACGCTATTTAGGAATGCGATATGAACTGTGGCACAGATAGAATTATGGGTCATATAACTATGTGACATAACTATGGTATAGGTATAGAACTATGCGACATAAAACTCGATAAAAAAACTGCAGTTTGAGACATTTTGTAGCGTTTCCATTTTTCAGAAACCACACAATAAGTAGTTAGTTTTTATTTTCACTAACGTCTATTATTATCTCTAACGCTATTTAGGAGTGATATATCAACAATGGGACATAGAACTATGGGTCATATAAGTATGTGACATAACTATGGGATATACAACTATGCGATGTAAAACTCACTAAAAAACTGCAGTTTCATACATTTTGTAGTGGTTTCACTTTCCATAAACCACACAATAAGTAGGTTGTTTTTATTTAAACTAACGTCTGTTATCTGTAACGCTATTTAGGAATGCGATAATTATGCCTAGCATTTGTGAAATATCTGGTGTATCAACTTGACCTTTACATACTCTGCTTAAAGTAAGTGAAACACATGATTTCGATTAGTATTTAATTATTAGTTTTTCCACAAGTGAAAATTTTAAATACAGTTTGGCATCGACGCGCAACTACCTTACCTGGAATCAATAAAAGATTCTGGAAGGGGGTTTTTATTGAAATTTTTCGTTGGTTATTAAAAAAAATATATCTTTTCCACATATTTTGACCGCGTAGGTATTGCACTTTTGTGGGAAACAGCAGTTTTGCTTTTTAATAACCAACGAAAACTTTTAACTCAGGTGGTCAGAATGCCGCCGGGGTCGCGGGTTGTTCGAAAGAGATACAGTCAGCAACAAAAGTCGACTAAGGCCGCGTTTCCACTGACGCGGAGCTGGGCGGAGCGGAGCGGAGACGTGCAGGAATCGTCCAATTACAGACGAGGCAAGAGACGCGATGAGGATTTCAACCATTATGATTGGTCGATTCCTGCACGTCTCCGCTCCGCTCCGCCCAGCTCCGCGTCAGTGGAAACGCACCCTTACACTTGAGTTTTCTAAATCTAAATTATTGAGAAAAATACATCATTAAAATCGGAACAGATATAAATTTTAAAGAAAATTAACTCTTATCTAATAAATGAAATGCTACAAAGCAGGTTATCGTATCATTTTGTGTTAATTTAGATGATGTCAAAAAGTAGCAGTGTTCACCGACTTCTGTTGCTGACCGTACCGCGGCCCTGGCACAGGCAACTGAAGGAACACGGGTGGGTTTTAGTCAGTAAAAGTCTGACACGCCCTCGCGCTCCGCCCAGAGCGGGAGAAGTCATTTGATGGGGGTCCAGAATCATGTACTAAATTCATGATAACAGGTTGTTCGTCGATGTCCTTGCCACCCTGTATACAAGTGGGTACTTAAGTATTTCTTTCACTCACCAGCGGATAATGGGCCATGCTGATACAAGAATCTAACCATTTCGTCTTCAACAGAACGCACCCTCTGGAACCCTAGGACAGGTACTGGCGTCCAAGGTGTTGAGGTACCAGGTCTCCACCTGCACTGCCTACGCTCCTCAACGTATGGACCATAATCGATGTCCCGGAGAACTCCACCGAATTCTGTCACTACGTGCCTGAAATAGAACTTAAGGTTGCAGAAAAGGAACCACTGTACTTTAACACCCGTCGATTTACATAGTAGCTATTTTTTTTGGGTAAAATATACTCTTTTCGTACCACTTGCTCAAAAAAGTGACATTCTATGCCACAAAAAGCGAACATAACAATAGTCATTTTCAATCTGTTAAAAACAGGGAAAGAAAATTGTACTGAATTTCATTCATCCTCTAGGGGGAGAATGTGATCTAAATTTGGAATACTTACCGAAATTTATACTGAACTACATCTGTGTTTACACCATTGAGTTTTTATTTAAAGCATTATACATCTTTTTGAAAAAGGAATACGCATTTATTATGCAGTTATGATTATTAAATAAAATTACGAAAACCGACGAGGCCGTATGAGCTTGATGCCTTTGCTTTTCCGACAAAAAAATATTAGTCTAGGAATTTGCTGCGTTTTTGTTTTCTTCAAATACATAAACGTTAAGTTTATTTTAATTTATTTTTATAAATAAGTCAATGTTCTAAAATGGTTATCTCATGTTATTATTGTGTTAATTTTTTCGCAAATGGTACGAAAAGTAGAGTATTTTCCTCGGTGATAAAGCTGTCTTAGTCTTGGGTGAACTTAAATCCCTCGCTACACTCAGGACTCGTCTTAAATCCCTCGCTTCGCTCGTGATTTAAGTTTTTAACACCCTCGCTACGCTCGGGAGTAAACCTCGAGTCCTTCGTTACACTCGCGATTTAAATCGTCACCCGCGACAGAAGACACTGCTTTATCCCCTTGGTTAATAATCTACTATTTTTTTGAGAGCCGCGAAGTGCGCAAAATCATAGGTGTCGAGAAAGAAAAACATAACTCTAATTTTTTATAGTACTTAGCTATTTTTTGGGCCGAATAGACCCTTTTTAGTGGATATTTGAAAACATAAAAGCACAAGTGCCGCGCCGCCGAGAAAAATGCGATCCTCTTATGGTTGCTGGCAAGTTGAGAATCGCATCTTCTCCGGCGTTACGGGAAGTGCAGCATCTTCGCCCTTGAGCAATAGGATGTAATGCGTGATGCTATAATATGTGTGTTATGTGGCTATTTACATTTAGATAAACTTACGCAAACGTTTTGATGATGGATGCGTCACCACAGCCCTTCTCAGCTTCATCGCAATCAATAAGAAACTGCTCCGATAAAACTTCTTCCACGCCTCGGTATATCTTCAGATGACTTTCAATATTTGCTGTCACATAAAACACGTTTAAAATTAAATAACATTGGTTGCTAATAAAGGCTAATTAAATTAAGCTTCAAAGATCAAAAAATAAACTAGGAAACATAAACTATCAACTAATCTACGAAATGCTGAAATATTATTGAGAAAAATCATTCATTAATATCAACTAAGAAATGAAAAATGATCTAAGGAAATGTAAATGCTTTTACTAAGTACTTAGAATTTGTTTGAAACCTACTGAACTGCGCCTTGCATCATGGCAAAGTATTTTTTAGGGTTCCGTACCTCAAAAGGAAAAAACGGAACCCTTATAGGGTATGTCTGTCTGTCCGTCTCTCACAGCCAATTTTCTCCGAATCTAAGGACCGATTAAGTTGAAATTTGGTAGGTACCTACACATAATAATATGAATTTCTGTGACCCAAACACGGACGTGTAACGTAAGTAACTGAATTTTGAATATGAGGGTCACTTTTGGGGGTCAAATAACAAAATAAACAAAAAGTTTTGCAAACTGTACCGTATGATATATCAAATATAGTTTACTTACTGTGAGGGTCCCAAATACATTTTTTTATAATTTAAAAAATATTTTTTAAAGGCTGTTTAAGAAAATGATGACAATTGACCATTCCTCTCCAAAACTAATGAGCCTAATTTTTTTTTAAAAAAAAAAGAAGATAATTACAGGAAAATTCATAAAATGTCGTCCGACGACACGCACTTAGCCGGTTTGATTTTTTTATATTAAGAAAATATTTTAAAAAAAATCTATCAATGTTTTAATAACAACAAAGTTATACCAATACAGGTGAAAGCCCAGCAAGCTGCACAAGTCAATTGATTTTTCACCGGCGATACCATATTAGTCTCCCTCCAATCAAAGTACACTGGTGGATCCCCACTGTTTATAGGTCTTCTAGAAAATACTGGATTTACTTCAAAAGTCCCATTGATAGTGGGAAAAACAACGGTCCCATTGCTAGGAGGCAGAACAAGAAAACAACTATATTCTCTTAACATGAGCACAAACAAAGCGATCATCAACATTTTTACAGATTTAATAGTCGAGGAATGGTCACGCCCGTCAGAAATGTACTCTATAAATGCTCAACACTTTTCCAAGCATCCCTGCTATTCGACATTTTACAATGTTTTTATTGTTCTTTTTTATTCGAGTGTCCTGCGTTTTTGACATCGCTTGAATATTTCGAGTGCCATATTGGATTATAATTTGTTTAACGTTAAATCACAGTGTTGACGTCCAATTATTTTTCTGTTGACGCTTATACTTCAGCCCTCTAAGATTCATTAGGCGATGTCACATTGAATTATTAAAATGTTATATTGACTGAATTATTTTTTTGGTCGTAATCTGATTTGGAATATGTTACTTATTTTTTTTCAACGCCACAGTAGGTATACACTTTATATTGAGTAGGTAATAACAGCCACATGTGTCGATCGATCAGGTTAAGAGCCCATACTACCTCAGCTTTTTATCTCACTCGCACGATACTGCTTCCGCACTAATTGACAGCGGGATTGAGTGCGGTGCTGGGCGCCGATAGTTTAGGTAATTGCTATTTACGGTGAAAATAATAGTAATTAGAAAAAAAATAAGGTAGGCCGTGGATGGGTGATCATCTTTAAAACGCGAGACCCCTTCGTGCCTCGGAAAGCACGTTAAACCGTTGATCCTGGCTGTCATTCGTGGATCTTTGAAAGTCGTTACAGGTCGTTAGAAGTCCGAAAGACTGACAAGCAAGGGGTATCGTGTTGCCCAGTAATTGGGTTGTGGAGGTCAGATAGGCAGAGGCTCCATCCTTCCAGTTAGACTGGAAGTTGACAACAACATAGTTGGAAAAAGGCTAGGCAGATGATGATGAGAATGATATTTGATGTCCATTGCTCAATCAGCTCAAAGGTTTCAAAAATCACACATCTCTACTTAAATAATACATAGTATGTCTTTATCGAGAATATATGTAGTTTCTTTAAAATCGATTAGTTAACTCTATCCCAAACTTATGTTATCGTCAAAGATCGTTTGTTGATCAGCAATAAAAACGACTTCAAAAAATAGAAGGAGATAGTGGCGACCATTCGAAACGACTTCAAACCTATCTCTGAGACGTTTCGCGCAAGTTTTAATTGATCAATTTAACTTCAACTGCTAACATTTGACCTGAGATTAGGGTTGTACCGACGGACTTTAGATGGTTAATTTATATTTCTGCTTTCGAATTAGATAATTATGTGAGAGCGTGCCGATAAACGGATAGAGTATCATAAAGCGGGCCCTATCCGAATACCAGGACTGCGACATTTATTTTAAATGTCGCAGCATCATGCTGAGATAGGGACCTTTTGGCCTCGTACAGGACTTTGTTTTATAAAAAAAAAAAAAAAAAATATAATTTTGTTTTCAACTTTTATATTGTGTTTTTAGTTTTAGTTCTGTGCGAGTCATAATAAATACTTTTTCTTTCTTTCTTTCTTTCTTTAATGAAAACTAGGTTCGGTATTAAATAGGTACCTGCCTATATTGCCTAAAATACCGAACGTCCCACGAACTCACAGCTCCCGCAGAGAGGCGTGACGTTACTCCAATAGAACAATTTCTGTGAAAACTTAAAGTTGCTCCCTCACCAGGAGCATTCACGTGTAATGTAACATTACAGATTCGACTTTGAGCATTAAATTACAATAGTACCTCCCTGACTGACGAAATTCGCGTGTAATGTAACATTACAGATTCGACTTTGAGCATTACATTACAATACTACCTGCCTGACTGAGGAGAATTCGTCTGTAATGTAACATTTAATTACGAGTGGAGCGCATTGATGTTACAAGTTGTATCAAGGTATTACACATTATATCATTACAAGGTGCGCATTGTAATGCTCGGCTCTCCTCCTTCACTGATGTAATACTCGAATCTGTAACGTTACATTACACGCGAATGCTCCTGGTGAGGAAGCACCTTAATGGAAATTGTTCTACCACATTCGCGTCGCGCCGTCGCCGTCGCTTCGCGCCTCTCTGCGGTAGTCTGTAGAGTTAGGGTTCATATGCTAAAAAGGCTTTACAAAATAACAGCAGCGTAATTTATAAGAGCAGTTGTATAGCAAATATAAACGAAATTAAGTAAATAAAATCATACTCGTATATATGGGTAAAATTACAATCCTCCATTATAAAGCTAAGCGTACATTACAGTCACATCTAAACATAGCACATCGCATTTCAATACACTACAGCTGAGTAGCTGACGTATCTTGGCGAGTCTGAACATCTGTCCGAATGGCTCTCCGAACTTTCGCGCTTGTTCTCTCACTCACACTCGCCTTATGTCACTATTTTTGTTCCTAAATACGTTACTGCGCAGCCTTCTGCGCGAACTTCGGTCTCGCCAAGATACGTCGGCCGTATTATACAAAATACTAGCGAACCCGACAGACGTAAGTGGTCCTGTCTGAACGATCTTAGAACCCGACAGCAGCGCCACCTATACCGTGTCCAATTGTGTTTACACAAAATTTCACCTAAATCCGTCCAGCCGTTTAGGAGTTAGGTAACAAACACACATTCAGAAGAATGATGAATGGAGGATGATTCATACAGAATTACGAAATTGACGAACGAAGTTTTTTCGCCCAAATCTGCGGCAGCCTTAATAGGTAAATAGTAAAAGCCTAATCTATATCTATTGCCTTCCATTTACATTTTAATTCTATTTAAAATATCCAATAACGTAGGAATATTTTAATATTTAGTTATTTTTTATCGCTCCATTGGAATATTTAGTTTGCAGTGCGCAGTTGTTTAATAGAATTTCATACATGTGGGCGTGTTTTTATTTAGTTATGTCTACATAATAGACGAATTCATATTCCCTCTATATTTTTAACCAATGTTTCAATATTCATATCTTGATCAAGTTATAGAGGTCTACTGATAAGAATTGGCAAATAAGGCCGGTCACATACAGGCGGAATACCCTTTCGGAATTCCGTTCCGAAATAGCGATTCGGAATTTTCGAATGCAGGAAATCCATACGAAATCAAGGATCTACACACACGTACAGTTCTCCGTTCAAAATTTTCTCCGATTCGAAATTCCGCATGGTAGTCTGTACGTGATTTTGTATGGATTTTCTGCCTTTGAAATTCCGAATCGATATTTCAAAACAGAATTCCGCAACGGAATTCTGGCTGTATGTGGCCGGCCAAGCAGTAGATTTTTCTGTTTACGGTTTTAATCGTGCTTAATTGGGGAATATCCGAAGATTTTACTTTTTATCACATAAGCTGGATTCTACTGGGGAGTTTGTTGCGCCACTTCAACTTCCCAGCTAAATCACTAGGAAGTCGTGAAGGGCGGGCGTTTTGGGGGACTGTCTTATGTATAATTTTGACGTCCAAAAAGTGCTGATTTTCAGGCTAATTTGAATAAATGACTTTTGATTTGATTTTGATTTGAACGCGTAGCAACACATCTGCTGAAAATGACGCGACAAAATTCGGCATTCCCTACAATGATTTTGAAATTATGTATCCCACCAAAAACATTTTCATGTAAAATGTTGCCAAGACGAGACCACATATAGCTCGCACTGACAAAAAGCTATCAGATCTCATGTAGAGCCAAGCTTCTAACTCTACACGCCCTAACTCTCCAAGCCCTAACTTCACAAACTCTGCACCTTAGTCAAAATATGAGGCTTGGCCGTTTCGTTACTACAAGAACTATTGTATAACAGAAAAGTAATGAACAGTGAATACATTTTTCACCTTGCGCCCATGTGATGGTAGCGAAACGGCCAAACCACATATTTTGACTAAGGTGTAGAGTTTGTGAAGTTAGGGCTTGGAGAGTTAGGGCGTGTAGAGTTAGAAGCTTGGCTCTACATGAGATCTGATAGCTTTTTGTCAGTGCGAGCTATATGTGGTCTCGTCTTGGCAACATTTTACATGAAAATGTTTTTGGTGGGATTTCATTTCTTTTTGTAAGTTGCTTATGATATGTATACATAGATTGATAGGTAGGAGATTAATAAACACTTATCGAAGTATATACAAGTGTATTAATATTATTCGTAAGTATAAGTACTTATTATTTGCGGAAGTCTCATACAAATTTCCATCCCCTAGTTTAAGGGGTTGGGGGGTAAAACTTCCAAGTTTTAGATTTTTTTGTGGTTTGTGTACTAATACTAGCTTACATACCAAATTTCAGCTTTCTAGGACTTCAGGAAGTACCCTAAGAATTTTTATGATCATCAGTGAGTCAGTGTGTCAGTGACGAAATCGGAGTATTTTAGATATCAATAAAATCTAAAGTATATGAGCTATGCAATTGAAATTTTATAGGTTTAATAAGTCAACCACTGACATAATTTCCCGAAAATTTTGTTTATCTGGTATAATCCAAACCCAAGTTAAGAAGGTTCAAAAATACGACGAAGTGCTTCGAGAAAAGGTAGGTAGTGCCCTTGCGCTTCGCTTGGCTCGTCTTGGCGGGGGCACTGCCGTGCCCCCAGATACCTAAAACACATTAGGTCAAAATTACGTCGCGCAATTTTTTATCGAATTTCCGTCGCGTAATTTTTTGCACATAGCATATTTTTTTCCTATAATTTATAACTTGACCAAACAGTCCCAAAATTTCTGTAAATTTGAATTCTTATCGAATTGAAGTACATCCTTTAACTTTAACAGAATGACAACCAAACACATATAAAAGAGATGTTTGTGGGAATTCCACCAATAGGACCGCATCGCTTAATTTACACAGACGTTCCCAATACTTGTCGAATTCAAGTACATGTTTTTACTTTAACAGAATGACAACCAAACACATGTCAAAGAGATGTTTGTGGGAAATCCACCAATAGGATCGCATCGCTTAATTTACACAGCTGTTCCCAATTCTTGTCGAATTCAAGTACATGCTTTTACTTTAACAGAATGACAACTAAACACAAATCAATGTTTTTGGGACATCCACCAATCAATAGGATCGCTTAATTTACACTTACACAGCTGTTCCCAGTTCAACCCTACTCCTGATATTGCAACCGTTCAATCTTCTCCACAGAGATCTCTACCTGTTATTGGTAACCTGGGCATTTAGCGACCACAACTTTGTATCGGTGGCTTAAGTAATAGCCAATTATTGAGCTGATCCCCTGGTACTGTTGTTACTTACTTGTTAGTACTAGACTATCGATTTTGAAATGAACGAGTTACACTGAAATTCAGTGATTTGGCTTAATCAGAGGTTGTTGGCATAACCACAGATTAATACAGATGGGACACTCCGCAAAATCATTTAAATAAAAAGCGACTCTTGCTACGACACAATAAAGTGCAATTCAGTTCGCAGAACGCTAATTACCTACAGTTATATTCACCTACACATTGCCTCTCTTTCTATCGCGTAACTCATAAACATTCGGCACGAGGCATTTCTACTGAATTAGCCCCGTGGACGGGGCCCGCCGTGTACTTGTAGCTTCATACCTAAACTGCGGACTGTCCCATCTGTATTAATCTGTGGCATAACTTTAATTTCGTGTTCGTGGAAAATTTTGTGGTAATAGATTCTAGTGAATACTTAATATCCAAGTAAAACTAAGTAAACTTGTCAAGTTTAGTAAAATAATGGAAATTCTGTGTAATCTTTAGTTGAAACCTAGTAATTTTAAGTGAAAGTTCGTGACTTAGTTTTTTACTCTATCACACATAAACGGCTGATTTAGAGTAGGCTAGATATCGCAAGCCATGTGACCAAGCATGCCCTGCATGTTTGTACTAAAAAAAGTATGTTAGCTCAGTGACGCTTCGTGATTGAAACGATTCTGTTTACGTTGAGCACATCAGTAAATGGCTGGGGTGAAGTTATCGTAGTTATACAAAAGATACCACGCTCGGTTTTCATATTAGCAAATAGTTAATGAACATGCGGTATCTAGCCTACTCTAAATCTGTGGTCGAATAAATTGGTGTGTTCTAAATTCAAACATCAAAACAGTGAGTAAAAGTGCTTTTTATTCACTGTTTTCAGTGAATAAAATAAGATTTTTAGAGCCCGAATGGTATAATAGTATATTATGCAATTAGTGAATAAAGGACGGATTTAAAGCGAGGGCCATAGATGAATCACGAGCTAGTGAAGGATTCTAATGATTGAATCACGACCGTAGGGAGTGATTCATGATGATTGAATCACGAGCGTAGCGAGTGATTCAAGTGTTAGAATCCTGAGCGACGCGAGTGATTCATGGCCCTCGATATAAATCCGTTTTATTCAAGAGTTGCATACTATACTTTATACCATGACTACGAGAAAAAGAAAGATTTAAGTGAAAATAGACATATAATGAAGAAAAAGGAAAGTTAAATTGGCTTTGATGTAAACCAGCCATGATTTTTTGGGTAGCAAGTTTTCCACTATATCGGCCGCCCTCTCTGTTATAAACTCAGGTGTTAACACATCTTCATCACTAGAAAGCATTTTTAATCGATTAGAACAACACTAAACAAACACAAAAATAAAGATTAAAGTAACACTAAACTTTGTGTTCGTACAACTTACAGTATTCAAAATAGCGCCAATTTACTAAAGACAGCAAAGAACATAAAATAGTTTTTATTCTAATGCTAAACTCCTTGTCGAAAATGTCGACCAATCAAATTGAATTTAGAACACATCAGTATAGGTCGAATACAAAGATTACACTTACACTAGATATGGCAAGCCACGACCGAGCGTGCCCTGCATGTTCGACTGTTCGTACTAAAAAAAGTCTGTTAGCTCAGTGACGCTTAGCGATTGAAACAATTCTGTTTACTTTGTGCACATCACTAAATGGCTGGGGTGAAGTTATCGTACGTATAATAAAAAAGATGACACGTTCGGTTTTCATACTATCTAATAACATGCCGTATCTAGCCTAGGTACTCTAAATCTGTGGTCGAATACATTGGTGTGTTCCATTTTCAAACATCAAAACAGTGAGTAAAAGTGCTTTTTATTCACTGTTTTCAGTGAATAAAATAAGCTTTTTAGAGGGGGAATGGTATAAAATTATTTATCTCTCTATTACCTTACGTCAAATTACAATAATACAGTGCTTTTGTTTTCTCCAAGCCATAAAAACTCAATCTAATTCGGTTCAATAGTAGTTACGTGCTTCGAATTAAAGGAGTGGTCACGATTTCTGTTCTCGGGCGAGTTAAAAAAGTTAATTAACTTACTTATGCCCCTCTTTCTCTAGTACGTACGCTGAAATGCAAGTTTTAATAGTGTATTAGCGGAAAATGTTTATATAGAAGTTTCTCATACCTGCTACTAGTACCTAGGTAGTAATTAATTATGACGCTGACCGGAACCTGATACGGAATAAACTAAAAAATAGTAGGGGTTAAAGTATGAAATTGCCGTTTTATTTGTTGTATTAGGTACTTCGAATTGACATAGAACCTTCATGGTTTGAGATTTTTTCACATGAAGTTCTTCTTTTAAAAAATGTGCAACATTCGATTATCGACTTTCAGTTGTTTTTTTTATTCAGCTTAGACAAGAAAGATAGATACTTCGAAAATTCGAGTTATTTTTGAATACGACTTCCGACGCGGAACTAACGCGGCAGAAACAGCTCGCAATATCAATGTTGCGTTTGGAGAGGGGACTGCTAATGAACACACCGTGCGATTTTGGTTTAAACGCTTTCGTGATGGAAACTTTGATTTGAAGAACGAACCACGTGGAAGACCGCCCACACAGGTGAATAACAATGAATTGAAAGAGATGGTGGAAACTCTACAGGAACTGCAATTAGAAACTATTCGTCACCCTCCGTATTCGCCAGACCTTGCTCCAACCATTTTTTTTCGTGATTTGGACAATTTTCTACGTGATAAAAAGTTTTCTTCTCAGGAGGCAGTACAAAATGCTTCCACACAGCTTGTCGAATCTAGATCACGAGAGTTCTATCGCAAAGGCATAAATGTCCTTCCTATTAGATGGCAGCAATGTATAGATAATAATGCTAATTATTGTGATTAAATATATGTTAAATTAAAAAAAAACGAATTTCAATTTTTCAGTACAAATCGGCAATTTCATACTTTAACCCCTAAAATACTTTATTCAAAATCAACAAAATAATGCGTCCTTGGGTGCACTTGCTTAGTGCGAACTGATATAATTGTCGGTTGGTGCCTCATCTCACTAAACACGTCTCATCTGTGAGTTAGCTTCGGCCCCTCGTAAGCCTTCCAAAGGTCCGGGACCCCAGGGTCCCGAGATTATGTCAATAATCCTTCCTAACATTATAAAATGCGCAAGTGAATTTGTTTGTTTGTTTGTAACGCTGTCACGCTAAAACAGCTTAACGGATTTGGATGGAATTTGGCACACGGGTAGAACATGACCTGGAAAAGGACATTTATTGACATACCACGCGGGAAAAGCCGCGGGCGGAAGCTAGTAGTAAGATATATCTTGTTTTTTCAATACCTACATTTCACAAAACAATCGCACAAAAGTGTTTATCAATATCATTCAAGTGCCAAAAGATCCTTGTAGTACTTTACGTACTGTTTTGTACCTACATAATTATGTCATGGCCCTAGGGTAATGCTAGAAGATTGAGTAAACCTAGGTTTAACTGGGTTTACTCAAAATCACCCAAAACAGTGTGGTACAGACCATCAAACTGAACAACTTTCTCCATGGGATCAACATCGTAATCGAGAAGTCCCATTCATTTGGGTCGAGTAGATATTGAAGTTTTGTATGGGACAGTTGATAATTTTTTTCGCCATTAAAATGTTGGTTCCATGGTGAATGGAACAACATGTTGATGGTTTGTACCACACCATTGAATTTGACTTGATTTGACCACACTATTCTGTTGCTTTATGGCATGCGATTATTGCTCTTGAAAGTTCCAGAAACTTGCACCATGTAAATGGGTATTTACAATACATCCCTCGTATATCCAGTCACCCTGTATAAAAGTACATAAGTAAGTAAGTAAGTACAAAGGACATTGTGCTAAAGTGTTAACAATCTGTTTCGCCCCGAGCAAGTTCATAATTAATTTTAAAATATTTCACAGTGTTACGCGAAATTAATTATACTTAAGTAAAGTATAGCGAGTAGGTATTCCATGACTATTATTTTTATTGTGAAAAAAAAAAGTTTTATGTAAAAGTAGCTTTTGACAGCGGCTACGAACGCGTGGTTGGCGGAAAATATCCCACGGGAACATACTACCGTGAAATCCTTCTTTATTCCTTGTCTACATTATAAAGGGATCCTCTGTGTAATATTTCAGCTTTCTAGGTTCAAGGGTTTAGACTGGGCGTTGATGAGTCAGTCAGTCAGTCAGTCAGGACTTCTCTTTTTATTTATATAGAAGATAGATAAATTGTTTTGGCATTTTCACGTCTAGTCTATTTTTAAAGGTTGGTTGGTTTTTGTTAGGTAAGTACGTTTTTATGAAGATTAATCTTAAAAGGTAAAGGTTTTTTAGATTAATCTAAAAAAATCCTTTTAATGAAAATTGTTGGAAGACTGGAGCTTGTGAGGTACAGAGTTGTTTTTTTTGTGACAAGAATCTCGTGTAACTAACTTTAGGAGCTTTCTTATAATAAAGTACTGAATGACGTGGTTGGTGTTATATTTGGGCTATAACGTAAACGAATATTCATCTTGAATTTGTGTAATTCGATCAATCTGTCTAGCATTTTCCCAACTATGTTGGGGTCAGCTTCCAGTTTTACCGGATGCAGCTGAATACCAGTATTTTACAAGGCGATGTCTATCTGAATTCCACAATCCATTTACTGCTGGGTAATACGATACTCCTTCGTAAGACTGGTTTCTAGACTTTCAGGGTTCTGACGACCTGTAACGACTGTCAAAGATCCACGAATGACAGTCATCTGCAATCATCAACTTCTTCAATCTTGAATTTAATTAAGGCCGGTTTATTTTTTAAATGGTGGCTAAAATGCAGGATATCAAATTAACATCCTTAAAATGTACGAACTAAACACGCAAAACGTACCCATTATTCTTTCCCTACCCAAAAAGGACTAAGCCGTTATACCACGTCACTTCTAAATCCTACCCATTAATAACCGGGACAGTTGCACATTTCATACATCATGGTCACCCTGATCCGGTTTTAAATGAACTACAAGCGGGTAGTGAAATAAAATAGGTCTGGCTGGCCATTGTCTGAGTTAATGTAGTGTTTACACACCGAATAGTGTTGGGGGCTGCGACAAGAAAACCGGTTAATGAATTAAACGGAAATTTATTTAGGTGTTTGTTTTTTTAGTGTTGTGTTATTTTATTTGCTATAAATTCGATGTTCTTAGCCACAAATTAAGACAATACATAGCACAAGATGTGTTAATCATTATGTTGCATCAGAATTCAAATCGCAGTCAAATCAATAAAAGAATATTATTTTGTGAAGAACTGTATTTTATGAACACTTTTAATGATAATTGTAGGAGTAATATGGTAAAAACTAGAAAAAATAGACAGAAATAGATCTGGATTTAGTTTTTTTTTCCTTAGTTCTACAATCCACTAAAATAGATTTCAGGACAAATTAAATCACTTCTTATGTAGATTACTGTTTATTTTTTCCTATCAAAAAGATGATAGTAGAAGATGAAGATGATGTAGTGAAGATGTATAGTTATTGTGAAACTTGGACAAAAAGTTACTTAGTTTCGCCGTATTTTAGGGAGGAGGAGCCTTAACACATACGCACTAACCATAGCCTAATTAGTCGTATTTTTACCGTCGTTGTGAGTACCTACCTAAGGTATTCCGATTTCTCAAGCGAGAGGTACTCAAAATCTTAAAGCTCGATTAACAATACTCCATTCCTCAATCCGAAGTACTGAATGATTAACTATCAAGTTCGAGTTCGTTTTAAAAAGCTTTCAAAGTTTTACGTCAGTCGATAGGATTCCGGTTATTTTTTAATGAAAGGCTGTACGATTTTTTTTAACCTAAGTGTTTTATTTGTGGTAGAATTTGATATTTATAAAAAAATCTGGAAACCAGATGTCTGGAATATTTTTTAAGGGTTGTACAACAACCCTTAAAAAATATTCCTTAAATAAACTCCTTTGCAAAAAAAACGGGCACCTTACAGTCATGGGCTTTTATATGGAAAATATTAATATTTTTAGTTTGTCGTTAGCATAAATGACTAGAAAATTCTTATTATCATTGAGAATATAGTTTTTAACCCTTAAATCCTAGAATCGGTGTTTTAGTCAATGCAAACAGAGAGTCGTGTTAAAATGGAAATTTTTAGGGTACAATTAAATTAAGACTACGAGTATTTTTATGGTATTTTAATAAAAAAAAGACTTTAAAAAATAAAAATTAATAACGACTATGACCTCCCCTTGCAGCGATTACGACATGTAACAGTCTTGGCATGCTTTCTACCAGGCTTTTGATGGTGTCCTGTGGAATGTGTTCCCACCCAGCCGAAATCACACGTTTAAGCTCCCTGATGTTTTGTGGAAGTGGTTGGACAGATCGTACTCGCCTTTTTAGAAGCTCCCAGACGTGCTCAATGGGGTTAAGGTCGGGGCTCCTCGCTAGCCAATGCAGACGACGAATACCGACCTCTTGCATATAAGCATCTACGTCGCCAGAACGGTGGTCCCGAGCATTATCGTCCATGAAATGGCATCTTCACCAATTACAGTCAGTGCGGGCTGTGCATGTTGACAAATTATTCTTGTTATAAATAAATAAATAAATAAATAAATTCTTTATTGAACAAAAAACACAGTATGACAATAACATTTAGTGCGATAATACCTACATTAGTAAAATACTGTGTCGTAGGAATTAACGCCCACCTCAGGCAAAGGACGATAGCGTTCTAGAATTTATGCTAAACACAGGAGATTGATTACAAACTAGAATAATAGGTTAAAAAATAATGTGAATATGTGTAGGTACGAGCGAATGTATTATGTGCGTGTGGGTGTTTGCATAGGTGTGTGGGGGTGTGTGTGTATGTGTATGTGTGTGTGTGCGTGAGTGTGTCTTAATTTATGTGTAATGAGTCTATTTCGGAAGGAAGAGGTCGATGTTGGAAACAAATCAGGGTTTCACCAAGCTCTCCAGGTCTTCATAGGTGAGAGTTTGAAGCCATTCGTCAGTGAGTTTTTTACAATCCCTATAAGAACGAGAATGAATATGGAGTACACTGTTTACCTTATTGTACAGCCTCGAACTAAAGAAATTGTATTGCCGTCGGACCACTTCAAGTTTCGCCGACACTATGCCACAAACTCTGTCCGATCTACACCCACGTCTACGCTCAATAGTGGCGTTAGGGTCGTAAGGCAACTCCGAGTGTTTCCGTAACATTGTGCATAGAATGAAAGACTGCCTTACAGTAGGTATCTTCCATAACGAGTACAAATCGTGAGTCGGGAAACGAATGGGTTTATGTGCCATAACCTTAAGGACCCCTCTCTGTGCCCTCTCAAGTCGAAGGAGAAGACACTTCCCAGCCCCACCCCAAGCCGTTATACAATATGTAAGAACGGAGTGAGCAAGTGCAAGGTAAACTGTTTTCAGGGTAGAAACATTTGCGGAACTTCTAAGGTTTTTAAAAACAAAAATTAATCTTCTCACTCTAGAAACCAGACAATTGACCTGGGCCTCAAGTCTGCTATTACAATAGTGTCAGAATGGTCTATCATTGATTTCATAATTGTTGATTTTGACAAGTTTGGTAATCTACTAATACAATGTCGTCATAATGGCGTCATTATGACTTTCCAATGGTCAAAGTGACACTCCATTGTATGAAATTATGAATTTAGCAGATTACGAACTTTTAGCAAAATGACAATGCAGTGACAATGGGATCGTGTTGGAATGTAGAAAATAGCAGACTTGGGGCCCTGCTCGCTCCATGAAAGTTTGCTATCAACTACTACTCCAAGGTATTTAATAGAGTCCGTGCGCACAACTCTGGCACAGGTACATGCCACATTCGGACCAGAATCGCACACATGAGCTATCAAGCAGTAGTTTGGAGACGGTTGTGATGCCTGTTTTGGACCAAATGTGATAAACCTTGTTTTATCAAGATTAAGGGTGAGCAAATTTTGAGTTAACCACTTCATAACTTTCTGCAACGCTGATTCTGCAAGGAGACGGGCCTCCGACCAATCCCTACCGTGAACCAGGATGACTGTGTCATCAGCGTAGGTGATCACCTTAGAGTTAGCTGCGCTGAGTTTACAGAGCTCGTTAATGTAAACAAGGAATAACGATGGTCCAAGAACGCTTCCTTGAGGAACACCGTAAGTTAGAGGTACCTACCTGCTGGTGTAACCATCCAGTAAGACGACCTGGGAACGTTCTGTCAGGTAACTTTTGAATAGGTCAAGTGGTAGGCCTCTAACACCAATCCTTTCGAGCTTGTCTAGCAAAAGGGGAACAGAGACGGTGTCAAACGCTTTAGAGAGATCTAGAAAGATACCTATAGTCTTGTCTTTATTGTTTAGGTTATTAGCTACTTGACCTATTAATTCCAAAACCGCATCTTCAGTACCTCTACCCGATCTAAAACCGTACTGGTTGTCAGAAAGTACGTTATTCATCTTGAGGTAGTCCAGCAGACGTTTATTTATAACTTTTTCTAGGAGTTTAGAAAGAGTAGATAATACAGAAATGGGTCTGTAGTTACTGACACTGCCTCTGTCCCCGCTCTTGTAGATAGGATGGACGACAGCTTTTTTAAAAACTGAAGGGAAAATACCTGTTGATAAAACAAGATTAAAAACATGGCAAATAACAGGGATAAGGATGTGCCTTGCACTATAAATCAGTTTGGCAGGGATGCCATCCCAGCCCACGGCACAGTCAAGTTTCAGTCCAAGGATGAGACGTTCAATTTCCTCGTCATCGGTGTCCAGAACAACCATCGAGTTGCCACTGGCATTGAGTAAGGAAGGGTTGGTTACGGAGGGAAGCATATAGTTTGGGGAACTTAATATTTTAGATGCTAGATTAGGTCCTACGTCAGCAAAGTAACCATTAATGGAGTCAACCGATTGGGATGGATGTGAGGCAATCGACAGCAGCTCACTGGCAGTAGTTTTATTTTTTTGGAGATTCGAGATAGACCGAATTAGATTCCAAGTAGCCCTAGGGTTTTTACGATGTCTTTCGAATTCATTTTGTTCGTATTGCCTTTTTAGTTTCTTCAATAAATTGTTGCAAAAGTTCCTGTACCGAAGGTAAGTCGTTTTTAAGGTAACGTTAGAAGGATTTCTTTTAGTTTTACGAAACAAGCTGTCCCGGTTTCGTATACACCTAAGAAGCCCAGGTGTAATCCACGGCTTCATTATTCGTTTTTTGCTTGGCATAACTGAAACGAGAGTATTTTGATCAACTGCTGAAGAAATAAGATTAATCATAGAAGAAGCTGCAATGTCAGCATCACGACAGTACATGACTGAGGAGAAGTCGGTATGTTTCAGCATCTCAACACAGGCAGATATGTCCACACGATGAGATCTTGAGGGTGATTTTGGGGTATTTAATGTTAGATTAGCAAAAACTATAACCGGAGCATGGTCGGTGAATAAGGAATCAAGAACTAAGGTTTTGGAAGGTTTATTTGATTTGATAATCACGTGGTCAAGGCAACTACTGTTTCGTGTAGGGAAAACATGAGCTGGTAACATAGCATGAGATGCAACAGCATTTAAGTAAGTGTCTGTGTTTACATCCAAACAGCTCGGCGCAATGTTTATATTAATGTCTCCAACTAAAATAATAGATTTAAAAGTATTCAAGGAGCAAAGGATAGAATCTAGACTAGTTATAAAATTTTGTATATTCCTATTTGATGGAGATCTATAAATAGCGACGACAGCTACATCTGTGGAGAATTTAATGACAAGACAGTTAGCATCATTCAGAGTTGGCTTTTCAACTGTAATTTTTATGTCTACTTTCGTATAAACAACAACGCCATCGTTTTGATTAGAGTAATCAGAAGAAGTGGACGCATAGCCAGGTATTGTAGGAAGATGGGGACATTTATGTAACCAGCATTCAGATAAGACAATGACGTCAAATTGAGTACCTATTCGATGAAGTAATATGAGAAGATTGTTAAAGTTTGTGATGCTGCCGATGCTTCTAATATTAACGTGAAATATCTTCAGGCTATGGGTCATATCATGGAGATATAAGCCGACCTGTTCAGGGGAACATTGATAAGACGCTGACACTGAAAGCTCCTCAATATCATCAATAATTCGTACCGTATCATTCATAGCTGATTTCAAAAATTAACATTTGTAACAAAAACATTATTATTTTGGGGAACAATCTTAGTGATGCAGTGGATTGCATTAGACAGCTAAACAGTCGAAACTCGATAGCAATTAAGATCAGAAATAAAGGGTTGGGTTTAAGATAAGCTCTTCCTTTGCGATATGTAGTGTTATGGGTGTAAATAGGTGTGTGTAGGTGATGTAATGAGTGTTTAAAATTATATGTAAGTAGTATACTAACAATAAGATAAAAAAACAATAAAAAGTACAACAATTTTACGCCAACATCGACGCAAACAAGAGAATATACACTAACATGGAACCATTTAAGCAAACCGACAATATAACAATAATATTTAACAAATTCAGGAAGGATAACATAATATAGTCATTTCTCTTTCGGAGCAGGCAGGTCAGATACGTCTTTTATCATTAAATGATGGGCACCATCTCTTTCACGGAGAAATATTTTGCCATTTTTTACCCAGCAATACCGGAATTCATTAGTGCTCGCAAAGTCACGGGCCAGGAAGAAGAGGCGTTTCATTTTAGGTGAAAGATTTTCAGACAGAAACACAGGCTGGAAAGGTCCACCTATTTTCAAGTGCTCAGTAGATAACTTGCTATTTCCCTTATTAAAGTTCTTGTACCTTTGGACAATTTTTTCTTTCAGTAGATTTGAGGTAAAATCTACAATAATAGTCCTGTTTTGAGAACTTGTCGAACCTGTGCGGAAAATGTCTTTAACTTCAAGGGGCTGGAAGGGTACGTTAAGGGTGTAGCCAATCTGAGTTATGGTTTTTAATAAGGTGTCCTTGGTTTCAGACTTCGCCGCGGGTATATTCCTTATTTCCAGGCAGGATGATCTCGCACCACGTTCCAGGTAATCCAGTCTATCTTCCAAAGTTCTTAAGCACTTGGAATTATTTTCCCGTTCAGACTGGAGCTGGGATTCAAGGTGCTGAATTTTATTTTTGAGGTCCTCGTAGTCTTGGGACAAAGAATTTACAGTAGACTGAATGCTAGAATTTTGGATTTTTATTTCCTCGACAGACACACATAACTGCTCAATTTTCTTATTTTGTTCTTCCTTGAACTCAAGAAACATGCTCTTAATTTCCGACATGAACACTGTTAGTTGGCTATCCTGATCACGCCTAGACTCTGAACACTTGCTTTTGTTACGGAGAGTAACGTTGGAAAACTCACACTCAGTCTTGGTTGACCGGTTAGTGTTGATTATGTTCGGTTCAGAGGAGCTATGATGCAAAATGTTCGTAGAGGGCGCTGCGAGTGACGAAACCGGGGCAGGAGTACTTGGTGGAGATCTGTTTATTGGCATGTTTCTTTACTCTGCAAGTACCAGGGCGCAAGAAAGCAAAAGGACAACGCACTACGTGTCGAGTTTTGTTTTTAAGCCCAGTAGTGTAGATTTATTTAATTTGCGTAATTACGTATGGTACTGCTAATAACCCAACGCTTATGGTAGGGAAATGATATTTCAACAAAAAAGTACCAGGCGCGCAGCGAGCGAAGGAGAGCTGGCGACGACGTCTCTTGCACGGGCGGTGCTTTTGCCGATGACTAAAGTTGGGGCGTGTACCTTTTGTCTTCACTGGTGGGCCGAGCGCTGGGTGGGGCCGTAGGTCTTCCAATGGCTGCTAAGTACTCGTGCGCAAGGGGGATGGGCGGCACGTTACGGAGATGGCAGCTTAACACTCGGTGAGTAACTTGAAGCTTCTATGAATTTATGCACTCCTATTTTTCCTTTTGATTTTTATCATTACAAATTTATATTTAAAGTTAAATAAAAAATGGTACAGAGTTGATACACGTGTGCTCGTTGTCGAGGTCCGGAGTAGTTATGTACCTTTGCGCATTTAGTGAGTCATTTTCAATGAACACTATCTCGGTACGATAGCTGGAAGTTACGCCCGCCCAAAACATAACGGACCTTCCACCATAAGTGGTGATTTCTTCAAAACACACGTCGGCATAGCATTCCCCTGGTCTTCGTAACTCTCGCCGACGTTGGTCCTCAACATTCAGGCAAATTCGAGCCTCATCGGAGCAGAGCACGCGTTCCAGTTACCTAGTGGCCAAGATAGACAATTTCTAGTGAACCTCAGTCGAGCAATCCAGTGCTCACGGAGTAACTTGGGGGGCCGTGGTGGTCGTTGATTGCGTATATCAACCGCTAAAAGCCTCCTCCTCACTGTCCATAGGCTAACTTGTGCTCCTTGTACCTCTTCAAGGTTTCTTTTGAGGTCTATGTAACTGAATTTGCAGTTCCTCAGTGCCTGAGTCACTAAAAGCGGTAGTCTCGTGGTTGTGTGCAACGTTTTCTCCCACAACCTTGCCTTCTTTGAACGGAACCTGTCTCTTGGTATCGAGTCCAGGTTCTTTGGACGGTGGAACGACTCACGTTTAACCGCTGTGAGCCGTAACATTGGCTACAACCTACTTCCAGCAACGCTATAATTTTACTAGCTCTTATTGCTTTTTCTGCCATTATAATCGACACAAAGATATCTGTTTTAAGTCACAATAAGGCAGGATTATGCGACAAACATAAATGATTCTAATAAAAATAACGAGAAGTTAGTTTTAGTTGTCTGATTGCCTTTTAACCGCAAACCTGCGAATAGTAAGTAAAAAGTCATAAACTGAAAAATGGATTATAATTTTTAAAAACAACAGTTCTGAATTTGAAATTAACTTTTTTTCATACCCAGACTCTTTATTAAGTGCCAGTAACATAGTTTGGCTATTAAAACCACTTTAGAACTAAATGATTACCAATAATGTAGAAAAATCCAAACCGCCCGTTTTTTTTGCAAAGGAGTGTATATAGGTTAAAAATCGTACAGCCTTTCATTAAAAAAGAACCGGAATCCTATCGACTGACGTAAAACTAAAATATTTCCTGCCCTAATTACATTTTTAAAAGTTTTATAGAAATGAATGTAACAAAAATTATCTTTGATAGTAGGTTTACCAACTACTAAAAATGTTGCTATAATAATCTGTAGGTACATAAAAATATTAACACAAAAAATCCTACACAATGCAAAAAACGGAAGCGTAATTTGAAAAGGCTAATTACACTTTTTCTTTCATCATCACCCACTCTGTGGTTTTTCATTTTTCACCAGAGAATGCAACTTCGAAACAATTGCAAGTAGACAGGAATTCTTGCAGATAGAATAATTAGCGAACCGGAGGTTATCTCTGATGAAAAAGAAACTTCATTTCAACGGAAATGGCTAAAGTTTGAAGAGGTGCAATAATAGTTGTGGTATATTTCCAGCTGACTCTATGGACGCTTCCTTTTTTAAATTTTTCTTTGTGAATATTTTATTAATCATTATAAAAGTGTGGTATTAAAAATACCTGTTTTATTAACGGCTGGTGAACAATGAATAATTAATTAAAATTCATTTTATTGTCATTGATGGTTGAATGGACGCACTAGGTACATGGTGCGAACTTTTTAGCCCAACTTTATTCCTCGCTAAAACGCTGGCACATAACAATTTTTAACGTTAGAAACATGACAGCTTACTGACAACACCAACAACGAACAATTTCAAATCCCGAACAAATTTTTCCATACTACATCTTTTTATTCGGTTCGCGTATTTAAAAAAACAAAAGACTGATGCTCAACTCATCATGTCATCGTAACAACTGTTTATTAAGGTTAAAGCGCCAGGATAGCCCGCGAAATTCATATATTCCTACGTTTTTAGGGTTCCGTACCTACCTCAAAAGAAAAAAACGGAAACTAAAGGATCACTTCGTTGTCCGTCTGCATGTCTGTCTGTCTGTCTGCCTGTCTGTCAAGACCCTTTTAATCGAGAACCGCAGAGGTATCAAATTGAAATTAATATCAAATAAGGAAGTCTATGGTCCCTTAGAGTTCTAAAAAAATCAAGCTTCTAAGTCAACGCAATAAAAAATACGGCAATTTATGCGACATATTTTGGTACTCGGAAGTAAATAGGGTACTTCCCGTTGTCTTAAAATAATGAAATTTGGCAAGAAGCAAGATCTCATAGCGCAAGTAAAGGCAAAGTCCGAAAATTGTTAATTTGTAATTTTATCACATAAAAAAATAATGTTGGGATTACAAGTTTGTTTTTGAGTTAAAACCCTTCATTGTGCGTGGTCCGATACGGACTTTTCGCACTTTTAGGTTTTATGTTGATCAAAATACCTACGTATGATTCGCGACCGTAACAAATATGTATTTACAGAATTATAATAATAATCATCAATACAACTCTCTAAGTACGAATTACAATCTGACACCCTGCAAATTGCAAAAAAACGTCGGGAAATTTGAATTTTGAGGGAGCCTACATTAGCGGATCACCCTTAAAAAAAATACACTTAAAGGCATTATGCTCTGGGGGCTCGATACTGGCCAGTCACCGGTCGGCTGGCCCATTCTCTCCTAGGCACACTCGGGACAACAAGGCATTAAGCGCAAATCCCTTTATCTCGACGTCCAGTCGCGTCGCTCATGCGTGGCATTGCTTCCCCGCGTTGTGGGTGTGAGATGAGCGAGCTGGGAATTGAATCGGGAGTGAAGTTACCTCCAATTTCGTTGAGTATATCAAAGATTAGTTGGGGCTGGGTCAGAATTTATAGCTAGTGGTTCACAGTTTTGGCTTGATTGGCGTAGTATACTAGTAGGTGGCTCGACTGCCGTACGAATTAAACATTTAAAGGGTTCTCTGCTAGCTATACAGATGTGTATATGCAGATGTCTGCAAGCAGTCTGACAACCAGTCTTGCCAAGGGGTATCGCCGTATTACCGCTCCGTTGCTTCATGTAAAATAGGTATTCAACTGTATTCGGTTAGACTGGAAGTCGACCCCAACATAGTTAGGCCGATGATGATTTGCAGACTAATCTACTACAAAAATAATGATAAAATCTAGTTTTTTCTTATCCAGCGTTAATCTCCGCAGTTTTAATGTCACCACTGTGTTGGTGTATTAACTTACACAAGCTTACTTGTATCCTTTGTTAGGACTAACGACATTCTGCTATGAAAATCTTCGCCATTATGATCTGAGCAACGTTTTCGCGTCATACAGTTTTATATATCAATGTCATACAGGCCCATTGTAGTGTGAGGTTCATAAATAAAAACAATCTGACCCAATAGTATTTAACAAAAACGCGCAATGAGCACCCCGAGGTTTGGTTTGGTTAGGTTCCTTTAAACATTGCAGACAGAAATAGGAGATTTTTGTGCTTGCAGACAGAAATAGGAGATTTTTGTGCGTCAGGTAGATTATAAATAAATATTGGTCATGTATTTTTTCTTTTTTTACGTAAGTAATCAAAAGATTACGACAATACATTGAGTTAAAATGTGGCATGACGTCACGCCTAGCTAGATTTTATACTGATTTGTGACGTAACGAGCGAGACTCCCAACTTGAATGCGTTTTATCTCAGTATTTTTGGGTTCCGTAGACAAATGGCAAAAAACGGAACCCTTATGGATTCGTCATGTCTGTCTGTCTGTCTGTCCGTCTGTATGTCACAGCCACTTTTTTCCGAAACTATAAGAACTATACTGGTGAAACTTGGTAAGCAGATTCTGTGAACCGGATTAAGATTTTCACAAAAAAATAGAAAAAAAACAATAAATTTTGGGGGTTCCCCATACTTAGAACTGAAACTCAACATTTTTTTTTTCATCACACCCATACGTGTGGGGTATCTATGGATAGGTCTTCAAAAATGATATTGAGGTTTCTAATATATATTTTTTCTAAACTGAATAGTTTGCGCGAGAGACACTTCCAAAGTGGTAAAATGTGTCCCCCCCGGTAACTTCTAAAATAAGAGAATGATAAAACAAAAAAAAAATATATGATGTACATTACCATGTAAACTTCCACCGAAAATTGGTTTGAATGAGATCTAGTAAGTAGTTTTTTTTAATACGTCATAAATCGTAAACCGCAATTTACCTTTCATTCAATCAACTCAAATATAAAAATAAACATTTAATTTCATAAATTAAACCTTATGCATAAACCGTGAACCATTATTTTCTAATAATAAATCTGTAATAGATGCCTAAGTAAATAATAATTATAATTAGCGCGGGGCGTGGCTTGTTTTGCAAAGGAGTGTATATGGTACGAAACCCTTCGTGCGTGAGTCCGACTAGCACTTGGCCGGTTTTTTGTCAATATGATAAAGTAAAAAATACGTGTCTAATATTTTTTGTATATTTTTTTTACCCACCCATCATCCCTGTTATAAGTTGTAACAAATCTACTAGCCTAAAGAAAGAAAAGGGGCTAAGGTAAGATTTGAACAATATAATAAAAACTAAAAGATAAAAAATACAGACCGGTTTTTAAAAAACACATCCTACCTAAAACACACACTTATTTAGGAAGGTAGAGGTTAGCTTGAAGTAGTAATTTGAGTAAGTCCAGGTTAAGCAAACACGCACGAATAGTATGGAAGATGAAGATTTAGAATTAAATCGCTCCGTTAAATTAAATGGTTATTTTCTATAACCCTCCTTTAGGGATCGACCGCAGTCGGGTAAGTTTAAGTCGCAGAGTAAGTTTTCCCCGTCGACGAATATTATATAGTTAGTAGATGATTCGCTTATAGCTTCCGGAGCAGAACTGACCAGTCTCCGAGTCTTCCATCCATCGATTCATCAGCGTTTTTCAAAATCGTCTTCCAATGGGGTTGGCTACTGTCAAAGTGGCGCTAGCATAGCTTTAACCAAAATTAAATTCATTTGTATGAATTTTTTGATTTGGTTTGATTTTACAAAATACCTAAGAAATGTGAAGTGCCTTATTGCAAAGAAATAGGTGCACACCAATTTCCGGTAGCTGTAGAATTAAAAAAAAGTGGTTAAAAAAATTAATTAAAAAAAAGTGGTCTAATTTGGCTTTTTGTAGTAATGCAATTGGCGAAAAGTATGTATTATGAAATGCAAAGCCCCCTACTCCTACAAACAAAACTATTTCATAAATAAAATAGCTTGATGTATAATTTTAAGAGTATACCTTTCAATAAGGTCTGCTTTTCTTCCTTGTAAAGAAGCACCTCGTTTTTTTCAGTTCAGCCTTTAGCTCGCTTATTCTCCATGTTGAGTACATGTTTATCTTATCATCCATCCTGGTATTTTAATGAAAAAATTTACAAAACCGAACACACAAATTGAGTAAACAAACGTGACAGGTGAAAGCTATGCTAGCGTCATCTGCCAAAAGTTTTAAGGCGGGGTGAAAGCAAGCGCCGTAGGTATTAAATGCTTACCGCAGCCCCCGCAAGGAGTAGCGATACGTAATAAATTACGATGCGCGGGAAACGCGCGCCAAGCGCACCGCTCATGAGTTCATGAACTCGAGTAGGTACTATGTTGCGTCACAGAATAGAGCAATGCAGTAGATAAACTTGAACTGATTAGTATACAAGTTTATTTTGTTTTATTTTTCTAGTAAGTATTTTTTAAAGTTTTAGACAGATTAGGTATGCTTTGTAAACTTGAACAGTTAAAATAAATAAAAATAACTACTTATACATATTTATTTTCGTGAATAAGGTGGATTTAAAATCTGACTGACACGAAGACCCGTACGATTCAAAACTACGCGCCGCGCACCATTTTACTTTACGAAGGTGTCGCATGGCGTGGGGAATAGTAGTTTCTGTCATTCCCCACGATACCACACCAGTGGTATCGTTTTCAGTGGTGTCGCTGTCGTGGGGAATGACAGAAACTACTATTCCCCACGCCATGCGACACCACCGACTGTATTGTGCTGTTAGTGATGTCCAGCTACATAACAATGATGTGTTACATAACAATTTAGACCTTATTGACATTCATGTTTTTTTGTTAAATTTAGCTTCCAGACCATTTACCAAGTATCTTGGACCAAAAAAACAAATGGTTTGTAAAATGTCTATAAGGTCGAAATTAGCTTGACACCCTAGAAATGATGTGCATAATAATCTAGACACTTTCTGAGGTGTCAAGCTAATTTAGACCTTATTGACATTCATGTTTTTTTGTTAAATTCAGCTTCCAGATCATTTACCAAGTATCTTGGGCCAAAAAAACAAAGGGTTTGTAAAATATCAATAAGGTCGAAATTAGCTTGACACCCTAAAAATTATGTGCATAATAATCTGGACACTTTCTGAGGTGTCAAGCGAATTTAGACCTTATTGACATTCATGTTTTTTTGTTAAATTCAGCTTCCAGATCATTTACCGAGTATTCTGGACCAAAAAAACAAAGGGTTTGTAAAATGTCAATAAGGTCGAAATTAGCTTGAGACCTTTATCGTTTTCAGCGAACTTAAATACCACGAAATGACCGTTCATTCCCCACGACACCACTGGTGGTGTCGTCGGGAATGACAGAAACTAGTATTCCCCACGACACCAATGACTGCATTGTGAGTGATGTCCAGCTAATTTTTAAACGTAACAATGATGTGTTATTTTTAAACGACTTCAAAAACGGAGGAGAATATCAATTCAGTTGTATTTTTTTTTTTTTATGTTTGTTACTGCAGTACTCCGTCATTTAGAAGCCGATTAGGAAAGTTCTTTTTTTATTTTATTCGTTATGTCAACACAAAAAAAAAAAAACGGAGGGGCATAACTTCTTACGCTCTAGTTTTTTTTTTCTTGAGAGGATGTGATTACGGTCAAAATGAAAATCCAAGATGGCGGCTGCAAAAATTTTCGAATTTTTCGACATGGGCGTCAATTTCGTGATATTTGAGGTCGCTGAAAACGATAATGGGGTCAAAATGAAAATCCAAGATGGCGGCTGCGAAAATTTTCTAATTTTTCGTCATGGGTGTCATTTTCGTGATATTTGAGGTCGCTGAAAACGATAGTGGGGTCAAAATGAAAATCCAAGATGGCGGCTGCGAAAATTTTTAAATTTTTCAACATGTGTGTCATTTTCGTGATATTTGAGGTCGCTGAAAACGATAGTGGGGCCAATATGAAAATCCAAGATGGCGGCTGCGAAAATTTCCTAATTTTCGGTCATGGGTATCATTTTCGTGATATTTGAGGTCGCTGAAAACGATAGTGGGGTCAAAATGAGAATCCAAGATGGCGGCTGCGAAAATTTCCTAATTTTTCGTCATGGGTGTCATTTTCGTGATATTTTAGGTCACTGAAAGCGATAGTGGGGTCAAAATGAAAATCCAAGATGGCAGCTGCGAAAATTTCGTAATTTTTCGTCATGGGTGTCATTTTCGTGATATTTGAGGTCGCTGAAAACGATAGTGGGGTCAAAATGAAAATCCAAGATGGCAGCTGCGAAAATTTTCAAATTTTTCGACATGGGTGTCATTTTCGTGATATTTGAGGTCGCTGCAAACGATAGTGGGGTCAAAATGAATGACTATCGTTTTCAGCGATCTAAAATATCACGAAAATGACACCCATGATGAAAAGTTAGGAAATTTTCGTAGCCGCTATCTTGGATTTTCATTTTGACCCCGCTATCGTTTTCAGCGACCTAAAATATCACGAAAATGACACCCATGACGAACAGTTAGGGAATTTTCGCAGCCGCCATCTTGGATTTTCATTTTGACCCCACTATCGTTTTCAGCGACCTAAAATATCACGAAAATGACACCCATGACGAAAAATTAGGAAATTTTCGCAGCCGCCATCTTGGATTTTCATTTTGACCCCACAATCGTTTTCTGCGACCTAAAATATCACGAAAATGACACCCATGACGAAAAATTTGGAAATTTTCACAGCCGCCATCTTGGATTTTCATTTTGACCCCGCTATCGTTTTCAGCGACCTAAAATATCACGAAAATGACACCCATGACGAAAAATTAGGAAATTTTCGCAGCCGCCATCTTGGATTTTCATTTTGACCCCACTATCGGTTTCAGCGACCTCAAATATCACGAAAATGACACCTGTGTCGAAAAATTTGATAATTTTCGCAGCCGCCATCTTAGATTTTCATTTTGACCCCACTATCGTTTTCAGCGACCTAAAATATCACGAAAATGACATCCATGACCGAAAATTAGGAAATTTTCGCAGCCGCCATCTTGGATTTTCATTTTGACCCCACTATCGTTTTCAGCGACCTAAAATATCACGAAAACGACACCCATGACGAAAAATTGGAAATTTTTGCAGCCGCCATCTTGGATTTTCATTTTGACCTTGAAATACAAAAAAAAATAAGAAGATACCTAATTAGAAAAAAAACTTAATTTAAAAAAAAAATCTTATATATGTAGGTATACAGAAAAATACATTTGAACTACTTATTTTCTGAACATCCCTGCCCAACCCTTTGAAAGAATTCAGGCGTGATGTTATGAAGAAATCTCATTTCCTATCCGATATTCATTATAAAACCACCCAGTACTAACTTTATTCTGTGGCACCTACCTATTTGAGATTTGAAAATAGTGAACCAAAAATTTGCGCGTCAGGCGGCTTTATAAGCTCCAGTGTAGGGTTCAAATTCAACTGTTTTACACACTTGATGCGATTGGTAAACATAGGCCGTGATAAAAATAAATACCAATAAAGCTTTTGCGCGCGTGACGTCTTTATTTACATAGGCATAGCGATCAAATTCAACTGTTTTCAACACATGTTAATTTGTGCCGGTCGCAGCCGGTGACAGAAGTTAGCGGGGGTGGCGGGTTCGAAAAATTGGCACACGTCCGACCTCCATCACGTTCCGCTCGGGACTAAACGACACGGAGCGAGCGCAAAACACTTGACATTGGAATTAGTGATATAAATATTTTGATATTTCAAATTATGATAGCCGTTATAAATTACATTTTTTACGACCTTTATTATGGCATAAGTTTTATTGTTCAAAGCCTAATATAAATCAAATGAAATAAGATATAGATCATAATTTAGACTTGTCTTTGCGATTTAATTGGATGCAGTAAAGTGCAAGTAATCGTGTATCGGACGGCCGAAATTTGTAGATGGAAGTCTGAACTAAGTAATATGTTTTTTTCAAAATTTAAATCCGTGTTATCTACGAATAAAACACTAAACAAAACGACGTTTTTACGGCTCTCACCGCCTTAAGGAGCCAACCCCATTTCAGATCCTTTCCACATATGAAGCTTTCCGTCATCAGAATGCCAAACGCCACAGTCAATGCTTGAATCTGCCAGTAATATACGTTGAAAAACCTCTAACCTCTTCGATGAATTCCGAGTGTGTGTGGATTAATTTTATAAAAGTAATTAAAGATACAGCCATTCAATAATAAATCAAAATTATCTATAAAATACAACATTTGACCTAACATATTGTTAAAAAGAATTTAAATTATATAAATCAAAAGGAAAGATCATAGATTCTAAGCCAGTATGAAACTCTATGAAAGATAGTTAGAAAAATAGAAGATAGTTAGTAAAGACAGCTTGACAGTCTGACGTAAGTGTCATAACAAAGAAAATTTATAGAAAACGAATTGTTTTAGACCAATTCGCAATATATGAATGTAAATCTTTTTAAAAGATAAATAAAAATGGATGCAAAGTGTAAGTAAAGGTTATGTAGTGTCAGAAGTATGTAGATACTATAAAGTATTTATCACAATCAAAAAGGGCAAGCTTTTGTACTAAACAGCAACTTAGCGCGGGTCTTAGCGAAGTTTACCCAAACAACATAATGCCATTAGAAGGGACTGCTACACTATAAGTTTAACTGGAGTTAAGAGCGTCTGACTAATGATTGTGGAATTGGCCCACCGTGTGTTTGTTAGGCTGTGGACAGAGCACTGAGATTCTTCGATATTCCTTCAATATTTTGTAAGTCTGTAATTACTGTTCCATGATCTCAAATAAACCAGTTGTAACTTATACAGGGTGTCAGGTAAAGAATGGATAACCTTGGAATAGCATATTACAGACATGATGGCCGTTCTTAAAAAAATACAAAAAAAAAAATATTTAAAAAAGAAAATTTTTTGGAGACTCCAAAAAAATCATAATGTACGCACGACAACAGATCAAATTTTCAGTATAAGCTGATCTCGCATTGTATAGGATTTCCTTACAATGAGAGGTCAGTCTAAACTAGAAATGTATAGCTTGATGTGTAGCCGTGTGTACCTACTAGTGGGGATATTTTTTTTTTTTTGTATTTTTTTAAGAACGGCCATCATGTCTGTAATATGCTATTCCAAGGTTATCCATTCTTTACCGGACACCCTGTATAACGTACACTCATCATTATGAACAACTTTTACTATAGGACCCAAGAAAAACAACTCCAAACATTAAGGTTTTTGGTGTCACAGTGACAGCAGACATTTATCGAGGCTCCTCCGTGCCTCAGAAAGCACGTGAAGCCGTTGGTCCCGGCTGTCATTCGTGGACCTTTGACAGTCGTTACGGGTCGTCGGAAACCCGAACGTCTGACAACCAGTCTTACCAATGGGTATCGTGTTACCCAGTTACTGGGTTATGTTACCCATCCACGGACCAACCCCGGCAAGCGTGGCTTAACCTAATGGATCGACCCGTGCCGCTGTTATTACTTAGCCAACGAATGGAAACACAGTCGTATTTAATCTGAGAAAGCTTTTCACGGATAGAGTTACATACGTCGGCACATGACATACAATACAGTTGAAGGAAATTCAAACAAAACGTATTATGTATGACTGTGAACATTTTCGACAAAACTTCTGTGAAATTGTATTCATACATGTTTGCTTGCGGGCGGATGGCCAAAAACTACAATTGTATTACTGTAGAGCCATAGACGTATAAAAAAAGGCGGACAGATTCTCGCTAGCAAAAAAATGTGTCTATCGGAGTCAGTCAGCTCGCTGTACAGTACACATTTCACAAGACATGCTGTATTTTTACCTTATACAAATAGGTATACCTTACCATATTACGAATGGTTGACTAATGTGTGAATGTGTGCGTGCACTGCGAGCTGGCTGACTCCAATAGACACGGTTTTTTGCTAGCGAGAATCTGTCAGCCTTTTTATACGTTTATGTATATATATATAGTCCTCCTTATCGATTTCGATAACGGCGACCCTTCGAAATCACTTCCTTGCGTGTGCTCTTAGATGGCTCGCTAGACCGAATTTAGTTTTGAACGTTTATGTGTAAAGCTATAATATGGGTCTAGTTGCGTTTACGAACTAAAAAGGACGATTTTTGGCGTTCGTTAAAAATTAGAAAATAAAAAAATTCAAATTGCAAACTGTACTGTGCTAAGTAGTGCTAAGACTAAAATAAAAAAAATGTATAATAGTTCTATGAGAGAGCTCGTGGCTAAGTAATAACAGCCGCACAGGTCGATCCATCAGGTTAAGCTACGCTTGCCGGGGTTGGTCCGTGGATGGGTGACCATCTGTACATACCGAGACTCCGAAAGCACGTTAAGCCGTTGGTCCCGGCTGTCATCCGTGGATCTTTGACAGTCGTTACGGGATTTGCGTGTGGTGTGAGGGCCACTTTATTAAAACTCTTTGAAAATATGCTTAAGATTTAGTGAACATTCCCAAAGAATTGTGAAAGTTGGAATCAGATTTTGTGAAAGTCAACTTTGCGAGATATGGACTGTAAAGTGGGGCCCTCAGTTCTCACTTAGAGGACTGAGGGCCCGCCTGTACCTGATAAACTATGGACACTACAGATAAAGTCTTTATGCCAAAATCTAAGCTTATACCAAACAAAATTTGTGAAAACAAGATATTATCGCAAAACACTGTCCTACTTGGTATATCTTCGTTCAAAATGGGCCCTCAATCCTCACACACGTAAAAGTTTATCACGCAAATAAAATGAAACCATTAACTTAAAGCTACTGTTTGTAATCCTATAAGATACTAAATAAATTGTGAAAATTTGTGAAAGCAAGAGCAGGTCACCATTTCTTGTTGTTTGAAAGTTATGACCTTGACAAAATTCGGGCCCTCAATCCTCCATTTATTTTGTTTTCCGTTTTAATACGCCTATCGTATGACAGATTAGACAAATACAAAATAGTCTCTTTTTGTGAAAAAAATTGTGCAACAAATTTTTGCTGCTGAAGCCAGATGACAAGCTAATATTATGTGTGGGAGAAAATGACTATAATCTAAAACAAGTACTATCAGAATTGCAATCTATACTGGATACGTTTAAAAGTAATAAAATTATAGTGCTAAGTATCTCAAAAAATAAATGTATAGATGTAAATAAAATAAATAATTGCTTAAAAAAACTGTGTAATAGTTATAAAAATTGTAATTTTATAGAAAATTGTAAACTACCTAATGTATGCAAGTCAATCAATTTATTTATAGATTATTGTGATTACAGTGCCAAGTATCTGGACCCCAGAGCACTTAGAGGACTATTAGGTAACAAACCAAGTCATAAGCTAAACACTAACAGCAATGAACCTAAGAAGGGGGACCATCCCCTACTATTTTAACCGTTTCAAAACTCTAAACACTAGTCAAAATAATAACACCACACCACATTTCCAAACAGTTGAAAAAGGTACTATACCGTATTACTTTCCAGTAATAAAAAAATGTGCTACTTTTTTTCGAACCTAAAATACTTACTAACCCTGATACTTTCCCTACGTTGAAATTTAGAATATTGCATCAAAACATCGCCAGTATAATGTCTAAACAGGAACTACTAGAGATCACACTACAGGAGTTGCGGAAGGAATATGAGCCTGACGTAATATGTCTTTCCGAGACTTTCATTAAAAAAGGTCACGAATCCCTCGTAAAAATTCATAATTACACTATGGCAGACAGTTTTTGCAGGGATAAGCAACGAGGAGGAACGTGTATTCTAGTAAAAAATACACTTACATATACAGAAATACCACTAATAAAAAACTTCTCCTCGCAAAACACATTTGAAGCATGTGGCATAGAGATCCCATCAAATAATTTAATAGTTATCTGTCTCTATAGAACACCTCAGTCGGATCCTACTCAATTTTTAAACAAACTAAACGACCTTTTATATGTATTACTTAAAAAATATAAAATAAGAAAACAAATAGTTATAACTGGTGACTTTAATATCAACACGCTAAAAAAAAGCAATGTGACATCGGAATTACAAGACATATGCAGCAATAATAACATGAAAATACACATCAATGTACCTACCCGCAAATTATCGTGCATTGACCATATCCTAAGTAACATATGGGGTGCAACTGCAACAGTCCTACCGCTGTATCTTTCGGATCACGATACGGCACAGATGCTTAGTTTCCCCATTAAATACAAATCTCAAAAACCTGCACTATACTACACTTTCAAAAGAAATTATAACACAGAGAATGTCCGTAAGTTTCAAGAATGCCTGCAAAATTTATCATGGCCGGAAATATATAACGAAGGTGATGCGAACGTGGCATTCAGTAAGTTTCACGAAATAATATGCCTTTTTTATAAACTCTGTTTTCCTGAAAACAGAATCAAAATAAACTTGTGTAACCAAAAAAAACAAAATTGGATTAGTAAGGGCCTAAGACTAAGTTGTATAGCGAAAAGAAAATTACGGTTTACATATTATAAAAATAAAAATATTGCCAATAAAACTAAATACCTGACATACACTAAAATTCTACAAAAATGTATATATACTTCAAAAAAAAACGCTAATATTAAAATTATAAGTAAAAATGACAATAAAAGTAAAGCCACATGGAACATTATTAATAGTGAAATTCATGACACTGCTACAAAACATAACATTGACTATATCAAAATTAACAACCAAATTATAAAAGAACCCACAGAAATAGCCTCCGCCTTTAATAATCATTACATTAATAGAAAACATGACACAACACAGAAATTTACAAATGGCAACTGTAGTAAAAAAATAACACCTATCTCAATATTTCTTAACCCAATGCTGGAAAGCGAGGTTAAACAAGAAATAATGTCACTGCGAAATACGAATTCGGTAGGCTATGATGAAGTCAATACAAAAATCATAAAAGCATGCACGGACAAAATAACTGGAATACTAACATACTTAATTAATTTATCATTTGCACAAGGCGTTTTCCCAGATGCATCAAAATTGGGCACAGTTAAACCGCTGTTTAAAAAGGGAGAACGAAGCGATGTAAATAATTATCGTCCAATAACGCTTATACCTATTTTATCAAAGATATATGAAAAGTGTATGTATAAAACTTAGAGCATTTAACTATGGAGATGGCAAGCAGCGAATCACCGAACAACATTTTCTGCCACTTTATGCGGGGGGCGAGGAAAACACATACAGCACACTACGAAAATTTGACAGTGCTAGTGATGTGACACAAACAATGAGTGATATTTCATTACATGAATGAATGAATAAATGTTCATTCATTTTAATTTCTTGTATGTATACGCACGGCTACAGATCACGCTATACAGGGTTATTGGTAAAACACCAGCAACCTCTTTAGGGGTCATTGTACTCATCATTATGAACAACTTTTAATGAGGGACCAAACCTGAAATCGCGAAAAAAAATCAGCTGCTCCCTACATTTTGACGAGTTTGATGTAGATAAAAATGTACTGAACAGCTGATTTTTTTTTCGCGATTTCGTGTTTGGGCCCATAGTAAAACTTGTTCATAATGATGAATACAATGACGCTTTAAGAGGTTGCTGGTGTTTTACCAATAACCCTGTATATTTCCAGTATAAGCTGATCTCGCATTGTATAGGATTTCCTTATAATTAGAGATCAGTGTAAACTGGAAATGTATATAGTTTGGTGTGTAGTCGTGTATACCTACACAAAAATACGCAATATGATTAATGCCTGCGAAACTACGTAGGTAGCCAGTAATGACCAAAAAATTTATAGTGCTTTAGAAAAAGAACGATTGTATTTATTTATAGAGTCAAATATTTTTTCAAATAACATATTGCTGGACCAGCCGGTCGATTCAGTAAAAATCTCACCGTGAAAACTTAGGTGAAGTAAGTTTGTTTTTGCTAGGAATTGACACTATTGACAGGTCACTCCACGCTCACTTCACCTAAGTTTTCACGGTGAGATGGTTACAGAATCGCACTGCAGTGCCTTTCCCTATCATTCTGCATTTAGGGTCGGCAATTCGGGATACATACTGAGCCCCGTTTTATAATGCGGGCTTATTGTAGGTATACGTGTCAAAAAAGTAGGAAGTGTAGAATATAAATAATAAAACAACACAGCCAATTTTATTATTTCGTTAAAAATAACACTTTTATTTTTATTTATTTATTATTTATTAAAACTTTATGCACAAGTAAAAAAATACTGTACAAAGGCGAACTTAATGCCTGAGGCATTTTCTACCAGTCAACCTTAGGGTGATGCAGAGACAAAACATGGTAGGTGCAACACAAGCGATAGATAACTGGCAAAAGAATAAATACTAATAAATACACGTCTTTTACCCGTTCGGTTTCTTTTTTTTACAACTATTTGAGTTCGGTGTTTACTAGCTAACTAATTAAATAAACTAAATGAGGTGTTTGATATTTTAGTAGAAAAACATGCGGGTGTTTCATAGCCATAGTCTAGTTCATAGCGGCTTCATAGCCATGGGCTAGTTCATAGTGGCTTCATAGTCATAGTCTACTTCAATGACATTAAACATCTAGACGTTGCCATGATTACAGTGTGAAGCGTGGAAGTGAGACACATATATACGAAATTTTATTATTATCTCCTCACCGCTGTCACTGTGGCGAAGTTGTCAACAGCCTCGGACACCACGGCCTGTCTTGCAGCCGAATTGCGGGTCGCTAAGCGCGGCACGCTAACATCAATGACATCATCCGACGAGCCCTTGTCACCGTCGGCGTTCCAGCTGTATTAGAACCCAATGGCTTGGCACGCGACGATGGCAAGAGACCGGACGGCATGTCATTATTTCCATGGAAGGTGGGTAGGCCTTTAGTGTGGGACGCTACGTGTGTCGATACTCTTGCGCCATCCCACCTTCATGGCTCGGCGTGCTGTGCTGACACTGCTGCTGCGGCTGCGGAAAACCTCAAGCGGCGGAAGTATAATAACCTTATCGGTAATTATATTTTTGAGCGGTTTGGGGTTTGAAAGCGGTGGAATAATTATTAAATTATTCCACCGCGGATTAATTTTTTTTCAAATTGCATGAGCTGCAAAAACTCACATTCGAAACGAACTAACTGTTATTTTTTAATAGCCTAAGCCTACAAAAGAAAAGAATTTAAATCAACTCACAAAGAACTGAAATTAATATTTTATAAATAATATTTTTTTAATTTCAACCTGACTTATCTAGATACATTCACAAAAAAAAACTGAACTATGTTTACTGAACATACTGACTGAAAAAATCATTTATTGTATCAATCATTCATTCACGTTGTCCCTGCACTATGCAAATTCCTTTAATTCCTTCCTGTACTACGTTTGCGCTACCAACGTACCACTGTATTTTTCTATCGTAATGTCAACAACGATTATTTCGACATTGTACTTAAATAAAAGTATTTGAATGTATTATTTATACTAACATGTGGTAAGAAACACCATGGCTTCGCAAATTTGAAGTGGCAGATCGCTTTTCGCACGAGGAAACTGCACAATTCACCATTTTTTGGGAGCACTTTCTTGCGACACAATACGATACACAATGACAGCTGTCGCCAAATGAATTAGTTTTATATAACGTGCATGGCCATATGGCCAGTCGACTTTGGCAGAGGGGTTCGCTCAGCTATGCCATCTCCATAGGTTAAATGCTCTAAGGTATAAAAGGATACTTAATTTTTGTGATAAATATAATATAATTCGGAAAGAACAGTATGGTTTCCAAAAACATAAATCAACGACTCTCGCTATCTACGATACCATAGACTCAATTTTAAGTAAAATCAATAGTAATCACCTGACCACCGGGCTATTCTTTGACCTGTCTAAAGCCTTCGACCTCGTTTCACACGACATACTGCTACAAAAGATAGAAAGGAACGGGATAAGAGGGCCTGCATATCAATGGATATCGTCATATCTCAGCAACAGACAACAATGTATTGTGATATTTAAAATTAATGGCAAAAAGGTACTCAGAACGTACAAGTCTGAATATAAACAATGCATACGCGGCGTTCCACAAGGAAGCGTGCTGGGACCGATTTTATTCCTATTGTACATTAATGATATCGTAGAAGTGACCAACCATAAATGTACACTATTTGCTGACGATATTTCAATAATAGTGACAACAGATAAAAAAAAATATACTGTTAAAGACCACGAAAATGACATAAATAACACAATAGACAAATTAATTAATTGGTTAAATATAAATGAACTTAAAATAAATCTTGATAAATCTGTATTTATTCAATTTAATAAATCCAATAATAAAAGACATAATATTAATCTTGACATACCAAAAATAAAGGCTGTGACACATACAAAATTTCTAGGAATAATCATAGACGAAGACTTAAATTGGAAATTACAGACAGAAAGTGTATCCAAAAGGTTAAATAAATTTGTGTATGCGTTAAGACAATTAAAACACATTACCAATTTAAAGACAGCTATAATGACGTATCATGCCCATGTACAGTGGGCTGCATCAATTGGGTACCACAGATGTATTAAAATGTTAATACAACTGGGATACTACGTTATGGACTTGTAATGTGGGGAAACGGCACAGACCAACACAAAGCATTTGTAGCACAAAAAAAATGCATAAGAGCAATGTGTGGCATGCAACCCGATCAATCATGTCAACCAATATTTAAAAACCTTGGTTTGTTACCTCTACCCTCACTTTACATTTATGAAACATGTATGTTTGTATCAAACAACAAAGATTTATTTAGAACTGCAAATGATGTGTATCCAAGAAATCGTAGAGATCCATTCGGACTCGTATTAAATGACATTCCTAGATCTACAAAATATAATAAGAACTGTTTAGCAATGTGTGTACGTATTTATAATAATATACCAAGTAATTTAAAAACGCTGACGTCTAGAGCATTTAGGCACAAATTATATAAATGGCTAAATACACAAAAATTTTATTCTATTAAAGAATTCTTAGAGACTAAACTAACAATAGCTTAGTATTATGTGATACTTAACACAAACTGATAATTTTGCATGCTATATCTTTAGCATAACATGTAAGCACTAATTTTAATGTACCTAACACCTTTAATACCATGTTTAATGCGAATAAAAATGAATGAATGAATGAATGAATTGGTGTTATTTGTTTCTAATAAGAATAACGATTAAACTAAAAATCTTAATAGATACCGAAATCGACTATTTTTGAATTGTGTAGTAGGGTAGGGTGACAATAATTTTTGACATAAGGTGCTCAGAGAACAATGTAAAGCATATATTATAATACACATAGTTGTATGGGTAATTATCTTGGAGTAGTGAATGTTGATATTTTATTTTATTTAACGATTATTATGTTCCAAACATTTTCACATAAAATCGAGGAGGAGTTTTGGAGTTCAACCTCATTAGTTTGTCTATGCGACTACTACAAAGAAAAAGTACAGTGATGTTCTTTGTATTACAATAATATGTCATGTCAATTGATTGAGAAAACTACGAAAATAGTTACTGAAATATTATTATAGTCATACAAATAAGTACATGTAAGTTTGTTTTGATACATACTCATCTACCTATATGTTACTGTAAAAGCCCGAACTGCGGTAAATATTAGGATTTACCCGTAAATTCTAATATTTACCAAATCTCACCGGTAAAACCCAGAATTATTCTAAAACTGTCTTTAATTTCATTGGCATTCAGTCGGTAAACCCTAGATTTTACCGCAGACACCGGTAAGGCCCTGCGCGCACTGCCGTGCCGTGTGGGAGTGGCGCGAGGAGGCGAAACTGCGGGGCGTAACTCCGCTGCCGCGAGAAGTCACGGCACAGCGGACAGAGCTCCGGCGGGATCATGGCGACATGGAGAGTGCGACTGTCGCAACCCAGCGCTGGGCACGCCAAAATTGCGACGATAAGTCCCCTCTTTGAGGAGTGGTTAGAGAGGCGCCACGGCGTCCTCACATTCCGCCTGACGCAGGTCCTCAGGCGCGGACGGGCGTGTATACTCCCGTTGCCGCGCTTAAGGGCACGTTCTCACACATTATAAAAAACTTTTTACAAAAACAAAAACCGACTTCCAAAAAAAACACTACAAAGTGAAAAATAACTTTAATTTCGGAAGTCGGTGTCTTTGGATCTGTATTTTAGTTTTTTGCCACCGACTTCCGAAATTAAAGTTATTTTTCACTTTGTAGTGTTTTTTTTGGAAGTCGGTTTTTGTTTTTGTAAAAAGTTTTTATTTTTCACTTTTTAGTGGTTCAGTTTGTAATTTATCTAAGTTACAATAACCCAATGTGAACTGCTCATCACGTTTTACAAAATGTTGCTTTTCCCGATGCAGGGACGTTAATTGTTGAGGAGTTCTCCTAGTAAGAACCAGGAGAAATGGAGCTCATGGTGAAGTCACCATTACCATTATTTTGACGAGCATAAACCATATTAAAGTAATCGAATCGCAACCTAACCTGTTATATACTTAGATATAATTGAGTATTTCCGATGGCCCTCTGTGGTCTTCATCATCAGTTCCAGTTCACCGAATGGTACTTTCCGAGAGCAAATGCACGAGTTACTATAAAAAATACCGAAATCGATATAGGTGTGCCCATAAAATTTGAGGGTTTCCCTCGATTTCCATGGGATCCCATCATCAGATCCTGACTTGATGATCATGGGACCACTTGGGACGTATACCCTTTCGAACAAAAAAAGAAAAATCCAAATCGGTTTAGCCATTTTCGAGTAATCGGGGAACATACATAAAAAAAAAAAATTAAAAAAAAAAAAGGTTCCGACGAATTGAGAACCTCCTCCTTTTGGAAGTCGGTTAAAAAGGCTGCGTTACATAGGTAATTAATGATTTTATTGTTAAAATTATGTAAATACATAATTATTAATGTCGCGAATCATATTTTGATTAAGATACAACCTTACACTGACCTGTAAATTGTAAAAAACGCAAGAAAATATGAATTTCGCGGGCTACCACAGCGCAATTACCTTAACGTGTTACCAGGAGGGCCCAAAAAAAGAATGTTATTTTTTTTATTAGGGTTTTAGGATTTTAATTTTTTTTATCTGGTAATTTATAAATAGTGATTAAAAAGTTTCATTTTCACATTTGTTGTTTTAATCCTTGTAACATCTCCATTCTAGCCTGTTACTTCTTGTAATACACATGTGGTGGCATCTACATCGCCACATACAAACTACGCATCACAAGGACATGACGTCCCGCAACCTGCATTGCGCAATGAGAGTTTACCGCGCGACTAGCATATAGGTATACAACAACCCGACATTAACCGTGGGGCAGTTGCCTACCAGACAACACCCATCTGGTCGGAGGGTCCTCCCTTTTCAATAGAGGATGAGTGAACTTTACCCTCTGTTCCTCATGACTCTATACACACAATACGTATGGACGGTAAAGATTTTGATTTTTAAGTGAAAGCTATACCTGCTGTAAGAGATACGCTAATCAATTAATATTTGACACTTTTTTAATTTACACAGCCGAATGACGTCATAAAATGGCGGCTAATACATGTATTTCATGGTTTGAGAAAACATTAAAAAAACCTGAAAACTTTGAATTTAATTTTAATATTTATATTGTTATTGAACTAAGACTAATATTTTCCGACTGCTTTTGGCCTAATCTATCTAAATAATATATTTTTAGATTTTTGCTCATATAGAGTAAAATACCGTATTGCGGTCACCCTATTTCCTAATTCAGGGAACAAAAATAAAACTCGATTTTTATTTACAATAAAGGGTCTTTTAATTTCTTTCTAGTATCGAATTTGTTGCACAATTTTTTTCACAAAAAGAGACTATTTTGTATTTGTCTAATCTTTCATACGATAGCCGTATTAAAACGGAAAACAAAATAAATGGAGGATTGAGGGCCCGAATTTTGTCAAGGTCATAACTTTCAAACAACAAGAAATGGTGACCTGCTCTTGCTTTCACAAATTTTCACAATTTATTTAGTATCTTGTAGGATTACAAACAGTAGCTTTAAGTTAATGGTTTCATTTTATTTGCGTGATAAACTTTTACGTGTGTGAGGATTGAGGGCCCATTTTGAACGAAGATATACCAAGTAGGACAGTGTTTTGCGATAATATCTTGTTTTCACAAATTTTGTTTGGTATAAGCTTAGATTTTGGCATAAAGACTTTATCTGTAGTGTCCATAGTTTATCAGGTACGGGCGGGCCCTCAATCCTCTATGTGAGAACTGAGGGCCCCACTTTACAGTCCATATCTCGCAAAGTTGACTTTCACAAAATCTGATTCCAACTTTCACAATTCTTTGGGAATGTTCACTAAATCCTAAGCATATTTTCAAAGAGTTTCAATAAAGTGGCCCTCACACCACACGCATATGTTACGGGTCGTCAGAAGCCCGAAAGTCTGACAACCAGTCTTACCATGGGGTATCGTATTACCCAGTACTGGGTTGTGGAGGTCAGATAGGCAGTCGCTCCATGTAAAATACTGGCAATCAGCTGCATTCGGCTAAACTGGAAGCTGAGCTCAATACAGGGTGGAAGGGACATTGACGCACAAACGGTTACCGTAGCTTTTCATAATTTTCCAACTCATTCCTTTTAAATTATGAAAATGTGGCTATCGGTACAAAATGCCGTATACAGTTGATCATCATCTGGACAGCTTTTTTGCACTATGTATACAGTGGTAGAAGGGACATCGACGCGCAAACGGTTACCACGTATTCAGTACATCATTCTGAGCCCCCCTATATAGAAATTTTTCATCGGTTATTAAAACAAAAATCTGCAGTTTCCTACAATAGTGCAATACCTACACGGTCAAAATGTATGGAAGAGCAGATTTTTTTTTCAATAACCGATGAAAAATTTCTTTAAACCAGCTCAGAATGATGTACGGTTACCTCATAAGGTAACCGTTTGCGCGTCGATGTTGCTTCCACCCTGTATACATAGTTCGAAAAAGCTGTCCAGATGATCAACTATATACCTACGCCATTTTGTACCGATAACCGCGTTTTCATAAATTGAAAGGAATTAGCTGCAAAAATATTCAAAGCTTAATTGTCTTTGTTTTGAACGATGCACCAATTATGATTTACTTTATAACGGTTAATGAATTTAAAATCTCACACGCATACAAATGATACAGAACAAACTCTCTCAGTGCATTTTCAGGAAAAACGAAACCATTCAAGAGATCCATTCAGAGACGCGCTTAGAACTGCTGTAATCTGTCTCCAAAACCTCCTTTCAACTCTTCCATATTCTATGAAGGAACAGCTGTGAAGAATGAAGGTATAGCATAGCTACACTCAACCTTAATACGCAAGATTCAAAAGCGGTTTTCTCATGAAATATTGATTCAATTTGGGTGTTACGAACATGGTATATTCAAAACCATGCTATTATGAAACATGTAACCGTTATTTTAATAGAAAAACGCTTTTGAATTTGGCGTTAGTATAAGGTATTTTATGGTCTTGACTGTACCTGGAGGATCGGGATCGTTCATGCGTTTCCGTAAGCATTCGCACGACCGAATTTCGTACGAAAACGCATGTGAGCGCGGCCTTACTCCCTCAGATGGTAATGTCATAAGCCATGAGGCCACTTATTACTTAGGCTTATTATTAAACCGGCCCTAAGTTAGCCCTTAATCGCCGCTCGCGTTTATAAGGCATGCCCTCTCTGACTAGGGAATGTTTACATATTAGGGCTTGGGTAAACTATCGAATTTTGAATAAGCGGATTAGCTGGCTAGACAGGCGACATATCGACGCAAAAAAAGCGGAAACGTAGTAACACACAAAATGGAAAATGTTCACCAGAGCCGAAAAACTTTTGAGATTTCAGAAAAAAAAACTTACAAGTGCCATTCTTTTAACGAACATTTATTTTCTGGTCTCTTATCAAGACGAATACCCAAAATCTACTAGGAGTTACTTTTGATCTATATTTCTGTGGGCTACAGCAATAGCACTTTTTTTTACGATAAAACGCTATATGAACTGATAAATGCATGGGCGACTCCAAATCAAGTGTTTTGAAGAAGAAAAGAAAAACGCTGTAACTACCGGGATCAAAAAACTGCAAAATGTTGAATTGTTGTAAATGCAAAATGATTATTATAGAAATGAAATTTTTATGCTATTTACAGCAAATGGTGCAGATAGTCTCTCAAAAAAATTATTTAAATGCTGTATAAAATATCCTATTGGTCGTAGAGTCACGGGAGTCGGACCATTCGACGCAGATTTTTTTTGTGATTGCGAATTTGCAAAAATTTTTTTTTGACATGGGTGCGGTATGTTTCCGCTTTTTTGTGTCGATATCATTTGCGGCTGTATACAAAGAGATATGATCACGCATTCGTGGTCGTCAATAATCATAATAGAATAGAATACTCTATATTAAAAAAATGAGACAATGGACGGTCCTAAGTTGATTGACACAGTGGGCGCTAAAAGCGATCTTTTAAAGACAACCTTTAGATGGATTTAAAGAGAGAAGGAGAAACCATTATTGTAATATTGAGAACTACCTACTATTTAATCGGGCATTAAAAGACAGGCGTCGTCGCCGAGGGAGACCGAGGAAGGCAACACTCAGGGAAGAGTGGAAAGCTGTGGGGGAGACCTTTCTCCAGCAGTGGGACAATACAGGTTGATAAAAAAAAAATAATCCTTTGTTGCAAGCTCAACATTTAAGTTAATATTTTCATATTGTAACACCGCATTTACTGTCCTATTGACAGCTTATATGTCAGTTTGCTCTGTTGTCACTTCAATGTGTGAAAATAAATGACTTTTTGTTTGTAGTCAAGTGTTATTCTTTTATTTTACCAAGCCTAATTTCATGAAATCGGAGAAGCATACCAAATACAGTCCACTATAAAAAGTTTTGTTAGAGTGATGTCGTTCAGGAGAAACTGTTGTGCAGTAATCCACGCCAGCATCATACCGCCGATACCTCAACATACTTCTTGATCGGTACAAACAGTAGAAGAGCTCATGTCATGCTCATGCTAAGTTATTTTATGACAACTGACAAGCCGTGTGCCCGATGGTATTTCTCATCGATAAAAATGATGACCTTCTCTACAAAATTTCATCCCCTATTGAACCCCTTTAAGGGATGAATTTTCATTTTTCTCAAATGGCTTCGCATGATCCTCCGTTATGTCGACAATACTGCAGCATTAATTTTGAAATAAATACATGGTAAAGTTGAGGTTTGACGAAAACATGATTCCATAAAATTTTCTCGATAGAGAAAAAATCCAAAGTTATTCGTTGGTATTCAAAAAATACTTCAAATTAGATCATGAAGCTTTGCATATTATCTGAACTACCTAACTATAAAGCAACTTATGTTTTTTTTTTCAAATTACGATTAATTTCACGTAAAAAGCAATTACCTCTCACTCAGTCCGCGAGCAGTATCGTGCGAGCAAGATAAAACGCTGAGGTAGTATGGCTCTTAATACTTCCCAGCGCGTCAGAAAAAAACACTGTTGGATTTTCAACTCTTGGCGCTTAAGCAGTGCGTTGAAAATCCGATATGCGAAAAAAAATCGCCCGTGCGAACCTGGGCTTATTCTTTTGAAACTCCGTACTACACTAGACCAGCCCAAGGTCAGTGTTACAACTGACGGCAGTCGACTGTACCTTCTTAGAAAAATGTGAGCGGTCGCCTTTTTTCTCCGTTTGATTTTGAATCCCAAAAAAAAAATTACGTCTTTTCTCTGAGGTCTACTCATTGCAAAAAAATGTTGTTTTCTGTCCCCATTGTCACCAACGACTTTGAAATTCTAAATTCAAATCAAATTCCACGATTTGATTTGAAGTTCTGAGAAACTTTTGCTTTTAAAACCACACTTGATTTAGACTATTGAAATGTAAATTCAATGTTTGAATCTGATTGTGAGTGTGAAAGTGATTTTTTTAAATAACAATGGAATTATTTGAATGCAGATTTAGTGTGAATGAGACCTTCAGAAGGTATACTCAGACGATCAGTTGTCCCAACGGGTAGGCTTTTCTACTCCCAAAGAGATGTATGAATGAAAGAGACAGGATGCGCAGACCTCAAATTTCTAAATTGGGATCACATCAGAGAAACTAGTTATCGCGCCTTCCGTACTTCACTTAGGCTGTAGGCCTGGGTTCCGTACGGAATCGCGTGGGCAACAAAACATTTCCATTATATGTAGAACAGGTAAACTCAATAATACCATAAAACTTATACCCATGGGTCGACTGTTATTTCTATGCTTGGTTGAGAGTTAAGTTAGTGACTCGAACTCATTATCTGCTTCGCAAATTTGAGCTATGCTCCGCCAGGGTCTACTTGCGTAGTAACCCAAGGGTCTACTCACGTATAGAGTGACCCTATTCCAACAGTCTACTAGATGCCCCTTATGGTGTCCCACTATCTTTGCTTATGCAAACCATGGGTTAAACCCAGACCATGACACCATACGGGCGTGAGGGCTTTGCCCCCACGGTGACCTCCTCCAACCCCTTAGTCACGCCACTACCTCGTCAAATCTAGTGACCGTTAACCTTCCCCAGCATACGTTACCAGAAGAACAACCCGATATGTTGACACTTCCTGCCTGACTCCCTAACAGGTAGCAAGGGAGAACGGTATGCCATACGTATAATGATCTCCGCGCTCCCCGCTTGGCATTTAGCTAGGGAGTCCGCATGCTGAGGATTGCAGACATGACTAAACAATACCTTGGAAAACATTCTAACCAGCTTTCCCCATAGTTACATGTCTTATAGTTTTAACAGTCTATTAAAGTGATTTTATCACTCACCTGGCTCCAGGGTTGGAAGCCTCGGAGATATTCTCCATCCATCCACGTGCTCCGTACCGCAATGGTCCAGCACTTTTTTCCGCGTCATCGCGTTCGCGCGCTTTCTTTTCCAGTCACCCTCTAAAAAGTGCACATCGACAAAAATGAATCTATGTCAAGCCAGTTCAGTGTTGCCACAGAACAATTATTAATACCATGTGTGCACTTACCATGTTACTGCGACTGAAAATACCTCGCGTTTCGCGACACTCCCACGAGAGAAGAAGTTCATTGCAGCAGAGTGAGCAGGTGACGCGTCCACTCTCGGATCCGCTCCGTCGCACGAATGGCTGCGCCTCGTCTGCACCTCAATGCACCATCCACCATCGGTGGAACCACTACGTCGTCTCCCGCAACAGGTGTACCCTGCTTAGTGTCGACATTGTCCTTTTCACCTATCTCTGTCTCGTCCTCTTGCGTGAGGTCAGCGTCAATCTCCTTGGAATTTGATGCATCAGAGATATCGTTAGTGTCTCTTTGAGACTCTTCAAGAATTTCTGCACTTTCTTGAACTTGAGGGACTTCTGTTCTTCCTTGCACAAACTTTTCATGTTCTTCCAAGTTTGTACGAACAGCCACCTCTGTTCGGTCATGCACTTGTTCAGACTCTTGATTGAGATCACATTGTTGCCTCGCCTCGTCATCTGCTTCAAGTGGATAGAGATGTCCAATTGAGCGAATAAGGACAGAATCTTTAGTCTTCACCTTTGCCACCCTGCATACATTGTCGGTACCTTTTATCAGAGCAACTATTTTCCCGGTCTTCCAAAATTCTCTATTTTTGGAATCTGACCATATTTGAACCACGTCGCCTATCTGTGGACTATGGTGAGACTTAACTCTTGGTTGTTTGGGCAGATGCTTTGACCTTTCTCTCAAGCTCATCAAATACTGGCCAATAAACATTCGCTTGAACTCTTCAATGATTTTGAGCCCTTGTTTCCAGCTCTGTATGAGATCAATCTTTGCTAATGTACCCACAGGTAGTACTTCGACTGGTGTAGGTTCTACCATCAGGCATTGTCTCAAGCTCAGGAAATCAGCTGGTCGCAATGTATGTTCCAATTCTGTTCCAGTTTGGGTTATTGGTCTGGAATTCACCACTGCTTCAATCTCTTTCATAACTGTAGCCAATTTGCTGTCGTTCAAAAGGTGTTTTTCGAGAGTACGCTTGAGACAGTGTTTCACTAGAGCAACCATTCGTTCATAAAATCCTCCGTGCCATGGTGCCAGTTGTGGAATAAACCTCCATTCAATTTTATGTTCAACACAAAATGGTTTTGTCATAACCTCTGATGTGAGCTTGAAACAGGTAGCGTTATCTGAATATATGCGTTTTGGCGCTCCTCGTGTTGCTGCAAATCTACGTAGGGCTAGCAGACACTCTTCAGCTGTAAGATCTTCCACAATTTCCAAATGAATCGCTCGGACAGCTAAGCATGTAAATAATGCTACCCACCTCTTTGCTTTCCCAGTAGGTGTATTTACCAGCAATGGTCCAAAGTAATCTACACCAGTGAATGTAAAAGGATCACTGTAATTAACTCTTTCCGGGGGTAAGGCTGATGTGGGCGGAAGCTTGTAGGGACCACCGCCATGTTTAGTACATTGCACACATCTTCTTATGACCTTTTGCACTTGAACCTTCCCTTGAGGTATCCAGTATCGTTCCCGGATAATACTCAGGGTGTGTGCAGCGCCAACATGATAGTTTCTGTCATGAGTCTCTTTTATGATTTTGTTTGTCAACTCACAATCTTTTGGTAATAAGACCGGGTACTTCATGTCGTAGCTCCAAGTGGTATTAGTCATACGACCTCGGCACCTTAGCACACCATCCACATCCAAGAAGAGATCCAGGTTTCTTGAAAGATGTGTCTTCTTACCAGCCAATTCTTCTGGAAAGTGTTGCTTTTGGATTTCTTTTAAGTCAACCACAGTTTCGTTGTACAATCTGTTCTCTGGTTTGCGTCCATCCCAATAATTATCAGATTCAGGATTATCAGTTTCCATTGGTTCATCAGTACCGTTTTTGTCAACCACTGTACTTGTTTCATCTGGATCTTCCTCAGCAAGTACATTATTCTCCCCAGTACATTCCTCAGGGGCCTCCCCATGAGAAAGAAGAGTCTGATGGACCACATAGTGGCGATTCTCAGGCCAGTGTGTCTCAGGTTTCTTCAAGAAATCTGGACCATTGAACCATAGCTCCTTCTTCTCCTCCCAGAGTTCGGGCCTAGTGGCGACATCTGCAGGATTAAATTTTGTATTGACGTAGCACATCTCTGTTTCAGGATGATTCTTCTTTACTTCATTTATTCTGTTTGCCACAAATGGAGAAGTAATTTGTTAGAATTCATCCAGCCAAGCACCACAAGGCTATCGGTCCACAGGTATTGCTTTTCTATTGAGTGACCAATGTTGTTCTTCAGGTAGGTCAACATTCTACTGCCAATCAGGAATCCCAATAGTTCCAGCCTTGGAATCTTCAGCTCATCTTTGTCCTCAATTCGTGAGATACGTGACTTCCCCATCATCAAGGATACTGTTATGTATTGTCCATTTTGACCGCGTATGTACACGGCACAGGCAAATGCGTTCTTAGAAGCATCTGTAAACGCGTGGAGCTGGTATCTTGTATTCAGAGACTCGGTTCCTACATATCTCGGAAGCTCTACATTCTGCACTTGTTGTAGATCCTTTAGGTTTGCTTTCAGCACCTGTTTCAAATCATCAGGCAACTCTGCATCCCATTTCAGTTTTTGTTTGCAGATATTTTGAAACAGCAGCTTCATAGGTAAGACCAATGGACAAACAAATCCAAGAGGATCATAAATTCGGGCCATGTCACGCAGGACTGTCCTTTTAGTGCTGGTGAGAGGATCCTGTTTAAAATAATCTTCAGATACTTTTAGTTTTAAGGTATCTTTATTCAAATTCCAAGAAAGTCCAAGAACCTTGACATGTTCCTCATGACCTGCTTGATGAGCTTTTGGAATGGTTTTCATGAGTTCCGTGTTGTTTGAGGTCCAATCTCTAATATTCATTCCTAGCTGCGCAAATGTTTCTCTCGTCTGCTCATAGATTTGTCTGGCTTCTTGTACGGTGTCCGCATTAGTTACCAAATTATCCACATAACACTTGTCAGCTATATTTTTCAGCAGATCTCCCGAGGTTGACTGAGCCATATGATGTCTGATTGTAGCTGTGAGCAGCATTGGACTGCATATGATACCAAAGGGTACACGACAGAACCGTAAATACATGAGATTATCACCACTTGGTTCTTTATTTAGTTCTTTGATCCACAAGAACCTTGTTACATCACGATCCTCATCCTGCAACCCAACTTGTAAAAATGCTTTCTCAACATCAGCCATCAATCCTATCTTCTTCATACGAAACTTGAGTAACAATGCAGTTAGATCTTCAAGAAACGAGGGCCCACTGTAGAGACATTCATTGAGACTCTTTTGACCAGTTGTTTTTGCTGAAGCGTCATATACAAGTCTTCCCTTTTTTCCTTTCTGTTTGACCATGTGATGAGGAAGGTAGTGAACCAACTGATCAAGCCCTTGGTCCAGCTTTGGGTCAACCTCCTCAATAATTCCAGATTGTAACTGTTCCTTCAATATGGAGTCATATTCTTGAAACGAGTCTTCATCTATCCTCTTCAGCATACTCTTTAGTCTACCAATTGCTAGACCGAAGTTAGAAGGAAGTTCAGGCGGGTACTGAATCCATGGCCATTTAACATAGTATCTGCCACCTTGGTACTGAACAGTTTCCATGAAGTGTTTTACAGCTTCCTCTTGTCTTGTAGCCTTAGGATTGTCTGTAATACCAATACTTTCCAGAGACCATAAGAAGTTTACATCTATATTCCTTAATGGTAAATCTGGCTCTGCAAAGTATGGGCAGCTTGGTATGTGGCATTGGCAGTATGTTGTCACAGTCAAAGCAGAAGTCTCTTCATTAACATTAGTGTTCCCGGAGAGAATCCACCCAAAATCAGTGTTGATCAAATAAAGATTTGGTGACAATTCTACTTTCTCATTTCTCATAAATGAACTGTAGTAGTCATTCCCAATAAGTAGGTCAATGCCCTCACCCATAGAGTCATCATCAGCATGTATGTCCATGCATTTGTGCACATATTTTGCAATGGCAACTTTATCTGTAATCCGATCAACAATATTCACCTGTACTTTCCTAGTAACCCCTCGCTTTGTTTCAATTATAATATCAGTTACCGGACTACATGTTTCTTTTGGATGTGTGGCTCCAAAAGTATAAATCAACAACAAATCTTCTTTAATACTAACCAATCCAAGATTATTTGCAACTTTCTTTGTAATGTAACTACGTTGACTGCCACTGTCAAGCAGAAGACGGTTTTTGGTTTGCTTTGGCATGTTACTCGGATTTCTTATCTTTGCCACTGCTGTCTGTAAATAGGTAAAGTAAGATAAGTTGCAGATAGTATTGGATATTGTATTATCACTGTCAGGTTTCTCACCTTTGTATGCAGTTTTAGGGCAGAATATCAACAGGTGATCATCTTTACAACGGAAGCAAGAAATTTTTTTATGACACTCTTCTGTCTTGTGACTCATAGTCAAACACTTCAAGCATCTGCCTGTATCCTTGAGCTTCTGTCTCCTAGCTTCACTGGTCTTGAAACGCTTGCAGTCTGAACTCTTATGGTTACTCAAATCACAAAATAGGCAAGCTCGTAATGATTTCTTACTTGGAGGCTCCTGTCGGGTATCAGTATTATTGCTTTGTCTTTTCTTAGCCTGGTGAGTCCGGTTACCTCTTGGTTGGTATTTCCATGGTTTGACTGCTTTCACATGAAGAGCCTCAGTAGTACTTGATGAAGGTACATTTCCTGCATTTTCCACCACACTTGATTTGAGAACAGATGACCTCTCCATAGCTGTAACTATCCGGTTTAAGTTTCTTCTAATGGTCTTCATAGAGTCATCCTCATCAGCCATCAGGTGGAGCTCATGTATCACTTGCTCAGGAAATTTACTCAAAACCAGAGCTCTTAAGTGGTTACCATTACCAGGTTCACCTAACAATTCCAAAACTCTAAGGTGATGTTCGACAGTGTCCAATGTTACTCTGCATTGCTCGCTGGAGTGCTGAGCCTTCGATAAATTGTTCAAAGCCATGTAATGTGAGTCGATCTGTATGGTATCTGACCCGAATCTTCGCTTCAATGTGTCAACTGCAATTTCATAGTTTGCTCCAGTAGTGGGCAAGCCTGCCACAGATTTCAAGGCAGCACCCTCCAAGCAGCTCAGCAAATATGAAAGTTTATCCACATCTGCTATATTTTTGGCTTCAACATTACTCTGGAATTTGTCCCAAAATTCGCACCACGTTATCTGGTTTCCATCATATTTGGGCAGTTCCAACTTAGGGAGCTTTGTTGACGATGTCCCAGACACCGATGTAGGATTCCCAGGCGGTACATGCCTACGTAACGTAGTAACTAGTTCTTCAGCGACTATTTGTCGTTCCAAGCATTCGTTGACTATCGATTGATCCGGTACTTGAGAACTAGTAACATAATATTTATTTTCAGTGTTTAGTTTATCTATCAGGTCCTGAATTTCCAAAACGTAATGATGAATATTAGACTCATGGAGGCCGGTTGCGCATTCGGCTTCAACCGACGCAACTTTTGCATCAAGTCGGTCGCGGCGCAGTTTGAGTCTACGTACCAACGCTTCTTCCATCACGCTCTCAAATAAACCCACTTTAACACTTAGTTTAAATGAATTTACCACTAAATACACTAGATATCTAAACGATATTCTATAATTTCCACTATTCACAAGTTTGAAGTCACAAGTTTGAAGAAAAACTTTTCCTGAGGCGGCAAACTGTGCACTAGTGCTGTCAAGGAGGCGATGAGTAGTTACCGGTTTTTCCTATCAGATAAATAAATACGAATTTCTGTAACCAAATGCTACTACAGCATTTAATGCGGCAGTTAAATATTACCTACTAGTTGAATCACTGTGCCTATAGCGTTATTTTCTTAACTCTTGATACGTTCGACGCGAATATGACAACAACAAAAAATCGAACTTTCTTTCCGATAAGTTTACGACAGAAATCATCAAGCAGTGTCAAGCACTATTTCCGTAGAGAGTAGTTTCCGTCGTGTCAGTTCTACCAACCACCCAACGCAAAATAAAGGTGCTTATACACTATACGTATTTATCCTAAATAATATAGTTTTAAAACACAAAAAGATTTAAAAACGCTTATTTCTATAGAACCGATTCACATTTCGAAGCACGGTCAAACCCATAGATAATACACTATATAAGGTCAAACCACAGGTGACAACAAAGGCTGACAATGTAAAATGAAAGAAATAGAATTGAAAATAAAACGACAAGAATTTTAGTAAAATATAATCTTTTTTATCATGTTAGAAACAGTAATTTAAGCAATCAAATAATTACATTCGAACTAATCCATAAGCTAATTGTAAAGGAATCTAAGGAAAGCCAGAACGAATCTGGCGTCCTTTTCTTTCAGCAGCATCTCCACCATTTTTATCGCGCCTTCCGTACTTCACTTAGGCTGTAGGCCTGGGTTCCGTACGGAATCGCGTGGGCAACAAAACATTTCCATTATATGTAGAACAGGTAAACTCAATAATACCATAAAACTTATAACCATGGGTCGACTGTTATTTCTATGCTTGGTTGAGAGTTAAGTTAGTGACTCGAACTCATTATCTGCTTCGCAAATTTGAGCTATGCTCCGCCAGGGTCTACTTGCGTAGTAACCCAAGGGTCTACTCACGTATAGAGTGACCCTATTCCAACAGTCTACTAGATGCCCCTTATGGTGTCCCACTATCTTTGCTTATGCAAACCATGGGTTAAACCCAGACCATGACACCATACGGGCGTGAGGGCTTTGCCCCCACGGTGACCTCCTCCAACCCCTTAGTCACGCCACTACCTCGTCAAATCTAGTGACCGTTAACCTTCCCCAGCATACGTTACCAGAAGAACAACCCGATATGTTGACACTTCCTGCCTGACTCCCTAACAGGTAGCAAGGGAGAACGGTATGCCATACGTATAATGATCTCCGCGCTCCCCGCTTGGCATTTAGCTAGGGAGTCCGCATGCTGAGGATTGCAGACATGACTAAACAATACCTTGGAAAACATTCTAACCAGCTTTCCCCATAGTTACATGTCTTATAGTTTTAACAGTCTATTAAAGTGATTTTATCACTCACCTGGCTCCAGGGTTGGAAGCCTCGGAGATATTCTCCATCCATCCACGTGCTCCGTACCGCAATGGTCCAGCACTTTTTTCCGCGTCATCGCGTTCGCGCGCTTTCTTTTCCAGTCACCCTCTAAAAAGTGCACATCGACAAAAATGAATCTATGTCAAGCCAGTTCAGTGTTGCCACAGAACAATTATTAATACCATGTGTGCACTTACCATGTTACTGCGACTGAAAATACCTCGCGTTTCGCGACACTAGTTTTAAGTTTTGATCTGTTCTCAAATACCTGAATCGTTCCGATACGAGACAGGAAGAAGCATTGTAAAATTGTATCATCAAATAATAACGGTGCAGGATAGCCTGGCAAAAAAAAAGTAAATAATGTAGGTAGTAGTAGTAAGTAGTAAGTAAAGTAAGGTGTAAAGGGTAGGCTGTAAGGCTATCTTCAGATGACAGGATATCAGGAACTACTAATACGATTACCACTTCTAGTACTTTAGAAGTGGTAATCGTATTAGTAGTTCAGTGACTTAATAGAAGTGGTAATCGTATTAGTAGTTCAGTGACTTAATAGAAGTGGTAATCGTATTAGTAGTTCAGTGACTTAATAGAAGTGGTAATGGTATTAGTAGTTCAGTGACTTAATAGAAGTGGTAATGGTATTAGTAGTTCAGTGACTTAATAGAAGTGGTAATCGTATTAGTAATTCAGTGACTTAATAGAAGTGGTAACCGTATTAGTATTTCAGTGACTTCAAAATCATCAGGATTGTGCCGCAATATAGCAGTTTGTCGAGGACGTGGTATGACAGCGGCACCCCTGATAACATCTGTCTTCAGAAGACAGCCACCACGCAATGATCGATGTGACGCTCTGCTTGAGTGACTATCACCAGCCAGTATATCACTCTTATCCGATCTTTTCGGTAATTCCAATAACTTCGTAACAAAACGGGCCAGCGGCGCCACTTGCTGCGCCATCAAATATTTCATGGTCATACAGGACATTACCCTCTTACATCCCGAATTTTTTTTACCCTAAATCTTCAACCTAACCAATAACTCAAACCTCTGACACAATCACAGTTATAACCAATTTGTTTTCATAAATAAGAAAAATGCTCAACTGAGTCTGAGCAAATAAGGGTGGGGTCGGGATTAGGAACAATGCTCAACTTAATAAACGGGACAAATAATATAGGACGTAACTCATAAAGGTCGGTTGGATCTGTCACATTCGTGATGGTCGGTAGAGCGGGCAATTAATTCGGTTCTGATAAACCTGTTAGGTTGGTTGTCGGATACATTTGTTGTTTGATTGCGTACAGGAAGTTTGATTGTTGTTTATACGTAGATATATTAAGGTTCCTCCTCCCTAAAATACGGCGAAACTAAGTAACTTTGTGTCCATCTTTTACAGTAACTATATAGAATCTTTTTGATAGGAAAAAATACACAGCAATCTACAATACATAAGAAGTGATTTCATTTGTCCTGAAATCTATTTTAATTTGTAGAACTAAGGAAAAAAATACGTCCAGGTCTATTTCTATCTATTTTTTCTAGGTTTTACCATATTACTCCTACAATTTTCATTACAAGTGTTCATAATTTTATACAGTGCTTTACAAAATAATAAGAAATGATTTCATGTCATTACTTTTTTAATCCAATCAATAGATTTTTTGTAAATCGATAATTACTTCATATTTTGCAAGCGTTGTGTCATTGCCCTTCTCTTTCTTTTCTATGCAGTCCGACAGTGACCGCGCCTTTTACGGCGGACAAGCCTTAATAGTTTCATTTGTGAACGTGGTAGTAGTGTTCTAATAGTCCGATCAACGGGGATATGTAACCCGAAAAATTCCCCTGCAAGTGAGAGTGGTAGTGTGATAAAGTAAGGTAATACAGATTACTTACTGAAATACTTTTACATGTTTTGGTAAAAATACAAAAAAAAAAAAAAAAAAAAACAAAAAAAAATGTTGGCTTATTGTATTTCTGTAATCTCTATTACATAACTTCATCACATGCCAAATTTCATAGGCGGGGGAATTTTTCGGAAGTCTCCTTATAAGAATATCCTCGTTGACTGGACTATAATAAAGGAGTTCTATGGAAATATTGTAAGCCAGTTACTTTTTTAACTTTCTTAACATTAACATTCTTATCAGGTATGATATTACGTAGTTCAAGCGGATAGCCACTGACGTCAGAATCAATTGGCTCCTTATATACTAAAGCTTCCTATTTTAATAATAATAAATCTAAACAAATAGTATAATATACTTATGAGGACTGTTAAGTGTCGCTACGTGGCGCGAGTAGCAGTATGGATAGCATTTTCAAAAATGCTATCTATACTCCTTTTTGAAATGTTGTTTCGGGAGATAACGTTTTCACCCCCTTAAACCTTTACGAAATGAGACAATTTTGGTCTCATTAAATTCGCTACACCTTAAAATTCGCTACACCTTATCTACTTAGCTCTGTACGTTTTTTTAAAAAAATAAAAACACTCCAGGAAGTTTTTAAGTCATAAATATAGATATTTAGATGCTAGTAACTTATATAGTACGCAATATTTCTTTAAAAAAAACTTAGGGACCTAGTTTTTTATTATACATCTACAACATTTCCAAAAATTATGAAAATACTGACTGTGTTTACGGGGAGAAAAACGTTATCGTTTTTTGTATGAAAATTTACAGCTTCACAATCCTCTTAGAAATGAGACCATTTAATGTGGAAGAAGTAACTATTCTCTTTCATCATAGGTACAAACAGAGGCGGATTTGCAGTGTTGGCCGCTCTAGGCCCCAGGCCATGTAGTACCTAAGTAACAACAGCCGCCCGCTTCTCAGCACCCATCAAGACTACATAATGAATTTACTTTATTGCCAACTTTTATCGAAATCGATTCAGTTATATTTTAGTTAGTTACTCATTTTTTCGCGATTTCAGGTTTGGTCTTATAGTAAAAGTTGTTCATAATGATAAGTACAGTGACCCTTTAAGTGGATGTTGGTCAATAACCAGTAACCCTGTGTATGTACGAAAGTGATTTACGGAGATTATTGTTAATACTACTCGTATGCGGTGCAGTGCGGCCCGCCATAATGTGCATGAGCCTTTCTTCTTATCGTCAGTTTTTTGTCAGATTGGCTGCGATATCTGGCTGCCATGGGCCCAGGCCTACTGTGCCTTAGGGCAAATCTGCCTCTGGGTACAAAATCTCTTCACAGCTGCGACTGAACAATTCCTTTACCATGAAAATTGTATTTGTCTGCGCAGTGGAGGTAACAATTAATCTGGTTTTGATAGGCAGCCCCGTTGGCTTCAAATCCAGTAAACATTGTTATTCGTTAACCGCCAAAAAGTCCGGAACGGGTCCGTAATCGTTTTACGTCACAACTTTTGGAATGTTGAGTGAAATGTTGACAATGTGTCTCCTGAAAGTTGAGGTAGGTTTCAGGAGACTGAAAAGGGAAAATTACGTTGAAAAGGATGGAAGGGATTTGGTAAGTAAAGTCTGCATATAACTGTGTTGTCTAAAGTTTGTTTTTATAAAAAAGTTTTTGAAATACTACTAACATAGTTTGAAAGTTAGGTTAAGTTTGGTTACTAACGCTGTGGGTCCATGTATCTCGAAAATAAATGTTTCTAAAAATCTATGACATAAAAATTAATCTCTATTTCCCTTTAGGTACTTGGTCATCGCATCACGCGTGAACGGATGGAACAATTTCGCTGATTCTTTTTTTGTTGTGTTTATTATTGTCAGCAGAAGGGTCTTATGAAGAGAAAAATTGGAAAAGTTGCCGGGAAAATTGGAAAATTCGGGAAAACTGAAAGTGAAAATTTTCTATGGAAATTTTGAATTATGGTATTGGGACAGGACAACGTCTTTCGGGTCAGCTAGTTTATTTATAAAAAGCCAAACATTCTTAGCGCGGATTTTACAAATGAAACTGAACGCGGTTTAAATGGGCTGAGTGCGTTCAGTTTCATCATACATAAATATTACTACTTGCAGTCTTTAAGTCAAGCAGATTTCAATTTCAGTCTACAGTCGTACATTAATGAGTTGCGATTCCATCGGTTTAGCATTAATTTACAACCTTCATAAAGAAATAAAGAAGAAGAAGAAAGAAAAACTGTTTAATCACGAGAAAGTATTTAATAAAATGCATAACATCTTACTGACTTTTTAGGGTTCCGTACCCGAAGGGTCCAAACGGAGCCCTATTGCTGTCACTGACGTGTCCGTCTGGCCCTCGTCTGTCACACAGGTTTTATAGTCAAACGGTTGGGGATAAAATTTTCAAATTTTCACAGTCAGTCATCTTGTTAATCCAAAGACATACAAATTATCAGAAAATATTTTTGAATGTTTTTTAGGGGGGCTCCCATACAGCAAAAGGGGGGCGCGAAAAAAATTTTTAGTGGTATCAAAGAGCTCATTGAGTAGATAAATACTGTTTTTTTTTAATGTTGGAAAACAAAGGAATGAAAATCCACCAAAGTCTGCTTTTTTACTAATTTTTTTCCGAACAATTTGTCATCAAAAACGTGTCGCACAACGCACAATGAAGGGTTCCGTAGTTGAAAAGAATTTATCCCAAAAGCAAACTTAACATTGGATCCCAAAATTTTTTTTTTTATATCAAAAATTACAAATTCACAATTTTAGGACTTCTTCGTTTACTTGTGCTGAGAAACCTTGCTTCTTGCCAAATTTCATTATTATAGGTCAACGGGAAGTACCCTATAGGTTTTGATTTACTTGCGACAGTTGCGAGTATCAAAATGTGTCGAAAAATGGCCGTATTTTTTTAATGCGTTGACTTAGACGACTGATTTTTTTAGGACTCTAAGGGACAATAGACTTACGTATTTGATATTAATTTCAACTTGATATATCCACGCGTCCTTGAGAAAAATGATCTTGACAGACTGACAGACTTGAACATTTTTTTTATGTGATAGAATTACAAATTAACAATTTTCGCAATTTTTCCTTTATTTGTGTTGTATGCCTTGCTTCTTACCAAATTTCATGATTCTAGGTCAACGGGAAGTACCCTATAGGTTTTGATTTACTTGCGAGCATCAAAATGTGCCACATAAATGGCCGTATTTTTTTATTGCGTTGACTTAGAAGGTTGATTTTTTCAGGACTCTAAGGGACCATAGATCTACGTATTTGGTATTAATTTCAACTTGATACCTCGACGTATTCCTGAGAAAAAGGGTCTTGACAGACTGACAGACAGACAGACAGACAGACGGACAAACAAGTGAGTCATTTAATATCAAAGCCGGCAATCTCCACTTGCCACAAATTTGAGTTATCAATAAGGGTTCCGTTTTTTCCTTTTCAGGTACGGAACCCTAAAAATACCAATATATATTGATAAATCCGATTTGGTACGGAATTCTAAATGTAGGAAGTCTGACACCCACTTGGCCGGTCTTTCTACCTTACATGAAGGATTCAAATCATTGCACCAAAAAAGAAAGAAGACCAAAACAAAAGCCAGGTCTGTTTAATTTAAACAAAGACCCGAAGGACTCTTAAATCAGACTCCTAATTTTAATAAGTTAATTAAGAAGAGCCCACGCCCTATCAGACATTTGATAAATCGCAATTACTAAAAACAAAATTACCTATTCCCGTCGGTCCGTCGAACAATATTTCAAAAACAATTTCTGTTGTCGGAAATAGGAATGGCGGGAGAACGTGGGCCGATTAATGATGGCTTTGTTCCAGTTTACAAACTACGGTCACAGTATGGATTGGTACAGAAGGTCAACTTCATACTACAAGCGAAAACGCACACAGAAATAGACACGGTCTCACGTATACGCAGTGTACTCGCGACTGCCATTTATGTGAAGTTCGGTTTAGTTAGAACGAATGACTCTTTGTCCCCCAATAGATCTATGTTCGTTCGGTCTCACTCTAACTAAACCCACCTTGAGACAGTGTGATCTCTGAGCGTACTGTTATACATAATTTCACTATCATAATCATAATTTCACTGAACAGCAATTATTGCTGTTATGCATATCTGTACAACTCTAAAATTATGTCCGATAGTATTATTTTTTATTGTAATATTTCGTGTACAGTCTTTAGGGTTCCGTACCTCAAAAGGAAAAACCGGAACCCTTATAGGATCACTTTGTCGTCCGTCTGTCTGTCTGTCGGTCTGTCTGTATGTCAGTCTGTCAAGACCCTTTTTCTCAGGAACGCGTGGAGGTATCAATTTGAAATTAATATCAAATACGTAAATCTATGGTCCCTTGGAGTCCTAAAAAACTCAAGCTTCTAAGTCAACGCAATAAAAAGATACATCCATTTAAGCGACATATTTTGATTCTCGCAAGTAAATCAAAACCTATGGGGTACTTCCCGTTGTCCTAGAATCATGAAATTTGGCAAGAAGCAAAGTCTTACAGCACAATTATAGGAAAAAGTCCAAAATTGTTAATTTGTCATTCTATCACATAAAAAAATATTTTCAAGTCTGTCAGTCTGTCAAGACCATTTTTCTCAAGAACGCGTAAAGATATCAAGTTGAAATTAATACCAAATACGTAAGTCTATGGTCTTTTGAAGGTCTAAAAAAATCAAGCTTCTATGTTAATGCAATAAAAAAATACGGCCATTTAAGCGACAGGGTTGGATAGTTTGATACTCGCAAGTAAATCAAAACCTATAGGTTACTTCCCGTTGACCTAGAATAATGAAATTTGGCAAGCAGCAAGGTCTCATAGCATAAGTAAAGGAAAAAGTCCGAAAATTGGTAATTTATAATTTAATCACTTATAAAAAATATTTTTGGGATTTCAATGTTAAGTTTGTTTTTGGTATAAAATTCTTTTCAACTACGGAACCCTTCATTGTGCGTGATCCGACACGCACTTGGCCGGTTTTAAAAAAAAATCAATTTAGTTTGTTTAGTAGCAACCAAAGTGTGTTCATTTCAAAAGACCCACAGGCTGCCATCCTAAGGCCGTTTGTTCAATGTTCACCGCCACATCAACGGTATGTCAACGAGAACGAAGTAGCGATAAATACATTTACTAAGGCCGTGTATCCGCTGCACATCACCACGAGGTCGTCACGTTCGGTTCGAATAATCTCGTTTCTCGTTCAAGTCCCATTGACGTTGTGCAGTGGACAAACAGTGTAACAGTACACGTCTATGTGTGTGCCAGTTTTCGCTGTTTGTATGGAACCGGCCTTCTGTTCTATCTACTCTGTGGTTGGGTTCTGGTATTTCAAGTTCTTATTAATGGAGTTAAAACTTCAGGTGGCCGTCGCGGTTCATGCTCTAGTGGAAAGCACCTTGCGGGACTGCATAAAGACTTACATTTTACAGAAGATTTATTACTACTTGAAACTATTCTTTTGAGTGGGGAAAGTAATGGTGCAAAGACTGCAAAGAATTGTTGTAAGATAGTTTTTCGACTTTCTCTATACAGCTTGTCGTTTGCATCAACGTCCAATATAAGGATGTGGATATGACGTATAGACCAACAAACCGAACAACTTTTTCCATGGCACCAACATCGTAATCGTGAAAAAAAAAACCGGGCAAGAGCGAGTCGGACTCGCGCACCGAGGGTTCCGTTCCGACTTCTGAAAAAGTGTGCTATTTAGAGACTTCGTTTTATTTTTCCTGTTTTCTTTACATAAACTTCTATCACATAGAATATATTCAGATTTTTCTCTTTGCAAACTTCGGAGATAAGGGGGGGGGGGGAACGGTATTTTTTTTTATATTTTTCATCAAAAGTCGAACACTGTGCGGCCTAAAAAAAAATAAAAATATGTTTGAGAATGTGCAAACAGCGCTCTTTCATATGATACCCCACATGACCTAGTAGCTCCACTTTGAATTTTTAAGACCCCCTTTCACCCCATGTTGCAAAAAAAATACATATATTTTTATTTCTTTCTTATTTGCAAAATAGTTGGGTAAACGTCATCTAAAACTGTTCCAAGTTTCAAGTTGATAGCACTAGTAGTTCTTGAGATATCCAGCTGTGACAGACAGACAGACAGACAGACAGACTGAGTCACACCATAAGGGTTCCTGTTTTACCATTTTGGTACAGAACCCTAATAATCAGCCGTCCCATATATTTGCGTCGAGTAAGTGTTGAAGTTTTCTATGGGACAGTTGAAAATTTTTTCGCGATTACGATGTTGGTCCCATCATCCCATGGAGAAAGTTGTTGGGTTTAATGTTCTGTATCACACCCTGAAATTTGACTAGGATGCAGAACGTCACGTTGTATAAAAGTTTTTCATGATCGTCATCAAAAGATTATAAATCCTTTGTAACTCCCACTTCAATCTGATTAGACTTTTCCAACTACGTTTGTGTTGGCTTCCCGTCTTACCAGATGCGGCTGAATACTAAATCAAAATCAAAAGTCATTTATTAGGCTGAGAATCAGCACTTCTTGAACGTCGAAATTACAGTAAGACAGTCCCCACAAAACGCCCGCCCTTCACCACTTCCTAGTGCTTTAGCTGGGAAGAAGAAGTAGCGGAACAAACTCCCCAGCACCACAGCTGTCTGTTCAGTTAGAAGAACTAGATTCTATACAATAGTACCCATGCAAAATAATTTACGCAACACAATACATTAAATTATATTTTTTTCAAATAAAATAAACAATTTTAGTACTTAACTCATATAACCTGTCATTATGTAAGCTGATTCTGGAGAAAGAACATAACATTGTCTTGAGTTAATCACAGCGACCAACTATTCTTATC